>AP028157.1:15000-1322343 GCA_014132275.2 Samia ricini | reverse complement strand
TCCTATTGTCTCATTTTTATGGGTACTCGACACATTAAATACACTTCCATCTAGATTATTTTATTTTTACATTCACATCTACATTAAATTCCTTTCTATATTAGATATGAGCCTAAGCTTCTTAAATAGTATAGAGATTATGAAAAAGTACAACAATATTATCTCCCGCGGTGTTCCAATAGCTATGAACTATAGGCCAGTTGTGAATTTGTAATGAAAACGAATTAAACAAAAGATCGAAAGATTACCCGAAATATTAAGTATAATGAGATCAATAAATGAGCGGACTTACCACTGTGTTCAGTGAATATGTTGGAGCCGAGCATGCGGGGGTCTTTCGGCACTCGCGGCTTGCTACGCGCAGAGCGCATAGACGCGCCGCTCGCGGTCCCACGCTCCTTCGCCTGCTGTGCACCCATCCCGCTAAGGTGACACTCTCCAACAGGCCCTGACCACACCTGCACTCACCACCACACGCGCTAATTTAATAAGAACAACGCGACCAAAGCAGCTTCCATACTTGCTTCAATCTCTCCCATAAGGAATGCACTTTCAGAAAGTTTGTTCTAATGAAAAGTACTATTGATCACACGATATGCATATTATTGGTATGCAGTCTAAAGACACCATTTAATAAATTATAAAGCTTATAAAAACAACATCACCGCCATTATGTGTATAGCTGATAACTGACAAACTGACATGTTTGATTGACGTCGATTTTTTAGTTTACTATTTGATGGTGTGAGGGCAGCTCGATCGCAAGTCCCTACAGATTACACATACTGTACTTTTTAAATATTACGAGATTAGACTAAACGGTAATTACAGTTTTATTTTTTACTAGCTGTGTGCCCGTATTTCCACCCTTTTTTTTTTTTTTTGACGGGGGGAAATGCATTTACGCACTACCCTTACCCATTGCATTAGTGAGACCGAAGTCCTCCAATGCAATGGGTAAGGGTGCACAGAGTGACGAGCTCCGTGCCAGTGTGGGACTCACCCGGGCGTGAAGCGCCCGGAAATACCCACTAAAACCCCCCGGGGCCGTCCGCTGCATTTGGGATGGGGGCGACACGGGGTGGCTTTCGCAGGCACCGCGTCAACCCCCTGCAGCGAACCCACCGGGCCTCGTCGTGCAATGGCCCAATGGGGATGGGGGAGATACTCCACCCCACCTCTTCGCCCGACCCCCCGAAGGGAGGCATGACCCATCGGTCAGCATTCCGGGAGCAGGATACTTCCTGCCCCCCATAAACAGAAAAGGGAAGAAAGAGACAGAACGGAGGCGGGCCAAGTAGAAAGAAGAAGGAACCCGCCTCCGCTGTAGAAGAAGAGCTAGGTCCCTCTCCTGTACTCGTCTTGTTTAAACAACAAGACGTAGTAAGGAGAGGGATACCTAGAAGAGAGAGGAGAAACTCCCAACTACCCTCACGACAAATCCTCACCCATCACAAAAAGACACCCTCCTGCAAAACCTCTCAAATTACACCACTGCCACAACCTTCCCCACCGCTACCCCACCACCAGCCCCAAACACCCCAAACACTCCTCTCCTCACAGGGGGCCGACAAAAAGGACCCCCCATGTGGTGCCCCGCCTCCCGTCCCTCCTCCGCGCAGAGGGCACACCTCGGTTGCTCCGCTGTGCAGTCCATGGCCTTGTGGCCATCGACTCCACAGCGGTAGCACTGCGCCCGCCGGTCCACCTCAGAGGTGCATACAACCCTGGTGTGACCCAGCCCCATGCACTTGAAGCACCTCAACGGAAGTGCCCCAAACGCACGGACCTGAGTCAAACTCCAACCCACCATTATCGAGCCTCTGCCCACCAACTTCACCGCCACCGCCACCTCAACCGGCAAAGACATCATCAGCGTCCTACGCCCCCACATCTCACCCACCAACCCCGCCCTGATCTCCCCCACGCCACAACCAGCCTCCTCCGCCACCCTCGACATAGCCACCTCCCTGGACACCGAGTCCTCCAGGCCCACCAGGCGGACATCTGCCCGCTTGGTTGGCCTGGAGACTACCGTGACCTCCTCCACCAACTCCCGTAAACGTGCCGCCAGGACATCCGCCCGCTCCCCCCCCCGCCGGGCCCCGAATCTCAATGATCCGGGACCCAACAGCGGTGGAGCGGCACGAGATGTCCTTAACCCCCATTCCCTCCAGGTCCACCTTCTCCCTGGCCTCCCCCAACACCCCCGCATAAGTCAACCCTCTCGCCGCCGCCTCCGGCCGCAGGGTGACTACCACCGCCGCCAAACGCGGCAGCACCGGGAGCCTCAGCTTTGACCCCGCCGTTGTCCCTCCCTCCTTCGCACTTCAAGGCTCAGAAGGGGCAACCACTGCCCCCTTCTTCCCCACCTTCCTCCTCTTACCTCCCCCCTCCACCACCGACCACTCCTCCTCAACACCCTCCCCACCAGCTCTCTCCGCTTCCACTTCCTCTCCAACCCCCCTTTCACTTGGAAGGGGAGCCCACTTCATGTCCAACGGAGCCACCTGCTCCATCCCCCTCTTCTCAACCATCTTCCCCCTGGGACCACCTTCACCATCCTTCCTTACGACGGTCCGTTCCTCTCGACCCTCCAAGGCCTCCAGCCTTCGCTCAATCCCCCCCAACGCCCCCTCTAGCCCACCATAACGGCCTCCACCACCTTATCACTCCCCCCTAATTCACGCTCTCCTTCCTGCGAAGTTCTTACCGCAACATCCACAAAAATCCTCCCCCCTAATTCAGGCTCCCCTTCCTGCGAAGTTCCAACCGCAACATCCACAAAAGTCCTCCGCTTCCGCAATTCCACCCTCTGCTTCACTTCCACCAGCTCTAACTCCAAAGCCACAACCTTCTTCTTCAAAATCCCCTTCTCAGCCCTATGCCTCTTAATCTCATCAGGCAACCCCCTGAGCTCAGAAACCTCTTCCTCAAGCTCGTCAGCCTTCTCCTCAAACTCAGCAAAACTCTCCTCCAGCTCCGCAACCCTCTTCTTCAACTCCTCAATTCTCCCTCTCATGTCCAACATTTCGCTACGCGCCACCCTAATCAGCCGTATGGCCTTTTCCAAGGCCACGGCATCCCCCACATCAATCCGCCCTTCCATTAACTCCAAATTGGACTGAACCCCAAAGAACACACTAGAAAGCTTCCTATCCGTGTATTCCTCAAAACTCCTCCTATAACCCTCATTCAAATCCCACTTCTCCTCCTCTACCTTGACCTTAACCGGCGCCGTGCCAGAGCACTCACCCATGGGCACCCCATTCACATCCAAAACTGTCACTCCCAATTTCGCCCACACCTCCCTCTCTTCCTCTGAAACCACCGCCAACCCCTCCTTTTCTCTCTCTCCCTTTCTCTTCCCCCCCTCCTTGCCATGATAAACCCGGGAACCCAATACGTACCCCCCTAACAACACACCAGACTAATACACCTCCGTTAGACTAATACACCTCCGTCCAGACTAATACACCTCCGTTGACTAATACACCTCCGTTGACTAATACACCTCCGTTGACTAATACACCTCCGTATATTCCACCCGCGTTTTATATATACTTCACTGTGTAATGCCTTTAAATGATCATTGGAAAAAGATGTTTGATGGTGCTGTTCATTGAACCACATTTTGTTCAGAATTTGAGTTTATTTTTCTATAACAAATCGTAATTTAACCTTAGTTTTTGGTACTAAGGGAAAGTAAAGATATCTCCTACAAATTCAAAGATCTGCCAGTAAAATTTACCAATTAAATTGTTTTTTCATGGAACCCTATTTTCGAAAATATTTTTTTTGTTGATATGAATTTATAAAAAATATTTTGTTTATAACATAGATTTATTACGGGCATGAAGTCAAATCGAGGACGTGACGGGCCAAACGGACCTCAAATTCAGGTTCAGCGGGTCGAAATACATGTCCCTAGATGAGTCTGTTCAAATGCACAAACAATTTCTTTTTGTGTGCTATTTATTAAAGAAATCTAATGTTATTAATAATATAAACAATTTTTTTCTAATAGTATGACAAAAGTATTTTTTACTTTGGATGTTCTAAAATAATAAGTAAAACGAAACGACAATGGTAACTTAATCATATTTTTTTTAATTTATTACAGCTTGAATGCAAGTTTTTTACGCCCAATTTCATACTGTTTTACTAATCCTTAATGCTAGAGATAAATAATAAAACAAAATGCTCCAAACAATATGTCGGTAATTTTTTTTTAAAGAGTTCAAGAGAACTGTAAGATGTCAGCATTCATGCTCCGCGATATTATTTTAAGCGAGATGCAACAAGTGCATACAGTTAATTGCAATTGCATGCAGAGTGCGAGCGAGACGAGATACACGTTCTTCTCATTCGAGGTGTTTAATTTGTGTATGTCACAGAATATTTTGTAATATAAGAAATATATGAATAATATATTATAATATAAAAGATATATGTAGCCCGTGCGCCTGCGGCTCGTGCTACTGTGCCGTTGGATGATGGCGAGGTCTCCATAATACCATTCACTGAATGTCTTACTAAAAACGCTGCTCGAACATTGAATATTGGTAAACTCCTTTTACAAGTATTTTGTTATTAATACAATAAAACACCACAACCACAGGCACATACTTTTATGACCATTATATCTTACTTGGTTAACCAACTAATTTAAATTCATTAATTCTATGAAAAAGTATAAACTGTGTTGTTGTGTATCTTAATAACATTTACTGTCTCATTATTTTTATAATTTATTTAGAACTCTGTTTATAGAAGTATGCCGAGTTGTCAAGTATCAAAGTTATGTGAAAAATCTGCCTTCATGTTCAACAAGTTGTGAAAAATTGAATATAAAAACATTTACTGGTCATGGTAAGGATAAAATTACATTATTAAATGACACATAAGTAGTGTGTTGTTTGTATGTTAGAATCCAGAATGATGAAATCAATTAAAATATACTGCTTGTATTCAAGCTAAATGGAATGAAGAAGTTATAACTAACAATTTGAGTAAAGATAAGTTATTCACATGTTCAAAAAGGATACTGAGTTTAAAGAAAAACAGGTGTAATTTTCGAATCTTCAGATAGATTGTAAAAAAATCATGCTAATTCAGTTTACTTAAATAATAAAATAAAACAAAACAACCACAGGCAAGATTTTTCAAGGTAATAGTGTAAGATTTTACAATAAAGTCCCAAAGCACATTACCAATTTACCAGACAATAAGTTCAGGCACCATGACATGCAAGTTGTAATTTGCATAAATTATTAAAAAGTGGATTCATTACGTGAATGATGGTGATGCCTGGAAATGGGCACCCTTCTCTGTGCATATACTAATAAAAGTTGTCACAATGAGTTGTATAGTTCTATAAAAAACCAAATCGAGTTTCTTGCCGGTTCTTCTTGATGACTGTGCTGTCTTCCGAACTGATGGTAATGTTTTGTTGTTCATAAGCCCCTTATCAGTGCCTAAGTGGTATAATAAATTTTCGAATTGGCACAGTTTTGTAATAAACCTGAAATATATTCATTATTTATAAAAAATCCCAATATCTTGTATCAATAACTTTGGAACCAGAAAACCTAACCTTTAATTCAGTTCATAATTTTTACCCTCATTTGCAAGTCCATTAAGTCACTGTATTTTTTTGAAATATTTGTGACCATTGTAATAATTTTTTATTTCATTTCAGATCATGGTATCCTTCCTGAGGAGTGTCTGGGCATAGCAGACTTATTACTTCTAATAAATAAACTACTAGATTTATTTAATGATAATAGTTATCTAAATAATGAAAATATGCACAAGTATGCATTAAAAAAGAATTCACCTCATCTTAAACTTTGAGAGAAAACATTGAAGGGTAAAATTAATTTAATTGCAGGTATATTTTGTAATTTATCATAGTTCTGTTGTGGTACCTACAAAACAGATGTAAATTTATTTGTAGAGGATGTTATATCAAATATTATTGTTAACAGCTGGTTCACTAATGTAAATAGAATACTAAAAGACAAAATAAAATTTACGTAATAGAATGTTACACAAATACAAGCACTGTATTATAATAGCCTTAAAAAAACTATTCTTGATTGATCTATTGATATTCTTTTTGTTATGATGTAATATCTAGTAACCTATACAGTCCACCTGATGTTTATTATGAACTTACTTGTTGCAAAAAAAATATCATAAAATACAAGGTTTCTGTTAATTCAAAGTATTCTTCTTTGCACTATATTATAATTGAGTAAAATACTACAATTATGTGTTGCAAATGCTCCATCGAAATACAACATTTAATGGTTAGATAGACTATGTTTTATCTGGAAAAAAATGAAGTCATTAAATCTAACATTAAACGAGTGATCAACTATGTAGTTTTTCTGACTATTGCATATTTTTCAATTATTAAATATCTAGTACAGAGTGGCCATGGTTCTTGTTAGCTTCGATAAATACTCAAGATATATTTTATATATAAAATGAACCTATTAATAAAGTTTTCACTTAAGAGATTATCTGAGATAATTAATTATGAAATATTGTGTTAAAATGGATTATGACCATACGATAATTCGCTTCATATTTACTCGTCTATAACATAGTGCAAAGAATACGTTGAATTAACAAAAAGTAAAATAAAGAATAGGAACGCCATCTAACGGCCGCGCTGTACATATGTTGTACATTTCTGGTTGGGTACTTACATTTTACGAAATTTATAACTCGAATGGCGCATCTATTTCAAGTATAGTGTTTTATCTATGATACTTATCTTCAGTGGCGGCTTATTCATGTCTGGTGGCGGCCTTTTTTTAAAGCGTCCCAAGGGGGCTGTTATAGATAATACTCTAATACTAGAGAGGTGCTGTTGTGAGATTTTAGAATTCACGCTGTATGACATTATTTTCGTCACATTTCTACACAATAAGCAAACTACATCACGTAAAACGCCACCAAGTTTACGTAAAGGGCAAAAATAGTATTTTTAATGAATGTTAAAATTAAACTTAAAAGTAATATTTTATTTTTGGTATTGATTCAGTTTGTTTTTCTTGTTCAGCGTGACCCCTACTCTCGACAAAGAAATCAAAGCGATCCCTCGTCAAGAAAAGTTTGCGCAGCATTCTTAAACTGAAAAAAGTAATAACAAATCAAAATATTTTTGGTTTTCGTCGGTCGAGTGAGTGAGTGAGAGCGACCAGATCTGATCCGTGTTCACACTATATATTTAAAACTAGCGACCCGCCCTGGCTTCGCTCGGATATATACAAATCTCTCAATAAGTGAAATATTTTTTCATATTGGTTAACGTGTTTTTGGTTTTATATAATATAATAGATGTAGCGTGGATAGGTTTCCAACAAGGTAGATCGACAACCTGATGAAGGTCGTGGTTTGAAGAATGCCGTTAGACCGGTCGTTGTGAAGAACTTTAGTAGAGGCCTCGAAACCTTGAAGGTTCTAAGTTGGCAAGGACTTGGCATCAACATAAACGGCGGGAACATAACACACCTCCGCTTTGCCGATAGTATGGTAGTCATGGCTAAGACAGCGCAATACGCCACAGTGCTGAGTCAACACATCTTTCAAAGCCGTCCACGAATTTATAGACGGATTATCGCTAAGTAAATTCGCAGCTCTACCGATAAACTTACTGCTAATACAATGAAATCGGTATAGGTTTTGCACTGGGTTAGTACGATTCTCAATCTTCTCATCGATCCCCTAATTAATGACAGTGAGCTGGGTACATTGCTCTTAGAACGGATGCCCCATGATGCCAACGGGTTCTCAAAGCCATTCGAGCCGGCAGCCATGTCGCATACCGGAAGACGGAGTATGGGTAGGCCCCACACAAAGTGTACCGACAACTAGGTGTAGGCTGCGGGTTGCGCAAGACCGATCTTTGTGGAAATGTTTGGGGGAGATCTATGTCCCGCAGTGGGGACGTCTTTGAATGGAGCTAGCCAAGCAGGCAACAGAAAATCCCTTACCACGATATGACATCTATGGTTTCACTAAATGCTCGAATTCATAACCTATAAAATAGTATAAATGGATTCAACCCTACTTCGATCGATACGGTATATTACCATACTGGCAATGAGCCATTGTTTTAAATATTTTAGTAGTATTTTTTCACATTTTGACAGACCTCATAATGGCCTTCGGACTTCGTTTAGTAACAATATGAGCACCACAAGACTTGAAAGATCGACCTGATGTAAGTTGTTATGGGGTTGAAAAATAGGTAAAAAATATTGAATACTCCTGGTATTTGACTAAATATCCGAGTCGAAATTCAATTTACTAACTCATCTGAACTACAAGCAACCGCTCTGTTACTACTCATCAAATGTTCTAGAAAAAAAAACCGTTCATTCCTTCAAGAGTAAAATTATATAAAGGATAAGAGGTTTTATTGCTGTGTACGTCATGTAACACTATAACTAGAATTATAAACGATGGTGGATGTCTAGAAATTAGACCCTTCTTTATCTAACTTTGTAATCTAGTGAGCTGTATAGTTCCATAAAAATATATGAAATATAAACTAGATCGAATTTCTCGTCGGCTCTCCTCGGTGGCTGGGTTGTTTTTCCGAACCGGTGGTAGTATTTTAACGTTCATAAGCACCTTATCAGGGATTCAATTGTATAAATAATTTTTTAATTTGAATTTGAGTAAACCGATAAATTGAAGCGTATTAAAAACATGAATTACTACACGCCCTGTAATCACCGAGCTAATCCGTCTTCCAGGCACTTGACATAACATTAAAACTGTAGCGCACACAACACTACAGCTGCGTTGAGGTCCGGCGGGCACGGAGATTGGTGAATGGTTTTTAAATACAGGTCTTGTAGTGTTAAAATACTGTTTCTCGAACAGTCTAAAGTCTTGCGTCGTCATGGAGCAATAATAGTGAAATTCCATTAGGTGTCGATTTAGTGCGTTAAACGGCAATTTAGTATGTTTCGTTTGTTTGACGTGTGACTGGCTATAAACACAAAAAGGTGTCATAGAACCTGTATTTCTATTCTGTAAGAACATGTGAACTGAATTAGTGCTGATAGCATTATATCCCGATTTAGCGGACTCTAGAAGTTTATACAAATTTGTAGCATACTTACAAGGAATCAGTCAGGTAGTAAGAGGTAAAAAATCAGACATGTAGAATATGTGACACTAGCTATGTGCAGTTACAATATTCGTACAGCCTCAGAATCAATAAATGTTGTGTTAGGCGTCGTTCAAATATTACGTAAACATAATTATGGGGTTTTTGCTTGAATAATTTTTAATGACAAGGGAAGGGCGCTGTAAATGGTAATTACGTTATCAATATGCACATATAATCTTCGTTATCTTGTTAAAAATTATGCGACTCCTTACGTAATACGTGAACTACTCCTTATTACCTAAATTAAATGCGCAAGGACACTTCTAAAATTTCGTCTCGGAAAGGTTCAACGAAATTAGTTAATCCGGTCCGAATTATTAATCAACATAAAACTATAAACAATACATTTACTTCACATTTTCTTTTTTATGAAATTTTCCGTTCGTTATATAGTTATTTTACTATTTGGGCCAGAAATAAATTTAACAAATAAAAGATTATAAAATCGGTCCAGCCGTTCTCGATTTAAAAATGGTTTAACTAAACCGAGACTTAGTTTTATATGTTGATTGTACAAGACCTAATAGTTGTTCCATAATTTGAAGTGTAAACAAATTGTTCCTAATCCTACCAATTATTGCCAATATGCGTAAGAACAAAATGTTTTAAACACTACATTAGTACTTCTAGTTCTAATATCTTACAAATTTGGACAGACTTTTATAATTAACTTTATCCAATTCCTATGTCTCATGGTTGTCTAATTTTAAACAATGTCAAATTCATGCAACATCCTTTGGTATAAATATTTGATTACAGTTGCTTATGTACTGCACCTACTATTTAACAAAGTGTTTAGTTTTCATTTAATATCCGTGAAAACTTGCAAATACCTGTCTGTATCGATTTTTAGTTTTAATATTGCAGGTAGTTTTCCATTTTTTTAAATCAAATAATATTAATATCACCCAAATTAAATATCTTAATACTTGTATTTCTTCTAGTCTTTCCGAACTCTATAAAGCGGTTATAAATAGAATTTAAAAAAAAACAAATTCTTACACATAGAGTTTTATTAAAAGTCGTAAATAGAATTAAAAACGCTCTGACATATCAAATCTCTCATGTTCTTAGTTTGTGTGACTAGGTAAGTTTGATCTTGTGTAACATCACCAATTCACAATATCAGCATTGGAATGATTTAAGGAAGACAGACAGATTGACATATTTTACCAAGTTAGACGTATTATATTGCCTTATAAAATAACACATATATACCTACTTACTGTCAATTCATTATCTACGCTTCGCTAAATTAAAACAAGTTAACAATATGTTACCTCTCAGTTATAATTTGATTACAAGGAAAAGTAAGACAATGCTATGTGACAGTCTATAAACATGTTTGTAACCATTTTTGGTATTAACAAGCTGTAACATATAAATTCTCTAATTTCCTTCCAGAACACGTGCACGAAACACCACAGAGATGCAGTAAAAGGAATAACTAGTGGACCGTAGATAACGAATCAATTATTATAAAGTGATTATATTTAAATGTATAATTAGAGAATGTTCGTTGGATTCAAGATGTTTCCGACACAATACAAAATGGACACGCACCATTATCACATGACACAATACGCAGGGTGAAGGTACTCCAGCCAGGGTAACCACGCAGCTCCTAATGGCGTAACGGACGCCGTATTTTCACATACGTTCTTCGACACACCAGCTAAGGCATTCGCTACATTCCTGCTATTAAAAATCTACAATAACAACTTAAATCATATCAATAAATTAACTTAACAATAAATTAATAAAATAATAATTTACGCTATTAGGTGCCTCTAATGATTAAATGATTTACATTTAAAAATCTCTATAAAATAATGAGACTCGACATACGTGAATGGGGGATTGTAGCTTGCGGCAGCTGAACCGCGATTAATGTGATTGAGTGTTGTAAAGTCATTGATCAGTGCTGAACGGTCAATAATTATACGCCTGACTGAGAAATCGGACCGAAGATTGTTTTATTTATTTCGCTCCTGGTAATAAATACATTAATGAAGAGATGGTGCGAGGGAATACAATAAGAGACCCTGCTGACGGGGGAAACGACTTATGTAACTAAACGATAAAGACATAATCAATCGACTCTGCATCACTTATTATAGAATTAGGCCAGTATAGTGAATATTGTCTTTCAACATTACAATTTCCACTACATTTACGAATACCGTGCGTTTTTCAGTAGCGCACTACGTATATTAAGTAAAACTCGTTTTAACGTTCTTCGCAACTGTTTCAACATGAGCGTATTTTGTTTAACGGAACCTAGTTTACAATATACATGACGTTGCCGTTTGCTTTTCATCAAATTGAGGAACAGTCTGTATATGCCATCGCAACCTGAGTTTGATTAAAGGGTCGCATGTCTCCTAAAGTGGTGACTCAAATAATTCCTACGGTTTAGTTTAATCTTGCAGTTGTTGCTTTTCTAAGTCTGAATTTCTTCATATATAAGTAATAGTGCAGTTTACATCTCTTTTTGGTTAAACCCGCTAAGTAAACTGTCGGGTGAGTCCATTCACAATATACAAAATGAGCGCGATCAATATGTAACATAATTTACAAAGGACGGGATTTTAAAGTATTTACACGTAACGTGCAACAAACAGGAACGTTTATAGTCGATCCAGACTTGTAAACGAGAGACGCGTCGCGTACCTCTTCGAGTTCGGATACACTAGTTGGTGGTGAGGACTCTCTCTCCTTCCCTTTTGACGCGCATCCGGTCAGAGTCGCGACACATCCTCGGAATATACTGAGCTTGCGCTCTAATGCGTCCCTCAAGCAGTCTCTCCACCCGCCCCTAAACTCACTGTTCCAATGACATTCATTGTAATACGCATAAACATCTAACATTACTTAAATATGTACGTACGTACATGTATTATTGATATATAGATTAGACGAGTACACTACTACGGTATAGACATGCAAATTACGAAATATATGTAAGTGGGTTTCACAGACGGGATAGGGGGATACGTGGGAGTGGATTTGGGGGTTGGGATTGGGGCGGTTGGGAGAGGGAGCTCGGTCGCAATTGGCGATTCACCAGGGCTGATAGTCGAGACCGGGATTGCCACGCCTGGACCCGGCTGGCTCGTAGTCCGACTCCGAGTCGGTGCCCGCATCATCATCGGAGCGCTCGTCCGGGCTCCACTCAGTATAATCCTCGTTCCAACTTTGAACGAGCGTGGGATCATCATACCCCTCGCTGCTTTGTCAAATAATCAAAATCTATTTCAGATATGTGTATATTGGAACAGCTATAACGATCAGGTTGCAGATAGATAAGCACATAGGTGAGCACGAACGGTTCCAAGAGCAGCAGCGCGACCGTCGTGCATCAGCGGCGATGCAGCTCGGTCGCTGTCCTCTCCACTGTACCACGTACAAGCGACGCGTGCTGCACGCCACTGCGTCAAGCGATACATTGCAAGCGAAGTACTATGCACTACGAATTCTGCTACAACAAACACACCTATCTCAACGTAACGGCACACTGCATTCATGTGAAATAAATAAAACAAAGCGCCAAATTAAATCTAATATTATCACAATGCCGAATAAAACCGTCAAACTCGGATTGCGTCATCATGCGTGTCGCGGGGGTGTACCATAGTGTCTCGCGTGAAAAATCAAAAAAGAACTTTATTCAATTCAGGCCCTAAGAAGGCACCTATGAACGTCTAAAACCCTACCACCGGTTCGGAAAACAACCCAGTCGAGATGAGCGCAGGCGAGAAACTCGATCTAGTTCTTTTTTTTTTTATAAATCCGTATCTATGGACCCAGACGCGGCGCTTTAAACGATCTAATCACTATGAAGATTTCGGTCAAATATTTCATGTTACTGCGGCACTCATATCTAGGAAATATAAATTAAAAGTTGCATTCAAAATTCATAACTATGATTCATATCTATAGTCGGATGATATCAGAATAAATTTACTATTTACAAATTAATAAAATGTTAATTGTTTTATTCTTAGTCTTATTAGTGAGTATACTCTTTCAATATATTTAGTTTATTATGAAAGCCCCGTATCCGCATGACGATACCCTCCTGTGTAATACATTGATTAAATTCGAGAGGAGGTCTAAACGGTAAACATGACAATAAAATTACATCAAAATTATATTAATACAAACACAACATACTTATATTTTATGCAAATACATTACAAGTCTTTTTTTTTCCTTTATAAAAAATCTACTTATATATAAATAAACAAAGATATAACAGTTGTCTCTCTTTTTTCTCTAATATGTGCTCATGAACTTTTCTAATTATGAATAAAACTATTATAAATGTAACAAAATAAAATTATATAATATTATAAATGAAGCGTAACCAAAATCTACTCGTAATAAAAATTAAATTAAACAATATATCAGATGAATACATAAGGAAAGGGTGACGATGTTGCGGATGAAATGAATGCTTACATTGATTGTTTAAATTAAGTTTAAACTAAAAATATAGTAATAATCAGCAGCGGATCCACGATCTGTCATAGTATAAGTAAAAATGTTGAGAGATTGTGACATTCCTTCACTTAATTGTACTAAAGCGCGGCACGCTTCACCTGTATGTGCAGCATCGCAATATGTTTAGCCCGTCCCCGCTCTGTAGATCCGGAGCTGATAATACCTATAGATAAGTTCTGCACGGAAATGTAAAATATCTTTGGCAAAACGAAATACCATTTATATATGTATCTGTGATACATTCGAAAAGTTAATCTAGTACAGCTATATGATTGTATTCTTGCCAAATTATAATTTTGTAATGATGTTAGATTTTCGAATGGACGCAACTGTCACCCGTTTAAATTAATTAATTAATTAATAAAAAGCTAAAATATAATATTTAAAAAAAAATAAAAAAACAAATTTGGCAAAGCGTTACACGAATATAATACTATTAATGGACGACACTGATTGGATACTGATGCGCCGGGTACAGAAATTGCATAAAACAGGCGGTATTTACCAGTTAGACGGACCGCCAGGCTCTCCGTGGATCACCTGCAGAAAACGTAGCATTAATAAGCAGGATGTTGAGTGACGGAGAAAGGCACGCGCGCACACAGGCACACACACACACACACACACACACACACACACACACAGCACATGTACTCACCATGCCAACCGAAGAGGTCGGTGCTCGGTAAGGAAACTCCCTCATGGGAGGGCGCCTCTTCTCCGGGGGTCCGAGACGGACCTTGCTGCGGGTAGATACACAAACACCCTTATACTATTTATAATACACAAAGTATTATATTATATTATATTATATAACTGCCCCGGTGGCGCAGGTGGTGGGTCGGGTCAAGTGATATTGGGTTTTTTCTACTCAGTATCATCCCGGAGTTTGGAATTTGTGCCCGATATGGCGACAGGCTCGCCTTCTGTCACATCTGGGACAACTAAGCTCGGCGAAATGTGGGCGATGTAGTTCACTACTTCACCTCTGCCTAACCCTTCGGGGATCACAGGCGTGAGCATATGTCTGTATGTATTATATTTCTCTAAGATAAACATACTCCTGTACTGTACAGGTGTACTATATGTCAATATGGCGTCAGCACACTAGGTGCTTCGTACAGATTCTATACTAACATTCGTTTTACGCGAAGGGGATAAAGTATATAAAGTCTCAATCCCCACCAAAAACGTTAAGCAGTTTAATTGGCCAAATGATATAATTTTTCAGTATAAAGTATATATTGTTTTTTACGATTCGTTGATTAGTTGCTGAGTAATAAAATTGTTAAATTAAAAAAAAAAAATCCTAATTTATTTAATTAAGAAATAGAAAATTCCAAATAGGCACCCTCTTAATATTAAAATTAAGAGCTCAAACTTTCAGATAATTCTTTTGCGTCATCTTGAACAATATTTTCACACTAGAAAAAGGAAAAAAAATAGTGTCTTTTATGGGCAACCCTAATATTATCTTATTGATTAATTTGTCATTTTCAATAAATAAAACAGTAGTGAAATACATAACCTTTTGTAGTTATGATTCGAATATTATGAAACATCATCTAAGATCATTTTGTATTTATTTATTATAGAGTTAGAGTTACCTGGCCCCACTTTCAATGTGGTCAAAGAAGCCCGGCAGCACAGCAAAATTGTTATTCTGCGGCACCAGATGATCAATGCCGTAGTTGCGGTTCATAAATGAGACCATATTCTCAGAGGGACCGTCGATGGCCAAATCGGGGAGCATTATGTCCATGTCCTTTGAACAGAATCTCTGATATAAGAAACAGTACGAGCGACAACAGTTACTCGCTTATACTATAGAGGGCACAGAGCACACTGCACCAGGTGAATAAGTCGAAAACCTAATATAAAACTGTAGAACAATATATTATTTTCATAGATGCTTTGACACGATCGCTTACGGAAGTTTATTTTTAAGATCCATTCAACCATATGGCGTTCACTATTGGACATAGGTTGGCGATCGCAGTAGATGTTTGTGGTACTCAGAGGAAGTTCCTGCCCATCCTTTTTTGCCTTAGTCGCCTGTCACGACACCCACGGGAAGATATAGAGTAATACTATTCGTGGCCGGCACCAAGCGACATTTTTAAGATAACTCTTTTTATTGCAATTTTGTGATAATTACAAATAGTTCACTATAAAACTTTAACTTATTACTTAGTGGGTGTGATAAAGTACGTAGATTATGTACCTAATCTGTGCGTGGTGTGGACACTGTTATTTTTTCGAAGTTGGTTTTTGTATTAAGCAATATTACTTTTTATAGCATTGCTATGTTTAATACCTTAGTACATATTGTATGTTGTATATCGAATTATCCATATCTCGCTATTATTATACGCCTTGAAAACTATTTTTTAAATTAATAGGAAATTGTTTGTTTTGAATTAAAAGAAGGGAGTAAAATATCTTTGTTTTATTTTTGCATATTGCATATCTCTAAATATAGAGTAAGTTACATTTTACCGGTCTTTGGATTTTGGTAAACTAACGTAAGTGTATGGGTGGTGAGATCGCAATTAATAGTGGTTAATATATTACTTAAAAATTATTATTATGTGGTTTACATAATTTTTATTCATAAAATAAAATGTATATTCAATCTTAGATAAATTAAATATTTGAAGAAAGCGTCATCTATTGAAATATGTAACGAATGTTAAGCAAATTTGCCTAAGTTTTAATACAGAAAATGCTAATTCGTTTCCATAGATGTGACTTTTTTTTACAATTTGTCTGTAAATGTTTAAGCTGCATTTAAATTTTGGATTATTGATTTTCTATGCTAGTATTTTCTAAATGGAAACATATCGAGTTATTGTGATTGGTCGATTATAGTCATGTGATGCGTTGAAATCCCGACACATGTTTCAAGGTAACATATTATAAAACTAAGGAGACAGTTAGTGACTAACGTGAAGCATGTAATCAAACAACGTGCGGCCGTGTCCTTGACGCTGGAAACTCGACACCACGTAGAAATCAAGCACGCAAGGCGGCTCCAACTCGCGCAACTTGTCCGTCGTGTCGAAAAGGAAGAGATGCTTGTACCCGAACTTCAGCATAGCGATTATTTCGCCGCGTCCCCTGTAATACACGCAATACGATTTTCATACACTATAATTGGACCACATTAAACGAATTCGCCCTCCATTTGAAATTTCTATCTTTCGTACGTTGAGCACACGCACTATATGCATGACGTCGTCTTGCGTGATGGAACAATTAGCTACTAGGTTCTTCTGGCAACCCAGCGATATTGTCCAGTATGACTCAAAACCCCATCGTTAATGCCACCTTACAAACCGTGGCATACGTACGCCGACTTCCTTTCAGCCATGGAGTACTGGAGGTACTCTGTTTTATTATCGCACAGCAAATCAAAATAACAAATATTTAATATAACAAATACATAATAATTCAAAAGTAATATTGTATTGGGATTCGTTAAAAACAAAAAAGGGCTTTAGCATTACGCTAGGCCTTCCGTCTGGTTGCGTAAATGCATTTCCCCCCCCCCCCGTCAAAAAAAAAAAAAAAAAAAAAAGGCCTTCCGTCTGGTGGAACGCGGGTCGGTGACAGATATTGTGCCCTTTGACGGTAGTGACGGTAAGCAAGAGGATTTTAGTGGATATTTGGTGGTGTTTTCGGGCATCAAGTGTGTTCTGTACATGCCCCTGCACCAGAGGGGGTTTATGAGTAAATGCATTTCCCCATGTAAAAAATGTACTATATGCTCACCGCAGGTGTTTTATTTTAAATATACCGCCGCCCGTTGTGAATCTTTCTTACATTAAACAAAAGATAACGTCTATTTGACGGTCTGTTAGTTGGTTTGTAACTCGAAAATCAATTAGCAGATTTACATGAGCTTTTATTTACATGTGATTTACATCACAGATATATTACCTGGGCAAATTGTGATGTAGTTAAAAAAGCACATTATCTTAACTAGACAATTGGATATATAAACATGTACAATATAAGGCAATATTTTTTGAAAAATACAAATATTAGCCGAGAGCACAGCCATTTAACCCACATCCATGCATCCATCCATTCGACTGAAAGACGGTCACTGTTAGCCATAGGTCTCCCCAAAGATCCCCACGACGACCGGTCTTGCGTCACCCGCATCCCACATAAACCGTTATTTAGACCTAACAGACAAAAAAATATGTCATCTTGAAAGTGAAATGAGAAAAATACGCACAGGAATACATACAACTAGGTTATTATTTCTAACTCGGCCTCGAAACACGAACAGGTAAAATTAAAAAAAATCATCATGGTATCTCATAGCGCCAAAGTACAGTCGCACTACGCTGGGTATTATCATCTATGTTATGTTGAATGGATTGTGACAAAGAACGAGTAACTGTAAAACGATGGGCTGTAGCGAGGTCACGATGTGCTCCGGACCGTGACTCCGCGCACCATCCAAACCGAAGCAGTCCCTGCGCGCCGCTTACACATTCAAACTTATCGAGGTATTTGGCGCATATATATACATATATACATATTCACTTTCCGCATCTCTCCTAAACCATTCAACAAATATAAGTAGAAAAATCGATAAACAAATCAGTAACCAAATCGCCTAAAAATTAGTTTTCATAATTTACGTCATCTAAATCTTATCAACAAAAGGATTTACTAGAGAATTGGGTATTTTCTAAAATACTAAAGTAACCTTCACGTTAATAGATCTCTATCTCCACTAACTAACTGAGAAATATTTAGTATATATATTTAGTAATAGTTATTGGATAATACTTTCGACTCCATTCTAATTGTTCTGTGTTTTCTTCTATTATAAATGTCGCAATACACACTAGATATGATGTAACTAAAAATACCACTGTATTTAATCTAAATGACAGATACAACTCGATCTCCGCGCTAAAACGAAAAACAGCCAATCTAACAAAAATGGGCTTTTGAACCATAAACAAATCATCCATTCCCGTTACTTTTCCCACTGAATGTGCATTTCATTAATGAATATAATTTTTTGTCAGGTTTGATTTCATCAACCAAATCAAAGTACACTTGCGGCTAACAAAGCAAACCGTCCCAAACGATTTTATACTTCTTCTTACAAATTATGTCATCCTGTATGGTTATCTAAATATAATTGTTCTCCAAAAATAAAATAAAAACTAAACGGAGTATTCATTTCATAGGTGAATATGGTTATTTTGATAATTTTGTATATTATCATTCAAATTTACACGGCGAGTGTGACTGGGCAAGCTGGTAAGGAACGACCTAGGCGAACGTTTCTCGACCAGATCGAGGACGTTCTGAAGAAAGCCCAGAATCAAACTACCCATAACCGAAGAGCACGTATAAAGTTGCTTATGAAAGTAGAACCGAAAGACGTGTGTCAAGATCGTAGTAAGTGGAAGAAGGTGGTCTCTGCGTACCCATATGGGAGGAAAGGCGTGATGTTATGTATGTATGTTATTTCTTACAGTTTCCGTGTTATTTTTTACCGCTTTTACTTGTAGTATAAAATAGATAGATATATTATTTATTGATATGGTAGTATAATTTGCGAAATCTATTTAATGTGGTTTAAAGCGCTTGGTTTGGTAACTATATGTCAACGACCCATCTCTAATGCTGAAATTTATATAATATAATTTATAACACATTTCCCTGTTTCTTTTATTACTTTACATTTAAAAAACTAAAAATTAATTGTTGCAATATTACTCGACCGCGTCTTAACGCATTACGCATCACATGAATGCTCACCGGGCAACGTGCACCTGAAGTTGCTAATACCATTAAAAACAAAACTTGTAAAAAAACCAAGTGTCTTAACTTAGTTCTTCTATCCTAAAAAGTTGTGAGATCCAGGTAAAACCAAGTCAGTTACTTTATTAAGTCTCTACTTAAGAGACCTTGAGTCTTAAATTATTACGTAATTAGCTAACCTAACATCTTATAGTGACCATATCGATATTAAAACTCTTTTATGTTTTAATTAAAATAAGTCAGGCTTCTAGTTTTAACCACAACGAAGATATAGGGGGTCGAAAATGGCTTGAACCTCTTCGTGAAAAGGATGGTACGGCCGTGCCGCTTTTTATTGCTTTTGCTCCACTTGGCGGGGGCACTGCAGCGCCCCCAGATGACTAATCTAACATGTTCTTCCTGAAGGTATTTATGCATAATTGGAAGATTAAATTATTTACTTAGTGGTTTGTTTGTCAAAACAAAAAATAATAAAAAATCCACTAGTAATTATAAAAATAAAGATGATAAAATCCAAACGGCGACCATACGTTTATTTAGTCTGATCATGTTGAAAACCATTTCTGGTTCCAATTTCATACATACTTTAATAAATTTTGTATAATAAACTGCTGCTGGTAAAGTCAGCGAATAAATAAGATGAAATAAAACTTTATCTCAATATCGTGACAACGTTGCATCAGGCACGTGTTTCTAGAATTATCCCACGCACACAGACAAATTCATGCGCAGATGGCCCCTGCAATCACTGCGCTGCCTGTATTGATCGAGTCCAGAGTCTAGACAGGTGGTGTGGAGGGAGCAAAATTAATTTGTGCAGTAACCAATGTAATTAAGTCTGTCTGGAATACAGAATTAACTAATATATTGTTGTCATACAAAATGTTCGGTCTTCCCTTTAAATTTTATAGCAACAGGCAATGTCCGTTAATGCGTTTAAAAACCACGACAATAACCATTGTACCGAATCCATTTATACGGATATATTTACTATCTATTTTGCCATATTTGGTAGTATATGGAAAGAGTTTATGAATAATATAAATAATATAACCTATATTATCCAATAGGATTGTGTATAGTCTAGTACCAAAGAAGTATTATATACAGACCGCTATTATCCATAAAAAAAATCGTATCTCGATAAATGATTACCTATTATGATGAAAGGTGCCGCTAAGTGTTTCAAATTCAATATAAGTCTATCTATAACGACGTCAAAATTTTAACCCCTTGCGCACTTACCTGGCGTTTACGCCAGCTTTCCATTGTTTTCCTATTGTCTTATTTTTATAGGTACTCGACACATTAAGTAAGAAAATTATTTGTTTCCACACTTCGTAAAAGTTTCTAAATAATCTTTGGAAAATATTTTTATAAATAGATTTGATGGTAACACTTGCCCATAAAACTGACCATTGAATCGTCTTTTTTGTGAAATGTATATGCTTTATATTTTTTTATGCGAAACCTAATAAAAAATTTTTAATTATTTTTGGTATTAACAGAAAGCAATGTCTTATTTTTATGGGTACTTGACACATTAATAATACACAAAAAAAATAATTAGATGACGCTATTCCCTAATTTCCCTATTGAGCTAAATTACAATTGCAGTGTTGCCAGCTGACGCTTCGTTCCATGCGGCGTTGCCACTCTTCGCCTTCGACTCTCTATTTGTATTTAAAAATATTTATGCGATTTTTTTATTCAGTGTAACCAGAATATATAAATTATCCTCAAAATATATTTTTTTTTAGTCTTTCGTTGATATACTGTTATTGCAATAATTCGACTTTTATAATGATTGTAATCTGTCATTATCAACACCTATTTCTACAAAATAGATAATGATTCGAAAATTACTAAATCTGAAATATTGAGTATATATTAAATTTTACATTTTAAATGATGTGTTATTTTTGACAAATAACGACTGCCATCACTATAGACACACTAGAAATAAATAAAATTGCGTGGCATTCAACATCGTTAACCCATACAGTGATTCAGCCAGTACTTTATACAACAGTAATTATGTAAATGTACGAAAAGTTTCAGCTATTAGTAAATAACGTACAAAAAACTGTAGCAGAGAGCATTATATAGAAACGTGGAAATACGACAATTTAGAATTTAGCAGTTGACAACCCTGCGTCTAATTAACGCGCTGATATAGTTATATGCATAATAGACACGCAGGCTGGACAATGTACATTGTACGGCGGAACGCGGAAAAGCGAAGTTACCAGTTACCTTGTGGGCACAGTCAGTTAGTTACAGAGGTCAACCTTAAGAAATTATCGAAGCGTGAAATAAATTACTATTTATGCTTGGGGATATTTAAGATTCCACAGTACATTTAAGCTGTAGGTTTGCAGTGAGTTTGAGCATTAGGGCGCTATCACAATGGACATCTTTAGATCACAGTGATACAGGACTGTAGGATCCTACGAAGCCGGCTTACGGAATAGTAATAATAATAGCAGATAATGTCTTTCTTGCACGATTTTTATGGTGGCGCTAATGTTTCTGCTACAGTAGTAGCGCTGTTCGGTTGTTCACCAATTCATGTCCTTTATATGCTACGTACCGAGTTCGACCATCTGCTAGCACTATTAAACTTTTTGACATACAAGACTGAATTTTCACATACAAGTTCCACGTTAATTGCAGGTTAGAAGCGATTTTAACTTAATAGTAGTATTGTTGATCGAATCCCACAATGAATTCACGTTTTTCATGAGTAAGACAATAATTTGTCACAACGAGAATGTCAAATCATCCTATTCTTAAAATCTCCTTATTTTTCTCCTTACTTATGTGTTATTTTCTTATTTTTATATCAATTGTTCATTGACGTGTTATCGCCAAATACGAATCTTTATTAATATCGGTCGAATCCCTTTGAGTTAAGTTGGGATAGACAAATAGACCGCCAATTTTTTTTAATGGCAGGTTTGAAAATAATGTCTAAAATATACAGCTGTCATTGAATTTAAAATATTATTCAAACGCCATCTCGTAACAAAACAATATGTTTCTTTGTAAGTTACCATCATGTTATCTGTCACAAAGTGGATACGTAGTGGTAAATTATCGATGTTTTCCAGTAACAATAAACATTTCTTAACCATTACAATATTACATACATACATACATACATATCATCACGCCTTTCTCCCGTGGGGGTAGGCAGAGATTACGTCCTTCCACTTGCTACGATCTTGGCATACCTCTTTCGCTTCCTCTACTTTCATGAGCGCTTTCATACATGCTCGTCGGTTATGGGTACTTTTTACCTGGCCTTTATTTAAGACATGATTGATTTGGTCTAGATACATTCGCCTAGGTCGACCCTTACCGACTTGCCCATTCACCCTCGCCTTATAAATTAATTTCGTTAATCTTCTCTCATCCATCCTCTCTACATGCCCAAACCAACTAAGCATACCTTTCTCTATTTTGGTCACCACATCCTCTACCACACCACAGCGTTCCCTTATCATACTATTCCTGACTTTGTCAATCGTCTTCACTCCAGCTATACTTCTCAGACTTCTCATTTCCACTGCGTTAATCTTACTTTCATGCTTCTTCTGCCAAACCCAGCATTCACTACCATACCTAAGTGTAGGGACCAGGACTCCTCGATGCACAGCCAAACGCGTCTTTTCAGTCACTTTCTGGCTGCACATGAAGTTACGCAGGACCCCATTCACTCTATTCCCTAACAAAACTCTTCGCTCAATATCATCGTCACACTTTCCATCTCTCGTAACCTTTGATCCCAAGTACACAAACTCTTTCACTTGTTCCACTCTGTCTCCTTCTATCGAAATTACGCAATCTGTCATACTTTCTTCTCTTTCAAATACCATTACTTTCGTTTTACTAACATTCACATTCATTCCTTTACTTTTAAGGGTCCTGTTCACAATACTGACCATCGCCTGCAACTCCTCCGCCGATGATGCCAGAATAACCTGGTCATCAGCATACAGGAGGCATTTGACAGTCAGACCATTCATTTTTAATCCATACTTACTTTCTTTCAAGTCTTTCAAGCAATTGTCTACATATAGGTTAAACAGCCCTGGAGACGCAACACACCCCTGTCTAACACCTTTCTCGATATTAAACCAGTCTGTGTACGCCCCGTTTACCCTGACACAAGGAACACTAGAACCCTCATAGAGTGATATCAATGCTCGTATCACGTTGCCGCTCACCCCATACATAGACAACGTTGCCCACAATTCATTCCGTATCACTCTGTCGTAAGCCTTTTCCAAATCTACGAACGCGCAATAGACCTTTTGACTACCCGCCAAAAATTTTTCGGTTATTGTTCGTAAGGAAAAGGTTTGATCCATGCAACCCATTCCTCTTCTGAAACCCGCTTGTACATCCCATATTTTCCCTTCCGTTTCATTCATCAATCTTTTATTCAAAACGAGTTTTCCGACGATGCTGAGCAAGCTAATGCCTCTGTAGCTTTTACAATCTTGTTGCGACCCTTTTCCTTTATAGAGAGGCACGATGACGGCCTTACACCAATCTTCTGGTACTTTGCCGCTACTCCAGCACAGATTATAAAGGCGGTAAAGCTGACTTGCTACCACACCCTGTCCAGCCTTTAGCATTTCAACTGTAACCCTGTCATACCCTGCAGCCTTACCCACTTTCATATTCATCAACTCTTCCATAATCTCTTCCATGGTGATATCACTTTCATCGCTTCCTTCATTCCCATCAAAGGGCAATAAATCTGCTTGTGAATCATTCTTTTCAAATAAACTTTCAAAATATTCCTTCCACCTCTTTAACATGCATACCTCTCCTCTCGCAATACTTCCATCCTGGTTTCTGATCTTGTCCAGTTGCGTGGTTACGTTTCCACCTCTAGCTGTTCTTATGGACTTCCAGAATAACTTTACGTTATTTCGGAAATCGTCAGATATCCGCCTATCAAAATCATCTCGTATCATTCTCTTTTCTTCTCCTTACAACATCTTTTGCTCTACCTTTCAGTCCGTTGTAATCACATCTTTTCTTGCTTACATCCTCTTGTACTGCTTTTTGCATTCTATGATTGGCTCTTGTAGCCAACCAGTCCATCCAAGCTTTCTTCTTCTCAGTCACTGCCTTTTGAACTTCTTCACTCATGATCTTTAATTTACAGTTCTTTCTTCTCTTTACTCATACCGCATACATCCTTAGCAACTTCCACAATTACATCTTTAAATGGTTTCCATATTTCTACAATATTACGCGTGTAAAAAATAGTACACACTTTTTGGTACATTTTAACGACAACATAATTTAAATATTAACTTCTTATTTACTTCTATTAAGTTTGCAGGCTATGAATGAGAGGCATCTAGAAATAAGACGGGATTTTGAACATTTCGCGTTTGACGATTTTTTGTACGGCAAGAGCTATCTTATCTATGCTAGTACGTAATAAAGCCAAAAACTTTGCATATTTAAATATTACGGGAAAACTTCCGAATCGATTAAAATGTAGTTTCGACACAAAATGACAGTTGCAAACCCAAGAAAAAACGACTCTACATAGTTTTAATTTATTCAATGATAAGTTATTTTCTACAAGCTGCGTGCCCGCGGCTGCGCCAGTGTTTCATATATTTTTACTGCATAATATTGTTTTTTTTCTAATACGAAACCCTAATTATTTTTGAAAAACAAAAGTACCCTAAGTTACGCGGAGTAACTTCAGCTATCTACAAAAAAAGTCCCGTCAAAATCGGTCCAGCCATTTCGCAGATTACCCGGAACAAACAGTCAGACAAAATTTTTTAAAATTGAATTTTTGGTTTATTTACCGTATATATATTTAGTCTAAATATAATCTTACGGATACTGGCTAAGCTACACAGACCAAAAAAATAAGAAGTGAAGTGAATATAACTGCAGGTAGGGATTAATTAATATTTATATTACAAAACAAATTATTTTGTATATATTTATAGATTTCTTAGAATCCTTCTCAGGAACATGTAACAATAAGTTCCACGGCGCGGCTGTGTTCTACTCAAGCAACGAAAGTAGATTTCATGTTCCTTAGCTATTTTACAACGCAAGTTGACATCTGCGTCCCGAAACCGCTTGTATTTGAGTGATTCATAATATTCTAAACACAATGCACATAATTTTTATTATAGGTAGTGATGGTATGTTAAGTTATGCATAGGTTCCATACTTGTGAATTGTAAATTGGTGAGTGATGAATTTACTTCAACATTAGTATTGTAGCCACAATGTTAACCAACTTGTTTGCAAATATATCTAGAGGGCTCTTGAGGTTTCCTAGTGCATTGATTTCATTATCAATGCGTCCTGATGTCCAAATCTATTTTATAGGAGTTACACAATAGCTACTGTATCCAGTTAGATGATCAAAAAGGTTACTGATCAACACTACTCCCCAAACTTTTATCCTAATTGTAATACACATCCAGTATTAGGTAATAAAAAAAAGCATTCTTATAGTCGGTAATGCAGAATGTGAGCAAGCTGTTGCTAGTTAAATGTAGGTACTTCATTTGTTATTTCAAACAGCTTGAGTGAGTGTCATTGCCAGTGTGCAACATATGGCCTTCTCAGGGTCCCAATTGAATAAAGAAATATTGATTTTAATTTTGAAGGAGCGAAGTAGTAGCACAATAAAATAATCTAACAAAGATGGAAGTAAGTAAGCCAAGTGAAAATAAGGACAGTATAAATATTAATATTAAACTTATATTATTCAAATTTAAGGCGGTGAAACCGCCAGGCACAGCTTTTAATAAATAATCAAACAAAAGAATAGATGTGTAGACACATAGACATGCTTATACAAATACAAATTAAAAATTTTAAAAGCAAAGGATATAAAGTAATTATTATATGATTGAAGGATGCAGGTAAAACCTGCTTTACAACAACAAGCATATAGATACTCACTCATCCGCTTCGCTGTCTTTCAAGAGGTAGACGTGATGATTATGTACAGCACGTAGTTTCTCTACAGTGGTGATGGCCTTGCTAAGCCCCTGTGCAGCAGCTGACTGTAGGCCCAGTGCATCGATCACTTTGCACAGTTTATCTTGTGCAACCTTGTAATTTGGAGGTCTGTGCCAAATATAAAACGAATTGCATGTGTCAATATTTTAACCAATAATAATAGAGTGTTAAACAATTAGTGCTCTCCTAAGTATGTGTATTTAGGTTTTAGCCTTTTAAATATCAGATTTAGTTCAGCAGAGTGAGAACCTATATAATATTTAAAGATTACAATAACAACAACTTTATTTAATATTAAAATTAAATGAACTAGTTTAAGCTTTTAAAAAAAGTTAAATGCATATTTCAGCATAAGAATGATTAAAACCAAAGAACAAACATGTGTTGAAGCTTATCTAAGAGACTAATTAGTTAATATTTGCCAAAAAGTCCAGATTTAGTGTGTGTTTATAAATATAGTAGATTAAATGAAAACGCTGTCAGGCAAACATACCCCTAGATTCAAAGAACTTTGTAACTTTAATATAGACTGAACAAGTGTTCTTAATTTAATACCAAATGCCAATACCAAAACATTGTGAGCTGTAACTAACAGTTGATGCTTCCAAACTAAATATTGATTTCATATTAATGAACTTTTTGTGTCAATTAAGAACATTATATACAATGTAACACTGGTGATGCTTCTCAAATGCAAGTATATCATATCTACACTTATTCTAGTATTCAAGTTATTTATAAATTCAAAACTAATAAACTAAACATATGTATTACACCAAAGTTTAATTTACAGTTACCCCTTAAAGCAAACCTATGATGTGTATATGATGTGTATATGTCTTTATGTTATTTTTGTCTATCTAACAAATCAAAATATATTGCCCTAAAAGGAACTGTAGGTGTACATTATTATAGTTTAAAACAGATAGAACTAAGATCTGGGCACTTCCACTAACTCGGGCACCTCCCAATTATGTTTGAATTATGATGATTATAGTTTTTGAAGTACTAATTCTATTTTAAAAAAATTTCATGGCTGCTTACAAAGCAACTGTTGCATATAGATGTTTATTTTAATACATTTTACGATTGATAAGATCGGTTATAAATCTAAAAAACTTACTTGATCTTAGCTCCTTTGTAAGCTGGTGGTATTAATTTACAATCTACTTTAGAGAATTGTTCTGGAAATATTTCATTTATTGTAGGAGGTAGTATTCTGCTTGACATTTTCGATGCTGCAGAAATTCAGTACCTGTTTAGTTGAAATTAAGAATTAGACAAAAATATGTATATCGCACTACACGACTAACTCGTCTCGCCAATGGCTCCGACTGGTAGTCTCAAACGACGCACAAAGCTGGCTGCCCGCGCAGGTGCATTGTCCTCGTCACAAGTAGCGAATCATCGCAGGTTATGGTAATCGATTGAGCTAGACTTCTAGCCGAAGCCCTACCTACTTATACATATAATACTCTATTCTATGCTATACTCCAAATAAAAGTACAACCATACAATATACTATAGCACAAATACTCGTCACAAATAAAACATACCTTAATAATCCACGAACAAAATACAGATTACTCAATACTCATTTATCTTAAATAATTCGCCTTTAAAACTTCGATGGTAAACGCAAAATTTTACCTAATAAAAACTGTCAAAAAGTAATGGTGGCCATCGATTATCTTCGACGCAGTGTTGCCAAATCGGTAGCCACCTCCGAGCTATTAGAGTTGCTAGACTCAATATCTAGTCGCCTCGGTCGGACATCACGGTCTAGCTTGCAATAAAAGCGCAGTTCGTATTTCGTGTCACTTCTTTATTTTTCGACCGCACAGAGACACACCCGAATCCGCTCATAGCGAAAGCCTTCGCGTACTCCGCCGACCCGCTATCTCCGAAACCGTTTCGGAGACCGCGTAATGAGAACGAACCCGATGATGATATCACGTGCGAAAATAGGATCTTTCCTTTTCAACCGATCCAGTATGCATGTCAGCGCACACGCCTTCCCGCCGCCGGGGACAGGCGGCTAATTTTGCTCCCACACACTCTCCGGATACCTCTCAGGCGGCGACCCAATACGTGCCTCGTTCCCCAACTGGGGAGGCCTTGACGTCGCCGCCAGCGCGATACAGTGACACTGCCCATGCATTGAGCAACAACACTGCATACACACTCCTGCACATAACACGCAGGTACATAGGTCCTGCAAGGAAGCTTTTTTTTATCTTAAATAAAAAAGTAGGGGCTAGCTAGGATTAAAATTCCGCGGGAGTTTTTACACTCAGGTAACGGCCAAGCCGACCTGTACCTGACATAGGTCCTGTAAGGAACCTTTTTTTTATTATTAAATAAAAAATGTAGGGAATAGATAAGTTCAAACTCGCGAGAGAGTTTTATACTCAGGTGACGGCCAAGCCGAGGTTCGCACCACTTTGGTAGCCTTTGTGCTAGTCACCTTTATGCGGCCGAATGCCTTCAGCACTCGCCCCCAAAGTCACGGTGAAGCTGTAAAGGCTCCCCCGGTCAACAGCGTTAGCTAAGTTCGACAAAAAAAAATCGTTTCACTTCGACTTTTTCAAGAGAGTCTCGTTTGGTAAGTCTTGGTGTGCGCACGCATGCCTGTTCCGCTCGCTCCGACACGCCTTTCGTTTTTCTCGCCTCCGTTCCGTGCCTTTGTAGTGTGTCTTCGTGTCGTCGGTCACTAAACTATATTAGTAATCGAGGTTTTAATATTCGGTATTATAAATTCGTTTATAACATCGTATATTACCGTTAAACGTACTTTTTAGTACGCGCGCGTGTCACGTGAGGTGAAGATACGTTGTCACTTTTTGACAGTTGAAAAATCCACTCTCGTAGGATTGTGTTCATCACCGGAAACCTAATGGTGTTACAACACAAGGTGGTGTGGGATTTTTCAGGTATACCCCGGGGTCCCTTCTGGGTCTCTCTATACCTTTTTAAGATTCAGTGCGTAGTCGCACACCCTCTCATCCCTCTTCATTCCATACTCTGGGTGCTGTTTGACCGTAATATCGGTTTAACCGGTTTACGTCCTCGGCCCTAGAGCTTGATAAGGCGCTCCCCTAGGTGTCGTAGGCTCCCAATTCCTTGAGTCTTTTCACTTGGGCTCAACGGTCTTTTGCGAGGCTCGTGTAGCCTCTCTGATTTTTGACGCCTTTGACGATTTGAAGAGGGGGGGGGCCTCTTTTTTTGACGGGGTAAAATGCTTTACGCACTACCCTTACCCATTGCATTAAAAAAATGTTAACCACCCTGGGTTCAAACCTGCGACCTTTCAGTAGTACCGTCTATGACACACGCGGATTATTCCACCGGGTTAACCACGCTCTCTTGGCGCGCCCCTCTGCCCTTCCGGCAAGGAGGTAGTACACCCGCTGCCCTCAGGCAAGTAAGGTTCATTTAGATCTGTACGCTGGTCATTTATTTCTCTTATAGACAAAAAGTCATTCTCAGAGACCGCGTCCAAAAGGCTGTCAACACCTTATTTCTTTGTTACAAAAAGTGGCATATAGCGATAAACCCGGGAAAGAGCTCCGCGGTCGTGTTCTCCGAAAAGAACAACACCCCAACTCATCCCGTTAAATCTTTAGGGGTAGAGATCCCCTGGGCTACCGAATTCAAGTACCTTAATGTCCTATTAGACGTCCAAATGACTTTCAAACCTCACTTTGAGAAAGTCAAGCACCACACCGCCATGGTGCTAGAGCGTCTATTCCCCCTATACAACACCCCAAGTAAAGTGGCCCTCCGCCATAAAGTTACTCTGTATAAAATGGTAGTCAGACATATCATGAAGTATTGCGCCCGTGCCTTTACCCGTTACGCCTTCTTAATTGTACTTTTGTTACTCCTAAATCATATCATAACTTTCTAAAATATTTCTAAAACTGCGCAGTTTTATTCTGCTAATAATGTATCGTATGAATAAACCTGAAATAGCTAAAACGAAAAAGAACTCTTTGTTCCAGTTTATTAACAGAACAATGAAGAAAGAAAATTTGGTGCTCCTAGATCAGAACTTTTGTTTTGTAGCGCATATTATTGAAGCGAAACTTCGTAGGCAGCTCGGCTTTTTTGTCTGCGATGTAATTGTTTTTTTTTTTGCTTTGAATTCATTAATTTACAACATGACTCCATATTATATCATTTTGATGGAATTTTATGTGACTTTGGTTATTGTACTTAAGTTAAGTGTGCCTATATATATATAAAATTGCTTGACTTGACTGATTAATGCTCATAAACAAGTGGGCATACAAAGTTAAAATTTTGGAAATAGGTACCTCTCACGATGTGAACATCCATAAAGAAAGGACATTTTAACCCTAACGGAGTAAGTAAGGGATAAACTGTTGTCTGAAAGTCCGACATTTTCAACTAAGAAGCACAAAATTTAATATACATATTTCTGGTTAGAAATAATGTACACGTGTATAGGCGTTTTAAAAAAAAAAGTATGCCTCTAAGAGGGTAAATTAGGGGTTGTAATTTTATTTTATTTATTTAATTGTTTATTATCCGTCAGTTGAAAACATAATGTGTAATATACCTACTGCATGCAGAGTACAAAGGATTTCTTCCAAGCAATCCTTCTTATATGGGTAGTTTGACATTTTTGAAGTAAAAAGTATGAAATTTCATATATTATTAATTATGAGGGTGAATATAGGCTGCAAATGGTCTAAATTTCACATAAAGGAAGCCACGGGCATGAAAATTTGAAAAATAATACAACGTTGTTCCTTAAAAAGATGTACTCATGACCTTTATAGATTATAAAACAACGATACTTAAAAATACCTACATAAGTTTATAAATTTTGGGAAAAAAATTAGAAATAGGATTATTTTGGGGAAATTTTATGTCTGTTGTGGGGAAATTTTGAAAACTTCATCTGGAGATCCAGCCAGACAGCTAATAATGTTGACTTTTTGGCGGGAAGTCAAACGAAGCGCGCGCTTTTTTTTAAAGTACTGCTAAGAATTATTTTTCTTTAATCGCAATATTAACGTTTTTTTTATATGAAAGCCTAACTTTTTCTACTGCCCGATCATGGGGACGCAGAGTGATGGAGAAGATGACGAGTCTTCAACGTATCCAGACAGAAAACGAGTACGTACAGAAGTAGCGGGAAACAAACTTGCAGACAAGTATAACATTTATTTTAAAACAAACCACACAAGACTTTTTTGGAAAACAGATCATTTAGCGAACACACAGTTAATGTGGAATCAAAGGAAAATGAAAAGTTAGGTAACAAAAACGCTTTGAAACTTACACGTGTATTCAGTGAGAATTTTAAAGGCTTTACTAGTGTATACAGAGTAAATGCCTACAAAATTGGAGTTACATTTAAAAAAGCTTCAGCTGCTAATAATTTTTTTTAAATGAAAATTTTTCTCAACAAACTTAAATTTCGACCTTTTATACCAGCACATCTGGTGGATAAAGTGGGCGTTATTAGGTTTGTGCCAACTGATATATCTAATGAAGATATTTATAAAAATATTAGTAGCGATACTGAGGTTAATTGTGTTAAACATTTTATGAAAACGGATGCTGATAGGAACCTCGTGCCATTAACTACTGTAGTCCTCACTTTTTCTACATCTATTCTACCGAAATATGTTTATTTAAATATGTATCGTTATGGGGTAAATACTTATATCCCACCATTAATACAATGTTATAAGTGTCTTAAGTTCAATCACTTTGTGAAAGTATGCCGAGGTACTCAGATGTGTTCTACGTGTGCTGGAGAACACTTATACAGACTGTAAATCAGAAATTGTATGGTGCATTAATTGTGGTGGGGGTCACCTTGCTATATCAAAGGTCTGTCCTATTAAAAAGAAAAAACTGAAGAAAATAATGAAAAAATCCATAATCAGAATTTTACGTTTGCCTCAGTTTTAAAAAAGACTGATGAGGAATTTCTTCCTTTGAAGTCCAAGTAAACGATGAAAGTAAGAAAAATTTTGAAGTAGAAAAAATTATTAATAATGAAATAATTATTAACGCTGTAGTAAAATCATTGGTTTCCTTAGCTAACTCTTCCAACTCTGAGGATATTACAATTAAAAGAATAAAAGAAGTTTTCTTACATAATTTAATTTAATCCATGAATGTAATATTATTTTGCCTAGTATAAAACATTACTTAATAATAGCTTAATTTAATATTCAGAGTGTAAATAATAAGAAACCTTTACTCATAAATTTTCTTTCTGAACACAATATTGATATATATATGTATGTTGAATGAAACTTGGTTGCGGGAGAGAAGCAACTTCAATTTACCAGACTATACTATTATATCACAAAATGGACCAGACGGTCATGGTGGGGTTGCTATTTTAATTAAAAATACATTTGAATATGAAATTATTAATACACCTTATTATGATTATCTACAAACTGTTGTAAGTTTTGAAAACTAATATTGGTAATATATCTCTGCTATATGTGTATAGTCCTAGTGTATGGTCGATTCAGATGTAAAAGATTAAGATACATCATCAACAGCTTTCCTAAACCTATCTTACTCTCAGGTGATTTGAAAGCACACAATGTTTCTTTTGATTGTATATCTTGTAACTCCAGAGGTAATGATGTTTACAACTTAATAGATGAATGTGATCTATGCATTTTAAATACTGGATCTCCAACTACTGTTGGTTCACTCCGCAACAATCCTTCTGCAATTGATATATCATGTGTTAGTCCTGAAGTAACTCCTCTGTGTGACTGGAAAGTGCATAGTGATCCAATTGGTAGTTATCATTTTCCCACCCTTATAAACATTCAAACATCTGGACAAAAATATGAAATTGGTGCTCCCTCTGAATACTTTATTTATAGTAAGGTAGACTGGACCAAGTATTCTTCTGTAAGTGAAACAGCTTTTAATAATTTATGTTTAGAGTCAGAAAACATTCTTGATATTTATAATAACTTTTGTGATATTTTAAATAATCTAAAGTTGGAATTTATTCCAAAAATATCAAATTATAGTTCATAGAAAATTAAAAAAACCAGTACCCTGGTGGGATGAGGAGCGTGCCATTGCTGTGAAAAATAGGAGAGATGCTTTGGAAAATTACAGATCTATTCCTATAATAACTAATTATGTAGAGTACAAAAAGGTTGATGCTATTAAAAAAAAAATTACTTACTATGAAAAAGAAAGATAGTTGGAGATTGTTGTGTGAGTCATTAAATAGATATACACCTGTTAATATAATTTAGAATTATATACAAAGATTTAAAAGAATAACCCTTAAAAAACTTCCTAAAAATGATGAATCCTTCCTTTTCAGATAAATATGCTCCTAAATCTCCACCTGCAAAACAAATAAACATAATAAGGTTAAAAGGTATATTTAATAATTTAATAGTTAAAAGTATATAAAAGGTATAACTCAACTGGCAGTATTGAATGTTGTTTCTTTTCTGAGCCTTTCCCAATTAATGAATTTCAAATTTTTGAAATCTAGAAAGAATACCACACCAGGTCTTGATCATGTTTCTTATAAATTAATTCAAAATTTACATCCTAGTGCACAAAAAATACTTTTAAATATATTTAACTTGTTATGGGAATATGAAATGATACCAAATACCTGGAAAGCACATCGTGTTATTCCAATATTAAAATCAGATAAACCAGAAAACGACTACAACTCTTATAGGCCAATATCTTTATCATCTTGTATAGGAAAACTTTTTGAATGTATGCTTAAATTAAGTGAAAAATATAATATTTTACCTGTGCAACAGTTTGGTTTTCGGAGAGGTAAAAGCACAGCAGAAAATTATGTATCCTCTTATCTCTTATATTAAAAATTCTTCCATAGCCATTCATATACTGTTTGTGCATTTCTTGATGTGAATGGTGCTTTTGATAATGTAGACCCTTCTATTCTAGTATCTACTCTTTAATGATATTGGTATACCTGAAAAAGTCTGCAAATGGATATTTACTTTCCTATATGACAGGTTAATGTATGTCAAATACAATAACATTTTACATGGACCTAGGCACGCATATAAAGGAACAATGCAAGGAGCAACAATTTCTCCATTGCTCTATAGCCTATAATCATCACAAATTAATAGATATTTAACTGATCCTTCTGTTAAATGTCTATTGTTTGCTGATGATATTGTTGTATATACTATAAACAAAGATGTAAACAAAATTATTGCATCTTTAAATGATGGTCTGTCTCAAATATTTACATTTTATACCAGTTTGAAATTAGACATAAATGTGAGTAAGAGTGGTGCAATATTATTTTCTAAAAGAGTGATTAATTTGCAAGACATTCCCTCAGTTTCATATAGCAGTCATACATTAACTTGGGTTACAAGAAAAGTAATTTCTAGGCATATATTTGGATACAAAATTAACATTTGAGTCACACATTAATTATATAATTAAAAAATGCCAGCAAAGAAGTAAATATTTTACATTCTTTAGCTGGAATTCATTGGAGATCCGATCCTAGAATATTATCTCTCCTGTACAAAAGTATTGTTAGAAGTTAATTTGATTATAATTCCTTAGCTTACATGAGTGCAAATGATCATTACCTAAAGAAATTGGACATAATTCAAAATAAAGCATTAAGAATCATAACTGGTGCAATGTGTTCTAATCCAATAATTTCTATGGAGTCTGAAGCATATAATACCTTTGAAATTAACTCTAATTGACTAATTAATTGATTAACTAATTGACTCCAGATTGTTCTTATATTCTTGACGACTAACAATACATTTGCTTTAGACAGACTTTTATCTAACCAAGATCTCCCAGCTTCCTTTTTACAAAACTCTAAAATAAATATTCAAGATCTAATGTCTGAACACTTACCAGAAATATTACAAATTTTATTAAATACCAGAAACTTGTGTAAAAATTTACATTTTTATAATCCTTTACCTGTATATGAAATTGAATATGAATCTTTTATTAATAATAACATAGAAATTGATTTTTAGATAGTTAACCACTTTGAATTCTTAGAGTATGTTAATAGTCAACCAAAGTTTATCAATTATATACTGATGCCTCAAAAGTTTCACATAATATAGCTTCTGCATATTATGACCCACAAGTTCAAAAAACTTCCTGTTATAAATTAAATACACAGTGTAGTATATTTAGTGCTGAATTATACGCTATTTATAGAGCTCTTTTATACATGTATAATGTAAATAAATCTGACTTTTGGTTCCGCCGCGGCTTGGGGTTTCAAAGCCTACGGAGCCAGAGGGGCCATTGCGGGACGGGAGGCTAACGGACGGGTCGGCACCGCTGAAGGCGCCGCCTACGTGCCTAGTAGGCATGTGAAAGCCTTCAGTGTCATTGCTGGCACTTGAGGCTGAGCTAGAAGCGAAGCAGAGTTCCTCTGTGGAACCTGCCTGCCTACCACCATCCTTTTTAGGGTGGTTTCGCTTTATCCTGAGTACACACGGGCACCCACGGTAATTCGCAAGGTGACTCTCCTGCCGGCAAAAAGCGTAGCTGGGGGGATCTGAGGAGTCCTTGGGACGGGGGCAGTCTGGGGTGAGATGCTCACCCAGACACTTACCACATCTCAGAACCATGAAGCAGCTCCGATAACTACGACCGTACCCTTGGCAGCGGTGTATATAATAATACAGTATAATACCCATCAAATTATTTTTGAGATTAAAACTTGCTTGACATAATACTTGAACTTATTGTCAGGTAAATCGGTAATGTTACTTGGGATCTTATTGTAAAACCGAATACTATTACCTATACAACTTTTATTAGACTTACTTAGCCTAAAGCGTGGGAAGGCCAATTTGTCTTTATTTCTAATATTAAAATTATGACGATCATTCACTACATCGAGCTTGTCTAAATTATTACAAATGTGCATTAAGTTATCGAAGATGTATTGGGAGGGCAAAGTTAAGATATCATATTCTTGAAACTTGTTCTTTAGAGATTTGCGAGGTTCCGTATTGTATATTGCTCAAACAGCTCTCTTTTGTAACGTAAAAATGGTGTCTACCTCTGCTGCTGTACCCCACAGCAAAATACCGTAAGACATTAAGCTGTGAAAGTCAGCAAAGTAAACTAACCTAGCAGTAGGAATATCCGTCAACTGGCGAATTTTTCGAACCGCAAAAGCAGCGGATCTAAGTCTTCCTGCCAAAGTTTTAATATGCGGACCCCAATGTAACTTATTATCAAGTATGATACCTTTTTTTTTTTTTTTTTGACGGGGGGAAATGCAATCAAGTATGATACCTAAAAAACAGAGTTTTGTAAACTAAACCTAATAGATTCCCTTCTATCTCTAACTTACAATCAATATGTTGTACATTGGGCAACATAAATTTTGTACATTTCGTTTTCTTAGTATTGAGAAGTAAATTATTTAAGGCAAACCATTTAGAAATATTTGCTAGTGTGTTATTTAAGAGCCTAACCTCTGATTTTTTTTACTGTAAATATAAGTGAAGTATCGTCCGCAAAAAGAACCATATCAGTTGAGTTATTAACCATTAGAGGCAAGTCATTAATAGAAACCAGGAATAAATACATTTACTTTCTGACATCGGTTTGTTAAGTAAGAGGCCAGGAAGGAGACAGAGGTTTCAGAAACACCATAATGTTTTAGTTTCCGTATAAGTGTACTGTGATCAACGCAGTCAAAGGCCTTTGAGAGATCGCAGAATACACCTATTGCATCCTGCCAAATCTCCCAAGCTCCCAATATATGACTTATTAATGTTGCACCAGCGTCAATGGTAGATTTGGATTTCATGAAACCAAACTGTGAAACGTTTTCAAATTTTCTCTTATTTTATACTATGGAGTTAGTAAAATCCGTAATAAGTTTACATGTAAAATAAATTGTTATTTATATGTACTTTTATTAAATTATTAATTTCTAGGTGCTAGGTGAATGTTTAAAACCTGGACTCAAGGTTGTTGCGACAGTTTGTGATAATTATGATGTTAAAATAAAAGCTCTGAGCTTACTAGGATCCTCAATAAATAAACCATAGATTGAATTTAATTACCACAATTTTTTTACAATAATGGATCCACCACATTTATTGTTTTCACAATAATTTGATGAAATATGATATAGAGTGCACTGAAGACATACAAATTGAAGGGAAATAGGTTAAAGGTTTGTGTTTTTCATTTTTTTATTAAATACTCTTTTCATCCATAAGACATCCACTGCTCGACATAGGTCTCCTCCAATAAGGGAGACGATTATATTTATCATTAATATTTTTCATTTTATAGAAGTGGCAAAAACAGTTCTCAAAGTTCTGAGTTAGCAAATCAGTATAAATGATGGGCATTCATAGTTATATCAATTTACTAAACCTATATCCCAGTCCCATCTGTACTCTATGTAGTACTATATAGTAGGCAAATATAGTTTGATATCTTTTCTACCCTTTTTTTTGCTATTGACAAATTTTAGTTTTAATTAGAAACTGTTTATCCTAAATACTTCAATATGATGATTATTTCCTTATTTCGACAACTACAAGAATACTAGTTAATAATAAAACTCAAAACAGATTATGAGATAAAGATTTTTGAACTTCAATTTTTATGGATCGATTTCATTAGAAATTATTATAGGATGAATATGGAAATAATGCTTTCTGTTTAATTATGTTACTTACCCTTCTGATTATTTTTTTATAGAATAGGCAAAACATATTGAATATTTGACATCAAATATAAAAATGATTTTACAAATTAAAATTAATATATTTCCATTAGTTATGGTGAAAAGTACCTTATTAATACATTTTTAGACTCTTAGTAAAATGGAATTTGAACTATTGAATGTTCTAAAGTATGTCATCTACCACATCAAAGTCGAACATGTCAGCGTGAAACTCTTGTTTTGCGATAGAAATAAATGTATCTATGTAATAAAATAATCTTTCTTTGTTTTTAAAATACTGTTTCTACTGAGCAGATTAGCATTTAGCATTCTTATTTTTTTTGAAGCAACATTAATTATAAATAAATACTGTATCATGCCATTGAAGGCAACTAAAAATATGAAAATAAATTGAGTATATGTATAAATTTAACGTTTTTATTAACTATTCTACATATATCCAGTCATTATTTTATATTTAACAGGTATTGCAAAATGGCACTATATCAAAACATTTTATGACATTGATAATACAAATCCCAATTTTGTATTTACACCTGCATTAATGAAGCAACACTGCTTCATTGAAAAAATTGCTTGAAAAAATGAAAGTCAGCTTAGCCAGTTAAGTGCTCAGCCACTCTGTTGCAGCTGAATTATTTGAAAAGGTTGCTTGTAGTAAGTTCCAATTACTTTAATAAGAAAATTAAAAAGTGTTCCTTGAGTTTTGATATATAGAAACTTTTGCTTAAAATATCTAACAGGACTTATTAACAGTGTGATTTATCATCCTCTTAAAGTCTATTCAGTTCTCAAAACCTGCGTCCAATTGAAACCAATGAATACGATTTCACAATTTTATTTTAGGAAACAATAGTCAAACTATTATTTTGTATGTATAATTATTTTAGGTTTTTATGTATTGGTATAGTCAATTAACATATATTTGATGGTATTTATCAGTTCAGAATTTACCTAACTGAACATACCATAAAATTTATTATATAATATTATACAATATTATAAAATAATTGGTTTCACAATGTTCAGATAAATAACTTTTATAATAATGGAACAAAAAAAAATTAATCATTTTACATACTTTAACGACCCACGTTTTGATGGCATAGGAAATCTTTGAAAAAACAAACTCAGGTGTTTCTATAACCGTTATACCACATTTGACACATGTTCGTAGCAATTCCTTTTGGCTCATACTACTAAAATCACAGGTTTTATATCCAAATTATTTAACACACAACACGAATGCCTATATACCAAAATCACGTCAACTTAGCATGTTTCTCTACTATGCGTGTCTTTTTTTTATCAAACTATTGTATTGTCAGAGCCAGTACTAAAAACTTCTATCAAATCTTAAGGATTTATAAAAAATTACTACTAGTTATGATATGCAATGTACAAATCCTAATAACTATAAAACGTTGGTTTTGTATTAAAATTGAATTCTTGAAATTAATAAATCTTCATAGCTGTAGTAAATATATTTGCACATATAACTTCTAATATGGTAGATTTTTTTTCTGATGTTGTTTACAACCCTACTATTTCTTTGCTGGTTTTTTATAGAGTCTTATCTTATTCTCAAATATTATTCCCCTTTTCTCGCATTGGCTGCAAAGAAAGTTGCCCCCCCTAAATATTATTCCTAGCGGAGTTGTAGATTACTTTTGTGTACAGTACTCTGTGATTGCTAACTAGTTTGTGTTAATATTTCGTTCTGCGTAGTGTTGATTACATATGTAAATGAAAACTGAAGTCTTGTTTGTTGAAAATATGAAGGCAAAAGGAAAAAGGTGCAATTTATTTATATATGGAAATAATTATTGCGACTTGTTTTGTCCAGTACGCCCTGTAAATCCACATATTGTAATTTTGTTTGGCTCGGTAATGGCGGCTGAGCGTGGGCACGCGTTGTAATTTCAATAGGCCCGGAATTACACCCGAATCTACTGGCACCTGCCGTGTCCTATACCACAGACTTGAATAGCTCGTAATGACTACGGATACCGCGTAATATTCTAATCGATCTTGATGATACTAACATGAGCGCAAATCGTATCTTTCCTCATTAGCCAAGACTACTTGCATTTCAGCGGCTCGTCCGCTTAACCATAGATCCTGCCGTCGGGAACGGGCAGCTAATTTTGCATTTAGATGCAAACAGGCTGCCCCTACGGCAGCGGAACCAAGACATGGTTTGATCTTCAATTATTGAGGTTCTTCCTCTTTCCATTGAGAGCCTGAAGTGTGTTGCCCTAACATTTAGTGAAATGGGAAACGCCCTCCAGTCAAAAGTAGATAGTACTCATAAATAGAAAGCGCTTTACAAATTTTCATGTTCCGGAAATACACAATTTAAATTTTCCATACAAATTGCAAAATAAGTTTTTCAATTGCAAGTTTCCATTTGCACATTTTTAAATAGCATAAATTGTCATCGTAGATGTCAAAGTTGACATTTCAAGTTCTGTTGATGGTAGAGGTGTATTTTATCTCATGATTTTTAATTAAATGTAATTTTATTAGGAAACCTTATGCTTCTATGTCTTATTATTATGGTTGACAGCCCGATTCAGAACAATTCCACTAGAACAGTTTAGGTTAGAAGGCTTAAGCGGGAGCTGATGTAGTATTTGCGGTAATTTTTTTATACCACATAGAAATAGGAGCCCTTCATAGAGGGGTTCCATTAACATATCTTGGCACATGATAATCGGTTACTAGTCTATATATAATGTACTCTGTGTTACTAGGCATTGCATAGGTTAGAATAAGTTTTTAATATAATTTAGAAACTATACGTTTCCCCATTCCCCCTCACATGGGGGTTCATCCAATCCCTCCCATCTCACCCTGCTTTTCCCCCTCCATAAGGTTGCGGGCTAATACTAAAGCAATACCCCTGCCCTTATAAATCTATGGACATTTAAGGAAAAATTTTATTCAAACCTAAAAACTTGAACCATGTATATCTTCATAGCCATGGGGTTACGCGGTGTGGGGATGGTACAGGGGGTAGGGGTAGCACCGATCAATAAATTGATGGGTCATAAGCGAAAGTTTAACCAAGCTAGGCATTAATATCAAATTGTAATAATTGCTACTTATGTTTAAATTTGGATCCTTATATATCTTGTGTTCATGTTTTTAGAAACAATTTGGCAAATTTTGGTTTGAGACAAGCTGTTAAGAATTAATATAATATATATATATAGATATTTAAATTCATAAAATACTGCAGAGCAATCTAAACTCCTTGCTATATATACCAGGTGTACTGGAAAGTCATTACCGGTTTTCTAACAAATGTCGCTAGGTTTAAGTGTGCAATGTTATTATTTGACACATGTGTCTACTGACATTAAGCTTCAAAGTTATACATATATCCAACGTGGCAATATGGGCAGCCTCCTGGGAACCTTCCCGTCTGGCGGCGAGCTGGACGGCATTCATTATTTATAGTATTTTATTTTATTTTTAAATTTTTGTGTATAAATTTATGTACTTTTTTACATATTATATTTTGCAAAAGTAACACCATCATAGATTTATACCTCTTTGATAATGTCAAGTTTTGTTCCTGAAAACATGCATTTGTGACATGCATTACTTTTCTTATTTAATCAAAAGATAAAACCCGCTGAAAGTCATAGTTTTATGGTTGAAACTTATGGTGAGCATGCTCTACATTAAAAAACATGTGAGGCGTGGTTTAAAAAATTCAAAAGTGGTGATTTCTATGTTCAAGACAATGAACATTCTGGTAAAGTATGAAGATGCGAAACTGCAGGAGTTGTTGGATGAAAACCCAACCCAAACTCAAAAACAATTGGCAGAAGTGTTAAATGAGGCCCAAAAACCCGAATTAGCGACCAATTACGAGCAATGGGTAAAATCCAAAAGATGGGAAGATGGGTGTCAGATTAATTGAATGACAGGAAAAGCGGAAAATCGTCTGTGAAATTCTGCTTGAAAGGTATGATCGGAAGTCATATGTCCATCGAATCACTATCACGGGTGATGAAAAGTGGATTTATCTTGAAAATCCTAAGTGCAAAAATCATTGTTATCACCTGGCGAAGCTGGGCCAATCGACCCCAAAGTCAAATAGTTTTGGCCGCAAGAGAATGCTTTGTGTTTGGTGGGACCAGAGTGGCGTGGTGTATCACGAACTGTTGAAACCTGGTGAAACAGTTAATAGTGATTGCTATCTACAACAAATTTTCAATTTGAATAATGCATTGATAGAAAAACGTCCATAATTGGCCTGAAGACGCGGGTAATGTGATTTTACACCACGATAACGTGCCGGCTCATAAAGTGAAACCGGTCAAGCAAGCATTGGAAGGACTTGGATGGGACATATTATCGTAACCGTCGTACTGTCTATACCTTGCCCCGAACGACTATAATCTTTTCGCATCAATGGGACACACGCGCTTGCAGAGCAGCACTTTGCTGATTTCGTAGAAGTTGAAAAATGGATCGATGACTTGTTTTGCTCAAAGAAAAAACAGTTTTTTTTTTTTTGGATGGGATCCAGAAATTGCCTGAAAGATTGCCAAAATTTATAAAATTAAATAGCCAATACTTTGAATAAACAATTTTTTTTACGTTGAAACGTTTTCTTGAAAATTACGTAGTTTTTTTTTTTTCGAAAACCAGTAATGACTTTCCCGTACACCTGTTATTCCTTTTTAGTTTGTTTATTGAGAAATTATTTATATTTTATATAGTATATACAAATATGCATAATATTTTCATTTCCTACTAAACACCTTTATATGTATGTTATGAGATTAGTGTATGAATAAATATAGTTTGTTTTCTGAGCTCAACAATGGCGTATATTTTAATGAGGACTGAGGAAAATTAAAGTATTTTGGTGGAAATGGCGCTAATGTTTAGAAATATAGTGTTCCCAGGACCGTTTATCCTCAAAGGGATAAGTGGCGCAATTATAAAGAACAATTATTATGTGGTTTTCATGGTTTCGGTTATAAATATATAAATTATGACAAAGTTCGTTCTTTATTTCTTGCTCTATGTGGAAAAGAAACCTATACATTATTAACGGCATTGTTAGTGCCTTTACATCTAACTAATGTGAAGATTGAATAATGAATACGAACACTTGACCAATTTTATGAACCAGAAATAAATGAAATTTTGCAAGCTGGGAAATTTCACCAAAGAATACAACAAAAGGATGAAAATGTCTAAGACTATGTGTCAGCAATTTGTGCACTAGCTGCTGCATGTAATTTACAAAATTTGAAACATTAGTTAAGAGACAGGTTGGTTCTAAGGATACATGATAGACGGCTGAGAAGAGATTTCTTGAAAAAATAATTTTAACAAATGAATTTCTACAAATATGTGTCAATTTTCATGCCTCTTTTTCTGGCATATATCCTGAAGTCTGTGAAACAGAACAAACTCCATCCATTCATACTGATCCAATGTAAATAGGCGGGATTAAAGCAAGTGGATGACAACATTGTAGAAAATTACAGAAGGCTGGGGAACAATGTCCATTTAGCAATGCGAGATGGTTTTATTGTCAGAAGCTGGGGCACATAGTTAGTGCATGTATGAAAAAATCTCATAAAGTCTATCAAACAAAGGATACAGCAAGAATGATTTCAGAGAAGATAATTGCATGGGTTGAAGATATGATGGGGACATATGTATGCCCTACAGTTAATTCACAGAATCAATCTCTTGATCACTGTTGAATTCTTGCTTGATGGAGCTTCATTGTCCATAGTGGACATTGAACATAGGACTCGGGAGCATCAAGATCCATAATATCTGAAGATTCTTACAAGAAATTCTGGGCTATTCCACCTCAATTATTTATTATCAAGGAACCTGAAACTGGTGACTTTGACAGATGAAGAAATTCAAGTATTATATATGATAAAAGTGGTATTAGGTAATAAAAAAAGCTCCATGTGATCTTGTTGTATCAGATAAAACATCAAGCTTGTTCGGAGGAATGGGTTTGGATAACTGGTTCTCTATGTAGGAGGATTGCGTTAGACAAATGAGAAGATAATTTTATTAATAAAAGAATTTCCAAAACTTATTTAAGCAAAATCTTGGGCAGTAGAAGTGGTCAGAAATGTCTTAGCATGTTCGTGTAGATGCATTACCGAAATTTTTGAAAGCAAAGTGTAGTTAGTTACCTTTCCTTTGAAACAATTAGTGACTAATGAATTGCATCGTATGATAGGAAAGGGAGTACTGACTCCTGTCAAATACTTAAATTGTATTATAATTATGAATATTATAATACTTCAGAATTGTTAAGCAAGATGATAGCTCACTTCGAATGGTGGTTATCTTTCAACAGTGAATTCAGTGGTAAATGTAAGATATGGTTTGAATACAGAACTTTTGTTGATAAGTGACACATCTGAATATGACTTAGCAGCCATCGTTTGCACACGTCATGAATGACGTGTTTTACTTAATAGAAGACTTTCGTGGGATCGCCCTGACAATCTTTGAGATCCAAAGCCCCAAACAAATTCACCAGCTCCTGCTCTTGATCCACAACTTTGGCCTGATGGTATTAGTATACCTAACACATAAAGAATAAGAATTGTAATGTTAATTACATTTTGTATTTAGATAAGTAGGTATGTTATGTAGTAATTACTTTCATATTACTAATGTAAGTACTTCTGAATATGATACTTTTTGTTATAAGATTAGTGTAGGCAATCATGAATAAAGTTAGTTTGTTTTCTGAACTCATCAATGGCGTATCTTTTAATGTACATCTATTTGAAATTAAAATTAGTAGTTGATAATTTTCTGTATTGTGTTGTAAAGTATTTAGGGAATGTATGAATTTTGCTTATAATTACTGGCAAGGGAGTAGTGAAATGTTTAAAATTGATTTAAACAACTACATCACTTTTTATTGGGTAACTTTCGCTTTAGGGCATTGTTGTGGTCTTTTAACTAGAGTCAGTCACTGCATTGTTTTAATGTAACTATTGTAAAGAATTCACATTCCATTACATGTTACAATTTGGTCCAAAATTTCTTTATGCCTTGTGTCTATTTAACTGAATTTACTGCAAGTATGTGACTAATGTTGGTATAACATTGAGCCATGCCAGTTAAACAAAAAATGACATTGTGTATTCCTTAGTCATCTCGTCCACAATTTATTAATTTGGTATTTGGAAAACTCATAAATTTTCAAATTTGTTTTGTAACAGGAGTGTACAGGCCCAGAGGAAATTTGCACAGGGTGCCTACATACCTCCTTCCAATCAGACAATGGAACGAAGACGAGATACGGGACAAAGGGATTACAATATTCCAAAAATAGTGCGCAAAACTCGAATAAACATGTCAGCTGCAAGCCTTCTGGATCACATCACATTCAAAAGTGAGAAATATTAATAGCTATTACATAACAAATACACACTAAATATTCTTGGAAGTTCCTCTTTTTTAAGATTGAAATATGATTTATGCTACTTAGTTGGTACATAAAGGGGCGTATCAAACATTAGCTGATTCCTTGACTAAATATTAATGAATGCCTCCTGCCTCCATCAATCACTTCATTATATCATAAATTTTATATTATCATTCTTTAATTTGCGATATGAAATTTTATTTACAGTAATTTGCCATCTAATTCATCAGTTGCTTAGTTGATCTTATGTATAAATATCTGTACTATACTATAATATAATAATCAATAATAACAAATAAAAATTTAGTGTCTAATATCAAAATATATATATATATATATATATATATATATATATATATATATATATATATATATATATATATATATATATATATTTTTTTTTTTTTTTTTTTCTATATACATAATAATTTTAATACGTTACCTATACCTAAATACAAGTTTGAAAATTTTTGTCTGTCTTTTTGTTCCGGTTAAGCTCTGGAATGGCTGGGCCAAGTTTTTACGTGACTTTTTTGGTAGATGTTACTCCTCTTCCATTCTTCTCTATTGCTGTCATTTGTGTAATTTATCGAAAATAATTTGGGCTCCGCATAAAAAATTAAAACTCATGAAGTTGTAAATAAAATCCGATTCAATACAAAGTTTTACAGCAGGTGTTAATACCAAAAATAATTTTAGAAAAATTATTAGGTTCCGCATTAAAAAAAAATAAAGCAAATAAATTTCACAAAAATATGATTCAATGGTTAGTTTTATGGGTAAGTGTTACCATCAAATCTATTTATAAAAATATTTTCCAAAGATTATTTAGAAACTATTACGTTGTGTACAAATAAATAATTTTCTTACTTAATGTGTCGAGTACCCATAAAATAAGACAATAGGAAAACAATGGAAAGCTGGCGTAAACGCCAGGTAAGTGCTCAAGGGATTAACGTGTATGGGTTTGTTGTTACAGATTTATACCCACATTTACAAACCCATTGTTCTACTAGAAAGGCTGAAATGCACTAGTGTAGAAGTGGCAACACCAAACAAATCACAGCCAGGTTCATCAAATCAAATAAATATTTTAGATGAGGAACATAACAATAATGTACCTGCTAAAATGCAACAACGCGAACATAGAAGTAAATCACGGTGCAGTATTATGACACGATCTCGTTCTTGTAATCGTTATACGGGGGATGCCAAAGAAAAATTGAAAAAGAAAACGGGTCACTTTCCGCGATGATTTTAGTATTGATGATAATAGACCGCTCACGTTCTTCACAAGTAACGTGGCCGCGAGGACTCGTCGCAGCCGCGTGGATTATGATAGAGATCGGGACGAAGTAGAACCAACACAGGCCCCAACTAATCACAAACAGCAAGAGAGCCTATTGGACAAACAAGGAGAACACAGCGCGCGACGAGGTCGACCAGCACACGTAAAGAACTCACCCGCCACCATCACAACAGATCTTGACCAAGGTAATTCTTGCAGAAAAAGTCATAGTAAGGACATTTTGATAAACAGCTGTAATACACATGTGACTGAGATTTATTCCATTTTAGATACGTTGTACACAAATTAAATTTCTTGCCGTTCAGCATCGTTAACCCATACAATAATTCAGTCACTGGGACTACGTACAATAGTAGTTATGTTAATGTACGATAAGTTTCAACTAATTTCAAGATTGCGTAATTTCGATAGAAGGAGACAGAGTGGAACAAGTGAAAGAGTTTGTGTACTTGGGATCAAAGGTTACGAGAAATGGAAAGTGTGACGATGATATTGAGCGAAGAGTTTTGTTAGGGAATAGAGTGAATGGGGCCCTGCGTAACTTCATGTGCAGCCAGAAAGTGACTGAAAAGGCGCGTTTGGCTGTGCATCGAGGAGTCCTGGTCCCTACACTTAGGTATGGTAGTGAATGCTGGGTTTGGCAGAAGAAGCATGAAAGTAAGATTAATGCAGTGGAAATGAGAAGTCTGAGAAGTATAGCTGGAGTGAAGACGATTGACAAAGTCAGGAATAGTATGATAAGGGAACGCTGCGGTGTGGTAGAGGATGTGGTGACCAAAATAGAGAAAGGTATGCTTAGTTGGTTTGGGCATGTAGAGAGGATGGATGAGAGAAGATTAACGAAATTAATTTATAAGGCGAGGGTGAATGGGCAAGTCGGTAAGGGTCGACCTAGGCGAACGTATCTAGACCAAATCAATCATGTCTTAAACAAAGGCCAGGTAAAAAGTACCCATAACCGACGAGCATGTATGAAAGCGTTCATGAAAGTAGAGGAAGCGAAAGAGGTATGCCAAGATCGTAGCAAGTGGAAGGACGTAATCTCTGCCTACCCCCACGGGAGAAAGGCGTGATGATATGTATGTATGTATGTATGTAGTTTCAACTATTAGTAAATAATGTACAAAAAAAGCAGTAAAGACTATTAAAAAAGTTTTACTCATACACGGAAATATGACAATTTAGAATTTAGCAGTTGAGAACACTGCCTTCATTCAACACAGTGATATAGAGTTATAGCCCTAACAGACAGACTAGACCATGTACATTGTACGGCGGTGCAAGCAAGACCGGAGTTACCAGTTGTCCTGTGGGCACAGTCAGTTACAGACGTCATGCTTAAGAAATTATCAAAGTGTGAAATAAATATAAATTACTATTTATGCTTGGAGATATTAAAGATTCTAGAGTACATTGAAGCTGTAGGTTTGCAGTGAGCTTGAGCAGTAGGGCACGATCACAATGGACATCTTTAAATCACAGTGATACAGGACTGTAGGATCCTACGTAGCCGGCTTACGGAATAGTAATAATAATAGCAGATAGATTATGTCTTTATTAATGCACGATTTTTATGGTGAGACTTATGTTGCTGCTACAGTAGTAGCACTGATCGGTCGTCCGCCAATTCATGTCCGTTACATGCTCCGTACCGAGTTCGACCGTCTGTTAACCCTATTAAACTTTTTAACATACAAGAATTTTATAAATACTAATGGTTGCCCGCGACTTCATCAATGTGAATTTTCCACGTTTATTACGGGTTTTATATTACTTAGTAATGTTTATAATACCTCGGTATTAATCTGAATCTGTTGTGTGGTGCCGGCCAAGAAGAGTATCGCCGCATATTTTCCCGTGGGTTTTGTAAAAGGCGACTAAGGGAAAACCCTGAGGATGGGCAGGAACATCCTCTGAGTACCACAAACGCCTACTGCGATCGCCAACTCGCCTGCCAAGAGTGGCGATTATGGCTTCCCCCCTCCCTTATTGCGGGAGAGCTATGTCCAACAGTGGACGCCTTATGGTTGAATGGATGAATTAATCTGAAGAATCCATTTAGAAGCGATTGTGGCTTAGTAGTAGTATGATGCAAAAGTCCATTGATCGAATCTCGCAATTAATTCAAGCTCTTAATGAAGTAAAACAATAATTTGTCACAACGAGAATGTCCTTTTGACTTGATGAAGGTATCAAATAAATCATCCTATTCTTAAAATCTCCTTATTTTTCTCCTTGCTTATATTTTTATTAATATCGGTCGAGTTCCCTTGAGTTAAGTACGGATACACAAACAGACCGTCAATTTTTTTTTTTTAAATAAAATATTATTTAAACGCAATCTCATAACAAAACAATGTGTTTCTTGGTAAGTTACCATCCTGGTATCTGTCTGTGACGAAACGGATAAATTATGGAATTTCTTTTCCTTTCATTTCAGATCCAGGACAATCCAATGCAACTTTGCAACCAGAAGACATTAGTCTAGTCACGAATAACTCATGTCCCAGTCTTAAATATTCTCACGCTAAAGATGTATTGTCCGCCGCAGCAAAGGAAGAATTAAAGCATAGGTGTAATTTATGCATGTCATGCAAGAGTGTCGATAAATTGTTGCAAATAGCTAGTCTGGTAGAAAATCCTTTGAGCATAAGTCCGGGTGAATCAATTGATGTTTATCAGATAGATGCCAATGAGCATGCTGATAATACATCAGATCAACCTAAATACAACGCAAGTTCTCCAGCTACATGTTCTTCAACGAGCAATGCTAATTCAGTGCCTATTTATTTGGATATAATGTCCGAAGAGTGTACTCACGTAATTCAAATTATGTGGGACGAAAATAACGATAGAATATTAAGGGCCCGGCTTGTTCCAAAGGCTCAAGTGAATATTAATAACGAACTATCATTAAATACTCACGGGAACTTAATGGACCAATTTATAAATACACTAAATGAGAGCAGCACATTGCGAATGTTTAAGCTTCTAAGCGATACTATGGAAGGATATGAAAATATGCTACATAATGACGTCCAGTGGTGGAAGAAAAAATTTAAAACAGGTAAGTATCCATCATACACTTTAATAACAATAATAAATAATCAAATTATTTTTATTTTGTATTAGTTCTCTTCCCTTGGACCACAACTTTGGTATAACTATTCTGTTTATTCTCTATTGTTATATGTCACATATGTATTATTTAGTTCTGTTATTAGTTTTATTATTCATGTTAAATAGTTTTGGAGCACAGTTTACTTGGTTTAATACCGAGCTTTAATAAATTAATAGGTATCAACAGCAGTACGGCATCCACATCTGCACAGCCGTTTGAGGTACCTGAAGAAGTGCAAAATGAGCGTGTGGAATCACCACCAGATGATAGGCTTGGAACCAATAATGTTGAAAATATAAACGTCGATTTCAATGACATGGAAACTGTTGAAATGAATGAAAGCACATTCGATGTAGACCAATTGGAACCAGTGCCGCCAGATTCGGAAACAATTCCAACCCAAGGAGAGGCTGGACAATCACAGGCTGTGTTACGAGAGCCACAACCTGGAGAATTCACAACAATAAACACTGATAACTATTTGAGTGAGGAAAATATCAGTTCAATAATTAAACGTGCTATTATCCAAAATAATATAATGAGACAAAAACAGATCGAATCCCAAAAATATCATTGCCGCCCCGAACGAAATATATTGCCTCCGGCTGTAAGCACTACAAGCGTAACACCTAGCAAGCGTAAGATAACTAAAAAGACCAAAACTTTGCCTAAATCTGGTGCCACACTTCTAAAGAAAAAAGGGCTTAAGAAGGCCAATGCATGGAAAAATGTATCCACACCAATTAGAGCCACTAAGCGTCAGTCGGCACGACTCATGGCTAAAACTATATATGGAGCGCCCACGCCCGGACGTTCCACAACGCGTATCGAATGTGTGCGGACCCAAAGAAACACTTTACCTACTCCACGAAACCTATCTCTAACCTCTAAAAATGTAAATACACCTATACCTATACCTATACCAATTTTACATGAAACATCCCTATCCCAACCTTCTACTTCGAGTGCCACACAATTAAGCCAGCCTCTCATCAGTAAACGTTCTACTAGTCTTGTTCAGCTGCCAGAACAAACAACGGGACGAAAACGGAGAGCATCAATAAATATAGCGAGGAAGAAAGTTAAAATGCTGCGCAATTCAATGCCGGGCACTTTAACAACTGAAAATGTTGAAATTGATTCAACATCGAGCGACAGTGGTACCCCGTTACACTGGGCGACATCATCGAAAACTTTATTCGTGAATAAAGCGAACAAACCTGCGGCTGGTTCTAACAACAGAGAAGGGCTCGGCACGAGGAACAGTTTCCCGAGAGGCTGTGAAAAAGCCGAGCTCGTGAACGCTTTAGTTTTCTATCCCACTAAAGCTGAATTCGTTGTGAGTATATTCCACATTTCGAAATATTAATTACATAATATTGACCATACAAATACATAAAAATTGAATCTTATTCCGGCTTAACTGATTTTAACGGGACTTTCTCTGGTAGATAGCGAAGATAAAACGAGTAACTTGCTGCTTATTTTTTTGGGAAATAATTAGGATATGACGGTAAAAAAAAAAAATTAAAACTCACGATATTGTGAACAAAATTTGATTTATGAGTCAAGTTTCAATTTTTGAGAAATATCTATTCTTTCTGTAAGTACCAAAATGGATTTAGGGCATGTACATAAAAGTATTAAGCCCGTTTTACTTTAGTAGAATGTATTTGCTGATTTAGACGTCATTTTATCAAAACAAAGATAGGAATTCATTGATTAGTTTTTATAGAAAGAAATATATTGTGTGCATTCTGCTGCCGGTAATATCCTTGTATCGCTTTCGTCTAGCATCGAATCGTGTTATTAATATTATTGTATGTATAATTTTGCATTATTTTCAGGATCCTATAGCATATTTTGAAAAAATAATGCCAATGGCAAAAAAATTTGGTCTGTGTAAAGTCGTACCCCCAAATAATTTTAGCCCAACGTGCCACATTAAGGACGAGATGCGTTTTTCTGTATCTAACCAATATATAGCTCGCATGTACAGCCGTTGGGGTGTGGCTCAACGGGAAATGTGCGCGATCAAAGTGAATTCCGCCACCCAAGGGGTTGTCTTCAACAAGGCGCCATTGGTACGTAACATTGAATTCGACTAATACTAGAAAATAACTCTTAGTAAGTTTTTAAATATCATATCAGTAGTGTCTTGATTTTTTTTTTACCAATTTACAGACGGAGGGTCAGTTTAAATTAATGAAAATGTTTATTTTAAATGTGTAATCCTTCATAAATGTTTTGTTTTTGCTTTTTAATTTTTTCTACCGGTCCACCATAAATCAAAAATCAAAATTTATTTATTCAATCTAGGCCCTAAGAAGGTGCTTATGAACGTCTAAAACACTACCACCGGTTAATTTCAGACATCGCTATCGTTCACGTAATGATCCACCCTGTAATAACCTTTTGAGATTAAAACTTACTTAATACTTGAACTTATTGTCAGGTAAATCGGTAATGTTACTTGGGATCTTATTGTAAAACCGAATACTATTACCTATAAAGCTTTTATTACACTTACTTAACCTAAAGCGTGGTTCCGGACAACTTGTCTTTACTTCTAATATTCAAATTATGACGATCATTCACTAGATCTAGATCTAGATACCGGAGACAACTTGTTTCAAAATTATTTATATTCCAGTTGGACTGCATGGAGGTAAACCTTCCAAAACTATACCATTTGGTACAACATATTGGTGGATTGAAGAAAGTCATTGAAAAGAAAAAATGGACACGCATCGCTGAAGATCTACGCGTTAACCAATGCTTGAACCCAGAGAGAAAACTCGACTGTATCTATGTTAAATACCTTCTCTCCTACGATACACTAACGAATGGTGAGTGCATCTTCTTGTCATTAATGTGCTAATTCTACAATGCAACTGACCCCAGTAATGTCATAGTTTAAATGGAGAATTACACTTACTAGTTTGCTGACGCTAAGCGATATGAGATTTACAATGGTTTTAATGTTTATTTTGCAGAAGAACGTCAAAAAATGTTACGTAAAGTTGAAAGCTGTTGGCATAAATACAACATGAAAATGTTAGAACGTGCAATGAATCCACTGCACGGTAAGAAGAAATTACTAGGCGAGTCGGATTCGTCTGGAGATGAAGAGGAGGAGGAGATGGACCGTTTTGTGGTTTCCGCTTTGGCCGAAGCCGAAGACTGTGTAGTAGAAGGAAGGCAAATGAACCTCAGCATGTTTAAGAAGGTGGGATAGATGTGTGTGTCTGTGTGGTGTATCGGAGGCGTTGTTGTTTATAATGTTTTTAATGAATTATGGTTTTAGATCGCTAAGGGCATGATGTACGTCCATTTCCCAAATATACCGCAGCCCATTGTGGACGACGTCGAGAATGAATACTGGCGCATAGTACTTCTCGCGGCAGAACACGTTTGCGTTAACGTGGCCTCCGTGGACACCGGCCCGCAAGGTTACGGGTTCACGAAGAACAAGAACGACTCTTACGGCAGACACCCCTGGAATCTTAAGGTCCTTCACTAGAGATTATCTATAAATAGGCTAAACTATAATATCGTGTAACTAGTTTTATCTTTCTGTGCAGGTGCTGTGCCAAAACCCGGGCAATATTCTCCGTTCTCTGAGTTCAGTTCTCGGGGTGACAGCGCCGACTTTGCACCTCGGTATGTGTTTCTCATGCAGCTGCTGGCATAGAGACCCGCATGGTCTGCCCTGGATGGAGTACATGCACTCGGGCCCTGGCAAGATATGGTATGTCCTAACATGTTTATTTATTTTCATTTTTGAAATTTGAACAATAAAATTATTCTAAATTCAAAAAAGCTTTGAAAGATACATTCCGGTCTTACATTTTAAACATTTTCCATATATGTTTGATAATCACAAAAAGATACAACAACAATGTATAGTATGAAGGAATATTAACTAGCCGTTATAGAAGCTAATGAGAAAGAAAGAAAATCTTTATTCACAAATGAGATACAAAACACATACTGAAAAAAAGAAAAATAATATCAATGAAGAAATTATACCAAAAAAAAAAAAAAAATCACATAATAGGGTAACTATGTGTCACCCACCAACCAAAATCTAATTAGATGAAAGGGTCTCCAGCTCAGCATATGCTGAAGTACCAAGAGATATTCAGCGCTGATTTTCAGCTGAAGCCCAGAGCGAGTCACGGAACGTAAAAAAAACTTTGTAATAATTACAAATTACAATAAAAAAACTAAATTGTAAAATTTAACTCATATATACTTAGTCTATATATATATCATTAACACATATGCACATTGTTATAGATAAATAATTTAATATTACATAAAAGATAAATTTTCGAGGCGTTACGATATTTATAACATATAAATTATAAAAACAAAGGCAAGTATAAATATATATATATATATATATATATATATATATATATATATATATATATATATATATATATATATATCAATAATTAATTATAAAACATAAAAGTAAGCACTAACCACCAGCTGAATTTTAAAATCTGTCTCGATTTTTCAACACATTACCAATTAAATGAAGTCGATCTTAGAATTGATTGATTGCAGAGTTTTATTATCGTTTATTTATTAAAATTACTCAGTCACGACTTGGGAAATAGACTTCAATACATTTTTATAGTGGAAAATATCGTGTGACAATTTGCCACAATTACGTTACAGTAGTAAGGTGAGCGTGCTAATGTGGCGCTTTTATTGGCGAGTTGTACGTTATAGTGAATTTCCGTTCCAGGTATGGTATCCCCGATGAGCAGAGTGATAATTTCCGTAAAGCCGTCGAGGCGTTATGCCCTACGTCGTATCGGAACAAGTCAATATGGCTACCGTCTGACATAACAATGATACCGCCGAACTTGCTACGCGAGCACAACGTGTCGCTCTCCAGAGTGGTCCAGAAGCCGGGGGAATTCATAATCGTTTTCCCTAAAGCGTACTCCTGCTCTATTAGTACCGGGTACACCGAGTCGGAGAGTGCGTATTTCGCAACCAGTTCGTGGCTCGCGAGCGTACACCAAATCTTCCAGGTCAGTTATATGTACCCAATCTATGCAAATAAATCAAATTAACATCTTTCTTTGTATTATCAAAATAACGGGGACTGGGGGGGGGGGGGGGGGTAGGGTTAGGGGGTAAACGCGTGAAATTGACAATTCAAGTCAAGTGTTTGAGGTGTCATTGCGCGCTGTTAGTACCGAGATTAATTCAGGGCCCGTACAAAAAAGTGGGACCTATTTTTTCCCAATGATTATGTAAAAAACTATATTAGCCAAAGAAGCTAAATAGCATGCAAATGGCAGAAGAATTTATGAGTATACAAAGAAAATCGCCATTTTGAATTACTTGACGAGTTATTATACGGACAGTTTAGTTTGATGTCCCGGTCATGGCAGGTACAAATCTGACGATTATTCGGAGGAGTATTCTTAATGTGATTGGTAGATTTTTTTTTTTAAATGATTTTTTACAGCCATAAAATGTGCCAAATCATTATCATGCCCTGTTCCTAACTGACTTGGGGTCGGTGCAGTATGTTTTCTTCTTCCATATGTGTCCCTATCAGCTAAATCATTTCATATACTCTTTAAGATTCCATGTTATTCATTACACAAGCCACACTTTCTTTGACCTTTCTCTACTCTTTCATTCTCATACATATTCATTATCATTATACAATACTTTAAAATGTGTTTTATTCATACAAAAGAAACTTCATATAAATCTTTGATTTATTTATATACGTATATATTAAACTGACAAAATTTTATTCGTAAAACTCACTTCAAAACACGAACAAGATTTGGGATCTGATTTGACCATGGCGATGGAAAGCAGTGCAGGGATGGGTGAGAGATATGGAAAAAGAAAGACAAGGAGCGAGAGAGGCGCGGAGTGGGGAATACATGTTTTATTACTCCAGCTTACGATCTGATCTTAATAGACGATTTTTACGTTACTTCGGTTTGTGGAAATCGGAAGATTATAATTTTTTTCGTTACTCTTGCATTACTTTCAAAATGCTCGCTCGCAAAAACGTGCTCGAGCATGTCAAGACAAAGGTATTTTCGAAGTTTGTGACCGATCCCCACTCATTTAAGTTCTGCTCAAATCGTCAGATTTTTTAAATGTACTCTCATCTTTTCTTAATCTGACTCGCTCGAGTATTTCTCACAGTCGAGTTTTTTTTTTTTTTTTTTGACTATTCGGGTGGACTGCCCTATACCCACGGCCATGTATAAAGGGCTCATATATATTGAATGTACTCAACTGAATGCAAAGTTTATTCTCGTTTACGTTCATCGGCGGCACTCGAATAAATCCCGAAAAACCTCTCGGGCTCCCGTACTATAAGCAGTGGGTAATTGTGAGCGGAGTCGCAGTAACAGTTGATAATGTGACTAGGAGTTACGTGAGAGCTGCGAGCCGACAGCGTTCTCTGTGGAACAGCTCCTGGTGAGCGTAGCCCGGGACCCGCGCGTCTCCCTGAGCGTGCTGCAGCAGGTCCACGGGAACCTGACCACTGTTATATGCGATGAGCTCTCCTACCGGCAGATACTACTTAAGAAGGGCATCAAGGTTATTTACGGCGAGGTTTGTTACTATAAGAGTACTATATTCACGAACTATATTTAGTATTAGCTGTGCCCGCGACTTCGTTTGCGTGGAATTCAGGCGTCCCGTTCAGTCTTGTCCCGTAAAAGTACCCTATATATAATATAGCTTTCTAACGAGTGAAAGAATTTCCAAAATCGGATCAACAGTACCCGAGATTACCCCGAACATCCAAACTCACAAACTCTACCTCTTTATAATAATTCTATAGATGTTCTTATACATACATTTCATTACTGTGTTTTATTTTAATAAATCTAAATAAACGCTATTCATACACTATATAAATACATGTATGTGTAAATAGACATTACTATAGAGTATAAACTACTAACATACCAAATTTCATCGAAATCGGTTTCGTAGATTTAGCGTGATTGGCGAACAAATAAATAAACAGATCAAAGAAATTTACAACTGTCGAAATGTGTCGCGTAGTAGATTCTGAAGTCCTACATAGAAATATTTCAGAATATTCCAAATTATTAAAAAAAGTAGTATAGCGCCATCTATGTATAATCGTATGAATAATTTGCTTACGTAATCATCATTCACAACACTTCGTCACCCATGTCATCAAAAATAAACAAAACATTATAATTATTATTATAATTATAATGTCTCATTATAATTATAATGAAATAATATTATGTTCCCACCATACTTACCTATTGGTATTATAATTGAAATTCATTTCACTACTTCCATAAAATGACTCCTTAACTAAATGCTTAGACAGTATAAAATATAAAAATATTGTTTTTTTATTTACTATGTCTTAGATATATACAGTAATACCCCGCTTTACGCGAGGGATACGTTCCGAAAAAAATCGCGTTAACTGAAATTCGCGTATATCGAGGTTTATGATTAAACATACGTCAAAATTTAATACAAAAAAATACAAATCATTTTAATCAATCACTTTAATTCTAACAACACTTTATGCAATACATACTCTTATTTTTTACGGAAAAATACATCTATTGTCTTTACATTATGTTTATACGCACTCTTTCGCGTAGTGCGAGGCATTTGAGCGCGAAATTGCAAATTCGCGTTATAGTGAAACCGCGCGTAACGGGGTCGCGCTAAGCGGGGTATTACTATATTATTTATTTACTATACGTATATTTTATATTGTGTCATTTTGTTCAATCAATCCATCATTTTTGTTGTTCTCGAATAAGACTAAAACAATTTACAAACTCCTCTTTCACACTAAAGTAAACGCGTGTCATTCAAATTACTATAACCTTTGATAGTGTGGACCAATTTTAAATAAATAAAGTTTCGATGTTACCCCGGAATATGCTTTATAATTATCTTTTTGAATTTTTAAAATATACCTAGTATTTTCTAATTTATACCGGCACAGACAAACAAACAGATATTTCTAAAAATGATAGAAATATGCTCAATTACCTATTTTTAAAAGTCCCTTGCGATAATTCTTTTCACAAAAATCGAAAATGTACAGACACGTGAAATTTATTACTTACTTTAAGTTTCACTTACTTACTAATTTACTACTTTAAGTTTGTATTGGTCCCTATTATGATAAGGTTGGCAATTTATGGTACACAAATTAGATTTCGTCCAAAAGTCCATCTAATAAACTTGGAAAATAGTTTTTTTGTTGTGATCTTTGCAATATACAAGTACTACTAGTGTTACTAGTGTTATTAGTGTTAAATACATTGCAGTAAATCGTTATATATTCTGACACATTGGTGTAGTTTTTGCTTTATATAATATTGTCGCATTATTTTGCGCAAATGTATCGGAAATAATAACACAGTATTTTGTACTCTATGGTGCCACAAAAAAAAAAACTCTCTGGAGACTTCTAACAAGATGACGGCTGTTTTGCTATAATATTTCAGTTAATATATCTCCCGAAATATAATTGGTCGTCCAATGTACAATACTTGAGAGGATGGTTACACTGGTGTCGGTCCGCATTGTGACCATAGACATGTGACGACTTGAAACCATTTTCAACCAACCAAAGTCGTTTGACGTTCAATAATCGTAACCTTTAATTACCGACTATTTCATTGGTGTATATTTAAATAGTACAAGTAAAATGCACGTAGTAATTACTTCATAAAAATAATTTATAATTTTGTGCTTAATATGTGTATATTTAAAAAAAACCATAAGTAAAAGATATAGTGCAAATTATAATAGCATGAATTAACTATTAAATTTCGAACGTTTAATTTGTAGTATAAACTTTATTAGGAACTTTATTGATTAGGAACTCGTGATTTTAAATCGATTTTTGGTATCGATTTAACTTAGCCACCTCACCACCGACATCACGATAACAAACGTCAAAACGGCCATCATAGTATGCCGCTACTATAAAAAGAAAGTAAAAGAAAATTTATAATAAAGTTTAATTATTCTGTTCTACATTTTACTAGAATAATCCGTATTTTTATTTTCTCTCGTACACAAGATAGCTATCAGAAAATAATGAGTATTAGACGCTTGTGTAATGTTTTTGCCTGAACTAAAGATTCGCCATTCGGCTCTCATTTATTATTTGTAGTTATAGCATTGTTAATTGTTGTAACAGATAAGCATGCGTACGAGACAACGTCGCGGCTGGAATTCCCGTAATGATGAATGCGATATTTGCCGTTCTGTCTTATATTTATCAAAGGTAAGGAGACGTATTATAGTTTGCGAGTCTGTAGGGCTTGCATTACCTACTTGTGACCACTATAAGCACTGTTCTAAATACATCCTATCGTTTGTTTATTTTTGATAACATGGGGATCTGAGTTTATGAATGGCAATTACTTAAGTAATACTTAATAGGATGCAAACTCGGCTGCCATTAATTATTGAAGTAATAAATCAACTATTTCTAGTGTACATTTAGAATACACAGTTTAATTTGATATCTCAATTGTCGTTAACGTTAGGCGGACATGATGAAACATAAAGACAATAAGAACATTACCGGATTTACTTGACGATAAGTTCAAGCACCGTGTCAAGCATGTCTTAATTTCAAAAAGTTATCACAGGGTGGATCAATACGTGACCGATAGTGATGTCTGATATTCAAACCCCTCTTTGTGCTTTCGCTAACGATGCTTGTAATTGATTGATTTGTATTGATTTTATTTAAAAATGATATTTATGTACTGAATTAATAAAAAAAAAAATGAACCAGATCGAGTTTCTCGCTTTTTCTTCTCGACTGTGTTGTTTTCGAACCGGTGGTAGTGTCTTGACGTCCATGAGCGCCTTATTACGGCCCGAATTGAATTAAGATTTTTTTATTTTGAATAAAATAATTTATTTGTAAAAACAGTAGTATAATAATATATGCTATTCAATTCAAATTAGACTGAGTCGACCCGCGCTCATATACACTGAAATAGAAGAGGAGAAGAAACAGAACGTCAGTGACCCCAATTCTCTCTCTTTCTTTCCTTTACAGGTGTCAATAAAGACATTCAATATCAAATGTAAATTTCTATTAATTTGTAGGTAATAGGGATAACAACGAAGAAGTCCCAAGTTTGTCTGCAACACGCGGTGGACTTGATAAGGGTGAGGGGTAATCGAGTGAACATCGCTCAGGTAGAAATGATTGTGCCGTTTTCAGACGAGGAGCTCAAAAATATCGTCACCAACGTAGTGGAACGGTTGACACATTTGTAAATCAAATTTCGTGTACAACTGTATCTACCATTGCCATTATATTAGTCCCAAAGTTGGTGCCAATCGAACCAAGAAACAGCAAATCAACAAGGTTCAAAACCTTCTAAATGTTACATTGATATTGGGCCTATATCATTTATTATTAAATCTAAAGAGTAAGCAAAAGTATATAGAATCTACTAAATATTCCATAAATTCTACTTTAAGAGACACCAAAAGTGACTGACTATGTTAATGTCACAAGCAAAAAAAAAAAAAAAAAATAATGATTTGATTGTGTTCAATTAGACATGTGCGTGTGTAAATTGTCAAATTAAAAATTATTTCACGATTGTAATCGTACCTTATACTCGTATAAGTAAATTTCGAGTAACATATTTATAAAGCCAGGTTACTGGTATATTCGGTGGTAGAGATTCAGTAATTAATATATTCAAAGAATAAAAACGTTATTATACAAAAATACTTATTTTTTATAAAACATTTCTTCTTTATAAAATATCATTAGCATTAAGAGTTACTCGTAAAATATTAATATTTGAAATTGACGAGCGTTTTCACAAAGCGTTACAACAAACATCGTCTCAACAAAGTTTCTTTTTTTTTTTTTTGTTTTTGTTTTTTTTTTTCGTCTCTTTTCCATAAATGTTTTTTTTTACTTCAATTAATCATCTGTAAGCAAGATTAATTAGTAACTGCAAGATTAATACAATCATACAATTAAACATCAATAAATAAATTCGTTACCTAAATAAAACACATGTATCATTTTGTGAAAACGCTGCTCAATTATTTATTGCCATGTCCAGTCAAAATAGACATATTTAACTTAGCCAAAATTCGCATACGGCTAAATTGATATTGCAAAAAATGTTATCCAAGGTCAACGGTCAAAAATTCAGGTTTTTTTTTTCCATTTTTCTATTAAACAGTAAGTACTATCATAAGAATAGGTCAGACAAAAGTTGTAGATCACGCAATTGTCTACAAAAATTTCGTGAAAAGTTGAAAAATTCACATGCTACCTATTGTGCACACATTTCCGCACCACCTATAAGGTCATTTACTTGGCGCATTTTTTTAAACTTGCTTTTCGCAGTAGGCATTCTCCGCGATCTATTGTGATTAAGAAAGTTTGTTCAGACCGTATCCTATTGACTGAAAGAATGGTAACTATTGCTAATGATTAAAGTGGAACGAGTTAATATATTCTAAATATAGATAATTTTCTAATTCTACTTCAACAGTTACTTCTTCATCTTCACTTTCTACTAACAGTAGCTATTTCGTTTACGTCCTTCAAAAATAGTCAGGTTAATGCCTCACCACACTCAGACAATGACGTAGCAGGCAAATATTGCTCAAGGTTACGGACGAAGGGAATTGGGACTGACAGTATAGTCTGATACTTTAGAATGTTCATTAAATTTGTACAGGTTTTAATATATATGCATTTATATGCAGGCTGTATACGTCATCGGACGTTCAATAAAAATAAGGAACTATTGGTTTATATAATTCAAATACTAAAGCCTCCAATTTTCAGCTCTATGCGAATTTTGGCTAAGTTATAACTTTTTTTTTTGTCTATTTTGACTTGGTTCTATTTATATTATAGTCTTTAGGGTTGTAAAAAACATTTCAACTATTCGTCCTCTTAGTTTAATTTCACCAAAGAATTTATTAACAAGTATTAAACGTGTATTTATAATATATACGTAAAATAATTATAAAGTTAAGTCAATTTAATATATTGATCTCAAGTGAGGTTCTCAACAAAGGATGAATAAACGTTTTGAATAAATATCAACTTCTCTTAAATCATATACAAACTCTATTTGTATAAAAATCCGGGTGATGTATATCTAAATATACAGAATGTGTTGCGAGAAGAATGTGTATAATTGGAATCTCTTTTAATTTGTCCGAATTATTCGAAAGATAAATTCTGCTCGAATAAAACAACATATTTCTCTCCCATATATCTTCCCATATTTTACTTTGTATTTTTTGTAATTTTTGCTTCGTATACATTAGTTGTAGCCATTCATGCTACGTTTAAATTTAGAATTAACAATCAAAATCAAAATGGGTAAATATCATAGTTTATGATATCTGTAGAGCGTTTTTTTGTTTGCAAATTCGAATCAATATTTTTTAACTTACATTACTCACAGTGACATGAAAATATTTTGTTTTGTTCTTTAGACTATATACGAGTTTATATCTCACTTCACAGTTAGTACAAGGTTCAAGTGTACAATTAGTAATTATTTTTATTAGCCAGATATAATATAATAGCACTATAATATCTATGGAACTAGAGCCATTTTTTTTTACCCTTATAGTAAATTTGCTTTATCGATTAAGAAATTAAAACCCTGAAGCCCGTGTTGTTCACCTTTGTTAGAGACCTCGAACTGACTAATTTAGTATAGTATTAGTTTTTTTTTTGTATGTCTGCAATATTATTTTTTTATGTAAATATTCTGATTCTCTAATAATAATGATATCACTAGTGCTGCTTATAAATGTGAGGTTTATGAGCAACGATTTCTTCTTGAGGTAAATCACAAGTCTCAAACTCATGACAATTATAATAACACATTGCCTCAAGAAACATTAATCCATTTCCAAAGTTTTCAAGGTTTACATCTTTTTCCGAATTAATTCGGGACTATAGTTTTGAATTGGGAACGTTTCTAATAAAATACGTGCATTCCGCGCAATACTCTTTTTATATTACTGTAGTTTAAGATTTCATTAAATACTTATCAATAGTTTTATAGACTGTAATCACGAATCTTTATTAGTTATATTTAGAATTAAGTTAAAACAAATCAGAGTGTACAATCATGTAGTTTTGAGTTCCTTCTTCATACTTATAATATTGAAATAGACAAACGGTACATGATTTCGTATTTGCTTATGTTATTTCGTATAGAATTTATCAGTATTTGTATCATGTACAACATTAAAACTGAATTTGCATTTATTAGTAATACGTACGTAGGAAAAGTAATCAAAACAATAAAAAAAAATTGCTTTAAAAATTGTGTTTATACTTTACCTGCGAGGCCATTGTAGGAAAATGCTTTGATTGTACATTCATTTGAAATAAAGATTAATTGGACAAATAACAGCCCGTTCACGCGGCTTCAATTTTTGTAGTATGTACTAACTATCGGATCCTGCAAAACCGGATAGTGTATTCACATGGCCGCCCGGTTTTGTAGGATACTCCGGTCCTGTAAAACCGGTGTTCGTGTGGATACACTATCTATTTTTGCGAAAAAAGAAATTCAGTCTGTCGCTACCGGTTAAACGCCATGGACATGAACAATCCTGCTATAGTATACTGATACAGCCCGCTTCCGACTCGCCGGATCTGGTTTTTTACAGAATTCTTGTTCCGAGCTTGTGTGAATGCAAGTATTGAAATACTGTTGTCACTAAATAAGATCTTACAAAAGATAGTTCCCGTAAAGAACCGGATACCTCGGTGTGAACGCACTCTGATACATTTCGCAGGATCGGTTTTATTGCCGGATTTTACAATCATACGCTTATGTGAACGCGTGCATTGAAATACTGTTGTCACTAAGTGGGATCCTACAAAAAAAACAGTTCACGTAAAGAATCCGATACTTCCGTGTGAACGGGCTCTAAAATGCAATTCTGAATTGTAATAAAAGTGCATGTGTATGTGCATGTATTATCTTTGTAGCTATATATTCATTAGTAAGTAATATAGGATCTTTATAAAGGTATCCTGAAAATTACAAACAATAACAGGTGTGATTATCATTTGAGTAAAATATAATTGAGAATGTTGTGTTTTATTTATATCCCCTTACTGAAAGAGATAAGAAAAGTTTAGATTATGTATGAGTGACATATATTGAAAATCGTGACACAGCGTAAATTCTGAAACCGCAAAACCCACTTGGGCTTTCCAATTGTAAATAAGGACTCCACTCAAAAATAAAAAAAAACGACTAGGCAGCCATGGGGACTGCCGAACTTCAATATTGAAGCAAAAATGTAATGTTTAAATTTGTTAATTGTTATTATTAACATTATATTTGTATAGTTTTTGCATCTATTGGTGTTCCGAGTAATAATTATTTTCAGTTTCATATTGTTTATTAATATAATACGAATGATAGGTTGCGGAAATATTAAGTTTATTATTTATCTCTCAACGACATCTTTCATATTTGACGTAGCACGTTGACGGCTGAAGTCATAGCATTGGTAATGCGAATCTATAAATTTTCCCTTTACCGAGTACCGCTTAGCGCCGCTAAAGTATTTGCTTCAATAATACAAACTCGAACCTAAAGCGCTTGCATTAATAGAAAAAAACCTGTTCTCAGATGGGGATTGTTTCTTTTAGATTTCTGAATAGTATCGAATACAAGTTTTATAAATGTATACAGAAAAAATCGGATATTACCACAATGGATTATTTAAAAAAAAATCCTTTATCGATGTGGTTTTTTTTTCATAAATCTTCACGGTTAAAATTATACCATAATCATTGTTTATTGAAAATATCACAAATAAAACACTTTCCACTTTCTTCTTTTACAACACTAAAATTAATAAAATAATAAGTCAATAAAAACTAAAGAAAAATGTGTCTTGATAATATTGATTATTTACAACAGATCGTGTACCGCTTACACTGCTCCGGTTCGAATCGATTTAAAAAAAAGGTCTACAAAATGATTTAATTTTTCCTTTTCAAACCCATAGCTGGCTCAAGTGACGTTAACTCATTGATAACCACGAGGCCTATTCATATTGCAGTCAAAAGCGAAAATGTATATTCACATTGTAATGCTACATCCTATGGTAACCATAAAAATTCACATTCTTACTGGTTGTATAAAACGTGGAGGGAATGCAGCTTACTATGGTTTACTGACGGGTCCCAAATAGGACTTAATGTAGGCTGTGGAATATATGGAGAACGACCTAAGTTTAGTCAAACAACTAATCTTAGTAGTTTGGCCTCCATTTTCTAGGTAGAGGTATACGGTATTCTAGAATGTTAATGTATAAATCTGCAAAAAGCCTACGTGAACCAAATATCATATATCCATTCGGATAGTCAAGCCGCTCTCTTTGTGCTTGCTTCGGACGTAGTTGAGTCGAAGTTAGCTGCTAATTGTGGGGCAATGCTAAACAGCCTGGCTAAGAATAACAGTTGATTTTAAGATGGGTCCCAGGATATGTAAGAGTTGTCGCCAATTAAGCTGCGGATACGCTTGCAGGAGCAGGGTTATGGAAACACAAATTGGGCCTGTACCATTTTGTAACATTTCAAAAAGTCTAGTTTGACTGACCATAAGGGACCAAGACACCTATAAGGCTATAGAATTCTGGAATAAATTGCCAGAACAAATTCATTCCAAAGAGCTCAGTAGGAATCAGCTACGAGTATTAGTGAGAGCATTAACTGGGCAATGTTGTTTGGACAAGCATATGCACAACATCCAGAACACAAGAAAGTGCAAGTTCTGTAAAATCGCAGACGAAACACCAAAGCACATCTTGTGTGAATGTGATCCATTAATACCCATAAGTAACCGAATTCTGGGTAAGCATGCGTTGCTTCCGGAAGAGGTACAGACGCTCTCTGCCAAGAAGATCCTATAGTATATTTAGGTTGTAGGTCTAGGCAGTGAGCTTTAGCAATATAGGAGTGATCACAATAGATCTGACTAGGTCGCAGTAATACAGGACTGTTGAAGCCTGCATAGCCCTTTTCAGAATAATACTAATAACAGAAGGCCGCCATTTTGTTACTATCATTTATTGATAGTGTTCCTAACGTCTGACTAGGCTGCAAGGTCTACTAGTATCTTTGCCTTTTTCTTACGTAGAAATAAATGAAATCAACAGTTTTTGGCGGGATCTCAGTATGTCATGTAGAGGTTGTTTTATTTAATTCATTAAACTTGTTTATTTGACGCTATATCATGTAATTTTGTGGTGTTTTGTGTGATATAGTTTGGTTATTGTGTACAAGTCATGTTTATGGAAAATAACGCGTAGTGTTTATTCTGAGGTCCTGCACAAAGATCCATGGAAAGTTTTAGCAGGATGAGCCACAGTTTTGCTGGATCTTGGTAACACTGATACAAGCTTGAAAATACATCTTACCTACATGACGTTGGCACTAATTGTTTGAACACAAATTGCCCTTATGTAAGAAGAAGAAGAAATGGAACAAAAAAAAAAAAAAACTATGGCTGTCATCAGCTCCGGTAGGAGTAATATTACCTGTGAATATTACTCTGTGGTCATCTGTCGTCAGGTTGACACTGTCAATATTATTCTGTGGTCAATTACGATTTGAGTTTGTAAAAAGTTCAAAGATTACGGTATCTCAAAATTAAATTATAGAGAGAGTAAATTATGTGATTTATTCTAACGTTATATTTTGTTTACGAAGTACTGATATACTTTTATTTTTATATAATATATTTCGTCATTTACAACTTACTTCAAAGTCAATAACATGAGCAGAAAATTGACATTGCTAGAGGTATACGCCGTTTACAAAAAATGGGTTATAAACAATCCCAACTTAGTAACTGATGTCGAGACTGTAGCTACGTGGTTATCGTACTTTGTAGCGGGAAAAATAAACAGATCTCCGATTATATCCGAGCTGATATATTCTCTATCGAAACTAGTGACATTGTTTAATGATAGATTGATCACAGGGGTTTATGGCACAGCAGAACAGCACTACGGGTTCCGTGAACAAATAAAATTATGGATGACTGTAATACATTACTGTGAAGTATTAATTGAACTGATAGTTAAAACCAAATATGGAAATCGAGGAAAGTGGACTGTAGCCACAGTTCTACAATTATTCAAGTGTTCCTCAGCATTAATACTGATGCTTCGATTTAAGGAAGTGCCAGTGTGTCATCCTCCTATAGCTATATTGCAGAGGAAAAAGCTAACTGAAGGTAAAGACATAGATGAAAATCCAAGTTCGTTTTTCAAACTTCAACGTTCAGGTCGTGTTTTAAGACGCGTTGACGGTGCGCCGCCAGTTGCTTTCCGAGATTGGGAGCCTGTCAAAGTAAATGACGATCGGCTGAGATCAACTAGTGAAGTCAAAGATTTACTGTATGCAGAATTATTGCATATCCTGAAACCATTGGTTCATCTTTCTGCATTAAGAATATTTGGCACAAAGGCATGGAAGCAGTGGCTCATCGCCCTTTGTATTGATTTGACTAGTATTAAATTATATAATAGACACATAAAAGATTTATCTTATGTTCAGAGACATGAAATTAGTAGGAGAAAATTAGGTTTGGTTTTGTATTTACTGAGGAGTCCTATGTATAATGGTTATTCAAAAATTGTTATAGAAAATGCTCTTACTTCAGCATCTAATAAGATTCCTATAATGTCATTCCTTTGTGGACCAATAATACAGTATTTGAGTCATTGGCAAGATATATACTTCTACATGTGGGCATCATAGAATTGACAAATAGAATTTATTCACACCTTAATATAAAAAGTTATTTAATGTCCAGTCTTTCCCCCACACTGTGATGAAAACATTTCTAAATTGTTTCTTTCCATAAAATATGTTCCTTCATTATTATGTCATAAAGATATGATATGAAAAAATACTGTGCATATTTAAAAAATGTTATTAACTCATAGATGTGAATATCCATTTATCTGTTTATTTTGAATCAATATTGCACTGCCCCCAACTGTTACTATGATTATTAATGAATACACTACAAGTTGTATATACTGGATATGTTAATGTATTCTTGATTACTTTTCTTTTACTCGACTCTAATGTTTTAATACAGGTGTAAGTGTTGTCAGATAATATGATATGAAAAACTATAAAGTTTTGGTATTTTATAATAAGGATCTAGTAGTGAGTACCATACTTTCATTCATACTAAATAAATACTAATTTGTATTAATTCAAAATAGTAACTGTTAACTTATATTGATATATTTTCAATTACACTTTTATTTATTTATTTGATGTTGCCTGTCTGCCATACATCTCATGAAGGTTTTTTTTTTATTTTATTTATGTGTAGCAGAAAAAAATACATACGTTTATAATTCAAACAACAGTGACTGATCTTTATGTATATAATTAAGATCACTCATTTATACATAGATATATCTTTGATACAAATACAAAATTACCATAGAAACTTTTTTATAATTATTTTTCGATTTATTCCTTAAATTATTGCTTGTTTGTTGATTTAATAATTTTGGATATGTATGCTTATATTCAAGTTCAAATCAAATAAACTAAAGTAATTTAAAGTGAGTTAAAAATCTGACAAAGTCATATATACAGGAAACATAACATGTATGATGAATAGTATTTAAGAAATGTATGTGTTTAAATAGAGGAAGTGCATATATCACTGCATTATTTCATTCCATTTGTAAAGATCATTAACATGTACTGTGAAAGAGTAAGTACAAAAGAGGATTCAGTTATCACTTCAATTTACAGAACAGTAATGATATGATTATCTGATGAATTAGCTAGACTTGTCTCCTAGCTAGAAGTGTTACTCTGACGCTTTGGGTAAAAAGTTTAAAGATCTCTGGTCTAGGTGAACAGTTGTCGCTGATTTATTTGATACTTATAATTAGTAAGATAATGAATGATAAGTTTCATAAGGTTTGGTATTATTTTGTATTTTTTATGATTATATTTTCGGATTTGGTCATAATGTGTTAATAAAGCCTGTTTTATTGAAGTGGATCATTTTAGTTTTATTTGATACCTGTTTCTCGAGTTTTGAATTTATATATAAATTTTAGTCTGGTACTAGTCTTGAAATGATCGGACTTGAAAATATACAGTACAAATTTGTGTTTTTTTAAATTATTGTCTCACAACTAAACATTAGACAGCCATAGGGAATGCAGACAGATGTGAAAACTCAAAACATTGGAAAAAGTGGTTTCATTAGATAAATTCTATGATTTGTTAATTGAAATTATTAACATAACCTAACATTTAGTCTGGTATTTACACCTATTCGCGCTCTGAGCAATAATTATTTACATTTTCATATAGTTTATCCATAATCAAAACATAAGAGATAGCCTGGGTTAATATACATTTTATTATTTATCACCTTGGTACGTGCACAGACCTAGTTGAGCATAGCCTATAAGTTTTTCCCTACCGAGAACAGCTCAACACCGCTAAAGAAGTTTTAATTTTAAAAAAGGAAATCGGTTCATAAACATGGGGAATAAAATATATTGAACTGCTTATTCTTCACCTATTCAAATATAGATGAATAGTTTTGTTTTGTTCACGTAATGTTCCACTCTATGTACCAGGGGTAGCCAATCTTTTTCAGTCGACAGCGCACATACAATTTTACTATTTTGTCTCGACGCCCTAACCTATCTAGATGGTCGAAATAGATAAGTACAATGATACTAGATAGGCACAATAATTGAAACATTCCCACAATAATATAACTCTTAAACTGTTTATTCATAAGTATATAAAATTAACATTAATAAGAATGTTTATTTTATACCCAAGAACATTCTCGGTTTCGGAGAATGGTAAATAAAATCGCTTCTCAGCTTCCTTCTCCACTTTCTACGGCGCACACTTTGGGATACCCTACTATATAGAATAACCTTTACAACCTGCTCGACCTAGTGCTTAATCTTATTGTCAGGTAAATCGGTAATGTGCTTTGGAACCATGTTGTAAAACCTGATACTATTAGTTAAAAATCTTTTTTGATCTTACTAAGTTTAAAGCACGAGACGGCCAATATGTGATTACTTCTAGTATTAAAATGATGTCGGTCGTTTATGTTATATCATACAATGTTGCATAGGAACATTGTTTAATTTTTATATTATAGATTTCATAAAATTATCTTGGGGTTAGCGAGCCTAATTGAGGAGCGTTTTTACAAAACTATACAAGTGTTTTAATCAGGAAACTAGTCTATTTATTAATTTTTCTAGAGGTGAGAAGTTTTAATCGGTTATTAATACTTTGTAATTGATTGTGAAGGGTTTATGTATTGCTTACAGTAATTTAATTGACGTCAATAAAATCAGCTGAGAAAAGGGAGACAAAAGCAACAAAAAAAAATTGGTTGAGACTATGCTTGTTGTAACGTTTTGTGAAAACAGTTCTCAATTAGGTTTTGATTATTTCATGTTATTTTGTGTACAATAAAACGAATAATATTAATGAGTAAAACATGGTTAATAAAAGAAAATAATACACAAATTATGAAGATTTTATTCAATTTAATGAAATTACAATTATTTTTGTTAGCTCCGACTAGACTGGCTAATCTATACACGTCAGGGCCACTAAGAATACTTATTACACATGCATTTTAAAAATTGTATACGCTCCATTATTGAATGTAAGCCAAAATTAACTATAAATTTAGGATTTTTGTGTTTTAAATAATTTGCTAAAAAATTAGGTGTATTACATTACATTTGTTTTGGATGAAATAAATATTTTATCATGCTTTCTCATGTTCATAATAAGCTGTTTACAAATAAACAGTATCACTACACATTTTTGTATACTCATATTTGTTACACTTTTAAATATGATTTTTAATGACAACTTAAAATACTGGGACTTTTGAAAAGTTTAATACTAATTTTGGAAAATAATTTTAATTTAAAATTAACGCTTTCAACATTGAATATACGATAACTTTATTTTCAATTCATCAGTTTTAGCTGAATAAAGTTTTTGAGCAAAATAATAGATGAACATAAGGGCCCGTTCATACGGTCCAAATGATAATTGATAATTATTTAATGACAAATCATTTTAAAAGTTTAGTTTCTAAAAAGTTTGTTTTACTATACCGTTTTACATTTACCTACTTTATTTATATATAAATAGTATATTTAGGATTCAGCGGGTCGAAATACATGTCCGTAGATGAGTCCGGTTAAATGCACAAACACATTAATTGTTTTGTGTGCCGGTGTAATTAATACAGACTTTTATTTTTTTTAGAATAGAAAATACAGTGATTTCGTTTGGTTGGAAATTATAGAGGCCGTGATTAATTCATGCAATGTTAAAAATGAATGCATATAGCCAAAGTTTTATTACCATTAGTTCTTTTTTAAAACGACTTTAGACTGTTAACCTAAGGTGCCTAGAGTCTAGATAAATTGGAAAATAATTGGTCAGAGTGCAGTATTAGCCGTCTCAACGACACCTCGACTATGTGATTCTAAACAGATTGACAAGTTTTTACGTAATTATTAATACTCATATTTTATTCAGAAGATTGCAATCGTTTGAGTCTTAAGTTTAGGCGCTTGAAATTAAATTATCATCAAAACTCCATATTTAACGTAACAGCTTGTAAGAGAGTACCCAGATTTGTACACTATATTAATAAACAGTAAAAAAAGAGTAAAGTGAAATCGAAAACCAGTGTAGGGAATATTAAAACTAAATTTTTGTTATCAAAACTGATCACTACCCAATGAATTGTATTTATGTATGAATGGTTTACATTATTATTATATTATTTTGTAAAGAAATTAACAATTCCATTGAAAGTACAAAATACATATGCTACCACCAGACTCAGTAGGCATTGTCTAGATCACCTTAAATAGATGATTATTTGGGAGTTATACATATCATATTAATTATAACTGCAAAACAATTTATAGATTTATAATATTGTATTTTGATCGACTGCGTTTATTAGATAAATTGCTGCATTTTAATCTGATTGCCATATAAAATAACCCGTTTACAGAATTTGTTCGGTTTTTTTTTTTTTTTTGCGGATGTTGCGATAAATAAATACAATTAACGCTGCGCATTTATTACGTTCACGAGAGTTTAGGAAATAAGTTGTATTAAATTTATTTATTTTGTAGTGAATAGGACATGTTATTTATTTTAAATCGAAAAGTGTTTTAGAACCCGTTTATAGGGCGTTCTAATAAGTTCCATCAATATTTTTACCCGAAGGTAAAAAATAAAAATACGTTAAAAATCATCGCTAATGCGAGTTACTCGAAGTATGACTGTAAATAACTAAATAAATTAGACGATGAGATCCATTTATAATTGAACATTCATATCATTTGCATTTGGTAATTACTTAAAAATAGCATCTTTACATCAATCAGATTAAGATAATCAAATCCGTGGTAACGTATTATTTGCTTTGGCAAGAAAACTAATATACTTTTTCGTATAAATTTAAAAGAGTTTTTCTCATTTCGATGTTTCAATAAACTGTTTTTCTGATATACATAACTTTGAACACGTAGTGTTGCAGTCTGTGTTTCTGAATTAAGTTTTAATTGTTGATTACAAAAAATGAATTGCATATCTAGTACATTAATACAGGAATGGGACAGAACCTATTCGTTTAATAAGAATCTTTAGTGTTTTTGTGAGCATTTAAAAAATTTAATCATATTATGAAAATACCATTCGTCGGCCGCATTAGTATAAATTATTCCGCACATTCTGTAACTTTAATAGACTTCTTGTAAGAAACGTAAGTATGTAAAAGTTCTATAAAACAAGCAGTATATACAATACTTAAACTTGTATATAGATATAAATATATAAAAAAATAGCCACTAACACGTACAACTTTAATTCGTTTCTAGTACGGAACTCCAAAAAAAAAAAATAGTATAAAAATGCTAATATAATAAAACCTAAATCAAGGGTAAACGAACGAACATGGACACGATTGGTACGGCGGGCTATAAATTCGGTTTCGTGCATGTCAATATTCGCCCTTTTCACCCTAAAGGCCTATCGGCCCTAAAGGCAATATCGACCTTCTATAATATGCAGCCAGCGAAAATACAAACTGTACTCTATCATACAGTTTATTTACACTGTGTCGAGTTACCTTTGCAAGAATTTAATTTACAAATTGCCAGAGTTGCCGTATTATTACAGGCGTACTAAAATAATAAAAATACCACATTAAATTATAGCATAAAAATAATTACTTTATTGTATTCGAGACGATGAAATTGAAATAGCAATGTTTTATATATATTAAAAAATTGGAAACCGACTTTATTTATTTTTGTTTTTTTTTTTTTTTATCAATCAATATTAAGAATATTTATTTAAACAGGCGTATATATGTTTATATACCTTTTATACTTGTTATACGTATATTTAAAATAACTATAACAAATAGAACATATTAAAGAAAGGGCTTAAACTACTGAGAGTTGCCTTGATAGGAATGTAAGATTCGATAGTATTTTTGTTTTAACACAGAAACACATATAGTGTTTTAGGCCCGCTAAAACTTTTTTTTTTATCAATATATTCAAAAACAATTTAATAAATTAAGGGGGTACTATGTTATTTTTAAAGGGTTAAACTACTGTTTTTGTTTTTCACGTCAATTGTTTTACTAGAATAAACATTTATATAACTTTCAGTAAAGACTACGAATGATATTCAGAATGTTTTAAAATACATTACACATATTAGTAGAGATATTACCTCAAAAATTACTCCTATGTATTTTTTTTTTCAATAAATCTTAAATTAGGTTATATGCCGTATGCTAAACTACACTAAACAAATAATTCTACAATATAAGTTTTCTTACTTAGTAAATTATGTAATAAAGATAGTATATAGAGCAATATAATTTTAATAACATGGGACAAAGTACCATTTCGGTTTCGAATAAAACGGATTCGTTTTTTTTTTTTTAAATTAATCATAAAACAGCAGCTGAAAACAATTTGATGTTAAAATATCCCTCGGAATTAATGCTCTATGATATAAATATTGCTAGAAATAATGTAAATTTGAGATTCGCTTTTTATAAGCTGCACAGCTGTTGCACAACAGAAATATCTTATAGGTACTTTGCCCGGCGGTATTATTATACGACTCATCAAAAAATATGCTACGTTTATATATATGTATATATAATGTACGGATCGAAATAATAACAAAATCCACAAACGTAAGTGCCTACTGTTAATTAATTATTAATCATCAAAAACATCATATAATGTTTTTGATCAATTCTATATTTGTTAGCTTATGTAAAATACATAACGCGTAACTAATACCTCTTCGTAATATAGTTTTGAGATCAAAATAACTTGTTTATTGGTGAAATTACAAAAAAAAAAAAAAAAAAAAACTACAAATTTAACAAACGAGGTCGATATTAATTATTAAGTGACAGTTAACGTTCACAAGTCAGTATAGTTTAGTTAATTTTTATTTTTTAAATATTTCGATCCGCACCTAATGAGTTTGGAAGGGAAAGGGCCGAACTATTCTATTACGGGAATAAAGGGAGATACACAGAGAATACACATTAGTAACATCAATATTCGATAAAAATAGCATTAAATGAGTCTACATTACATCAAACAACCGCTGTATGTTAATTAATATTGTTTGTTATATATTTAACGTGCAATTTACTATACTATATCGTGCATGCTTCCTATATATTCATTCGGCATACTATTACATTAATACTACAATAATATATATATTTTGGAATATAAAGATAGGTAGTCATTAAAACATAAAGTACTAAGTTACAAAAGTATTAAGATCCTTTAATCGGATTAAAAGAGATCCTTTCCTTTTTTAAATAAAATTAAAGTTTGAGTGATAGTAAACGAAAGAGGGGAAACGAAAGGGGAGAGTGTTTAACAACTGTAAAATGAGTGAAATTAATTTCATTTTTTTTTTTTTGTTATTTGGGTACTTCAATTGTTGGCCATGTGCCCAATGGTGAATATACATATTACCAAATGGCGGTAGTCCGGCCAACAATTATAGTAACCAATACTAATAATAAAAATATTATTAGAGCAGATAAATAAAATTAAAAGTGGGCCAACGCCGGAGCGTAGAGCCCGTTAACCACTTGGTAGTGGCAAGAGGCATTCGCGATGTTTCCGTTGTGTTCCAAGAGAGAATTCTGGAAGTTTACGGTGTCCATGTTATTGTTTTTGATCGTATCGTCGACGCAGACGCATTGTTCAGCTACAGCGGGAGCGACGGCGACCGAGTGCACACTGTTCTTCGACTCCAAGTAGTTAACGACCACTTGGGCCACCGGTTTCTTCTTGTCGCGCCGCGTCTGTTCCTCCGGGGTTGCCGTCTCCGCTGGTGCCTTCGCCCCATCTGAAGAGGATGATGTTTGTTGTTGATTCAGCTTCATGTTTTTGCGATACCCGCAGCGGCAACTTTTTAATGCTTTCTCGCGTCTGGAAATGTTATATTCCTATATTGTGATACGATATCACCGCGAATTGGTAATACACCTGTATGCCTCTCATCAACCTAAACATTAAAGGGGGAGTGACGTCTATGTTTTATTTATTTTTAATGCTTGCTTTGACCACAATTTCATCAGATGTTAAGTGCCGCTGTGGTCCACTAAACACGCTAAGACTCGCAAGTGATGCTGACAGAACATACTTATTAGTGCTTGGTGGTAACTTTTTAAACTTGATGGTGGTAACTATCCTCCCAGACGGACATTATTATAAAATTCCCTACCACCATGAGAATATAATTCGGAATGGTTAAACCGGCACACAAAGAAACGTTCTTTGTGCCCACTTACACACGTATTTCGACCTGCTGAATCAGAATTTAAGGTCCGTTTAGTACGGTCACCTCCTCGATTTGAGTTAAATGAAAAAAAAAACTCCAAAAAAATGCAAAAAATTGCGAAAACTGCAACTACAGCTATGAACAAAATTTGTGGAGTCGGATCAAGTACGACTTTTATGTATTTGAAAAATTTGCGAAATTCCAAATTTATGGAGGTGAAAAAAATTTTGTGGATCCAGATCGAGTATAATTTTTATGTGACTTTTTCCACTGAATCTGAGGTTTATTTGTCCTATCAACATTACAAAATTTTAAAAAATATCTAAAAAAAACCATAAATACTAGCCAAGTTGCAGTTATAAATATGAAAAAAAAAATCTATTAGGAGGTTATGCTAGAGGCATTTATTTCATCGGTCGTCCAGTGACTAGTCATCAAGACCGGTCATCGTGGATATCTTTTGGATATGGATGGATTCATACAAACGGAGTCCTCTTTTTCCTCTCTGCATAATGGCATTATGGTAAATATTTTTGTACCAAATAATATATATCCATCACCGCCATGACAGTACGTTTTGTTTTTTCCATTATTTAGTTATTGTAGAAACTAAGGAGCCTTTGAAAAATGAAAAATGCTCAATTTTTACTGTCATTTTCAGGATTTTACACAAATCGAGGACTTAGGCGGGCCAAACGGGCCTCAAATTCGGATTCAGTGGATCGAAATACATGTCCGTAGGTGGTTCCGCTCAAATGCACAAAATACTTTCTTTTTTTTTGTGCCAGTGTTATTCGTAAATAATATTCACTTTTTCATCTTTGGTTCTCGGTTTCAATTTTTACTAATCCTTACATGATTACGGGAGGGGGTTAATGTGACCAAAATTTTACATACGTAATACATGGACGGCCCCTATACGTCCGCAATGTTATTGATGTCTATTCCGGCAGAAACTTCAAACAACCAGTTGGTTGATAGCTACTGATAGACAAAAAAGTATCTCGGAGTATATTATTTCTAATTCTTTAATTTATTAACTCAGAAGCAGCATCGAAAAACCGGAAAACAATTCCGTGTCCAAATTAAACATTTCAATAATATTTTCCATTTCCTTACCACTTTAATTTGTTGAAAATTATTTGTACATTTGGTTTTTTGGTTACAATTTTTTGGTTCACTGTACTTTTAGTTGCGGATGACGTCACGTAGACGTGATACGGGTCCTTATATATTTTTTTTATTTCATCGATCCTTTGTAACGTTTTTATTTTCGATTTACTCTTATGCACATTTTTTCCGCTAATAAAAACATAAGACTAATTTTTCTTCTTTCGTTTTTTTAGGTTAGGTGGTATTTAAAACGCAGTGAAGAACATTTGAAACGCGGGCGCAGTCGCGGACACACAGCTAGTTAATACATATACAGATATAGAGACATACTACTCGGTGATAATGTAGATTAGACAAAATATTTTTTCAAATTGCTAAGTAGTTTTTGATTTTATTTATAACAAACAAAAAAGCAATCTTACGCACAATTATCCACTGCGTATTATAGTTTTGAGATAAAAATAATGTTTCTTATTATTTTTTCGTAGAGACCCTAAATTATTTTGAACACTAACAGAAAGTAAATATATTTATCACAAATTTAAACGCTTGGTAATAAAAAATATAAGTAGCCGCTTAAGTTACGCTTTATGAAATCAGAAAAAGTCCCAACAAAATTGACCGAATTGTACCGATGACTAGCCAAAGGCACAGATAAAAAAATTTAAAATTCTGTCATTTATTTTGACTTTATAAACAGCCAACTCAATTTTATTTATTTGTGTAGATATACAAGTGCGTATGTTGAGTGGGTGTGTGCGTGTGTGTGTGTGTGTGCGTGTGTGTGTGTCTGTGCGTGTGTCGATGTGATGGTCGTGTACTAACTCGGCGAGAGCCCGCTCGCGCTCCTCGAGCTGTAGGCGGACAGTGCAGACCTCCATGTAGAGTTCGTTAGCTCTGGCCATCTGTTGTTCGTAGAGGAGCTTAGCGTCGCGACCGGCCCTCTGCTCGTCGCGGCGCTGCACGACCTTAACCTCGGCCTGCTGCTGACCTGGTGGTGGGACCCTGACCCACACACACCGGGAACCACCAGCATCATAATCACGCGAGGATCGAAAACCCCGGGGGAAACCACGAATACATGCATTAAAATATCAAGTGTATTTATTTTTTAGTTGAACACCACCCAATGTGACAACCCAGCATTGCTAGTCTACGATTTCTAAAATATTTCTGAATCATACTAGTTCGTACAGAGGTCTATTCAAATATGCCACAATACAATCACATCGTATTCATTAAAAACCTACGTACGCTCACCCGGCGTTGTCCGGATTATCCATACTAATAATAAATTTATAAATTACATTTTCGATTTTTGTAAAAAAAAATCTATCATTTTTAGAAATGTCTGTCTGTCTGTCTGTGCAGGCTACACTAAATACTAAGTATATTCAAAAAATTTAAAAAGATAATTTAAAGCATATTCCGGAGTAACATCAAAATGATATTTCATTAAAGTCTGTCTAGTTTATCAAAATTTATACAAATTTTAATGACATTTATTTAGTATGAAGGAAGAGTTGGCAAGTAAATACGTATTGTAGTCTTATTCAAAGAACAAAAAATTAATGGATAATAGAAAAACATGATTATAGTCTATAAATATATAAGATACATGTATACGAGATAACAATATTTTGATATTCTATTTTCAAATAATCTGAGGCATTTTAGGGGTTTTATTGACGAGCCATTTTATGGAATTTCAATTGGTTTAATTAAGTAGATATAATTCAATCGGTATCACTATGGCGCGGAACATAATATTATTTCATCTATTGTAACCATATTTGGATTGTAACTATAGTTAATGTTTTGTTTATCTTTGATGTCATGGGGGACGGAGTGTTACAAATGGTGATTACGTAGGTAAATTATATACGTATTTTTGGCCACTCTTCATAGATGGCATTATACTGGTTTTCTGAATAATCTGTACTGTTGTGAAACATTACAAGGACATAGATACTCTATATTAATGATAAAAGACTAACGGGACGATGTCTGTACATTGAAGATATTAGAGAGAAAGAAACTATGTAAGGCTTCAGAATCTACAAGAGGACAAATTTCGATAGTTTAAAAAAAAAAAAAAATGTTTCACGGTACGGGACGGGACTGAATGTAAGCTGGCTATTGGAATATAATTGTCTGAATAACACGCGAGCGAAGTCACGGGCGCAGCTAGTATCTATATGAAAAGGGTAATAAATAATAATTACAAAAACACAGTAGTATTTCATTTAAAGTTACTGAAGATCTAGATTTAAAGATTTAGTCGAACAAAGAAAAGAGGTATATATATACACAGAAATATTTTATTGTAAACGTGTCTTGAGCCTGTAATCGTATGGTCATATAAAACCCTAACAAACTGTAAAGATCTTTCACCTAGCATAGAACCGGTTCATTCCCTCCTGCACTTCTTTACGCCAATCTGCTTGAGTGACATTGAAGCAATCTGTCTGCAAAGCTCCCATATCCTCTGCGGCCACGTCCAAATGGGCTGCAATGATCTTAAATGGAGGCCTGGAAGATATACCAATGATTACATTCTGCTACTTATGTACTGACTGGTGCCTACTTTGACGGACCATTTAGTTTAATATTTTTTTTGTTATCACTCAATTTTAAAAATTTGACATTACAAACGTACACTCCAATTTCATTTATTAGTATACATAGATAATGTTTATTCACCTGTTTCTTGGTACGCGGTTCCAACATTGGTGCAGGAGTTGCTGCAGGCTATCAGGGCAAGAGCTTGGCACTGGTAGCACGATAGAATCAGTCCCCACCCCCCACATGATAGCGTGTGTCTCGAGATTCTTATAGGGCACTTCTTGGGTGAGCAATTCCCACAGAACTACGCCGTAAGACCACACATCGACTCGCTCCGAGCATGGCTCGTGGCGTATCACCTCCGGTGCCATCCACGCTACGGTACCGGTGAAACTCATGATAGCGCTTACGTCGTTCCACTCGCGACTCGTACCGAAGTCGCTCACTTTCACCGCCAAGTTATCCGTGATAAGGATACTAGTGGGAAAATAATCGGAAAATTTAAATTATCACGACATTATTTAGAGATCGTCCATTAGTCCATCGCTTTTTTAGCAACTTTGTGACGTGGTGAGGTTTTTGTTTGAGCTACGCGCGTTCCATAAAGAATAAACATATGCCAACCACCGAACCCTTTCAAGCCTCGCGTGATTAACGGACGATCCCTTATCCACATTCATATTTAGCTAAAAAAATAACTACAGTAAATATAAAATAACGTTCTAGCTTTAATAAGCAGCATGGCCCTCTGACCTTCAGGGTATTACAATAAAAAATCAGTCGTAGGGTAGGTCTCCTAATGGAAAACGGGTTGTTATACGACTTACTTTGGACTTTTTAGATCCCGATGGATGATCTTATGGCTGTGAAGATAGTTCATTCCCTTAGCGATGTCCTTAGCCCACTTTATAATTTGCTTTGGTGAGAAGCATGCACCGCTGTGTAGGAACTCGAATAGAGGCCCATATTGGCAATACTCCATTACCACACAGAAACACGGCGCTGTAGTGCACACTCCACGAAAACGAACTACAATGAACAATTTCAAATCACAATATCTTAACATTTTATTTGATTACATCTGGCTATTGTGTTATGCGAGGGATAATTATTGTAATTTAAGTTGGTATTTGCTATTACATATCAAGTAATTAAAGAAAAAATGTTACATTTTATATTAACAAAATATTTGTAAGGTTTGACTGAAATCAATACATTTATACTAATATAAGCAGCCATTTTTAAAAGTGTACATAGGATACTTTTCCCCCGGTCAGTGGTTTATGGTACAGTATACTCGACTTTTAAACAGTTTATGTCGACATTAGTCGCCAAAATCCAGTAGAACAATAAAACAATTACGTTATATTAAATTTTAGTAAAATAAATACACTAAATCGCGTTCTTAATTTTTAGGATTAACTATTTATATAATTATAAAAGTGCATTATAAAAGAATAGGAGAACAACAATTATCTTATTAATCTTGTACAAAATACACTAAAATATCATACATTGTTCCTAAATAAACCTATTTCGCAGGAAGTTCAATTTATCTATCGCCCTCTACGACGATTAATACGATGACGTACATTAAAAAAATCAAAATGGTCTCTTGTTTGAGAAATAGATTCAAATGATATACGAGTTACCTATATTTTCATGGTTGAGTTTCTTGAGATGCTTGATGTCTGTTTCAGTTTTGTCGCGTAGTTTTTTAACGGCGACCATTTCTCCACGCAGTACACCACTGAAGACAACACCCTGCGCCCCGCACCCGAGATACACCAGGTCAGTGATAGAGTCGAAAGGGACCTCCCAGTCATCGGCTGAACATACGAAAATTGCACGTGTGAAAATAACGGAAATCACAAGTATATAGAGCATACAGCATACAGATGTTTGTAACCACTCGATACCTGTTGCTTTCTCAAAAAATAGTTCCAGATCTGTTGCAGTTTGGATCTGTATCGCCATATGGACGAAAATAATATGTTAAAACAGGTCTGATAGAGATTCTGTATAGTGTATAATCTTGTGGTGGAGAAAGAATTAGCTAATTCGCGAGGAAGTAAAGCTGATTTAGAACAATGACGACCTGGTGACTGATGTTATATTTGTACGATATTGGGTCGTCTAGGACATCTAAGTACGTGACTTAGCTTACTCAGATTAATTGTTAGCTAAACATTTAAGGCGGACGAAGTTTATTTCTGTAGTTATCCAAATCGAATACTATAAAGTTATTTTTTCCTAGGTTATTCCAAATTTTTTGCCAGATCACCAGTTGTCTATGCGCCGAGGTTATAAAACGGCTTTTTGAATGCGAGATCTGAGATGAACTTTTTTGACTGAGGAACCAGAAAATGGCTGTTTCTCGATCTATCTCAACTAAAGGATAGCAATATAAATGCTAAAAAGGACTGGTGCCCCGGTGAACACCTGCGCGAATCGAGTGGATTGGAGAGATATTCAAAGCGGTAAAGCGTCAATTAAGAATTGGTTAGATAATTATGTATTATAAAATACTAGTATCCAGGACGCCAAACTGAATGGGTAGCGTGACATCTATGCCCGACTCGTGTACATCAGTGTGGGCTACTACACTGTACACTTGCCATGCGGCTGGGAGTGGTAATTTATAAATTCACTTACTGATCAATTCAAAAGAGGCCATTGCACTATTATTTAAAAAAAAAACTAGACGTGTACACATTACGGTGTCAATAATATAATATTGAATTAACAATTGTGTTTACGTCGTAAAGATTTGCAAGTTATTAAAATTTATAGAAACGACAGTCAACGATATTATTAACTATACTTATTTTAGACTAGCTGTGTGCCTGCGATTGCACCCGCGTTCCATATAATTTTTTACTGCATAATATTTGTTCTTAGTTAATGTTCTTAATTTTGTTACGTGGAACCCTTATTATTTTCCACAATTTTTTTTTTTGCTACTGTCATTAAGCACAGATATTTATCACAAACACCTGCCTGGAAAACTGTGCATTGAATCAGATTTCATTCCAGTTTTTATGAGTTTTAGAGTCTTTACACGGAACCCTATATTTATTCTCGAAAAAATAATGTCGTCTGGGGTTTACGTGGAGTAAATTTAGCTATCTAACAAGAAAAGTTTCGTCCAAATCGGTCCAGCTGTTTCGGAGATTGGCCACAACACAGACAGACAGAAAGACAACAATTTTAATAATTACATTTTTGGTGTAGATGTCGTATATTCACTCATATGTGTATAGTAAAAAAAACAGACACTTCAATTTTATATATTGACGACAACAAAAAATTATTTTCTTTGAACGATTCTGCATATCGCTATGGTTCTGATGTCTTCCATTACACATATGTTTCGAAATAGTCTACGCTTCAATTTTATTTATTAGTATAGATATACATACGTATACTCACACTACGCAAAGAGTTAATACAGTTTATCTCTTTCTATCATACAATTAACTGACACGTATAAAGAAATCCAACAATATGTCGAACTGGCAATCTTCCACAACGTATTTATTGTCGTACATGTTGGAGCGTGGTTTTTATTCAAACTCTATTGCCTGTCTGCATGCATGCATACATAAAACTTGTCTGCATTAGTCTGGATGCCACCAAGATTTAGATACAAAATATTTGTTACAATAGCGCATAACTATTTTAATAGAGGGACTGTCTCTAAAGTGAGCAATTTTGCCAGGACACATGTAGGATAGGAAGATAGATAGATAGATAAATATAGATAGATCCGAAAAGATAGATTCGAACTTCGACGATAGCCACAAACTTCTCACCTTTCTTCCACTTTTTCATTTGAAGTGAAATGCAATTTTACTGTATCTGAATTACGTTCAAAGCATGGTACTAAATGGATACTTTGGAATAATTTCAATATTTTTTAGGAATTTTGATAACATAAAACAATATTAAAATTTTCAAAAATGCTTTATCCCCAGGAAAAGGTTATCTATTATTCGTTATTAAGCATATAATTTGAGAACCATAGAACCAATCTGCATGATTCTTTTTCGAAATCGTATGTACATATATTGCCTGGCCAAATTATGAAGATAAAATTAAATTTACTCATTCAATTACCACCAGCGCATTCTCTTGGAATACTTTAATTAAGCGATTATATATTTAAAAGACATAAAATGCTATGATTTCAGTTACGAAAGGAATATATATTATCCAGGCGTCAACGGAACCGCGGGTCCAGCTAGTTTCTATATATGTATTTTTATAATTATTAATCTTATCGTAAAATCAGACGGTAAGTGACCTTCACAGATACTAAACCAGTTACTACGAAGATGGTACACATCATTACTAATTACCACTTAATATCGAATCAAAAAAGAAAACATTATTTTCTGGTTACTATAAAAATAACGTGATGAAGGATCGATTATTAAAAATTGCAAAACCGATGACAATCATGTAATTCAACGCCGCCTCGACAATATTAGAACAGTGTTGACAGACGATCGGATTCGGTACGTAGCGTGTAACAGACATGATACGGCAGATGAAATCTCGTTTGTTGCAGACCACCAGATTTAATACTCGTCCTGTTTCCTACGTTATCGAAGCACTAAAAAATTGCTACTACTGCAGCGGCAACATTAAGTAACAATGTAAGCCCTTACTTATAGAAGGTCAGGTTTATAAAAAGTCCCTGGACTATCGACCAGTACGGTCGTGCCTCCTTCTGAGGCGGGCTAAGAGGTGGAGGGGAAGTATTCTCCTCCACCCCTACCGGGCCATTGCACGGACGAGGTGGTGGGTTCGCTGCAAGGGGCGACGCGGTGCTTGCGAAAGCCACCCAGTGTCGCCCCCATCCCAAATGCGGCGGACGGCCCCGGGGGGTTTTAGTGGGTATTTCCGGGCGCTTCACGCCCGGGTGAGTCCCACACTGGCACGGAGCTCGTCCCTCCGTGCCCCCTTACCTATTGCATTGGGGAATTCGGTCTCACTAATGCAATAGGTAAGGGTAGTGCGTAAATGCATTTCCCCCCGTCAAAAAAAAAAAAAAAAGGTTTATAAAAAGTACAATAACGGAGAAATATAGAGATGGTTCCGTTGACAATATGTATATATTGACAATATAATAAGAAAGGAACGCAATACTGGTTATTTTTGTGAATATTTAATTATGGTTGCAAGCTAGCGCTAGCGCGATTTTTCTATAACAAAAAAGGTCGCGCTCGGCTAGTGTCGATGCACTGTCTTTTATAGGAACATTGTGGTAGCGTTCCGACCCGGCCGCTGTCACCAAACCATTATTATCTGAACTCTATCTGTACACTAGTTGTTCCCGCAAATCAGAACAGGCCAGAAAGTTAAAAGGTTTTATTTGTAATTTTTTTCTCACAATTTGTATGTGAATGTAGATTACGTAATCAACATAATATCTCTTTTCTTCTTTTACAGGCTGTTTTACATGTAATACGTAAAAGTATTTCGTAATAATCGGATCGCGTATATGGTAAGCTGGACGCAGAGCCGGGTTCACCTATAGTGCAAAGTGTGCACCGCACACGGACGCAGAGTTGTAAGAGGCGTCGAGCGACAATAGCGACACCTAAAAAGATGCGTCGCTCGGGGCATCAACGCTCTTATAGGATATTGGTGGTACACGAGCGCTACAAGGGCAAGAGCCGCTGCTGGATGAACGACCAAAATTAACAGTCCCCTTGTAGGCACAGTCAGGTACGGACGTCATTTGCATTGTGGGGCTTCGTTGCATTGGGGGACTTCTTTGCATTGGGGGACTTCGTTGCATTGGGGGACTTCGTTGCATTGGGGGACTTCGTTGCATTGGGGGACTTCGGTTTGCATTGGGGGACTTCGGTTTGCATTGGAGGACTTCGGTTTGCATTGGGGGATTCCGGTTTGCATTGGGGGACTTCGGTTTGCATTGCGGGACTTCGGTTTGCATTGGGGGACTTCGGTTTGCATTGGGGGACTTCGGTTTGCATTGGGGGACTTCGGTTTGCTTTGGGGGACTTCGGTTTGCATTGGGGGACTTCGGTCTCACTAATGCAATGGGTAAGGGTAGTGCATAAATGCATTTCCCCACGACAAAAAAAAAAAGTTAAGGACGTCACTATCAAAACGTAAAAAAAATGCTGTTGCAGTAGCAGCAATGCCGCTATAAAATTGCGTACAATTTATAAAAACTATCTCTTTTATTTCATGCTTCGATAGTAATGTCTATACATAAATGTGCCCATGAGGTGACTTATAACATTGGTCAGTTTTGTCGTCCGCCGTACAATTTACGTGGTCCGGACCGCGCGTCTGTTATGACTTCAAGGATTTTTGTGGCCCCATTAAAATTGTCCCTATAGCATTAGCAATTTTTGTTGCTATGATAATATAAAAGATATCAATATTTGTAAATGGCTGTAGACACAAGATGACTAATAAGTCCGGTTGTTTGTTGCAAACAGTGTATTTGGTCAAAAAATATTATGTTCATTGTTCAAGCCATTGTGAGTTCGATCTTCTGTTAAAGCTTTATTCACAATAGCCTGCCTAATATGATAAAATATAAACTAAACCTCACCAGAAAATCTATGAACTCATATAGTTATGTTTCTCAAGTTATAAAAAAACAACTTACTTCACCAGGGTTTTATTTTTCTAAGTTGTTTGGAACAAGTTGATTCAAAAATAAAATTGTTGTGAAAGTTCAATTTGCTACCTTTATTTTTCTACCTTGATTATTTGGAATTCTATGACTATGATAAGTTATGAATTAGTTTCAAATAGTTCTGTATTCAATAAAAACATAAAATACCATGTTTATGGTAATTTCAGTTTGTAATGATTGGTTTACACTCGATGGGCAATTTATTGAATATAGTAAATTCATGGGTAATAAAAGATCCGCCAACACTATTACATTATACCATGCAGACTTTTGGATGAGACAAACGAAGATCATAGTCGATCACGAAGTTACTATGACCGATACAGGCATACTATTCAATATAAGTAATGCAAATATAATTATTGCAGTGCTATATGGGAGGAGTTTCTTTGCTGGTCAGGTTTATTTGTTTGTAATTTTGATATTTTATGTAAGGGAGATCCTTCGGTTTTTATATATAATATATTATATTGTTTTCATATTTTCTTTTAATTTTTTAATTTATTTCTTAATCTAAATTGTATTCAATTGTCCTCTTGATAAGTTTATTTAATCCTTCAATTTTTTTTTGTTAATTCTATATTTTTCATTTTGGTGGCATTTTTGTAAACTAGTTTGCTTAATATGCACAAATGAAGTGTATATAAAAACCAGATTAGAAAAATATTCAATAATTTATTCATATGACTGGCAGAATTGTGTATATCATTCACAGATTACCACAGATCAGATCACAGGATACAAAAATTTTGAATGATAATATGGCAAAGTGAATGTTAAAATTCTTTCTTAAGTAATTGGTTCATGTTATTGATTGTAAACTAAATAAAAATTTAATTATGCATTTTGACATAAAATATTAATCTTTAAAAAAAATAAAAGAGAAATTTGAGCGCTGAGTGTAGTTTCATTTTTAAATTCAATTCATAATATCATTATTCAATTTAATATTTATGTTTGCTCATATTTAAAGTTATAACACCAAAAGGTTATTTTTAAGATGAAATGATGTTTTCTTTAAATATTTTTTCGAACATTGTGACTGTAGAAGAAAATATAGGTAAAAAATACATTTGTCTTCATGATATATAAAGTATTCCATATACCAGAATCAGTATTTATTAGTTCACCACTGTAGATAAAGTCAATGATAACAATAATTTAGCATAAGGTGATCATTAACACCATTAAAGCCAATTTTTAAAACATGAGACTATTGATCAAGTTAAATGAAATTGCATTAACTCTGTTAACCAATAAAAAATCTGTTAAAATCAACTAAATATCTAAGGGTTAGCTTTAATATCAAATGTAAACACCGAAAATATAAGGCAGAGCCTTCAACTAAACTATGTATTCAATTAAAAAGAGGTAGCCTACTTCCCAGGATACTACATATAGTTACTGAGGTAGACAGTATAGGTGGATAAAATCAATCGAGCTCCATCGTGCATCCTCGGAAGCTGCGTTGCGCATCGGCCTTCGTACATCCAGCAATCTATTTATAAACTACAAGGATGCAATATTGATCGCAACTTTTTTTTTTTTCACGGGTTACATATACACTTACCCTTCATAGGTTTGAGATCAGCACGAGAGAAAAGTGACATGACTGTGGAGAAACACCCCATTACGCCTTCCATCCAGAAAACACTGTTTTTAGTTTCTTCAAAAGGTGCCCTTTGAAGGTCTTGCGAAACGTCCTTGTTTTCCTCTATGTCCTCAGTATTTTCTTGACCGTGTTCTTGCATTTTAAACACGGATTTACTTATATTATTTTAAGTTTCAATGTATTTATATTTGAAATACACAAAAAATTAAGAACATCAACAATCAACACTTCCTTTTCTGACGCGATCTCAGAAAGCTATGCTTTGTGCAAGTAGTGTTGTACTAGGTGTTTAAAATAAAACACTGAAAATCAATACTTTATCCTGACATGCGCTATACACTTACTAGTGCTGTGTTGAAAATGTACCGGACATTTCAATTTATACAAAAAAACGGTAATTTATATCATGTTCTGTATATTTACTTAATTTTATTCAGTATTATAATTTCATTATCCCAAAAAATAATACACTCATAAATAGAGCTAACATAAGAGCTTAAATATTATCCATTCATTCAACCGAAAAACGTCCACGGCTGGAAATAGGTATCCCCCAAAGATTTCCACGACGACCGGTTCTGCGCCACCCGCATCTAGCGGACTCCCGCGACCTTCACCAAGTCAATAGTCCACCTTGTGGGAGGGGCCTGTCCACGCTGCGTCTTGATATTATATGGATTTGAATTTTATTTAAGAGCGAGAGCGAACTATGTTAATATATCACGTAAAACTTTACGTATCGCACACAAATATTTATTTTGCGGTAAAGGGATAGATCATCCTATTTCAATGCCCACCAAAAATTTCAATTTAGCGTACGTTATTCTTTAAGACTGTTGTTTTCATTAAAGTATCCAAGTTAAATGTCCTTAGTTATTTACATATTAATTATCAGTCTTGCACAACACTAGCATTCATAGACAATTGATAACTTTTCCTTCATGAAAAGGAAAACATAGACAAAGAGCTCATTCCAACATACATAATCCTTCAGTTATTTTACCCCTGAAGTCTCATTTTTGTATGTTGGCATTACTAGCTATCACGTATTCAAAATATTTTGTTAATCGTTTTGCATTTTTACTTTTTATACTACACTTAAATCGTAAACACGTCATCACAAATTCGTGCTACAAATATTTTTCAAGCTATACGTACAATCACCGAAAGAAAAAAAAGATAAATAAAGCTTCGTTAATTCCATTCGTCAACGATTTGCCGCCATAACTCGTACGTAAAATAGTATTGTCTGTGTTAAAATTTTCTAAATTTTATAGAAATAAATATCGAAAAAGTCATCTCGTTTTATTATAAAATAAATAAAAAAATGCTTGATTTATATCACATTGCAATAAATAAATAAATATTACCATAATTTAATTTACCAGAATTTATGATTTAAAATAGTATATTACTACGTTACCTCTCATATTATATTCCATTTACTGTTGGAATTCAGTTCTTCATACAGCGCATATAACTTCGTGTTAAGATCAAAATATGAAAATACTGCCCTTTCGTTTAGTTTATTTTTATGAAGTATCCATATATGTTGGATACAAACTCCTTTATATTCTTATATAAGTACAGTTGTTGCGTAGTTAAAAAAAACTTATTAATATAAACAATAAATCTATACTAATAAATACAAATGGAGTGTCTGTTTGCAATGTCAAAATTAATTTATTTTATTAAATAAGTATAAATGTATATACGATGCCTATACCAAAAATACTATTTTTAAATTTTGTCTGTTTGTACCAGATAATCTATGGAACGGCTGGACGGATTTTGATGAAACTTTTTTTTGGTAGATAGCTTAAGTTACTCCGGGTTACTTTTAATTTTCGAAAAAAATAAAACAAAAAAATAATAAAATACGATTAAATGCAGTTTTACGGGCAAGTGCTTGAATTTACGAACTCCGATCCGTACACGACGACGGTCCGTAAAACACTGATCGTCAATGGGTACTTTTCTCTTTTTTCTACCCTAATGCTGTTGACCTGAAGGGCCTTTACAGGCTCACCATAACTTAGAGGGCGAGTGTTGAATGCATTCGTCGCAAAAGGTAACTAGCACAAGAGCACCAAAGTTACACGAACTTCGGCTTGGCCGTTACCTGAGTGTAAAAAATACCGCAGAATTTTAATCCTAGCTAGCCCCTACATTTTTTATTTAAGATAAAAAAAGCTTCCTTACAGGACCTATGTACCTGTGTGTTATGTGCAGGAGTGTGTATGCAGTGTTGTACGTGTAATACTTGATGCATGGTCAGTGTCACTGTATCACGCTGGTAGCGGCGTCAAGAGCCTTCCCAGTTGGGGGACAGAGTACGTATTGGGCCACCACCGGAGGGGGACCCGGTGTGTGTGCGGGAGCAAAGTTACCCGCCTGTCCCCGGCGGCAGGATCGGCGTTTTCGCGGGCGTGAGCGTTGACACGCATATTTGATCGGTTGATAGGGAAAGATCCTATTTTCGCACGTGATTTTATCTTCGGGGTCGGTGAGGACATTTTGCGGTCTCCGAAACGATTTCAGAGCTAACAGGTCGGTGGAGTACGCAACAGCTCTCGCTATGAGCGAATTCAAGTGTGTCTCTGCGCGATCGAAAAAGCCGCGACACTGGGACTTGATTACGCAATGGATGGCAGGTTCAGATCTCTGTGTAAATCCACACTCCTTGTGGAGTTGGTCTGAACCACTTCTTTGTATACGAAGGCAGGGGTGCAGTAAGTCAGAATGGGCGTAACCTAACGGGAGTTGTAAAGGGGAAAAAGACACCCCAGAACCATGGCAGTCCGTTCCTTACTTTCAAAATGTGAGGTTTGAAAATCATATGAACGTCTAGTGTGATTACGAGGTACTTGTTTTCGGTGCCCATGGGATCTCGGCACGGCACTAAGACGTGGTCACTCACAATGGGCCTAATAAAAACGCTCAAAGGGCGATGGTGAGGGTTATGCTTGGAGTTTCACTGCGTGGTCGAATCAGGAATGCGGAGATTCGCAGAAGAACCAAGGTAACCGACGTTGCCCGAAGAATTGCTAAACTTATGTGGCAGTGGGCTGGGCACAATGCTCGTAGAACCGGTGCTCGATGGGGCCAACGGGTTTTCGAATGGCTGCCACGCACCAGAAGACGTAGCGTGGGTAGGCCCTCCACAAGGTGAACCTGGTGAACGTCGCGGGAATCCACTAGATCCGGGTAGCGCAAGATCGGCCTACGTGGAGATCTATGGGGGAGACTTATGCCCAGCAGTGGACGTCTTTCGATTAAATGGATGGATTTGAATTTGTGAGAAACGTCTTTGCTTTCTGTTAATACAAACAACAATGTAAAAAATAATTTTTGAATGATTATTTATAAATTATATTACGCAGTGAAGAATTGTACGTAATAGACAATATGACACGCGAGCGGAGCCGCGGGCACAGTTAGTAGTTTATAAATGCATATAGAGGACAAATATGCTCGTACATTGGTTTGTAGATGCACTAGTTGTACCTATTATTCCTATTCTAACAGTTTATTTCATAAATTCATAGCATAACATTTGTCTAGGTAGGTACAGTGTAGACGTCCTAAATGAAGAGTTTCAATTACTGAAAAAATTGTTTTCGATATCTAATAGACAAGTTGAGATTATTATTCTTGTTGGCTGACGGAAAAGTTGTATTAGAGATTAGCAAAAACGAAACTTACATGCGAATAAAACTGATCGAGCATACTCTCACGTTAAGTTTTTTAACGGTTTTCTTTCAAAAATTTATTACACAATTTGTATTATGTCTTTAGTATACGTATTGTTTCATTATTTTCTTTACTAAGATTGTTATTTTTTTTTTCGATCACTCCTCTATCATATTGTGGAATCGTGTATTATTTCGTAGAATAAAACAAAAAAATATTATTAATTTACATTTAATGTTGTTACAATAAAATTCACAACTTTTTTTTATTGTTGAAGAGGCATTATAGTTTATTATTGTCATGACATAGTTAATGTACCTACGTGTAATGAATTAAAACACAAATATTTCACTTAAGGATAATTATTGTATTTTCATTATTGATATATTTTAATTACGAATATTCATAGTATGTGATTAATTCAGTTCAATTCTACGTCAAAGCAAATGGAGGGACGCGTTGAATCCCCTTAAATTGAGATACAGAAGCCAAGGGGCTATAAATATATCTTAATATAATATACACACATTTTGATATAGTTAATATATTGTCATATAATATTGTTTACAGTCATCCCATAATCATGACACATTAATTTGTAATTTTATTCAAAGCTTCAGTGAAGAGATCTTTCTCATTATAACCTCTCTTGAATCTCCCGCCTTTCTCTCACTCTATAGTTCTTACCTTTACTATGAAGGCTTTAAAGGCTTATATACTTCCCTGGTTAATTAATAAACAGCGCAGCCAACGCATAACCCTCCCATGAGGAGGGTTTCATATTCGTCAAAACCTTTTGAGAAAATGTTACACATTTTAATTTTTGTTACATTTCAACGAATTGATCTTTCTTATAAAATTTTAAGATATAATTAATTAATAATTAAATGTCTATTACGTATTTTTTACGCAATTACAATAAAAGTATAATTTACGAAGGGGTTTAAATGAATGAGATACAGCAATTATTTATGGGAAACTTAAATAATTAAGAGAACTTACTTTAGTAAAGCAGTCATTTGTAGTAAAAAAGTACGAAATATATATTTTATGAACTATAGTTGTGTATTCATTCTGGAATATCGTATACTTACTAAAATATATTTTATTTACTTACTTTTCCCAATATAAATATCAAACTCCATACAACCCTTGACCCGGTTTATTATTCTTACACAGCATCATAGATAATACAAATTCTTAGTTCACACATACGTATTATAATTAGTTGCAGTTCATAATAAAAACCAGGGTGACCAAGCTTAGCTCGGAGTTTTAAGGACGTGTACCTATTCCTGTTTTTTTTAACAAGTTTCAAATAATGCGTCGAGTCAAATACAAATTGAAAAATACTTAATTCAATTGTATCCCTGATAAGCTATGAACGTTACAATACTAGCAACGGTTCGGAAAACAACCCAGCTATCCAGAAATACCGTTAAGAGGATTTAGTTTTTATTTCATATGTTTTTTTTATAGTACTATATAACTCATAGACTATAAAGTTCATGTTAGTACAATGCGTTTCAAATAAGAAGTTGCATGTACCTGCGTCGTCTTGTGACGTCATAGCTAACGAAAAAAATTAAATAGCTGTGAACGGTTCATTAAAACAGCGCATATTAATAGTCTTAATAATTAGGGAAATAATTCACTAAAAAAAAAGAAAAATTATGCAAATATTTTTGTTGCTTTCCATACGTTTTTTATCGAGCTTTGACAGATCAAGGTCATAGACGCGCACATTCTTATTAGAAACGCGTAGTAATACACAAAGCAGGGTGTCATTTCTAGACATCACAATCGTTCATAATTCTAATAATACTATTACATGACTTACACCGTAATATAAAACGTTTACTAATTTTTTTACATTTAACGCTTGTTATAAATGTAAGATTTATTTCTCGAACATTTAATGAGCAGTAACAGAGCAGTGATAAAGAGATTATTTCTATAAATATATTATCAGGTCAATATATTAAGTCCTGTAGTACAACAACATACATATATAGCAACACGCCTTTCTCCCGTGGGGGCAGGCAGAGACTACATTTTCCCACTTGCTACGATCTCTTTCGCTTCTTCTACTGTCATGAGCGCTTCCATAAATACTCGTCTGATATGGGTACTGGGCTTTATATAAGACTTGCTGGATTTAGTCGAGATACGTTAATCTTACGTTCATGTTTTTTCTGCTAAACCCAGCACTCTTCGATGAACACCTATATTTATAACAAAAGCATACATACGTATGTATATCCCCTACAAGTGTTTCGTAGTTCAATATAAATTGAATGTTACCAGTGAGTAAGCTCTCAGTACTACTAAAAAAAGAAGGACAAAAACTAAATGTATGGATACCCGTTATGGATTTCTATAGAGGCTCTGGTTCTCATTCGTTCTAGAGTTTAAGTGGATGTGTTCAGTGCAGTGGTAAACTGTCATTAATACAGACAAAATTATTTACGACCCTATATTTCTACCCAAAAAAACTCATATCAGGTCGACTTTTCAAATTATTTGGTGCCCACATTACTATTACACAAACCCTGACGCCCATCATTAGGTCAGTCAAAGTGTAAAAAAAAACTACTAAAATATTTAAAACATTGGTTGTATGGTAAGCGATGCGCCTCTCTCGTGAGCAGGGTACGCGCCAGCCCCAATAGCATCCTGAATACTTTAGCAGACAGGTGGGACAGTCCCATACTGGGACTGGACATTGGGTACGCCTAAATGCTACTGTGGCGTTATAAAAATAATTATTTGATGGAAATGTAGATGTAAGTACTAACACTAGTTTCTAAGTTCTATGTATACTAACCAAATGGACTTTTGTCTCAAATAAATATATTATTGTATGTACCGCATCGAAGTAGGTTTAAATCCAAATTATATAGTATAGATAATGAGTCTGTAAAACATCGGAATAAAAAAACCATAGTTGTCTTAGATATCGTATTACCATATTATGGTAGGGGATTTTATATATAGCCTGCTTGGCTAGCTACCACTCAAATTCTAAATGTATCGTCAATCGTTGATGGATGAATTCATGTATCATCATTTGTTCTTAGATGAGATAGTGTTCAAACGCAAAATCAACATACAGTATTAATGATAAAACAATATATATATATATATATATATATATATATATATATATATATAAAAACCTATGCTATTGTCCCTATTAACTAAACTAATGATTGAGATGTTAAATTCATCCATCTTGCAATGTTTATATCAGGAGAAAAATGTAAGTTATTATTTAGTCTTAATATTATATCTTAATAGAAATTACTCAAGACAAGACTTCTGTTGCTTTTTAATGTATGAAATGAAGAAAAAAAAACATATTTATATATAAATATATTGAAATAATACTTACTACAATGTGTGTGTGGAATAAATAAAAAAAAAAAAAACTTTATTAAGCAGTTAATTATTTAATAACAATTTCTATTAGTATAATTATTGAATAAATCATTTTTTTCTATAAACGTAATAAAAATAAATTCCAAAGTAACTGCGAAAATTATAATTAATTATTTGATTCAATTTATGTATAATAATAGGCAATATAAATCTTTAAACACAAAAAAAGAATACAAAAAAAAAAAAACAATACAACAAATGAAAAAGAAAAAATGGAAAAATAAATTATACAAGGGGTCCTATGCGTTAATGATATGTAGTCAGAATCATATAAAAGATAAAAAGTCTGATATATAAATAGGTCACATTTACATTCTTATTAATATCTAGATTGTTCGACAGTCCACCTGCATAATGGATCCGCCGTTAAATTCCAATCCGTTTCCTTTTATAATTTTTATCTAAGACCCTCCCATAATATACACTTAGCTAAGTTCTTCCCTCATGCGGTGGGGTGGACTGTCACCTTAACTGACAATACTTATTCACAAATATGAGTACATTTTTACATTTACAACTTAACAACGTACTAGTTATTTGACCTTAACGATAATTGGGCCTTAAAATTATTTATTACATTTCACCAAAACTTATTAACTAAGACGCCCGACCTAATATAGATACAGACAACCTTAACATGTATTTATGTATGTATAAATAAATATATAAGTTTACGGACGATTATCATCTTTTATAATATTAATTTGCATCTTAAAGCTAATATTTGCATCAAGTCTAATATGCTATTTACTTATCGTTATTAGATTCGGACGTAAGGCGTACATATGCATGTGCATTCCCTCTGCTCGTTTTACTTAATATATTGAATTCATTATACTTTTTTATTAATTATAAAACTTTTCTATATATTTGACATCATATGGATAGATAGGAAATAATAGAATAATTTTAAAATGTCATTAGTTTTCTTTTTAGAAAGACATTTACAGGAAAAATTGAATAAATTCAAAAGAAATACGTCAGAAATAACATAATTAAAGCAATTAGCTTATAGTTTTAGTAATGAATACGAAATGATAGAAAAATAATAAAAAATTTAAAACACAGCTAGTATTATATACAAAAGAAACGAAATAATAAACAAACTATCATAAAAATAGAGAGACAGAAAAAATTAATTAACGCATACATGATTAATTACGAATTCTAAAATAATATTCAAAATTCAACAATAGATTTGAATTTGAAAACACAGAATATATTATTGAAAAATATAATATTGTAAAAAATAATCCCTATACATAAAATCACCACGAATAATCCCCATAAAGAATACTATACGAAGAAAATCTTATGATTAATAAAGGGGGAGGGGGGGGTTCCTTTTTTAATTAGTTTTAATTTAACTGGTAATTGGTAATAGTGTTGTTTTTAACGGCGAACAAAGGTGTACAAGAAAATACTAGCAGCTAAAATGCTCATGCTAACACCGATGTACCTAACATAAGAATCACGTTTGTTTTTTTTATCTCTTCCTGTACCTTTACTTCTAAATTAGATACACGGGTTTCGATATCTTCGTAAATTTCCATTATCCTGCGACACAGGTTGCTAGAGACAAAAAAAACATTATTGAAACCATTTTTATATGTATATAAATTCCCGTGGCTCCACTTGCGTATACTAAGGAACACGATAACAGTTATTTGTATGATTTTTTTTATATATAAGCCAAGTAACAACAGATTATAGAACAGACAGATAAACATTGTATATTGTAAAATGTCAGAGCCTATGTAATACAAATGAATAACATCGAAGTTTTTTTTTATAGTAATATCAAAATAACGACTCATTACTAAATACTGCTGTTTGTTTGTTTGTTTGTTCCGGCTAATCTCCGAAACGGCTGGAACGATTTTAAAAATACTTTTTTGGCTGATAGCTGTTGTGTTATAGTTTTCCGTTTTTGGTGTCGTAATTTCATACTAAATTTATTACTGTTTCCGCAGAGTACCAACAAGGTTAAACAGAATACCAAGTGCTGCTCCGACACTCATTGTGAACAAAAACCGATTCAATGGTCAGTTTTTGAAATTTGAAGAAATTTTATTTGTGCAATATCAAACAAATGACCTAAAATTTAAGCTATATTTCATTATCTTTATTCTTCTTAAAAAAAAGAACAAAAAAAAAAAAAACTCATTCACTAGGATTTGAGCCGACGTTGTTAGCCCGTGTAGTACCTAAACGTTACAACTCATTTAAAGCAACTTAGTGTTTTATTGCGAAATTATCAATCAGTTAAATTAGAAGCATGAAATCTAATAAGTAGTCGAAATCCTATTGATGCATGTGTTTGTCTCTTTGTCATGAAGCATCGATTTACAACCCACCAAACAACAGTTTAAAAAAAAAATTCTTCATCAAGACTGTATACGTTCCGTTCTCCAAAATTGAAAATTAGATTCGCACGCCGAAGGATGTAATCTCGTACCGGACACCAGATGTCTACAAAATCGACTGCAGTTGCGGTAGTTCCTATATCGGGCAGACTAAGCGCACTATCGCGCAAAGAGTCAGAGAATGTCGTAGAATGGCTCGCGAAGCGATTGAAATTAAAAAAAACATCCAAATTTCAATCGCAAGTATGTGTATAAGCTTTCCTCAGCGTGGAATCCGGTGCTAGAAAATCCTAAAGGTTCGTGATTTATCGTCACAGGCATCGTCGATGGATACTGTTAGTGTTGTGTGTTGTGACTATAATAAATTTAAAGACCAAACGGGGGTAGTTCATCAAAATAACCCTCAACGCGTTAGGCGACGCCGCGCACCGCCAGTCAGTCCGTGACCACGGTCGGTGAAACCCAGCCGAAACGTCGGGATAGAAAAAAGCAAAGGTAACGCGTGAAAACCCGTTAAAATTAACTGAACCCACCAATGATTCTAAAGAAAGTTCACGTCAATAATAAGTGTTTCAAATTGAATAGAAATCTATCTATAACGACGTTAGTATCTTAATAATGCGCAAACAATAATTAGATGGCGCTATTCCCCCATTTGCCTATAGAGCTAAATTATAATAGCCACGTTGCCACTCTTCGTTTTCGACTCTCTATACGGATTTGAAAATATCCATTTGTCCGTTTATTTATTTGTTCGCCAATCATGCAAAAACTACTTAACCGATTTCGATGAAATTTGGTATGTTAGTAGTTTATACTCTATAGTAATGTCTATTTACACATATATGTATTTATATAGTGTATGAATAGCGTTTATTTAGATTTATTTAAAAAACACAGTAATGAAATGTATGTATAAGAACATCTATAGAATTATTATAAAGAGGTAGAGTTTGTGAGTTTGGATGTTCGGGGTAATCTCCGTTACCACTGATCCGATTTTGGAAATTCTTTCACTGTTAGAAAACTATATTATATATAGTTTACTTTTTACGGGACGAGACGGGGGAGAAAACAGGTTGTCTATTGGAATCTAAATGTCGGAATTTCACGCGAGCGAATTCGCGGGCATAGCTAATATTATATAAAAGTCAACGTCTACATATTTGTCTGTTAGTTGGCTTATAGCTCGAGAACTACTGAACCGAGTTACATGACTCTTTTTTTTTGTATCGTTCGTAAATGTATATCTGGTTAGGGTTTAATATGTACGAAAAGTAATACTCAGGAGTATTAGCCAAAAAAAAATCACAAAAATAAACTATGACAATTTTCCTGGGTTTAATTTCATATTTATCTGTCAGTTTGTCCATTAGTATACGCGAGTTGAGGTGCGGGAACATACGATTGTTTATGAATGTATAGCGTTACGTTGTATTTTTGATAAAAATGAAAAGTGAATATTAAATTAAGAAATCAATAAAAATATTAAAAAAATGACCAACCTTAAATTCAATTTTTGAATTTACTATTAAATTTATTTTTAAAATTTTAAATAATCAATAATAAACATTTAAAATTAAGAATTTTATAATATTTAGTACAAATTATGTCTTATATATTTATTATTCTCTATATTTGGTTTTATTTCTCTATATTAATTTGTACGATATCTCAACGCTGTTAATACAAAACTTTTCGTATGATATTTTAGTTATCATAAGCCACTGATAACTGAAGTTCCGATTCAGACATTACCGGAAGATACTATGGAAGTGGACATCATTTCATTAAAAATACAATTCGAATAATAAGACAATTTATGTTAAACTTAATGTAACAAAATAAATATTTATTTATTTAATTATTCAAATATAAAATGAACTTTGTTGATTATCCTTTTCCAATCCTTCTATTATTTTATTGTAATTAATTATTTGCATGCAATTACAAACTATGTTTTAATGATGCCAAAGTAGTACAACTTCTCACGCGCGTACATAAGTACACGCACCCATTTTTTTTTTTTTTTTTTTTTTTTTTTAACTTATTCAACTGACGAGGCTTCTGTACATCCCGGATGGTTATCCCAGGACCGATAATAGATCGTTCGAACAGAGGAGAAATCAATGGCATATCTAGTTATTAATTACTGACTTTTAATACCTAATACGTACACCGAAGGGATCTATTTATATAGGGTATGAATGAAACTTACCTATGCTCGAGAGAGTCCCTGGGGTTGTGTAACCTTGTCGACGAGGGCGTCAGGGTATCATTGAATGTATTAGACGAGACGTTATATCCGAATAAGTTCTCACATACGCTCGCCTCGCTTGAATTCGGTGAATCTGTAAATATTATCCGAAAATATATTATTAATATAATAATCAAAGAATAACGACACGCGGAGTAACAGTAGTCTTTCACACACATATATATATATAGTCTTCAATGTTAAAAGAGTTTATGTTTGAAACTATCCCCCTCTTAGCGTTATTACTCTATGACAATAAAATGTTGGTGAGCACGCTTGCAGGACCCTCAGGGCCAGTAGAAAATTCTCTTTTTAAATCAAGACAGTAAAAATGCCCATGTCCCTCTTGTCAACAATGGTACGCAAAATATAGTTTGCGCAAGTGTTCAATGATGCGTTGATAATATTTCAACGAAGGGCCATTTGTATAACATTTCCCGGGAACGTGTTGATGACAATCCTTACATCTGTCCGCCGCTAAAACTACTGAACCGATTTAAATGAAAGAACAGATAGTCTAAAGCGTGAGAAAGGACCTAGGTACTTTTTAAGCGAAAAAAGGGTTGTAAGGAGTTGAAAGGGGGAATGAAAATATTAGGGAGTATCGTCGTTTCTAGAGCTAGAAGCTTGAAACTCATTTTTTTGGCTGTTGATTCGATATGAGTAAAGACTATTCTGATGTAATAATTATGGGGGGGGGGGGGAGAAAGTGCGGTTCGATACGCGGCGCGGTGTAGTTGGGGAAATATGCCAAACAGTGTTTACCCGAACCCGACCGGGCAGACGACTACGTCACGCGCATGCGAATACTGATGGGAAAACAAAAAAACGTAGTTTATAAAAATGTATTCAAACTAATACTTTCTAGCTTTTGTATACTACTTATATAATAAAGTATTTGTACGTTTGTATCTTATTTGTAGAATAAGGTAAAAGTTGTAAAGGGCGACTAAGGGATAAACCAGGGGATCTGCAGCAGCACCTGACTGCGATCGCCAACCCGCCTGTCGCTTGTGCCGATTATGGAATTTCCCCCCTTTTTGGGGGAAACGCATGCCCAACAGAGCACGTCTCCCGGCTCAATCGATCAATCAATCGAGATATATTTATGATATTGACTGTCGTGTTTCCACAATATCATCTGATGGTAAGTGACGATGTGGTCTGGGATGATAAACAAAACCTAGGTACTGGTTCTCAAGTGATGCTGCCGAGACACACCTTTCTTCAAACTTGAGGGTGGTAGCTACCCAGACGCTAGCACCATGCTATGGTTTCCTCACGGCATTTTCCTTTACCGAAAGCTCGGCCCCATTTTAGAGTCGGATAAGTGAGGGCCGAACCCGCGTCGACCGACGCGGAACCCGGTCGCCCTACCCGCTGCGCCATCATCGCGTATCTTACTCGATAATATAAACCAATAGATAAATGAAAGTTGATTATAAATGATTGTTTGTTTAGAAGAATGTATGCCGTAGCCACGTCTCACCTGACATGTTACTGTCGTCAATGGAAATGCCAAACATCTTGCAGCGCGAGATGACCGAGCTCTTCCTCAGCCGTATGGTGCCGCTTTCCAGGCGCGGCGGAGGCCTAGGCGGAGTCTCCATAATCGGATCGTCCTCCGACGCCACTTCCTCGTCCGCATCGGTCGATACGGATCCTTCCGCACCTTCCGCGGATCCTTCTGCACCTTCCGCGGTTCCCTCTGCATCTTCCGAGGTTCCCTCTGCACCTTCCGCGGTTCCCTCTGCATCTTCCGAGGTTCCCTCTGCACCTTCCGCGGTTCCCTCTGCATCTTCCGAGGTTCCCTCTGCACCTTCTGTGCCTCCGTTAATCCTATTCTGATTATTCGTTTGTTCTTCAGACACCTGCAGTGTTATATTTTTGTATGATTATCTAGTCTCGAATGTGACGCATGAAAAAAGACTAAATCAGATGTACTTTTTTTATATAAATATACGACATGTATACAACTATGATGTAGGGTGATAAAATAAACAGAATATGTTTCTCTATGAAAACAGAAAATGACAATTAAGAGTCTATTATTCCCATTCAGTAACTTTGGAATGACATTCTCACTTCTTAGATTCGAATAAAGTAAGCTGTTTTAGTCGTGCCATTTGATTTAACAATAGTTTAAACACACACATACAAATCCAATCACACAACCGACTGTACCCACACTGACTCGCACCTCATACATACACAACACGAGTATACTTTTTATTATAAAGCTGTAATGTTATAAAGGAAGGCACTGGGTCCCGGGTCACAATTTTTTTTTTTCCGGGTCCATTGTACCCTCTGATTTGTATTTAATTAATAAAGATTTATTATTATTATTATTTTCTTTACGTTAATTATTTATAATGCATAAAAACTATATTTTTCTGTATTTCGCGCGTATGTTCCATTCCGTAATGGTTCTTCGCGTGTACTACTCATACTCATCCCTCTCAACTAAGGGAACTAAGTATATATATGTCCCTCTTACTTACTTCGGGTGCTTGGTCTGAGAAAAACTTAGCCCCCTCAATGATTGCTTCGTAACAAAATTTCAGCTGATCCGGCGTTTGAATCAGACCCATTCTATAATTCCGGATTTTTATCAGCGTTCCTCTGATGTCTAACTCATCTACGCCGTATAATGCAATCTGAAAACCATCAACAGTAAGTAGTAAATAATGAATTTAATTGAATTGAGTTTAATGCAAAAAGAATTCATGCGTGTAGCAGTTATAAGTTTTTTTTTGTTGTTGTTAAAAATATGAATGAAATTTTAGTTTTTCAAAAAGTACAATAAAAAATGAAACGATAATAGGGCTAATGTTATACACGAGTTTATTAAACGTATATAAAAAAAAAAAAATATTAGTGTAGATAACTTACGATGGTTAGACATGCATCGACGAGAACAAACGTTCCTGATCGACCAATACCCGCGCTACAATGTATCACCGGAGGGCCACAAGATGAATTTAATATTCCAAATTCACGGGCGCGATTTAAAAAGATCAAAAAATCATGTGGGGAATTCGGTACGCCAAAGTCCGGCCAAGACAGGTACTGTAAATGGGTAATATCTCTTGAATTTCCACTAACGAGGTCTCTAATCCTGTAAAAAAAATATTTGAATTACATAAAAAACAGTTGTAAGTTAGTGTACACAGCTCACGTTAATGATTGGACCCCGTTGTCGGTAGCAGTCTAATACGTATTAGTTCCATTCATTCCCTAAAAAACGCATATGCATGTATATGCAAATGCTTCATTATAACATTTTATATTATTTCCTAAATTTGTTATTTGAGCATTTGGACTCATTATTAATAACTTCCCGCACTTAGATTTTATTTTTCCAGTTACCGATCCAATTCCCATATGCGCAGTTTAGATTGAATTATCCTAATGTTTCATTTCTTATTTATATTAACATATTTTGTTGGTTGTATTAAGTCGATTTAGTTAAATATTGCCTTCAATGTTGTTCCTTATGTAATAGCTAATGTGTACCGGTTTGTTGGTGGGTAGGTAACCAACGAACACTAAGCTGATTTTCATTAGTCTTTTTATCAAAGCAAATCCGCTAGTATTTACAATTCTTTCGTTACTTTGATAACTAAATATTTACAGACATAAAGCAATTACAGAGTGGATCATTACGTAAACGATAGTGATGTGTGAAAATGACACCCCTCTTTGTGTTTCCGCCAAAACCGTTTAATAATTTTAATAACTTAAAAAAAAAACATGTAAAAAACCAGATCGAGTTTCTTGGCGGCTTTTCTCGACTGGGTAGTTTTTCGAACCGGTGGTAGTTTTTTGACGTTTATAAGGGCCTTTTCAGGGCTCAAATTGATGAAAGTTTTTTTTTTTTATTATAATTGTGCGGAATAGAACTATTCAGGGTAAAGCGTAGAACGGACGGACGGTAAAGCATAGAATTAACGCAGCATGGATGAAATGGCGGCAGGTTACGGCTACTACATAATACGACCTGTCGTCTTGTATGGATCAGAATGTTACCCCATAAAGGTGACGGACGAAAGAAGATTACATGCAGCTGAGATGCGAATGTTGAGGGGGATGTGCCGTGTGGGGGAACAAGAATGGACAGGATTAGGAATGAATATATTAGAGGAAGTTTGAAAGTGGCGCCAATAACAGACAAGTTAAGAGGCGGTCGTTTGTCCTGGTGCGGAGATGTGATGCGCAGGGAGAAAGAGGATGTTGACCAAAGAAAAGATGGATGGACTGTGTGAAAGACGCTTAGGAAAGGAGTGAATGCGGAGATGACAACAAATAGAGAGGAATGGAAGAGGAAGACATGTTGCGCCGACCCCTAATTAAAATGGGAAAAGCGTAGGTGATGATGACGTGATAACGGAGTATATTTATGAATCTTCGACAATGTATAGTATTTTGTTGCATGTGTCCGTTGTACGCATGTGTTCATACCCCTATTTATTAAAGAGATCACATGATATAAAATTTGATAAGTAGTTGAAAATAAATCTTACCTTATAATTCGCACTTTATAGAATGTATAATTCTCAACACTAATTAATTCCACATCTAGCATAACATCCTTAAAATTGATTTTATAATCTTCCCCAATACCTATTGGCCAATAATGGTAACATTTCTCTTCGTGATTTTCATAAACTTTATTAAGCATAATGATGCCTTTAGAATCTTGTTCCCAGACCATGGTCCAAAAGTGGCTGATTGTTACCTCTAAGGGGCCTTGTGTTAGAATATACTTTTTGTGGGCCTTATGTACCTGTTGAACAAAGCAAAACGTTAAAAATATTTCAATATACCAAATAATATGTATCCATGTGATTTTTCCATAAATTAGTTACTGTAGAAACTAAGAGTCTTTGAAAATGAAAAAAAAAACGATTTTTACCGCCATTTTCAGGCGTTCGTCAAACACATTTAATGGATAAATGAAAAAAAGCCTTTCTTATGCTATTTTTATGTCTATCTGTTTGTAACGGCTAATCTCCGTAACGGCTGGACCGATTTGGATGTTTTTGTTAAATAGCTGAAATTACTCCGGTTAATTTAGGCTAATTTATTTTTCCGAAAATAATTAGGGTTCCACGTAAAAAAACTCATAAAAATTGGAATCCGAATCAATGAACAGTTGTGCTAGAAGGTATGTGAATTTATGAGAAATGTCTTAATGTTAGTAGCAAAAAATTTTTGGAAAATAATTAGGGTCCAGCATATGAAATATATTACGCATTGAAAAGTACATGAATCGCGGGCTCAGCCGCAGGCACACAGCTAGTATAATATATGAATATCCATCCATTCAACCGAAAGGCGTCCACTACTGGACATAGGATTCCCCAAAGATCTCCACAATGACCGATTTTACGCTGCGTGTTCCGGTGCGTGTTAGGTTTTCATTTTTTGTTTGTATACCTTGCCTGTTTATTTGATACGGCTAATCTCCAGACTCCTGACTTTTTCTGGTAGATAGCTGGAGTTAACGGGCTTAACTTAGTCTACTTTTATTTTTGAAAAATAATTAGGGATCCGCGTAAAGAATGATGATGAGAAGGATGCGGGTAGCGCAAGACAGGTCGTCGTGGAGATCTTTGGGGGAGACCTACATATGTCCAGCAGTGGAAGCCTTTCGGTTGAATGGATGGATTATTTTAAAATTATTGATTTTTAGATGAATATATTGTTTTTAATTTAATTAAGCGACGACGGCTCAATGGTTTAAATTTGAATTTTTAACCACTCCTATAGTCATGGGTTCTAAACAAGAATGTACAATACTAAATCCTATGCGGGGGCGGGAACGGCGGTTTCGCGGACGTGGGCCTTGGCCCCCATATTTAATCGGTTGATAGGGAAAGATCCTATTTTCGAACGTGATTTTGTCTTCGGAGTCGGTGAGGATATTAAGCGGTCTCCGTAACTATTTCGGAGCTAACAGGTCGCAAACGAATAAAGTTATTGGGCTGTTTATTAAAGTGATTGTCGGTTTTTCAATTGACATTTATCTCGGGTATAACTATGAGACCAATAATTTTGCCTTTAACGCCTCTAACTTCAGGGAGGTGAAACAAATATATTGTGTAATTATACGTTAGAGCGGGACAGGCTATTTCCATTTTTTCTCAAGCAAATAAATTCCTGTCACTACTCAGTTTAGATCTGAGGGATGTATGGTCGCCGGGTGATTGTGTGATTTTTGTTCTGGTACCATTTTGTTTGTAATTTGTTTCTATATAAAAAAAAAACTATCGTTCCGAGGATTTCAGTACTGTTGTGAATAATTTGTTAGTAAAAACATAAATACTAATGTATATAGAATGATATATATTTATGCGTAAAAGTACTGCATGAGAAAATATTAAGTTTATTTATTTCGGTGGTAGTATATATATATACACAAATGGAAACGTAAGATTACATAAAAAATATGTAAATGATGTTTATAACGGAACAAGTAAAAAGATATATACATACACATATATATACATAAAAAATATTAAAAACGACAGAAATGAAAAAGTTTATTTCTCTCTTTCAGGTGATTTTTTAAATTAATTTTTAGAGCCTCTCTTCAATTGCAAGGTCAAAAATTTTATCAGAAATTTACAATTTTTACATTTACAATTTCTAATAATTAAATATTCAGAGCAATGTCTAACCGAAAAACAAATGTTTACTTAACAACATCTGTGACGAAATCGAAGCTGTTCCTATAACCCTTAGAATAATTTATCTAGCCCTCAAAGGAACAGACAAAGTTTTACCTTAGTTAGTCAAGTTATTGGTTGAATAAGGCCCCTATCTGACTCTTGAAAAACTCATTTCTTTGTTATCTATCAGATAAACTCTATCTGACTGTTTATCTGAGGATTGAAAAATCGGCCCTTAATTTGGTTGGGACTGAACGAACGTAAATAAACTTATGGATATTTGGGCTTCCAACGCAAAACTCTTTGCTTTTCTTATTCTCCACTCCTCCGTACCAGAACGTCGTATAAGCGTGGGTAATTTAACATTTTGCGACGTCGCGTGAAGCAAAACAAATTTTTTTATGAAACCGAATTCAGCTTAAATTTTGCGATGCGAAAGGGGAGAGTCACAACTCACAAAATAACGCTCGTTTAGTCTCACCCTAAAACCGAATGATAGCAAATAATATTAATAATAAAAATTCCGAGTCGCAGCTCGTCCGTGAGTGTCGGTGGATGCGGCGTTGTCGTAGGTCAACGAAAGGACGGGGCGCGCGGGGCAACGAATAATGTCGCCGTCGGTTGAAAAAGTGTTTAATAGTTGTTTGCGTAAAACAAAAGGATATCGGCACTATATGCCGCAAAGTTTTAACATTTATAGTACAAACTTCTAAAATCAATATTCTCTGTAGTAACCGCCTTTGGACTACTTTCGCAGATGCATTTCGTGCATCATTTTGTCAATAAAACATCTACCTACTATATTCGAATTACTAAATGGTGTGTCCTTATGAATTCTAATTTTCATTGGTCGAACTATTTTATGAACGTTATGCGGTAATACTTTCACTTATAACTACTAAATATTTTATTACAATCACACATGACTATATTTTTGTAAGACATTTAAGAGACACGACACGTACGTTAGTGTTTATAAACAAATTTGGAAACGTAAGATTACATAAAAAATATGTAAACAATGTTTATAACGGAAAAACTAATAAACATATAAGGTCAAAGTTTAAATATACGATAGAGTATTGATAATATAATATACATATAATTGAATTGTAAATTTCAAATGTTATATTACATTTTCGATTTATGTAATCTATTACTATTGCAAGGGACTAAAAATAGGTAGTTAAATACTTTCTATCGTTATAGAAATGTCTGTCTTGTTTGTTTCACAAGGTCTGTTTTATATTCAGGTCAACAGCCTAAAAAATTAGTTCCAACCTTCTAGCTCTAAAAATGACGAAAACTTTCATACAACTTTTTATCACTCCCTTTCAACCCTTTTTTCGCATTAAAAAGTAGCCATGTCCTTTTCTCGGGCTCTAGACTATCTGTATATTAAATTACATTTAAATCGGTTGAGTAGTTTTGGCATGAAAGCGCGACAGGCAGAGTTACTTTCGCATTTATAATGATAGTAAGGTTGAAAAACAACACAACAATAGCGCGATGCAGAATCGTTCAAAGAAAATTAATTTTTGTTGTCGTTAAAATATAGAATTGAAATGTCTGTTTCATTTTACTAAATACATATATACGATGCCATTATAAAAAATGCAGCTATTAACATTTTTGTCTGTCTGTTTGTGACGGCTAATTTACGGAACGGCTGGACGATTTGGACGGGAATTTTTTGTTCGATAGCTGAAATTACTCCGCGTAACTTACCCTAAGTTTATACTTGCTTTATTTTTTCGAAAATAATTAGGGTTCCGCGTAAAAAATATTAAAACTCATAATAATTTGAATTAAACCCGATTCAATACAGTTTTACTGCCAGGTATTTGAATTTATGAGAAATAACTTTTCTGAGTGTTAGTAACAAAAAAAATTGAAAAATAATTAGGATCCCATATATAAAAAAAAAAAACTATATGACGCAGCGAAAAATATATGAAGCGCGGGCGCAGCCGCGGGCACACAGCTAGTAGAGAATAAAACCCATTGGATCCCCTCGTTGAGACTTGGCTTTATTAATCGTGCAATTTCATATGAAAAGTTTATCCCGTTGTCTTGATTAATTGTTCTTAGCATCGAAATGAAAATATTAGCTACTCAATATAGGTTCTACAAAACTCATCTTTTGGGAGTCTCTACCGCCATTGAATCAAACAACAGATAAAATAAAACAATCACCCTTTAGTTTTATTTTTTCGAACTGACTAACGCTGTTCATCTTAGGATTCGTTCACTAATCACGTGATGTTTTTTTGCACTTTGGTATTCCACTCCCCTCCTGGTGATGTTTTAGACTAACCCGAAAGATTTAGAACGAATATTCAAACATATCTCTATATATTTTTTGAAATTATCGTATGTCTATTTATCCACGCATCAAGCAAACACTACTGGATGGATATCGATTAAATTTCATATGATCGTAGTCTATAATGGACTGTATAATAAAGGATTCAATTTTTGTTTCATTCAGGCAAAAAAAAAATAGTTTTAAATCTAAGTTACAAAGTACTGAATGGATTAACAATACAGCTGCGGGAGACTTTACTACTCTCATAGTTACGCTGAACGCGAGCGTATGCTTTAGAGTGATATTAGGCCTAGTTTCTGATAGTGACTATATACTCAAAACAACCGGTTCATTTGTTGATTTGAAATTGGTTATAATTAAGTTTCGTAGTTTTTTAAATTTTAAATAGCTTTATATTAAATGAAGATATCATAAATAGCAAATGTCAAAGAAGTAAACCTAAAGAATAATCGGAAGTCCATACAATACTAAAAATACAATAAATTACTCATTATAGTGTTTTTTTATGCAAGATTTTATAGTAAAGTAAAAATGTCCTATCCATTATTATTACCTATGCTGAGGTTGAATATTTTCTACACTGAAATTAAATATTAAAGAAATAATGGTTGAAAGAGTAGTATCTGTGTAAAAGTAAGGATAATCTAGTGATTTTGTTGGGTTGTTACTACTTTAAAGTTCAAAACTTGTCGCTAAACTGTCTTCTGACAGCACTACGACAGGCAGTTCTCTTAGTTTCCTATCTTTTTCAGTCATATCGCCCCTTATGATCAAGGAAATTTTTTGTTGAACGTTTTACAATATGATGAAAAATAGATACAAGCTACAGAATTATGACTATATAATAAGGGGTCGTCCATTAATCATGTAATGTTTTTATGGCAATCTTGTGTTACCTTCCTTAGTAATACGTGGTTTTAATTAACCCCTAATCTTTTCTTATAAAATTTTAAATCATAAAATACTGAAAATTGCTACCTAGCAAAGGCGAGTTAAGGTTACATGCCGCTTTTCAACTTAGTCATTGCGCGTTCCACAAACAAATAAATACATGTGGCACATATCTTACTCCACCACCCTTGTTTTGTTATCCAAATACCCTCCTTCCTTTTCGAACTATTACTTCGTTAATGGACGATCACAAATAAATAAAACTTGAATTATATGTTTATTATATAAACTCTCGATGTATGACACCACCTGAGTTTGATAACCACAGTCGAATGCTGCATAATTGCTACTAAATACAAAAATATTTTTAACTAATTAAGTGAATAATGTGACTTACATTGACATAGTTCGCGTTTATATAATCATTTTGTAGCCTGTTTAACATTACGCGGGTATGGTCGTAAGGGCTAACATCTTGGTAGCGATTCAAATGCTGAATATTAGATTTTTTGGCCACAGTAAACGCGTATTTCTCGCACTGTTGTAAAATTGACTGAAACAAAAAACATGTGTGAGGATCCCAACAAAAAACAATAATACCTCCACTCATTATTACACTGTAATATAATTAGTAAGCTTATATAATGTGTTTCGAATTATTAATAGAGCTTTCACAACCCAGAGTTTTCTTGATCTTTATATAAATCTTTACAATAAGAATGTATAGACCATGTCATGAAACTAAATAATTAATATCCCATGTGGTTTGAGATTTATAGTTAACATGTACATAAGTAAGTGCATTGTAAAGAAATTTGTGTAGTAATTTTATATGATAACTATCATTATTTTTTTATACAAAACATAAAGAATAGTAAAAAAGGAACATTCTGTTTCTCAAAACATTGTACATTAATGAAAATAAATAAATACAGAAAAATAAATCAATTTAAAAAATAATTCTAAATAAACCCAATAAGTAATTGGTTAAATGTGTTGTTAAATTAAAATAAATAATTAAAAATATTTAGGTCCTTTAATATATTGTAAACCCCACATCTTCATAATAGAAAACAAGTATCTCTAGAAATTTTCTAAGTATCTCTAGAGAACAAGCAATTTAATGAAAATAATTCAATATAAAAAATTAAATTAATAAGAGGATATGCATTTGGTGATAAATGCTATTGCTTTGGACCCTAAAGTAAGAGTTATCCACTAACCTACCCACTCAAACTGCAGAAGGAAGCCCTTCTACTGAACAGATGCAATATATTCCCTAGAAAAACACAGCGCAATTTTAGTAAGTAAAAATCTGACAAAACCCAACTATGTGGGTACCTATCTTGTGAGATTTACCCACATAAAAATAAAGCTAAACTGAACTGGTGTTCAATAAATGAGGACACATTTTTCATTAGAAGAGGAACTAATGCTTGTAGTATATAATCCCATGTTGATTAATACAATGCCAGATTATGCTACTATTTAGCTATCATTTTGTTATTACCTACAAAATACTCTTTCTAGGATTACTATTTTATGTAATTGACTAAATATAAAATTGACTAATTATTGATCTGAAGGACTTTGACAGCTCCACTTGACTTTGGGGTGAGTACTTAAGGTACTCAGCTGAAGGATGCTGTATTACCATGACTTTATATTGAATTATTTTGTGGAAAATTGCATAATAGGTTGTTCAGAAAAAAAATTTCTCATACTGAGTAAATATTTTAATGAATTATATATTACTGCACCTCGGTGGCGCAGTTGTATTACGGTGTGACTGCCGTTCTGAGGTCTCGGGTTCGATTCCCGGGTCAGGTCAAGTGGTATTGGGTTTTTCTACTCAGTATCACATCTGGGACAGAACTAAGCTCGGCGAAATGTGGTTGGTGAAGTTCGCTATTACACCTCTGCCTAACCCTTCGGGGATAACAGGCATGAGCTTATGTTATGTTATATATTACTCATTCTGATCCCGTTGGCTATATTTCTGGTAGTAGCATGTTTCATTAAATCTTTGTTCTTTGCTGGCTTTCCAAATGCTCTGAGGCGATTATCTATATTATATGATCACTTGCTTTAAACATTGTAGTAGACAATCTATTTCCCATCTCGAGTGCTTCAAAAATGGATAATTTTTGGCCGATCGAGAAACAAATGGAATGTTAACTGAGGTATACTATTTTCACTTTCTATATTTCAAAGGGCACTGACAAAAAACTACTGTGTAGAATCAATTGATGTTTTTTTTAAAAGCAAGCCTTGGTATATAAACTGTAAAAATATAATTACTATGCAGCTTAAGTAGTCAAGTGTGTTATGTATATAATTACTGTCATACGATTAATATAGGTAGTTCTGAGTATGATACAGTATATTGCATCTATTGTTATTATACTCTATTCAGCCAGTTAAATCATAAATTTATAGAATGTATAGATAATTATAACTCAAATCTCACTATACCCAGTATTAGTGTATGTGATTTGCAAAATAATTTATATAACTAGTATACTATTTGAGATTTATCATCCATTTACCGAAAGACGTCCTCTGCTGGACATAGGTCTACCCCCAAATATAAAAAAATAAGTAACTAACATCTGAAGCATCTTGGATTCAATTTGCAATTGTTACCTGTTTTTAAGATTAATTTCGACATTAATACCACATTTCAACAACTATATACTAAAAGAGGGTAAAAAGAATAAAGAAAGAAGTTTCTAGATATTTCTCATCAACATGAGGGTACATGCAAATCTATATTCGATCAGAAATCTGAAGTTTAAAACAAAATAAGTAGCGTAATTTGCATACTATTTACTTCAGTTACATGTAAAGCTTGTTCGAAAAATATTTAAGTTGCACTTACTTCGTAGATTGCAATCCAGCGCTTTTGTTCGCAAATCGAAGCATATTCCTTTTCTACTTTGTTCATATCTAGTTTCTTCACAAGTTTTTGATTAAATGAGGAAACCGCTGAACGCGTTAATGGAATTTCAGTTTGATATCTGCAAGAATCAAGGTATATAACGATTATTTCAAAAGGATTGAGTTCGGCTACATGAAGATTTACAATCAAAGCTATTCAAATAAACGATGAAAACGGAGTGATCTCGAATTCCAATGAGCTCGACTTATGAATATGCCTATCACAGAGAATATAGACTAAGTTAGTATCAAAGAGTAGCGAGATAAAGATATCTATTAACGAGGCAACATTTTATGAAAATGAATGAATACAAAAAATAAATTATCTAGTGTAATTTTGTACACTTTAAAAGTAGCGAAAATAGCTTTATTTAAATATATTCAAGAGTATGACCTATTGTTATTTATTTCTGATAAGACCAATGCTACATTGTATTACACTTTTACTTACAATTTATATCAATTATGTCAGAATTGTATCCTTGGGCGTAGGCATAAGTCAGATAGTCAGAATACTTTCTGTTTTCAAGAATTATTTTATTTCATTAATTATTATGAGGTTAATATTTCTCGAGACATAAAAGCGTCTTACCGAAGTCATAGACAAACCAAGATTCGTACCACTTTGCCGCGGCTGAGTGGCTTCAGCACTCCCCCACAAAGTCCGGTGAAGCTGTCAAGGCCCGTCCGGCCAACAGGATTGGGTAGGTAATTAAAAAATCATAGATTAATATCAGGGTCTCCAGATCAAGTTTTCGAAATTTCAGACGAAAGATTTTCCCAATATTATGCTATTTCAAAAACTTTTTCCAAATGTGTAAATTTATGTATTTCTTTTTATTTTTTCAAGTTCTAAAGGCACAACTTTGAATTGTTTCTCTAATCTTGAGTGTTCCAATAAAATTTGGAATATTTGTTAGAACTACTTACTTGATACTATAAAATAATTATATAGAGTTTTTTTTTACATTATGGATTTCACACTCTGTCTCATTATTTTCAATACACGTAACTTGTGCACAATAACCAAACTACACACGTATCATACCACCAAAATTACATAAGATAAAGCCGAATACTGAAAGTTAATGAATTAAAAAACACGGTTCACTATAAACCCAAATCCTGCCAAAAGTGTCCTGGTTGTTATTAGATAACTAGCTGTGTGGGCGCAGCTGCACCTGCGTTTCATATATTCTTCACTGGATTTAATTTTTTATACGGAACCCTAATATTTTTATAAATACTAAGATAAAGTGAAAATATTTCTCATAAACTCAATCAGTTTCCTGTGAAACTGTACATTGAATCGGATTTTATTCAAGTTTTTATGTTTTAATTTTTTTACGCAGAACGCTAATTATTTTCGAAAATTAAAGTATCTTCAGTTATCTACCAAAAAAAAGTCCCGTCAAAATCCATCCTGCCGTTCCGGAGATTACCCGGAACAAACAGACAGACAAAAAAATTAAAAATTATATTTTTGGTATTGCGATACCATCTATTTAGTAAATAAAAATAATTTCGACATTACAAACCGACACTTCAATTTATTTATTATTGGAGATTATCTAGTACGAGTACTGTCAGCTTACAAGATGTTGTGTACAAAATACTATTTGATAACATATTTTTAATTTTTAAGATAAAATAATGAGACGCAAAAAGTAAGGAAAATGGTAAGTACTTGACGAATTTATTCAAATGATACACAATACGCACAAAGAGATGGCATAGTAATTATACGATAAAGCAAACGACTATATAGTGTGCGTCAGCACGTTACTATTGGAAGCGTGGACACAGAGGCTAGGTTTTGGCGTCGTAACCGCATTCCTGTCATACACCTAATTATTTTGGTTGATATATCTAGTTGACCAAGGTCACGAAGAGTAGAAGCTCAAATGTTTTAAAATTGGTTTACTCTTTTGAACAAGTACATTGCATCTAAGAGTGAACATTTTGAGAAACCAATAAATTCATTTTTGGCATTAGTAGTATTTTTCCAGTGATAACTTCTTTAGTTGCGTTAATTAAGCAATTCTCAGCAGGGAAAAAAATTGTAGATTCGCGTTACCAATGCTAAAATGTCAGCCGTCAACATGATAAAATATATGAAGTATAAGATGGCGTGTAAGTGCTGGCCCCCAGAGATCAATTATACATTTCATACTGAAGCAGCCTATAGTATGTTTCGATTATGAATAAAATGTATGAAATTGTGCATAGTTATTGCTCGGAGCATCAAAAGATGTACAAACCAGATAAATCATCGGTCATTTTGATAACTTCAAATAACATATTATGAAATTTAAAAATTAAAAAGTTTTTCTAAAGTTTTGAAAACTTCAGTCAGCACAGTCTCCATGGATGCCTAGTTTTTTTTTTAATTCTGGAAACTTTTCCTATTCACGGGTGTAAATAATAATAATGTATTAACAGTTGTTTTTATAATGTATGGATATTTTTATATTATAGTAATATATCTAATAACAATATATTGTATCGTATTTCAGACTGACGTTTTCCTTTATGTTATGTCATGTCAGCCTCGACCCCTTTTTCTTATTGACATCAAAATTCTATTCACAATAAAACAATAAATTTATTACTTAGTATGGTAATGAATAGCCACCTTTATAGCTTTATCGAGCATTTCTACTTTAGTAATTATGTTGTCTATGGATCTTTTACAAAAGTCAACATTACCGTCCCTATACACATTATTCATTTCTGCCGTAGAGAGAATGGATGTAATCACTACTTTTACTCTGCCGTACGCTTAAAGAATGGGATTGAAAATGGCGTCGCATCCGTTTACCTTTCACTCGCACACTGTCGCTATCTATACTCACACTCGCCGGTACGGAAGGCAACACAAAAACCGTTATGATTTTCAATACTAGTGTATTTGCTACGGTCATGATATGATTTTTTTTAACCTAGCTTACGCTGTTGACCGGAAGGGCCTTTACGGCTGCACCGTGACTTTGGGGGTGAGTGCTGAAGGCACTCAGCCGCAAAATTATGATGACTGTTCCAAAAAGACCAAAATATATGTAACTTCTAATTTAAAAAATAGCACGTTCTGTGTCAATCTAAGAAAATAAAAGAAGTAATAAAAATATACAATTCGATTATTAGAAGCTTTTAATTTATAGTATATTAGCCATAATATTTAAATAATAAACGTTCCCAAAGTCCCACAATGGCCGTTTTTTGTATTCGTAACAGTCTAGTTTTTAAGTTCAAAATTTCTTCGTAATTTGTTGATTTTGGTTGTTAATATTGTTGTTAAATAATTGGTATTGTTGTCAAAAAGTTGTTATTAAATTGTTTTTGTGTTGTTAAATAATTCGTTATTTTGGTGTTTCGTTTCCTTATTTTTACACCGTTTCTTGACAATGCTAAAACCCGGAAAAGTATTAAGTATTTTAAGTAGAAGGAAAATCTGGGATGTTACCACCCATTGGAATGTAGTAATGCAAGAGCGGGAATGGCAACAGACTAAATCTAAAAAGGTTACCATGATGAGATGAATGGCCAAAATTTCACTAAAGATATAAAAGAAAAATTATTCCCCAACACTCATTTTCAATCCTATTCTTTAAGTGTGCGAGTTGTAAAAATTTCCATGAAAACTTCATGTTTTATATGAGATAAGCCACCTATTTTGCTGGAGCTTAGGAACGCTCAACGCTGACACAAGATTGAAAAGATAAAACACGATACTGGCAGAATTGTGTATATCATAGATTGCCATTAACTAAGAACAAGAAGAAGAAGACAATCTGGTCTTTTGTTGAGATGTGCTTGGCGCAATTTTGGTTTCTCATATAGTCGTCCTTATTTTTAATTCATAATCTTGCAGTATTTCATTATATATTATGTAATTTTGGTGGGATTTTACGTTATAGTTTAGTTATGATGCACAAGTGTGGTGAAGTGAAAATAATGGCAAGGAACGTGAATTTTGAAATGTCCCTATCACTCCCGTTGTGATTTAATCAGAAGGCCGTCATTTATTGATAATATTCCTAAAGTCTAACTATGCTGCATGTTCTACTAGTAATTTTGCCTTTTCCTTAGTGAGGAGTAAATGGAACCAAAAAAAAAGTCATGGTTGCGGGGGTGCTTGGCGCGATTTTGATCTGTTTGGTTGTCGTCCTTGTTTTTAATTTATTATTTTGCTGTATATTACTATATATTATGTCATTTTACTAGCATTTTACGTGATATAGTGTAGTGAAATAAGGACACGGAGCGTAAATTCTGAAATGTCTCAATCATTCCCGTTGTGGTCTTAACAGAAGGCCATCATTTTGTTACCGCAATTGATTTATTTATAGGATTCCTAATGTCTGACTTGTCTGCATGGTCTACTAGTACCTTCGCCTTTTCCTTACAAAGGAAGAAATGGAACTAAACTAAAAAAAGGTCTATGGATGCCAAGTGGACGTTTTAAAGAATTGACATTTCCTACTCTTAGCAATAGAGGCTTCCAGCAAAGCTGGTAAAGAAATTTGCGCGAATATTGTTCATTCTTTGCAAAGTCTTCCTCGGGAAAGATCTACTTATTTGTGATTTATACTGAATTTACTATTCACTTTGTCTCAATTCATTTAGAGATGGCTTCACCGCGTACGAAACGCAAATTGAATTTTATTCGTAATATAGATGAAAATCACGTAAGTAATAATAATTTCGAATACTATTACTATTTGATGCTTCCTGTGGAATTAAGTAATTGTGTTTTTACAGAAATGTTTCGAATGTGGTACACTGAATCCTCAGTGGGTTTCAGTGACCTACGGCATTTGGATTTGCCTTGATTGTTCTGGCGTTCACCGCAGCCTTGGAGTACACCTCTCATTCGTCCGTTCTGTCACTATGGATAAGTGGAAAGACATAGAATTAGAGAAGATGTTGGTAAGTCTTACTTTTTACCTAATAGGATCTTTTCATTAAAAATGTTCAGTTTATTTTACGATGTTGTATATCTTCATTTAATACATTTTTTAAAGTGTAAATGATGTATTTACGAAAATAGTATTTTGGAGTTATATCTTTATATTGTGGCACTATTTTCATTGTCTGCATCAATCTGTTAAGTATGATGTGTAATTAAAAAAAAATAAAATGTAACATTTTTTATTGAAATAATAATTTTATTATCTTTTTAAGAAATAGTTTAGCAAAAATAGCACCTTTTAAATATTATAATTAAACCATTGGTAAAATAATAAATCTATAAAATATATAATAACATACAAAATTAACTTTTTATTGACTAACTAATAGCATTACAATATCTTGCATCAATGTGCATCTGGCACCAGTGATGTCATAATGTACAATGCCATAATGTTTATCTAACTTTCTTCTTTTTTTTTTGGTGTTTGGCTTGATCGATTTTGTTTAATTTGTATTCAGGGGAAGTATATGTCAATGAGCAATTGCATATAAGACTATATATGACAAGTAAGATAGACAACAAACTTAACAAAATATAACAATTTTGCTTTTTCAATAATTAAAAATCAATTAAGAATAAATGATGGCTGGATTTAGCTCAAAATTTTGAAATATTGAAATAGAAAGTAAATGTTTGTGAAAAATTAAGGCAGTTTGAGATTGTAATGGAGCAATGTAACCAAAAATAAATAATATTTCACAAAAGAAATAATATTTTTATGAAGTTATTATACTCGGCAGATCTTTATATCTTGGATATCTTTAACTGTGTATATTTGTCTGTACCTCTATAAATGACAGTTGAGCGTATTGCAATATCATGCTAAATTGTGCAAGCATGCATACAGTTTGAAATGAAAGTGATGATGAATTCAACCAATCTCAGATTTTCAAGAAGTAGAGAACTCTTGTTTTTGGTTCTATTTCATAGAAATTTGACTTTGGAGATGTGTATATACCAAAATATATGAGTTAACATACATTCAAAAAGTTTTTATTGTGTTCAAATTTCACTCTGGTCCATTTCAGTAGCACTAATTGTTTTAACACATAGTGGGAGGGTCGGAATACGAACATGTTGTTTTTATAGAAAATGTTAAGTCAATGCGAACCAAGATCGATTTCTTCTATATTTGAATTGCACTGGCATTCCGAAATTTTTAAATATATGGAAAACAATTTCAAATGCAAAACCTAGTTAAAATTTAAATTAGAGCTACAAATTTCAGGGATTTTTAGAGTATATAGAACAATGTTTTGCTGGAGTAACAAAAAAAAAATAATAGTCTATCAAAAAAACGAATCATTCCAATATATTTTATATGTATACATGCCTGCACATAGCCCTTCAGGGTCAAATTAAGCAGTGCATTCTTTGCACCAATAATTGAATAAAAGGCAACAAATTGAATAATGGTGTTACTGCGCCTTGAATTCATTGTAGTATGATATAGGATGATTGGTCTCAAGGTATTGAAATCTATTAGATGGATGTAGTAAAAGATAGACACTTATAAGATATTATGTCAACCTACATGACCATCATTGTGAGAAAATGGAACAGAACATTTCAAACATACTCTGAAACATTATTTAAATTAATTATTATTAACTAAAGATATTTTTAAGTGGTATGTAATATGCTAGTACGAAATGTCTTTGTTTGAAGTTAACTGGTTTTGTTTTAACCCTTTTTTTTAATTTTCTTTCAAATTTTATGTCACTTATGACCTTTTTAAGCTACTGTCACTGTCAAATTTCCCTCAATGGTAGCTGAGAGGTTAAATAATAATATAACATGTCACAGAATACTATTTTATAAAATATGTTTAAATTATTATAATCTTGTGTTTGACACCAAAGGATTTTTGTTTTTGAGTGTATTGCTTATAAGCATCTAAATATATTTTTTCCTAGATTCATTCGCCTTGCTGAGCGCAAATTAAACTTTAACAATGATTACTCTAAAGTATTCTTTCAGGTATCTAATAACAAAGGCAAACAAAAGCAAAATAATTTTAATATTATTATAACAGAATCAAATTGATTTATATTTGTATGTATATATAGCTTCAATCATTCATATTTCAATTACACATATATAAAAATATCAACTTCTATAACCGCGTTGATCAATTAAAAACGTTGGTAAGGGAAAATTTATAGATTCACATTACTGATAATGCTATGATGTCAGCTGTCAGCTACATGCTACAGTGTGTCAAGTATTAGATGGTGATTTAGTACTGCCAGTTTTGTGTTGCCACATCTAATCATGGCTTACATCATAATCCTTATAATTGGTTTGTCTATCAATGTCTAGCCTTTAGTGTCCTTATCCTAAAATCACTAAACATATTAACAGAATTCTGTATACTTATTATTAAGTCATTTAAGTTGTTTTTAGGTATATATATATGTGCAGTCTATAGTGTGTTTTGATTATAAATAGACAATGTAAACATGTATATAATTATTGCTGGGGTTGCCAATGTAAAAACCATACAAATATTATGTTTGGTTAATAATTTCAATAAATAAATGATGAAATTTTAATAATTAAAATGATAATATAAACATTAAAAAACCAGTCTTTCCAAAGTATCTCTATATTTATTACATACTAAGTGACCCAGCCAACATTGTTTTGCCATATAAAATATTTCTTGCGAATATTTTTTAAAGTTCTTAAAGTATTGTGTGTGGGGCTGACTATTCTCCTGTGTATACGAGCTCCAAGCAATAATTATCTACATTTTCATGCAGTGTATTTATGATTATGCTTTATATTATGTGTTAGTATAAATTTTGTTCTCTGAGCGCCAGCCCTTAAATGCCATCTTATACTTGTCATACTGTAGCATGTTAATGGTTGATATCATAGCATTAATGTAATGCCAATCTATAAGAGTTTCCCCTACTGCGAATCGCTCAACGCCGCTAAAGAAGTTTTCATATCAAAAATTTTTGAAATAATGTCATGCTCAAATCTTTAATATGATGATTATTACCTAATTTTGATAACTGTCAGAATACTAGTTATGAATAATAACTCTGAACAAGTCGAAAAAGCTAATTATTGAGAAACAGATGTCTTGGACTTCGATTTTTTTTTGTAAATCGATTTATTGCAATCCTTCATTCCTTAGAAATTGTACTATTCATTCATTAGAATTCACGTTTTGTGTTTTGTGATGTCACTTACCCTTTCGATTATTAGTAGAACAGATAATAAATATTTAATTTTTAAAACTAATTATAATTGTAATTTTATGAATTATAAGGAACATATTTCGGAGAAATGTACCTTATTAGCAAATTTGTAAAGTTTTTTTACGCTTATAGTAAAATAGCCTATTGCCTAACTGAAGGAATCCATCCGACTAATTATCCACCAGTCAAGCAAATTAATTAAAAGACAAACAAAATTCAATGTTCGTACTAACATAATTTTACATTTTTTAAAATACAAATTAGCTGGCGTCCGCAACTTTATTCACATGTCTTTGACATGTGACGTTTGACGTTTGACATGTGACATTTGACGTGAAATGTCTTTGACATTTCACGGAAGTTATCTATATTGAATATCGGCAATATACTGTTTTTTTTATTTACAATTACGAGTACGAATATTTCTTATCGTCTATGAAAAAACAGTATATAATCAAAATATGTTATTGTGATAATTTTGTATTGGGTTGCAATAGAACTATAATAATTATGGCACATCAGTTCAAAGCCATTCGAACTTCAAGGAAAAATTGTGTTGTTTATATTGTCAAATTAATTTATTACTACACTTTATATTATTATCACTTTTCCATAAACTGTTGCTTGATAAATAAACTTCAAGTTCTAAAATCTTACCATACTTATTATTTATGTTACTAAAGTTTATAAATAAATTACTAACCATTAGGTTAGCTGGGCCAAATTCCTCTGAATTTTTATCGCGGGTAGGAACTCAAGCTGAGATTCCTACCATTTTGGTGTCCTCGTGCTGGCTACCATTTTAGGATCAGTGCCTAAGCTCAACAGAAAGCGCAAAAGCTCGAAAGTTTGGTGAAGCTGTTAAAGCTCTTCCGGTCAACAGCGTTATTCAGATTTATATAAATATATTGTGTAAAATTTTTTGTCAAAATATTTGACTTGAATTGAATTTTTGAAAGTGATATAACAATTCAATTCTTGTATCCTTGCACTGTACAAGAATATCTCTATATTTTTTTGCATCAAGTCATTCGCTTCTCTTGCTACACTGGATACATTCAAACCCGTTTAGCGATGCTGTGCGTACGAACATTGAAAATTGAGGATAACCTGTGTTAGATATGAAATTAGGATTCATTTACTGAATTTATTACTGTGTTATTATGAGGTGTAAATAGTGATCAAAGCATTAAAACTCAATAATTATGGATGAAAATGTCTTTGAGTTTTCAAATGTTAGCTATTTCACAATGCTTATAAATGTAATTATTTAAAGTATCTATTATTTAAAGTTAATTTGCCAAAGCGGTGCATTTGAATATAGCTAGTGTCCGTGTCTATATTACGCGTTGAACCTTTCGTTATATCACTTTAGTAAATATGTTTTGCTGGTTTACTGAGTTTGTGAATGTATCTTGAATATTCCACATCGCTAGAAGCGGTAGAGGAATTTACCAACTCATATTGTTTCTTAGTGACTTCTGTGTTTATACTTGCAACAGTGCGTTACCGGAAGCGAATTTACCTATTTTATTGCTGTTAGGGCTGAGTGGCGTTTGTTTTATGATTGGTACTTAAGAGGCGGCATTAAACAAATTTGACTATCTTTGATTTGAATTTAGGATGATAAAATCCATTTCAACGATAAGAGTAAAAATACTTTTTGATTGTCTATATGATAATTTCAAAGGTTGACAAACTTCAGAAACATAAAGTACTTATTTAATATTATATTTCCTCGGTAGAAAAAAATCATGAAGTAACCTCTACTTCTACATTTTATTATATTCATAATTCATAACAGTATTGAATATTCAATATTCATTACATTTACACATGATCAAGAGCTAATAGGGGATGTTTTTTTGAAAATAGCTTTAGCTTTTTTACTTATTCAGAAAATACTTAAACAGAAAAATGATCTCTTCATTATCACTACAATGCTTGAAGATGAAAAATGATTATGGGATAGGTAAGAAAGATAAGTATGGATGTTGTTAAAAGAAAGCTTTAATTGAAATGAGGAATGGAAAATCGCTAGGATCAGATGGAATACCATTGGAAGTATGAAAGACATAAAAATTGGATGGAAGGATGTGGCTGACGATATTCTTTAATAAATTGTTGCAAGAAGGAACTTTTTTTTTACACGGTGTAAGCTCAGTGCTTTGACCACAATCACACCTGATGTTAAGTGACGATGTGATCCAGGATGGTAAACACACTAAGCCTAGAGGTACTGGTTCTCAAGTGATGCTCCCGGAATACCCCTATTAGCTGGAACAGCTTGTGTGACACTCCCAATGGGAGCAAACTCATGCGCTTAGTACAGGTGCTCGATTTTGAAGTCATCGCGACCACTCCGACCACCGTACCGTCATTTTACAGTTAGGTCAAACGGATGACTAGTGCTAGCCCGCCAGTGTCAAAGTCACGGACTACTACAAACCCGCCCATTACTTAAAGGACTTTGGTTAGTTTGGTTGCTGCTAGCCAGTTGAAGGTTGCCAGACAAGGTTGTGCTCATTATTAAGGGCCTCAAGCCCAGAAAATCCCTAGGTCCATACGGTATCAGGAACGAAGGGAACTTCTTCCACCGCCTCTGATCGCGTTGCTGATCTGCATCTTCAATGCGGCCATCATGAATCACCACTATCCAGTCGCCTGGAAAGCAGCAATAGTCATAGGTATACACAAGCGTGGCAATGATGCCAGGTTACCCAATAGTTATCGTCCCATAAGCTTGCTCAACATCATAGGAAAACTCTATAAGCGGATTCTTATGAACCTTCTCTTAGAGGCCATAAAGGACAAAAATCTTTTGCCTCCCCAATAGTTCGGTTTCAGAGCCTGACACTCCTGTGCGCATCAAGTACACCGCCTCACGGAGTACGTATTCTCAAAATTTTAATCACCCTAAGTTCAAGAATCCCTGGCACACGCTCGTAGTCTTCTTCGACGTGGCCAAAGCATTCGACAAGGTCTGGCACACAGGCCTCGTCTACAAACTTACTAGGTTAGGTATCCCGGACACTAGTTAGAATCATACACGATTACCTCACCGATCGTAGTTTCCGCTACAGAATAAAGAACGCTCTCTTTATAGCCCACCCGATACACACAGGAGTTACCCAAGTTTCCATTCCGGTGACAGTCCTTATTAATCTCTACATAGGCGATACCGGACCTTAACTCGGGTTGGAAACACGACCAGAGTCAGGGCATCGAGTTGATTCGGATCCAGTTAGGTCTTTACGCCGACGACATGTTCATCTATTATTCACTTAGACACAGAGGCTACCTCAGATCCCGCGTTCAAAAGGCTGTGAACACCTTAAGCCTTTGTTACAAAAAGTGGCGCACAGCGATCAACCCGGAAAATATCACCACGATCACGTTCTACCCATACCGGAAAAACGATCCTCCTCATCCCATTAAATACTTAGAAGTAGATATCCCCCTGGGCCACCGAAATCAAGTACTTAGGTGTACACCTAGACGCCAAAATGACTTTCAACACTCACCTCGAGAAAGTCAAGCGCCAACCGCCATGGTTCTAGGCCGTCTGTACCCTCTCTATTTCTATGATACCAAAATTGTCATCATTATGTACTGTGTTCCCGCGTTCGCTCATATTAAGAATTCCCAGATGTACACCTTACAAAAGATTCAAAATCATTTTGTAAGGAAAGTCGTACGCGCCCGATGATATTAGAGAAATGTGGGTATACACAGGGATCTGAACCTGCCCACCAACAAGTCCGTTTTCAAAAACCAGTGTCGTGCCTTCTATGAATGCGCAGAGACATCAGAACCCCGTCTCGTACTCGCCCGACCCATACCCCCCCTAAAGCCTCCTAAAGATGCGTGTAGATGCGACAACCGTGCAACATCTTGACCGACCCCGATGATAACATCACTAGCATGAATAGGATCTTCCCGCATCAACCGCGTATACTTGCGTGTCAGTGTCCACACCCGCATATCCGTCGTTCTCGCCGTCGGGGACGCACGGCTAACTTTGCTCCCGTACATACTCCGGGTCCCCCTCCGATGGCGGCCCAAGACGTGCTCCGTTCCCCAGCTGGGGAGGCTCTTGACGTCGCTACCAGCGCGATACAGTGACACTGAACATGCATTAAGCATCATAAGCACAACACTGCACTCACACTCATGCACATAACACGCAGATACATGGCCCTGTAAGGGAACCTTTTTTTTAATATATGAAATAAAAAATGTAGGGATTAACTAGGATCAAAATTGCGTGGGAATTTTTCTATACAGTTAACGGCCAAGCTGAGGTTCGTACCACTTTGGTGCCCTTGTTCTGGTGACCTTTTGCGGCAAATGCCTTCAGTACTCGCCCCCAAAGTTACAGTGAAGCTGTTAAGGCCCTTCCGGTCTACAGCATTAGCTATGTTAAAAAAACACTCCGTGGCATAAATAGGACATTAAAGGCTCCGGATTTTTTCCTTTATTTAGTAAAATCATCAGTTTTTTTTATTTAAAATGGAACACGTAATTGATTAATTCATATCATCCCTGTGGAGTATCAAAAGGTATCGAAAGTTCTTTGATTTCAGGTCGATTCCGATTACAGGTAAAAGTACCGTAATTATGAATATAAACCATTGCGACTTGTGATTGTTTTCATACACGATAGCAACGGAGCTGTCAGATGTGTACGATTTCAATAGTTTATGTACGATATTTTGAAATTTTCACCTCTGTGCTGTTCGTATTACATAAAACGTTCACATAACGCACATTTTTAACACACTCTTTTATTCTAATTCAAAACAGTTACTGTTTACGTTTCACTTTCAAGTGGTATATTTTTTTGTACTTGGTCTGAATGGTGACCGTGAAAACTTAGCAGAAACGAATTATTTGTTATCTTTGTCCTTTTGAAATAAATCGGTAATTACAAACTAAACAATAAAATATACAAATGTTGAATACGAAACATAATAATTTATATTCTTCACAATGAAATAATTGAGAACATAAGAATTTTTTTGTTACATCATTTGTATGTCATGGTTAAAATTTTTAGGTAAAGTTAATATAACAATTAAATAAATACTTAATCTTTGTAATAATGCCCATTAAATGTACGTTTAATTTAATACCAAAGTTGCCAAAAAAAACAATATTCTATACATTGTAATCCTATATTAAATAAATATAACAATAATACCATTCTTTGAATATGAATAAACAAAAGTTTAAGAATCATTACCAAAAAATGATCCAGTAAAGCATTGCTGATCATAACAATATTAGCAACTTTCTTCGCGTCGCCGTCATAGCAAGTCTCTGGGATTGCGCATTAATCTCGTTATTTTTTTTTTTTTTTTTGTAAATTTTTGACCATCCTTTCCTCCTGGTGATATATGGTGAAATTTTAAACTTAGAAATCCTCCTCTTAAAATCACGTATAATTTATAGGTACAGAGTATTATCAACATTTTCAGATTATTATCTTTGAATGCTATAATATGGAAAATATTGGGACTCGTGACCTGGCAACAGCGCTTAAGGTCACGTCCACATTTTTGGTATCGCATTTCGCGCGTTCAATGAAAGAATGAGTACACGTTATATGCGACTATACCCCTTGTGATGTTTCATTATTTATTCTGAATCTCCTTCCCAGCCTTTTGAGCCTTACGTAATGAATATAATGAATTTTATGAAGTTTTTTTTTTCTATTATTCAGATTAATTTTTAACACGTCTATCTTTTTTTCTGTTCATTGGATTATAAATCGAGAACTACTGAACCGATTTACTTGATTCTTTTTTTGAATAGTAGATATATATGTGTTACATATATACTAAATATAATATATATTACATAGTATATATGTGTTACATTTTTTAAAGTGCAACGTCTATCTGTCTCTGTTCGTTAATTCGCTTATAACTCGAGATCTACTAAACCGATTCAAATCATTCTTTTTTTTTTTAAATCATAGATATGTATATGTCCAGGTTTTAGGATATACTTTGTTACTTAAAATATACTATATAAAATATACAAAAAAAAACACAGTTGTATGTAAAATATACAGTTGCTTAATTTCACCAATTCTATAAATTCGTTAATAACAGCAAAACCGTTGGATAAATTCATTATTATGGGTGATTTCAATTTCGGTTCTGATGTGTCTTGGAGTAGTTATACCGATGGGCCAGAGCTCTTACCGATAGGTGTGTCTGATCAGACACTCATAGAGTTCTTTGATTCAGTGAATACATGTAACTTGTCTCAGTATAACGACCAAAGGAACATGAATGGTAGGTTATTAGACCTGATATTTTCAAATGATTACTTAACCGTTAATGAGTGCACTGATTCTCTCGCGGTACCTGTAGATGCCCATCACAAGACTTTGACCATTCAGACTAATTTTGTTGAGATTTGTAATTTAAAAGAACTAGTTCATAAGAAATTTTTTATTTCAGAAAGGAAATTACCATGATATTAACGAGGCGCTGTGTAGAATTAACTGGCATGAACTATTAGAAACCGTATCACTAAACGAAGCTGTTTCTCGCTTTTATGATAAATTATATGACATTAGAGATAAATTTATTCCTCTGAAGTCGGTTACACACCAGTCTCACCCACAATGGTATAACTCGGCTCTTATAAAGATGTTAAAAGAGAAACATAAATATCACCGTAAATATAAAACATACGGAAATTTATCCGATTATCAATCTTTCTCCATGTTGCGTAGCCGAGTGGTGAAACTTGAGCGAGATTGTTTCAATAACTATATGGCAACCATTGAATCATCCATTACAAAAAATCCTAAAGCGTTTTGGGCATATATTAAAAGTAAAAAAGGTAATAAAAACTTCCCTAATGTTATGCACTATGGCGAGTCATCAGCCCGATCGGGCGAGGGTATAAGTAACCTATTTGCTACATACTTTCACTCAACTTTTCTAGAACCATCCCCAGACAGTCCTGGCACTGAATCAATACAAATAGATAACTTGTTGGTTTCTGTAAGTTCTGTTGAGGTTTGTGCTGAAAATGTACTTAAATTACTTAAATCTCTTGACCCAGCCAAGTCTGGTGGACCAGATCACATACCACCAACATTCATTATAAATTGTGCCGAGAGCCTTGTCATACCACTATGTATTTTATTCAAGCGTCCCCTGCAGGAGCGAATACTACCCAATATATGGAAATCCGCATTTATTACTCCGGTCTATAAAAAAGGCGATAAAGCAGACATTACCAATTATCGGCCTATTTCCAAAATATGTTTATTTTCTAAAATTTTAAAAAAATCGTCTATCCAGTAGTTTATTCCTCATTACAATGCACTTTCGGCGACGAACAACATGGGTTCATACGCAATAGATCTACTACTTCTAATCTCGTATTATTTAATGAATACATTACTGAGTACATGGAGCAAAGTAGGCAAGTTGATGTAATTTATACAGATTATAGTAAGTGTTTCGATCGTATTGATCACCAAGTGCTCATGAATAAACTAAAGTTGGCGGGTATACACGGAAATCTCTTTCGCTGGTTCACTTCATATATTAAAAATCGAATGCAAGCAGTGGTTTTATATGGTCATACTTCTATTTGGAAATATATACCCTCTGGGGTGCCCCAAGGTTCAATTTTGGGCCCTCTTTTATTTACTATTTTTATATCTGATATTAATAAATGTTTCCATAATTCTCGTATCCTTTTATTTGCTGACGATATGAAAATCATAAAACCAATGGATAATGCATCTGATGCATTAGACCTCCAAAATGATCTCGACAGATTTGCATCATATTGTACTCTTAACAAACTTCAACTTAACGTCTCCAAATGTTTTAATATAACTTTTTCCAGACGTGTAAGTTTAATCAATGCCAACTACACCTTCTACAATAACACTATTAGTAAGGTAAGCCACGTGAAAGATCTGGGGGTATTACATGACCATAAGTTTTTATTTGATAAACATATTGACTATATAATTACAAAATCGTCCAAAGCTTTGGGTTTCATTATGAGATCGACAGCTAACTTTCGGTCGTTAAAACCTATAAAAATTATGTATCGTTCCTTCGTACGTAGCCACCTAGAATATGCGTCACAAGTTTGGAACCCTCAATACAAATGTTACATATCTAGAATTGAGCAAATACAGAAAAAATTTCTAAAATATTTGGATTATAGGGCACAACAATTGTCGCATAACTATTATGATCGCTGTATTAAATATCATTTCTTATCACTAGAAAATAGACGCAAAATTGGTGATATTTGTTTTCTATTAAAGTTAGCAAGGAGTATGATTGATAGTTCTGAGTTGTTATCTAAAATCAAGCTTCGTACTGATGGTCTAAGTCTTAGACAACGTTCACTGTTACATATTTCATTTGCACGTTCAAACTATAGAAAAAATGCATTCATTGTACGAAGTTCCAGAAGTTGGAGTAAACTACCTCCTAACTTAAACATAGATATATTCTGCACGAGCTTGAACACTGTAAAACGTTTGTTAACACAGGAGTTTTGTAACATATAGCGGCACATATTCGTTATTAATTATTAATGCGTTTATATTATTATATAAAGGTGGAGGCTTATAATTAGCAATTGTAACACTTTCATAATTTCTTCTACCTATATTCAACATTTGACTGTAAGCCTTCCCAAAAACTTTAAAATAAATAAAATACATAGGATTATCTATTATTTAGATTACTTTTGTTATATATTCATAGACATACTATATGTATCGCAATATAATATATAATAAAACATAGACATATGATATATTTAAAGAATTATGTTAATCGGTTTAGTAGTTCTCGAGTTATAAGCCAACTAACAGACGGACATACAGAGAAACAGATAGACGTTTTGTTTTTTATATAATGTAAAGAAAAAAGCTTCTGACCAAAATTTACCCAAATCGAAAGGGAGGGATTTCATCTATTGGTCGATTTAAGGTGGTATGACCAATATATTTTTATTACGAATTTGTGCATACAATATCTTTCATAACTTTATTAGCTTCGCTGAATATAGTAGTTAAGTTAGTCGTTGTAACTGATTATATGATGGAGCGGAGCACTTTAACGCAGTAGAAACTTCGTTAGTGGCTTCTAATTGGCGTGTCATGCCGTAGAGGGACTCCTCGCTTTGTTAATTACGTTACAACGTGCATTTCCTTCCAATACGATGTTACAACTTAATTTTGTATCTATTGCATTTATAATTAGATTGGAACATATTACATGTATATGTATATAGTAGATTTTGCTCCTCTTTTTCTATAAGTAGTCTATATCTTTTATTGTTTTTTTTGTATATTTATTTACGACGATGTTTTATACTACGAAGTTGCAAACGAGCTTACCTTCCATTTAACTTTATGTGGACACTGGTCAATGAAGCAGACAACTGTGTATAATCAACTTCAAAAGGATCTCAATTGCAACTGAGGTCAAGCGAAAATAGATTATCCTTTATGAGGATTGATTTGAAATGCCTGTTGTAACTTCAAACTAAGATACAGTATCTACGACCACTGTCGGTTTGTGCCTAAGCATATATCGTAGTGATGCTTTCATAATCAAATCTCGGGTACTTTCTATTGTTTTTAAAAAATCCTTCAAGTATACACAACCTATTTAAAGCTCATTGATTTTAAGCTAACACCAATTTAAATTTTTACAAAGCAGTACATTTTAATAATTGTTCTTTATTAACTTCTGTTACGTACATGATGGTTTTTTTTAACAATATTAAGATGAACGTTTGAAAATGGCGGCCGATAGTTAGACAGTTAGGTAGAGAGGGTCTGGATGTATTGATCCGCCGGTGCAACTGTATCTATTTGTAGAGGGTACCGACGCCTTATCAATTTATAATAGTATGATGACGCAGTTTTAGTACGACGTTGCACGTATATCTGACTATATCCGATTATAATAACCATAAACAGTAAACATATGTTTTTTAACTCATTGCCCAAGTGATTCCAAATCAAATTGCAGTGATTTGGGAAACATTTTTTATCAGTAGATAGTGAAATGAAACATAAGGCGCACTAAAATTTCCGGGGATTGGTACTTAATTAATAAAATTTAAAACGAATTATGACATTTCAAAATTAATTTCTATGTATAGTTAAAATGCAGTTTACAGATTAACTATTTGCCATTTTGAATACTGACAACGTAACGTTTACGATACTCGTAAAAATTTACTACGATTTTAAATGTAGCTTGATGCCTCATCAGATCTTCATACAATGAATAGCGTTTGGTATCGACAATATGCACGACAGTAGAAAGACGACAATTTCTAGAGGAATTATTTAAAAATAGTACATAGAAAAATGAACATACTTTTTAAAGGTAAATAAAAGTTCCCAATTTCAAACTGTGATGAAAACAAATAATTTTTTGTCTTGATTAAATGTGGGATGATCTGATTTTGTTGTTTTCATAGCCTATCAGTTACCGAACGATACATGTATACCATACACCAAATTTCACTCAAATCGATCAAGCCAATTTTGAGTTTTTAAGATTTATTCAGATACACAAACATACGGATGGATGAACATATTAATTTTAAGATTAACGTTATTTATAACACCTATTAGCTCATGCGCGGTTTGTTGTTGAGAAAAGAAAATGTTTATTTTTCACTTTTAATCATTATTGAATTTCTATTGTGTTGTTACGCCAGTCAGGCGATCCATACCCGTCTTATTATGGTGTTGATTTCTATAAACGAAGCGTGAAAATAGCGACTGACCACAATTGATATTAGAATGAATATTATGATATCTTTGATCCAGGTCGGAGGGAATGCTAAAGCACAAGAATTCTTCGAATCACAACCTGACTATAAAGCTGGGATGACGATCATGCAAAAATACAATACCAAGGCAGCTGCTATGTACAGGCAGAAGGTAAAAAAATAGTAGAATAAATTAATAATTTTACTTTTTAGTTGTTTTAGTTGCGCGACATCCTTATACATTGTTACCGTGTAATTTGTGTAAAGGCTGCGACAACATTTAGTACTTATGATTTGTCACCATCCGTCTAGATCGTTCGTTATTTTGGTGATTTTAACCCTTTCAGGACCATAAGTAGGCGGAGAGTAAATATTACCATACAACTGTTTGTTTTAGTTTTGTAAACATAGGAGTATATGAAAATCACAAAATGATGCATTTGTAAGTCTATCTCTTTTAGAGTTTTGTGGGAAACATTTTTTGAATATTTTCCAAATTGAAATTCGAATATTGTTATAATTAAATAGACAGCTGCCAATTTTACAATGGGAAAAATGTTTCCCCTGGCCGTGAAAGGGTTAAGACACAAATTACTAACTAAAAACTTACAACGAATTTTTTTATCGGTCTCTAGCATGTGAATTTGCGTTCTTTTTCTTGATGATATATAGCTGAAGAACATTCTTGATAATACAAAAGCAAAACACACGGTTATGTTAAGTGGTCTGTAATGGTGTTCCGGTGTGATCAGTAAAGAAAAGTTTATATCATAGATGTATTTTGGATATCTAATTTTATATCAAAGATTGACGGGAAATGGATAATTTAAACAGATGACGAGGTTTGCTTCTGACATTACAGACAACGTGTTGGTTGCACGGCATAATTAGTAAAAAACAATTATTATAATTGTTACGCTTCAGTTACAGGAATGAGGACGATTACCAGCGCATCTTATGTGTATCAGTTGTGTAGTTATTGTAATAATTAATTCTACTACAGTAGAAGGAATGTCTACGTGAGAAATTAATGTTATTATGCTCTTGCTACTTTCAGATAGCTGCTCTAGCTGAAGGTCACTCCTGGAGCCCCTCGGATTACAAGCCTGAGCCGATAGAGAAGCCCCCGGAGTCACAAACGCGCGAATCCTACACTTCAGGGGATAACGTCTTCCAAAGTGGCTCCGAAAACAACATAAGCTACCAGTAAGTTATAAAAAGTGAATAAATTAATTCTTTCGTCGGTCAAGTTTTTTAGGAATGGACCAAAGTACATTATTATAACTATGTAAACTGGTTCGCAAAGTTTCTTCATTATAATGACATGGGGGACAGGGATGTCTGAACGGTGATTATGTGAGCAATATTTACGTATTAGCCTTAGTTTTTCATGTTTTAAAATTATGGCAATGCAAAATCAAAATCAAAATTTATTTATTCAATTTAGTCCCTAAGAAGGCGCTTATGAACGTCTAAAGCACTACCACCGGTGCGGAAAACAACCCAGTCGAGAAGAGCGCAGGCAAAAAACTCGACCTCGTTCTTTTTTTTTATAAATATAATATATATAATTTTTTTTGTTATATAAAAAACTATACAAATCATAGTCTTAATAATGTTAGCGGGTGCGCACAGAGATGTGGGTTAATTCCAGACATCACTATCGTTCACGTAATGATCCACCCTGTAATAACCTTTTGAGATTAAAACTTGGTAATGCTCACGTAATAACCATGAGAGGGGGGGGGGAGAGGTTATTAACAGCTTTTCTTAGTATTGCTGACAAAATGAAAAAATTTTGCTACGTTATTCGTTCGTCTCGAGTGCAATATTAGGATGTAAAGTAATATTGAATTCGTTCTGCAGTAGCGAGTACGGCAGTAGCCGCTACACCGGTTTCGGAAACACACCTAAACAGTCGCAGTCGACACCGATGACTCCGATACACAGCGGGAATGAAGTGGTCGACAACACAATCGCCACCCTCGCTACGGTACCCAACTCACTGTCTTTACTAACTAAAATCAAACGTCACATCTAATTCTGATGTTGGTGGGAAATTATTATTCATTAATCATTTTATATATTTTGAAATGAGCTTAAAGTAATAAACGGAAGGTTTTTTTTGGGTTCAAACACGAAGTAATAGAAATTAAAAATGTATATTTTATTTTTTTAAATCGATTTTAGATGACTCATATTTCCGTCCATGCCCTATCTTGGAGTCTTTCATTTTCATTATTTTTTACTCAAAGAATTAATTTTAATACTTTTGCAATGTCACTCCCATCCTACAGATAAATAAAGTAAGATATTTTTATTACTTCAGTATTCCGATTACTTTTACGAAGCGTAATATACTCTTTTACTTTGAAAATATAATAAATAATTCAGTGATATATAAGCCTTTTCAATATAAAACATCATAACGATACTATATCTAAAGTTCTAAAAAATCACGTGAAAACGGCTTTAACTGACATACATGTAATACGCATGTAATAATGGATTTAAAAAGCATGAAATCCAATCCAATCGCAAGTTAAGTCGTAGCTGTGGATTGTTTTAAATAAATATTAAGAGTTTAAGAGTTAAATTTTTGACTATAATGGATTGTGTGCGTTGGTAAACTCGTTATTCATAGTATTCGTGTTGTTAAATGGAGTAAATAAAAATCAAAAAAAATTCTTTATTCAATTTGGGTCCTGAAAAGGCACTTATGAATGTAAAAAAACCACCACCGGTTCGGAAAGCAACCCAGTCGAGAAGAGCGCAGACAAGAAACTCGATCTGGTTTTTCTTAACTCTTTTTTTTTTTTAGTTTTTAAATTTATTAAAATTATTAATAAATAGTGTCGTTGAGTAATTTGGAGATTGGTGTGTATGAGATTCATTGTCATTTTTTTATTCTCAGTCGAGTCCTAATTAGGGTGATCTTCTTCGAAGAGTAAAACTTTAGTATAATCTAGTCCAATGGTAAGTGTATCGTGCAAACAGGGCTGGTCGATGTTCACTTCCTCCGTGAGCAAGGCTGCGCGTACTGCAACTGAGAACGCGGTCCGCTATGGAGGCATTGCATCTCAAAAGGTCTCTGAAATGGCCTCCACCGTCACTGAAAAGGTATGTCAATACTAATATTATTCTATCATATGTTATTGAGAGTGGAGGCGTGTATAGTATACGGGCGGTTACTCCTCGTTAATGTATTAATACTTTGAATTTATGTAATAATTTGTAATAAATTATCTTCTGTTTTAAAATATGTACGATCGTTCTCTTCTCCGAAGTGGGCTAGATATACAATTAAATATAGTGGTATTTATTATATTTTGGGATTATCCATTAATCATGTGGGACTCGAAAGGGTGGGAGGTTTCGGAAAATGTGACCAAAAATCACTAGGGGCAGAGGGGGTTTTCTTGCAGTGAGATATCACGTGCATTTATTTTTTGTCGAACGCGCGATATCTGAACCGCAAAGTGACGCGTGATTTTGCGTTGACATTGCTAGGTAATGATTCTTAAAATTAAATTAGGTTAACTTTTATTTATAGATAATATTCTGAAAATTTCTATGATACAAGGTATACTAAAAATACTAAAAAAAATAGACGTGACCTATGGGAAGAGTATCCAAAATGAGTAAATAAAACATTACGTGATTAATGGTCGGCGCATATAGGTACTACATATGTCCAGCATTTAAAATACAGTTAAAAAGTCATTTCTCGCCTTTATTTATAAATCGATTTTCCTTAATTTTTTGTTAGTATTTATTTAGTAGCTACAAGTCGGATTCAGTGTTTCGTTAAAAATGAAAGTGGAAAAGGTTTAATTTTGGTAAATATAAATTTTAAATAATGACTATGTTTGAGTTTCCAACACCCCAGTTGAAGACAGACAGACAATATTGATATGAAAGTAATGCTCAGTTTAATATGTGGATGGATATCGTAGGTGAATAATCGCGGTGGGTGGAGCTCCCTGGGCGGGGACACTGACGTGCGTCGCGCTAGCAACTCTGGCTCGTACCATTCTCAGGGCTACGGCGCTATGAAGAGTTCCACATCGGAGCCGTACTCTCAGTGGTATGCATTCTTATCACTATCTCACTAGTAACAGACGGTGAAGTGTTAGTTTAGTAATGGAAAGGAGTGGTGCGGTGTGGCTTCTCAGGAACGAGCAGACTCAACCATGGAAGGAGTCCGTGGCGGCTCGTAACAACCTGGACACGCGTGACCTGTCCCAGGTGGGGGTGTCCAGCCCTCCTCCGGACGTCAAGAACATCACCATCAGGAAGAGGAGCGACGACGACTCCTGGGACTGGCTCAATAATTAGATCTGAACATATGTAGGTATTCAAAATATTTACTATCATGCGCAAAGTGAAAATATTAAACAGAGTCGTGTGTCCGGAATTAGCAAATGTATGTCCATAATAAAATTCGATTATAACCATTGCTGGGAATGTAAACAAAAGCTAACCATTCCCGGTAAACCAAACAAAAGATATTGCATTAGAAATAACATTACAAAAAAAAAAAAACAATTGATAAACATAAGTAAAAAATATCTGTAATCATTTTATCTTTGCCTGTTTATATATAAACATTAGGACAATTTCATTTATTTAATATATTATAAACAATATAAATATAATTTTAAAAGTATTACACTGTTTCTATATTATGTAACTGAATACTTAGTTATATAAAACTGTTAACTTTAGAATAATTAAATGCGTATACTATACCTTAATTGTGTGTCAGAAATGCCAAAATGAATCTAAGCGAAATAGAGTCAGTGTGGATATTACAAAAATTACTAGATGACACATTTGAGTAAACCTTTAATAGCATTAGATCAATTTTTTTTAATCGTATTTCTTAAATTATTGTAAAGGACTATTTTTTTATTTTGAAAATTGTATAAATTTGTTTTTTTTTTTTTGTTGCAAAAAACATCGATCAGTAGTGGGTTGATTAGGTTAGGTTAAAATCAAGGATATTATATTTTCAATATAATACCTTTTCCTCTTTTTTTTTGAACAATTACAACCCGGACAACGCCGTGTAAGGCAAACAGCCTATAATATAATGCTAAATTTTTTTTTTGTTTCAGATGAGATGGTGTATTCAGGCTAGATTTTTATGTAATGTGAAGGGATTGCGCGTCGCGTAAACGCTCGTTGAACAACTATTGCTTTATATGATATTACAATAACAATAAATAGGCCTATCGTCTATACACGTTAATATTAGTAACCGTATTCGATGACAGCTGTCAGTGACATCTATCATCCTCTAGTGATGTCGATACTTATCGTGTCTATCATTGTAACATATCGATAAAAGAATCGGCGAGTAAACTTTGTTTAGGTTAGGTTATGCGATACGTCGCAGCAATTACGTGGCTTTATCTATAAGCGAGGGGACCACTTACCGTCAAGTGGGCGTTGAACGGTTTTTAGAAAGGTATTCGTTATCAAGTCGTCGCATCGTATGTGAAATCACTAGCTGTTATTTGGTTGATGTAAACCTTTGTAATATATAACATATGTTTTACGTTAATAATTAAATCAACTATAAATTAATTTGGTGTCATCTATAATGATAATAATTAACCGTAAGATCGGTTTCTCCTGGTTATTATTTATATCGAAACGATTACTAATATTTTAAAATATAGTATCTACAATAATTTATAATATTATTATTATTATTCTTAATATATATGCTATATTTAAGTTATAAGAAGTTTGAAATTTAAAAAAAAAATGATATATAAATAATTAAATTTGATTTTTAAATAACTTGTATGTAGTTGGAATCCAACATGTATCCCATACAAGGATATCAAAAGAGATCAGATTCCAAGAAGTTTTAAATAATGTTTAGTATATAACTGGAATCCAACATGCGCCCCTGAAATATATATAGAAGGGGATAAGATTCCAAACGTATCGCTAGGGATAGTCCAGAATAAACCTAAATAAATATAGTAATAATAAAAAAAATTATATCTATCGGTAAGAACAATTTCAAATAATTCTCTTTACTATTTTTACAATATAATTCAAATATTTTTAATTGATTTAGAGGTTAATCCGTCTATCCAATTGAATACCTATATGAAGCTGTTTATTTTCGCTTATTTATTTATTTATTGATTAATAATAATAGTCACAATTAGACATTGTTATTTACATACTTGGTTATTTTTTTAAAATTCTGAGCTGATCTTATTCGGGCCTAATTCACACTGTTTTTCATCGGTCAACATTATTAGTTCCTAGACATATAATCGACAATACATTGAATATTTGTAGCTCCATCACTATAGTACGAGTAACTGTTTTACTATTTCATATTATATTATATAGGACGTTACAATTTACGGTGGCGCAGTTGTATTACGGTGCGACTGTCGTTCTGAGGTCTCGGGTTTGATCCCCGAGTCGGGGCAAGTGATATTGGGTTTTTTTTTCTACTCAGTATCATCCTGGAGTTTGGAATTTTTTCCCGATATGGCTACAGGCTCGCCCCCTGCCACATCTGTCAAAATGTCGGTGGTGTAATTCATTATTTCACTTTTGCCTAACCCTTCGGGGATAATAGGCGTGAACTTATGTTATGTTATTTTAATATGATTACATTTAATACACTTTACGATACGTAGTTTTTAGAGTCGGATGTAAGATACGAGGTGTGACAAATTTCGAAGTGATGACGGTGCAGTGGGTAGTGTGGCCGGATTTTGCGTCAGTTGACGCGGGTTCGATCCGGGACATCGTAAGGAAACCATAGCATGGTGGTAGGATTTTCTAATGATGCCCGCCTGGGTAACTACCACCCTCAAGTTTGAAAACCTGTCGCCATTATCAATAGGTGTGTTCCGGCAGCTTCACTTGAGAACCGTTACCTCCAGGCTTAGTGTATTTACCATCCTGGATCACATCGTCACTTAATATCAGGTGAGATTGTGAGCAAAACACTGAACTGAAATTTGAACTGTCGAGTCGGCCTACGTTATTCTCGTCAATTTATATCTTAATTATGAAAAACCTTTCATACTTTTTTTTTCACGATTTTTTTTTTTGTTGCAGTTGTTATGTTGAATGTAATTTTAATTTCGTTCGTCTCAATATTGTTCCCCATAATAAGACGATAATATATATATTCTCCCTCTGACCCTCCTTACGTACACCCAGACGGTAGCTTCCCTCTCTATGTTTCCTTCTCAAAACGCTACTAGTTATATATAAAATTGTAAATTTACGTCAATTCTGAATTTTTTTTTACATTTTATACACTAGCGGAGGGATCGACATATTTACATATATGTATATTTATATGAAGATTTTTATATTATACGTATACTATAGTTGAATTGATTAAGTTGCTATATATAAAATTCATATTTTTTTACATTTTTTTGGAACAGTGTTTTGCATATCCATAATATATTTTAGTAATAAATAATGTTAACGAAAGCCTGCTTTAATCCTTAAGTGTTTTCATGAGAACGAATAAACGCAGAAAATAATATACTATCGGATTATGGGACGGCTTAAAATCATTTCATTGTCCGTAATATGTTTATAGAGGTATAGAAAACTTTTTTGCTTACATACAGGAATTGATCATTATATTATATTGTTGTAATAATAAGCGGATGCAGTTATTTGTCTAATTATACATTCCTTCTCCGTTTGTAAACACATTAATGTGTGCCCGGTGGTCGAATATCGACTATAAGCATTATTAAGAATTTAAAGAATTCTAGAAAGAATACTAGAAAAAGAAAAATTAAGCCCCACAGTTTAGCTGATGATATCTAATGCAAATTTGCGAAGCACAGGACTCGCAGATCTTAGATAAGCGGGGCTTGCTATTGAGCGCGCCAATACTAGGAAGAAGCCGTTGAAAATGTTTACTAAATATCCGTGGTCTCCCCCTTTTTTTTTTTTTTTTGACGGGGGGAAACGCATTTACGCACTACCCTTACTCATTGCATTAGTGAAACCGAAGTCTCCCAATGCAATGAGTAAGGGGGTGCGGAGGGACGTCTCCGCACCAGTGTGGGACTCGCCCGGGCGTGAAGCGCCCGGAAATACCCACTAAAACCCCCCGGAGCCGCCCACCGCATATGTAGGGACGATACGGGGTAAGCAGAGGCAATCATCCGTGGTCTCCCCTAATAACCTCAGTCTCCAGCCGCAACTCCTGTACCAGATTGTCAGGAGTCTGTTTCCCTCGACCTTAAATAACTGCGATCGAACCCCATTTGCACAGAGACTACGTGCTCAGCGAGACCCGGGAAGAGGAAGATGGAGGTGGAATCTTTAAGGGTGCAACAAAACATTTTATGAAATAACACCGAGTAATGATAAAATATAATCGGTGGCGCGTGTAAGAAGTCTGACAATGTTGTTAGCGATACCTTTGATCATCCCGAACGCTTTCAACACCTTGCCATCATGGAATGCCCGACTACCTCCGCTGTATTGTACATACATCATTGTCTTGTTTCAAAGTGGAATAAGTTGACGAGATTTTATAGTATGCGCTGTACTAGAGGGGTCTGTCCTGGGCGTATTACTATGGAATATCGTATACTATTGGGTATTACGTGGTGCGAAGCGACATCGCTTCAAAAAAATATATAACCAAATTTTTTATTATTTATTATCAGCAATTGTCATGTTCCTAGCATCGGCACTACATAACATCACTCCACCCTACAAGATTCTGTCCTTAACTACATCTCTAAGTAACGGATATGTCGTATATAAACTACAGTAGCTAATTATAAGTAGGTAGGAATTACGAGTTCTAGTTATTAATACATGTTTATTCTCTTTATTGGATGTTGATATTTATTTATGACGCAGCTTGTTATTATGAGTATGTACAAAATAATTAGTTAATCTCGATATTATTATATTTGTAAATGATTTTAATTCGTATTTTCTTCATACATTTAGTTACAACAAATGAATAGTATTTTTAATTTTTATCTTAATATAAGCGATGTTTTAAATCTTGTTATGGACTATATGTCGTGTGTTGTTTTAATTTACAAACAAGTTTCTCTTCGTTGATATATTGTGTAATGTATTAGTTATATTTATGCGGAATAATAATTACGTATATAATAATAAATTTAATAAACTTTAAGACCCGCTGCGGCTTGCGGCTCAATGTATTGTCATATTTATAATTAATAAAGAATCGATTATGATGTATTTTATTATTTAAAAATTCACTTATACTAAATAATATATTTATTTTGTTTTGTTAAATAAAGTACAGTTCTAAAACGATGAGAACCTGTCGACAGTCGGTATTATCATACAGACCATCATAGGTTACAACTTATATACTGAGAATACCGACCTATATCTCTACCAGGGCTAAAGTCTCTAGGTATCCCTTGATATATACTGGCTGATCCCTGATGCGTCATAACGAGTCACTATTACGGATTTTTGACGAGTGTATGGCGGTCACAATCCAGTTGGGATCCAATACCAATCCTTGAACGTTATGCGCGGAGACGTGTTTCTCCGGCAATTCTCACCACCTCAATTGCTTTTACGAGTAGATCAATCTAATTTGATGTCAATGTATTTCTAACTGACTGAATTCTGTTCACCTGAGGGGCCTTTACATCTGCACCAGGTTTTGGAACGAACGCTTAAAGTACTCAGCCGAAAAATGGTAGCTTGTGCAACGTTACTAAATTGGTACGAATATCGGCTTGAGCTGTGTAAATAATTCTACGAATAGGCCCTAGTCCTATAGTAAAAAAGGTAATTTTCATAACTTCGTGTGCAATGTAACGCCTGTGTATGCATGAAATTTCATTGTACCATACCGCATAACAATTTTCAAAGTTGGGGATCAGAGTATGTTTGTGTCTTGGGGAAGGAAAGTTAGACGCTCTTCTCCTGCGGTAGAAAGAACGGCGTCATTATGAGAGCCGTTTACGGCTAAGAGACCACTCCTACCCCTTTATATAATTTCATATAATAAATATTATTTCTGCTCTTAGCCGGAGAGGAAACAAAAAACCTTGGATCGACTATTACGCCGGTATAGTTAGTAAAGGACTGATTAATCCATTTACTACGAAATTAGTAAATTGATATGACGTGGAAATAGTGAATTATTTACCTGGGTGGATGGTTAGTGGTTGCGTGTTTGGACACTGTTTTGTTCGACATTACTTACTTAGAATCTGACAAGGGCCCTGAACTTTCAGAGAATTATAGTCAAACCATTAGGCACATAAAATTGTTCGTCTGTCGATTTGTTGCCTCGGTAGCGCAGTTGTATTACATACGACTGCCGTTCTGAGGTCTCGGGTTCGATCCCCGGGTCGGGTCAAGTGATATTGGGTTTTTTCTACTCAGTATCATCCCGGAGTTTGGAATTTGTGCCCAATATGGCGACAGGCTCGCCCCCTGTCACATCTGGGACGGAACTAAGCTCGGCGAAATGTGGGTGGTGTAGTTCGCTACTTCACCTCTGCCTAACCATTCGGGGAAAACAGGCGTGAGCATATGTATGTATGTTTTTGTCGATTTCCCACTTTGTATTAATAATATTTCACGGGGTATCGGTGGATTCCATCAGTTGCTTTGAATAGCTATTTTATATAATTTTAAATGATGATCGATCGAACTGATGTTTTTCAGCTGGGATTGTAGCTTTATAGTTCGGTACCCCCCCCCCACCCCAGAATGATTTCATTTGAGAGACATTCTGAAACTCGAAAGCCGAAATATTGTATGGGTAAATATGATTAGGTACTGTATAGCATTTTGGCCTTCTATAATTATAACAGCTACTATAATATTTTAAAGGTTAGGTTTTCTGAAATATGGTCATGGATAAAAATGCATATTCCTAATAATTCTGATTTTTTACATAACAATAATCGTTTTTTTTATTATTATTGAAATTAAACTATCTGCGGATTCTGGGTCCACACCTTTTTATATTGGAGATTTAAATCGACTTGCGTCGGAAAAAAATTCTTTTGCATATGTGAGCTTAAATCTACTTCTATTAATTTTTTTATATCTATATGTTAAATTATTTTGTAGACACTTATTTTGTTATTATTAATTAATTACATAATTATTACTTGTTTTTTTTTTTTGTTTTATTTTTTTATTAAAGGTCGTAACAAGCCAAGCAGCAGAACTAGGTCCGTGTCCGCATAGTTACCTCATAGTTTGGGTTTGGGCAATTATTGCTTGTATAACCTTTTGGTCTCCATGTTTTATGGTCATCTTGAAATTATAATCCGCTATGTCCTTCGCCGGTGCACTCACCGCTCGGTGGATGAAGCGGCCTATTGCGTCGTCGGCCACGTCGGTATAGTAGACACAGGTCTCCGTGTGCCTCGAGATGGCCACAATAGCGTGGGATACACTACCGTGGATCTGTAGCTTTCTCCCCTTGGTCTGGAGGATCACCACCGGTTTGAATGTCAACCCCTGCGACTCGTGGATCGTCTGGACTCGCGACCCCTCCCCTGTTCCGTAGCCCTTGTTTATAAGAGCTTTCTTCTCTACCTGAATATGTACTGAATATGTAGAGAGTATCGGTGGAGTGTGGAGGTATCTGCGCTCCCGAGTAATCTTCGAGTCTCAAGGACCTCACTATCGGTTTGGATGAGTATATACCGTCATAGACCTCGCGCTGAATGCATAGGCCACGTCCATCGGGTTCCTGTGATTGCAGAGAAGTTGTTTTGTGATACCGGCGATTGCAGTTGGTCGGCAGTAAGACATCTCGAAGAGGTTCTCTCGGTCGATGTAGGGCAGCTGATTGAAGTCCCCAATGAGGAGGATTTCGTTTGCTCCCTCCAGCCGGGCGGCGGTCAGGATAGCCCCGAAATGATTCATAAGAGCCTCGTCCACGATTAAAACCATTTACGAGGATCGAGGCCATGGTGCGCGCTCTCTTTTCGGCCTTGCTGCTGTGCGTCTGCACCAGTTTTTCCTGTAGATCTTTAGCCGCCTCGGTTGTGGTGGTCGCGACTGCGTCTCTCTCCACATCAAAGTTTTTCACCAGCCACGTTGTCTTCCCACAGCCAGGGACCCCAATAATAATCGTTGACATGCTTTGTTATAAAGATATATACAATTTTGGAAATTGAGAACGTTTCGTGAGAATTTCATTTTAAATATCTTCCAAGATCTATCAAGTTTCTGGAAAGTTCCATCAACAAATATAATCTAGTACTGTAATAAAAAAAAAAAAAAAAAATCTATAGTCAGTTTAGGCCCTAAGAAGGCGCTTATGAACATCTAAAACACTACCACCGGTTCGGAAAACAACCCAGTCGAGAAGAGCCGTCAAGAAACTAGACCTGGTTCTTTTTTTTTATAAATATATAAAATAATATATATCAATTTTTTATATATAAAAAACTATACAGATCATAGTCTTAACCAATGTTAGCACGAGATGTGGGTTAATTACAGACATCACTATCGTTCACGTAATGATCCACCCTGTAACAACCTTTTGAGATTAAGACTTGCTTGATATAATAATTGAACTTATTGTCAGATAAATAGGTAATGTTACTTGTTTCATTAATAATTAATTATATTAATATTCGATTATCTTGAAGAAAGACGCGTGTGTTCATGTGCAAATAAATACTTGGTTCTTATATTTATTTTACGTATTAGAAAAGGCAATCTATGTTTGTTTGTCTGTGAAGTTATTTCGTTTCTAATTTCGAAACTACTGATATTCTTTTGTTTAAATTACGGACGTATTTTCTGAGGCCGGTATTATTGTATATATATATTCGTTACATAAGGATAATTAGTTTATTTTATTTGGGGCTATGGTTGAATCAAGTTAATAAAAAGTCACTTACAGGTTTCCTTTAAGTACTTCATATAAATCGTAGAACTTTTAATGAGAATAGTTAGAATGTACTGAGAACAGGTATTTTCATATTGCGTATGTATGTGTATTATACATATATGTCATACACACACACACTGGGGATGTCTGAAAGAAAGCCTAAGAACACTTAAAAGGTTAACTATTGCATATTTACAACACGTCTGTATCTATTCTGCAGGATCGTGACAAAACAATATAGGTACCTACTTAATAATTATTACATTATAATTGGCACCATTTGTATGTTACATGCAGTAAAACTGAATCAAAATCTAAAAGTCTGTACTCAATTTGCGCTCTGAGAAGGCGATTATAAACATCAAAAAACTACCACCGGTTCGGAAAACGGTGTTTTGTTTTTTAAATAAAATGTTTTTATGTACACGTTATATAGTTACAGGCGGTTTTATCGGAAACACAGAGAGGGGTGTCTTTTCTAGGCATTACTATCTTTCACGTAATGATCCATCTTATAATAACCTTTGGACATTAAAACCGGCTTGACATAGTTGTTAAATAATTCAGCGACCAAATGTATAATATCTGCACTGTTGGTGCTGCCTTTGTATAATAAATAAATAAATAAATTTATAGTCCGGTAAACCGGTTATGTGTGTTGAAACCATATTGTAGAACCTAACACCATTAACTAAAAACCTTTTATTGGACTTACTAGCTCCACAGAATGATACGCCTAATTTATGATTTCTTCTGGTATTCAAATTGTATCGGTCGCTATATCAAAGTTGTTAAAATTTTTGCGAACGTACATTAAATTTTCAATTACGATGTATTGGGACGGCAAAATTAATATACTATATTCCTTAAATTTATAAATGTTTTAAATATGTTGTAAAGTAATACATAAAAGTAAAACTAAACGCGAATCCTTGACATCTTCCTCATAACTAATGTTTTGAGTTTTTGTCGGGGATCTCAGTCTGTCATGTAGCGGTTGATTTCCTTAATTCATTTAGTTTGTGTATTTGATTCTATATCATGTAATCTTGCTGACGTTTTGTGTGATATAGCGAGATTATTTTTTTTAGATTGATGAAAGTATAGGGGAACTTTAATAAATAAAATATATGCATATGTATTTTGTTTTTTCCGTATAGTTGTAAAGTTCGTGTGGTGTCGGCCAAAAAAAGTAGCACCCCGTATGTGCCCGTGGGGGTCGTAAATGCGACTAAGGGATATAAACCAAGGGTTGGGCAGCAGCATCCTCCGAGTACCTTACTGTGATCGCCAACCCGCCTGCCAAACGTGTTGATTATGGCATCTCCACCTTATTGGGGGAGAGCTATGTCCGGCAGTGGACGTCTTATGCTTGAATGGATGGATGTATTATGTTTTGATTGTGTAGATATATAAAATAGTTCCCCCACATAAATTATATAAAACTATTATAAGAAGCTTTGATATGTCAGTGTCGCTGAAAGTGTAGTTGAAAAAAAAATTGTTTGAATCTTATTTTGACTAAATTACTACTTGGCTGCTGGTTACCTTCAATGAAGCCACCATGGCAGTTATCAAAAAGTCGGCTGTCACGGGAGGCTCGGTAGATGTGGAAGATACGAATATTGTCGTTTATCGTCACATTATATGAGTTGGTTTGAGCACGTGTGAGATGCAGTACTTTGCAAAGGATTCCCATAATAAAGGACTTTATTATGGGAAAAGTATAAACCACGATACCACATGATAAAGCGTGGGCGATATAGAATTGTGACACTTTGTTATCAATATTTTATTGTAATTGGTGGAAAAGTGAATATGTTTTCGTGATGCTAGAAACGATCGTGACCGTAGATATAATGAACTATAAACTCTCAAAGTCAACATTAGATACACCTGTAGATCAATATCCTCGTGACCATTGGAGATTGTTTCAAAGAATCAATTCGAAAAGAAATATTTTAAATAAATCAGGAAGGAACTCGATCAGCTGACCAGTGGCAAAACCGAAACCTATCCAGTGGAATTGGCAAAACGTATCGTATGAAATTCGCTGCCGCGCGCGTGTTACATTTTTATGTATTATTTTTAGAAAGCCAACGGACGGCAGTAGCGAAGCGCATACGTCGAGCCGCGCGCGGTCCGACAGCACTGGAGCCCTATGGAACCCCCGTGTTTTCTCGTCGGTGCCCTACAAATCGTCAGAGCAGCGCCCGGAGCTGAAGCCACCCTCCTATTGCCGGTGCCTTCGGGCACTGCGCCCTTCACCTACACATGGTGAGTGACAGATTGATTCCATCAATATAACACTTGTGAACACTTTAATAGAGTGCAAAGTGCAGTATGTGCCGGTGCCGTGGTGTTCGGCGTTGTTTATTTTTCACATGTCAAATTATAAATAAAGCATCAGGAAGCCGCTGACTAGCTGGGACAAGCGTACCATTGCGTTACGTATGTTGTATGACATTTCTGCGCATACGTATAACGTTTACGTTTTTGAACTTCATCTCTATATTATATTTATAATAACTAGGTAAAGATATTGAAATCATACACACCATACAGCGATAATTATTAAAGATATTAGTGGTTATTCGTAAGGTCATGTAGTTTATTCGTTTATTGTATGAAGCTTTCATGCAATAATACATTAAATCACAGTTATGTATAGTTTGAAGTGATGACTCGTGAAAAGAAGTTATTTGAATTTCACCTGCATGCACATGCTAAAATGTTTCGCACCCGCGCCTTCGTAACCACCGTTCCCGGCGTCGGGGACGGGCGGCTTACTTTGCTACCGCACACAACCCGGTTTTTCCTTCGGCCGCTGCCCAAGACTCGCTTCGATCCTCAACTAGGGAGGTTCTTATGGCTGCCACTAGCACGATACAATGACACTGCATGCAATCTAGCATTACACGCACCATACTGCACACACACTACTGCCATCACACACAGATACATGGGTTCTGTAAAGAACCTTTTTTTGGTTCTTTTCTTACAAATCATATGGCTGAGCTAGTTTAAATTCCATTGAATTTTTCACTCTAATAACGGCCAAGCCGACGTTCATACCACTTTGGTGCACATGCGCTAGTTTCCTCCTTCGGCTGAGTGCTTTACGCGCTCGCTCCAAACGGCCAAACGTTAACGGCCGTTAAGAGTCTTAGGGCCCTTTCGGTCAACAGCAGGTACTCAGGTAATACAGAATAGTCACTAAAATGTATGACCGTTTTCGTACTGTTTTTAATCATTGAAATCCTCTGTTCATGGAAGCATTTGAACTAGTAATCTTCTTAAACTCGTAAATTAAGTTAAAACTTATCCCGATATAAGCGCTTCCAAGTGTCTCATTTTCTTAACAATCAACGTGTTCAAGAATTCTAAAAGTTTTAAATGTATGTGAACTTACTAAAGAATTCTGGCGCGTTGAGAGACGACCATTTTTATGGAATCGCTGTTTGAGTTTGACTTTGCTCTAAACTTTGTTTAAATAAAAATCCTTTATTGTGTTGAACGGTTTGGAAGTTGAAAGTAGATAACTACAAGAGTCAAGAGATGGTGCTGATACCAAGGCTTCCTTTATATAAATATTTCAGTGACCAAAGAATGCATGGAAATTTAAATCAGTTCAGTGTTTCTCGTATTATAAGCAAACAAAAAGAAAGATACGAACGTTGTTTTTTTCTGCTTTGTAAAGAAAGAGAATAGCTATACATTATAATAGTTATGCCCGCGACTCCATCTGCATGGAATTCCATGTTTATAAAACGACGATTTACAAATACAAATCACTTATTTCTCGATAATGATAGAGATGTGTTCTTGTGTTGATACCAAAGCCCCCAGAAACGTTTTTACGCATTTTTTATTCGATATTATTCAAAACGATAAACTTTAATTATACCTACAATAATTTTATGTCAATGAAATTATGAGTTAGAATATACAGTACATATAATAATAATGATAAAAGCTGTAATTGGTTAATACCATAAGCAATCTTTTTTCAATTGATACGGGCGAAATAAAAATATATTCGATACGTTCAAATAGTTTCGATATTTTCCTCCACCGGAGAGTCTAAAATTCATTTCATAGACTCCGATTCTAATTTAAACCACGTTAACAGACAAGATATCTAACTATACTATATATCTCGCTTATAGTTTATTTAATTTTGTATTCTTATAGATAGACTTATTGTACAATATAATTCGATGTATTTAATTACATATTTAAACAGATATTGTGATATTTGTAACATCGCTTATAGAATACAAGTATACACCGTAGATAAAATAATCTTTGACTACGTTTGATTTTTATCTAGACCAGTGATTCTCAACCTTTTTTTTTTTTTTTGCGGCACATATTTAACAATTTCAAAATTTGGCGGCAAACAAAGAAACAGATAAAAATTATTTGCTTACTACAACACACTGCATAAATAGTTTATGACAAAATTTTTAAAAATACGAAATAAACTAATATATACTACAATAATAACTAAACGTTTATTAAGGGATTAATTACAAGCTAAATTAAATATAAAAATAATAAAAAAATAAAAAAAATAATAAAAAAAAAAAATACAAAATATTTTTAATGCGAAATTTGAGCTTGATGTTTTTTGATAATTTCATTTATAATTGATCGTAAAAATGACAATGCTACTCTCATATCGTCTTCTACATTTAACAATCTTGATCTCTTTTTAGTTTTAATGTTGGCTAATGCTGAAAATCCGAATTCACACAAATAAGATGTGGAAAATTGTAATAATATGTTTAAAGCTTTTTTGACTATCATTGGATAATCGCATCTAATGTTAATCTAAAATGAATTAATTGATTCTTCTGAATGTTTTAAAGTTAAATCTCGATTATTGGAAAGCAAAATGAGTTGTTATTAAAACCTTGAAAAAAAAAATGATGTTAAAAACCATTTTAACACATTTAAATGATATAATTTAATAATATTAACATTATTGTATATTTGCAAAATTTGGCGGCACACTTTTGTAATTTGGCGGCACACACAAGTGCCGCGGCACAGCGGTTGAGAATCACTGATCTAGACCATACTTATATTTATGTACAAGTATCTAAAAATAATAAACCCATTTTTGTTATTTCTAACTATGTTGTTTCAACGCGACAATGTTTTGTCACAATAAGCAATATTCTAATACGCATGTGACCCAGTAGGTGGCGTGCCGTTCGTAAATATCGATTTAAAACTCTTATGATACCTAACTAGAGCTCGCCCAGTGGTTGTAATTCAAAGAAAATGTAATATATTTTGACCAATATGTCTTTGTAATTAATGTAATAACTACGGAAAATTAGAAAAAAAAAAACAGTTTCCACAAATTTGCCATTGATGTTGTTTTTTTTTTTTAATTGTAGATAATGTGTTGGGGGAAAATGTCTTTTCGCATATAGTATGTATAGACTTGTAATAAAATCTCTTTGGCTCTACTATTTGTATCTGGCTTATTTTGATAACATTATAAAGATTACATTAAAAAAAAGAAATAAATTAGTAAAATGTTTTATCATTTGTTTTTTTTTTTTTTTTGGTAAAATTAGTTAATCTAATATATAAATTCGATACATTTGAAAATTTTATCAAAAAAAGGCAATAGGAACGCGAGCCTCTAAAAAATTGTGAGGTTTATGGACCTGATGCGGTGTCAGTAAGAGCAGCACAAAGTTGGTTTAAGCATTTTCAATCCGGGAATTTTGATATTAAAAATGCACCTCGCCCTGCTCGCTCTATAACGGATAAAGTGGATGCCTTTTTTGAAAAAAAGTGGAGCAAAATCGGTATATTAGTGGTTACGACATAGCTGAAGGCCTGGGAATTGACCACAAAACAGTTTTGACCCATTTGAAAAAAGCTGGGTACACAAAAAGCTCAATATTTGGGTGCCACACGAGCTCACTGAAAGAAATCTAATGACCCGTGTACTCATTTGCTATTCTTTATTGAGACGTAATGAAACCGAATCATTTTTGTAGAGATTTATGACTAGTGATGAAAAATAGATTACGTTCGACAAGAACGTATGAAAAATGTCGAGGTCAAAGGTCGGTAGACTTCACAGACTATGGCAAATCTGGGGTAACTCGCTATAAAGTGATGCTGTGTGTATGGTGGGACTGGAAGGACATTGTTCATTATGGGATTTTACTATTGATTCGGATCTCTACTTCCAATAACTAATGAGATTAAAGCAAGAAGTTGAGTAAAAGCGGCCGGAATTAATCAATAGAAAGGGTGTAAAGGGTCTTTTATCATGATAACACTAGACCACACACATGTTTAGCCCGCCAAACAGTAAAAATTAAGAGAGTTTTTGGTGGGGGGTCTTAATGCATCTGCCATATAGTCCTGATCTTGCAAATTCAGATTTCCACCAGTTTCGGTCTTTTCAAAATTCTTTAGCCAGTGTCAGGTTAATATCAATAATTGGGGGCAGGGGTATAATCCCTTGCCCCTGGACTGTTGACCGCTGGTCATTACTTCTCCTTTGAGAAGTGGGCGAACAGGTGCGTGGGTAGAGAGCCTGTGGGTCAGGCATCGGCATTCTCCCCCCCCCCCATCCCCAACGGGCTAAGTTATGGACGTGGCCCTGTTGGGTCTGCCGCAGGGGACGACGCGGTGCCTGCGAAAGCCATCCCGTATCGTCCCCATCCCAAATGCGGAGGTCGGCCCCGGGGGGTATAGTGGGTATTTCCGGACGCTTCACGTACGGGTGAGTCCCACACTGGTGTGGAGACGTCCCTCCGCACCCCCTTATCCATTGCATTAGGGACTTCGGTTTCACTAATGCAATGGGTAAGGGTAGTGCGTAAATGCATACCCCTCGTAAAAAAAAAAGAAAAAAAATGGTTAATATCAAACTGTCTGTCTGACTGTCAAAATAACTTGTCGCGTTTTTTTTATCAGAAATCCCAAAATTTCTACAGCAATGGGAACATGGCAGTATCGACAAGATGGCAGAAAGTAATTGAACAAATGGCATATATATACTGTAATGAAATATAAATAAGCTTTGGAAAAAATGTCTTGAGTTTTCATATAAATGCGAACTTTTTCCCCGACCTATTATTTTATCTAGCTAGGTTTTAGTGTATATCATTTTATGTCAAGTTGCTTATGAGTATATATCAAAAAATAATCTAAATTGTCTGTTAGTTGGCTTATAACTCGAGAAATGCCGAACCAATACACATAATTGTTTTGTTAAATCATAGATATAATTTATACCCGGATTTCAGAAACTTAAAGTCACCATTTGAGCTTCAATATCCGACTCCGTTGAACGTCGTGAAATCGTTGAAGTTGCCATGCTTTGGAAATAACAAGAAATAATATAATTTCTAGTTTGGTCATGAATAAGGTATTTTTTTTCGGTTATAAGCCTTTTAAGATTTATGAATGGTTTTATTTGTAGCCAATCTGCAAGTACACTTATAAAGTGTGATAATCCGCGTTGCCCAAACGCACACAGTCCAAGACGCACTACTAAGTGCCCTTGAACTAGCTAGGATGGTTTGATAACAAACCACTTGTTGGTTCCCGCACTCGGTTACTAGGTCACTCGGCCACAAGTTAATCTCTGCCACCTGTTGCGCCTCGAGCGGGTTCATAAGTCGGATCATTCAGTGCTTTAATGAGCACAAATTGAGATAGGTTGGTATTAAAGGTAGTATTAAAACTTACGAAATCTGAAACTATATTTGTAATTTTTTGGAGTTAAACCTGTGATATATTTGTATAGTAAACGGTATAAATTTATTTTAAAAAGGCAGGCGCTCTCTGGCTGTGACGTGGTTAGCCCGATGGAGAGCGTGGTTAGCCCGATGGATTAATTCGCGTGTCTCATAGACGGTACGACTGAAAGGTCGGAGGTTCGAACCCAGGATGGGGTAACAATGTTTTATCGTAAATGCATTTCCCCCCGTCAAAAAAAAAAAAAAAGGCGCTCTCTGGCTACACACATATGCCTCGCATCGTTGCGGTAGCGGTCCAAGACGTACTCCGAAACTCTTGCAAGCGCTGCTGGATCGCAGTGTCCTTCCATATATTAACAACACATTATTCAGCAATGTTTGTGTATATCACTCTTGTACACTACACCCAAGATGTATACGCTCTGAAAGAAACTTTAACGTTTAGGTTTTGGTACTTTGGAAACCTTGGAATGCTCATGTCGGTAACAGCCCAAGCCGAGGGTCAGTATGTCACTAGATAGAAGCTGGGTGCCCTAAGCTCTTACAAACAAAGCCCTGTGAAACTACAAACTCGACCAGAAAGTCTGAAGGTGTTAGTCGCTTCTAACAAGTCTCTATTTAACTATACATTGATGTGCTTATAATTCGAATAACCCCTGTTTTTATTGTTTAATCATTTTATTATATATGTAGGTTTTAGTACAATGTTGTTACATTAATCAGTGCCCGCGGCTCTCCCGCGTTTCATATATTCTTCATTGCGTAAAACAATTTTTAAATAACGTACCTATACCTAATTAACAAATAAATGAAGAAATGAGAGTCTTCTGTTTTTATTAGCGGAAAAAACGTACATAAGAGCAAATAAAAAAAATATGAGAAAGGGTCGATGGAATCCAAAAAAATAAATAGCCTATAACAATCTACGAAAAATTCCGCGTCGAATAGTAGTATTTCCAAATTCCGATACGTTCATTAGTTTTGAGATCATGGTGCCTCAAAGGCTCCCATTTTCCTTTTTTACTATATAGATCACAATACAGTTGGATAGTTGCAAGTAATGGCATTAACCATACCTAAAATTGTACAAAATATAACTGTCCAATAAAGTGCGTATAATATATTATTTTACTATCTTTGTTGTTATACGGTCGGTTTCATTATGCTATCTCAATATGTTTTACCGTAATTTCAATCTTTTTTTTTCTAATGTGTCAGATCAGTATCAGTGATCAGTCTGAGAAACCAATATACTTTTGATTTGATCTCAATATTAACTTCTATGATTCGATATTGTAATTCACCGATAAAGAACTTATAGTACCAAAAGTACTGATAAACTTAAAAACGAAAAAAATATAAATATATCTCCCAAATTCTAATGTATTATTCACGATAAGCCAACATTGTAATACTGGTTCAAAACTAATTCTATAAATTAAACCGGCTAATTCGGAATCGCTGTCCGTCAAGGTTTACACATTTTGCATACCAAAAATAAACATAAGACTTCAAAGAATGTTTATTCTGGGTTTGTCTCGGATCGCCATCTAGCGGAATAATATTAGAACACGTAGTTAATATACGAAGGTACGCGGCCGCCAGGCTTGGTACAGGGAAAAATGAGATATGATAGAGTTGTTTACAACGCCATCTAGTTTTCTTCACTAGAACATTGTTATGATAATTTATTTAATAGAGGTCGTTAAGGATTTATGTATCTCCCCTTACAAAGGCAGGGACCATGTTGCTAAAATATTTTTTTTTCATTTGTGTGTGCTTTTTTGTTTATATATATTAGCTCATTCTTTTGCTTTAATTTGTATGTGCTTTTGTGGTTTTATAATTTTGGCTCATTCTTTTACCATTCCACTACATTTATATATTCTATTTAGCCCATTTTACATTCTTATAAATACTTTGCCATAATTTGTACCCTATGAGACTCCGTCGATAGTGCATTATATGTCATTAAAAGTTATAGTAATTTAAAAGAAATCAAATATAGAAAAAACAATAAATCAATAACCAATTAAAACTGATTATAAGTTTAATGCAATAAATAAATTTAAAGTCAGGACAAAATAAAAACTATGTTAAATTTTAATTTATATTACTAGGTTAAAAGAAGTCGATTCGATCATAAAATCAATATCGCCAGTTTCAAGATAATGAATATGGTAAAAACATTTTGGAAGACACTAGGGACTTCGGACTTGGACGTTACCACCTCTTCGTTGTAGACCATTGCCTACTTGTTCCTTTTTCCAGCTCTTTTTCCAATTTCTTCTGTGAATTCCAAGAAGGCCGGTCGATGGTCATCATCCAGCAGTAATCCAGGCAAGGCGTCCATTTTTACCCCAACTCCAGTTTTACACTCGAGGTCTACCTGGACGCGCCGAACCTAGGACAGTCTATAATTAGATGGAAGACTTTCTCGGCGGAATCCGGATCGCAAGCAGACGCAGGGCTAACTTTAATTTTGAAACGAAGCAGGTACCCTGCGAAGCCCCCATGACTCGTTAGGATTTGCATGTGGGTCGGTGACAGTCGGGTCTTCTTCAGCACCCTATGGGCCTCCTCTACCTTTGGGAAGAAGACCCTAGTCATCGCACTCGTGTTGGAGGCTTCGCAGCCCTCCTACGAAAGCCTAACTGTGTCCCTGCGTTTCACCTTTTTTGCATAAGATCTCAAACAATTGCAATCGTAATCAGCCGCGGTTTTCTTGTTTATGACCCCGTTTAGCCAAATCGTCGGCACGTTCGTTACCTACAGTGCCGACATGGGCCCTCACTCAGTGCAGGCGGATTATTAGGTTATATTATTAAGTTATTAGGCGGACTATTAGATTAGGTTATAATGGAGTGTAATTTTTTCTAGACTGGTTTCTTCTTTTGTAGACGAGATGATTTGTTCCTCGAGTGTGATGAATGCCGGATCGCTTGTTGTTCACATCCGGGGACAAGAACAGTTGAATAAATATCTGTAACCCTTCCTATGAGTAGACCCTGTACAACTGGTACAAGAAACTGGTACGGACCCCTAAGAGAAAGTTCTATCTATGTGTAATATCGTTTATACGTACCTATTGTTTGGGTCATATCTCTTTTTCATAAATTTATTTAAAGCTCATTTAAAGTGATTGTATAAAATAATTTTAAATAATTTTTTTGTAAATTAATTTTAAATTTATTAACATCGATGCGCAGTGGTTAGTATAGACATAATTTCCCCTTAGGTTAGTTGACTCCAATGCGCATCATACGCTTTGGGGTAGAATATCAACGAACACAAGAGTTGAGGAACTGATTACTAATCTCTTTTCAACCAACCTAAGGATACTAAACGAAGGCGCAAAGCCCACTTTTGTGACCTCACGTGCGCAATCATAAATGTGACCATAGCGGCCAAGGAAATCTCCCAGTTTATTATGACCTGGAAGGTACCGGACGAGCTTGCCTGCTCAGAACATAGATGGATCAGATTTAACCTTCTATCTAAAATAAGACCTGCAGACCCTAGACGCAATCCCCGGAGGACAGAGCGCTCAAAAGTTTTTGTGATTTTTTTCTAACTAGCAAATGCTGTTGACCGGAAGGGCCTTTACAGCTTTACCGTGGCTTTGTGGTCGAGAGCTGAAGGCACTCAACCGCAAAAAAAGTAACTTGCACAAGAGTTACCTAAGTGGTACGAACCTCGGCTTGGCCGTTACCTGCGTGTAAAAAGTTCAGTCGAATTTTTAAACCTAATTAAGCCCTACATTTATTATTTAATAATAATAAAAAAGGTTCCTTACAGGACCTATTTACCTGCGTGTTATGAGCAGGAGCGTGTGTGCAGTGTTGTGGTTAATCCATGTTCTGTGTCACTGTATCGGGTTGGCAGCGGCGTCAAGAACCTCTCCAGTTTTTTATACGATATAGGCTCAGTACTTTGACCAAAATCTCACCTGATGTTAAGTGACGATGTGATCCAGGATCGTAAACACACTATGACTAGATACTGGTTCTCAAGTGATGCTGCCGGAACACACCTATTGGTATTTGAAGACAGGTTTTCATGTATGAGGGTGATAGCTACCTAGGCGGGCATGATTAGAATATGTCCTGCCAACATGCTCTAGTTTCCTCCGGATGTTTTCCTTCAACGACTGGACCAATTATAAACTAGTCCAATACCAATATAAGAAGCTTATTCGCTAGTAGGGGCAGGTATGCTAAAGGCTCTTCTGTACCAATATCGAAAATACTAATCAGGCAACAAAAGTCAAGAATATTCTGTCTAAGGAACAAGACAGGAATCTACGCAGTTTGAAAAAACTTGACGGAACCTTTACCAAAACTGTCGCCAAAACTTGCGATTACGCACACCTGGGAGTGGGAACAAATACCCTAAGTATGACACCGGTCCCACTAGACTGAGCCAATGCTTAGCGCGTTGTCAGCTTGGAAAAAGTTAAGTAGGTCATCAGCAGTTTCCTTCCGTACAAAAGCGCTGACCTGGATAGAATACTATCTATATAGGTCGTCTGGCATACAAATACACACCTCTAAGATGGAGAGAAACCAAGGTAGTGTTTATACTCAAACCTGTCAAAGGGGATTATACAGAGCCAAAATCTTTCAGACCCATTAGTCCTGGATAGACTATGTGACAGGGATATACCCGCTGCCTAATACACCAATTAATGCTAATCAGTATGCTTATTGCAAGGGCAAATCAACGGAATCCGCACTTCATAACGTTACAATCAACACTTGGAGTTTTCATTGATGTCGAAGGCGCCTTTGGCAAAACGAGCTACATCAGCATAAATCAGGCTCTAACGAGGCAGCGGGCAGTGTCGACAATTGCTGAGTGGATAGACAACATGCTTCGCTATAGGGCTATTCAATATATTGTGAACACAACTGCGAGGGCGGTGGTATGCAGGAATTGTACCCAAGATAGGTTCAGGGTCCTGTCGCCTTTATTATGGAACATTGCAGTCGACAAACTAATATTACGACTTAACAATGACAGGTTGTACACAGTAGGCTACGCCGATGACAGCGCCATACTCATTAGTGGACCGTTCCAGAACATACTCTGTGATCGGATGAGGTTTGCCTTTAGGATTGTAGAAGAATGGTGCTTTAAACATGAACTGACAGTTGACCCGGCTAAGACGGAACGAGTGGTGTTTACTAAAAAGAGAAGTCAAGGAAATATGAAATTACCGAAATTCTTCAATACCCGCATGCCCCTATCGAGTGAAGTCAAATACCTGGGCATTATTCTTGACAACAAACTTTTATAGAACACGCACCTAGACCAAACGCTTGGAAAAGCTTGCATAATCTTTTAGTAGTGTTAAAGACATAAAGGAAAAACCCGGGGGTTTCCGCCAAAACTATGGCTATACACAGCCATTATAAGACCATTAATTACCTATGGTGCAGTGGTCTGGTGGCCCAGGACACAACAAAGCACCACGAAAGCCCGTTAACAGATGTTTCATAGATTCATTCATGGATCTGTTTAAACAGCAAAAGGTGATCATGATAGCCTTACGTCTCACCTACCCAGGCCTATGGTAAAGAACTGGTGATTCCCGTACTAAATTACGGGGCAGAATGGTAGGTTTACAACCTTTTCCCGAAGCCCCCTGTGACACGATTCCTAAGATATTAGTATTTGACAGAATGTATGAAATACAGCTTAGAGAAGATATAGAAGATGAAGCACCTTGAACCATGAACCACCCTTGAGCACCTCATCTACACAGATAGATCCAAAACGAAATCTAGAACAGGTGCGGGAGTAGTATTCTCACAAGATCTCAATATTAAGCTTTGTGTGACAGATTTGGGTGAGCATAGCACACTATTCCAATGTGAATGTGTCGCTATCATCCAAGCAGCAAATGCAGTCTTCAAAAGGGAGATAAGGAACTTGTATATCTGAACTCTCTCTGATAGTAAGGCCGTACTTCAAGCGCTTAAGAGTTCTTGCATCACCTCAGGGCTGATTTACGAATGTCACCTTGCACTGCAACGCATAGCGACAACAAGGTACAATGGATAAAGGGTCACATTGGATCAATGGCTAACTACGCAGCAGACGAACTGGTTCAGGATCGACGACAACAGTGGCAGGCCCCGAGCCATAACTTCCTCTTATATCCAGTGCTTTTAGGTTATGGTTGCGCCAATATACACAGCACTCATAGTGAGAGATGGGCTAACACCCCTGACTGTAGACAGTCTAAACAAGTTATCCCGGAAATATCTAATAGCTTGGCCCGGAAACTGCTCAGCTTATCGCACCGATCTTCGCCTAGTGGTGGGTGTAATAACGGGACACTGCTCACTTAACAAACATTTATTTACTATAGGTCTGTCAGATATCCCCATGTGTAGGGGTTGCCTGAAAGAATTCAATTAAATAAATTACAACTTTTTTAAAGTTTCATTATAGTTTTTAAACATGACTATAAATCATCATTCTCCTGCCCTGTTCACAACTCACTTGGGGTCAGCGCAATATGTTTTTAGTTTTTTATCACTCTTCCATACGTCCCTATCAGCCGTCATCTCCTCATTAGCTCCTTTTTCTTTCATATTATTTTCTACACATTTCGTCCACACTTTGTTCAGCCTTCCTCTACTTTTCCATCCTCCCACATTCATATTCATTACTATTTTATCCATATGCACTTCCTCTCTTCTTATAACATGTCCATACCATAACAAACGAGAACTTTGAAACTTTTCTACCACTGGCGTAACTTTCAAACTCCCTCTTATTTATCAATTTCTTATTTGACACTTACATCCTTGTGACACCACAAATCCATTTCAACATCCGCATCTAAGCTACATGCAATCCTGTCTCATCATTACTTTAAATGTAAATTATTAATTCATCTTAAATATTAATTATTATGGTTCGGTTCGTGGGCGTAATGTCATCATAATATTATTGCGACGTAATAGTGCGGGCGGGCGGCAACGCTCACACAAGCAATTCCATTAAACAGTAACGCAAATAGCTTTAACAATGTATCTCCTTATTTTATTTTCATAACAAATGTTATAAAATTGAGACATTTAAAGGTAATTAAGTTTTGAAAGAAAATTGGATAAATAACATTTATTAGTTTATCCAATAGAACTGTTGAAAAATAACCTTTGCTTATAAAATATATTTGTAAACAATTGATGTCGTAGTTTCTTATAACTTTCATAACTCAGAATACACAGATATATTCATTTAATAGAATAATGATATCAGGCGCGCTTCAACCAAAGATTAGGGAAGAGGGGTTTGTGGTTGAAATATCGTGTTTTACACATTTTTCAAATTATTTCGAATTTTGTACCAATTTTTTATTTCATCATTTAGACATTTTAAGAGGAAAAGTTAGTAATTCATTTAAAGTTTTCGTGAGTTATCTATTTTGAAAAGATTTATCTATTCGACGTGTACGAATTTAGGGAATGTATGGGGGGGGGGGTCATGAACCATGAATCTCTACCCTCGGATTGCCACTGGAAGATAGCGTGATAATTTTCTCATACATATTTCTTTTTAATATAAACGATGTTGACATTTTATGTTATTGTTATTGTATATGAATTTACTTAATAAAATTATCAAAGATTGTTTGAATTATTGTTCACTCGGTACTATGTTTCATACGGACCTACGGATGTAAGGAAGTTTAAATTCACTGCACGCCAGAGTAGATTAGAACCACTTTAGTGTGCCAGTTGTAGTAAGAATCATCTGTGGTATCATGGAGTACGTCAGACGTGATGCATAGTCTATTACCTATATGACAACGTGGACACTTAAGCTATCTTAGAAAAATGCGATAATTATAGGTGGTAGTACGTATGATTAAGGTTTTACTGTTGTTTATTTTTTTTGGGATTAACGCGCGGGTGTCATTCTCTAACGGGTTATGTCCGAGGCGGACGGCCCCCTTCTCCTAGGCACGACTCTGATCCTTTATATGTGGGAACAATTAAACATTTTTAAATATAAAAACAATACTGCTTATTATACGATGTAGACTTTTCTGTTATATTTTTTCTTCGTGATACTTATTAGTGCCCGTGACTTCGTTCACGGGGCTTTGATTATTATTGTTTTATATTTTTATTAGTCGCCTTTCTTTTTAATTATTCTATATATCGTTAATCTTCAAAATAGTATTATAATATATGATCTAGATTCTTCTTTAGATGCTTAGAAAGTGGAACCTTGATGACTTAAGGCAAGAAAATGGTAAACAATGTAAGTTATTGAGGTATATTGAGTTCAAGTATTATGTCAAGCAATTCTCAAAAGGTTATTACAGGGTGGATCATTACGTGAACGATAGTGATGTCTAGAATTAACCCACATCTCTGTGCTTCCGCTGACATTAGTTAAGACTATGATTTGTATAGTTTTTTATAATGAAAAAAAAATGATATATATTATATTTAAAAAAATAAAACCAGATCGAGTTTCTTGCCTGCTCTTCTCGACTGGGTTGTTTTCCGAACCGCTGGCAGTGCTTTAGACGTTCTTAAGCGCCTTCTTAGGGCCTAAATTGAATAAAGATTTTTGGTTTTGGTTTCTGTGCTTATATATATTTTATTATGCATGGTTAGAGTTTAAATTCAAAAAGTATTATATTGTCAAGTGTCACAAACATACTTTATTTATTACTTTTATGGAAAGAAGTCAGTGATTTCGTTTTTGTTTTAAACAATTGATGTTTTCAAAATCAATGTTATTTTTTATATTGAATAATTCAGAGAAAACATCGCTTTCAATGTTACTACATTGTTCTATAAAATATGGCAAAATGCAAATTATTCGTTATAGAGGTTTTCGTTTCTAGAGTGAAGACAATAAGTAATTATTATAGCTTGTAGCTGTTTTATAAATTTCAAGTCATGTGAGTTCTAACGTTAAAAAGCTAAATTTGAAAAAAATATCAAAGGCGTAAAACGACTGTTCTTTTTTCATCTAGAAACAAAGATAAAAAATAGTTTATTTAATTAAGCCCTTAGTGGATTATTACGAACGTCAAAATACTAGCACCGGTTCGAAAAATAACCGAACATCGGTCGGCCGGCCTAATGAGCATCGGCAAAAAAAACTCGATCTGACTTACTATAATTGGAGTGAGAACTTCCTTAGCCGTGTTAAGCTTGATAGGGGAACAATTTATCGCTTCGCGTTACCAATAATACCATGATCTCACCCGTCAACATGCTACAGTATGTCAAGCGTAAAATGGCGTTTAAGTGCTAGTGCTCAGAGGTAAATAATAACATTATACTTACGCAACCTATCGTATGTTTTGATTATGAATAAACTATTTACGTAAATAATTATGGCTCGGAGCGCCAATAGATGTAGAATTAAAACAAATATTACATGGTAAATGTTCGGTCATGTTCATATTTCAATTAACACATTGTTAAACTTGAATTACTCGTGTTATAATTTAAATATTTAAGCGAAAAAGAGTTTTTCCAAAGTTCGAGTTTTGTAATTCTGTGGGTAGTCCTTATGGCAGCCTAGTTTTTTTTATATATGATAACAATATATTTACATATATAAATACATATGTATTTATAAAAACTATATAAATCAACTTACATTCGTTTTTAACGGATGCACAGAGAGGGGTGTCATTTCCAGACACCACTATAATAACCTGTTTAAATTAAAACTTGCTTGACATGGTGCCTGAACTTATTGTCCAGTGAAACAATAACGTGATTTGAGACCTTATAATAGAACCGAGCACTAGGTTACATGCAATGCATTACGCACGAGTCAATGAAATATTTACGAGTGGTGTTTGTTTTTAAGCGCTAATTAAAGAGGTTGGATTCCAATCTCACCTGATGTTAAGAGACGGTGCGACCAATAATGAGGACACACTAAGTCTAGGAGAAGTAACTCTCAGATATAAAAAATCCCACACATATGAGTGTTGAATTATTTTTAACTTCTGTTAGCTTGGCGGGTACTAGAAAATAACCTACCATTAGGTTATGCTTTTATCATGATGTGATGTGATGTGATAAGATTCTTATAACCATTCTATACATGTAACAAAATGTACAGATGAATTCAGCCACATAATATATACCTATGATTTTAGAAAATCAATATATGATTCGCTTCGTTGGTTCACTTTTAAAGCACCTAATAGCTAAATTTTGCTCACGACTTCATCTGCGTTGACTTTAGAATTTGATAATAGAGACATTGTGTTATTGTGAGCCAATCGTAAGATATAGCGAAGTTTCCAAAAGAGTTTTGAAGGACCAAATTCTCTAGCGCGTTATTTTGACGTAGTTAGTTATTTCTTAGACTCGTGAAAATTTTTTTTTTAGTAACATCGTTACAAAATATTCCTTTTTTAAATTTCGGTGTACAACAACTTAATTAGGGTATATAAACAGAGTACATTATAAAACAACATTAATAGAATATGCAAAAATTCATTGCGTGGTTTAGAAAGGGTTAACGGATAAATCGACACGAACAGCGACGTTGTTTTTTACTATATATAGATTATTACGTGCATGAAATATAATTACTGCAATAAGAAATGAAATGAGAAGTAAGCTCGAAGAACAAGTGGGATCTCAACTTTATACAATGAAACACAAGGTAACTAGTATAAGGTCTTGGCTGTATTCATAAGTGGTGATGCCAAGAAGTACAAATTCGTTATTTAAGGCTAGTTGTGTAGAAGTCGAAATTGTTTCCCGAGATGTTTGTTAGGTCATCTTGAAAGAAATCAATAAAACAAATTTGTCAATTAATAAGAAAAAGTCGTACATTACGAATTACGCTGTCGTTTACGTGAAAAGTTAGCGCTGCTGTCGCTCGGATACGAAAATATCCGGCGCTTGCGCAGTTTTCAGTCGACCGCGCACCGGACTCGATCCGGGATGTGTTCCCGACATGGGCAGCAACTGTTGTAAGGGTGACGCCGCCGGTAGACCGATCAGGTCCAGCTCCTCGATCTACAGCAGGTATCCATCGTTCCGTCTCAGTGCTGTTATGTGATTAAAACGTTACAGTTACGTAAGACTACGTACTTACGGCTCCGCTAAATATACGTATAAGTGTTATGTATTTTATTGTTTGTACGCGTAACTTCTATTGTTTTCGGGTAGCTCTTGTTTGCTTCTTCGAAAATAATCTTCAAGAATGTATTTGTTCATTGACGTTCTTTTTTTTTAAACAAATCATGGTTCTGTACTTTACTGATATGTTTGTAAGCGCGCTATTCTATCAGAAATTACACAATCGATTTTTATAACTCTCTTATTTTAATAATACAGCGTATAATAATACTTTTACATTAATGTTGGTAATTTTTTTTCTGTCATATTTAAAATACGTAACGCTAAAAAGTTCAAAATTAATTGGCATTTAAAAAATATATAAATACGCCAGTTTAAAAATAAAATTGAAAATAATTGACAGAGAGGTCGACGGATATGGTAGTACAGTAAGTAACTTATATAAGTAAAGACTAGATAACAAAAATAACTAAATGTAGTATTCATCTGTAAATGCCAAACTGTTGGGAAAAGTAGTCAATCCTATTATGTATTGCATAACAGATTTCATTGCGAATTATTTTGCAACTATTAGTTTATCTTCGGATTCGGTTTGAACGAATGACGAATCACTTAGTTTAAAATGTAGTGGATTTTAAAACAAAGTTCGGTTTTAAGCCCAAATCAGTAAAGTTAGTAAACGGAAAGTTTTTGAATTTCATACGCATAGGTTGAAAAACGAAGTTATAGACTTATGTATTTTTTTCAAAAGTTAATTTGGTCGTGTTTTTTTTAGCCAACTTAATTAATATAATATAATTATAGTATAATCTGAACAAAGCGGCTACAATCAAGGGATATAAAGCTTTTATGAAGCCTCTCATTATTTAGATTCCCACTGGCTGACGCCGAAATGCGTATAGTGAATACGAATTACCTGTTAACCATAACATAACATAAAATAAGCTTACGCCTGTTATCCCCGAAGGGTTAGGCAGAGGTGAAGTAGCGAACTACATCACCCACATTTCGCCGAGCTTAGTTCCGTCCCAGATGTGACAGGGGGCGAGCCTGTCGCCATATCGGGCACAAATTCCAAACTCCGGGATGATACTGAGTAGAAAAACTCAATACCACTTGACCCGACCCGGGGATCGAACCCGAGATTTCAGAACGGCAGTCGCACCGTAATACAACTGCGCCACCGAGGCAGTTAATCATAAATGTACACAAAATATGTATAATGTTCTTACCTCAAATTAGCAGATAAAATTGTCTCATATTTTTATAATGTTATCGGCTCAGTGCTCTGCCAACAATCTGACTTTATGTTAAAGACTATGAGGTTTAGGAGCGTAAGCATAATAAGTCTAAAGTGATACTGCCGGAACACACCTATTGCTACTGGGCGACAGATTTTCAAACTTGATGGTGGCAGCTGGTCAAACGAGCATCGTTAGGAAATTCCTTACCACTATGTTATACTTTCCTCACGATGTTTACCTTCACTCAAAGCTCAGCGTTAATTAAATAATTGGATAGGTAGGTTGGAACCTATGTCCATCGGCGTGAAATCCGACCGCCGTACCAACTGAGCCATCGCAGTTTAAGATATACACTTGTAAGTGTTGGTTTAAAAGACGCAATAGGAATATCTAAGACTAACGACTCTCCCCGGCTTCGCACGGCTATATATAATAGTATAGATATATTATGAGGAATAGATAAAAAAACAGTCCAGCAACTTTTCTCCTCTGGTTTTAAATTGATTTTATTCCTTTCTTGTTCGCTTAATAGTTATTGGCTAACTTTAGTGTTTTTTATAAATAAAATAAAATTTGAAAACGGCTTTTCTTTCTCAAATTTTCAGGAATAATTATGACCGAATTTCAAACAAATAATAAAATGTAACTATTTACCAAAGCATTGATTTATAAAATTGCAAAACGTTTAAATATGAAAAACCGTATTTAGTATTCTATATTTATTAGAAGATGATTATATTTTATATTATTTATCTATATTTAAGATTCGTTATCAAAATCGTGTATTCGCCATTAAATTAAATCAAATGTAAATGGTAGCACGTGATCCTCAGTAACACATAATATAGCGTTCTTTGTGTGTTTCTACATAACTTGTGTATCAATATGTTTTTACTTATTTGAACGAATCTTTAGTTCGATAAGAAATTCGATACGATTTGTGTCTAACTGTCCCAGTAAACTTTTAAATATTTTGTTATTGTTAACTGAATTAAATTTAGCTTGTCTTTTAATTCGCAAGTAAAATCTGACAAAAAAAAAATCTATCCATTTTCGAGAAATCATAGAAAAGACGTTCAAACTGTACGAAATAAAAATGACTTATCTCCATAATTTTTTGTCTTGACTGTTTTCGTTTTTTAAATCGTTATTCTGCTATCCAGAACGAAGACTATGCAAGAGACGGAAATCAAATATCATAAAAATCGGTCCAGCCATTCGTGTGTTATAATTGTTAAAGTAAAGTAAGTAACCCGACTTTATACACACACACACACACACACACACACGCACACGCACACGCACACGCACGCACACGCACACGCACACGCACACGCAAACGCACACGCAAACGCACACGAACAAAAATGACGAAAAGGTCACCCATAGCGAACAGTAATGTAAAATAAAGTATGTTGAATCAATGTTTATTTTTATAAATCGTCTTTATAGAAATTAAGTGATTTTGTTTGAATCAGACTGATTGAGATTCACTCGGGCGAAAGATTTTTCCGATTTTTTGCCCGCGACGTGAAGCAGACGTCGTGGGAAGATACAGTACAGTAGTCTTATATCGCTATCGAAACTATCAATAAATAATATTTTGTTTTAGAGAGATTATTTGGTAATAGAACTTCTGCAAAAATCCTAACAGGTTTGTGTCAACAAATTGACAAATTAAGGCAGTTGAGAAATATGATAGTTGAAAACATCCTTTGGATAATAAAATAAATGTATCCTAAAGTTTGGCTCCATTGTTTTGTGAATGTAACATAATAGGAGTTGCTTGTTATTTGCAAAACAAACGATTGTTTTCACGCAAAGCACCGGTAATTATCGTCGTTTCTATTAATAATATTAACATGTATTTTGCAAAGTCGGTCGGTGTTGTTTGTTGAATACAACAAAACGAACGTTCACACTTGTTGAATCCTGCCTCTTGCTTTCAAAATTCGACGACTTTATAATATTATTTCTATTTTGACTTGCATACTATGTGTAGATCGATGCTTGATGGGACCAACTGATTCTCGAATGGTAGCGACAAACAGGAATACGCGGTTAGGTTTATCTATATAGGTACCCAAAACAACGCTAATTCTTCTTCATGGAACATATCTATCCAAAGGTTGCCTGGAAGAGATTGCTATTAGCAATAAGGCCGCCCTTTGTATCACAAATACACAATATTATATGTGTATACAATAAAGATTAAATAAATAATTAAAAATTTCCTGGCGTCAGTTACATGTGAAACTTTTGTATGAGATTTTTGTAATTCTTACTTAGAAGACAACCTGCTCAGTTTTGATTACAATGCTGAATTTATATTAGAATAGTTATTAGGATTGGCTTAAAATATAAATATAAAATTTTTATTTACATTATGTCCTAACAGGATATTTATGAATGCTAGATTCTAGTACTATTTCAAAACATGCTCCTTAGAGTTTTTTGTTTTCTTATTTATTTTACAAGTTAATGTAAAAATCAGAACCTATAATAAATGTATATTCGATTACGCGGGAAGAATTACTAATATACATATTTGTATAATTATCTATACCAATAATACAAATGATGTTTTGTCGGTACGTTAATTTTTTTTTTAATGTTGTTACAGATGCCTATTTTAGCCGTTGCTAATATCGAGTATTTCTCTACGTGTCTGTCTGTTTATATGTCCGTCCGGATTTAACTCGAAACGGTACGGAACGGAACTCGAAACTATGTAATATTGTGTATTTTGTTATAAGAAATTCCTGGCACTTCATTTTTGATTGAATGTAACTAACTTTATTACCAGTAAAACATTGTCATTCGGTGACACAAGGATTTTTATAGCATAATATTATTCTATTTACAATAACCACAGCTTTCCAACTCACTCTTTAGGACCATATTATAGATAAACCTCATTGACACGAACGATTCTTTTTTAGGTAGTTTTCGTTTCTCTATTAATACTTTAGACCAATGATCCCCAAAGTTTTTTTTTGCTGTTGTGAAAAAATTGGTAATTGTTACTGTATTATATAGAGTTTAGGGAATGAACAATTAATTTATGCAAATTAATTATTATTTTTGGAAATAAATAGTTAAATGTGTTTTTGACTGGTGAAATTATTCTTCACTTGACTTTGGTAGGTTTTACTAAGTGAAAAAACATACATTAAATTTAAATTTAATTTAAACAAAAAATAGTATTATATTATATAAGTCATATATTTTGTTAGTTTTACACGAAATCCAAATGAAATGAAATCATTAAATACAAATACAAAAATAAATGATTTTAATGCGAGGAATAAGGGATGCACTTGATCTTCTATATTTGAAGTTTTACCCTCAAATAGCAAGTTTAGCTTAGTGATTTATATTTTAATTATTAGATTATAAAGTGCCCTGAAATCCCTTTCGACGACATATGAAGAAGTAAAAGCTATTAAACTCTTTCATGTAACAGTGTATAAAGCGGGATATGTACCGAGAATGTTATTTTGAAAGCCAAAACATTTGGTATCCTTTTCTCTTCTCTACCTTAAGTTCTTCACTAGTGCTAATTACGATCAGTTCTTCTTGCAATATGACATCCAATTTCCCCGTATGTATTGATAACCTACTGTGATATACATATATAGTCAAGACATCTTCAAACCTAATATAAAAAATCCTTTGGAAAGGCATGTAAATAGGTTGAAAGTAGGTTGAAACATCATCATTCGGACAGCTTGCCTTTGATAAATTTGGATACTAGGATAATAAATTCTCTTCGTCCCATGTTGAGCCTTAGCCCAGCCTTAGCGTAATTCATAGAAGGAATGCTGAAATAATAGTCTCAGTCCTTATCAAATTTAGACTGTATCCATTAAATCAAATTATCTTTCAATATTAGATTTTTAGCATTCAAACAATACAAAGGTGTTTCAAACAGTGAAAATTAATTACTGTTGAACTCCATTTACAGCTCGTCGATGCTGTGGAATTCTTGAAATTCTAGGGGACACAGGACTACATTAGGAACCTACGTCTTAGAGCGTTCTAGAAGTTATACCTATATCTTATGAGAACGGTATCGCTTATTCTTCCGACGGTTTATTCTACTAACGTTGTTCCGAACGTTTAGATATAAAATAATTATTATTAACTATTCTCGAAATATACGTATGACGGGAGTATCTAGGTCGCTAGTACCGACAACACCGCTTAATGTGTATGCATTTAAAATGGCTACAGTCGATGTTTTAATTTACGACAATATACTTAACGACAAGTGTAATTTTAAAAAGATGTTAATTGGGAAGCACATGTTTTTTTTTTTAAAATTACGTTTAAAATTACGTTTACACCGTCAACTTTATCTATTGTAAAAGGGTAATAATATTTTTACAAAAGCGTAAAACAAGAAATAGTGTCAATAAGTTTGAAAAAAGGTCACGCTAAGGATCCCGCATTTTTTATGGGAAAAAATTTTTTTGAAGCATATAATACACACCAAAAGGATAACATATTTATAGACCAATATATGAATAGAAAAAGATAAAACAGTTCAGTACCTTTTTCTCTTATTCGTTATTTGATTTTTATCATTCGACTAATAGTTTTAGCGTTAGCAATATGAAAATTTAGACAACGGTCAAATTTCTTCCTAACTATAGAATATCGAACTATATGCGAACAATAATTTTTACAAATATATAATATAAAGGGTCATTCCGCTTCAAATCGGCAAATGGTTGCAATCGACACGCTCCGATTTAGATGAATTTAGGTCGTGAGTTTTCAAACATTATAAGACGAGTCCTGCCAAAGGATTTTTTTTTGGAAAGTGTTTATTAACTTTACTTTAACTCGTGCTCTACCGGAATTCATCCAAATCGGACGGGGGTTAATTACAACCATTTGCCGATTTGACATGGAATTACTATATAAATTAGTTTTAGTTACATTATTCGTAACTCAAGAACGGCTGGATCGATTTTTATAATCTTTGATTTCTAGGACTTGTCTGTGCGCGAGTAGCAGAGTAATGGTTTAAACAAAAATAAAATTCACAAGAAAAGAAAAAAAAATCTTCACATTTTATGATAATTCATACTGTTTGTATGGACCGTTCTTTTTTGGTGATATTTCGAGAACGGATTGATTAATTTCTATGAACTTTTTTATATTACAGTTCACCGCGATAGTATAGTATTAATAATAAAATGATCATGTTATATTTAAAGTATTGTATAGTGCACATAAAAGGGATTGTGATAAAAATCCATTTGCGTACTGGTCGTACGCAGCTGTTCGCTCGTTCAGCCAGCCGGTTAGCGCGTGCGACGATACTTTTTAACAACGGATAAAAGTCGTAAACTATCTAAAAATGTTTTAATTTATTCACAGTTTGCAAGTTGCATAATATTTTTTTTTTGTTTTGTAATTTGATATCTCTTTAGGAGATCACTATGTGTGTTAATCAACCTGAAAATTTAAGGTATACGTTACGGTTTTCTTTTTCTCAATTTTTTAAGGAGGTTTATTCTTCAACTCGGCCTATAGGCGAGCCCCTTCGTGGTAATTTTTTAAAGAGGTTATCTTCTTCAAGACCTGTATACGCTTAAAGCCAGACACTAGGTTTTTGTAAATTTATTTATTACAACCCCTACCACTCCTCAGGCTTAACCTGAGACCTTGTCAAAACATTAGGTTTAATTAATTAATTTGTATAATTATTTTCATTCATATCATTATTTTCTGTCTCTTTTTTTTTCAATGTTTACTTCATATATTACAATTTTTATTTTATATATCCATTTCGGTTTTTCTAAACTATTCATTTTATAAATCCATTATTTTTTTTTATTATCTTATAACTATTTGCTACAGTTATAACATTAATTCTACTCCATAGTCTTAAAAAAAAATGTTTTTTTTTTTCGTGACTATTACACCTGTTCATTTCGGAAAACGAAACTTGCGACTATTTCAACAAGCCGCTAGGTTGAAACAGTTTTTGATTAGCTCTCTCTTTAAGAATTTGATTTAAAATTGCTGCTATTTCAGTAAGTATATCTCTTCAATGAGAATCGTCTATAAATTTAGTCAGTCTTTGCAGTCTTCGACCTTATGACTATTAAATGGTTCAGTTTATAATAAAAATGCATTACCTTAGTTGAATTCAGGCCTGTGCGTACAATGGACGACGAAATGTATTTTTTATTTTATTTTATTTATTTATTTAGATAAAACAATTTACACGATAAGTTAGAAAACGGTAATAGTTGCTTTAATTAAAAACTGTGTTGCAACTACCATCGCCCGCCTCCGGTACATATCTCGAAAACTACTTTCTATAATATATATAGTAATATTAAACGAAAGAAACAAAAAAAATGTTGCGTTGAAGAGGATACTAAATAGAAGGCTAAGTAGAGTAAAAAGAAAACCTTTGGTACATCCTATTTTACGAGACTGATTTTCAGTTGGAACGTTTCAAACATGAATGGCTGAACTGAGAAGTGACGAATCAAAGTTCTTTAATTACACGGGAGGAGCACAGGCGGATTGAGCGGGAACATAGATACCGGTGCAAACTCGTTCACATTACTCCGGTCCGTTGGTTTTACCGGCGCTTCCCATTGACAAAACGCTCGGTAAAAATGCCGGGATCGGTATTTTTCCGGAGCCGGGAGAATGTGATTATCTTCATATAAACTGTACAGCCGCTAGCCCTTCCAGCAGTTTTACCAGCCCGCCAAATCGGCCGGTCTGGAGTGGTACACACTCAGTTTAACCTAACATGGAATGCTTTTAAATGAAAATCATAAATTCGTACTTACGGGTTATGCGTGCGTTTGAATCTATTTGAGTTTCGGTCGTTGACCTCTAAATCTTAAAGTTTCTACTGCATTTATAATGTAGTTTATAAGTTATCCGGTAAAAACTTTGTAGGCTGAGTTTCTTATCAGCTGATGTGATTGAATATACATGCTAAACTTACAAGAAGTGGCACTAAAGTAATATCGTCGGAATACACTATCTATACCAGTGATTCTCAACCACTGTGCCGCGGCACTTTTGTGTGCCGCCAAATTTCAAAAGTGTGCCGCCAAATTTTGCAAATATATAATAATGTAAATATTATTAAATTATATCATTTAAAAAGAAAAATATTTTTAACAACATCAATTCAAGTATGCAAGGGCCTAATGAAAATATCTTAAACTCAACCGATAAGCTGGTGGTATTCAAAAAACAAGTAACTTTATGGAAAAATAAAGCTCAGGAAGGCAATTTAGAAAAGTTTGAGTCAATCCCTAAAGACAGTTATAAAACTATTAAATTAATTTTTTTGTTGATCATTTGACAACATTAGAGGAGAGAATTATTCATTATTTCCCGAAATGAGATATTAAGAAATTTGATTGGGTTCCTAATCCATTTCTCATAACGGATACTTCTCTTCATTCATAGTTAAGTCAAAACTATGAATGAAGAGGAAGAACTCATTTTGCTTTCCAATAATCCAGATTTAATTTTAAAACATTCAGCTGAATCAATTAATTCATTTGGGATTAACATCAGATGCGATTATTTAATGACAGCCAAAAAAGCTTTAAACATATTATTACAATTTTCCACAGCTTATTTGTGTGAATTCGGATTTTCAGCATTAACCAACATTAAAACTAAAAAAAGATAAGGTTGTTAAATGTAGAAGACGATATGAGAGTAGCATTATCATTTTTACGACCAAATATAAATGAAATTATCAAAAAACATCAAGCTTAAATTTCGCATTAAAAATATTTTTTATTTTTAGTAATTAAATAATTTGTATCTTTTTCTATGTGTGCCGCCAAATTTTGAAATCGTTAAATATGTGCCGCAACAAAAAAAAAAGGTTGAGAATCACTGATCTATACACTTATGATAGGTGCTGGACGTTTTTGTACTTGGAGGAAGTATTTGATTAGATATTACAAAATGCATTAAGGTTATACACTTGTTCAACCTAGAACACGCCTTGGGGAATCATTGTGATGGGTTTTTGGGATCAAGTCGGGCATAATTACTTTACTGCCCTGCTAACCACTGGATCTAGACACTGGCCGATATCGGAATGTGTCATGCCAATATATGTTACTAGGGCGGGGCTCTCACCATTGCACGTTGGTCACGACCAACGTGGATGCGAAAACCCTACCACTAAACATCAAACTACAAATAATATACTAAATCAAACTGGTTTTGAATATTCTTATAATAAAAGACAAAAGACTATATATTTCATGAAAGAAACTATTTTAAGAACGTATGCTTTGTTTTGTATTTTTGTCTCAATGTAAAAGAATTAGTAAACTGCTTTATTTCTTCACCAATGAACTAATAACCGTAAAGCCGTACCGTAAATTACAATAAAACAGCCGTATACATATAAAAATACGTAAAAATATACGTAAGAACACCTACTTTAAATCGTATAATTTGAATAAACACGTTTTCTTTTAAAAAACCAAACATGTATAATAAGTATGCTAAATTTGTATCGACAATATTTTGTTAAGTGCTTTCTTTATTGGAATAGATCCGGTTGATATTTATTAATGACGAATAAAGACTAAAAATTCCATTGAGATTTTTTATCTGCAACACATTTAATGATTAATTATTAACAGTTACCGACAAGAAAAAACAATAGTATTTCTCATCTCGTTTTAAGCATTGTTTCGCTCGAGGATAACTGAAATAACGTTGTGACAAGGTAAAAGTTTTTTCGACGAATATAATACACAACAAGAAACATTAATAAACAATAATATAATACAGTTCTGTTTGCTTACAGTTCTGTTCTTGTTTTTTGCTGAACTTAAATAGAACTGACTGGACGGACCCGCGATCCCTTTACATTGTACAAACAAAGAAGAACGACTAAAAAAAAAACTTCAAAGGTTAATGACTGCATCTTTTACTTTCATTTTTTATGAAATTCGGCCACACGGACGCCTTGTTTTACCTCTTTCTTTTATTTTCTTTTCTTCTACTAGGGGTTAAAATTCTATGGTAATATTTCCTTGACGAATTCGCACAACACATCTGACATTAAAGTACACTGCAGCTCGTGCCCCACACGCGTCCATTATCGCAAGTGCACTATCATCCATGAATACGTCACCAAAAGTGATACTATAATTTGGGGATATGATGGGTATAGCGACCATTTATGATTGTTTATTAGCAGGAACACCCTCGGACGCGTGTTCCGAAGAAGGAAGCCATGGATAAGACGACGGATCCATTTGTAATCAGAACCTACACCTCTCACTCCACCAGCCGTTAAGTAAAATCGGCTCAGGCAGTTACTGAAACAGAAATTAGTGAAGCGCGTTCGGCGTACGCCGCCACATCACGCAGACCGAACCGAAGGGGGTTATAATCACATCCGGAGCGCAGGGATATTTACTGCAAATACCGGGAATATCATCCGGAATGATTGAATTATACTTGTTAATTACACCAGTGCGATTAATATAATTAATATTTACTAGCTGCGTGCCCGCGGCTTCGCCCGAGTTTGATATATTCTTCAGTGCGTAATATAGTTTTTAAATAATCATTGGAAAAATAATGTTTTGATGGTGCTGTACATTGAATCTTTTTTTTTACAAATTCTAGTTTTTATTTTTTCTGGTACTAACAGAAATCAAAGGTATTTCTCACAAATTTAAACACGTGCCAGTAAAACTGTGCATTAAATTGGATTTTATTTACAATTACTTGAGTTTTTTTTTTTACTCCTCATTATTAAAAACAATAAAAGTACGCGGTAAACGTAAGTTACGCGTAGTAACTTCAGCAATATGTCAAAAAAAGTCCCGTCGAAATCCGTTCGGTCGTACCGGAGATTAGCCAGAACAAACAGACAGACGGACAGACAACATTTTAAAAATTGTGTTTTTTTTTGAGATAATACCTTCATATGTATGTAATAATATTTGGATATTACAGACACTTCAATTTTATTTATTAGTGTAGATAATAGTACTTCTTCGAAAACTAAATCATATCATAATTTCTTTTGAATGTTCTTTTCACTATATAAACACCGTGTTCACAGTTCCACTCATGTGAACCAATTTTGATTGTACGTAATTATTAAAGGACGTTTCTTAAATATTCCACTATTTAGTTTAAAGGCGGTTAAGGAAAAAGCAAGCTTGCCCTTGTATTTTGTCGATTTAATTCATTATTATCCATTACGCGATGATACATCTTTATTAATTAAAAAAAAAGATTTGCATGACGCAAATCGGTCCTTCAGATCTCGAGTTGTAAGACAAGTAGAAATACAGAATTTTTTTCTTTAATTGTGGGTCAAGTTCGTAAATAATTTAGCAAGAACTTACATTTTAAATCAAACTTACATATATACCTATAGTAGCAAATTTGCGAAATCAATTGATTTCGACTATTTATGTTTGAAGCTTCTCAGTATTGAGGACGACAACATTAATTGAAGTCGTATTTATGGATAGAATCAGACAGGATATCCGATCTATTCCCGATATGAAATCACTAGAGTGTAATTAGTCTATCGTTTTGGCCGTCGAAATTCATTTCTCGGGACGTGTGATAAATTTAGATTACCTGCTAGTTATGTGGGGCGTCGTTTCAATGAAAGAATCTCGCAGTCTCATCTTTAACCTTACAAAAAATCATTTTCAATCCAATACACACGACTAAATTATAAAATATCGTGGCTTTGTTATTCAGGATACGCTTTATACATTCATGGACGTTAATTAAAAATATAAGAATTAAAAAAAAAACCGCATACGTTTGATTTATATCTACGCAGAAGAGGAAACAGTTATTAGCCGCCTACCTTAAAATTAATTATTTAGTTTTGTTTCAAAATACAAATCACATTTCGACTTATAATTACTTTATTTCATGTAGGTTCTTATATTATTTTATGTATGTAATTAATTTTTAAATTGAAATGCCATAATCAAAAGTTAGTTTTCTAATCAAAATAATAAAAAAAATCCGTGTTATAATTATTTTCCGAAACGGCATTTTAGAAAATCAATATATTTGTAAATCAATAGAACTTTGGGACTTTAGCTGATCAAGAATAACTGGAAACAGAATTGGTGGAAATCAATTTTTGGTCGATTTCTGCAGGACCGTTCTTAAAGAATATAGTTTAGTGGGTGAGTGAGTGGCGGGGTTACCGTGTTGGGCTATATTACGATCATCAGGCGAATGATAATAAACACGTGTAGTAGTAGTTTTTAAACGTTTTAATATACAACTTGCAGCAGCTTCTTGTAGTTAAAGGGTTATATATTTGTTGTTTGAAGTCGAGTTGTTTGGTGAAAATCTTTTCAAAGACTTTGCGAACCGTTTAGTTGGTATGTTTGACGACTATTAATAAATCAAATTAATAGTATATTATAATCCACAATTAATAAATCAAGTAATAATCAGCCTAGAGTTCGGTTACATTACAAATTGTCTTGGTATGAGAATAGTTACGACTCTAGATCCATCGTAATGTTTTATTTTCAGCGTCCACGGTATAACTATAAATATAGTAGTTTTTACAAACCAGCGTCCGCCTCATTCCATTCATCATTACGTTACGTAAAAATGTCGTTTTATCGAGCAGTTGTAAGTATATTTTTTTGGATTTTTCGCAATTTGTAATATCGTTTTGAATTGTTAGTGTACTGCGACTGTTATACGTAATCAGTTGAAGGCGGAGCTATGCTTTGATGAATATTAACAATATATATTATTTGTATTATGTTTGATGACATGACATCATCAATAGTTTGTTACTGTGTTAATGCGTGTTACGCTGGTGTTTGAAAATGTCACTGTATTGCGCTTGCGGTGGAGTTAGCTGGCTTCCTAGTTGGAGATCGGAGTTCGGAAATACTAACGAAACTGATAGGATCAGCTATATCTATAGCTTAGTTCTAGGGTTTCAATTTATGTGTTAATTTCAATGAGATACTCATTTTCAGTGGCGGATTTGCCTAGATAAGTCTTTACTGCCGTTCTAAGCCTTAAACCTTATTTAACATGGCACCCATTTTGTTTTTATGGAAACAATTATCAAAATCAAAGTGCGAAATTACCAAATATTCAAATCGTTATGTGGGTATATTTTTTAATATAAATTTCTATATGAAGTAAAATTAACGCTTTTATTAATTATCAATTTAACATGAATTGTTTTGTCCTTGTTTTTTATTGTTTTCATTACGTTTATTTTTAAATTCGTATCAGGAGTCCTTTTTTTAAATGTATTTAATCAATTACTTTACCCACCAACGAATTTACATTAAAATTAATACTAATCTACTTTTATTTCAAAACATTTATCATTTTAACATCCTCAAAATATTGTCACCCCAAAGATGATGCCGCCCTAGGCCCGGGCCCACGGGCTTAGGCCTAAATTCAAAACTGCTTGTTTTATTATACTTATTTTCTGGATACTGTTTTGTAAACTATTAGGAATTACAACTTAAAAGAAGTAAGAAGTTACAACTAGAAACTTGATATAAATTTAGTATAAATACATACAAATATGAATATAAAGGAATTTGCATTATGAAATAGTCATGAGAACTTCAAGAACTAAGCACTAAACCATGACCATAGTGTAAATAGAGACTAGTATAGTAAAATGTTGTCTTAAAAGTACTAATAATAAAGAAATAAATAGACTGACCGAAGTATCAAAGATGTAAGAACATTAAACAAACTAAACCTACACACTAAATAATATATATGAGTAGTCTATATGATCTCTGCAGAGAAGAATTTATTGTTTTAAATGTAAAACTTACACACTTTATTTACGTAAATATATTCGTATGTAGTCTAAATTGAATTCGGCTAACATTCAAGGGACGATTTCTTCTGGCGATCACTAGGAAGCCTTTCACTTACAGTTTAAGTATATAAAAAAATTACATACATACGTAACGTCACACCCTCTCACCCATTGGGAAAGGCAGAGATCACATCCTTCCACTTGCTACGATCCTGACACACGTCTTTCGCATCTTCTAGTTTAATAAGTACCTTCATATATGCACAAAGTACCTTCATATATGCACATCGGCTACGGTTACGTTTAATCTGGTCTTTCTCCAGAAAGTCCTCGTTCTGGCCAAGATACGTTCGCCTAGTTTCTATTACGAGGATATATTTTGGTGCTTAGAATGCCCCTGGGTGACCTGATTAGTTTTTAAGTAACGCTCTGGTAAGGTCTAGTATTTTAAAATTTGTTCGTTACTACCTCCAAACGTTCTAACATAGCGTCATATTTTGAAACCGATATATTTTGTTATTGTTAATAGGAAATTCTATGTTACTTATAAAAATAACATTCGTATATATTAGCAGATTAGTACAAGAATCATGTGACCATATGTTTTATATTATTTAGTTTAGTTTGTATATAATATACATACATCAAGTAGGATTATTAATACGAATAAATGTATTTTCAGGAGTAGGGCGGGCGCGTCCTTGGATAGCCGTTTTAGAACTTCGGAGGATGCTAGCGGTGTTCGAGTGACAGTGACCGCTGCCCGGGCCGGCGATACCGGCGTATACACGTTACAAGTAAGTTTATTGAAGCGAATACTTCTTTAGCGGGGTTGACCGATTTTCGAAAACTTATAGATTCGCGTTACTATTGCTATGATGTCAACCGTCAACATGCTACAGTTTGTCAAGTATTATGTGGCCTTTAAGTGCTGGCGCTCAGAGATAAATAATATAATGTACTTACGCAGGCTATCGTCGTCTTTCGATTATGAACACACTATATGAAAATTAATGCTCAGAGTGCCAATAGATGTTAAAGCCAGATAAATGTTACTCGTTAAGTTATGTTAATAATTTGAATTAACATATTATAAAATTTAATTACTCACACATTTAAACATTTAAAAAACAATTTTTCCAAGGTTTTGAGTTTTCACTCCTGTCTGCAATTTGAAAATATGTATTTATTAAATGTTGTTAAGATAGCTTTAGATAGATTGGTGTGCTACCACCATTTATTTGTGAATAACCCTTCATAGTGGTACGTTAAGGGTCAACCAAGTATCCAATCATATTCAGAGCTACCTAGAGACTTTCTAGAGAGATTCACATTTATCTGGTTACGTCATTATTCTCGGATTGTATTTTATTTAACATCATGTGCAGGCGAGTAACGCGGCCGGCAGCGATACGGCTCGAGTACGGCTGGAGGTGTCGCCAGAGGATGCGCCGACCGGTGAAGATCCTCCGATCTTCCCGTCGCCTGCAAGACCTCACCGTCAAAGTCGGCACGCGGACCAGGTTCCTTGTCGAGATAATCAGTTCAACAGAATGCAAGGTAAATTGGTGTTTCTAATAAGAATATAATGTTTTGAAAATTTATAGCAGTTTATTAAACACTATTATTATTATTATTCGAAAAGGGGCTATGCAGGCTTAAACAGTCCTGTATCACCGCGACCTAGTCAGATCTATTGTGATCGACCCTATATTGCTAAAGCTCACTGCCTAGACCTACAACCTGAATATACTGTAGTATCTTCTTGGCAGAGAGCGTCTGTACCTCCTCCGGAAGCAACACATGCTTACCCAGAATTCGGTTACGAATGGGTATTAATGGATCACATTCACACAAGATGTGCTTTGGTGTTTTGTCTGCTATTTCACAGAACCTGCACTCTCTTGTGTTCTGGACACCGATGTTGTGCATATGCTTGTATTAAACACTAACTGCGCCTTGTGTTAACATAATATAATGGTTTCATTCTTCACAATCATTCACTATATTGTTATTTCTCTTACTTGATTTCGTATGCTACTTCATCAGCATTGACTTTAGAATTGAAGTCAGAGATAAACTTTGTTAATGTGATTCACTCGCCCAGTTTTATAAGATTTTAAAGAAACACAATTCTCTTGTTTGTACATTATTTTGACGAATCTCTTAAGATTGTGCTTATTACTCGTAAGCCTTGAATATGTGAATTTAGTGACATGGGCAGAAAATATTTATGTTTTCTACCTACACGAAAGTTTAATTAAGATGTATTGTATATAAATCTTAATTGAGAAAATATAGAATTAAGAGTGAAAACCTTAATAAAATGCGTTGCGTGGCTTAGCAGGAGATTTTTTTTTGCACGGTATAGGCTCAGTGCTTTGACCACAATCTCGCCTGAAGTTAAGTGACGATATGATGATCCAAGGTGGTAACACACGCACTAAGCCTATATACTGGTTCTCAAGTGAAGCTGCCGGGGAACACACCTATTGATATTTGAAGACAGTTTATCGAACTTGAGTGTGGTAACTATTCAGCCGGGCCCTACCACGTTGCTGTTTCCTCACGATGCTTTCCTTCACCGAAAGCTCAGGACGATTTTAGAGTTGGATAGGTGGGTTTGAACCCGCGTCCATTGACGCGAAATCCGCCGACACTATCTACTGCGCCATCACCGCTTAGTTAGTGGACAGATAAGTAAATAGTGTAATTTTTCAAAATATAATAATGATATTTGATATGTATACGGATTCTCTAAAAGGTAAAACTCGGTCGGAATCAACTTGTTATGAAACACAACGTGATAGCGTTTTAATTTTAGTATAGTATAACGTCGCAAGAAAGCGTAAAAACATCTGGCGTCGCGCCGCCGTGTTTTCAAAGGGACATACATACATACACATAATACGTTATTGAAACTCTCGTGTTATATGCAGTTAGTTGGCTGGGCGCTTCGATGTTTCGTTTATTATTAATAATCGAATTAACATTGGTCTATTTTTCATGGTACATCTCTTATTGTATGTAATCGTCAGGAGCTTTTCCTCATATTTTTATTTCATTTTTGTTTTTCTTTGTGTAAGTCACAAATTAAATAACCATTGATAAAGCGATATATTATAAAGTGGATAGTGCGGCCGGATTCCGCGTTAATGGATGCGTTTTCGAGCCCACCCATTAAAGTCTAAAAATCAGCCTGAGCTTTCGGTGAAGGTAAAGATCGTGTGGTAATGCATGTTGTGGTAGCTACCACCCTTAAGTTTGAATACCTGTCGCCAAATACCAATAGGTGTGATCCGGTAGCATCACTTGAGAACCAGTACCTCTAGGCTTAGTGTGTTTACTATCCTGGACTATATCGTCACTTAACATCAGGTGAGAGTGTGGTCAAAGCACTGAGCCTATACCGTGTAAAAAAGGGATGTCACATATTAATTAATCGGTGAATTAATGCGCCAAGATAGAATCACTCTACTGAGGTTACTGTCGCATTATCTATATGACGCGTTTGGGCGAAAGTTCCTACCTTGAAGCAAAAGGAATGCGCCACCGAATCGGCCGCGTCCCAATGACATAATTCATCTATTTTAGTTCAGTACATCCGTTGTTGTACACACACACACACACACACACACATATAAATATATATAGTTTTTATTTAGTCATAAATACATTTACATTGTTGTCTGGCTGTAAGTAAACAATATCCGCGGATGTGAGTGAGCGAATGCGAATTATCTTTTACATGATTTACGACTTTCGTTCATATACATAATATATATTCATTGTTTTATTTATTTATTTTAAAATTTAGCGAAATAATATATATCGGGCCTATGACGCGATTTTGATGTATCATGCTTTCATTTTAAATTAATGCGTTATCTACATGTTTATAAAATCTTTATGTCACTGATATTGTTTGTCATGAAATGAGAAGTCTGAGAAGTATAGCTGGAGTGAAGATGATTGACAAAGTCAGGAATAGTATGATAAGGGAACGCTGTGGTGTGGTAGAGGATGTGGTGACCAAAATAGAGAAAGGTATGCTTAGTTGGTTTGGGCATGTAGAGAGATTAACGAAATTAATTTATAAGGCGAGGGTGAATAGGCAAGTCGGTAAGGGTCGACCTAGGCGAACGTATCTAGGCCAAATCAATCATGTGTTAAATAAAGGCCAGGTAAAAAGTACTCATAACCGACGAGCATGTATGAAAGCGCTCATGAAAGTAGGGGAAGCGAAAGAGGTGTGTCAAGATCGGTGCAAGTGGAAGGACGTAATCTCTGCCTACCCCCACGGGAGAAAAGCGTGATGATATGTATGTATGTATGTTTATTTGTCGTTATCGATTTTACGGACACGTTGTACATACAGGACGATAGTGTACAGAAAAACATTATGTCATTTCACATGGATATTAGTCATCATTACAATACATTTAGAATTTTACTTTGAATTGTATATTTAACAACTGTAGATATATGGTACCGATAAAGTATTCCAAATTTCTTACATATACCCTTCCCTCCCCTTTGTTAGCAATAGTGAACCATGAAAACGTAAGCATTAGTATAACTTTCAAAAATAAAGAACATGATAGGTAAACAAGTAAACATTGGCTATGTAAACGCCATTTCGGCAAAAATCAGCAAAGCATAGAAACCATTTTTATGTATAATTAGATAGAAAATTATCATATCATACCACCAGAAACTCTACTGTCTCTGTGACTTGAGTACTAGTTTCTCCAAGTTTAACATGTTACCTGCGCTACTACTACTACTACTACTCTAAATCATCACTGAACATCATTCGAGATTGTAATCAAACCTATAAATATACATTATATTAAAAAAGTCATGCAAACAGACACAAAAAAGAAAAATAAAACGCAATACTAAATCACTAAGACCAATCCGCAATATTTATAGAGCAATTGTTTATCAAAAAAGATTTTTTATAACGTGCCTTATGATTTGAAAACATTAATCTGGACGGAATCCATAATTATTATGATGATATTATATTATTACATACATACGTAAATACATATCATTACGCCTTTCTCCCGTGGGGGTAGGCAGAGATTACGTCCTTCCCCTTGCTAAGATCTTGACACACCTCTTTCGCTTTCCCTACTTTCATGAGCGCTTTCATACATGCTCGTCGGTTATGAGTACTTTTTACCTGGCCTTTATTTAACACATGATTGATTTGGCCTAGATACGTTCGCCTAGGTCGACCCTTACCGACTTGCCCATTCACCCTCGCCTTATAAATTAATTTCGTTAATCTTCTCTCATCCATCCTCTCTACATGCCCAAACCAACTAACTGACTTATAACATTATATTATTATGTATTATTTATAATAAACGCGTGTGTGTAATAAAGGCGTCGAACAATGCACATTCCACGTTCATTCATTGTTAACGGATCGTTTGATTGAATCGAGCGATGTTTCTCATAATATATTATGTGCAATTATTTAGAAATTACATAGAAATGTGCAAATCAGCCGACCAAACGAGATGTGCCATCAACTGGTCTCCTGTTATCTAACGAAAACCCATTTAAAAAAACGCATGTACGTATATTGAAAGAAAAATCAAAATGTGCTTCCCTCGAACTTGATATTCTAACTGTTCATATATTTTAAACTGGATGTATTAATGTTGAACATATAATGGTTATTATTCAATGCATGTATCATTTTCAACATCATTCTTTTTGTAAGTTATTAATTTATTACCTCACAGGTTCTATTCTTCTTCTATCTTGCCATATCTCAATATAATCACGTCAGGGTTACCAGTTTAGCAGTTTAATCTATATACAACATATAAAACAAAGTTGGATTGAGGGTCCGTCTAATCCGCGACTCAAACTAGTGTCCTATCAGAAAAAAAAGCGGAACTAATAGGACGGGGCCACAAGGGCTGCCACGTACTATAAGAGCCGGGTTTGGAAATACATTCAAACATTTTAATTGGATTTCAATGAATTGATACACGCTGGTTACGTCGTATTTTGGTTCGGGCTACAACTCTCAGCATTGTATCCAATCAAGATATAAAATACATACAAATAAATATCATAGGTAATAGCTAGGTGAAAGCCGATACGTTGTACTAAAATTCAACGAAAATATGTTGGGTTTACAGATATTTATACATTCTTTATACATTCATATTGCTCATTACTGCGGTAAATTATTCGGTTTTCTGATGAAAAACTATATTAGTTATGATGTTGTCCGTTGCTTTGCCTGCGAATGTCTATTATTAGAGTGTACTTAGTGCTTTGCGTATTGCAGATTATATACATTTTATATCTTCGCGAAAGTGTTTTTTAATACAATTATTTTAATTTTATTGATTAATAAATTGATATGAATCCGAATATATTATACAATAAGCTTGCAATTTCGGTGAATAAAAACATTGGAATTAAATTATAACAAAATGGTTTCAAAATGTTCAGTTATGCTAGATACGAAGGTCATCTATTACCAAGTAGTTATAAGCCCGATACATCAGTATCATTTAAGTGCAAGTCCCTTTAGGCTTAGAGTGTTACCATCTTTGCTCACATTGTCACTTAATATCACATGAGATAGTGGTCAAATGCTAAACCTGTATAGTATAAAATATTTAAAAAACTAACAGACCTTGGAGTCGTTGGATTATTGTACTATCAAGTCTGTTTTGACCTGAAATGGCTTTCGGATTTATAAAGTTATTAAGAAATTATAAATATATATATTTAATGATAATATAAACGTTATCTGTATTATTATATAAAGAGGTAAAATTGATTTTTTGTTTGTTATGGATAAAATTGAAAACTACTTATCCGATTTAAAAAAAATCACCTATAGAAAGTTACATTACCAGCGAGTAACATAGGCTATATATATATTTATACATTACAGATTTCTTTAAACCCGTTGGAACCCGGGATAGGTTGCTAGTTATATATTAAAAGTACGTATCGGTCATTAGCAATACTTCGATTTGTTGATCAAGTAACATTTATAAAATTCCAAAGTTGAAATATTAAAAAAAAACGTCAGTTCGAAGGTCTTTTTAATAATATAATATTACTAGCTATGTCCACGGCTTCACCCACGTGGAATTTAGACAACTTCTAGCCAAAATTTTCCCTCTGGATACAATTGATCTCAGTACCAAATTTTATCGAAATCTGCTTAGTGATTTAGGTGTGAAAAGGTAACAGATCAACATACAGACCCAGCTGGTGCACGCGATTTCGTCTGTGTAGAATTAATACTTAAGTACCCTATTTATTACTCCATGCTTTTAATAATTAGTAATTAGTATGGACTAATTAAATAGATTTAAAAAAATTGTCTATTTATCTTGAAAGAGTTCAAGTAAACTTTGCATTTCAGATCTAACGGTGACACAATAGTTGATCGATTCCTACCATCTAATGGTCATGCCTAGTTTATGCTCTTAGAGATTAAATGTCTTGGTTCTAACTTAAATGGAACGAATTTCCCACATACACTTAAATTCTCTAATTCACCCTCATAGGGGTAAAATTTTTAAAAACGTCGATACATTTTATCAAATCAGCATTAAGCGTAATAATTTATACTTATATGCACACATACACCGCAAATCTACTAGAAAGGTTTTTCGACTTATTGGCAAATCGAATTTTAAAAAAATTCGGCGAAATTGATATTCTTGTCGCCTTCGAAATTTTGGCGCCGCAGATTATTATAGCCTACCAGGAATTCCGCTACTACCGCTGCCGTCTTAGTCGTAACATTTTGAAAAACGGCGTAATTCGTGTTCGTTTATTTTAACCTGAAGCTGTTATATGAAATATTATGCTTCTTAGTTCGAAAATATCTAACTTGCCACCCCTGTTTCACCCTCTTAAGAGTAAAATTCTCGCTTTATCCTATATTTTATCCCCTTAGGAGTGAAATTTCCAAAAATACTTTTTCTTTAAATAGGCAAACATTTTAAGTTAACCTAACGGTTTAGGGCCTGCCTCTATATTTTTTTTTTATTGAGACATCCACATCGTTGTCACTTTTAACAGACAAGGTATTTTGAATTTAAATTTATTGTTTAAATTTCTAATGTAGTTAAATGTCGTATACGCTAATGATCTGTAATAAAAAAAATTATAACTAATAAATAAAATTTGTAATTTCAAAAAGTTTTTGTTTGTTAAATCAAAACAATAATTTATTACTAAATACATATAAAATAATTGATGACACCTGAGGCAAAAACACTTAATTAGTACAAAAAAAAAACAAATTAATTAGGGTTCTGTGTAACTCATGAAATTATAATCAGAAGACAATTAAGTGGATAACGCGATGAAAACATTATTTTCTAATGATTATTTCAAAACCATATTACGTAGTGAAGAATATATGAAACATGACCAAATCCGCGGGCGCACAGTTAGTAAATAAATAATATTTTAATAAAAAGTTTCTTTTTCAGCATTTTCAACGATATTTCATCAGGGTATTTTATCACTAAGTGGCATTATTATACATGTGTAGTTATCACTGTGTAACTTTCAGGTGACGTGGTATCGCAACGAAAGGCGACTTTTGGAGGCGGAGAGGGTATCGCTAGCGAGGGACGGTAACTTCTGGTGCGCGGATGTCGCCACCGTTAGCGTGGACGACGCCGGACGTTGGACCTGCACGGCAGAGAACACGGGTGGTAGGGCCAGCTGCTCCGCACATCTAAACGTACTTGGTAAATATAAACTCTGAAAAAAAAATACAATACAATAAAAATTTTGAATTTAATCAACGAGATTAAATCACTAACAGATTTGCAATAAATATTAGTATTATTATAATAATTTTCAATACATTGTATGTTTTTTGAGTAAAAACTCGTCATCTGAATAATTTACTCTATTAATTAACGTTCGAAAACAAAATGCCCCAAACAGATCATTAGTTACTAGTCTATTTCTTTTAAGAAACTAATTGAGCTATGTAGGATTTTATGCGTTTCAATTCTCTCTAATTCTCTGTAAGTGGTCCGATCAGCTAGTGATAACAGTGTTTAAGAGTTTTTCAACAATAATCTAGTCTTCTGAGTAAACACTTCTGAAATATTTTCCCCTCAACTCATATATTTCGAAACTTTAAATCAGTAAATCTGTTATTAAGATTTTGATCTTTTATAAGAATCTTGGCTCCTAATAGTAATAATAAATATGATTAATCACATTTCTGTTTCTTTATTTTATCTTTTTGACCTACTTAATAAGGTAGAATGCTGTTATCTTCACTGTGGTAATTGTGATAAAACGAATAGGACGATGAAAATTTGAGTCGAGCAAAAATTCAGCATATTTTATGTTGACAGATTACATCTGATTTAAAGCGAAATATTATGGTTGCATCTTCTCCTCCAGTTTAGTAAAAACTTTCTTATCCATATAATATAACATAGAAACAAAATACTTTTACATATATTAACCAAAATTTATAATTATTATGCCATTTTTTTACAATTCTCTATTAGTTAGATCTTCACAAGAATATCATTTCTTGTTAAGTGGCGGTGAAGTCAAATTTAATAACACGCTAAGACACTGATTTTGAACTATCAGAATAGACAAGTGTACGGTGTAGACTTCCAGCGTGAGTTAGGTGATCACTAAAATTCCCTATATTAATGATTTGGTTCCACCACGGTTTCATATTTTTTTAGCTAGGAAGCTGGATCGGTCTATCAGATATTACAATATTTTATAACGAAATCATTAAAGGAGGAATTAAGATTTTATAAGCTTCACACTAAGTTGCAAAACTAAGTTAATCCGTTCAAAATAATTGATTCTATCGGGAGCCCAAGTTGCGAATAAAGCTGTGTCAAATTATTCCAGTGCCCAAACCCTACAAACGTCCCGAATTCATAGAGGAATTGCGAGCACTTCTCACGGAACAAGGCACTGTATCTTTGGAGTGTAAGGTTGTGGGTGTTCCTACACCTGTACTGAGGTGGTTCAAGGTACATTTTCTTATCACTCTGGTTTTTAAAATTCATTCATAACCCATAACTATATGTTCGGATGTGGAAGTGATGCTTATTGTTTATCCTAATGATATTGTTACTGTTTCACCAGAACTTTATTTTTATACATTAGATATCGTCATTAACTTATGACGTACGACTAGAACGTGTAAGTTTGACCGAGTATACGCTGTGCCCAGAAATTTTTATTTAGTATCAAATTTTATAAAAAGTCTTTCTTTCTCTGTCAGTTTGTTAATGTACATTTATGTAGCGGTTAAAATGTTTTATTTTGTATAATTTTATTCCATAAATTTCAAATTAATATTCCAGGATAGTCGTGAAATAAAAGCGGGCGATGTGTTTGCGTTAACAGCAAATGCTGAGGATCCAACATCATTAGGCACATATACATGCGAGGCAGTGAATTGTATGGGCAGGGCCTACTCCTCCTCCAAGGTACACGTTGTCGGACGTGGCAACGCGGAGGGCTCTAATAGATCTAACAACAGGTTCGTTATTTGAAAGATATCACTATTATCAACGAAAATATATAATAAGTATTATGTAATGGCGAAAGATCATAAACTTCAGGAGCCACAGGAAGAATATATACGGACAGTTGTTTTTGTCATATTTCTTTACTAATATTTCTGTAAAACCCTAGGTAGAAAGATAAAACTTCACAAAATCTGATTTCTCATTGAAGCGATGATGGCGCAGTGGATAGTGCGGCTGGATTCTACGTCAATGGACGCTGATTCAAACTCACCTAACAAACTCTAAAAGTTTTTGGTGAAGGAAAACGTTATGAGGAAACCATAGCATAGTGGTAGGGCATTTTCTAACAATACTCGCCTCGGTAACTACCACTCTCAAGTTCGAAAACCTGTCGCCAAATACCAATAGGTGTGTTCCGGCAACATCACTTGAGAACCAGTATCTAGCTTAGTGCGTTTACCACCCTGGACCAGATCGTCACATAACATCAGGTGAGATTGTGGTCAAAGCACTGGCCTATACCATGTGTGTGTGTACCCTTTATCTTATTTCATCTAAAATGTTGTTTTGTGTTAATCAAAATGTGTTATCCCAGTGGAATTTTGCCGGAGCCACCACCCATCTTCACAAAAGAGTTGGAAGACCAGTTCGTGAGGATTTGTGAACCGCTTACGCTCAGTTGTCAGGTGGTGGTACCGCCGTGGCCTCGTTCCGTGGTATGGTACAACAAGGAAGGGAAAGTCGAGTCCAATGAAAGGTATAGTTTGCAATTATATAAATGTACTATCAGTATGTACTACCCGTTTGGGGTCGAAACTCTGGGACCGTGGGGCCCGAGTGCTCATAGCCTTTTCAAGGATCTCGCGGGTCGTCTAGTCGACACGTCTCGCGACCAGAGGGCTGGCCAATATTTGGCACAGCGAATTAGCATTGCCATCCAACGTGGCAATATGGCCAGCCTCCTGGGAACCTTCCCGTCTGGCGGCGAGCTGGACGGCATTCATTATTTATAGTATTTTATTTTAATTTTAAGTTTTTGTGTATAAATTTATGTACTTTTTGAATAAATTATTCATTAGTCTATCAGATTGAGTTGAAAGTATAGTAACATTCAATTAGTTCTAGAAACAATAATTCTAGAAATATATCGAAATCTATTAAATTAGATACCCAAATCATGACACCTGAATGCTCGACTCAACAGTTTATTGGAATTTCCGTTGACTGAATAATGTGATTCTCTGTTACAAAAAATTGATGATGCGCCATAATCAAACTAACTTAATTTTGTACCTTTGTCTATGAGGTAAAAGTAAGCCTTTTCAGTACCTATTTCACTGGTTGTTTATCGTTGTATTGATTATATTTGAGAACCAGTTATCTATATACTCTTAGCGTGGTAGTGTCTTAAATCAAAATCAAAGTAACGGTTCAACATAAACTCTTTATTTTTAATTGATAAACGACGAAAGATTTATTGTTTTAAAACAAAGTAATGGTCCTATATTTGGGCTCTCATATCTAGTTGTTTCGGATATAATAGTTGTAGGTTACAAATTCTGTACTATCCCAAAACTGTTAAATTTTCTTAGCGTTTCACCACAATTCCGTTTGATGTTAGATGTGTATGTTTCACCAAGCCTTAAACAATTGGCTGTTAAATGAAATTTGCTTAGGTACTTGGCGATAGATTTTCTAATTGAGGATAGCCAAGCTTTATTTATTTATATTTCTTTATTGTATATTACTTAACAGTACATACAGTTTATTATTATAACATTTAAGTAGTACCAATTACAAAGTAATTATAATTAAATTTTGTTATGCAGTATAATGTCTTGAAATTAAAATTTTATTGTATGTATGTGTGAGTTTGTGTATGCCTGAGTGTGAATATGTATGCGTGTGTGTGTGTGTGCGTGTGTTATAAATAGTGACCATATTTACTAAGTTCCTTCTCTCTCACCGTTTGTACGTAACGTATTGGGATTTTAGGTTTTAAGTTCTTTATAAAGATGTTCCTGTTTGGCTGAAAAAGATCGGCGTAATAGAATTTCGTATGATACGTGTCAAAACATCTATGCAAAACCGAGTTTTTGGTATAATTATGTTTAACTATTTGGGGTGCAAATAAGTGATGATTTCGAGTTATTTTCGTATGTATTTTTAAGGGGATCCTATACAGTAGTTCGGGACAGTCAATGTTGTAGTTCAATATGTCATACAAAAATCGCATATCGCAAAGAGATCGTCGTTCTGCTAATGAAGTTAAATTATAAAAGTCTGTAAAGAAAATGTATTACTGTCGTGTTATAGTAATATTAATATGAATTCATTGACCGAAAGTTTATTGGTCTCGAAGGTATCACGTATTAGAGGATGGTGTTGGTGCTTTTATGCTGGAGATATCAAGCTCCGAGTGGCGTGATGAGGGCGAGTGGAAAGCAGTTGCAACGAGCTCTGGTGGCCGTGTGGGAATATCCACTTGTTTCATTACTATGGATGGTAAATAGAAACTCCAAGCTATAAAATAAATTACTAGCTATCAGTGTTAAGATGACAGGACAAGGTTGTCAGTGATCTGATTTGTCGTGGTACGTGTATTAAGTAGAAGCTATAATACTTCTTTGTTTCTTACGATTCGAGGAACGGATTTACTCACTACCTGATGTCGAGTATAATTGTGTTTGAAGTTAATTACAAATAACCATGTTACGACAGTAATCTGCAAATTAATATATAAAATCAAGAACTACATTTTATTTCAACAAATTAATATTAGTGTCACTACAGTTAATTATTTATCTATACTTACTTATATATAATATATGTCTAACCTACTAATAATAAATAATATTCTATACTAATAAATAAAATTAAAGTGTCTGTTTGTAATGTCAACATTATTTTTTTTACTAAATAGATATGTAAATACATTAACTATACCAAAAGTACAATTTTAAAATTTTTTGTGTCTATCTGTTTGTATTGAGTAATCTCCGGAATGGCTAGATCGATTTGAATGGGATAATTTTACGGGCAAGTGCTGTAATTTTAGAAATATTTTACTTTATTTTGATAATAACATTTTTAAGGAAAATAATTAGGGTTCCGTGTAAAAAAATTGAGAACAATATACGATTCAAGGGACAGTACCATCAAAACATGATTTTCCAATGATTATTTCAAAACTATATTACACAGTGAAGACCATATAAAATTTTCTTTCATTTCTTTTTTTTGTACGCAATGAATCTTTGGCTGTTGATCGGTGTGACCTCTTATATAATTTAAATATGTTTTGATTGAACAATGATTTAAATATTTAATTAATACTCATTTCACAGTACCCAAAAAAACTATAGAAAACCACGTTTTATGGAAAACCTACAAGCTGTTCTCACTGAAGAAGGTCTGGTCTCCTTCGAGTGTAAAGTCGTTGGGTTTCCAACACCGGTACTAAGTTGGTTTAAAGACGGACAAGAGTTGAAACCGGGTGACGTATATCAACTCACTGGTACCAATTCTCTTGGCTCTTATTGCTGCATAGCTAGAAATTGTATGGGCCAGGCAAACAGCTCCGCTGAGCTGACTGTTGAAGATATCCAAACTCAATTAAACGAGGAAGAAAAGCTGCAACTTTTTTCGAAAAATCAGGCGCCCAAATTTGTTCAAGGACTAAAAAGTGTCGAAACAAAAATCGACGAGCAATATCGTTTCTTTGTTAAAGGTATGTTAAAAGTGTACATATTTTCTTTTGTATAACAATCTCAGTGTTTTTAATTAAGTAGATACATTGTTTTCAGTGGCCATTCCACCTGAACCTTCGGTACTATGGTATCGTGACGACCAGCCTGTAGATGAGTCACCCCGCTGTCACCTCGGTAAAGAAGATCATGGTGTATTCTTCCTAGACATACAAAACCTTGAGTTTCTTGATCAAGCTGAGTGGAAGTGTGTTGCAATGAATGATTTTGGGCACAGCGTCACATCATGTTTTCTAAAACTAATTATACCTAGACATTATAAAAAGCCAAGATTCCTTGAAAACCTCCAAGCTGTATTATCTGACGAAGGAGCAGTTAACCTTGAATGTAAAGTAATTGGTGTTCCTCAACCCGTTTTGAAGTGGTACAAAGATGGAGAGGAACTAAAACCTGGTGATATACACAGAATAATATCAGGTCAAGACGGTACATGTTGTTTGGGTACATACACATGTGAAGCTACCAATTGCATGGGAGTTGCTGCTAGTTCGGCATCACTCCTTGGTTTGGAAGATTCCATGAAGGAGAAGAAAAAGATAGAAGAGCAAGCGCTGCAAAGAAATTTATCTCTGAGTACAATACATGAAGAAAGAACGTCTCAAATGTATGATACTCCAGTAGGAGATATTACACTTGATGACAAAGAAGAAATCTCTTTCTCCTTTGATGGAAAAGAAGTTTCAGTTTCAGTTTCACTTTATGAAACTCCTGATTTGACTGAAGAAGAAGCTTTGCAAATTGTTGAAATGTATGCGGACCAGTTATCAGAAAATATAACTGAACATAACGTAGTCGAATTACCACCTCTTAGATTTGTTAAAGAAACTTCAACATCGGGTAATTTATTGATGGAAGCAATCATAATCGATGTCTCTCCTGAATATTTTGCATCACCAGAAGAAGATTTACGTACGGAGGCTGATGTGGAAGATCTGTCTATAGTAGATGAAAATGGGCTTCCACAACTTTCTTTAGAGCATGATATTGCTGTTGAAAGTTATCTGAATAAAAAGATGATTTTACTAGATGAAGAGAAAATGGACACACCCATAAAATTAAATAGAAAAAAGTCTGACTCGCAAAAGAGTATAGATGATTATTTCAGCTTATCAAGAGATACCTCGCTCTCAGAAGAAAAAAAAGATGATGACACACAATTAATGTCAGAAAGTGATCTGCAGAGTTTTGCTAGCGCTTATAGTTCAGGGAAACCAAAATCGAAGCCATCCAAACCTTCACCTGAAATTGGATTGGATTCATCTGAACCTACAAAAACTGTACTTTTTAAAGAAGTAATTCAAAATTACAACGAAAATGGAAACGAGTTTGAGCCTGATCTTTCTATTCACTGTATAAAAGAAAAGCAACGTAGTAGACGTAGTTCTCAGTCCAGTTCTAGTAGTGAAAAATCTGTTAGCAAAGTTAAAGATGAAGAAGTTATAGAAAAAGTTGAAATTGTGCTTCCGAAGAAATCCACTATGAATGATGAAGTATTTCAAAGAACAATGTCAGTAGTGAGTTTATGTCTTTCTAAAGTAATCAATGATATTCAACTAATTGAAAGAGATATTATCCTTAAATCAGAACTAATGTCATCGGTAGCTACGGCTTCAAGGAGTTTAGAGATAATTGGAAGCTTAATAAAACCCCTGTCAGAAATCCACAGTATAGTAGATGTAATTAAAGAATCAGTATTAGAGTCTAAAGAAGTTAGCAGCACATTATTCAATAAATTTCCAAAACCTCTAAAAGATCTTTATCAAATGCTTACAATTGTAGAAAAATGTATTGATGTAGAAAGCGATAACAAAACTTTGGTAAAAAAAACCTGCATATCAGTTGTCAAAAATTGTGGTGCAGAAATGCAAAATTTATTATCAGAATTAAATTGTATTATTGACAGCGATTTTTTGCTGACAGATGAAAAGACACTTTTAGAAATTAAGTCAATAACAAATGAAACAATGGCAATTATCCAGTTATCGACAGAAGCAATTGCAATTAAAAATCGATTGTTTGAAGCTGACAATATGTACCTAAAAGAACCAACAGCTGATAGCAAGCATTTACAAAATACACAAAAAGCAGTATTTGAACTTAAAAGTTCTCTTACCGCTTTACTGTATATAGCTGAAAGTGTCGTAAGTGATAACGTAATAAATCTAACTAAGGTTAAATGCGCTGAATGGATTCTGAATGACATTTCAATTCCTATTCAAGATTTACAAACTGGTTTAGAACAAATTGAAATGCTTTCGATCAGAGAATCAGAGATGCCGGTACAAAAGTATAATACAGAAATAATAGAGTCAGTTATGGAGCCAATAATAAAACTCAGGTCATCTTTTGAACGTCTTTCAACTGAAGCAAATATCGATAATGAAATGACTTTCAAAAATACCATTTTAACAATATATCAGAGTCTTGGTGAAATTTCATCACACATAAACACAATTGAAAAGAATATAGGAACATTTGATATTTTACAAAGTGACAACAAATTGGAAATGCTACAAAAAATGGCACAAATTTTAATAACATTAGAAAATAGCCTTCCACGATTAGATATTCTACCTGTTCTCAAGGAATACATAGAATCTTTGCATAAAACATTAACGAAAGTTTTGGAAAATGTTATAGAAAGTAATGAATCAAAAAAGTACTTTTGGTTTATGGATATTTGTAATACAGTTAGTAGATTGAACAATTGTTTGGTAAATATTGACTCAGAAAATATCTTATCATTACCGAGTCTTAGCAATACATTTAAAATTATACAAGATCATTTCGTGAAAAATATTTTCGAATCCGAACTCAATTGTTCAATTTTGACAAATGTTACTGATATACTTATAACACTTCAAGAATACATTAATCAAGTTGAAGAAGTCAATTTACATATTGATTCAGAATATGTGGATGATCTATCTGTCCAGGATATAGTCCAATCGAATTCAAATATTGTGCTTGAACATATAAATAAAACGGTAGCAGCTATAAATACTATCAAATCGATAGAAACTGTATCTACTCTAGTGATGAACATAAGACCAGCATTAGAAAATATAATTCCAGTTTTGGAAGATCTCAAACGAAATTTGCCATCGAGGGCAACAGGGGTTATGATCGAAGAACACATTTCTGATATTTCAAATTTGTCTGTAGCGGAAACTCTAGCAAATTCAATTTATGAGCTAAATCAAAACCTGCTTATATTAAATCAAACATTAATGGACAATGTAAGCGCCTTAAAAGAAAATAATATTGCTTTATCTGTTATTGTAGAACCGCTTTATGAATTACATAGGACATTACAAATTGTACAACATGATGTTATTTCATACTGCAAAGAAGATTTAAATCCATCTGAAATATATGTCAGTATCGCAAATGCTATACAGAGTTTGCATAGCTGTATTGTAGTAATACAAGAACAGAACGGAATTGAAGTAGCTGAAGATATGTCAACATTAGAAGATATATCTGGAATTAAAACGATAGCCGAGACTGTACCATCTGAATGTTTAATTTTACCAACAAGAAATGAACTACCAATTCAGCAAACAATTGAATTGCTTTCAGATAAATTACCGAAAGCTGCCGTTACAAAGGTACTACGCTTTTTGCATGAACATGTTATTATATTACAAAATCCTGAAATTATTGATGCTTTAGATTCGTTATCGAATACGAACGATTATAGTAATCTTAAAACAATACCGTTAGAATTGCATAAACTTAGTTCAAGAATTGACGAAATTCTCCGGTCTTTTGTAATCGAACATACATGTGATTTTTTTAAATCTGAGTATCTTCTCAAAGTTGGCCACTCTAGTGAACCCGATTCAAGATTTAAAGCAAAGCTTATCAGTTTTAAACATGAATAACATTCCAATTTATGAAAATGTATTACAGTTGCCAGCGGATAAATTACATTCCTTATTTAAAAAGATATGCAATTTTAAGGATGAACTAGATAAATGTAGGCAAGTTATTTTTCCTGCAATAGATATAACTGAACATACATTCGAAGTTTCAAATAAAGTTAGTAATTTAAGAGAATTATGTAAAAAAATTAAAAACGTTATTCAAAGTACTAGATGTATATTTTGTGACCCATACACGTTCGAAGAACTAGAAGTTATGCATGAAGCAGTTAATAATCTAATTGATGCTACAGATATTATGAAAGGCATTAATATTGAAAAAGTGAAATATACGATTACCGCACTCTACGAAAAAGTTATTCAAGCACATCAATCTACTATCCAATTTATCCCACAGCCATCAGAATTAGTAGCTCAAGAAGCTACATTTTTACAAATTATTAATGAAATCGAAAGCACTATCGCTGTTTTAGAACTATATGGTTTTGTGGATCTTTCTCATTGTTCGAATATATACACAACAATTACAACAACTTCACAGCCATTAATGAATCAAACAGGATTAAATTATATAATACATATAGATAATATTGTCGATAAAGCTGTGAATATTATTCAGGATTCATACAAAGAAGTTCCAGTATCCGATTTAATGATTGTTGAAGATTTCTTTAAAAGTTGTAAAAACCAATTTACGATATTACGGTGTCTAGCTTCGAGTCCTACGAACGGAATTACCTTTAAGGTAGTAATCAGATTATTACAAGAATATAAATTAATTTTAATTACTATAAATGACTTTAAAATTAAAAGATTTAAGCTAAATCTGTCAGGTAATGTCAGCGATTGTTTAGACACTTTCTTTATTCATGCTGATGATTGCATGCAAATAGTGCAAATTTCTCTTTTAAATCTTATAGACTTACATTCAGATTTCTTATTCAATGAACCAATTTTACGTATAGAGAAGGCTGCACATATGATTTCACAAATAGATGAAAACAGTAAAAATGAAGGCGTAGTAGAGGTGATCCAACACTTTATAAATCTTATAAATATTTCAAAACCTTTTATACGAAATGCTTACTCTGACATTATACAAGAAATAAAGGAACCTTTCGCACCAACAGGAAAAGATGAAGAGATCCTTATAAGTAGCATGGAACAGCTTTCACTGTTTTTTGAAACCAAGTTCACTAGTGTATCTAATAAAAAATTAAAAGAAAATATACGCAGTATTTTGAACTGTATTCAAAAGTATTCCAATTATAAAAATGCAATAGGTACAAGCAAAGTTTTAATTATTATATAACATGTCTAATTGAATGCGCGGATTTACTACAATCTAAAACTTTAGCCATCGATTTACAACCCCAAGTAACATCTACTAAAATTAATGAACTCAGATTTAAAGAAGGCTTAATTAAAATGATAGACCCACTTCAGAAATTCCATAAGCAGTTACTTAACATTCATCGGCAAATTATATGTGGAGTATGGGATGATTCGATTTCCATAGACATTGATAGAACAGAATCAATTGTAAAAAGTTTGTCCGATATCTACAAAGAAGTAGAAAAGCAAATGGAGTCACGACCGACGTCTATACCTAACAAACTAATGTCTCTAATAGTGGAAGTTGATAAAGAAATTCGCTCGATAAAAAATAGCCCACAGTCAATAGAAAATTTAAAGGAAATTCAAGCAATAAAAGAAGTAATACAACCAGTTGAAGATATTGCGAAGTCTCTTCAAAACCTAGTAGATGTAGCAAATGTTAATGCGGATAGACATAACATACTGGAAAAAGGTAAGCGTTAATTTTTCTATATTTTTAAAGTAAAATTAAAAATCAGTAACGTTCTACACAAGGTTTAAATATCAAGCTTTTTCAAGATTGATGTAAAAAAAAACTAAACGTGATAAGCGAAATCAGTTTTAATCTAAACAGCTATCTTAGGGTGTATAAATAAAACAACAGTTTGCGGTGATTCAAGGTAAGACAGTGTAACATTTTGGTTTTTTAAAGTTTTATTTGGTTGCAAAAACTATGTGAAATATTGAGAACTTATAATTTATGAATACAAAAATTATGTCATTGTTTAGAGCAACATCAGTTTTTTTTAATTTTATATTGTTTAAATTGATTATATTTGATATTCAATATGCGTTTGAATTTGCAATAATTCAGAATACGAAAAATTATACGTTTCATTATTAAAACAAAATGCGGTAAAAAAGGTAATGATATTCAAGACAACATAACATTCATTATAATATCATAGTAAAATAAATTCTAATATAAAACACCGTAATGTATAGCAAAATACGTAATTATTTGTTCTTGATAAATTTATTATTCTTGCTTTTTACATTCAAGTTATTTGCCCATAACAAAATACATGAATAAAATATTTTTATCTGTTGACAATGCTTCTGTTTCAAAGTTATGTTTAGGATGTTATATCATACGTCACTATATCACTTCATAGTCATATCACTTCATATCATTTATTACCTGCATAGTAAGAGCTGAAGGAACCGATATATATATATGTCACAGATATTATAAATTTCTGATATTTGAGAAAAAAGTTTTTAAGCAAGAACCACAGGCATAGAAAAAACAGAAAGACAAATGAAGATCTTAAATAAATAACTAAATCATTAGATACACTACTGTTATAACAATATTCTTGAAGCGAAAACTTCTTTAGCCGCGTTAAGCGATATTTGATAGGAGCAAAACTTAGTGTTTGCGTCACCGACATGCTAATGTGACGAGTTGCGTTAAGCTGGTTTAATTAATAATAATTTATTATTATATTACACATTAATAATAAACACTAGTATTTATTTTTGAATATTGGTATTAATATTTTCATTGTAATTTTAAATATTATTTAGCTTTGTAATATTTCATTACTGCTATACATCATGCAATTAATATTTCATAGTTTTGGGGTTTCACTTATATCGGTAGTCCTCATGATTACCTATTTTTCGAAGTGATAAATCCTTTAGGCGCATTGAGCACAGGGTGAACAAAAATCATGGAAGTCACGTCATTGTTACCGTACGCTTTCCATGATCTATATCTATACTGTGTATATAGATGTACATAAATATTCCTCCGTGCGTTATTAGAATACATTATATATATATACATAAAAAGAGTATATCTCTCTCTACATATGTATTATATTGTTTTCTTGGCGTCGCAGAAGCATTCGGCAGAGTTTTATTATTTATCTCTGATGGATAGAAATGTTAAGTACGATAGCAGATGCATAAACTTTTATCTTGCCACATCTAAAATATAATTTAAAGATAAAAAACAGTCTTATTTAGTTCTGTCGGCAGTCGGCATGGGTGCCTAGATTTTTTTTTCAATGCAGTAATTTGACCATTCTAATAATCTGACATACAATAGATTTTAATAAAGGAATATTAGTGAGAAGTTACTGTGCATACATAAATAGATATGTATACATAGATATATGGTGATTAATATATCTTCCAGCTAGAATCTATTTAATTTTAATGTAACTTTAAAGTTAACTAAAGTTAAAGTTAACATAAACATTACTATATCGATTAATTTAAGTATAATAAAATACACTATGATAATTTAATGGTTCATGAAATAAATTAACAAAGATAAATTCATAAATACTAAATAAATATAAAATGTATCAATAAAATTACGTTTATTATTTATGAATTATTTTAAAGTGAATTTGTTACATAGCCTTGATTTAAATTTCAAAGTCTTAAAAAATGAAAATCGGAAATGCTTAGGTTTTTTTAAATATAACTAATAACATCTTTTAATTTCAGAGAAAATGGCACAGATTATTCAACACTTAGACCAATACATTGAAGTAATAGAAATTGTTGAAGAAACTTCTGTTATAATCAAATTAGATTTGAAAGAAACCATGAAAATTGCCCACGAATTACGGGAAAGTATAGTAATATTAGAAAATGTGAAGGACACTGCACAAACTGAAAATATGAATAAAGTGCAAGATAATCAAATACATTTAGCACAAAAATTACAGATAGCATTGTCTACATTACAGTTACAAGTTCTTGATAATGCGCAAGAATTAGCACCTGAACTAAGCCCAACGGTGCTACAACGTATTGGCAAAATCACTACCCACTTACAAGCTGGTTTAGTAGCTGTTATAGGAGATCACGTTGTAGTACAATCCCCAACTAAATTGAAAAATGACACTACAATGCTTTATGTCGAAGAAGAAAGTTCTCAAATTACACAAAACATGGATGTTCACAAATTATCAGATCAAAATACTGCGCAAAAAATTAAAGAACAGGTCCTAAGTAAGCAAATAATAACCAATGTAGATAACTCTACTTTTTCTGAAAATATGCAAGCAGAAGCCTTCAAAGAAACTCCTTTGCTCTTGGAGCACAATAATGAGTACTTATCGGAGGAAATAATTAACGTGATTCAAGATTTGTCCACAGTGATTAATACAGAATCACTCAAGGAATCAGTTAATATTGCAAAAGAATTACGCGAGTGCATTGTCGAGTCGAAACTAGACGTGCAGGAAGATTCGAGTACTGCGAAATGTGAATTGATCAAGGAACAACAGGCCAAGTTAGCAGAACAGTTACAATCTGCTTTATCGGTACTCCAAGATCAAGCGTTAGAAAACTTGCAAGACCTAACTAATATCGATAAAGAGAAGATTCAGCGCGTTACAGAATTAACAGAAAGCCTCAAAACCGATTTGGTCGCTGTAGTTTGTCAAGAACAAGTAATGGAAAGTGACCGTGAACAGAAGATAGAAGACGCCTTGAAAGAAACTCCTACGCTCTTAGAACACATTAATGAGTACGTATCGGAGGAAACAATTAACGTGATTCAAGATTTGTCCACAGTGATTAATACCGAACCACTCAAGGAATCAGTTAATATTGCAAAAGAATTACGCGAGTGCATTGTCGAGTCGAAACCAGACGTGCAGGAAGATTCGAGTACTGCGAAATGTGAATTGATCAAGGAACAACAGGCCAAGTTAGCAGAACAGTTACAATCTGCTTTATCGGTACTCCAAGATCAAGCGTTAGAAAACTTGCAAGACCTAACTAATATCGATAAAGAAAAGATTCAGCGCGTTACAGAATTAACAGAAAGCCTCAAAACCGATTTGGTCGCTGTAGTTTGTCAAGAACAAGTAATGGAAAGTGACCGCGAACAGAAGATAGAAGACGCCTTGAAAGAAACTCCTACGCTCTTAGAACACATTAATGAGTACGTATCGGAGGAAACACAATTAACGTGATTCAAGATTTGTCCACAGTGATTAATACCGAACCACTCAAGGAATCAGTTAATATTGCAAAAGAATTACGCGAGTGCATTGTCGAGTCGAAACCAGACGTGCAGGAAGATTCGAGTACTGCGAAATGTGAATTGATCAAGGAACAACAGGCCAAGTTAGCAGAACAGTTACAATCTGCTTTATCGGTACTCCAAGATCAAGCGTTAGAAAACTTGCAAGACCTAACTAATATCGATAAAGAAAAGATTCAGCGCGTTACAGAATTAACAGAAAGCCTCAAAACCGATTTGGTCGCTGTAGTTTGTCAAGAACAAGTAATGGAAAGTGACCGCGAACAGAAGATAGAAGACGCCTTGAAAGAAACTCCTACGCTCTTAGAACACATTAATGAGTACGTATCGGAGGAAACAATTAACGTGATTCAAGATTTGTCCACAGTGATTAATACCGAACCACTCAAGGAATCAGTTAATATTGCAAAAGAATTACGCGAGTGCATTGTCGAGTCGAAACCAGACGTGCAGGAAGATTCGAGTACTGCGAAATGTGAATTGATCAAGGAACAACAGGCCAAGTTAGCAGAACAGTTACAATCTGCTTTATCGGTACTCCAAGATCAAGCGTTAGAAAACTTGCAAGACCTAACTAATATCGATAAAGAGAAGATTCAGCGCGTTACAGAATTAACAGAAAGCCTCAAAACCGATTTGGTCGCTGTAGTTTGTCAAGAACAAGTAATGGAAAGTGACCGCGAACAGAAGATAGAAGACGCCTTGAAAGAAACTCCTACGCTCTTAGAACACATTAATGAGTACGTATCGGAGGAAACAATTAACGTGATTCAAGATTTGTCCACAGTGATTAATACCGAACCACTCAAGGAATCAGTTAATATTGCAAAAGAATTACGCGAGTGCATTGTCGAGTCGAAACCAGACGTGCAGGAAGATTCGAGTACTGCGAAATGTGAATTGATCAAGGAACAACAGGCCAAGTTAGCAGAACAGTTACAATCTGCTTTATCGGTACTCCAAGATCAAGCGTTAGAAAACTTGCAAGACCTAACTAATATCGATAAAGAGAAGATTCAGCGCGTTACAGAATTAACAGAAAGCCTCAAAACCGATTTGGTCGCTGTAGTTTGTCAAGAACAAGTAATGGAAAATGACCGCGAACAGAAGATAGAAGACGCCTTGAAAGAAACTCCTACGCTCTTAGAACACATTAATGAGTACGTATCGGAGGAAACAATTAACGTGATTCAAGATTTGTCCACAGTGATTAATACAGAATCACTCAAGGAATCAGTTAATATTGCAAAAGAATTACGCGAGTGCATTGTCGAGTCGAAACCAGACGTGCAGGAAGATTCGAGTACTGCGAAATGTGAATTGATCAAGGAACAACAGGCCAAGTTAGCAGAACAGTTACAATCTGCTTTATCGGTACTCCAAGATCAAGCGTTAGAAAACTTGCAAGACCTAACTAATATCGATAAAGAGAAGATTCAGCGCGTTACAGAATTAACAGAAAGCCTCAAAACCGATTTGGTCGCTGTAGTTTGTCAAGAACAAGTAATGGAAAGTGACCGCGAACAGAAGATAGAAGACGCCTTGAAAGAAACTCCTACGCTCTTAGAACACATTAATGAGTACGTATCGGAGGAAACAATTAACGTGATTCAAGATTTGTCCACAGTGATTAATACAGAATCACTCAAGGAATCAGTTAATATTGCAAAAGAATTACTCGAGTGCATTGTCGAGTCGAAACCAGACGTGCAGGAAGATTCGAGTACTGCGAAATGTGAATTGATCAAGGAACAACAGGCCAAGTTAGCAGAACAGTTACAATCTGCTTTATCGGTACTCCAAGATCAAGCGTTAGAAAACTTGCAAGACCTAACTAATATCGATAAAGAGAAGATTCAGCGCGTTACAGAATTAACAGAAAGCCTCAAAACCGATTTGGTCGCTGTAGTTTGTCAAGAACAAGTAATGGAAAGTGACCGCGAACAGAAGATAGAAGACGCCTTGAAAGAAACTCCTACGCTCTTAGAACACATTAATGAGTACGTATCAGAGGAAACAATTAACGTGATTCAAGATTTGTTCACAGTGATTAATACAGAATCACTCAAGGAATCAGTTAATAGTGCAAAAGAATTACGCGAGTGCATTGTCGAGTCGAAACCAGACGTGCAGGAAGATTCGAGTACTACGAAATGTGAATTGATTAAGGAACAACAGGCCAAGTTAGCAGAACAGTTACAATCTGCTTTATCGGTACTCCAAGATCAAGCGTTAGAAAACTTGCAAAACCTTACTAATATCGACAAGGAGAAGATTCAGCGCGTTACAGAATTAACAGAAAGTCTCAAAACCGATTTAGTCGCTGTTGTTTGTCAGGAACAAGTAATAGAAAGTGACCGCGAACAGAAGATAGAAGACATCTTGAAAGAAACTCCTACGCTCTTAGAACTCATTAATGAGTACGTATCGGAGGAAACAATTAACGTGATTCAAGATTTGTCCACAGTGATTAATACAGAATCACTCAAGGAATCAGTTAATATTGCAAAAGAATTACGCGAGTGCATTGTCGAGTCGAAACCAGACGTGCAGGAAGATTCGAGTACTGCGAAATGTGAATTGATCAAGGAACAACAGGCCAAGTTAGCAGAACAGTTACAATCTGCTTTATCGGTACTCCAAGATCAAGCGTTAGAAAACTTGCAAGACCTAACTAATATCGATAAAGAGAAGATTCAGCGCGTTACAGAATTAACAGAAAGCCTCAAAACCGATTTGGTCGCTGTAGTTTGTCAAGAACAAGTAATGGAAAGTGACCGCGAGCAGAAGATAGAAGACGCCTTGAAAGAAACTCCTACGCTCTTAGAACACATTAATGAGTACGTATCGGAGGAAACAATTAACGTGATTCAAGATTTGTCCACAGTGATTAATACCGAACCACTCAAGGAATCAGTTAATATTGCAAAAGAATTACGCGAGTGCATTGTCGAGTCGAAACCAGACGTGCAGGAAGATTCGAGTACTGCGAAATGTGAATTGATCAAGGAACAACAGGCCAAGTTAGCAGAACAATTACAATCTGCTTTATCGGTACTCCAAGATCAAGCGTTAGAAAACTTGCAAGACCTAACTAATATCGATAAAGAGAAGATTAAGCACGTTACAGAATTAACAGAAAGCCTCAAAACCGATTTGGTCGCTGTAGTTTGTCAAGAACAAGTAATGGAAAGTGACCGCGAACAGAAGATAGAAGACGCCTTGAAAGAAACTCCTACGCTCTTAGAACACATTAATGAGTACGTATCGGAGGAAACAATTAACGTGATTCAAGATTTGTCCACAGTGATTAATACCGAACCACTCAAGGAATCAGTTAATATTGCAAAAGAATTACGCGAGTACATTGTCGAGTCGAAACCAGACGTGCAGGAAGATTCGAGTACTGCGAAATGTGAAATTGATCAAGGAACAACAGGCCAAGTTAGCAGAACAGTTACAATCTGCTTTATCGGGACTCCAAGATCAAGCGTTAGAAAACTTGCAAGACCTGACTAATATCGATAAAGAGAAGATTCAGCGCGTTACAGAATTAACAGAAAGCCTCAAAACCGATTTGGTCGCTGTAGTTTGTCAAGAACAAGTAATGGAAAGTGACCGCGAACAGAAGATAGAAGACGCCTTGAAAGAAACTCCTACGCTCTTAGAACACATTAATGAGTACGTATCGGAGGAAACAATTAACGTGATTCAAGATTTGTCCACAGTGATTAATACCGAACCACTCAAGGAATCAGTTAATATTGCAAAAGAATTACGCGAGTGCATTGTCGAGTCGAAACCAGACGTGCAGGAAGATTCGAGTACTGCGAAATGTGAATTGATCAAGGAACAACAGGCCAAGTTAGCAGAACAGTTACAATCTGCTTTATCGGTACTCCAAGATGAAGCGTTAGAAAACTTGCAAGACCTAACTAATATCGATAAAGAGAAGATTAAGCACGTTACAGAATTAACAGAAAGCCTCAAAACCGATTTGGTCGCTGTAGTTTGTCAAGAACAAGTAATGGAAAGTGACCGCGAACAGAAGATAGAAGACGCCTTGAAAGAAACTCCTACGCTCTTAGAACACATTAATGAGTACGTATCGGAGGAAACAATTAACGTGATTCAAGATTTATCCACAGTGATTAATACCGAACCACTAAAGGAATCAGTTAATATTGCAAAAGAATTACGCGAGTGCATTGTCGAGTCGAAACCAGACGTGCAGGAAGATTCAAATACTGCGAAATGTGAATTGATCAAGGAACAACAGGCCAAGTTAGCAGAACAGTTACAATCTGCTTTATCGGTACTCCAAGATCAAGCGTTAGAAAACTTGCAAGACCTAACTAATATCGATAAAGAGAAGATTCAGCGCGTTACAGAATTAACAGAAAGCCTCAAAACCGATTTGGTCGCTGTAGTTTGTCAAGAACAAGTAATGGAAAGTGACCGCGAACAGAAGATAGAAGACGCCTTGAAAGAAACACCTACGCTCTTAGAACACATTAATGAGTACGTATCGGAGGAAACAATTAACGTGATTCAAGATTTGTCCACAGTGATTAATACCGAACCACTCAAGGAATCAGTTAATATTGCAAAAGAATTACGCGAGTGCATTGTCGAGTCGAAACCAGACGTGCAGGAAGATTCGAGTACTGCGAAATGTGAATTGATCAAGGAACAACAGGCCAAGTTAGCAGAACAGTTACAATCTGCTTTATCGGTACTCCAAGATCAAGCGTTAGAAAACTTGCAAGACCTAACTAATATCGATAAAGAAAAGATTCAGCGCGTTACAGAATTAACAGAAAGCCTCAAAACCGATTTGGTCGCTGTAGTTTGTCAAGAACAAGTAATGGAAAGTGACCGCGAACAGAAGATAGAAGACGCCTTGAAAGAAACTCCTACGCTCTTAGAACACATTAATGAGTACGTATCGGAGGAAACAATTAACGTGATTCAAGATTTGTCCACAGTGATTAATACCGAACCACTCAAGGAATCAGTTAATATTGCAAAAGAATTACGCGAGTGCATTGTCGAGTCGAAACCAGACGTGCAGGAAGATTCGAGTACTGCGAAATGTGAATTGATCAAGGAACAACAGGCCAAGTTAGCAGAACAGTTACAATCTGCTTTATCGGTACTCCAAGATCAAGCGTTAGAAAACTTGCAAGACCTAACTAATATCGATAAAGAAAAGATTCAGCGCGTTACAGAATTAACAGAAAGCCTCAAAACCGATTTGGTCGCTGTAGTTTGTCAAGAACAAGTAATGGAAAGTGACCGCGAACAGAAGATAGAAGACGCCTTGAAAGAAACTCCTACGCTCTTAGAACACATTAATGAGTACGTATCGGAGGAAACAATTAACGTGATTCAAGATTTGTCCACAGTGATTAATACCGAACCACTCAAGGAATCAGTTAATATTGCAAAAGAATTACGCGAGTGCATTGTCGAGTCGAAACCAGACGTGCAGGAAGATTCGAGTACTGCGAAATGTGAATTGATCAAGGAACAACAGGCCAAGTTAGCAGAACAGTTACAATCTGCTTTATCGGTACTCCAAGATCAAGCGTTAGAAAACTTGCAAGACCTAACTAATATCGATAAAGAAAAGATTCAGCGCGTTACAGAATTAACAGAAAGCCTCAAAACCGATTTGGTCGCTGTAGTTTGTCAAGAACAAGTAATGGAAAGTGACCGCGAACAGAAGATAGAAGACGCCTTGAAAGAAACTCCTACGCTCTTAGAACACATTAATGAGTACGTATCGGAGGAAACAATTAACGTGATTCAAGATTTGTCCACAGTGATTAATACCGAACCACTCAAGGAATCAGTTAATATTGCAAAAGAATTACGCGAGTGCATTGTCGAGTCGAAACCAGACGTGCAGGAAGATTCGAGTACTGCGAAATGTGAATTGATCAAGGAACAACAGGCCAAGTTAGCAGAACAGTTACAATCTGCTTTATCGGTACTCCAAGATCAAGCGTTAGAAAACTTGCAAGACCTAACTAATATCGATAAAGAGAAGATTCAGCGCGTTACAGAATTAACAGAAAGCCTCAAAACCGATTTGGTCGCTGTAGTTTGTCAAGAACAAGTAATGGAAAGTGACCGCGAACAGAAGATAGAAGACGCCTTGAAAGAAACTCCTACGCTCTTAGAACACATTAATGAGTACGTATCGGAGGAAACAATTAACGTGATTCAAGATTTGTCCACAGTGATTAATACCGAACCACTCAAGGAATCAGTTAATATTGCAAAAGAATTACGCGAGTGCATTGTCGAGTCGAAACCAGACGTGCAGGAAGATTCGAGTACTGCGAAATGTGAATTGATCAAGGAACAACAGGCCAAGTTAGCAGAACAGTTACAATCTGCTTTATCGGTACTCCAAGATCAAGCGTTAGAAAACTTGCAAGACCTAACTAATATCGATAAAGAGAAGATTCAGCGCGTTACAGAATTAACAGAAAGCCTCAAAACCGATTTGGTCGCTGTAGTTTGTCAAGAACAAGTAATGGAAAATGACCGCGAACAGAAGATAGAAGACGCCTTGAAAGAAACTCCTACGCTCTTAGAACACATTAATGAGTACGTATCGGAGGAAACAATTAACGTGATTCAAGATTTGTCCACAGTGATTAATACAGAATCACTCAAGGAATCAGTTAATATTGCAAAAGAATTACGCGAGTGCATTGTCGAGTCGAAACCAGACGTGCAGGAAGATTCGAGTACTGCGAAATGTGAATTGATCAAGGAACAACAGGCCAAGTTAGCAGAACAGTTACAATCTGCTTTATCGGTACTCCAAGATCAAGCGTTAGAAAAACTTGCAAGACCTAACTAATATCGATAAAGAGAAGATTCAGCGCGTTACAGAATTAACAGAAAGCCTCAAAACCGATTTGGTCGCTGTAGTTTGTCAAGAACAAGTAATGGAAAGTGACCGCGAACAGAAGATAGAAGACGCCTTGAAAGAAACTCCTACGCTCTTAGAACACATTAATGAGTACGTATCGGAGGAAAACCAATTAACGTGATTCAAGATTTGTCCACAGTGATTAATACAGAATCACTCAAGGAATCAGTTAATATTGCAAAAGAATTACTCGAGTGCATTGTCGAGTCGAAACCAGACGTGCAGGAAGATTCGAGTACTGCGAAATGTGAATTGATCAAGGAACAACAGGCCAAGTTAGCAGAACAGTTACAATCTGCTTTATCGGTACTCCAAGATCAAGCGTTAGAAAACTTGCAAGACCTAACTAATATCGATAAAGAGAAGATTCAGCGCGTTACAGAATTAACAGAAAGCCTCAAAACCGATTTGGTCGCTGTAGTTTGTCAAGAACAAGTAATGGAAAGTGACCGCGAACAGAAGATAGAAGACGCCTTGAAAGAAACTCCTACGCTCTTAGAACACATTAATGAGTACGTATCAGAGGAAAACAATTAACGGGATTCAAGATTTGTTCACAGTGATTAATACAGAATCACTCAAGGAATCAGTTAATAGTGCAAAAGAATTACGCGAGTGCATTGTCGAGTCGAAACCAGACGTGCAGGAAGATTCGAGTACTACGAAATGTGAATTGATTAAGGAACAACAGGCCAAGTTAGCAGAACAGTTACAATCTGCTTTATCGGTACTCCAAGATCAAGCGTTAGAAAACTTGCAAAACCTTACTAATATCGACAAGGAGAAGATTCAGCGCGTTACAGAATTAACAGAAAGTCTCAAAACCGATTTAGTCGCTGTTGTTTGTCAGGAACAAGTAATAGAAAGTGACCGCGAACAGAAGATAGAAGACATCTTGAAAGAAACTCCTACGCTCTTAGAACTCATTAATGAGTACGTATCGGAGGAAACAATTAACGTGATTCAAGATTTTGTCCACAGTGATTAATACAGAATCACTCAAGGAATCAGTTAATATTGCAAAAGAATTACGCGAGTGCATTGTCGAGTCGAAACCAGACGTGCAGGAAGATTCGAGTACTGCGAAATGTGAATTGATCAAGGAACAACAGGCCAAGTTAGCAGAACAGTTACAATCTGCTTTATCGGTACTCCAAGATCAAGCGTTAGAAAACTTGCAAGACCTAACTAATATCGATAAAGAGAAGATTCAGCGCGTTACAGAATTAACAGAAAGCCTCAAAACCGATTTGGTCGCTGTAGTTTGTCAAGAACAAGTAATGGAAAGTGACCGCGAGCAGAAGATAGAAGACGCCTTGAAAGAAACTCCTACGCTCTTAGAACACATTAATGAGTACGTATCGGAGGAAACAATTAACGTGATTCAAGATTTGTCCACAGTGATTAATACCGAACCACTCAAGGAATCAGTTAATATTGCAAAAGAATTACGCGAGTGCATTGTCGAGTCGAAACCAGACGTGCAGGAAGATTCGAGTACTGCGAAATGTGAATTGATCAAGGAACAACAGGCCAAGTTAGCAGAACAATTACAATCTGCTTTATCGGTACTCCAAGATCAAGCGTTAGAAAACTTGCAAGACCTAACTAATATCGATAAAGAGAAGATTAAGCACGTTACAGAATTAACAGAAAGCCTCAAAACCGATTTGGTCGCTGTAGTTTGTCAAGAACAAGTAATGGAAAGTGACCGCGAACAGAAGATAGAAGACGCCTTGAAAGAAACTCCTACGCTCTTAGAACACATTAATGAGTACGTATCGGAGGAAACAATTAACGTGATTCAAGATTTGTCCACAGTGATTAATACCGAACCACTCAAGGAATCAGTTAATATTGCAAAAGAATTACGCGAGTACATTGTCGAGTCGAAACCAGACGTGCAGGAAGATTCGAGTACTGCGAAATGTGAATTGATCAAGGAACAACAGGCCAAGTTAGCAGAACAGTTACAATCTGCTTTATCGGGACTCCAAGATCAAGCGTTAGAAAACTTGCAAGACCTGACTAATATCGATAAAGAGAAGATTCAGCGCGTTACAGAATTAACAGAAAGCCTCAAAACCGATTTGGTCGCTGTAGTTTGTCAAGAACAAGTAATGGAAAGTGACCGCGAACAGAAGATAGAAGACGCCTTGAAAGAAACTCCTACGCTCTTAGAACACATTAATGAGTACGTATCGGAGGAAACAATTAACGTGATTCAAGATTTGTCCACAGTGATTAATACCGAACCACTCAAGGAATCAGTTAATATTGCAAAAGAATTACGCGAGTGCATTGTCGAGTCGAAACCAGACGTGCAGGAAGATTCGAGTACTGCGAAATGTGAATTGATCAAGGAACAACAGGCCAAGTTAGCAGAACAGTTACAATCTGCTTTATCGGTACTCCAAGATGAAGCGTTAGAAAACTTGCAAGACCTAACTAATATCGATAAAGAGAAGATTAAGCACGTTACAGAATTAACAGAAAGCCTCAAAACCGATTTGGTCGCTGTAGTTTGTCAAGAACAAGTAATGGAAAGTGACCGCGAACAGAAGATAGAAGACGCCTTGAAAGAAACTCCTACGCTCTTAGAACACATTAATGAGTACGTATCGGAGGAAACAATTAACGTGATTCAAGATTTATCCACAGTGATTAATACCGAACCACTCAAGGAATCAGTTAATATTGCAAAAGAATTACGCGAGTGCATTGTCGAGTCGAAACCAGACGTGCAGGAAGATTCGAGTACTGCGAAATGTGAATTGATCAAGGAACAACAGGCCAAGTTAGCAGAACAGTTACAATCTGCTTTATCGGGACTCCAAGATCAAGCGTTAGAAAACTTGCAAGACCTAACTAATATCGATAAAGAGAAGATTCAGCGCGTTACAGAATTAACAGAAAGCCTCAAAACCGATTTGGTCGCTGTAGTTTGTCAAGAACAAGTAATGGAAAGTGACCGCGAACAGAAGATAGAAGACGCCTTGAAAGAAACTCCTACGCTCTTAGAACACATTAATGAGTACGTATCGGAGGAAACAATTAACGTGATTCAAGATTTGTCCACAGTGATTAATACCGAACCACTCAAGGAATCAGTTAATATTGCAAAAGAATTACGCGAGTGCATTGTCGAGTCGAAACCAGACGTGCAGGAAGATTCGAGTACTGCGAAATGTGAATTGATCAAGGAACAACAGGCCAAGTTAGCAGAACAGTTACAATCTGCTTTATCGGGACTCCAAGATCAAGCGTTAGAAAACTTGCAAGACCTAACTAATATCGATAAAGAGAAGATTCAGCGCGTTACAGAATTAACAGAAAGCCTCAAAACCGATTTGGTCGCTGTAGTTTGTCAAGAACAAGTAATGGAAAGTGACCGCGAACAGAAGATAGAAGACGCCTTGAAAGAAACTCCTACGCTCTTAGAACACATTAATGAGTACGTATCGGAGGAAATTAACGTGATTCAAGATTTGTCCACAGTGATTAATACCGAACCACTCAAGGAATCAGTTAATATTGCAAAAGAATTACGCGAGTGCATTGTCGAGTCGAAACCAGACGTGCAGGAAGATTCGAGTACTGCGAAATGTGAATTGATCAAGGAACAACAGGCCAAGTTAGCAGAACAGTTACAATCTGCTTTATCGGTACTCCAAGATCAAGCGTTAGAAAACTTGCAAGACCTAACTAATATCGATAAAGAGAAGATTAAGCACGTTACAGAATTAACAGAAAGCCTCAAAACCGATTTGGTCGCTGTAGTTTGTCAAGAACAAGTAATGGAAAGTGACCGCGAACAGAAGATAGAAGACGCCTTGAAAGAAACTCCTACGCTCTTAGAACACATTAATGAGTACGTATCGGAGGAAACAATTAACGTGATTCAAGATTTGTCCACAGTGATTAATACCGAACCACTCAAGGAATCAGTTAATATTGCAAAAGAATTACGCGAGTGCATTGTCGAGTCGAAACCAGACGTGCAGGAAGATTCGAGTGCTGCGAAATGTGAATTGATCAAGGAACAACAGGCCAAGTTAGCAGAACAGTTACAATCTGCTTTATCGGTACTCCAAGATCAAGCGTTAGAAAACTTGCAAGACCTAACTAATATCGATAAAGAGAAGATTCAGCGCGTTACAGAATTAACAGAAAGCCTCAAAACCGATTTGGTCGCTGTAGTTTGTCAAGAACAAGTAATGGAAAGTGACCGCGAACAGAAGATAGAAGACGCCTTGAAAGAAACTCTCCTACGCTCTTAGAACACATTAATGAGTGCGTATCGGAGGAAACAATTAACGTGATTCAAGATTTGTCCACAGTGATTAATACCGAACCACTCAAGGAATCAGTTAATATTGCAAAAGAATTACGCGAGTGCATTGTCGAGTCGAAACCAGACGTGCAGGAAGATTCGAGTACTGCGAAATGTGAATTGATCAAGGAACAACAGGCCAAGTTAGCAGAACAGTTACAATCTGCTTTATCGGGACTCCAAGATCAAGCGTTAGAAAACTTGCAAGACCTAACTAATATCGATAAAGAGAAGATTCAGCGCGTTACAGAATTAACAGAAAGCCTCAAAACCGATTTGGTCGCTGTAGTTTGTCAAGAACAAGTAATGGAAAGTGACCGCGAACAGAAGATAGAAGACGCCTTGAAAGAAACTCCTACGCTCTTAGAACACATTAATGAGTACGTATCGGAGGAAACAATTAACGTGATTCAAGATTTGTCCACAGTGATTAATACCGAACCACTCAAGGAATCAGTTAATATTGCAAAAGAATTACGCGAGTGCATTGTCGAGTCGAAACCAGACGTGCAGGAAGATTCGAGTACTGCGAAATGTGAATTGATCAAGGAACAACAGGCCAAGTTAGCAGAACAGTTACAATCTGCTTTATCGGTACTCCAAGATCAAGCGTTAGAAAACTTGCAAGACCTAACTAATATCGATAAAGAGAAGATTAAGCACGTTACAGAATTAACAGAAAGCCTCAAAACCGATTTGGTCGCTGTAGTTTGTCAAGAACAAGTAATGGAAAGTGACCGCGAACAGAAGATAGAAGACGCCTTGAAAGAAACTCCTACGCTCTTAGAACACATTAATGAGTACGTATCGGAGGAAACAATTAACGTGATTCAAGATTTGTCCACAGTGATTAATACCGAACCACTCAAGGAATCAGTTAATATTGCAAAAGAATTACGCGAGTGCATTGTCGAGTCGAAACCAGACGTGCAGGAAGATTCGAGTGCTGCGAAATGTGAATTGATCAAGGAACAACAGGCCAAGTTAGCAGAACAGTTACAATCTGCTTTATCGGTACTCCAAGATCAAGCGTTAGAAAACTTGCAAGACCTAACTAATATCGATAAAGAGAAGATTCAGCGCGTTACAGAATTAACAGAAAGCCTCAAAACCGATTTGGTCGCTGTAGTTTGTCAAGAACAAGTAATGGAAAGTGACCGCGAACAGAAGATAGAAGACGCCTTGAAAGAAACTCCTACGCTCTTAGAACACATTAATGAGTACGTATCGGAGGAAACAATTAACGTGATTCAAGATTTGTCCACAGTGATTAATACCGAACCACTCAAGGAATCAGTTAATATTGCAAAAGAATTACGCGAGTGCATTGTCGAGTCGAAACCAGACGTGCAGGAAGATTCGAGTACTGCGAAATGTGAATTGATCAAGGAACAACAGGCCAAGTTAGCAGAACAGTTACAATCTGCTTTATCGGGACTCCAAGATCAAGCGTTAGAAAACTTGCAAGACCTAACTAATATCGATAAAGAGAAGATTCAGCGCGTTACAGAATTAACAGAAAGCCTCAAAACCGATTTGGTCGCTGTAGTTTGTCAAGAACAAGTAATGGAAAGTGACCGCGAACAGAAGATAGAAGACGCCTTGAAAGAAACTCCTACGCTCTTAGAACACATTAATTAAGTACGTATCGGAGGAAACAATTAACGTGATTCAAGATTTGTCCACAGTGATTAATACCGAACCACTCAAGGAATCAGTTAATATTGCAAAAGAATTACGCGAGTGCATTGTCGAGTCGAAACCAGACGTGCAGGAAGATTCGAGTACTGCGAAATGTGAATTGATCAAGGAACAACAGGCCAAGTTAGCAGAACAGTTACAATCTGCTTTATCGGTACTCCAAGATCAAGCGTTAGAAAACTTGCAAGACCTAACTAATATCGATAAAGAGAAGATTAAGAACGTTACAGAATTAACAGAAAGCCTCAAAACCGATTTGGTCGCTGTAGTTTGTCAAGAACAAGTAATGGAAAGTGACCGCGAACAGAAGATAGAAGACGCCTTGAAAGAAACTCCTACGCTCTTAGAACACATTAATGAGTACGTATCGGAGGAAACAACTAACGTGATTCAAGATTTGTCCACAGTGATTAATACCGAACCACTCAAGGAATCAGTAATATTGCAAAAGAATTACGCGAGTGCATTGTCGAGTCGAAACCAGACGTGCAGGAAGATTCGAGTGCTGCGAAATGTGAATTGATCAAGGAACAACAGGCCAAGTTAGCAGAACAGTTACAATCTGCTTTATCGGTACTCCAAGATCAAGCGTTAGAAAACTTGCAAGACCTAACTAATATCGATAAAGAGAAGATTCAGCGCGTTACAGAATTAACAGAAAGCCTCAAAACCGATTTGGTCGCTGTAGTTTGTCAAGAACAAGTAATGGAAAGTGACCGCGAACAGAAGATAGAAGACGCCTTGAAAGAAACTCCTACGCTCTTAGAACACATTAATGAGTACGTATCGGAGGAAACAATTAACGTGATTCAAGATTTGTCCACAGTGATTAATACCGAACCACTCAAGGAATCAGTTAATATTGCAAAAGAATTACGCGAGTGCATTGTCGAGTCGAAACCAGACGTGCAGGAAGATTCGAGTACTGCGAAATGTGAATTGATCAAGGAACAACAGGCCAAGTTAGCAGAACAGTTACAATCTGCTTTATCGGTACTCCAAGATCAAGCGTTAGAAAACTTGCAAGACCTAACTAATATCGATAAAGAGAAGATTCAGCGCGTTACAGAATTAACAGAAAGCCTCAAAACCGATTTGGTCGCTGTAGTTTGTCAAGAACAAGTAATGGAAAGTGACCGCGAACAGAAGATAGAAGACGCCTTGAAAGAAACTCCTACGCTCTTAGAACACATTAATGAGTACGTATCGGAGGAAACAATTAACGTGATTCAAGATTTGTCCACAGTGATTAATACAGAATCACTCAAGGAATCAGTTAATATTGCAAAAGAATTACGCGAGTGCATTGTCGAGTCGAAACCAGACGTGCAGGAAGATTCGAGTACTGCAAAATGTGAATTGATCAAGGAACAACAGGCCAAGTTAGCAGAACAGTTACAATCTGCTTTATCGGTACCCCAAGATCAAGCGTTAGAAAACTTGCAAGACCTATCTAATATCGACAAGGAGAAGATTCAGCGCGTTACAGAATTAACAGAAAGCCTCAAAACCAATTTAGTCGCTGTTGTTTGTCAGGAACAAGTAATAGAAAGTGACCGCGAACAGAAGATAGAAGACATCTTGAAAGAAACTCCTACGCTCTTAGAACACATTAATGAGTACGTATCGGAGGAAACAATTAACGTGATTCAAGATTTGTCCACAGTGATTAATACAGAATCACTCAAGGAATCAGTTAATATTGCAAAAGAATTACGCGAGTGCATTGTCGAGTCGAAACCAGACGTGCAGGAAGATTCGAGTACTGCGAAATGTGAATTGATCAAGGAACAACAGGCCAAGTTAGCAGAACAGTTACAATCTGCTTTATCGGTACTCCAAGATCAAGCGTTAGAAAACTTGCAAGACCTAACTAATATCGATAAAGAGAAGATTCAGCGCGTTACAGAATTAACAGAAAGCCTCAAAACCGATTTGGTCGCTGTAGTTTGTCAAGAACAAGTAATGGAAAGTGACCGCGAACAGAAGATAGAAGACGCCTTGAAAGAAACTCCTACGCTCTTAGAACACATTAATGAGTACGTATCGGAGGAAACAATTAACGTGATTCAAGATTTGTCCACAGTGATTAATACAGAATCACTCAAGGAATCAGTTAATATTGCAAAAGAATTACGTGAGTGCATTGTCGAGTCGAAACTAGACGTGCAGGAAGATTCGAGTACTGCGAAATGTGAATTGATCAAGGAACAACAGGCCAAGCTACCAGAACAGCTACATTTTGCTTTATCGGTACTCCAAGATCAACCGTTAGAAAACTTGCATTACCCAACTACTACAGCGGGAATGGAATGCACACGGAAGGATCAAAGTTCTGGTAAGACAATTTTTTTAAACATAGGTTATTTAATGTACTTTACCTGATAATTAATAATTTAGTTCGAGTACAGGGAACGAATTGTAGGGTATATTTATATTTCATGTTTTGATGAATTAGTGACTAAAATATCACAATCTTACATTTGTGTACCATAACGACACGTAAAAAGTGTTATTGTCACACGTAATATTAAAAAAGTTACCTTCTTTAACCTATATTGAACTTTACATATTATACATGATAAAATGAAGACATTTTTTTTAAATTATTTTTTAATTTATAACAAAGTGTGGCTTGATTTTTTGTGCAAAACTTATCGGCAACGATTCTTCATTGAATTTATAAGATTTGCTTAGTGCCTATGACTTCGCTAGCGTCGAATTCAGCCAATTGTTTTCTAATAGACAACGTCTATTTTCCCACTAGATGCAATATATCCCATTACCAATATATTCTTATACATACTCTATTTATGTCCTTCATGTCCCGCCCCGTTTATATTATAGAATTTCAGCCCAATTCAATTAAATTTATTATTAAGTATTAAATATACACATATTTACCAAAATAAAGAGTAGCCTATAGCACAGGGATACCAGGGATAATATATCATACTAAAAATGAAATGTGTATGAATGAAATTACAAAATCGGACAGGCAAATATTTTTAAAACTATCAAAATGTGTACTGTAGTAGATTGTGAAGGCCTACATAGTTTTTTTTAATGTAAAAATTTCGTTTCGTTAGTCTTTTACTATTATCGATTTACCTGACAATAAGTTCAAGTATTATGTCAAGGAAGTCTTAATCTCAAAAGGTTATTACAGGGTGGATCATTACGTGAACGATAGTGATGTCTGGAATTAACCCACGTTTCCGTGCCTCCGCTAACATTGGTTAAGACTACGATATGTATAGTTTTTATATTAAAAAAATGATATATATTATATTTATAAAAAAAGAACCAGATCGAGTTTCTTGCCGGCTTTTCTCGGCTGGGTTGTTTTCCGAACAGGTGGTAGTGTTTTAAACGTTCATAAGTGCCTTCTAAGGGCCTAAATTGAATTAAGATTTTTTTATTTTGACTTTGATAAGTGTAGATTATTAATGTCCTATTAAAAAAAATATGTTTAGCTCCATCAACGAATAATCTTCAGAAATACACAATAAAAAAAAATTAAATATAAATTAATTATGTTGGTTCAATTTAGTTTTTACAGTTATATCTGCTCATTTTACTATTCTTGTATACATGTATAATACTCTTAAGCAAAACACATATTTTATTATGATTTTTTGTAGATGAATATAGATAAATGCTATTTATGCATTATGTAAATGTATAGATTTATGAAAATGCATTCTAAATGTTACTATACTAAGTCGTGTGGTATCGGCTAAGAATAGTACCACGTCATATTTTCCCGTGGGTGTTGTAATAGGTTACAAAGAGTTAAACCATAGAACCACAAACGCCTGCCAAGTGTGACGATTATGGTAATTCCCTCCATTTTGGGAGAGACCTATGTCCAGGTTGAATCAATAAAAAAAAAGTTACTACATAGTAAATATCTTTAATGTACAGATTTCGTCTTTTTAGCCTTTTATTGTAATTATAATTGTATTGTAATTGTAGATTTATTTGGTCCTTCGGCAAACGCTTTCAATGGAGTTTTTTTTGTTTGGTTTTGTTGTTGTTGGGTTATTGGACACCGTCGAATTTCTATAGAACACTTCTTTAGAGCATGTGCGCTTTTTAGGATTGATGTCTAGTGAGTCTAAAAAATCTTTATTCAAATTAAGCTCTGTGAAGTTGCTTATGAACGTCAAATTTTGCAGGCCATGGCAATACTTGGATGTTTCCCATTACCAACTTCTCTCTGGTCCTGCAAGCTGTGTGAACACGTATTATCATGCTCAAAGTATATTCTAAGCCAATACTTTTTGAAAATGGGTGGACATAAGGCCTGGCGATATCTTTAATTTGCAACGTTCATGTTGCCATTCACCAAAACGAACTCAGTTTGTTCTTAATTTCACCTGTTTCATTACAGTTACATCTGCCCATATTACCAATGTGGAGCTGCTATAAAGGTGCATTTTCTTACTTCGTGCTGGTAGACCGTATTATGCAGTCTATTTCTCGTGTTTTGGGGCTAAATAGCAAATCATGCTCCTATTGACACCAAAAAACCGAAATAACGGGGATTTTTTCCCGCTTGCGGCATTTCTACAGCTCTCTGCATTTCGTCAACAGTCAAATGCTTCTACCGCTAGTCTAGTCTAGTCGCTCTATGACGAGAAATATCTTAGTTCTCAGTTTTTCAAAAAACTCAATCATTTGTCTCAACAAAACTCCTTTGTCAAACGTTAAGAATACTTGTTGAATAGTAGGCACATACATATATTTTAGTCACAATAATTATATAAAAAAAAACTACTGCAACCACATGTTTTTACGTCACCATAATTACTATAGATTGATTCTATGTCTTACTTAAGTAATTGTGTAACAACAAAATTATTTTCATGTGTCACTTGTCACTTTAATGTAGTTAATTACATTACAAACGACATATTTTATGGGTAGAAATGACTAAGAATAATGTTTCGACTATAATGCTTACGTAAATAAAATTAGCTCCAGTAAAACTTGTACTGAATTTCTAATCTAACACTCTATAAAATATCATTTGTGTACAACGATTAGAAGCACGGAGTGGGGGGGGGGGGGGGGCAACTTACGTAGATCGACAAGCGAAAATTAGTACATACAAAACATTACACAAAAACAAAAGAGTAGGTGTAATGAGAGTCGAGTTATAAGTCAACTAACAGACAAATAGACAGGCGTTGCTTTTCTATAATGTAACGATAATTGCTGAGGCAAATAAAAATCGATTTTTTTTTAACCTAGCTAATGCTGTTGACCGGAAGGATCTTAACAGCTTCACCGAACTTTGGGGGCGAGTGCTGAAGGCACTCAGCCGTAAAAGATGACTAGCACAAGGGTTACCAAAATGGTACGAACCTCGGCTTATATAAAAATCGGGCCGGTAATGCGCTGTGACGCTGACAGAATAGACCCGCAATACGTACGTATATAAACCGACTCACGGCCCTTGTCAGGTGTACTGTTTAAATACTATTTGTGCAAATTTTCACAATTACGTCTCCTTAATATCGCTTTAAATAAATCATACGCAAAAAATAACACTTTACTAGCAAAAATAGGGCTTTGTAGGTCCTTGCGAGATTTTTTATTTAGCAATAATTTTTAAGGGAGCTTTCGTAATAAAATTACTTTAAAAAAGACATTATTTATGGAAACTTAACATAAATAATTAATTAGACGAAAAATTTCCCAATTTTTATTTTATAATATTGTGTAATTGTTGACAATTACACAATATTATAAAAAGGATTGATCCTTTACTTCTAGAACAACGATTAGCGTGGCGCGCGTGGCTCACTCAAGCCCCGCCCCCTCCGCACTCCTTGTTGTATTCCCGGAGAGCTCAGTTGCGACGTGAGGCGAACGCGACTGTGGAGCGCGACGGGTCTGTCTGGCACGTTTCATATGAACTAGAACATTAACTGTTCATATCGCGCTGGCGGCATGGCGCGTTATTGGCCCGGTTGTTATTTGCCTGAGCTATAACTTATTACACATATTATCGGGGGCTACGGGTATATACAAAAATAAATGCTGAAAAATCCATTAAACATAATTTTGGCTAATTTGCTTAAAACTAATAACACTGTAAAGTATTCGGATACTGTAGTGAAATTATAATATTTAAGAATATGGATATAAATTATGTTCTGTTAAAATACTATATATTTGAATATTCATACATTCATATATATTATTATATATACACATCAAACCCAGTGGACTTTGTCGTTTTTAAACAACTTCAAAAAGGAGGAGTTTATCAATTCGCCTGTTTCCTCTGTATGTTTGTTACGCGATTTTTTCGTTAATTATGGACCAATTTACAACTTTTTTTAATCGAGAGAGTACAATCCCAAGTTGGTCCCATTTCCACCAAATCAGGATCTGATGTGTAGAACTCAAGGAAATTGAGAAAAACCCTCAAATATTATAGACACACGTCTTTCATATATACGTTTCCAAAGCTATGAAGTAGGCTTCACAGGTATACCTAAAAGTACATACTTAAACTGAAAAGTATAAAAACAACCTTTTTAATTAAAACAAAACCGACTTCAAAAGAATCATCATCTCCCTACCCTTTTCCATTTTATTTGGGGCCGGCGCAACATGTCTTCCTCTTCCATTCCTCTCTGTTTGTTGTCATCTCCGCATTCACTCTTTTCCTAAGCATATCATCTTTACACAGTCCATCCATCTTTTCTTTGGTCTGCCCCTTCCCAAGTAACCGTCCACATTCATATCCAATACCTTTCTTACAACAACCTCTTTCTCCATGCGCATCACAAGTAAATACCTGGACAAACGATCGCCTCTTAACTTGTCTGTTATTGACGCCACTTTCAAACTTCCTCTAATATACTCATAAAAATAAACTATAAAAAATGCACTGAAAAGTCAATAAATAATGACTTTATTAATCTGCTTCGTTGATTTTGGAGTCGGTGCCAGCTAGATTTAACCAATGTATTCCTATACAAATGGATATAACTTTATCAAAATTACATATATGCTAAATAAATACTAGGGTGATTTTATAGAACAATTAATCAAAATCGAATACAATTAGCGACGTACATTTAGACCATTTTCTTATCCGTAAGCTGGCACCTATTTCAAAATTAACGAAACGGATTATTAAAGTAATTATTTATTGACTTTTTAGTCTATTTTTATAGTTTATTATTTTGATGTCTGTTTTGTTTTTAATTAAAAAGTTTTTTTTTGTTATTAGACTCCTAATATTATGTTAGTTTTCTGGCCTTTCAAGTTGTTGCTTAACATACAAACATATAGACGTTGCGTTTTATAATGTAAGAATAAGGGAAGCAAGATCTTTCTTTCTGAATAACCAAATTTTTAACTGTGAGCTTGTAACTTTTATTGCAAGAGTAAGTGAATCTTTTAGATCTAAGGAAATTTGAATTTGAAAATAATAAAAAGAATTAATTGTTACTATTTTTAAAGCGTACAAGAACTAGGACCACTGTTACATTTTTTCCAATCACATATATTTTCATATAGACAAATACTTATTAGTATAGTACTTAGAGTGGCTGAGATGCTACAATTATGGCCATGCTCTTGAAGTGTTATGATATTATTTTATTGTTATATTTATACTCTCTTTCCAGATTATTTTATGCTTCTTCGACACATAGAAACTTTTATTTCAGACGAAATGTCAAGTATTATTAGTAAAATATCAACTGTTCTAAATATTAAAGATTTACCACATACAGTTGTACTCGTGAAAGATCTTAGACAAAGTATTGTTGCCAATAGAAATGTTACAGAGGATGATTTAAAAATTAAAAAAACTCAAGAAGATAAAATTATATTGGTACAAAAGCTGCAAGTAGCACTTACTGCATTACATACACAGACTGTGGAAAATTATGAAATATTAAAATCAGTGATTAACTCAGAAAAGACTAGAAAAAATGTCAGAATTAATAATGCATTTGCAAGAAGACTTAGATGTAATTGATGTTCCCAATACTCCATATGCAATCAACGTTATTTCAGATGGTAAGTTATATTATTACAACTACCTCAATTATAATTTATTATCATCACTCTCGTAACTTTTATGTAAATGTATATATTTTTACGTTTTTAGAAGACAAGTCTCTACGTATTAATGAGGAAAATACAATAAAAGACTTGGAATTATTATTAAAAGAAGTAAACCAAAAAATAGACATATTAGCATTAAACAGAAATATAGAAAACATCGAACTACTTAAGGATACTCTAGATGAAGTGCAAACAATTATTTTAAAGCTCAAACAAGACTTCGATGGTTGTGCAAATAATACTTTAAACGAAACTTTAGAGGACTTAGAGTGCAGTGTAAGAAGTGTTCAACTACAGTTAAATGAAGATTGTCCTCCAGAGTTATTAAAAGATGCATGTGCGACGTTGCGTTTGCTTGTTGAAAACATGAAAGACAGTCAATTTATGCAATCACCTGATGTTGTTTATACAGCTCTCGAAAGTAATACACTTCTACAAAAATGTTCACACGAGACAGAACAGACCCTTAATTTACTTAATATTGCCTGCTTCGTTGATACAAAGAATAGTAAAAACTTGAATAATATTATATCAAATTTAAATATTCTTAAAGAAACTATAAAGAAATTAAAGATTTACTTCGAAAGTGACACAGATACTTTAATAGAGAAAGGTATAGATATATTACAAACCTTAGACCAAATAGAAGAAAAAGTTTTTAGTTTAGAGAAAGATGTAGAAGCTGAAACTAATTTAAGACCAGAAATGAGAGACGTTATTATTACGGCAGTAAATTCTATATACGGAAGCATTTCAAATATGCGGAGTACGATGTTAAGTATACAGAAACGGTATATGTTTGAGAATTATGGCAAGCCATCAAAAAGATTTTTGCGATCAATCAAACATGTTATAGGTATATCATTGATAGATAATGATGCGAATAAGCAATTATGGAAAAAGTTTTCTAAGTCATTGCGTAATGTATTAAACCATTTTGAGGATATCAAATTTTACATTAATTTGGATAAAACCGCAAGAATTCCCAATGACGCTACATTTACAAAAATCATTCTAGAAGATTTAAAATTTAATATTAATGAAGTAATAATACCTCATAACTTCTTAGTATTGTTTTCAGAAGGTAAACAAAAAGTTAATGAAACATTAAGGTGCGTTGAGCAACATTTACTAAGAATAGAATCTCAAACAAATTTAGAAGTGAAAGAAAAAATTCCAATTTTCAAAACCATATCATCTTGTATAATTGAAACTATTGAGTTTATATATTCAAGCCTGAAGACATTAAGGCTCGAAGAGAACATGATGTCTGAGAACAATGCAATTTCAACAAAAATAATGAAGGAAATTCAATCAATTGAAAATACTATTGAAGCACAGAACTATGCCGTTTGAAGAATTGATAACTGAATTGGATAAAAGTAACCAAATTCATATTAAAACTGAAGAAATCGTTGAAACGCAAACTAAAGAAAGTTCCATAGAACTTGTTAATCCAGTGACTGAGGCCCAAGAAATACAATTACAAAATAAGCATGATAAAAAGCAAGAAAATCATCACCAAAAGCAAATAATTGAAACCAGGCTAAAAGAACAGAACGAGAAGAAACCAGAAAAAGACAACCTGGATAAAGAAGCTGTGCAACAACATGAAGGAAACATAAATATTAAAGAAAAGGTTGAGAGACAGACTGACATTCAAGTGAAAAATATAGAAAAAGACATTATTTTTCAACAGTCTACAGAAAAATCTGAGATTTTAAGCACACAAAAAGAAGGGGAAGACGAACGTGTTACTGGGGAAAAACAAGGTATTAAAATATCACAAAAAGAAAAGGAAAACAAAAAAAAAAGAAGAAATAATATGCTCACAGAAAACAGTACAGGAAGGAAGAAAATCAAGAAATGGATAAAAAAAAATAGTAGAAGGGGAAACTAAGCTTATAGAGTATCCAGTAGAACAAAAAAAATCTTCATCAATTTCTCGATGATAAACAAGAAAGTATGTCGAATAAGAATCATGATGAAGTCATGGGATTTATTCAAGATTTAAAAGATGTGGAAATGACAAAGCTTGAAAAAAAGATATTGGATACAGAGAAAAATCAAGAAGAGAGTACAAAATTCTTAAAAAAAGAAAAAAAATGAAGAAGAAAGTTGTCATATACAAGTGGACTATACTAAGCTAGAAAAACAAAAAAAGAATCAACTGGAAGAAGAAAAATGTAATAAAGAATCTTGTCAACAGGTAGAAGTAAATCGAGGAATTAAAGAAGAAGTTAAGGGAGAGAAAAAGGAAAAAAAACGTGGAATACAATTATGAAGAAGGTATGCTTAAGCAAGAGGCTGAAAAGAAGTCTGATGTATTAGACAAAAAAACACCAGATGAGACCGGACAACTTGATCAGAAAGAGATAGAATCTAAACAGTTAAAACTTGAAAACAGTAGAAAGGTTAAACAGAGGAAGAAAGAAAAAAAAGCTCATAAGAAAGAAGAAGAACATGAAGAAAAAAAAAACTGAAAAACCCAAACTGTATGATAAAATAGAGCTAAAAGATCAAGAAGAAAGGCTATTACAAAATAAAAAGGATCAAAAAGATGGTAGGCAACAGATGAATGAAAGTTCATTTATAAAAGAAAACGAAGCACTATTAAAAAGGGAAGACGAAGAAAAACAAAAAAAACCGTTGTACCACAGCAAGGAATGGTAACTGAAATAAAAGAAAAGGATGAGAAGCAATTAGAAGGAGATAAATTTCAGACAGATACTCAGCAACAGCAAGACAAAAATCTTGAAGTAATGATAGGTGATAACAGACATGTGAAACCCAAAGAAGAAGAGATATTCTTGCATAAGGCTGAGAGAGAATTGGAAATACAAGCTAGAAAGCAAGACGACACTGTATCATTTTTTGATAAAAATGAAGTAGTAGAAGAGAAAAAAGACGACAAAATAGTAAAGACAAAAGGGAATGAAAAAAATAATGAGCATTTAAATAAAGCAAAAATAAAAGAAACTGAAAATCAGAAACTAAATAATGACGTAAATTTAAAAAACAACAAAGCAAAAGACCTAGAACAAGAAGAAGATTATAAAGAAATTATCAAAGGGAAAGAAAGTAATGTAGTTATTGAAGAGAATGTGGTAAAACCTATTGATGCGGAAGATATTAAAGAGATTTATAAAGAAGAATCAAAGGAAGAATCAAAATTATTGGTTACCAAGAAGATAGAAGATGAAATTACACCACTTGCTCAGGAGAAAGAAATGTGTGAAAAAGCAAAGCTTGAGAAAAACAAAATGGATAAAAAGAAACAAAAACAGCGGTTAAAAAAAGAAAAAAGGGAAACCGAAAAACAAAGGATTGAAAATGAAGTCAAGATAAAAGAAGATAAAGACAAAACAGAAAACCTACTTATTCAAGAAAAGTTAGAAAACGACATGGAAGCAAAAACTAAAGAAGAAGAGTTATTTTTGAAAAAGGTTCAAGAAGAATCAAACTTACTATCCAAAGATATGCGAGATGAAACCACGCTACTTAATCAAGAGAAGAAAAAAAGCTGAGGAAGTAAAAATTGAGAAAAAAAATTTGGACATAGAGGAACAGAAAGAAAATGATCAAACATATTTTAAAAAAGAAGTTCAAGAAACTGGTAAGCACATACTACAAAATGAAGTTATACTTAAAGAAGAAAACCCAGCAATACAGGAAAAGGATTTTAAAGAAAATTTGAAAAAGGAAAAACAACGTCTATTTACTATAGATACTGTACAGAATATGAATATGAAAACTAAAGAAGAAGAAGAGACATGTATACAAAAAGCCAAAGAGGAAAAATCAGCTAAACAGTTACAAGATAAAACTGAGTCTCTTACTCAAAATATAGTACAAAATGAAAGTGTAAACGTTGAGAAAACAGGAATGGATAGCAAAGAACAGAAAGAAGACAACAAAGAAAATCAATTCATTACAGAAGAGATCCAAAAAACATATCGATGAAAAAATTAAAGTAGTAATAGATACCTGTATTCAAAAGACTGTAGAAGATTCTCTAAAATTTCTTAAAGATAAACAAGATGAATCTGCGTTAATATCTCCTTCTGAGAAATTAAAACAGGTTGGACAAAAATCAAAACTTAATAAAAGCGAAACAGCTAAAGATAAACAGAATGAAAAGCAAAAAGTATCCTTCCCAAAAGAAGAAAAAAAAGAGTTAACAAATGAAGCTAATACAAATGAAGAACAAGTAATACATGATTCACTAATGAAACAAATATCAAATAAACTGCAACAAGAAGAAGGAAGTCAAAAAGCAATGGAAGCAAATACTAAACAAAAAGAAACCGCGCACCTGGGTCAAGCGGCAAAAGTGGCTGAAAGGATAAAATTTGAGGATATTGCTTTGGATAAAGCGAAACAGACAGAAGAGCAAAAACAAGACGGCAATAAAAACATAGAAGAAAATCAAAAGCAAACCAGCCATGCAGGTGAAACCAACAAATATTGTCAAGTTGTAGTTGATGAGTGTCATTACATTAAAGAGTATCAGTACGAACCTTCTGGCCGTCGACAAACGGATGATAGGCCGAGGTTTATTGAGCACAACAATAAAGACTACGCTATGGAATTTCAACGTCCTTCGGGATATAGAGAGAGACGTTTTGATTGTGATAAAAGTAGTGATAGTATAGAATTTCAAAAATTCTCTAAAAATATTCACAAAGCACAGACGTTAGTTCTCGACGCTCAATTACGTTCTTCTCTACCGCCATATGTTGATATATGCAAAAACAGTGGATTGGGCGAAGGGAGTTCTGAAATGAGAATTAGATCTAAAGCAGTAAGTGAAGCCAGGAGTATTAATTCCGAGAAACGACCAAGATCGAGAGATTTACATCGTAAACCTGTTTTTTCAACGTTATTAACAGATAGAACAGCTGTAGAAGGGTCTCGTGTAAAGTTAACTTGCAGCGTTCTATCATCAACTGATCCAACGGTGACATGGTATAAAAAATGGCTCACTTTTATCTTGTAAATTGAAGTATAATATAAAATTTCTTGATGGTCTAATAACATTAGAGGTTTTACATGCTGTGCCAAGTGATTCCGCCGAGTATACATGTACGGTAGAAAATGAAAACGGATCTGTTAGCACCTCCGCTAATTTAAAGGTGTATCCTAGTTTTGAAGCATCACCTATTCCACCTACTTTTACTCGTTCAATACGAGGTATGTATTTACTCTATCATTTGGTGTAGGAATCATTACTTTGTAAAACTCAATTTCTATAAAATATTACAGACACATACCATTTAGCTGAAAATGAGCTGATTTTGGAATGCCGTATTCGTGGCCAGCCACTTCCAACTATAACTTGGTTTAAAGATGGTAAACCTGTAGGTATTAGTGATCGTTATCAAGCATTCTACTTAGCTGACGGAGTATGTAAACTTATGATCAGTGAACCATCTCCAGATGATAGCGGCAACTATACCTGTAGAGCAGAAAATTCTGTATGGTCTGATCAAATTTCGCATGTCGTCAATTTTATGGGTAAGCTAAGTTTATGGTTATTATATTATTTTGATTATGGTCATAAATTAAGCGTACGGTGTTAGTCTTTCAAAGTTAATGTAGTTATAAATGTTTTGATGTTTTTTGAATAATTATATATTTAATGAATAGGTCACTGGCCATAATTTTAAATTTTGAAAATAAATCAGCATATTTTCATTTAACTTATTGTTTGGTTATAGGCAAGGAAAGCCGTTTAAGTCCGAACTTAGCAACGACAGAGAAATTGAGGTTCAACCGAAAAGTGACAGAGCCTCGACGTCCACATTTCACTAATGTCTTAACAGATTACCAAGTAGTGAAAGGTGGTACTATAGGCTTGCAGGTCGAGATAAGAGAGCGCCAACGAGAGTCGAATGGCTACGTGAAGGGCGTCACGTAACAGAGACTTATCGAAATGCTAGAACGTTTGTGGAACACGGTCTTTATACTTTAGCTCTTTCTGACGTTAGCGAGAAAGAAACCGGACTATACACTTGTAGAGCATGGAATAACCAGGGTAATGTCGATATGAATGCTGCAATAACTGTCGTTCAAACTAACGAGCTCGGAGGTAAACCAGCCAGTATCGTGGGTCGTCCTGAAAAAGACATACTCATTTCCGTCGGTGAAGACATTAACATTTCATTCAGGGTACAAGGAGAACCTAAACCAAAAGGTAAAAAGTTCAATAGTTTAGTTAAAAGATGAAAATTAGAAAGTAACACTTGACCTTATGTATTTATCTACAGCGTCTCAAATATATGAATATATGTACGTTTTTCGATTTTTTTTGGTTTGGTTTGGTTTTCTAACACCATTTGACTTGAACGTAATCGAAAAATGAATGTTACATGAAGCAATTAATAAAGTTCTAACAATAAAGAAGGTAATGTGGATATAAAAACTAATTGTGAATAATATTTCTCAATTGCATTTAAAAGCAAATGATTTATTTTAAGAACTATGAATAGCTGTGATCTCATCAAATTGTTTCATTGGTGATGTTATATAGCTCGATATATTTTTTTTTCCGTAGTCGTTTTCATGAAGGGTATTCGAGATATAACGAACGATCAACGTGTTTGCAAGATGGCATCAAACGATTATGTTAAGTTCACCTTGAAGCGATCTGTTGTGTCTGATGCTGGAACTTACTGTATTCTAGTAAAGAATAGTCACGGTTGTGACAGAGCGTTTGTAACCGTTGTGGTAAGATACCATTAATTATATATACTCGTACAAATTAGTTTATTTAAACATAATTACATTAATATGAACTTTAAGGAATCACATTGTTCTTTAAAACCCGTCGGTGTAATTGTAATCACAGGACGGTAATAATAAACAATATAATAGAGGTTTATTTCATTATTTCAAAATGTAGTATCGTTTGCACGATTATTTAAGCGAAACCGTATCAGTAATGATGTATGCACGAATATTTTTTTTGGACTTTGGGACTTTTGTATTCGTCTTGGAAACAGAAATTCAAATTTGTGGGAATCATTATGTACGGCCAAATACAAGCATTGAAAGTTCCGAAAAGCAGTGGAATGGCTATTAAGGCACTAGCGAATCCCGGCGCTACCGAAAATGAATCGCAGTTAGCTGCTATCACGGCGAGGTCACTTATGAGGCTCTTACAACTGTAATAGGCTCTTATGAGCCTATTATTGCCTCACGGGAGCTACTGCAACTCTCTTCATAATAAAATACTATATGCTGATATCTCGTTATTTATTTTTCCTCAAATCTTGTCTGATCGGCCAGTGCGTAGTAACGGGCGTCGATACTCACATACTCATCAAACCTCTGACAAAATATCTCTTTCATGCATACAAAGTCCCTACAATGGTATTTTTACTATTATGTTTTATTTTTGTATAGGTGAGGCAGAGAGCTTCATCTGTTAATCTGATATCTGACTGGACATATTCTGTAGACGATTCAGCATTGTCAACTACCGATCGAAAATATAAATGTAAGTAATATGAACGAAATTATATCATATTAATGTAAAAATGATAGATATACCGTTGTTATATTGATAGATGAGTAGATATAGTCATCTACACTAACTACTAAATAAAACTGAAGTGACTGTTTTTAATGTCAAAATTAAAAAAAAAAAAAAACTAAATAGATATGAATAAGATAGCTATACCAAAAATACAATCTGAACATTTTTTGTCTGTCTGTCTGTTTGTAATGAGTAATCTCCGTAACGGTTAGACCAATTAGGACGGGCCTTTTTTTGGTAGATAGCTGTAGTTACTCCGGGTAAATAAGGGTACCTTTATTTTCGAAAATAATTAGGTAAAAAAAATTAAACTTGTAAAAATTTCAATAAAATCCGTTTCAATGCACAGATTTATGGGCAAGTGCTATAATTTATGAGAAATATTTTTATTTTATCTTTGTACTAAAATTTTTGTAGGAAATTAATTTTGGTTCCCTATAAAAAAAACGCAGTGAAGAATACATGAAACGCGGGCGCAGCCGCGGGCACACAGCTAGTTAGTATATATAATAAAACATAAAAGAGCATACATTAATGTTAACGAATATATGTTTAGTTGCCTGTTGTATTTGTAGCAGTAAATGATATTTAGTCAAATTGCAGAATGAAAAATATTCTAAGAATCCTGTCTATTGAAAATGTAAAATATTATAAATATAAGACTAATGACGCGAATAAATTACCTTTGCAAAATGTAATGTAACACTATCTGTACACAGCTGTCGATGTAAATCGCTTTGGCAGTAACGATTGGCAATTGATCAAAAGTCTATCGAGGGGTCATTGTCGCGTTCCTGATAAATGTCATGCTTGATTATAGCTGTGCCCGAGCGAATCCCAGGTGAACCGAGTGTCGTCGACGGCGGGAATAATTGGATTTCCATAGCTTGGCCGAAGCCAGATCCTGGAGCGGCGGCAGCAATTCTCGCTTACAAAGTAGAATCCTGGCTCATAGGGAAAGAAGGCGGCGCACGTTGGACTGAACTCGGAATTACACCGCTGAATTCGTTCGACGTCTTTAATTTGAAACAGGGCGAGGAATACCATTTTCGAGTGACTCCGCGCAACAGATACGGTTGGGGTGAGTCAGTTCAGACTTCGAAGCCGCTCGGCATTGGTTTAACCGGAGATCGACCGGAATTCGTGGATATATTGCCGGGACAGTTAAAAGTTTTGGCTGGCGAGACAGCCAATCTGTGCTGTAGTGTGAAGGGAAAACCGGTGCCGGAGGTGATTTGGATGAAGAACGGCCATGATATAGATGAAGACGAGCGAATGAAGACCTCTTACAACGGCTTCGATTGTAGTTTTTGAGTATAAAGAATGTTGACATTGAGGACGACGGACGGTATAGTTGCGAAGCCAGTAATGTCAATGGACGCGCGTCGACTTACGCTAGACTAGCAGTAGTCACCGATAAGTTGATATGGGAAGCTGACGCTAAGCTCAGACGGTAAGTGAAAATGAAAGTTTTCTTAAGTATGTTTAATTTATCCTTTGTATCTTAAAAAAATGACGAATCAATAACAATCTTATTTTCTTTTTGCTGGTGTGACGTTTTCTATTTTTACTAATAATAGTGTTTCTGATAGTCAAGTTTTAATTATTTTATAGGGAAAGATCAGCTGAAGCTAAGGGTGAATATCCACCGCAGTTTACGATGCGGCTTCGTGATAGACGCGTGCAAGCCACTTACCCGGTCCGACTTACGTGCCAGGTTATAGGAAACCCTTCTCCAACAATCACTTGGTATAAGGACGGCGAAGAGATAACCTACGATAGTAAGTCAAGTTGAATTAATTTATTGTATAACTAGCTGTGCCCGCGAATTCGCTTGCGTGGTGGAATCAGGCGTCCCGTCTCAGAATCGAATCAGCAGTACCACTTGCAATAATTCTTTTCAAAAAATCGAAAATGTACAAACACGTGAACTTTACAATTTTATTATTAGTATAGATTATATTAAAAGCTTGATGGTTTAGCTATAATATGTGCAAGCGTTGTGTCAATTGACTTTGCTTCAAATATTACGAGCTTGGGCTTTCTTTTTATTAAGGAAATCATCGTGATGAACTTTTTATTATTTTATAGCGCTTATCTGTTTGCATTATTATAATTTTCTTTTTATTAACATAAAAGAGTTTGTTTGAAATCAATAAAATATTACAAAATAACCATCAATAAATATAATCATAGGTCGCCATTGTAAATATCAAGATGAACATTTCCATACGTTGGAAATAGCTCCGACTTCTTTAGAAGATGGGGGAGTATATGAAGTAATGGCGCGAAACACAAGCGGAGCGGTCAGCTGTCGCTGCAGTCTCGTCGTCGATAAGGGAATCCGGGCTTACATTGCTCCAGAATTTTGCTGCGGGCTCGAACCACTTTATAGAGTATCTAAAGGTAAAATAACCACTTAGTTTCGGCATCATTGTTTCATAAAAATGTATTCAACGTATATTTTAAGATTTGCAACTTAGAACATACATTCTACAATACTGTATAATAGTATAGTATGTTATTGTTGAAATGTATTAATAAAATAGAGACGATATTATGATAAGTACCATTTATACTTTAACTGTAATCAACTTTGATGTTTGAATTCTGCCGCGTATCTCATGCCCGTCAGTTGTTTTTTATTGATCTAGAATTTAGATTTTTTTAAATATATTTTATAGGGTGCACCCTTAGTGATAGTAGTGATTAGTGCAATGATAAGTCTAGGGGGAAAAAAAAAAATATCGTTGTTTTAACCTTTCAATATTTACTACTATTAACATTTGTGAAATAATTAAACATTCGAATATTAGGTTAAACATTTAAGTTATGGGATAAATTAACGTGCGGTTTTAAATTTAAAATATTATAAAACGATAATTTTATGTTTTATTATCGTTTGGACTTAGCTTATGATTTTTTTTTATCAATGAAGTCTTTATTGTAAATGTTAAACTATAAAATGTAAAATTTGATTGAGATAGTGTAACGCAGTAATAAAAATATTTATTACTAAGTTAAAATCCCGTCAAAATCAGTCCATCCGTTCCGGAGATTATCCGGAACAAGCAGATAGACAGACAGACAGAAGTTTTAAAAATTTTATCTTTGGTATAGGTATCGTATATACATTCATTTCTATTTAGTAAAAAAATAATAATTTTGATATTACAAACAGACACTTTAATTTTATTTATTAGTATAGATTACATACATACATTTGAGTCAGTTAATCTCTACAAAATATTTTTCTTGACTGATTTCTTCGACCAATCTAGTTTTTACTTGCACCAAGTGCTAGTTTGTGTAAAATTTTTGGACTTTAAAGAATATTAAAAAATGATTAATTCACAGGTGAAGAACTCAGAATATCTGCAGTTGTGGAAGCGTACCCTTCAGTTGGAGTAACGTGGTACAGGGACGGTGTACGTCTGCGACCAAGTCGAAGAGCCGTTATGACCCTTGACCGAGATGGACAGATCGAGCTCGCTTTAGCGGGTGTCACTCGTCGCGATGCTGGAGTGTATACGTGCACTGCTTCAAATGAAGTAGGACGAGCTTCCACTTCTGGGAAAGTAGAAGTCGTCGGTGAAGAAAGCGCGGCAGAGATGAAACTACCACCTGTTGTCATCAGTCCCGATGTACCGTAAGTTGAAATTCCGGATAAATCATTGCTGTCCTTACAATATTCAACAGATTATCCGTGTATATTCATATCGTAGGTCTCCTTCAAAGTATATATATCTTTAGATTATTGTAGCGTATTTAAATATGCTAATTTTAAATAAAAATTACATAGCAGATATTTAAAGACAAGCGTTAAGATGTTTCTTAGATATAAAATTAATAATTGAATCGTTAGTGTCTTTTTTTTACTATTAATAAATAAAATATTTATAAATAACTTACGAGTGTCATAGCAGCAATCTAAAAAAAATCAGGATATGAACGAAAGCCATAATCAAGCTCTTAAGTGTCCAAATATAGTTATATTTACTTATCGCTCGGACGAGCACGTAATTCCAACCGTAATATTGCGTATGTATTAATAACTTGTCAATACAGATCTATATCCGGTAGCGACAAACATCAGCTGAGTATTTCTTAACTCAGTGTTAGATCTTATACGTTTCCAAATAAAATATCACAGAATGGAATGATAAAAGATTAATTTATCGTAAAAATCAACAGGCACTATATCGTATTTGCTTGAAAAAGGTAATAATAATGTGCAAACTATTATCAGCTAAATTAAAATCTCTTTCAGGTACTCTAAAGAACCTATGTTTATTCGCAAACCGCGGTCTAGTGAAGCTGAAGAAGGTGACACTGTCATCATTCAGTGCGAAGTAATCGGGGACCCGAAGCCTGATGTGTACTGGCTCCGGGACTTTTTAAAGGTGCATTTAAATTATACTACAGTAGAAATTTGTGCTTCCCTTTTTTTGTGATTGAGTGTATTTTTTAGATTATTTTCCAAAGTTCCAAATTCGTATACTCGTAAAACATAATGAATATAATTTGACAACTAAAATTATATATTAACAAATAGTGTACTAGAGAATAGAAAACAAATTTTATAATTCAAATCTTCCTTCTTGCGTTTTACTGTCAGTGTGCGTAAACATCAATAGAAAAAAGTCAATAGATTCAAACCAACTCACCAAATAATTTTTTTTTATAACGTACTTGGGCTAAATTTTATGAGATACAACATGTACTTTTAGAATTAAAGTTATCCAAAAGTTGTAAATAAAACTTCACGATGAGATATCTCTTCCTTCTTACGAACTAACACAGAATAGTTTCTCTCTATACCTACACTTTTAAAATCACGGAGGACGATGCCACGAGCTGTAGTTCTAGTGGGGAAAGAAAACTTATATTCCATTTGTAATAAATTTTATTACCACGTAATCGTGTTTGGTTTGAAAAGTTTACCGAAAAACTACTGAATTATATAAATGTATACTTATAAAAGGCTAAAGGGACGAAATCTGTACATAAAGATATTTCAGAAAAAATACGTTGCGAATCAACAGAAAACATTTCGATGGTTTTTAAATTTTTTGTCTGCCTGTTTGTTTATTAATTAGTTCGCCAATCACGTAAAAACTACTGGTCCGAATTGGATGAAACTTGATATGGTTGTAGTCTATACTTAGTAGTAACATCATAACATCTAATATATGTATTTACATATATATATAAAGAGCGATTATCTAGATTTACATTAAAACCACAATAATAAAATGTGCATACATAATAACATTACCAATAAATAGTAAAATTAACAAGAATAGAATAAAATTAAATGTTACATGTATTGAACGGTTATTGGCTATTCAACGGATGGCGTTTTAATTACTTTGTAATTGTTAAATTGTTTTGAAACATCAAAAAAAACTGTTTATGAAATTAATTTGTATTTATAGGTTTATCTAGCTGTATGCCCGCGGCTCTGTGCGCTTTTCATATATTCTTTACTGCGTATTACAGTTTTTAAATAATCATCGGAAAATAATCTTTTGATGGTGCTGTTCATTGAATCATATTTTGTTAAAATATCATGGCTTTAATGTTTTTTCCTATTCTAATCCTAATTATTTTCCTTCAAAATTTTTGCTACTAAGATAAAATAAAAATATTTTTCAAAAATTCAAGTACTTGCACGTACAACTTACCATTGAATAGTATTTTTTCCCAAATTGTATCTTTTTATTTCTTTAATGCGGAACCATAATAATTTACGAAAAATTCAAGTAGCCTCAGTTACTCGAAGTAACATTAACTATCTATCAAAAAAAGTCCGGTCCAAATCGGTACAGCTGCTCCGGATATTAGCTGTAACAGACAGACAAAAATTTTATAAATTGCGTTTTGTGTATATGTGACGAATATACATTTATATGTAATTAGTAAAAATGTGTTATTTTGATATTACAAACAGACACTCCAATTTTATTTATTAGAATAGATTAATCCAAAATTTCACGATATTTTGTTTGATTGTTATTGGTACATTTTCTATTAACGTAAAGTGAATAAACATAATATACGAGTAAGGTAACGGATGTGCTAATTTTGTGAATTTAATTATTAATTTTAAAGTTTTCAAGAATTTATCTTATGCGGACAAAATTTTGTATTTCATACTATATAGACTGCATATTATATACATTGTATATCAGATATAGTACAAGGCACTGCACGGCCACTGTACCACAATACTAAATATATCGACCTGATGATGAGCTTCGATTTTTATGGGATTTCTTGACAGTTATATATATATTTTACAATCATTATTATTAAAATACCACTGAAGAATCTTTATTTTCATTTGTTTGTACTCTGTTTGGTGTGTCCGTGTCCCATATAAATAAATAAATATTTCATTTTTGAGTTCTTTTTGTATGTAGATCTAATACTAAACTCTAAGTTTACAACACTGAGTAGATCGAACCTTGTTACGGGCTTCCTAGCTTCTATGGAACTTCTTGACGGGTAGAGATATAAATTTCGTTTTAAGCTTCTTTGGTATGTGTAGTAATGAGAGTCTACCACAGAATCAACCTGATTATGGACTTCAAACATCCTATAGAGCTGTATGACAGGTAGAGATATATATTTCATTTTTGAGCTCCTTTTGTCTTTAGTAATAAGAGATAACCACAGCATTGAATAGATCGACCTGATGATGGACTTCGACGCTGTTATGGAACTTTTTGACGAGTAGAGATATATATTTTTTGTTTTTAACATTAACGAACGCTCAGGCTCATTGTAGAATAGGAAAGGCGAATTTCTAACTACGTTCATCGGCGAAGTATACGACTACTTTACCAGCTATCATCGCTTACTTTTATTTAAAAATTGTAAAAATACAAAACATCTGCACTAAATGTATTTAAACTTTGATATATAGGATTTATAAAAAATAAATCTAATTTTAAAATGGGCAAATAGGGTTGGATTTCTTAAAAACTGAAATAGGCTCAGCGCTTTGATCACTATCTTACTTGATGTTTTGGCATAAAATAGTCCAATGTGTTTAAGATCCTGTGAATGTGTATCTATATTTTATTAAAATCGTCGTTTTACAAACACGGAATTACACGCGCATGGAGTCGCGGGCACAGCTAGTATTGTAATATAACATGTTCGATTTTCGTATTGAAATCTATTTAAATTTATCAATGTCTAAATTGTTTGAATTTCAGTCCCTATGTCGCCACATTAGTTCTTAAAAAATTGTTTTCTTTTTTTAATCTAGCCCGATTACTATCGAGACGCCACTCATTTCAAACGTGTGGGAGAAGGTCCGGAGTATCGTTTCGAGATTCCTCACGCGAAACTCGATTATACTGGAGCTTACTCAGTGATAGCGCGCAACGTTCACGGTGAAGCAAAAGCGATTATATCACTGCAAATAAAAGCTAAAGGTAAAATAATATTAATATGACACAACAATTGCTTTTTGTACTGTATATGCTCCGTACTTTAATTACGATATCCAACCTTAGACAATTGGACGACGTGGCGAATGACTGTAAACAGACTAAATATAGAAGGTACAAGCTCTCTGCCGGAACACACCTACATAGGTGATTGGCTGCAGTTATTCGAACTTGAGAAGTTGTAGAATCGATAATTGTAGACAATAGGATACGTTCTATTTTTTATTGTGTTCATACCTTTTAAGCGACTAGTCAGCTAGCCAAATTTTACCAAAGTTTCTTTATTTTGACCGTCAATTTGTGTCGATTAACCGTCCTTAACTTATCATTTTTTATAAGTTACCATCGATTCCTTTTCCCTGAATATAAAACTGAAAGTAATTTCAATTATATTCGATTCGTCCGCTTTGAAAAGAATAGATGGTCACAGGCGGAAGTTTAGCGTTTCTATGTGATCTAGTCTTTTGTCTATAAAAAAAGTAGAGAATTATTAAAACGAAGCTCATCGGTGAAAGGTGCAGTAGCGATATCACAAACTTTTAAATTAGTTGGAAATACTTCAAGTGACTTTTTCTCTCTCTCTCGCTGCTCTTAATACTTACTCATGTGTAAAATTGACTTTAACGAGTTTATTTTCAATCGTCTTTCTCTTCATCAACAGAAAACATTCATTGAATAATTAATTGTAGATAGATTCTACATATATTAATAGCATTTCTGTGAAAGTTCATTTTGTTGTTCACAGATCCGAATTCAAGTGACGAAGCGCATAACATTAGATACGGGTATGTATTTTTTTTAAATTTAACAAAATGTGTTGTTATTTTTTTTTTTGTAAAAATAAAACCATTTATAATATGCAAATGTAGATATATTTCTTATTATTGGTTGGTATATTGTCGGTTTTGTAGATTGATTTTTATTTATAGTATAGCATAAAGAAGATTTTTATAACAGATTTGAATGTGTTACATGTCTAAAAATATAGCGTTGAATTTTACAAATACTTTCAGTACAAATGCTTACGACTTTTTTTATCTGATATTCTATAATATCGATTATAAGATATTTTCGTATTATCCACACGAAAATATTCTGTGTTAATACTTATAATAATAATTTTACACTAATAATACTCTCATTTACAAAATTAGGTGCGTGCCCGCGGATGCGCCCGCGTTTCATATATTCTTCACTGCGTTTTAATTTTTTTTTTCGCTCTAGGACAAAGTAAATATATTTCTCATAAATTCAAGCACTTGCCCGTAAAACTATACACTGAATCGGATTTTATTCAATTATTTATGAGTTTTATTTTTTACGCGAAACCCTAATTATTTTCGAAAATTATAAGTATCCTAAGTCACCTGGAGTAACTTCAGTTATTTACCAAAAAATTCCGTCAAAATCGTTCCGGATATTATCCATTACAAACAGACAGACAATAATTTAAAAAAAATATTTTTGGTATAGCTTCGTAAATACATTCATGTCTATTTAGTAAAAACATTTAATTTTGACATTACACACAGACACTTTAATTTTATTTATTAGTATAGATTTTGTTTCTTAAAGTTATATAGGTTTCTGTCATCGAGATACTCTGGATCATCTTCACGAAACCATCGCTTAGTTTTTAATGTGTAATTGTTGTGACATTACTAGCTAGTATTTTACAATGTTTGCACTTCCGTATTTAAATTAATCATACCAACAAGAAAACCTGATTCCCTATTCTTACGAGAGTAATATTGTACTTTGTGTTAATTACATAAGGAAATTACACTACCTACTGTTAATTGTAATTTCATATTTAATTAATTAACAAATGTCAAACATTCTCATGTAAAGTGTTTTCAGAAGTATATTTGCAAGGTATCAAAATCATGCTAGGTACAGGTGAGATGAGATAAAGTTTTGGCGATTTTAGAAAAGCAAATAAAATTATACTTCATTCAATTTAGACCCTGAGAAGGCGCTTATGAACGTCAAAAAACAAAACACCCCAGTCGAAAAGAGTCGGCAAGAAACTCGATCTGGTTTTTTTTAAAATAAAAACAGTATATTTTACCTTTGCAAAATGCTAAATATCCGTTGGAACAATATACCAAAGAATAACTAATGTAAGACTGGAAGTCAAAATGTCTAAAATTCTGCTTACGTAATACTAGAATGCCCCCCTATTTAACTGTTAAAATAAATTTTTTCATCACATCCAGCTGGTGTTAGTTTTTTGACGATTCAATTTACTGTTATCCTCATAACTTATTCTATACTAGCTGTGCCCGCGACTACGCTCGCGTGGAATTCAGGCGTCCCATCTCCGTCTCATCCCATCTTTTATACCAAAATTCAATGAAATCGGGTCAGTAGTTTTTGCGTCATTTCGAACAAACAGACAAAATGTGTAATCGATTCTGAATCCGTCCATAGTTTTTTTTACTCAAACATCATCAATGTAAATAAGAAATCTGCATTCTCCAATCTGTAGATTTTGTCCCGTTAGTCTTTTGTTATATATATATATAGGTTATCTATGTCTCGTAGTCTTCCAGAACAGTCCTAATTATTAAAAAATAATATAGCGACATTTATGAGTAATCGTCAGAAATACATATATAATTTGCTTACATAATCATTATTTATAATCCTTCATCCGCCATGCCATCAAAAATAAACAAAAACTTGAACCGTCCAATTATAGTTATAACGAAATAATATTTTGTTCCGCACCATATTTATACCTATTGATATCATAATTCAAATTTAGTTCACTACTTTCATAAAATGACTTCTTAACACAACACCTAGAATTCCTAGATTATTATATCAAAATATTGTTTTCTCATTTATTATGTCTTAGAGATTAATTTATTTATATACTATACATTTATTTCAAAATATAATATACATTTTGTTTAATTTCAAACAATCCATAAATTTATTGTTCTCGAGTAAGACCAAAATGCACTTACTTACAAACTCTTCTTTCATACTAAAGTTTCCGCAGTATTGTATTGTTGTCCTTTTATTGTTACTCCGGAATATACTTTATAATTATCTCTTCGAGTTTTTGACATATACTTAGTATTTTTTAATTGATGCCTGCGCATACGAACAAACAGACAGACAGATATTTCTAAAAATGATAGAAATATGTTTAATCACCTATTTTTAGTTCCTTTTCACAAAAATCGGAAATGTACAGACATGTGAAATTTACAATTTTATTATTAGTATAGGTACAACTTAATGTTATAGAATAGATATAATACTGTAACCTGACACAGAGAATAAATCTATAATTCTAAAAAGAATTTACGTAAGTAAGTACATTACATATGTGTTACATTAATTCCATTTTTCAGACGTGTTGAAGTTATTCCGAGGTTTGAGAGGAACTTGACAGATCTGTTATCGTATGATGGCGACGCTGCTGAGTTCGAATGTCGTGTCTTTGGCAACCCAGAACCGGACATTAGGTGGTTCCACTACACTGAGGCAAGTCACATATATAAGGAATAGTTTATACTTTTTCCAAAAAATGATTATCCCTTTACACATATAATAGAACATGTTTAAACACGTTAGTATTATGTTACAGTTGATAAGAGATTGTCCAGATTTCGAATCTAAGTACGAAGATGGAACTGCTCGGTTGAAAATCAAACAAGTCGCTTCGGAAGATGAAGGCACGTACACGTGTGAGGCTTCGAACTGCCTAGGAAAGGCTACATCCAGTTCTTGCCTAGTTGTCTACCGTAAGTTATAATGAGTGTACTAGCAATAATCCGAAGGTACGCTTAATGCAGTATGTAAAATAGTAATGAGTAAAGATTATTTCTTCCACAAAGCTGGGACGATATTATATAGACATTAAGGTATGTTAGACATTCAGTAGGCAGTAATAAACGAGTTGCATCGGAGAATGGACGTTTCCTTTATTATCCCTTACGCATTACGCTACAAAGCAACAATTCACCTAGTTTTAAGTTACGTCGTTTCAAGATAAGTCATAAAATTTTTAATAGTGGTTCTCAAAGATATACGAGTTCTTTCAATTTATATCTCAGGAGTATCCTTTTGTCGCGCGTCTCAACGTACGGGAGAGTCCTATTCTCCAGTTAGCGGGGATAGATAGATTCTTCAAATTAAAAATGTTCTTTTTATAATAATATTTAGTATTTTATAATATTTGATTTAATATCAACTAGGTTTGAAATTATATTTATGTATTATGCAAGTTGTATTTTTGTATTAGGGCTAAATCTTGCTTTTAAAACGTTGTGTTATCCCAACCATGCCCTGCTGCAGGTGGAATTTAAATTGGTTTTAATAACTTTCATAGCACCTGGTGATCCAAATACGCTTAGCCAAAGACTCCGTCGACCTCCTGCGTTGGTGTCTGCGGCTTCCACGCCCCGTTCGACACCGAGGAGCACTCCAGCCAGATCCGTCTCCAGGACACCGGGTACATGTTCTCGTAGATATTTCTTAATTTTTTAAATATTAAGTATAATCAAGGTGGTTAATACAATATGATACTCTGGTTAATTTGTTAGGGCCAGATACAAGGAGGACCTTGAGCCCATTAAAAAGGATGGCTCCAGCATTTTACACGTATCCGTTCAATAAAGTAGCAGAAGAGGGCGACGAAGTTACCTTTCAATGCGCCGTCAAGGGTCTACCCGTACCCTGGACAACATGGGATAGAGACGGATTAATCCTTACACCGTCCGCACGAATAACGATCAAAGAGAAAGACGAAATGAGAATTATAGTGATCGATGAAGTTAACATAGAAGACGTGGGTATTTATAGAATAACGGTAGAGAATGAATTCGGGAGGGCGGAGGCGTCGGCCAGGTTGGAGGTTATTACGCATAAGGGAAAGTTCTATGGAGGATTACGTGCATGCAGTGCTTCCCCTAGAAAAACTATAGCGTACATGCGGCCTTCTACTTCGAGGCAAGACTGATGATTTGGTGGTAATAATTTAATGTAAGTTCACACTGAAATCGTTTATTTATTAACATTCACTATAGGTAAAATAATAAAATCAGGATTGTGTCCAGAGAGCAACTGTGTTATTGTGAGTAGAGGGAAATATGGGGGCCGCGAGGACGATTAATTTAATTTCGATACAGGAATCAAATAAAAAAGGGATTGAAAATATGAACATAATCTCTATGTTAATATCTAACTAATATGTTAATATAAAAAATAATAACTAATAGCTATGAAAACTGAAGGTTCTCTTCAACATAAAATAGGTATACAAATACAATTAATAAAAAACCTGGCCAGCCTAGAAATTTGTTCCATATAGCACTGCAATATTTATACTAAAATTTCTTGTCAGAACTGTACGCCTGTATACGCTTGCCTCATCCCAAGCACTTATCGGTATAATGTAATAATAGTGTTGCCGGATCTTTTATTGTCCAACAATTTACTATATTCAATAAATTGTCTGTTAAGTGTCGCTTGGTCTTCATTACCCATAGTGTGTCTGATAACATTACTTTATATAATAATATAAAAATTGGTCGAAAGATCGCTTCATTATCCAATATCTCAAGTCCTCTCCCACTGCATCGTGTTATATCTGTTTATTATATTTTATAATATTTTCACTTGAAGTTTTTATGATGACACCAACGTTTTTCTTTTCTTAATCTCATTCATATCGTTATCGTTTGTTTTTCGACGTTCCAAATTTAAAAGGTTCTTTCTTACACTGTCTCCTCAAAGGAATCCATTAAAACTCATTTTACATTAGCAGAGCGCTCGCGTAAGTTATACTGACAGTTGACATGATTAAACTAATAGAAAAACTTTGGGTTTTCTTAATGAATGAAAATAAATAATTATAATGAAAATATATACAATATATATTACAAAAATAAATTATTTTAAAATCAATCATTACCATGGGGAGCGTTTTGGTTGGTGGGAGCGATCCGCCAGTTACTTTAGTTGAGTTTTGAGAGCACAGTACTACGCTACTGTTTGTGAGTCAAATGTAGGAGATAGAGATATGTCAATGCAAAGTTATCTCCAAGACTATTAAAGAACAAAACTCTGTGGGCGTATACTCTATGGGCGTATATTCTCTGGGAGTATACTCTGTGAGAGTATACTATGTGGGCGTATGTCTTAAGATTTTGTCTATAGAATTGATTTTAAGGAGACTCAGTTTCTAAATATGGATACATTATTTCCTTCCGTGGAAAAAAAATTAACAAAGGGTGCAAATCGAATTAAAATCTGTTGCGTGGTTTAAAAGGAATTAAGAAAGCTACTTTGTTGTAAGCTTCTATGTATAGAATTTACTCATACAAATGTATTTTCAATATGAAATATCAATGTACTATATTGATGAGATACGTGAGCTATAGATTAAATTAGCAGCGAAAGTGATTGTAACAACTAACCGATAAAGAAATAATAGTTAAAAAATATATTTGTATAGAATGAGCGAATTGATGATGAGTAAATAATTATATATTGACAAAAAAAAATACTGGCGAATTTCATTATGCTCTGCGATTTTCGTTTGAAAAAGGACGATTCATCAGTTCCGTGATATTATTATTTATTACGTGAGTTAATATTGCATTAAAAAAATAATTACAATTTATAATTTTAGTATAACTGTAACATATCATCATGGCTTTAAAAATAACTGTCTTTCTTTCAGGATACGACGAGAAGATACGACGAGAATAACGAGACATTAATATAAATTGTTTTTTGTTGTTTATTTGTGCATTTAGTTTAGTATATTTATTTATTTATGGTTAAAAATAACTTATGTATCGATACAGCAGTACCTAAAGCGTCAAGTTTTTGTTTTCTTATTTGGTAATTTTCAGGTCGCTTTACGCTTAACAAACATATATACAATTGTATTTATGTTCATTGCTATTTTCATTCTAACGACTTTAAAATATCATATGATAAAGTTCCCAATATCAAATTAACACTACTTATTTGTTATTTCCGACAGCACATTTAGCAGAAAAGTATGATACTAGCTAATAGGATGTATCATCTTGGCCGATCTGCATATAAGCAATAGTAAAAGCAATTCATAATTTTTAGAGTATCCCATTATTTAACACGGTAATATAAAAAAAAAATTAACCGTCTTAGTATATTAAAAATAACATTTAGACAACCTTGATTTTAAGTAACCTTGAAACGTAGTAAACTAAGAAATATAATTTTCAAAATATAACCAGACCGCTTTGTCCTATGTAATAATTGCATTTCATTTTTATTGAAATCTAATTGTCATTTCGTATTCAAGTGAAACGATTCCTAGACTAAAATTATATATAATATACTAAATACTATGTGTATTATTTAAATCAAATTATATGCTGAGTGAGTGTAATTAATTAGCAGTATAAAACTCGGGTAATTGTCAAATAAATTTTACAAACAAATGTATGTTTTTTTCTTTTAATTTTCATTTATTTTCTGAACTCACTAAATAATAATCTCAAGTACATCAACTGGCTTATTTTAATATGAAAAATCTATTATAAGTGATCGAACTGCAGATTCAGTGTACCAGTTAAGTCATATGTTGGATGGCATTATAACTTTAGTGGTTACAGGGATTAAGAAAATAGAAAATACAAATGAAACTCTTGTATGGTGGTTATTATTTATTTATTGTATCTATAAATATTGTAACATACAGATTGATAATAATTTGTGTAATAAATAGTTAATGTTAAATATGTAATTGCATAATTGCATTACGCAGGATATTTCAGAGAATATGTGAATGTAATAAATTGTTGATACTTTGAACTATAACTAATATTAACACAACAATTATATAATAAAAAATCGATTAGAATGTTATCAGGAAAACATTGCAACATATGACTCGAGTTGATTCATCGGAAAATGATATTAGACCTTTTTTGTGGAACATTCAATTCTCTACAACAATATTCGATGGGCAATGAAGTGCAAGTTATCGTTCAATAGTTATACAATTCAGATTTTTTTCCCGTAACTCTTATGGGAAATCGAAAAAATGTGATGCGGACAACCTTAATTTTAAGGGCCCATATTTTCAGAGGCCTATTTTGGCATCTAATCGAAAATTTTTGAACGTGGTTCCAAGAAAAAATAAAAGAACAATTTTAGTATATCTTTCGGATTTCTTTCTTATCAGTTTACTTATAATTATTAAAATATGTTATTGATGCAATGTTGCAAAAACCTAAAAAGCGTTTTTTTTTCTTCTTCATTCATACAGGTTCGTAAGTCTATTAATATAGAATTAATGATTATTGAATAATGTGAATTTATTTAAAAGTATTATTCCTAAAATACAATTTCCTATATGATAATACATTTAAATTCAAATTACAGCTGTATTGATAAAATTAATATTTGGGTTTAAAAGCTCTGAAAATCTGAGAATCTACATTTTTATACTTCTACGATCAATCTTAAATATGTAGAATATAATTTTATTACATATCCAGAACACAAATTAATTAATTAGACATATCTTTTATAGACACATAATGTTAAGTAATCAGTTTTATACTTCTACGATCAATCTTAAATATCTAGAATTTAATTTTATTAAATATCGAGAACAAAAATTAATTAATTAGACATATCTTTTATAGACACATAATGTTAAGTAATCAGTTTTATACTTCTACGATCAATCTTAAATATCTAGAATTTAATTTTATTAAATATCGAGAACAAAAATTAATTAATTAGACATATCTTTTATAGACACATAATGTTAAGTAATCAGTTTTATACTTCTACGATCAATCTTAAATATCTAGAATTTAATTTTATTAAATATCGAGAACAAAAATTAATTAATTAGACATAACTTTTATAGACACATAATGTTAAGTAATCAGTTTTATACTTCTACGATCAATCTTAAATATCTAGAATTTAATTTTATTAAATATCGAGAACAAAAATTAATTAATTAGACATATCTTTTATAGACACATAATGTTAAGTAATCAGTTTTATACTTCTACGATCAATCTTAAATATCTAGAATTTAATTTTATTAAATATCGAGAACAAAAATTAATTAATTAGACATATCTTTTATAGACACATAATGTTAAGTAATCAGTTTTATACTTCTACGATCAATCTTAAATATCTAGAATTTAATTTTATTAAATATCGAGAACAAAAATTAATTAATTAGACATATCTTTTATAGACACATAATGTTAAGTAATCAGTTTTATACTTCTACGATCAATCTTAAACATCTAGAATTTAATTTTATTAAATATCGAGAACAAAAATTAATTAATTAGACATATCTTTTATAGACACATAATGTTAAGTAATCAGTTTTATACTTCTACGATCAATCAATCTTAAATATCTAGAATTTAATTTTATTAAATATCGAGAACAAAAATTAATTAATTAGACATATTTTTTATAGACACATAATGTTAAGTAATCAGTTTTATACTTCTACGATCAATCTTAAATATCTAGAATTTAATTTTATTAAATATCGAGAACAAAAATTAATTAATTAGACATATCTTTTATAGACACATAATGTTAAGTAATCTGTTTTATACTTCTACGATCAATCTTAAATACCTAGAATTTAATGTTATTAAATATCCAGAACACAAATTAATTAATTAGAGATATCTTTTATAGACACATAATGTTAAGTAAACATTTTTATTCCTATTTTTTTTTTGTTTTAATGATTTAAGAATATCAAAAATATTTTTAAAGACGAAGCACGAATCATATGTTTCACATTGGAATAAATATTCGTAACTTCTGCAAGTCATTTCTAAATTGTTTTTTTCACGTTTCAAATTTACTAAGTCGATTAACTCGTAATAATTCTGTTAGCAGAATTTTCGACATCAAAGATCTATTCTTAATTTTTATTTACATGTGTTACTTTTTGTCCTTCATTATTAAATACAGAAGTTTATACTTATTAGTTCAATGACATAAAATTGCTGCTTTGAAACGCTGTGTATTCGATTTAAACGCGTTTCATAGTGCAGAAGAAAATCTTTTAGCTTACTCCTTCAAGAATAAGTAAATTTTAATCATTTAACCCCTTGAGCACTAACCTGGCGTTTACGTAGCTTTCCATTGTTTTCTTATTGGCTCATTTTTATCGGTAATCATGCGACAACTAGAAGGTTGACAGATATTGGTGAATACTTTTACTCCTTCTGTTTCTAAGAAATTCTACTATCAATGAATCTTACGTATGTACGTATGTAACGTATGGACGTATGTAAGTCAATACAGGTCCGCGATTACACTGATTATAGATAGTAATGTCTGATTACAGAAATTTTGTGGATACGCTATAGAGAAAGTGGAAGATTATGTCTTCTTTTTTATTCATTCAACCATAAGACGTCCACTACTGGACATAATTCTTCAACATTAAGGGGGGATTGCTAAAATCGGCACGCTTGGCGGGCGAGTTGGCGATCAAAGTAAGGTGTTTTTGGTACCCAGAGGATATGGGATGATACTATTTTTAGGCGGCATCACACGGCCAGATTATGACTACTTGGGACTAAAAATGCGTCTAGAAACAGACCAAGATAAAGAGATGTAATGTCAAATTCATTGGGGATGGGGCATTTGGCAAACTGCCTGATATGTTTAAAGGAGACTAAGAACCTGCAGTGCAGAGTATTAAAAAATGTGTCCTCTCCGTGATGGTCTGTGATGCCGAGTCTTGAACGCTCACGCAACAAGTCATCTGTAAACTGCAAATTGTCCAGATACCTATGAAACGAAGTATGTTTATTCGAGATAGGATTCAAAATACGGAGACGAACCAGACTTATCAATATAGCCACAGGCATAGCTCAAAAAAAATGGAATATGCGGCTATGCAGAAAACATAGTAATTAGGGTAAGGCGGTATTACAGTGGGTACACAAAGCTGATTACAGAACCGTGCTAGCTTGAGAAATGAGATGAACCGTTGATCTGGTGGCGGTATCAGGAAAACATTGTATGAGTGCCACCTTAAATATATTGGAGTGGCGGTCACTACAAGAGGCCTTCACACAAAAAAATCCAATTTCTAGTCATACACTGTCCAGGAATCAATAAAAAAAATCATAACCTTATTAAATCACATATCTTAAACACTTGGAATCTTTAATTTCAGATTATGAATGTGACCAATTTTGCATATTGCTGTTCTATTGTATATTTAATTATGTCCCAAAAAGCAGGTAATTGATAAATTAAACCTATTTAGTATTTACTTAAACACTACAAGAATACAAAACTACATCGGAGTAGCGCTATATGGCTGGTATTTTCTGTAAAGAATTTCCCAAGTCGGCTCCCAGCATTTCAATGAGATATATTTCACTACACCATATCTACTTAGATAGTAGATGGTTTTTTTAAATGCAATTTAGATAATGTTACATAATATCAGACTAAAACAAAAGGAATTATTTTAGATTAGTGTACTAGAATCTCTGTCATGTGATTCGGAATTATCTGGCCGAGGTTCTCTAGTAGCAGTCAGTTTCTTTTCGGTAAGTTTTCTGTCAACAAAAGAAACATGTAAAATTAAATAACAATATTCAACACAATGGTAGTGGAATAAAGTTCTCTTTTCACCGTTTTAGTCGAGTTAAGATATAGCCAAAGTAATTAATTACTGTATTTTATTCTTTTGGCTTCCATGTTTTTGTTATTGCACTTTCGTTTTTATGTAGATCAAAATGTATTATAATAAATTTACTTATACAATTGTTAGATCTACTGACGTCGCGTAGATATACTAAACGATTTAAAAGTGCCTTTGATATTATTGTCATTTTACATGTAATTAATATATTAAATTATTAATAAAAAACTAATTCAAGTAGTACTAATCTATTATGTTACAAATGTGAATGTAAAAATTTGTTTGAATATTTACCCCTTCAATCTCGCTCGAATATTTTCTTTAAATTATTGAATCAACTTATATTGCATAAAATTATTTATCTAGTGGTCTATTTTAAAACCATTTTAATGTTATCCAGTACTTTCATGTATTATTGAATTATACTATTAGTTGTTATTTGGTTAAATCGTGTTGCATAAATTTATTTTATCGTTAATTTCGGTTCAGATACCTTCTTCGATACAAATTAATGATTAGATTATAAAATTAGTACATCAGTTTCTTCATAGAACTTTAATAAAAATGTAATATAAGTCGTTATAGTATAACAAAAGTTATTAATAGAACTTACCCCATCGGTTGTGCAGATTTCTGTGGAAGAGTCATCGTCGAAGTAGTGGCAACTTTCTACAATCAGATAATCATTTATGTATATATTTGTACTTATTCGGTGAAATTATGTGTAAAAAATCTTTTTTTACATAAGACTTTAAATATCATAATAATGTTTATCAATTTATAAAGATAGCGGAGTGCTGTGAGTGCTTAAATCTGGCTACCTACAATGTTTTTCATTTATTTACTCACTGCCAGCAAACTTCATACCACTTCAGGATCAATAAAGCTGTTCCACAAAACATGTATGTAACTTTCTTAATAAATTCTTTTACAATATAATGATTTGAATTGTTATATTAATTTGTTCCGTGTATCCAATACACCAAACATTATAAAAATCAGTACCGCCATTCTTGACTTATAAATGGTGTAACTAACCAGACTTTGTTCTATAAATAGATTAAATTGTACGAATGTAAAATTTACCTTCAAAGTGTTGTTGTAAGGACGCTTGAACCTACTCGATTCACTTTTACTTCTTCTCATGCTAACTGATTGTATTTTAGTTGGGCCGTGCTTAAGCCATGGGTGTTTTAAAGCGTTAATAGATTTCATTCGTTTCGTACTATCAATTGTTAGTAACTGGCTTAAGAAATCTTTCCCAGCCAGAGACACGTGTTCAAGGCTTGCATTATTGTAGAAATAATTAACAAACCATAACTCCCATTCATCAGACGATGACTTTTTTATTAGAGCGTTTGAGGAAGAAAGGGATGACGATGTCTGGAATGATGGGATTTTATAAGGTACAGAACTACCGGGCAAAACAGCGGCGTTGGATAGATCTGACTGCGAAGATGAACTCAAATCAAATTTAAATACATCTGAGGGAATGGAACACGCAGAGCTATCAGAAGAAGTCGACAACGATTTAACAGATGATAAAGAAAAATTATGCTGGGGCTCTTGATATATTGGAGCTTGTTTTAAATGATTAATCCATGTCCCATTTGGAAATGGTATTTCTCCAGTTAACCTAAAAATATAAATTTATGTCAGTATACATATATATATATATATAGTTAGTTAAATACATGTAATCGATTTCGTATTAGTAGTATATGATGATTTTATCCTTAATGATTGTCTAAATATTTATTGGTACAAAGTTGTTTTAATACCCACAATTGATATTTTAGGATAACATTGTGGTAGGCCCTTTCAACCTATTTATTTACCACTAACTGTGCCAGCGACTTCGTTCGCGTGGTATTTACTTTTATTGCTGCTCTCACTCTTCATTTATAATAGTATATTAAACAAATATTCGCATAAATATTTTCAAATCCATATACTCTCTATAGAGAGTTGAAAATGAAGAGCGGCAACGTCGCATGCTATGAACCGTGAGCTGGCAACGTGGCTATTATAATTAGGCTCAATAGGCAAATTGGAGAATATCGCCATTTAATTATTTTTTGCGCGTTATTAAGATTCTGACGTTATTATAGATATACTTCTATTCAATTTGAAACATTCAATGATACCTTTCATTTTAATAGGTATTCATGTATCATATTAAGATTCTGTTTATGACAGTCTCCAATAATTTTACACCTATTTTTCAACTTGTCGACATGGTATTTATTATTGAAGTGAACTTTCTTTAGAACCATTGGTGGTTTGAAACTTGATGAAACGAAAATGCGTCATAACAAACAGACAAACACACGCATCAATAGGATTTAGTCTAATTATTAGATTTTATGCTTCTAATTTAACTAATTGATAATTTGGAAATATAACTTCAAGGTGGTTTAGTTAAGTTGCAACGTTTAGGTACTAAACGGGCTAAAAACCTAGCGATAAAGACTTTTGGTTTTCCTTTTAAGAAGATTAGAGTTATGAAATATACCTGAAATTTTAGATAATTTGTTTGCTATAGCACAAATAAAATTTCATCAAACCAATATCTAATTTCATTTGCTACAACTTTCTTACTTTTGTCCGATATCCTGGACAACCTCATACGTTTTATGGGACAAAAAGTATCCTAGATGTTACTTTATAATATTAGTTATCACTGTTTCAAGTTTCGTCAAAATTGGTTCAGTACTATCCGAGTGATACGTGTACACAGGGAAAGACAGATATACAAAAATTTGAAATAAAATATTTTTGGCTTCTATATCGAAACAAAGTCCACCTCGATTATAATTTTCAAAAAATATTAATGTACAGATTTTGACTTCTTACAGTTATATTATATGTATAGATTATTATATAAGAACGAATGTCGTCTCTATGCTATTATAAGTTTTGTTTGCATTTTCACAAAATATCCATTACAGTTATTATCAAGCGTATTGTAGCTGAATACATTTATAAATGTTTTAAAACTCAATGGCATTGTATAACATACGTATACTCTGTTTATAAATTATTGTATTATTAATTCGAATATATTGTACCTAAACATTTTATTATACGCGAGTTTGCCGCGGACATAGCTATGTAACATAGCATATATTATGATGAATACGAGAAGTATATAATTACACTTACAATATGTATAATAGAATCCCCAGGCTCCACATATCCGCAGCACCAGATACTAAAGTGCAGGAAATCATCTCTGGTGCTAGGTAGATCTTTGTTCCTACGATTGTCTTCGAAACCCACCCATGGCGGCCAGAATAACGCCGCGATATACCAAAATCAATTACTTTTAACCTTCTACTGTTGGGGTGTTCTAGTATTATGTTCTCGGGCTTGACATCAAGATGTGCAACGTTGTGATCGTGTAAGTAACACAGCGCTGCGCATATTTGCTTAATGTAGACTACTAGGTTCCCTTCATCGATTTGGTTTCTACTATTCATAGCGTCAAACAAGTCCCCGCCCCACAAACTGGAAACATTATGAAGTATGTTTACTATTGAACATGTAATTATTGCAATTTATTTTCACTGTTACCCTTCTAAATGCTCGAGGCGGATAAGAAAAAAGTGCTCGCGAAAATCGGAGATTGTAGCTATACTCTAAAAAGTAGCTATTTCCATTTTAGTAATTTATTTATGAAATTGTGTAATATAGATTATAAGGACTGGTAAAGTTAAATTTAAACTAACGCTTATTTAGGCATGATAAAAAGCTTTGTTTAAAAAGTACGTATGATAACAATTTATCTCGTATCAGGTTAATAATATATTTTTAACCCCTTGAGCACTTACCTGGCGTTTAAGCCAGCTTTCCATTGTTTTCCTATTGTATTATTCTTATGGGTACTCGACACATTAAATATCACGTAATATAAACACTTTTTAATACTTTTTTTTTTAATTAATAGAATATAGTATTTGTTGTCCGTTAATTAGGCGCTTTGCAGACGTAACAACTTTAGTTGAAGCAACCATCAACTTATTAAAAGTTTTCTTTAAAAGTAGCCAGTTACTACAACCAAATACCCCGGTTTACGGTTGCCGCAATTTATTGGCAATCTGTGCGCAACTTTGATAACTATGTTTTTCAATCTACGTAAAATGTGATGATGTATAAGGAAGAAGCAACACTTGCTCTCATTTTATCTCGTCACCGCCGTCAACGACAAATTATTCGCAGCAATTCGTCGGTTTTGGATTCATACCTTTTTGGAAGATCAATCTCAATTTCAAACAATAGAGAGCTTCAAAAATATAATGATAAGTTTGTGGCGATCGATAAATACAGAACGCATTATATTAGAATTCAGTGGTTATAAATGGCCAGTTAAAATTTTTCCTGCCAGATCGTCAAAGAACAATTTTGGAAAAGAATCGATGTGTGTTGTAATATATTAAAATCAATGTATTTAATCATGTACAATTTATTATAATGATTGTACCTCAATAAAAATCAACGTTATCGATTGGTACAAAATGTTATTATTATTACGCTTCAAGTTTAAAACTTTAAAGTTAAACAACACTGGCGTCGCGGTGGCCAACCGGGAAATAGTGGGTGGGGAATTCCTCGACGCGATGCGCTTGCCGGTTTAGGAAACCAGCAACTTTACAAAACCGATACAGAATCGATTGTTGCTTCAATTAGAAACTAATTTAGTCATCGATAGCAGCAACTTAAAACTGTTGTCCATCATCGGAACTCGCAACTCGAGATGCTACGTGTGTGCAGTTCCATTGTGATTTATGTAAACAGCTAGTTGCTGCAATAGTTGCTATATAAGCAAAGCACCTTATTGTTATGAATTCTTGAACGTCTACAAGCACAGGTGTAATTAAAATTGTCACTTACAAGTCTAAAATGACCATTGTATGGTTTTGTGTCTGGAGCATGCAATGCATGAATACGATATTTTTGTGTTCTAAATCGAGCAACATGTTATACTCGTGCCGCGCTTTTAAATTTTTTCTTCTGGTCCCGGTTTTTACTATTTTGCCAGCGAATAACTTATTCTTATTTTCTGATGTCATTGTACCCTGCGAAAAAACGGCACTTTCACACTTTATAAAATAATTTGTACAACTTGTTTTTATATTGTTAGCCAAACTGATAGTATCGTTTCAAAGTATCTCATCAAAATATAAACAGAACTTTATAAATTTGAAACAAAACTTTATATGTCCTGTATTTTTAACTCGTTCACCATTTTTTCTGAAAGGTTAAATTGTAATGTAATTTTGAAGACTAAGCTGAAGAATTATTTGAATAGTGTGTACATAGTACACGTGTCCGAAGTGAAACCTCTTTTTTTGATGCGTTAATTAAAAAACGCATAACGCAATATAAACAACTTATTGACACTAAGAATTTAATATTTTGTAGGATATCTGGATTGTATTTAACTTTTAAAATACGGAATTAGGTCGAAAGTTTTTTTTTTTATATAAATACTCTTAACTATACTACTTAATAAATATATACATGATTTCACGTATCTATGTAAAATTTGAACGTGTTTCTTAAAACTATTCGAAAATCCTAACCTAAAAATACATTTGTTTTGAATTAAATTATACTAAATAGAAATAAGAAAGCAAATAATAACAATTCTACAGTTTATTGATTTTCTCTCTGACTTTACACTCGTATCCATTTTTTAATATTTAATAATGACGCTTAGCACGGTAGTATCTGACGCCCGGCGTCAAAGTATCTGAAAGAAGTTTCACTTCAAAAACGTATTTAATTACTCTTAATTCTATTGAAAAGGTTAAAGTTCAGAGAGAATCGGTTAAGGTCAGCTTAGCGTCTTCTGTAACTTTTTTATTTACTGTAAATAAAAATACACGAACATTTTAGAATTAAGATGATATGAGTAACACACGAAATGTTTTATTCTATAACAGAATCCGTGAGTCCGCGCCCTTGCGAACCCACGTCTCGTTTTCTGACTAGCCTATCAAAACATTTTCATTAAAAAAAGAAGTTGACTGGAATTATAAATGAGGTGGTTGGCTAAATCTTCAGTTTCATTACCTCTACAAGAAAGACGTTTCCACATGACCCGGACCCCAGATTAATTTCAGTTTCGGTATAAAACGATTCGAATTTCTGCGGGTCTGTGTAAATAGGTCTCTTTTCGTGGGTTTTATAAAAGGTGTTCCAATAGTCTTCATCAATTTTGCGCATATCTATAATGAAATGGAAGCGTTAATATACGATTTATTAAGGTATTAGGGGCTGTTCAAGTGTAACGTAACCAAAATTTTGGTCATTTTGACCACCCTCGCTCCCTATTGTCAACAAAAGAACAAGAAGGCTAATAAGGAAATATTGCCTACGTAATCGCTATTCAGAACAACCTCCCCCACCCCAACCCGTTCCTCATGTTATAAAAAAATCAGCAATCACATTGATGCTACGTCATATTAGAACACCCCTAACATATTAAATATTATAATAAATATATAGAGCTACCTATAAGAATGTCACATGGTGGTAGCTTCGAATTTGGTAACACAGCATAAATACATATGCGAATCATTTCATTTATTTTAGTGTTAATAATCTTCAACTTTGGCCAGTTTGTTGTGCCAATCACCTTGGATAGTTTCTCATGGTGTAATTCAATTTTAAATTTATTTTTTTTATCTTTTAATCCATCACTGTACCTGTGAATAAAGTTAACATTATTTTCGTAAATTGTTAATGTTCACAATCGTGTGCGGAAGTAAAATCTTCCGGATTAGAGATGCCAGGGATGTGGAAATCGCCCGGCGTGTAGTACCAGGAATACCCATTCCCCGCCGCCTTTCTGGGGGGCGACACGAGATAAGGACACATGCTCTGCATTGCTCCAGCGGCTGGCCCGACCAAGAGTACATGACAGGTAAACAACCTGCCATGTCGAGTCGGGCCTCTTCCTATCTTCCGCCCAGGGGGCAGCCCGCTACAAAGCAGCCCCCCCTCTTTCCCACCGCCAGATTGACCTAATATACAAAATGTATACAATACTTAATTTTACAATACAATAATTAATAATATAATAAGTATTACTTACAGGCTTCAATTAACAAAAAATAAGCATCTTCCTATAAACATATACTTTGTAACTTTTAATCAATTCGTATAAAATAAGTTGTCTTAAGTAATTTGTTGTATAAGTAGTTGAGAGAACGTTAAAGTAAAACTAAGTTGCTCACGCTCACGGTAATACCTTGCACTTAGTAAATTAGTTGTCTCTCAATGTGTGAAGATTAATCCCGTGAATAAAGCTATGCGGATCAACTTACCCAATAGTATCTCCTGTTGCAGCAGTTACATACAAAAAGTCTTTCTACTAATACGTTAAAGTTTTTATTATCATTAGTAATTTAAAAAAAAATACTTGATAACATTTTACACAAGAATTAGTAGTGTAAGTATTAGTGTATGGTATGCTTGCAATCGCACTGGTCCCTGGTTTAGATTTATTCCTTTTTTAGTGTTATGATAATTATTCTATACCCAAAGAGTTTAATTATGGATGCATAACGACAGTGAGAGACCAATCTAACCAGTCGCATGCCACTTATATTTGCACTTTTATTAATTTAAAGGTTTCTAGACATTATTATCAGAACGTTCTGACCGCAGGTCGGTTGCACACACATCACAATTCGAAGTGTAAGAGAAAGGGAGCGGGGAGAGGACAGGACGATAATGGGGTTGTCGTTGTCTAAACCATTTTTAGCCCTAAACATTACCCCGGGCTTGACATGGGAAAATGACTATTAAACTTAACTATAAATGATGTGGATTGTAAAATTAAAAATGAATTGTTATTTTTGACTGAGTAATGGAAAAAACCTTCACGACGGGTCTACGGTAGACTCCGGATTTATCCCAACATCTATTACGCGTGGCACACCATCTTTTACGGGAAACGAACGTTCGATAATATCCGGAGCCCAATCCAAGGGAGCACTGTTATTTGACTGAACCAGAATGACAGTACTCTGTAGGATATGAGAATTAGGTGTAAACCATTTATTTCGAACTTGTAATGTAAATACTAAATAGATATTCTACCCTCCATATTTTCCAAAAAGACTGCATCAAATGATCAATTATAAGTTTCCTTTCAAGGAGTGTAATCCTTTCATTAGTTAAATTCTAAGATGGTAAGGACTTTAAAGGTGTCATTACCAAGAAATTCTCATCCGAGAAACCGTAGTGTCTCAATACAAAAGTCTTCGACCAGTGGGTGTTGCCAGTGATGACTTATGGCACTGAGACGTGGTCACTTACAATGGGCCTTATTAGGAAGCTCAAAGTTACCCAAAGGGCAATGGAGAGGTCTATGCTTGGAGTTTCTCTGCGTGAAATTAGAAATGAGAAGATCCGCAGAAGAACCAAAGTAACCGACATTACCCGGAGAATTGCCAAACCGAAGTGACAATGGGCTGGCCACATTACTTTTAGAACCGATGCCCGATGGGTCAAACGGGTTTTCAAATGGCTGCCACGTACTGGAAGACGCAGCGTGAGTTGGCGGGCCTAATCTTAATAATATTTATACAACATAATCTTTCGGTTGAATGGATGGATTACCTAGAAATGCGCTGGAGTCAGCGTTTCAGATAGATCGCTACTTAGCACCGACAGAGGGCGCGAGTTTACAATGGTCTCAATTTGAGTAAGAGCAGCAGTCATCTCTTCGAAAGTTAACAATTGAGAGTCTATGTTTTCGGCAAGGTGATTTTTAATACTCCTAATATTATCTTCCCATATGCCTCCAAAATATGTCAGCTCACGCTGGATTATATATCCACTCTATACGGTTATCTCTTAGCAAATTTATCTTTATACTGTTCTGGCTACTACTCATACATAGAATTAAGGTAAGTTTTCGCGGCAATAAAGTTTGTGTCATTATCCGAAGAACCGAAACGGGACCCCGGCGTGATATAAATCCGTAGCTAGTTCAATGTGTACTGCCTTAGTTTCAAGACAAGGTAAAGGTTCTGCATAATCAACACCGGTATGGGCAATTTCCTTTCGCTTTATTAAGCCCATAAGCTGGTAAATACGTCAGAGAAGTCGTATTTCTAGGATTTACCTTAAAACAAATAAGATATTGTTGTATGCGCTTACGGACAATGTCACGTGCGGATAGTATCTAATATTTTTGTCGTAACAACGACGATAATAATTGGAGGCCTGTATGCAAGTATTCCCGATAGTAATAATGGTAATAATAATTAAATTGACAATATGACCTTTATTAGGTAGTAATATAGGATGTTAACTATCATAATAATTTAGATCAGCATTATTTAAGCGACCCCAAACTCGTAACATTTTATTATTCAAAAAAGCATTAAGCTTCAAAAAAGCTGGCGGTAGCTTATCAATTTTAATTGTTCGTTGAGCAATTTTAATCCCATTACTAAAGTGTAAACTTTGTAGATCTTTAATGATCGTTTTCTAATCTTGATCTAAAAGACAGATTTCAAATTTTCTCGGCAAATTATTAAAAATCGAAACAGGTATAAAATTATTTTCGAAGTAATCTAGGGCGCAAAGTAACGCGAGCGGCGAGTTCACAAAAAACCAACAAAGACGGAGGCACGACGGTTGCAGTTGATAGCACGTTAACCTTTACAGGTGTACACTGGCTGAATCAAAGTTTGGAATGAGCCACTCATCGATGGGTAAGTGCGTGAATTGAGGTCCATTAAACCACAGTGGCTATTCTAACATTTGATCTGGAGTAAGAGCTTAAGACAAACTGTCCGCGGAATTTTCTTTCCCATTAATAAAATGACAATAGCATGGTTCCAAATAATCCTGAATTTTTGCGACTTTATTTGCGACAAATGATTGCCAACTTGTTGGGCATGAATGCATCCAGACAAGAGCCACCGTACTATCAGTGAGGGCAAGAATGTTTGTTAAATGACAGCGATAAGAGTACGCTGTAATAACTAAGCGCTTGAATTTAGCTAGCAGTAAGTTGGCGCAAAATTCTATCCTAGCAAGGCTTATTACTGTTTTTGAACGTGTCACCCTCGATTTTGCACAATTCTCACACGTTTGTTCGTCTTTAGATAAGTAGCCGGGTACATTAGGCACCTCTTGATTTTTTTTTTCTTCTAACTGAAAAAAAAAAACCGATTCATGCAGTTTTCAATGAAATCATCATTTTTTGTAATTCAAGTGCAGAAAACTGTCACATACAGGATTAATAACCTTCGCTTAACCTACCATGACATAACCTAATAAGGTCTCAATAGCCCCAGGTTCACTTGTTCATCGAGATATTGTTCTCGGGCATAAAATTTGAGCAAACAGATCACTTCCGATAATAAGATCGTTGTCTGCCAACATATAAAAGTTACAGTCTGCCAATGGAATATGTAAATAAAATATTCTAAGCCAGCAACGTTCATTTTCGCGGTATTGTAACCTAACTGAATTATCTACAAGTGAACGAATGGTCAGATTCGAACTCCATGGAAGTCCCTACAATAGGATTACTGACATCACCTACACCTGACACGTCATATTTACTTCGATGCTCGTATATTTTTAAATTCAAACCGTTTACAACATTCAGTAGTAATGCATTTAGTAGCATTTTTTGAGATGCACTATCAACTAATGCGCGCAACATGAAAATATTGCCGTCTGCATCGTCCGCGTTACATAACACAGTGCCGAGCAAGACGGACGATGTGCCGGTCAAACACTCACCGGCAGCGGCGCATAATCCTGCTGCACAGAGCGATACGGCTGCGGCAGGGCCGCACTCAGGCGCGGTAGATATCGTCTTACTAGAGTGACCACTAACATTGACTCCCGCGACATTTTTACTTGTTGGAAAATAAAGCTCTGGTGTGGTCTTTAACATTCGTTGTAACAATATGTTTACAATTTACAATGAAGTGTGTGTTACTTAAACAATTCACATATAATTTATTATGAAACTTAAACCGATCATTAGGGATCATTGACAAGACATTACTACACTGTGCCAATTAAACATGGTCATTATTATCACAACATAGACATGTTCGATTCTTGTATATTTATAAATGTGTTCACATTACTATTTATTTATTTAACGTGAATTAATATTTCCAACCGACGATATTTTATTATTTTTACGTGACTGAGTACTGCCCATTCCTGAACCAGCACTAGCGCTCGACACATTATGTGCGAGCTGCAAAATGTGCGACTGACCTCGCGTAAAATGAATAAATTTAGAATATTTTGCAAAGTCATTGTTTTCGCCGTTTGTTATTGTTTTTAATTCACAGGATTTTACAATTTCTAATCCTACTTTTTACCCGCAATATGAATGAAAATGAAAACTTTCAATGTTCAGTTGTTTAGATGCAGAATACAGTGACGCGAATCTCTTAATGAAATCTTCTATTACGGTGGGTGAATTATTTTTTCCGGACGGTAAACTCATCAACCGATCTAAGTATGTGGTCGCTAATATTATTTTAGCATTAAATTTATTAACTAGTTGTGCTCGCGACTTCGTTCGCGTGGAATTCAGACAAACATATTCCAATAGACAGACTATATTCTCCGTCTAGATGCAATATATCTTATTACCAATATATTCTCTATCTATGTCCTGTCCCGTTCCATTTCGTCACACGCGGTGGAGGTTACGCCGACTAGACCAAACCATCTCCCAGACAACTTTCACAGTGAAATGGAAACCTTCCTGGTTTAACAATGCGGCAGATTCCTGACGCCACCGGTGCGGTGGCCGGACCGAGCCGCCGTCTGCGCTTAGTCCTCGCGGGGCACTTGAGCTGAAACTATGCACCCACCCATTCTGTCCTAATAGGGCTTGAATGAAAGATATGCGAAAATGCTATATACTGTATACAATCGCTAAACTGCTAAGTTGTAACGTTTAGGTACTACACGGGCTAATGACGTCGGTTCAATTTCTAGCGATAGAGATTTTTTGATATTCTTTTTTTTTAGGAATAGATAAATAAGATATAGCTTAAACTTTAACTAATTTGTTTCCTAGAGCATAAATAAAAATTTCATTAAAATCCGTCAATAATTCAATTAACTGTAAATTTTTGTCCGTTATCCTGGAAGACCCCCTTGCCTTTTATGGGGAAAAAAGTGACCTAGATGTTACTTTATAATATTAGTTATCAATGTGTCAAGTTTCGTCAAAATTGGTTCAGTACTTTCAGAGTGATACGCGTACACAGTGAAAGATAGACAAACAAAAATTCTAAATAAAATATTTTTGGCTTCTATTTCGATAACTAAGTCCACCCCGATTATAATTTTCAAAAAATATTTAATGTAGGATGTGGCCTAGTTACAGTTTTATTATATTAATAGGTTAACGTATTCCATATCACGTATTAGTTTTCAGAGGTAGGCAAACTACCTTGACATTTACCTAAAACCTTTACTTTTAATTGTCCTATCAAGTACCGAATTTCCTCGCCATCGGTAATCTCAGTAATTTCATGAACAGCGGACTTAAAATTCTCGTAGAAGATGGGTTCACTCATTATCACCATTAAATGTGCAGAGTTCTAATCTAGGTATGAAGGTTTTTCACATTTTACCCTATTATTACTGTCACGACTCAAATTATTACTCATTTGTGAAAATAGTTGATGATCTTTATACTTAATTTTTGTATATAACTGATGAAAATAAATTAGTGTCTCATATGATAGTACAAAATTATCTATTGTAGATAACTGAAGGTCATTGTATTGTTCAACCGTAGTTACAAATTCCTCACGATATGTGCTGATCGTGTTGCATTCTGTCAAAAAATTATCAAATTTGAAGTTACCTTTCCTATTTCTATCATTAAATCATAGATTGTTTGCACTCTAGTAAATAGGGTCGTATTTTGCTTTGTAATTTTTAAATATTTTTATAGACACATTTTTATTACTAAATAAATTAAATCTTTAAGGGTCTGGTTAGTTTGGATCAAATATATGTAATCGCACTGATCCCTGGTTTAGATTTATTCCTTTTGTAGTGTTATGATTATTATTTTATACCCAAAGAGTTTAATTATGGATGCACAACGACAGTAAAAGGTAAAAAAAAAGACTCATCGTGATGCTGCGTACGCGGTGTGTAGGCTTTCTATTCTGCCACTGATAGACCAATTTAATCAATTATATGCCATTTATATTTGCACTTTTATTATTTTAACGATTAGATATTATTACTACGCCGGTCGGGCGTGCGCACCGCACCATTCGAAGTGCGAGAGAAAGGGGCTGGGAGAGGACAGGACGAAGATGTGGCTGCGTTGTCCAAACCATTTTTAAGCCTAAACAATGCTCAATCAACACTTGCACATTCACAGGCTGATTCAAAACATTTTAATGGCATGTAAAATAAACGATAAAGAAGAATTAATAAATACAAATATTATCTACCAAAACTATCCTTTTAACGTATAGCGAATAAAAAAAAAAAACTCGATTACGTTGTTTGTTAAAAAAAAATTGCAAACAGACAGAAACTCATTCTTTTTTTTATTAAAAGTCAATAGTAGTTATCAACTGAAACATTATGATTAGTTTATTTAATAAGAAATCGTTTATCGATCTTCTACGGAATTTATATTTATAACAAATAAGACGAGAGAGGCTTGAAAAGGGGAAGGATTATCAAGAAAGCTAATGCTTGACTCCTATTTTTTATTTGTAATGCCCCTTTGGCTTGTCCTACTATAATGAAATGCTATGCCTATGTTACAACTAACATTAATTTTAGATTAATCTCCCATAGTCTAAATTACGTAATATATTACTTGTGATATGGGCGGGCAAAAGTGTTCACGACTGTAACGATAATAAAAGTAAATAAAACATCAGATTATCCATACATTACATGTATATAAACTTATTCGACTTGTAACTTAATTATCAAGTTACATCTTAGAAGCTACCTGCTATAAAGATCATATAAATAGAAAATATATACTTACCACACGAACTCAAACCCATCATGTCTATCGTCTCCCATTACATTCGACCTATTTTTAATAGCCAATCTCACACCTTTATAATTGAGAGTTCGCAAGTAATTAATATAATATTGTTTACGGTCTAACCTATAAAATAAATAAATTGTGAAAATATATTTAGAAGAATATACTATTAAAAAAAATAGTGCTGAAGGCCCATTCAAGTCTTATATAAGCATCAATAGACTTCCAGATGTGGGTTCAGTTCGGGGGTGGGGTCTGCATGTAGATCAGGTAATCAATGTTTAGGTTCTCGTTACCACGAAGGGTATGGTTAATGGAGGACAGGGGAATACGGGAACGGGGAATAAAAAATGTCTAAGACATTGCTTGCGTAAGTCTTGATCGGCCCGTAACACAAAGTTAATTAATTTAGAACCACATATCAAAGTTACTTACCTACAATACATTATCTCTATGACGAGCTTTTCAGAAGTCGATGGACCTGCTACTTTTTCAACATCATCGTCAGCCATGGGTATCTTATGAGAACATGTTTTATTAAAGGACAAAAAAATATTCAGTGATATTTATCTAATTCTAATTACTACTGCACGAAATATTTATCTATAGATCAATATGTATATAATAAATGTATCTTGATAAACTTCGAAAATATCCAATCTAAAGGTTACAATACATTTTTAAGGTAAGATAAAAAAAAAAAGAAAAAACATGTAGTAAGTTACTACCATTATAACGTCAAGAATAAAAATATACAAGATTGTAACTTACACGTTCCTTTGATAATTGTAAGCATTCGTCAGTAATGTGGCTAGGTAAAACCTAAGTAACAGAACGGAGCTATTTAATAAACACTTTAATAAACTCTAAAACTAATAGGACTTTTAAGTTCAGAATGCTACTGGCTTACTTGATACTGGTGATTCTGAGTTTACGATTTTTTTAATCATAAATTTATCGTAAAATTATTATATTGAAAATAACGCAATCATGAATAAATTTATTGCACCAGAGAATGCTCGATATCTATTTGTTATCATATTTCACCTGATAGGAATTGCCCCGTATACACAGGGCAGTCTGAGAAAGTCAATTATCATGTTAACGCTAGAAACTTTTTCAAGAGTTTATCGTGAGCATTTAAAAATGGCCTTGATAATATGACAATTATTAATCAAAGATTATGTTTTTTAGGTATTATTATACGCAATTATCATTAGATACAAACGTTTCCCAGAAACGTTATATTATAATCGATATTATATATGTATTTTATTATAAAATTCATTGATTCATCTGAAAGAATTACTTACATGTTTTAATGCTTGATTATCTTCAATAACGTAGTCATTATATCTTTTGAATACTTTATAACAATTAGGAATTTTCATTTTATCCATGAAATATTTTATTGCATTTGGCGGTATAATTATCAGGTATCCAGTTGATTTGCATATTAATATAGACTTCTGATAAGGTACGTGTAGACGTAACTCACATACGACAGGGCCTTCCATACCGTATTGTATTTTATTCGCATGAAGGAGACAGCGGCCATTTTGATATGCCACCTTTTAAAATGAAAATTACTTATCGTACGTTAGAAGTTAAAAATAATTAAACGATATAATGAGTAGTATAAATATCATAAGTAGTGAAGAGGAGGCGGGACATTCGCCAATATCCGTCGATTGCAGTACAATTTAGTTTTATCTAACACGGTATGATTATATTTATTTTTATTATATAACTGTAAAATATTTTAATTTTCATAACATAAACATAAGCTCACGCCTATTATCCCCGAAGGGTTAGGCAGAGGTGAAGTAGCGAACTACACCACCCAGCTTAGTTGCGTCCCAGATGTGACAGGGGGCGAGCCTGTCGCCACATCGGGCACAAATTCCAAACTCCGGGATGATACTGAGTAGAAAAACCCAATACCACTTGACCCGACCCGGGGATCGAACCCGAAACCTCAGAATGGCAGTTGCACCGTAATACAACTGCGCCACCGAGGCAGTTCAATTTTCATATACATACAAAGCAATCTACATTTCTAAACTGTACTGGAAATATTTATATCCTTTTAAATTTTATTCCATTTAGCTAAAAAAAAACCAAAATTCAAATTATTCCTCGCTTAAACTTCGTATTTATGCGAAAAATTTAATATTTACAAGTTAACTATAAAATACCTGAAATGGTTTACAAAAAGTGTAATAAAGATTTATCTAAGAATATGGTTGGTTTTATTTTAATGGGTTGAAAGAGGAGTTTAACTGAACAGGTATTCATAATGTAATGATGGCAATGATTTATAATTAATATATTTATTTGAAAGCAGTCAACGTTAAGTGTATTACGCTATTAAATGGTTTTGACCTGAAAAACATTATCTTTACCGGACAGTTTAATTAGTTCTAGATTTAAAATAAAATAGGTGTATTAGGGGTTAACGTTAAATTATCGTTTCGTAGTGACAAATTTCAATATTATTTTTTTGCTGTGAAATATCTATTTGACTTTTCGTTTTTATCTGATATCTGTAAGGACTGACTGAGGACACGATGTCTGATTGATATTTATGGAAGAAGAAGACATATAGCGCCGGTCCCAAAGAACTAAAAACTGGATGCAGGATGATAATTAATTTACAGTGATATTGATTCAACGAAAGCGTGTTCTGATATTATCTATTAAATTTATTTAATGTCTCTGACACAAAACGTTAATCGTATTCTGGAATCCACGTTTAAGAGTGAAATTTGTGTGTGAGGACTTTGATTGTGATTGTGTGTAATATGTAACTTACGTTAAATTTGTCATCGCTTCTTTTGATGGTGTGACGTCCTAAACGCCACTGAACGAAGTAGTACTCGTTGTATTCAAAGGAGAAAACACAATCGTAAAGTATCTGCTGGCCAATTGATGCCACAGCGGTTTCTAATGGCTTACTTACATATCCTATAGGTAATGAAATCGGTGGATGCTCTGCAAATTAAAAAGTTTTCGCTCATTCTATAAAATCTTATATCGATCATCTACGGAATTATTTACTGCATTACATTCAATCTTTCGTAATGATTGTCTACCAGAATTAAATGCTTTCTGAACCGAAAAATATAACATAGATAATATTTTGGATATAGTAACTATTTAATATAAGAATCATATAAATTTTATAGTTTTTTTACTAACCAGATATAACCAAAGAGCATGCTGCATTAACAGTTGTTAGATTATTTCTCAAACAAACTGTGTAGTTATTCCAATCGGCTATGATTGGTTTTAATATTCGCATTCCAATATAGTCGGGTCCGCAATTCTCTTCAATGTGTACACCGTCAGTAAAATCTACTGCAATATTATTTCTGGACCAAAATACTTCAGTGGCCTCGTTTCTTGAAATTTTATATATTATTCTAACTTCTTCATTAAGATTTACTGTTAATTCTGCAGGAGCTTTTTCTATGAAGCCGGGCACTTTCACTTCTTCTATTACATGCAATTGATCTATAACTCTCACATCACAATAATTCGAATCCAGAATGTAATCACTGTTAATAACTACGGTGTAGACTCCTGAATCATTAATATCACATTTGATTATGACCAGTTGAGATGATGATTTGTTGTTATGAATTTCAACGTTCTCATTTGTTTCTATTATTTCGTTATTTTTGTACCAATAAATATTTTTAATGAAATCCGATTTAAATTGTACATTTAACACAACTTGTTTGCCTCTTGGAGCTGTTACACTTTTTAGTGGTGTGATTACACCGAGTTCCCTTGGTATATGTACCTTTATGTAGAATCCTTTTTCCAACTTAGGGATAACTGTTACAATTGCTTTGCATTCCACGTTCCTAAAATAATCACTGCATATTATTGTGTATACACCAGTATCGCTGTAACTGGCCGATTTAATTAATAATTTATAATTTGATCCATTACTAATTTTTTGTTTGTTTTTCTCATGTGCCGTTATAATCACGCCGTCCTTGTACCATTGTTCGTATTCTGAATTTATAACTTTGCATTCTAGGCTCACAGATTGATTCACTCTAACTGATATATCAACTAACGGTTCGATTAATGTCACAAATTTAGTCTCATCTGTAAAAAAAAGTAGGTTACTGCTAGATAATCCTAATAACGATACGTAAAAATCGAAGACTTTAATTGATTATATGAAGCACTAGTAGCTATAGATATAAATGTGCCGATTGTAGGAAAAGTAAAACGGGTTCGGAACCACCACAGATGCAAAGAGAATAGAGAATAGTGTTATTCGATTTAACTGAATAGGGATATTACCTTACCGATATAAAATGTGGTGTAGAATATAAAGGATCATATAATTAAATCAATAAAAGAATCGTAACTAATATAATACCGACTACTAACTACATTCAGCCATATTTATTACCACTTAAGCGCCAATTGTTACCTAAAAATGAAGCTTTTCTTTAAACGTTTCTTTGATGCGAAACATAAATGACATTCGTCACTATAATAGTCTACCATGAACTTTGAAGTTTGAAATCTGGGCGTATTTATCAATACCATTGAAAACTAAAGGAAGAGGTAAAATAAGTAAAAGATAGGTGGTGGAATAAAGAGGTACAAATTTTTTTAAAAGAAACGAAGGGTATTTCTTGAGTGGGAAAATGTCGAGAACAGAGATAGCCTGGTTAAAGGATGTAAGAAGACTATATAAATGTAACAAAAAAGAAAAAAGGTAGTTGTTGTCACTAGGATCAATGTACAAAACAAGTTTTACAAGCCTACAAATAAAAAAGTTTTATATCAATTGGTAAAGGTCAAAGGTTTAAAAAACCCAAAAGATATTATACGTATTATGTGTATGAAAAAAGACATTTTGTCAAATTATGAAGAATAATAATATTATGAGAAATAAAGAATTTTTAAAGAGATATTTTGAAGATTAATAAACTAGAAAAGTTACTGGTAAAAGAAATTAGAGATTATGTCAATAAATATACATATCTGTGGTGCAAGAGATAAGCGAATATTAAGTTAGAAGAGATATCCGAGATATGAAGAATGGAAAAGCTGCAGGACCGTACGGTATACCTGTTGCAGTATGAAAGTTTTTGAAAGTAGATGGGTGGACGCGGTTAACCTTATTTTTAGTAATTTTTTGCAAGAAGAAGTAATCCCAGATGAATGAAACACAACAGTATAATAGTTATAGATGATTTAAACCACATTTATAATAATTAGTTATTTTCTAACCAATGACATGTTTTTATACTGGTAAAATGGCAAACAGTCATATGATTCGCATGATAGTAAGCGGGCACCGTATCCTATTTTCCTGCAACACCAGTGGTATCACGTGTGCGTTGTCAGCTCTATAAAAAACTTTCTCACACAAATTTTGAAGAAGCCCAAACTGTATTCTCCTCGAAACACGGTCGCTGGGAGCTCATTCTATGTCCACATTGTTCACTAGAGGATAATTATTACAATGTTTTATGATAAATATATAGCAAGGATGATTGATATGCAGGACTGTAACAGCTGCCAAGGTATGGAACTTGCACATAGTATGAAAATTTGCACGAAGATGCGAACAAACAAAGAAAAAGTAAAAAGTGTCATTTTTACACTTCATCAATTATGTAAAAAATGCATAACTTACACATGGTGTTTGGTGACCTTAAGAAAAGCATACGATCCTATAAATTTGAGAGGTTCTGTGGTGCTGTTTAAAAAACAAACGGATGACTGAAATCTTGAAGTTATCCGTTCCATGTAGAGTCAACTTGTGCATATGTCGATCTGAGGCTAGCATTACCGACGAATACATACTTATGCTAAGGATCGGCTATAAATCCATATTTGCTAAAATGTCATCGATATTAACTGGGATTTGTGGAACATGATAAATACAAGGTGTATAAAATGGCATTAGGTCTCTATATGGTTACACGTGTCTCTATAAGGTTACATAAGGTAATATAAGGCCCTCTGTCACGTTATATGGATCGAGTGTTGAGCGACTGTAGAGATGGGTGTAAGAAGAGTGCATGTAGCAGAGATGCGAATGTTAAGATGAATATCAGGCGTAATCAGAATGGAAAAGATTAGAAATTAGCATATCAGACGAAGGTTGTAAGTAGCACCAGTGACTGATAAGTTCTGAAATAATAATAAAGACTCAGTATGGACGTGTCATAAGGAGAGATAAAAATCATGCAACTAAAAGAATAGATCTAAACCACTAGAGTGGTAAACAGGCATACGATCCGCCTGATGGTAAGCAAGACCGTAACCGATGGACGTCCACAATATCAGTGGAAATACATAAGTGTTGCCAACTCTCTAAAAACAAGTGCAAGAAATTTTTTTTTGACCCTACTTATTGTAGGAAAAGATAAATCAGATGACGATGGCGAACGTCATCGGGGATATGATTTCATTGGTTAGTCAACTACTTCAAAATGACAATATGTGGTGAGTTTCGGCGCCTCTTTTACGAGGCTTTCCAGGGCAAAAATGTTACAGTACTTCTTTGTTACTTACACTGACTACTGGCACCCGCCATGATTAGTTAGGTGGCGATATCCAAGTCGTGTAAATCTGAAACAAAGAAATAGTACAAAGTATAATACACATTTGGCACATTGTACCAACATTCAAAATTTACATGGTATCGTTTAATCCTATAATATCTTTCGCCTATTAACAACGATTTTTAATATTACTAATAAATTGAATTTTTTTACAATTAGTCACGCTATTATCATTGTATCTTCGTCTGTTTATCTATTTAGGAAAATATATGATAAAACTTGGTTATAGAATACATTGATTTAGTAAAGTAATCGTGCAAATCGGTTCAGTTATTTTCGAATTATAAACCAACTAACAAACGGGCAGAAAATCGTTATATGAAGTGATATTTATTTTCATGAAGAATAGATAGATATTCTATTATGTGAAAAAAGACATAGACCTAGATGCTATGCCCTTTTTATAGATGTTGTAAGACAGATAGCCGATAAATGTTTAAACTTGACTTCAATAAAAGCATTCTTCGATGTAATATGGGTGAGTATTCGAAAAATTCCAATGTACCACAACAAAGGGTCTACGATGTTTGTTCTACATAACTACGTTGCAGTGGTATTATATTGAATAACTCCTTTCAATGCAGTACAATCAACTATGAAACTGCCCAACAATATTATGATTGGAAAATGATTTAAAATCTATTACTTTTTGATTAGTTATTAGTAATATAATGATAGACTGGTTTGTTACCACGCTTAAGAGGATATGCGGTCGGCAACAAATTTGAAAAGCAGGTATTTAATTTTAGTAACCTATTGCTATCGCGTTGCGCACCAAGAAAATTGCTATAAAACGCGAAAAGGACAACTGCAGCTCAGGCTGATTTTATCTATTCAAAATAGAGGAAAATATCGTTTCGTAGTAACCGGTTTCCTCCTCTAAAACTCTTCGATCAACAATAGCAACATCGTTAATCAAAGTTAAACCATAACCGATTTTTTTTTTTTCATTTATATAATAAGAAAGATTTTTGCTATACCTCTACGTTTGCTTTTTTTGGTTTTATTTATCAAATTTGTTTGACAAACTTCTGAAAATTACAAGAAAAATTGAGCATATATTTTATTAAAAAAAGGCTCATAGTTTGTTCAAGAATTAATTTATGGAACAAATTAAAACGTACGGGTATGATGGTAGTAGATATAATATATTATTTGGCATAAAATATTTACCATAATGAGGAAACAGGGGACTACGGTTGTATGGCATAAAACGCCATTCGGATATCCTCTTAAGTTTAAGGGACACCTATAGTTGTGTTCCCGTAGCATCACTTGAGAGACAATACCTCTAGGCTTAGTGTGTTGATAATATTGGACAACATTGCCACTTAACATTAGGTGAGATTGTGGTCAAAGCACTCACTCTATTCAGTATAAGTATTAAAAAAATAAAAGACTTAAAATGTGCTTTGCCATGCAATGACCATGAAGCTCCGTCTAATGATAAGTATTTAAGTTAGCTAATAGAGTAAGAATAAAAATACCCCCACCCCCACCGCTGGGCAACCTAGTTAAACTCGTGACGTTGCTATATATTGATTCTATCGAATCTGAGTGACACGCGCGACCAAAGACCACAATATAATACTGGGGTGATTTTATTATGAAAGAAGAGTTTGTAAGTAAATGCGATTTAGACTTATTCGAGAACAAATAAAATTATAGATTGATTGAAATCAAACAAAATGTCTTGTATGTTACGAAATAATATATAAATAAATTAATCTCTAAGACATAATAAATGGGAAAACAATATTTTGATATTTTGATATAATATCTAGGAATTCTAGGTGTTGTATTAAGAGGTCATTTTATGAAAGTAGGAACTAACTTTCAATTATGATATCAATAGGTATAAATATCGTGCAGAACATAACATTATTTCGTTCTAACTATAATTGGACGGTTCAAGTTTTTGTTTATTTTTGATGACATGGGGGTTGAATGATGATTACGTAAACAAATTATATTTGTATTTCTGACGGTTATTCATAGATAGCGCTATACTATTTTTTATAATTTTGATTGTCCTGGAAGATTATAAGACATAGGTAACCTATACATGCGACGCGATGCTTGCGAAAGCCACCCCGTGTCGTCCGCCCCCATCCCAAATGCAGCGGACGGCCCCGGTGGGTTTTAGTGGGTATTTCCGGGCGCTTCACGCCCGGGTGAGTCCCACACTGGCACGGAACTCGTCACTCCGTGCCCCCTTACCTATTGTATTGGGGGGACTTCGGTCTCACTAATACAATAGGTAAGGGTAGTACGTAAATGCATTTCCCCCCGTTAAAAAAAAAAAAAACCTATACATATAACAAAAGACTAACAGGACAAAATCTACAGATTGGAGAGCGAAGATTTTTTATTTACATTGATGATGTTTGAGAAAAAAACTATGTACGGATTCAGAATCTATTTCAGAACACATTTTGTCTGTTTGTTCGAAATGACGCCAAAACTACTGACCCGATTTTGTTGAATTTTGCTATGAAAGATGGGATGAGACGAGACGGGACGGGACGGGCGCCTGAATTCCACGCGAGCGAAGTTGCGGGCAGAGCTAGTTTTAAATAAAATATAAAGATTCCTAAACTGAATCGACTGACGTAGGATATATTTCCGACCGGTCTTTCACAACTTTCAAAGTATAGTATGAAACATAATGTATGACTTCGTTACAAAGGGTTGTAACTGAGAGAGATAATACTATCTCATTCAAACCTATTATCAACAGTGACACGCTTCCGTGCACCTTAGTACGAAATGACCTATTATATTAACCAACTAGCTGCTACTAGCGGCTTTCTTCGTTATCAAATCCAAAAAGACTTTATTCATTTTAGGTCCTTATAAAAACTTGATCGATTTCAAGCAAAATTTCCATAACAAGACGGCATCTTTTACAGTATTTGTCAGTTACGGCATTTTTTACAGCGTCCAGTTACAGGATTTTTTTACAGTACTTGGGTACTTTTTCATACTAACAAAGGGCAGCATTTTTGCAGTATCCAGTTGAGCATTATTTACAGTGCCCAATTTTCACAGTAACCAGGGCCAGCATTTTTACATTCACCAAGGGCGGCATTTTTACAATGACCAGGGGCAGCATTTTTACAGTGACCAGGGGCGGAATTTTCCCAGTAATCAGGGGTGATATTTTTACAGTGACCAAGGGCGGCGCTAAGTTTAAATCTAACACTGAGCGCATCAATTGACCTGAACTGAAATCCTTAAATAAAACCTAGGCACAATATCATTTGCCGAATGGATTATTTAACTGACTGGAGCGGAGCGCAGGTAACACCAATCATTATGTTTAAAAATATAGACGCTTAGTATTAATCAAAAGTATTGTTGTTCTCTCTAATATTTATGTTAAAAAAATTGACCGATAATTTCGATGTCATTAAAAGTAAATACACAGTCTTAATATGATACTCCTAACTTCCGGTGTCAATATGAATACATCCGCTCTATTGTAAAAGTGAATAAGTAAACGAGTATACACACAACTTCCGGTTTTAAAATGAATCTATCCGGTATGTAAAGTTTTAAAACGGAAGTTGTTTTATATGAAACCAATAGGGTTGATCTAGAGAGAGAACGTTTATAAAGTATTGTTAAAAGGTTTTGGAATAATATTGCTTGAGTGCTTTGTTATAAAAGTGTCCAGACGTCATGCATTTCCGCTTTCGACGGTGATCTCTGAAATCATACCTGCATACATATTATTGTATGACGCAAAGTTCTTACCGACCTAGTATAGAACTTAAAATAAACGAATAAAGACTTCAGGTGATATTAGAAAAATATATAATCTAGAATAATATGATATTTATCTTGAAGAGAAAAGCTAATTGGTTCCTCCACGCAGACGTTGAAACTAAATATGCTACAATAAATATATTTTATCGCTAAGAAATAAGGTTAAAATGAATACTCTCGATGAACAGTTAATTCATATAATATTGAACAAATACTTTCTCAATTAAATAAAAGAGGAATGATACCGATACGCGCCCTTCGATAGAACATGAGGGTCAAAAGAGAACTAAAAAATCTTATAACGCTTTATCACGAATATTTTCACTTCTCACTATTCCATATTACTTCACCTTGATCAGACGTTACCGATTATCATAAGTAATTTTTTCATTAGAATTTGCATTTATTGTATAAAATTTTATTACGTGAATATATGTGAGATATCCCAGCACTTTATTATACAGTATCTATTAACTGAGTTAAAATCAGTTAATTACTCCCCGTTGGTGTTTCCATAAAATAACCACATTATTTTATACCTTAAGGTACATCCAGGAGCACATTTACTAACTTATTAGTTTAAACGTGACTCGATGAGTTCATGCACTGTTAGAAATTTGCTAAAATACCAAACCGATCAATTAACTCGTGAGTGTATTTAAAATTAGTTATAAAGTTCGCGAACTGACCATAAATTTCTAATAATATGATAAACGATGTCATAGAATATTCACGTGTCGTACAGACTCACAAACACCGTTATGGGATAAATATTTTATATAAATTCATTCGTTTGATAAACTAATAAATGGAAAAAGAAACCTTTGCTATCTGTAATAACTGTTAGCGGTAGCGGAATATGAAACAGTATCTACATATGTATTTAGATATGTTATGACAAAAATCATTCCTCTAAAACTGTAATATTTTTAATAAAAAAAATGCAATGAAACACACGGTCACATGAACACTGCAAATTGTAATCATTCTTCACGTTCGCATATCACAGGATACAATTGATGAAACCATTAAAGCAAACCAATGAAAACGTTACATAAAATTATTTTGTTTTACGCTTCACTAATTAGAGTCCGTATGACTTTGACGCGGTCATGATTATTGTGATGTGTGTCAATTGGCGATGGTCCATTCACGCAGAAAGAATATTTATTTTCCAATAACGTGCAATAAAGTTCGACTTCTTGGTTCAATGGAATGGCGGATGCATTTTCGTATCTATCAGAGCTTTTAAATTATATTATGGAGCACTTTAGTTGTGGCATCCGACTTGATACTAATATATTTTAACGTGATGCAATATTAAATACCCACATCCCATTAACCCACATCTCTGTGCTTCCACTAACATTATTAAAACTACGATTTGTATAGTTTTTTATATGACAAAAAAAATGATATATATTATATTTGTGGAAAAAAAAAACCAGATCGAGTTTCTTGCCGGCTCTTCTCGACTGGGTTGTTTTCCGAACCGGTGGTAGTGTTTTAGACGTTCATAAGTGCCTTCTTAGGGCCTAAATTGAATAAATAAATTTTGATTTTGATTTTGATACGATACCCAATTTGAGTCTCACTTTTGCTTTCTCTGACTCAAGCTGATATTTTCTGCTTACTTTTTTTACTTAAATAAATTTTGCTTCACAAATTATATTCCATTGATGATGGACATGAGAAATAAGCTTACATAGACACTGAATTATAAGCATAATACTCTGGTAACATTACCGATTTACCTGACAATAAGTTCAAGTATTATGTCAAGCAAGTTTTAATCGCAAAAGGTCATTACAGGGTAGCACATCTCTGTGCTGACATTGGTTAAGACTATGATATGTATAGTTGTTTATGTTTTAAAAAATGATATATTATATTTATTAAAAAAAAACCAGATCGAGTTTCTTGCCTGCGCTCTTCTCGACTGGTTTGTTTTCCCAATCGGTGGTAGTGTTTTAGACGTTCATAAGCGCCTTCTTTGCGCCTATATTAAATAAAGATTTTTTGATTTTGATTTTGGTAGTGGATGTCACTATTGATAAAAAACAACGTATTTTTAAGTTAAAAATAATATTAATAAAAAGAAGCACTGCAATTATGCATATGCAAGAATTCGGGAAAAATTATAAACAACTGTTGCAACTATTTTAAAAACTAAACTAATTATAGGCAATAAAATATATGTTATCAAATATCATATGATAAATGTAATACTTTTATAAATATTAAACAACGTACACTATTACAGCAGAAAAATAAGTATTTATATAATACTCTTTTACTGCTTCAATTATAATATATATACATACTAATTAGTCGAGAAAATATAAGCCAAATAACTTTTAGTCCAATAAAACACTAATTGTAAAATGATCAATCTTGGTGTCGACTCGATCTGTAGGTACATTCCAAATGTTATCAATATACAGTTACATTTGAACTATCGTTGCACTATTATTCTAATTTAAAAAATGATTACTTAATCAATATAGATAACGTAAAAGTTTTTAATAAGCAACGAAAAGTTGTCAAAGCGTATATCTTTTCACATCGTGTTCAGCGCACATGAATGTTCACACTGCACAGGAACGTCTACGTCAAAGTAAATTTAATTAATCAACAAAACGGTTCCGACTGAAAAATTAACTTTGCTTCGAATATTTTCAGATTGTAAGTTCTTTTTGTCCCTACTGCATGTATAGAAATGTGTATTTTCTATTGTGTTCTGTATTCAATATACTACCATATGAAATGAGAAATAAAAATAAAATGATGTATAACACAGTTTCCAATAATAAAAGCACACAGATTCAGTGAGCTTTATAATTTGTAAAGAAGTCTATAAAATTCAGTTTATTGAAAGAATATTCCTAATATAACGGATCTTCACTATTTAATTCATATGTATATCATTTCATATCATTTCTTATCATTTCTTATCACTAGAAAATAGACGCAAAATTGGTGATATTTGTTTTCTATTAAAGTTAGCAAGGAGTATGATTGATAGTTCTGAGTTGTTATCTAAAATCAAGCTTCGTACCGATGGTTTAAGTCTTAGACAACGTTCACTGCTACATATTCCATTTGCACGTTCAAACTATAGAAAAAAATGCATTCATTGCACGAAGTTGCAGGAGTTGGAGTAAACTACCTCCTAACTTAAACATAGATATATTCTGCACGAGCTTGAACACTTGAAAACGTTTGTTAACACAGGAGTTTTGTAACATATAGCGGCACATATTCGTTATTATAATTATTAATGCGTTTATATTATTATATAATGGTGGAGGCTTATAATTAGCAATTGTAACACTTTCATAATTTCTTCTACCTATATTCAACATTTGACTGTAAGCCTTCCCAAAAACTTTAAAATAAAATAAAAATAAATAAAATATATAAATGGCAACAGAACTTTCTCGCGTATTACCTGGGTGACCGAGCTTAGCTCTGTCTTTAAAGAACTTGTAGTTATTCATGTTTTTTAACATGCTTCAGTTTATGTATTTAATTAAATTGTCGACCTACTTATATTCAATTCTCTAAATTTTAGTTACGACACACTAGATAGTTTTACCTGCTTATTATTCTTAAACAATATCGATTTGAGATTATGGTGATATTATCACACAATAATGTAATTTTGAAGACTATATTAAATATGAAACGGTATACGCATATTTTTTATTTTTATTTGTAGAATAAAATTAAATTATTATAATCTAATGTTATAATGAAATATTGTGTTTATTCATATTATTATGATGTCACAAAATTTGCTATAAAAAATATCACCAGTTTTTCGAAATCCTCAAAATACACGTATCCAATTATTTTCATTTCTATTTAGAAAGCCGTTACTACTTTGTATTGTGGCCGACCTAAACGACAATTAGAGAGAAGCGGTCTTCACTTGAGAACTTTCTACAAGGTTGCACATCGATTCTGTTTACGCTAGATACTAACATTGTATTCAATACGAAGGAAAAAAACACCGCCCGTTTATCGAGTTTGTCGAGTTTTCAAATGATTTTCAGAAAATAAAATAGTATAAATGTACGTAAAAGAGTATAAATGTATATTGTCTCTATTTGTCTATTCGTTAGTAGATTTAGAAATCAAGAGCGAGGGAATTGATTTTTAAATATTACTAATGCGTTACCTCAGCAGATTCTGGTATCTGTATGTATATATTATTCTATTATATCAAATAACGAATTATGAGTACAAGACAATAAGATCGTTATCTTATAATATTTTAATAAAAACTGTTCAATATCAATTAGGTGAAATTTTTTTAGATGATCATGGAGATACTCATATATTCTAGCTAAATCACTCCTAACTTTGAAATCTCAATGACGTCGAGCTAATTAGAGGAAAACTATTATATCGATAAAATTTCTTTAAAAAAATCTTTATTAGATAATCCGTTTGTAACATATTGCATAAAAACAGAGTAACTTGGAACAATATTTTATAACAATCATAATGTCTAAAGTTGAGTTAATTATTAACATAAAGACAATATAGTTCAAAGGGAACTTCAAGAATAGAGCATGTCTTGGTTCATTCGATGAATGTTTATGCACCCTTATCATATGTGTCCTTGGATCTTAACAGTCTCAGTGATGACAGAGTACTTATACAAATATGCAGTATGAAGGTGTCAAAGAGTTTCGAAATTATTAAAACAGAACAATTCGCTGCGTATGACGTTGAGCCGGACCGCGTATTTCGTGTACATAATTGAAACCCGGTGGTATTTATTAAACTCGTTATGATTTGACGATATTAAGGAAATAATTATACTGAATTTGACATAATGAATGAATGAATAATGTTAAATGAATTTCCACGCTCACACGCATTTAGGTAAGAGAATTTTAGTAGCTCAAATTCGATTGCGGTCGGTCAAATGTGGTTTTTTGTACAATGAAGAGGAGAAATACCTCTACGCTTAATACGCTTAGAGTATGCACCTCTCAGTGTGGAAAATAAAATAACTTAGAAATAATAGAAAATGGGATAGAAAATCCATTAGTTGAAAACTGCAACTACAAAATGTCGCTCCCTGTTCCCTACTTTAGCTCAGTAGGGAAATCTAGGGCACCCTCACTGCGCATGTCCTAAACTACGAACCTGAACGTCGATTTTCCGTAGTACTTACAAGAGGTCCATTAGCTCAGTCGGTTAGAGCTTCGTGCTAATAACGCGAAGGTCGCGGGTTCGATCCCCGCATGGGCCAAAACCATTTTTTAATATTCTGAATATAAATTAACTAATAATATTATCAAAACTAAACTAATCGGAGATAAACCTTCATTGAAATCAATTAATATAGATTTCAGGAAATCAGAGTTAAACGTAAATTCGATTGTTAAAAATATAATAAAAGGTTCACATAATAAAAATAACATTTGTTTATGAATTCGAAAATACTATCCGACATGTATATCAATTCGGACGTATTATATTATTACTTACTTTCTTTGTAAGTATACAAATTAACATATCTACGCAAATAAAAAAATAGTCAAAGACCACAATCACAGCCGATGTTAAGTGATAATTTGATTGAAGTGGTCATAGATGAGGGGGGAGGTAACAGCTTGTTAAGTTGTATAATAGTAATGAGACGACTCTCAAGCGAGTCTTTCGAAACACAACTGTTTAAATTATTAATAATTAAGTAAGTGATCCGAGAGTAGATGTTTAAAAAAAGAAAATTGCAGTAGATATTTACGATTACGATTTTCCTACGAAATTTTCTTGATTATCTTTGTTGAACATTTTTCTAATACTATAAAGAACGCAACAAGAAAATAATTACGTAAACGTTCGAACCTTGTTGTCTTTCGAAAAAGTATTACAATTTCTGCCGTTATAAGAAAAATATATTCTTCCAATTTTTCTATCTGGAATAATCTTATTGAGATTATTAAGAGTATTAATAAGAAAAAAAACAATTATATTGATAAATACGCTTTGTTTAAACATTGTGTATAATACTATATAACCTTGTAAGGAAATAATGATTACAATTATGTACGTCAATGTTGAAAGACCCTTCGCAACTGTTAATCGTCTTATATGGTTGTCTTTGTGAACGGTACGTCCTACAGTATCCGATAACTTTCATGTAACTCCATTCATTTGTTCTAACTTCATGCGTTTGAAAAACACCCTGTAAATATTGATACTTCGAAGTAAGGAACTCGCAGGTTAATAATAAACAAATAATAATGAGACTAAATTCATTGTAAATCATTTCCAAACGTTACAATTGGTACTGCGTTGAATAAGAAAGAAACCCCCACGTTAAAAAACAGAATGTTCAACTATGAAGTAGTATAATATATAGTTTATTACCTAACTACAATATTACAACTAGGAATATCTCTAGGTCATCGCGCAGATATTGAATTACCGACTCTCCGTTACGGAAGCTCTACGTTCATCTGAGGAATAGTGAATAGAATTAACTATAACCTGAATAAAGTTCCAACGAGATCGATTTGATTACAAGCCAATTTCTTATCCGAACTCGGTTCGAACTATAATAATATCTAGACCTCGTAAATTTGATTATCGAAAGTTATAAAATTTTGTATCACTTTTAAGACATATTGTAGCGTGTATTTTGTATGTTAGATATTATATTGATTGGGACGACTCTGTTCGAATGTTTGATAACAATTTCCTGAGAATTAAACTTCATTTTAAATATTGAATAGACTTAACTAAAGCTAAGTGGCAATATCCTTTAAGATGATATAGATATTAAACTTTGGAATTCTGGCTTTCAACTGGCTAATTTCCGGGATACATGTATAAATAAATAGTGACAGATTTTTAAAACTTATTTACTAGCTAGCTAGGTGAGCATTGAAATCATCCATCCATCATTGCTTCAAAACCATTACCTTAAAATTCTCAAAGATTGATTGATTTATGCAAACTGTCGGATATGCAAGCCAATTTTTCGTAAACTAAAATAACGCTGTTCGAATAATATTGAATTCTGATTAATTCTTTCAAAGTCCTTTAATAATGTTTAAGAGTGTCTGGTATTCATGACAAAATTATCCTGAAATGTATCAAGTACTAACATCGAACATCGTTTTTTATGAAATTTATAAAAGTTTAACGTTCAAATAATGTACAACACATTCCTTCAAAAAGTATTTCAAAATAAATTCGGATATATGTTGGAAAAGGTAAATTATGATTATTTCTAATTATTCACATCTTGCACCTTTGCATATTAGAATGTTAGTTGACATGTTCAGATAGGTAGAAAGAGTCAAGTATGTTCACTGTAGCGTAATAACAACATTCAAGACTGTTCCCCGGAAGGTTGTTACCTACGCACGGCATTCGCAAAGATCGATTTAACATCGACTGTGAAATATATAGCACAAAAATATTTTTAATAATTTTAAATTATTTCTAATATCTTCTGCAAAGCAATTAATTATTAAATGCAATCAAAGCGAAAGTAATCATTTTTCTTTTTAAAAGAAATAAATATCGAAATGTCACAAAGTAGGTAATATTTGATTATATTTCTTTGACAGAATGCATTTAGTTGAGTTTGTATGATTCATTGGGATAGATATTGTTAATTTCACTGTCCGGTGATTCCCTCACATAACAATGCATATATTATTATTAATATCGAAGATACGATTTAGATATTTTAACGTGCTTCGGCCCCCGGTTGAGTCTTACATACCCCTCCGTACTCCCCCGACCTACGAGTGCGTACATGCATTTCTCGTCGCAAAAAAAAGGTTGCTCAATATTAAACATTTTGTTATTCAGATTTCGTTTACAATCAACAGCTTATAAACACTATTGACAAATTATTTTTTTAAACATCTAAACAATGCCCCATATTAATAATGATTATAATATTTAGGGTAAACGGCCTTTAATAGTGTTTATCCAAAAGTATGATTTATTGTTAATGTCATAAGGCTTTATACTTCGTTTCTGTATGCTTCGTCCACGTAATTAGCTTGGTTATCTCTGTTCTCTAGGTTTCAAACGGGCATACTTCATAAAGAGTTAAAGTACAGGCATGCAGATACATTTTCTCAACATTAGTAACTTTTGTACACAAACATTTTGCCTATTTAATACATTTAAATCACCGGGTGATTTGGTTGCGTACATGTGAGGCTGTATTGTTAAATCAAGATTCTAAGATTTTATTAAATACAATCTTTAGGAAACGAAATTAAATAATTATATATATATATATATATATATATATATATATATATATATATATAAAAAAAAGGGCAATATGTATGTTATAAAATTTTCGCGTACCGTACTGTAGTGTCAAATTAACCAATCTAGCAACCAAGCCGACACGTCGTAATTAATCAAGTTAGGACCTATATAAATAAAACAAAACTAAAATTATTTAACTTAATAGATTTTAAAAATACGATATGCTATAGTTACGAACAATCTGCTAATCATATATAGAAGATGAAAAATGATTGTTTCAATGTAGTGTAGATAGTAGCAGCAAAGTAGTAGCGCGACGAAATACAACTTCTGAGAAAAAGAGCGTCCTTTCATAAATACGGCAATTGGTTAGTTATGTCGGCAGACAGTGATGTGTAAGAATAAAAATAGTCTAGATGCTATCACAAATCTCATCTTAGAAAAGACATGTTCATCGAATTATCGTATGTCGCGTCGAGACTTATTATATATTTATAATAAGATATACATACATTATATTCTCTGTATAAGAATAGCGTTACTACGTGAAGGAATGTATATGGAATCAACCGCAAATACAGGGAAACTCATTGAGGCGGAATAGACTGTATCTATGCGAAGTCACCGTGCCTTACTCACCCCTATTTCTATCCATACCAAATGTTATTAGTTTTTAATCGATGTATGACGATTTCAGTATATCTGATGGGTCATAAAATGCCTAGAATTTTCAGAATACAATGTCAATATAGCATATAGTACAAAGATATTAAATACATTTAGTAAGGAATCTACATTAATATTTCAAAATGTCATTCCATGTAAAACACAATAAAATACAATTTTATTAGTATATATTTAGAGTATTTAATTCTGTTATAATACAATCCACGAAAGATTATAAAATTATATTATATAAAAATTAAGAATTTTATTTAGGAATAGTTCATTTCTATTGATCTCACATTCTTAAAGTATCGGTAAATTTAATACAATTATTTATTTGGGATTCTTGTTAATAAAAGGTTGACGTAGAACTACAATTATATTTGACCTAATAATAACTGTAATGTAGGTGGATGAAATAAGACATGTATCAACTTATAGAAGCTCAATCTTTACACAAATGCTAGGAATTAATATTCATAGAAAGTGTCAATTGTTTCAAATAAATAGGTAGTAGATACGTGGAATTGATAGCACAGTTACCCACTGCAATACAGGCGCAAGCGATGTACGGAACGTTGCTTATTAAAGACATGACGTAAAGTCAGCCGGGCGGTCTACGGCGTAGCAGTGTGAATCGTGGTTACGCGCGCGTAGGCTTCACCTTAACAAGTAGATTTATTATTACAAAAGTAAAAAAAAAATATATAATTTAATTAAAAATAATGCAGTAACTAACGAAATAACTAACGATAGTCTTTATCGAATGTTTTGTAAATAAATAACAAGTTAGCATATAATATAACACTACTTGTTTTGGATTTATTTATCAAAATCCCTCGCGACTTAATATTAAACCTCACATAATAATTTTTTGTTTGTTTTTGTTTTAATTCACTTTTATACTTTTACTTGTCTCTTCAACGGCACCGTAGTACTATAAGTGCAGTAACAAGGGTCAACATGTACAATAATTATATTTTTATGTGTTTGTTAATTTTTATTTTCATTGCAGTTTGAAAAGTAAACTTTAATATGTATATACTATTACTATTTCATTTAGGCCCTGGGGCGCCTATAAATACTAACACCGGTTTGTAAAATAACCCAGTCATTGGGATGAACCGGCAAGAAACTCGATCTGCTTTATCTCATTTATATATATACATACATATATAACTAAACACTAACTATAACTATGTTTAGACTAAAAGCTAACTAAAACTATACATATTTATAGTTATAAAGGGTTTAGCGGTCGCACAGAATAGTGTCACTTTCAGATATCACTATCGTTTACATATTAATCCATATTATAATACGCTTTTGAAATTAAACCTTGATTGACATCGTGTGTAAGCTTATTGTCTAGCAAATTGATAGTATGCTTTTGGACTTTATTCTAGAGCCTAATACATTTACCTAAAATTATAATTAAAAACTTTTTCTATTCTTGTATCTATAATAAAAAAGTTAATTCTTTCAATTGTTTCAATTATTTAATACTATATAAATATTATTTTATGCGAGAAATTGCTTTTACCAGCGGCGCGCGTTTACCGTAACGATAGCACGGTAGGCACTCTTATCTTCGGTGTTAAATAAAAAATATAAATAACAGAGATCCGAATTTAACTTTATATATTGGAAATTTCCTTCTGTTTAAGTGCTTTTTTATTTCTTTTAATTAAATTAAAGTATGAATAGTTTATGAGTTATTTATTTATGAAAATCAAAAATTTTATTTTTAATATCTTATGTTGATAACAATTGCAATTTTTTGCAACCAATAAATACTCGAGGTAGATTTTTTCTAAACATTGTATCGAATTGAATGAGGTATCGCACGTATTTTAGGAGCTTTATTAGGAATTAACGCGTTTTTGAACTCTAGGTTATCAATCCTTAAAACATTAATGATACTCTCTAAACCAATGGGTTGTTTGTAAATTCACAGCTTCGAGGTAGGATTAAAATTGCATTAAGCAGCATTTTTAAATTGACAGACACCGTTCGTAACACTATACTTTAAGTTCTCTATAGTAATACTAATGTTATAGACGCATTACCTATGAGGCATAAATAGTTACAAAATCATGGAGTAAGCATTGTATGCTATCGTATAATTTTCTAGTTTTTAAATTATTTTTTGTCTATGATTTAAAAAAAACCCGCCTTTTTAAGTTTAGGATTTTTCTGCAAACTATAAGATGTTTATTTATTTTGTTATTTAATACTTTACAAACCCAGTTAGTTATTAAAACTTATAAGAAAATTTTAAAAAACTGATTCTTAATTGTTGGAACGGAGTTCTTTAACGCGGATTAAGGGTAGTACGATTTGTGAAAAACAAAACAAAATTTTGTACTCCCAATATTAGTGTCAATATTTGCGATAAGAAATTAGATATTGTTTAGTTTCTGTACATAATACGTAACGAACGAGTATTTAAGAGAGGCCTGGGAGTTATTTTATTAGCGCGATAAAAAGAATAACTAAATATTCGATAGTATTTTTGTTAGAGATTGATATATTTCAATTATAAAATTTAAAAATTACACATTTCCTAAAAAAAAAATTAAATTTATAGGTATAGAATATTCAGAGAAAAGATGGATAAATATTCGGTTTGTATAAGATTGGTTAAATATTTTATTATATACTCAGTGGTATTGTTTTATTTTAATTTTGTTTTTACAATGTAAATCAACTTGGTATTTTTTCTAAAACATCCCCTATTCGGATTCCACAAACGGACGTGGATCGGCAATACGTCCAGAATTAATTACGATTTAAAAGTGCACGTCAATATCATAGTTCTATTCAAGTACAAATTGTCAACCGCCGCACCGTTACGACCATGAAGTCAGTTTCAACTGTTCGTTTTAATATTATTTGCGGTGGACGGGAAAAGTGGATTTTACTTTGCCCACTATATTTCACTTAGCACATACAAATCGATTTGAAAGCCATTAACATTTAATTGAATCGTGATAACGATTTTATGCTTTCAACCTATTCGAAACTAATTGGCGTCCGTGACTTCGTTCGCGCGTTGTCGTCACATAACCAATATATGGCTTGTGTAGGTCAAATGAAATAACGGGGTAGTTAACTGGTTTTTCGTTTATTGTTTAATAAATAACACTTCATTTGGTTAAGAAAATACCGATATATAAGCGTTCATAGTTTATGGTGGCGATCGAGAAGCAATTTTCTATCTTTTCCGAAAAACTGAGGGACAAATAGAACACGTAGGAAAACATGTAGGTAAAGTGTGACGTCATATCCTAGTAAATTACACTCTCTCTATCATAAATATATTATAAGTTCATTTATGTTTAGATCAAGATTTAATTTTGTGTTCCGCGGTTCGTCTTATTTATTTATAAAAAAATAATAAGTCGAAATAATTATTCTTTGTAACTTCTGTTTAGATCGTATAGAAAAGTGTTTTTGTGGGAGTACGTATGTGTATTATATATAGTTTCTTATACTGAATCTACTTAGCGTTTGACTACAGTTTCACTTGGTTTTAAGTGACTATATACTAAGTTATAGTACCAAGGAACTTGTTCTTATAATAACGGAAAATTAAGTGCTTGTTGACGGCTTCTCTAGGATTGTGAGCTCAAAAGAAAAACACCACGTTATGGTTTCCTCAAGATGTTTTTCGAAGTTCAGGCCTAATGTAGGCAGTTTTTATTGTTAGCTCCGTAGCCATACAAAAGATTTTTTTTAATAATATTACTAGATAATTTATATGGCATTGCTCGAGTTGCATTTATATTTTCTTATGTACGTAACTGGTTTTTTTTTCTTCTGGCTAATTTTTAAAGTTACTGGACCGATTTTGATCTTTTGTTCTGTTTCATATAATATTGCGAAGGGCATGGGCAATTTTTATGGCATTAATTAAAAATGATCCTGAATAGTCAGTCTATAACTTTAAAAAACCCTACTATACATATATAGTATAATATATAGGATTGAAATGTGTTTCCGCTCGATCAAAATAACGGCTAGTTAGGGACTTGAGAACGATTGACCAGTAGGTCATGCCTCCCTTCGGGGGGGTGGGCGAAGAGGTGGGAGGGGAAGTATTCCTCTCCCATCCCCATTGGGCCATTGCACGGACGAGGCCCGGTGGGTTCGCCGCAGGGGGCGACGCGGTGGCATGCCTTGCAATCCCGTATCGCCCCCATCCCAGATGCGGCGGACAGCCCCGGGGGGTTTTAGTGGATATTTCCGGGCGACTCTCGCCTGGGTGAGTCCCACACTGGCACGGAGTTCGTCCCTCCGTGTCCCCTTACCCATTGCATTGGGGGACTTCGGTCTCACTAATGCAATGGGTAAGGGTAGTGCGTAAATGCATTTCCCCCCGACAAAAAAAAAAAAAAAAAAAAATCTCTGTGGACGTTCATGTTCCTGTGGAACCATTGAGCAGCTACAGATTTTATAACAAAACGATTTTGAATCTTTTGTAAGGTGTAGATTTGCGATTTTGTCTTATGAATGAAAACGGGGACACAATATATCATTACAGGTCTGATACAAGTGTTATATATATTGTGACTTTGTGGGGAGATTACTTTCGGAATTTAAAAGAGGGTGTAGACGGCCTACGACCATGACAGCCTGGTTTCTAACATTCGAAGTTTAATAACTTTATTCCTAACACCATCAGGATTTCATAGGGTTAAGGGTTTTGATCGCCTGTGAGATCTCGTCAGGAGTTAATAAGAATGATACGATTGTATTTGAAACTAAGTGTCGAAACGAATAGTTTCTCTTCTAATGCACGAAGAAAATTAACGAATACGAGATGAACATAACAAAATTCATCGAAATTAATGAACAAGAAATTATTATAACATTGTATATTTCAGTTGTTTTAATACTTATTCTGCTGACGGAGACCGATCCAACAGAACAAAAAACAAATATTTTATAGTTGGAAAGAAAAAGTACAAATGTATCAGCCTATTTCAAAATATTTAGCCTTGGGTTAGCTTATTTAGCCTATTTAGGGGTTGTAATTATATACAGGAGCTTGCCATTGTTGTAAGTTTTTTATCTATACATTAGTACTTTAGTAATTTAAATAATCCACCCTGAAATGTCGTATGGTGTAATTCAGTAAAAAATACATTCGAAATCATATAGAGCAATTGTAATTAAAGACCTTAAAATAAAATTATAATCAAAAGAAAGAAATAAAAAGTTAATAAATTAATTAATGATGTACATAACTTTAATATTTTTTAATCGTTTTTATGTTTATAATTGTAATATTTCAATTTTTTTTAAATATATAAATTCAGTAATTCTTTATTGTTCTCTTTTATATTTGCCGTAAATGTGTATTAGTTTAATTACATAGAAGTTATTATTACAAAAATTACAATTTCTTTATTAGTTGTTCGTTCGGATACAGCGTAAGTCGACAGGAGTTCACATTTACAATCTGACACAGCTTTAAGTGTAGGCAAGGATCTTAATCAGATCGTGATTTTTGTGATGATCGGTATTTATTAGTACGTTATTTAATTTACTTTATAATATTTCACCAAATTAATCGCATATATCGATGCACTCTGCCTTTCACTCTAGGCTCGACGTTCCGCCATATTTAATTACGTCATCACTTATGCAATACATTTGATTTAGAGTTTGACAATAATGATACGTATCCGAATATGGCAACACATTGAACCTAAAGGAACTGACTCTCAAATTCATCTTGCCAGAACATACCTTCTATAGGCGTTTGGTGACTAATTTTTAATTTGATATCTACCCGAGCAGCTATTAGCCATACCTTATCACCACGCAATGATTTATTATGAATACTATATTCATTCGAAATATTAAGCATCCGTTTCTGATCATTCGATTTGACAAATAAATATGAATCCCGTTCAGTACAGAAGGAAAACTTTTTAGGTAAAAAATAGAAGTAACATAAGAATTTATTACATATCACATTTTGCTTAGGCGGTAAATGAATACAAAAGTTCAAAGACTTGTAACAATTAGCTAAAATTCATATTTAGAGGATAAACAGAGATTATATCATACTTTGTTATCATTTTACGTTTCATTCTTTCGCCGAACGTGAAATGTAACTTTCCATCAGAACATATAATATTTTAAGTTAACCATTTTTTTCTCAAATTTTACTTCTAGTACATTTAAAACTGATATATATTCATTAAACATATTTAATCGGATCATCATAATTACATGATTCGAAACATCCACAATTTGAAACATTTACACGGGATTATAAATAATTAATTGTTCTATAATAATATCCATACAAAAAACAAGCCAATATCAATAAAAAAATGATAGCTGTGTTACTAAAATTATTTATTTATTCCATTCCGTTTTTATAAATTTACAGTTTAATATTGAATTGTTTAACGGCTATTATATATTCAAATACACAATTATTATCAAGGCTCAAATCCTTTAATTTATAATAAAATTTATAGTTTACATTTCCCGAGAATATTTTATAATTTATAGGACACATATAAACGCAACATAATAAACATAATAACGCAATGAAAACTATGAAAAAATTCCAAGAAAATAATTTAATAAAAAAAACTGGGTTTAAATACCATTAAATAAATTAAAATCAACTGAAATGACGAACGATTCGTTGGAGTTTTCAATTTTTTTTTTTACTTTAACGTAATTTCTTTCAAATATACTTTTGTATGTTTACATTTTTTCATATTTCAAATATTATATACGTATTATTGATTAGTTTTAATATTTTTTTTATCTAATTTGTAGTAATGTTTAATTATGTTATGAAATGATTTGGTCTGAACTATAAATATCTGGAAGCAAGATGGAATATGAGCAGTAGCATGTCAAGATTAAATTATCTAATATTTTCCAAATAGATTTCACTGTTTTCACCAAATTCACTTTAAATGTGGCTTTTATATATTTTCATTATATTATTTCAATTAAGTAATTTCACATAGTTTGTTAACTTAAATAAGATTATTTTTATATTTTATTTCAATTTATGTTGTTGTTTTATAAATTTGGTACGTTTTTTTTTTATGTAAAAAGATTGTATTACAAAGTTTGAGTTAATACGCGTTAAGGACGTGCTGTTTTTGTATTAAATATTTTTATTATTTTCATTTAAACCTAATTTTATTTTAACACCATTAACAAAATACTTGCAAATTTTTAAATTAAATTACCAAAATGAAAAATAAATTATATCATTAATTCGAATAGCTAAATATAAACCAAAAACCCAATATTATAAAATGAAAAAAAAAAAGTTGATTTTGGCCGATGTACATCAACGCGAAAATCAGCGCAAACTGAAACTTTAAGTTCGTGCAGTTCTTAGTTTTCACGGCTTCAGAGCAAAAGCTTCATTTATACGTTTTCTTAGTTTTCCTTTAGTATAAATATAATTTGAAATTGAATAAAATAAATAAATTTAAGAGTAAAATGATATAATCAAAATAATATAAGATGAAATAATAAAAATATAAAATATGATATTTTCAAATAATAAATAATGACTTACCGAAATGCAGAGTCGACGTGTGGAGTTAGAACTGAATCTTTATAGGAAACCGGACTTTAATTTTACCGACATGCATCCGCTCCCGACAGCAGCGCACGAATGAACACAACAAGTCAACAAGTGGGCTAGGCTAGGGTGCTTTTCCCAGAAACGTAGGCTGACCTTCTCATGAAACTTTGTGTTACCAATCAATTCTTATACGGATAAGTAACCGTTTTTTTTTTTTTCAAATAATATGCATAATTTCACCTTCATTTCTTTGTATCATGACTTTTTAAATTTTTATAAAAATGTTAGCTGTAATTAAATGTTTCTCTTTCTAACAGAAAGAGATGGCAGTTTTAATGGAAACACCTGAACACGATTTATTGGCAAGTTGTAAGAGCGAGAAGTCAATAGTTCTGTTTTCACGCTTCATAGGTGGGGTTTTCAAACTTTCTGGTTACTTTTCGATCATCTCTCGCCCTTTATGGGGTTGAAAGCCAAATATGTGCAAACTTTTTTAAAGTTTCGTTTATTTTAACATACTTTGCCTATTACGTTATACTAAATTCAATTAAATTATGAAACTACATCATAATTCAAGATTTTACATAAGAAACAAATAAATAAACAATACATAACATAATTAGACATTAAGCTTCTATATTGTAAGGTAATTATGCAAGTATGTAAAAATAAAGTGTTACATAGTTGTACGGAATATAATAAATAGATAGCTATCGTAATTGTTGTGAAAATATTAATTAAATATTATTATTATGTAATTACTGAAAATTCTTTCGTAAACCAGTTTTTGATTAATATACATGTAATAATACAAATAATATCCTTCTAGTGAAACATATAATACATAAATTGCTTGCAATTTATATATTTTTAAAATCACTATCAGCACATTTTTGAAACAATTTATCAACTAATTTTATGTAAAAATATATACAAAATAAAAAAAGCCTTTATATCCTTAACTTAATTTTTATAAACTACACACTTAAATCTAAATTATTTACACAAAAATATATGTTAAGCCTAAAGTTAAGGCCCTTTACAGCCATAGGCCTCCTCCAATTCTTTCCATTTGTATTTGTTTTGAGCTTTATTATGCCACCCTTTCCCAGCTATTTTTTTTAATCAGCCCAACGCTCTTTAGGCTTTCCTCTTTCCCTTTTTCCGCATGGGCTTGTCCAGTTCGTGACCCTTTGTATCTATCTCTCGTCTATCATTCTGGTCACGTGACCAGCCCATCACCACTTCAGGCTTAGTGCATGTTGCAAAACATCTATAACATTAGTTTTTTTACGTATATCTCTATTTTTTTCTTTGTGTTTGAGCCAAATGTTGAGGGCGCACCTTTCCATACCACCCTGTGTTTTTTTGTGATTTAGTTACGTGTAGAATATCCAAGTTTGACATCCATAACTTAAATATGGCAATAAATAAAATAGCAAGCAAGAGTTAATTACTTTCTTTATTACTTTTGTATGCAGTTTTGATTTTATTATTTCTTTTGATCCCCTGAACTTGTTCCATGTTTAATTAATTCTTCTTTATTTCTCTTTTTTACCTAAATATATAGTTGTATACATACTCTAAAAGTGTTCGGTTCATTATTGTGAGTATTTGATGGGTGTTCGTCATAAAATTTGTCTTTGATGTGTTTAGTTCTGGAGCTACTATTTCACTTACTTCGCACAGCTCTGTGATCATTTCATATAGCTGACTAGACGTTTTAAAGAACAGAACAATATCGTTAGCGAATCTGAGATGGCTGAGGATCTACTCATTGATATTGATTCCTCTTTGTTTCCATGCCAAGTTTCCCATTATATGTATGGTGTAATACGGGTATAAAAAGGTTTGGTGATCTCCTTGCTTTACACCTCGCTCTATTTTGAATGTTGGTTCTAATATGTCAAGCTTTACTCGACTTATACTTTTACTGTATATATTTTTATTATGTTTATATATGTTTTTGAGCTCTTGAAGGAAGTCGAAAAGTTCTACGGATAGCTTTACACATCAACACGAAAACTAGATTAACCCGACACTTCACCGAACATATTCCAGACGTAAGCCTGTATGAAATTCGAATGGTTGTTAAACAGCTCAAGAATAAGAAGGCGCCGGGTGATGACGGAATAACAGCTGAATTGCTGAAGGCGGGTGGAAAACCGATCCTTGAGGACCTACAGAAGCTCTTTGATTCCATCATATTTCATACGCTGCGGCAGGTTATACAGAAGACTGAGGAGTATAACCTACCACTTTGTTTTTAGCGCGCTTGTGGACTACGAACAAGTCACTGCGAGCGATGGACGTCAGGTCAATCAGAAGATACCGCACATTGCACGGTGCACATGAGTCCGTTACATTGCACGCAGGGTCAAGACGATACGTGGCAGTGTACTCTGCGCCTCAAGTCTGTCTCAGAGCTCGAGCTCTGACCGCGGTGGGGACCCGCTCGAATGCACTCTTCCTTGTGCCCCGCTCTACCCAGTAACAGGGTTTGAGAGTACAATGGTGTTTTATTCAGTAATATAAATAATGTAGAACACAATGGCTGATGTGTTTTACTTTTGTTTTGTTTTGGTTACTATTTACTGACAATAGTGCACGGTCTTCGGCTATTGTGACGCAATACAAATCTTCTCCCCCACGCGTAGCGTTTTTCAAAACGCTCTCGTGCATTTGAATCGTAAATCATATCGCATTCGGCTAAAAAAACTGAGGCACATTTTGGCCGTAGCCAAATATTTAGCCGAAGGTGGCAGAAGACAAAGCTTCGGTCAGACACTAATTATACATTAGTTTAAAAATAAAAACTGAATATTTAAGATGTAGGTATATAATTATAATTCTAGGTATATAATTATTATATATTATATAAATGTGTATAAAGCTAGTACATATTATTCAAGACGCAAGGTTAAAATAAATCACCGTTATAATAAGATTATGTTGTAGAAAACTTGTTATTTTGAACTAAAATTTCCCTCGGTGATGTAGAAATAGGAGTACGTAAAACGCCCTCATCCTCGAGTCAATTTAATTAACTACCTCGCGAATATCAGCCGTGTTTCAATAGTGCAACGTTCTACGTACATCGCTTTCATTCAAAACATGTTATCGAAAATGCCATTTCATCACTGTTAATATTATTAAAACGTTAAACACAAAGTTATCTGTTTTTAAAAGCAATTTTCGGTGAATTTTCACTAGTCGATGAGGGATGTCCCGTGATTTAGGGTTAGTAAGTCCAATAAAGCTACCTGTTAGATTCTACAATATTACCAATTTACCTGACAATAAGTGTAAGCACTATGTCAAGCAGATTTTAATAAACAAAGGTTATTATAGGGAGGAGAACATTCAGTGAAAGATACGAAATGAACGTCTGGAAATGGCATCCCTCTTTGTGCTTCCGCTAAAACCGTTTATTGCTATGAATTATATGATTGCGGTAGGCGGTCGCCCACGTCGCCTACGCCTTACTCCGCCACTGTCCTTACATTATATAAAGGCAACGTATCTCTGTATGTCTGTTTGTCTATTATATATATCTGGTCAGGTTTAATATATATTTGGTTACATTAGGTAGTATTTAAGAAAATTGATTAGGATGAAGTTAACACACAATTATCCACCATTGTATTACTTGCAAGATTTTAACTAAATTAACAGCCCGCGTAATCAATGTTTCAGTCGCCAGGGACGAGCGGCTATCTTTACTCCCGCACAGACTCCTAATCTCCCTCCGGCAGTTGCAAAAGACATGCTCCGACCCCTATCTGTGGAAGATGTTGTAATCGTCGTCAGCGCTATACAGTAACACCACACACACTAGCATCATACGTGTCATACTGCACACACATAGTAGCATACTACACGTAAGGTATCTTTTTTAATTTATAGGCTTACTAACCGTCAGGTTGGCCAGTATAAATTCAGCGGTACACAAGTAGCAGCTGAAGGCGAGGTTCGTATGATTGCCGCGTCCTTGCGCTGACTACCATTTTTAGGCTGAGTGCCTTAAGCGCTCGCCTCAAAGTCCGGTGAAGATGTCAAAGCCCTTCTGGTGAACAACTTTTAGTTAGTAAATTTAAAAACCATAAAAACGACACTTATTGTTAGTAGTAGCCGCTACTATAGGCTAGTTTCATACAAATATAAATGAGAAAAGTAACAAGTAATTTACTCGTCTGGTTTTCTTGATGTCTTACGAATTAATGCTAATTTCGATTCACTTATTTATCTTCCCAGGATATAAATTTAACTAGTTTTTTTTTTTTTTTTTTAGTGTGTTACTCGTTTAATTATAAGCTGAAATTCCTTTAAATACTGATTTAAAAGAAATATATTATAAAACCTAAGACCGCTTTTTTGTTGTACCTTATTAAATCTTATGTAAATTGATAGGTTTTTAACAATAAAATAAATGATTGAAATTTGAAACTGAAGCAGCAACGATGCAACTTTAAGAGTTATTTTCCTCAGAATCCATACAAAATCTCCGTCTGTCTGTCTGCCCGTTCATTTGTATACAAATGTAATAAACAATGAACCGAGTTAAGTAACGATTATTTTTTTTAATGACATTCTAGGACTAATGATATCAATATTTTATAATTTGACATTACAACTATTTCCTAAATTTACACACTTTTAACTTATTTCATTCCTATCAAAAGTACTTGATCAAATTTATATTTGATTTATTTATTTCCGCTTTCAGTCAGCGCAACATTAAGAAAATAAATGTTGTAATCCTTTTTTAATCTCACTTCAAATAAATAAATGAAAACAAATATATAATACAAAACTATACGTTTTACATAATACCTAAATATAATATTCGACTAGCTTAAGCGTTTCAAATCAGTCTCAGATGATGTTTAGTGACCTAAGTTGGTAACAAACAATATACTGCACTTTGTATACGAATTTATATAAAAAACAGTCTAACATACACTGAACTTATGTATCAGGTTGTAAAACATTCTTAGGATTGGTGATAAAGAAGCTAACTTTCGGTTTCTATATGCGATCTCAATCTGTTTTTTTACATACTGAAATCCTTAATTTCAATCTTTTTTCTCCACTGTCTCAGATTACTATCAGTGATCAGTCAGAAAATTTAATTTAAATTCGATCTCAATCTAAAAGTTATGTTTCAATAATTAAACTACCCGTAAACAATTCTAAAATTAATGTTTATGCCTGTGTCATCTATTTCCTGGCATCTTAGCAGGGTAAGGTATCCTAGGTCCAACTTAAAAAGAAGTAATAGATATTAAATTGCACCCCCTCCAGTATCAGACTTCTTTTATTTAACAAGGTTGGATTTTCGAATTGCCAAACTACGGAGGGCGGAAGTCACTCTGAACACTCCAGCACCCAGTCCGTCCAGCCTGGGAGGAAAGTAAAATGGCGGCCAGTGCTGAAATTATACAAGTGAAATTCTCAAAAGAATCTTCACAGATGTGCGTCGCATATGATAAAGGTTTTTCTCAATGGAAAACAAAATAGGCAATTAAACGTCTGATGTGAAGAGTTTTTATAAACCATTTGAAAATACATGAACTTCATAGTTGAAACAGTCGCTGTAGTGGAAATCGATGAGGAGTTCAACATAATGATACTATATACCAAAATATTTACAGATATATGTGATATATAAATACCTGTATTTGTATACGAAACATAACTTGTACTCTACAGTAGCAAATGCTCTCTATGTGGTAAATTGAATCGCCTCGTCGAGTAATCAAATGCACAAAGGCACCGTATGACCACACCATGACAGCTTAGAATTATCGTTTCTCAATTAGACGGATGCGTGTAAAGATATAGAGCACCAGTTATGTTTCATTAAAAATAAGATTCACGTAAAAAATAAGTAATTTAAGTAAATAAAATTTCTTAAATAAAGTTTATAATTAAAACTAAGTATCACAATTAGTTCGACTCGAACTCGAACTCGAATTAATTCGACTGACCATAAGGGACCAATATACCTATAAGGCTATAGAGTTCTGGAATAAATTGCCAGGACAAATTCATTCCAAAGAGCTCATCAGAGCATTAACTCAGCGCAAAGCTGAAGAAGCCCTGATGCTCAGTAGGAATCAGCTACGAGTATTAGTGAGAGCACTAACTGGGCACTGTTGTTTGGGCAAGCATATGCATAACATCGGTGTCCAGAACACAAGAGAGTGCAGGTTCTGTGAAATAGCAGACGAAACACCAAAGCACATCTTGTGTGAATGTGATCCATTAATACCCATTCGTAACCGAATTCTGGGTAAGCATGTGTTGCTCCCGGAGGAGGTGCAGACGCTCTCTGCCAAAAAGATGCTACAGTATATTCAGGTTGTAGGTCTAGGCAGTGAGGTTTAGCAATATAGGGGCGATCACAATAGATCTGACTAGGTCGCAGTGATACAGGACTGTTTAAGCCTGCATAGCCCCTTTTCGAATAATAATAATAATCACAATTAGTAAGCATCTGACTACGCTCGTAGGAGTTGATACACCGTTATAAATTGAACATAACTGAAACATAAAATCAAAGACAATAAAGTAAACAGGTGCTAAAATGAAAAAATGTAAGATAACGAAACAGAAACTGTTAACATAAACCGAATTCGTAAACTACACTAAAAGACTACTAAAAATATTGAGTAATAGTACGTGTATACTAAAGTGGAGAGCGAAAAGATTTTTTTTTTTCACTTAAATCTGGGGGTGGAATTTGTAGTTAATAAAAAAATTATACTTGTGATATTATTTTTTTTCAACATCTTCAACATGACTGTTTATGTCTCAATATAAGAAACCACTATTTACCACTCTAATATCAGAAAGGAAGCATGTTATTTTTTAAGTGCAATAATTGTCATAACTTTTCATTGTTAGCCATAATTCGCTTTAAAGTGAATATTTAACAGTATATTTCCGAAGTTCATAAAGAGGAAAAGTAGATTAATAACCCAAAATCTGAATTATCAAAAGGTAAATAAATATGTAATAAATCAAAGGAAAATATGTAATAAATTATATATTTTCAAATCTTTTATGTCATAAATGCAATTTTGAAACTTTGAACTTCTTCGTATGTAATGTCTTCGTAAGTTTATTCAACAAATTATTAGGTTAAATTAATCCGGACGAGGTGTAGTATATGAGACGAGGTGTAGTATATGATTTGGAGGGATTGTTGGGGTGGTTATTTGGTGTGGTGTTGTTATTGTTTTGTTATTGTTGAGGGGTTGTTATTTTGGGGGTTGTTATATTGTAGGAGGGTTATTGTTAAAGGTGGGTGTTGTGGGGCGTTGTTGCGGGGTGGATTGTTGGGGGCGGGGGTTTTCTGAGGGGTGTTTTGCTTTTGGATGGGACGGTAGTTGTTGGTGGGGGGTTAATATGGAGAACAGGCCTGGAGGTGGTGGGATGAGGGAAGACGAGATAGCGATGGTTGTGGCGTTGCATGATAGCGCTGAGTATGATGGTCTTGACGACCGGGACTTCCCATGGGGAAGGTATTAGAGGTTGTCGATGAAGGGTTTGGGGGGGGGGGGGGGTTGGAAGAGATAAAGTGATTGGCGGGGGTGAAGCCGCAAATTGGGTACATGGAGCCGAAAAAGACACGGCTGATGAGATGGTACAATGGTTGGCGGAGTTGGAGGGAATGGTGGGTAATGCCATGATTGGGAGGATGAGATCGTTGGCGGTGTTTCTGTGGAGGGTGACGGCATATGTGGTAGATATGTCGAAGCATAGTAGGGCGGTGTATAGGGAGAACAAGCGGTTGGAGAAGCAAGTGAAGGGTTTATAAGAGGAGGTGGAGGGGTTGAAGCTCTTGGTAAGGGCTAAGGTGGAGAAGGTGGGGAGTCTGGAGACTCTGTTGAGGATGAAGGGGGAGGGGCAGCAGCAGAAGCAGATGGCGGATGGTGCTGTTGGTCTCTCACATGGTGAGGGTGAGAATGGAGTACAGGAGGAGGAGCGACCTAGGGCGGATGTGGCTGCAGAGGTTATGGCGGCGGTCATGAGGAAGTTGCAAGGGGTGTTGAAGGGGGTTAACCAGAAATTGGAAGGACAGGTGGCGGGGGCGGCCAGTCGACTGCCGGAAAGGACGGAGTCTGGAATAGCGGTTGCTGGGGAGGGGTCTCAGAGGAGGAAGAAAATGGTGGAGAAGGGTGGTCCTTCATCATCCCCTTTGGGGATGGACTGGGCTCCACTTCCTGGTGGAGGGGTGAATGATGAAGGGATCGAGAGGGTAGGAGAGGAGGGTACTGAGGAGGAGTAGGCAGTAGTGGAAGGAAGGGGAAAAAGGAGGAAGGGTGCAGTATTGGCCCCTTCTGAGCCTCAAGTTGCTGGGTCGGAGAATAGGGTGAGGGTGAGGCCAAGGCCGAGGTTCCCGTCGCCGCCGCGAACGGCTGCGGTGGTTATTACGCTGCGGCCGGACGCGGTGACGAGGGGCTCACGTATGGGCAGGTGTTGGCGGAGGCAAGGGATAAGGTGGGATTGGAGGCGATGGGTATCGGGAGTGTGTCGTCCCGCCCGACTGCGGTGGGATCGCGTATATTGGAGGTTGCAGGGCTGGGGGGAAGGGAGCAGGCCGATATCCTTGCGGAGAGGTTGCAGAGGGTGATTGCGGAGGTGGCGGTAGTCTCCAGACCGACAAAGCAGGTGTGTGCGGTGTGCGGAGGAGGGGAAGAAGGCCGGTCACCTGATGGGGGGAGCGTTCTGCTTCCCCTCATTTCAAGGTGGACGCCCTATGGGGGGAGTAAGGTAAAATGGGAGGATTAAGGTTAGGAGGAAAGGAGAGGAGGTTATATGGGGGACCGGCGAGGGAGGACATGTTTTGCCTCCCTTGCCTTGCCATCATAGGCAGCTGTGGTTCGGATCCTCTGCTCCTTACGCCTTGTTGTAAAACAAGGTGAGTTGAGGAGGGTCCGTGCCACAGATGCCGGGTGGAGTCGAGGCTGGGGAGGAGGAGAGGTGTTTATAGCCTGTCAGTAATCACCTCTCTTTCCACCCTATGGAGGGTAATTTGTTTTTGTTCCTGGGTGGTTCTCAGGCGGAGATGGCTTCTTTGTTTTTCTTCTGTTACAGTATGTCTTACTTATAGTTTTACGTAATTTTACTTTCATTTAGTTTTGTATTATTTAGTTATTCCATGAATAAATATATTTATTTAGTAACGAGATATATAGGTTTATTATGTGGAATTATGGTAAAAATGAACGTGTAAACAAATTCACATGGAATAAAATAACAGAATACTCAGGTTTCATAAAAGAAACGTACAGCCGATAATCTCATACTATGATAAACGAGTAAATAAAAGTATAGAGTTGGACACCGAAAACGCATATGTATCACTTTATGTAAAGCACAGTTTTTATATAAATAAGATCACTTTACAAAGATTTGACAAGAGTCCAATATTCTATTGATACTGGTGTGATTTTTCTGTTCCTTTGGTTTTTTCTACTAATTTCTATATAAAATATCTATTTTATTGTATACTAGTTGTGTGCCCGCGGGTTCGGTTCGTATTTATATATTTTTCACTGCGGAATATTCTTTCAAAATAAGCATTCGAAGATATGTACTCTCCATTGAATCGTATTTTGTTCACAATTTCTTGAGATTTAATTTTTTTACACGAAGCTATAAATTTTTTCCTAGTTATTTTTTTTTTTGTACTAACAGAAAGCAGAGTTATTTCTCACTAATTCAAATACCTGAAGTAAAACTTCGATTTTATTCCCAATTTTATAAGTTTTAATTTTTTTACGCGGAGCTCTAATTATATGGAATAATAAAAGTAGCCTAAGTTACGCGGAGTAACATTGGCTCTGTTCCAGAAAAAGTACCATCAAAATCGCTCCAGCCGTTTCGGAATTCAGCCGAAACGACCAAACAGAACAAATTATAAACATTGTGTTTTTTGGCATAGGTATATCGTATATACAATTCTTATGTATTTAGTAAAGAGTTGTTATTTATTATATTTATTAATACTAATAAATATACAGATAGGTATATAAAAAGTACCGTATCATATCTGTTAACTACGCAATTTTAGTTGCTACTACTTTAATTATGTAAACTTTGCAATTACGAGGTGTCACATATAAAACGACGATATGAAAAATAATGTGAAAGAAATCACAAAGGATATTTATATTTTGTTGAATGTGCCCCACGTGTCCAAGGCTTGTTCTGCGCGCCTTTCTCCTGAGAGTGCACTATTAAACTTTTATAATTATTTTCTGTTGTTTAGTAGTTTTTGCAGTTTAGTAGCATGGTTGCGCATATATTGAATAAACTGCAATATATTACTTTTGAGATAATTGATTTTTTGCAACAAAACGAATGCAATAATCAATGGATAATTTCTTTTCAAGTAACGACTTTTACAGCCTGTGGGTACCATTGAGGGCAATATAATTAGAACGTGGTAACGACACGAGTGCGTCTCCAAAAGTATATGTAACTATAATAATTTTCACTCAAATAGTTGGTTACTTCGAGTTCGCATAATTCTGCGAAGCATAACGTTGGGAAGAGTAAAACTTTTCTTGGAAAGTTGGTTAAAAGAAAATAATAAAACATATGTCATCAAAAGGTCAGAAAAAGCTACACAGTACGGCTATTTTTTTAAATGTATTAGGCAGGGTCTATCTATCTGTCTGTATGTCAGTTAGTTGGTATATAATTTGAGATCCACTAAACTGATTTACGTAATTTAAAAAAAAATCTATTATAGTTGTATAGGTACATTAAACGTCACCAATGCCCATATAGGTTCTAGTATATATTTTGTTACGTTAAATGATATGTGAGAGTAAATATAAAAACAATCAGAAAAATAGAAAAAAAAAAACAGACACAAAAATGACTATTATTGTTTTCCTTTTCACATCCTACATTGTATAAAAGGCGACACCTATCAGTCAGTCTATTAGTATGCGCGAGCGAAGCCGCGGGCACATGGTTAGTTATGTATAAATAACGCAGTGTAAAAAGCTCGAAGCTTGAATATGTTTTTTTAATCCAATAACCACTCTCTTTTTACGTAAATCGCTTTGGTTATCCATATAAAAAATATATTAAAACAGAAGCGAAATTATCAATTGACTAAATTCAGTCTATTTATATAGCAATCGCTAGCTACAATTTTTTTTAAAGATACAGGATCGCTACATAAAACCCATAATATAATTATTTATTTCTATAATGTTTATTTTAGACCATTATACACATATGATACTATGCATTTGAAATATACTTTCGTATTAATATATTTTTAAATTAGTTCATAGAAATCAGTTCAGTCGATCAGGGGCTTTTAAACTTTACGAATCATGTGCAAATCCATGTATGCAAATTACTGAAATCATAAAGAAGAAATATAAATAGGTTTAATTAAAAAAAGTAATAAAGATAAATCTGGCAATCGAGAATACTTCTTATACGTTACGAAAAAGCAAAAAACAAATTGGTGAACGTCATATTTTTAGACATAGCTATTATGTAAAAATTTTGAAAAAATTGCCAAGTATTTATCGGTTATGGAGACATTAAGTCGAATCAGCAATACTTTCGAAAATGTGAGAAATTCTATAAAGAGTAGGAACTCTTCTAACAGACTTCAAAGTCTTAAAAAAGATATCCAAACCCTAAGCACCGAGTTAATAGTTCTGGGTAAGGAAAACCATGACCAATACATACGGTCCCTTGCAATGGAAGGGTATTTGGCACTTTTATCCACGAAGACCATGCCTATATCCCTTATAGAAAAAAGAAATGTTCTTCGGGTTGCTTATGATAAGCTAAAGCCGCATGCGCTTCGAGAGGAATGCCTCTTCATCCTTCTAAGAATCCAGAATCTACTGTGCTACTATCTAATTCAACTAGACCAGACCGCTCAAGCAAGAGATATCCTTGAAAGTATAGAAGAACTTTACGATAACATAAGTAAGTCTCACCCTGACAAATTCTTAGATGCTGAAGATCTTTTCACGACTGAAACATTGTCAAAGATTAAGCGCGCCAATCCAGAAAAAATTGACAAAATCATTACTAATAACATTCAAATGCAAGCATTCCTGTACAATAAGTTGAATTTACCTCAAAAGTATACTATTTACAACCATACAGCATTGAGAAGACTATTAGAAACAAAAGAAGGTACACCTCAAGATTGGGCTTTAAGAACTGCCAGATTGGGCAACTACTTTACTTATCTTAATGACATGGGTAATGCAAGACACCATCTCTGCGCAGCTTATCACGTTCTACGAACATGCCACGATAACTGCAAGCTGATACCCGAGGAGTTTGTTCTTCAAAAAGGAGACTTCGAGATACAATTTTTTGGAACTCAGTCATCATTGGGTGAAATATGGATTAACTCTATTCAAATTGTCCAAACAGAAAATTCTGAACAAATATTTCAGTCATCCCTCGTCCAAAACAGATTTATGGAAAACTGTTGACATGTTGGACGATGATTTAGAACAATCTTCTTGCAAGCATGAAGATGAAAATCTCAAAGATATAGGCGCTGAAAAATCTGGAAAAGGTGATTGTTTTCCCGAAAGTCTTTTCATATTTCCGTCTCTAGATTTGAGAAATATCGAGAGCCGTGTGCCTTTTGAACTGGTATCTAATATAGATGAGGCTCGAAAGCTTTTTACATTCACTCACAAATGGTTGATGAGAGCTAAGCATTATTACGATTTCGAACATCATTCTGCGCAGTATATATCGTGTTCTCTACAACTGGCGGAGTTATACGAGCATTTAGCTTTTTTTGAGAGGAAAATTGACAACCAGTACAGCATACAGAAGAGACGAGCAGATGTACTAGAAACATTGAATTCCTTGTTAAAAACTTGTGATAATGCCATGTCTGTACAAATCGACGTGATAAGAGAACTTTCACAGGTACAGTTAGAATTGATGGCGTTAAACTTACAGAAACTTTGGCACCAGGAGTCGCAAACAAACATTTTCAATCTGGACACCGATGCAGATTCGATTATCAATTCATTAGATTCGGCATCAAACAGAACACTGACAGAGAAAACGTTAAATGCTTCGTGCAAGAACATGTTTCTCAGAAAGATGGAGGCTGCTACTTCTTTGAACGGAAAACTATTTAGATTGAGCGGGCAGCTGACAGCGAGTACTCCGTCCCAGATCAGTCTGGAAACAAGTATTCTCAAGTAGCATAATATAGTAAAATAAAAACCTACCAAATCGATTTCTTCAATTGAACGCCATAAAAACATACTTTAAGCGATAGTCTTAATTTTTATTTATTTACATTAAAAATTTTAATTTTGGTGTAATAAATTTAGTGTCATTCCCACAAAACTATTTAAATTTTATAACATACTTATAAACCCATAGTTTATAACCCGATGTGGTCCGTTTGTTTCTCTGGATATAAATTTTACCAATATTTGTAAGTAACTAATAAAGTTTACTAGGTTCTATTCTTAATATATATTTGATTTTTGCACCAAATTTAAATATAATATGCGTAAATCTCACCATAATCATCGAGGCAGCTGAAAGACATCCACTGCTTGACATAGGACTCCCTTAAGGATCTCTACAACGACCGGTCTTGCGCCGCCCGCATGAATTTGCGGGACCTTCGCCAGGTTGTCCGTTCACTTTTTTGGGGACCGTCTCGCGAACTTGTTGGTCCCATCGAACGTTGATCCTTTAATGTGTACCACCCTCTGCTACTTAAGAGCACATCAATAGTGCAGTTTTAAAACAGCTATTTCATGTATACACCTGTCTATCTTAAATTTAAAATTATACAAAATAGAGACGGACAACATTTTGCTTCGCCACGTAGCATATCTAACTCACAGTTTCTAAACCTTATTTTCCTCATCACTGACTTTGAGAATATGTTTTTTTTTTCTAGAGTCCCTCATCTTCATTTTTTTGACGTATTTTTTAATCTGCCCACACCCCTTCTGCGCTATTTTTATGTACCTAATTTGCTCTGGATCTTCTATTGCAACCTCCCTCGAAAGTCTCAAACGCCCACAAGGAGGTATTATCGCCCAAATTGAGAACCTAAGTTCTAACTCATTTTACGCCGCTAATTTTAATACTGAACACATAAGTGTTTGGTGACACATTTTGATACTTAAGGGTTGTGGCTTATTAAGCAATCACTAAAAAATACCCTAAATCCATGTTATGGTTTCACCATGATTATTTTACCTTAACCGAAAGGTCAGGCTCATTATATTATCGAATAAGTCAAGGGTTTTGTAAATCCAATACCGATATCAGAAATTATTGAATGGTTTTAAAATCAATATAATTAACAACATAATTAATTTCTGAAATACCACTAATTATAATAAATGAATATGAAAGCATAAAATAATTGTTTAAATTTTGACCACAATTTCACTTATTGTTAAGTGACGATGTAGCCAAAAACGATAATACAGTAACTAATAATAGGTACTGGCATCAAAACTTCAGTTAAGCTATAAAAATTATGTATTATTTTTTCCAATTATCGAAATAAAAAATTACATATTAAAAAAAATTGGGAGTACGGGAAACACGTGTCGTTCGGTAACTACTATCATGCTGCTATATAGGCTATGATAACAAACAAAATCAGGAGATCTCACATTCAATCAAGATACGACACGTAGACGAAGTCGCTGACGCCCGTTATTATATTATAAAAGCAAAGTAAGTTGCCGTCTGTTCAGATGTTGACTTAAGACCTTAACACCACTGAACTATACCTATGCGTTGATACTTTGCTTCAAGAACATGTATGGAAAACTATAATAAAAAATTGCTTCTCAGAAATTTGCAGAGGATTGAAATTCTCAGAATTTCTCAAAACAATTTCTTTTTAATATGTTATTGATATATAATATGTGATAATATGTGATGGAGTAACAAAGTCTTATAATATTATATTTTGGGTAACAGCATCGCTCGATTATGGCAATATGATAAGGCCAGTATCCAATTACACGAGCCGTTTTCTACTAAGGGTTTGAAATTGATTTGGATCGAACAACTGCTGGTCTAGGTCTTTCCTAATTTTACAAGAGTTTATTAGATTAATTAGAAGTGAAGACGATAATAGGGAATTACGTTTAAAAGTATATAACTACAATTAATAAACAATCTTACAATACTTTACCTTAAGCTATTTCATATTTAAGATATGTATAATTTAGCGAGTAATTATGTAGGTATGTATTAGTAGGTCATATCAAAGTATGTCATATATTATGTCAGCGGTGTTTAGAAGGTAAAGTCTGTAATAAATAAAACAAACATGGTATATGTTTATGTAATTTAATATCTGTAAGAATATATATTAAAAATAATTCAAACTACATTTTTTTACAATGTTTGGTACGTGCTCCTTTATGTAACTTTATAATTCAAACTACATCCACAAATATATATAAATACATATATACATATATCTATATATATCTCTAAAAGGAAAATGAGGGTCATTTGAGGCACCATCACCTCAAAACTACTGAACGTGTCGGAATGGGACTGCTACCATTCGACGTGAAATTTTACGTAGATGCTTATAGGATTTATAAGATATTTTTTAGATTATATCGACCCTTTCTCATATTTTTTCGCTTTACTTATAATACTCATTTTTTTCTTTCATTTGTCTTTTTATGTACGCAGTGAAGAACATAAGAAACGCGGGCGGAACCGCAGGCACACAGTTAGTACATATATTTTTTTTCTTTTTAATTTTAGAAACCGTACTGTTAGACGTAATAATACTGTGTACTATTCATTATTCAGAGTTAAATATTAGGATACATCTTAATTATCAATGACGAGCATGCATAAATCGTTATTACATTATTTACATAACGAAGGTATATATATTTTTATTTGTTCTGTGTACATATATAATCAATGTATTCTATTCACACAAATCCCTTAGATACTATACGTTACAGTTGAATTTTCAGTGTAATTTTCTACATTATAAAAAAAATCAATCCTAATAAATAAAATAGAAAGGTTTAATAAAAAAGTTACAAAATGAATTCACCTCGAATTTCTTGGAAGATAACAATACTATGTATGTATGTAATTTATTTAACAATTTAAAATTACAAACGTCACTAAAATTAAATTAAAACAAATGTGGTTTAATAATATTATAATAAATACCCGTCCCTACCTACGTCCGGTCACTAACAGTTTGTCGATAAGAATACATTCTTCTCAAATCTATATATTAATTGTGCGATACATTTAAAAAAATACGAATTTCATATTCAAACTGTCCGTCAGCTTGATCAATAAATTTATAAAGTATATTATCTTTACATGAAGAAAAGCGTACCCATACTCTTAGTATAAATTAAAAGTATTATCTACACTCGATGTTACCATCATAGTACTCAACTTCAGACATCACGATAAATATATTTAAAAAAAAAAATAATATTAGTAATAAAAGCAAAAATTTTTAACGAAATTCCTTAAAAGGTCATTTCAAAAAAATCTAGTAGTGTGGAATGATAATCGTTAAAACACTAATATTAGGTCACAAATATGAGGGGATCGTTTTTTTTCTCCTTCAAATTATTGAAGTATATGATATCAATATGGTGCTTGTAAATCTTTTGCCATACTATTAAGGGTGACATGAGTACGGCGGGAGATTTGTTGCGTTAAGTACATGAGATTAATTTTGACGATAACTATCAAGGAAAAGTATTCATAAATGAATTGGTAATTCAACATTTGTTCGTTGTTGCAAACATCTAAAAAATTATAAAAAAAGTCATCTCAAAAGTTGGACTAGGTTTTAAATAGATTTAAAAAAATCCTACCCTAGACTTTACTTAAAGTTTCAAGCATCTTAAGAAAACCATACGGCGTTTTCTGATAATCGTCTAACTGACTAACTACTCTCCAGTTAAACGCTTATCGTCAGCTGCGTTAAGGCAGCATCACTTGAACCAGTACCTCCAAGTTTAACACTTGTCTTAGCTTAGGCTACATAATTATTTAACATGCCATGAGATCATGCTCGGACTACGCCAACTTAAGTGTATTAAAAAATATAACGCAAAAGTCGTTACTTTTGAGAACACTTTATATAAATTAACAATATATATTTGTCGTATAGTTCTATGTGTATTAATGTGCAATTTTATTCATTTAGTAAGGTCTATAAGCGTGTGGTTAATATATTATTATATAATAAAATGTCGTGAGTACGTATGAAATACTTATTATAACATTAAGCTTTATAACCTATTTTCTCACTATAAATATCTATTATTGTAATGTTTAGGTTCCTCAACCAGGCAGCGCCGTAACTAGGGTGGCACCAGCGGCTCCTAGGCACAAAACACAGACTCATTTTTATGGAGGGACGCATGTCTGCCAGATCAAGACCAACTTTTGGGTCACGCATGTTAGTTAGTATCATACATACAATACCTATTATTTATCGAATAATATGCGTGTGGACGCGCTCTACTATCAGCAGTATACACTGCCAATGCTTATTCAATACGCTAACTAGTACCTATACTTAAAGAAAAATATATTTTTGTGATGATAGATTTATTTTTGTTAATAACAGTGCTCGATGTACGCGGTTATAACGTAGACGCGGTCGATAAGGTAGTGAGGATTGTGCATGCTTGTATTATATGTAAAAGTCCGAAAAATTCAGAGATAATAGTTATTTAAAAAAAAAATTCGTAAATCTTAGGATTTGCCTCTGTGTTGGGGGGCATTCTCCCCCCCCCCAATCCCCATTGCACGGACGAGGCCCGGTGGGTTCGCCGCAGAGGGCGACGCGGTGGCATGCCTTGCAATCCCGTATCGCCCAATCGCCAATCGTGTTAGTGGGTATTTCCCGGCGATTCTCGCCCGGGTGAGTCCCACACTGGCACGGAGACGTCCCTCCGTGCCCCCTTATCCATTGCATTAGGGGACTTCGGTCTCACTAATGCAATGGGTAAGGGTAGTGAGTAAATGCATTCCACCCCGTAAAAAAAAAAAAGGTTTTGCCTCTGAAATAGCGTAAATATAGAAGACACGAATGAATGAATTCTTAGTACCAATAATCTGTACACTGGCGAAATGAATTCCACAAGGCATTATCAACAGGTACATGAACAACGTATTGTGGGAAGATTAGGTGTAAGTCACTTTAAGTGCTACACATTATTTCTTACTTTAATTTGTTTGTTCTTTGTATACCTTTGTATATTCAATATTTTTAATAAAAATAAAACCATCTTAAATGTTTATAGTAAAATATTAACAAGTATTCTTTATCTGTGACATGATTCGATTACTTATACTCTCGTTTCTGTAGTAGTTTGCCCTTTATCGTACTTACGAGAGTCGTCTCAATTTATCCGTAGATAAGTCTTAGAGAGTGGTTCTGTGCTGCACTCGAACATTAATTCAACTATTATAAAGGCGTCGTATAAAAGTTCTATCTTAAATAGAATCCGCTAATCGCGTAATTGTTTCTGAAGTTATCAATATCTTTAGGAGACATACAAAAAAGGAATAAGACTGACATGAATAACTACGGAACATAATAATTCACGCAAGTAAAGCAAATGCTTGGCGATGTAGGCTACTTAGAACCAACGCCTAAATGAATAAGCCTATGGACTTTGTCATTTTGAATCGGTTTACATTAAAAAAAAAACAATGATATACAAGCTTGTCATATAAAAAATATATCTCTCTCTAGGACTCTACAATACTGTGCTATCTAATTTATGTATAACTTTTTTTTCGTTTTTTTTTTATGGCTCTTTAATTAATGTATTGATGTAGTTTATACGAGTTGTGAATTGTATAGTGAATAAATAACAATATATAGGACGCGTAGTAGATTCAGTATCGCACCATTGTTAGGCAGGTATTTTGAGGAAAACTGTAATAATTATATTATAACAGAAATATACAATTTATGAAGTTTTTGAATTATATATAATTTAATGATATTTTTATATGGTATAGGCTCAGTGCTAGGACCATAATTTCACCTGTTGTTAAGTGAGAATGTGGTCCAGGATGGTAAACAAAGTAACCCTAGAGGAACTGGTTCTCAAGTGAAGCTGTCGGAACACAACAATTGGTATTTGGGGGCAGGTTTTCAAATTTGAGGGTGGTACCCAGGCGGGCATTATTAAAAATATCCTACCACCGTGCTATTGTCTCCTCACGATGTTTTTCTTCACCGAAAGCACAGACTGATTTTAGGGTTGGAGAGGTGGGCTCGAACCCGCTTACATTGACGCGAAATCCGGCCGCACTATCCACTGCGCTATCATCGCTTCAAAATATAAAACAAAAACGCTATCAGAATCATAAAAATATGTTAATACTATTAATTGTTAAACATAAAACCGAACCAACAAATGATGAAACGCAAAATTTATAGCAAACGTTAAAATAGTCTAGTCAACAAGTGCCTTTTAAGTCAACATTTTTTGCCGGCACCTAAGAATATCGTTGAGGTGTCATTGATTCGATTGCTTATATCTCAAAAACTATTTGAGATATTTTAAATCTATAAAAAGATTCGAAAAGAGAATTTTCTAAAAATGTCTCAAAACCAGAAACTGTAGGATTAATATTTCTAATTTTCACCAAGGGCTGAAAATACGTCCGAAAACGAATACTCGGGTTTGCGTAAGCCACACCACCTTCGAGCAGTACAACAAAAAATATTATTAAAACATAGTAAATATTTAAATTTTTATTTGAAAAAAAATAGGAACTTACAGGATAGATCAACGAACAATAGTCCAACGGCAAAAATAATTTATCACAATTTTTCAATAAGTTATGCATTAGTTAACTAACTTTAACGTATTTTTTTTATAATATTTTTTTAAAGAATAAAAGATAAAAATCACTTTTAGGTAACTTTCGTTAATAGAAAAAAAACGAATAAATACTAATATAAAAAAATATTTAACTTTTTAATTAGTCACCGACGGGAATCTACGCCTTTGAAGAATGGCTCCACGATCGCAAACAATTTGAGATTTGTAATTTAACAATAATCACACTTGCAATGTTAACATTCTAGATAAATAAAATTGTTAATTAACTAATGTATAACTTATTGAAAAATCGCAATAAAAATGTTTGCCGCTGGTCTGGGTAAGTTCCTGATTTTTTTTTCAAATTAAAATTATAAAAATATATGTTTAAAAAATATATTTTGTTGTAATGCTCGTGGCTTACGGACGTATTTTTAGCCCTTGGTAAATATTATAAATATTGGTCCTACAGTTTCGGATGTTGGTTTTTTAGGACATTTTATTCTTATTTTGAATCTTTTTATAGATTTGAAATACCTCAAATAGTTTTGTATTTGTACATTTGTAATTTTTGCGAGCGCATGTTGAGTTGTTTTCAAAAACTCTCTACATGCGATTCCGAATCGAATGACACCTCAACCATATTTTTAGGAGCCCGACGAAAAATTTTTGATCTAAAAGGCACTTGTAGACTAGACTAAGAGGGCGGCATAATTGTCATGTGGATTAGACGTATATAGATAATACGTGTGAAGCCAAACAAGCGTTATTTTATTAGTTTTGAGTCGTGTATTCTACGCTGCAAAATAGGTTTCATATTAACGTGTATTTTGTTTCATACGGCGACGCTGAATCTGTGAACTGAGGCATGTAATTACAACTGAATTTCTGCCGCCTGTATGACGCTCGGGTACGTCGGAATGGGCAGTGAGGATAGCGAACTTTTTTTATTTGACTAACGTTGTTTACCGGAAGAGCCTTAACAGCATCCCCGAACTTTGAGGTGAACGCTTAAGGCGCTCAGCATAGGAATTGTAGCCAGCACAAGGACACCAAAATGGCACGAACATCGGCTTGAGCTGCTACCGGTACTAAAAATTCCGCTGAATTTGCCCCGCGCTAACCGAACGGTTACTAAACCTGTAAAGTAATAAAGGCCCCTTACAGAATATATGTCACTTGTGTGTAGTGTGCATGTGTGTGTGTGTGTGTGCAGTATTATACAGGAAAACTAACTATTTTGTACTGAATTACGCGACTCACAACTAATGAAATTACGCTCGTCCTCGCCCTAAAAGAGGTTCTAATTCGAATATGTAATTGGTACATATTCGTCTATATTCAAATATAAGGCACTCCTTAAGAACGAAGTTTACATTTATAAAGCTTGAAATATGTATATTTAAACTGTAATACGACGTGGTTATATCAGATGTAAATAAAACGGTATTATTTTAAATAGATGGTTATTTATGTTATTACATGTACTTGAAAATTATCTTTGACGGCCAACTTCATATTGTTGGACTTATGTAACGATGTGCATGCGTACATCCAATTTACTCAATGAAGCGCACCAAAAAGAGTATAACTCAAATATAGACAATTTAAAAATTAAATTTCAATTTATTATTAATAACTAAATATATCTCATCAATTTACGTCATAGCGTGAGAAGTATTTGCTGAGTTATAACGTCACAGTGTAATAACATTTCCTGAACCGTTCTATTTGTAAGTAAATTATCGGGGTAATACTGTTTATGATATCGGGTCGTATGTGGCGGCTCGTATAAGAGTAATGTTATTTTCACATCGTTTTGCTTAGAAAAGAGGCGGTAAAGATAGAGCGTAGGGTCGTAAAGGCCAATAACATCTGCCATAGAAAGGGCCTACAAGCAATACAAGACATGGCCACAATCAATGCATATGTGGGTCGAGGCGCATTACTGTTTAAAGCGCCTCTTCATGGGGTTCTCAAAGGAGTCCTCAACATCCAATCTCTTACCGCAGAAGCAGTCCCCCATGAGGAGGGCATGCAGCTGCTGGGGAGTAGATACATTACAAAAGTTGATCCTATTCTCTGGCCCAAACAGATTATGGAGAAACTAAATTGTAGACAGTAAGAACGTGACATAACCCAGGCTCACTCTTCGCTGCCCGGTGAGGGTGGGAGGTTTTTTCATGTAAGATTTTCTCTTGTAAAAAATGCATAAAGTAGTACTCTAAGATTCCGTAATCGAAGATGATTAAACCAATGTAAAGTGATACTAATTTTAAACAAAAAAAATCAATTTAATAAAAGAAATGGTAGTTTTTTTTTTCGTTGTTTTAGAACAAAATCACTGCTAAGTTATTTATAAAATGCATTTACAAATATAATATAACATAGGCGATCTGATTTCGAAACATAACCTCTAAAATTTAACCATATTAACAAAAAACTATTTGGCATACAAAGGAAATGTTATGTTATATTATAAAAAAAAAATCATAAATGCAGTCGAAGTACACTTTAAATAAACGATATTATAAAAAAATACACCGTATAAATTATTAAACATATTTAAAAAAAAAAAAAAAATCTTGTATTAAATATATATTTACACAGCCTGATTAAAATTATTATAAGTAAATTTAAACACATTTTTAAGGGAATGAAAAATCACTTATTATATAATAAGGTTCAACAATAAATATTAACTTTAACAAATCTTTACCACATTTTATATAAATTTAATTCATAATGCAATTGTGAATAATAATCTAAAGGTATATATCGTATTATTAAATCAAACAAATGCATTATTTACTCATTTTTAAGGAATTAGCTTATGCAAGCTATCATTAAAACTATTGACAGACGTTACTGTCAATTTCTTCCTATTTTAAAACACCTAAAAAAATCACTGGTATTATATATATTTCAATAAACTTTAAGAAAGATATGAAGCATATAAAATCAGTCCTAAAAATGACTGCAAAGTCGTACTTAACAAAAAAAAGTACATTAATTTATGATTAGGGAACAAAACTACAATAAGATACCGAATTCACAGCTAAAATTTAAACGGTATTAGAGACAATTGGATTTGATTTTACATGCCTCATAATTGTACGATATGCTATAATGGATTTATAATTGTCTTTTTTAATTCACAAATACAATAATATAATATAATAATAAATAAATGTACTTTATTTTCACTCTAAATAAGGTAACTTTGGCGAGAAGTTTTACGTATTACATTTATTACGTAATCGTATCGGAAACGAACGAGAGATAATAATACGGAATAAGTTAAATCCGTATACAAGACCATTTTTAATAACACTGGCCGAGACATTTTTTATTTTTGTTATAACATATCGGAACGAATCTATTCAAATAATTACAACGTGTAAATATGATATATATGGTGAAGTTAAAATCTCAAACAAGCAAAATACTTACCTAAAACATATCTATTTTTTTCCATTGACCATATTCACATTACCTCTCTCTTTAACAAAAAAATATCCATCATATCCAGATCTAATATTTTAGTACTGAATTTCTTCCACTAGCCTGATATCTAGATGGAAATGTCTTTGCCACTGTCACTGTGAAAACGGTCAATCCTCAATGTCCTTTGGCATTCCAAGTTATACGTGGGAGTGTTAACAGTTCATTAATTACTTGTCCGCAGTTTACATGTTCATTTTTACCAAAAATCCAGGTAAAAAGTAGGTTTTTACTCAAACAGAAATTCTTCACAAATTCATCAAAACTACACAACTTCGTAAGTACGTTCGACTAGAAAATAACTTTCTGCAATACACACACTTTCCTTATTTATTTTTAAACTCACAAGAGAATAAGTTTAACACGCACGTGCATGCGCAACCATATACATTTGAAATAGCGTTTTACATTGTCACATAGTCGTGTTATAATGTATTTAGTTATGTTATACTCCTAACTTACTCGGAATTTGACGTCCATGTCCGTCCGTCTGACTCACAACTAGTACGGTAGTCAACGGGCTCTATTTTATTATGGATCTCCTCATACATTATTGTAATTATATTGTAATATTAAACGTATGAAAAAATATGAAAACTATCCCTAATTTACTCTAATTTAATTGATTTAAAGGGAACTCTGTGAAACCATTGCGTATTTGGTCTGTATGAATATTTTTAGGTTTAGTCGTATCGTTACGATGTTGGTAAAGTTTGTATCGGCCAGTGTCATCATGTATGAGAAGATTTGACTTGCACAACAATTAAAACAATTAATACTAAGAAGAGACCAAAAATAATTTTGAATTATACAAGAATTTAAATGAACAAGCGGTTATGACTAAAGTTCATGCGGTTCCAAATAAACAAAACGTATAGACATTTAATGTAGTTTAAAGACAATCAAAGGGAATGCATTGAATATGCTATACGTACTTTCGTAGTAAAATAAGGGCGTATATTGAAAAGCCGCGACGCCTACTTTATATAATTTTAAGTTTAATTATCACGACGTCTCGTGACTTCGTAGAGGACCTTATTAGCATCGACGTTGCCTTTCACGGATGAATCTAAGTCACTGTCTTCACTGATGCAGAGTCTTCCGTTGAGCAGTGGCTCGTCACGTTCTCCTTCCATTGAAGATCTCACGAACCTCAACCAGAAACATTGGGAAAAATAAAACAGATCAGGTAATTCCGAGGAGATTAAATAGTGTACCTAATCCGATTCTGACGGATCTTTTCCAATTCACATATCCATTATATTTATTAAAATCAATGTTCGCCCGGCGGTTGAAATTCTACAATGAACACGATTGAATATTTAAAGTGAAACAAAAAAGTCCTAGAAAACACTAAAACACATCAATCAACTAAAAGAAAGCTAAGGAAAATCGGTTGGTAAATAAAGTAGAAAAATGTCTCGTCTTTATCTATATAGATTGTGATGTAATGATTAAAAGCAACGACTGGTCGTGAAAAAAAAAACATCGCGAGATACATCACCTAGACGGAGGATAATTAGTTTCTCATGACAATAATGAAGTAAAAAAATATATGGACTGATCATTTGAAATCACATAGAAAATAACAAGCCGTAATATAATGATATTATAGACCAACCTAGTCTTGGTGATAGTTTCGAAACTATCGATGTCCACGTCATCATGGAAATCTAATTCGCTTTCGATTTTATTATCTCTCCTTATCACCATAAGTTTGTGAACGACGTGTATTATGATACCGAGTAGGCACATGGACAATCCGATCACATTTATGAAACTCAGTTGATCGCCTCCGATGCGCACAGCCAAAAAACAATATACAAATCTCCTGAAATAAAATTTCGTTGAACACTTCCTTCTAATGACAAATTTATACCCTCACTAACTGTACCTGTTAGTTATAGAGTAAAGTAATATATACTCGTATACTAGATATATAGTGTTATCCGACTAGTCATCCGCACATTCCAATGTGGGACTAATGGTGTCTGATAGAAAACCGTATCAAATGTATACTTATGTAGGTACCTTCGATATGAAATGCCAAGTAGACTTTTAACTTTTTTGGGTATTTTCTTTTCTTGTAGACCACTAAGACAATGGATTCATAAAGTTTTACTTTGATATTTAGCCTGTATGACATCTGTCAGCTAACCCCCCCATTAATTTAGTTTTAGTAAAGTTAATATATATATATCAGTAACAAAAACGAAACTAGCCGACAACAGGTTAGTTTCCAGTCACTGGTCCTAAGTTTCTTTCATTGTTGTTGAGGTATTGATCTTTAGAAGCTTCACTAAACGCTAGCAGTACTAGTAAAAATGTCATTCTAATGTCAAAAGTAGAGATTAAGCTCTCGTAGAATACCTGAACGACCAGGTGCGACTTATTCTACTAAATATCTGAAACGCTACCATCTCCAATAACGTCTAGAACAAACGATAACGAAAGCGAAACGATTCATGTACGAAATCTTATTTCTAAGGAAATTAAATGAAGCACATGAAAATGAACAATACAGGGTGTATTATATTTGAAGTTAACAATATAATTTATTATCATTCAATTACATTTATACATTAGACTAAGTAAAACTAATTTTCATATATTTTTTTCATGAAACAGTTCATCGGCGAATATTGTAACATAGCTTTGTACTTTTTCGTCTGACTTTTGTTAACGGGTTTGATGCCCGATCGATCGGAGCTCAAAGTTTGTAAATAAAGTGATACCCCGATAGACGAAAAAATTTAAATTCTTAGTAATTTATCATACACTTATATAAAATGAATTAAAGTATTGCAGTACTTTGTTTTAATTATTTTTCTATTCATTTTAATTACCATTTTCCTCAAAACTTTACTGATTACTACATAACTTACAGAGGACGTCATCGAGTTACGACATTTTAACGTAAGCCAAACAATTTTTTGACAGTATTCTTTAAATTTACAGTAATTATTTCGACTTACATCTTAGGAGGACCCCCGATTCTGTGAAATCGCAGATGAAACACCCACCAAAGCACATCTTGTGTGATTGTGACCCACTAATACCCATACGCAACCGAGTTCTGGGCAAACATGCGTTGTCCCCAGAGGAGGTACAGACGCTCTCTGCCAAAAAGATCCTACAGTATATCCAGGCTGTAGGTCTAGGCAGTGAGCTTTAGGAATATGGGGGCGATCACAATAGATCTATCTAGGTCGCAGTGACACAGGACTGTTTTAGCCTGCATAGCCCCTCTCTCGAATAATAATAATAATAGGGGGATCCCCTGAAACGCATTACCCGGGAGCTTTCGCTTGCCCTATGACCGTTAGTCAATTCAATTGGTCGATAGTTTTTGTTTGTTACCTCTTTGAATTTATTTATTGTATTACTTGCTAACACACGGTTTATGTTTGCCTAATAAAATAACTAACTACTATAAAACAATTAAGTCTGAACTTTTTTACCATCAAACACATACATAACACATACGTTAATAGAATTTTAATAAGGTAAATTATATTAAAAAGGTCTCACCTTAAATATACCGGCGATGGACAGGGTTAAACTGGACGTGTAAGTCACCACGAGAAACTCGCTGATCTCCATCGCGAAGGCTATACCAGCGCCAACAGAAACCTTTAGGACTATAGGAAGGAACTCCTCGTCCGAGAGAGACATTAGATTTACATAACAACCGTAGCCTGAAAGACATAGTACCTATTAATAATTTAATTCCTGTAGTGTGTCTGAGTTACAGACGGCTGGTTAAGGAACTAGAAAAAATATGGTAGTCAAGTTAGCACATTTTACTACCTTACCTCTTCCATTACTACCAGCAATAATTGAAGATGACAAGAAAGACCTAAGTATAATTAAAGTTTTCAGACTGGATGACACATTGAAAGAAAACATCGCTTAGAACACCTGAACGCTTAAGAAATACCCTCATAATCTCATTAGAGTATGGGAATAAGATACAGCTAAAGATTAATCGGGCTTTGGAAATCGAACACTCTAAGCGTACTTCCTTGAGCGTCGTGTATTTTCTTGAGAAATGACCTTTACCTGGCAATTGGGATATTTATAGGCTAATTACGGACTTAATTAGAAGTCCTACGTATCTATTCCAAGATATTTCTAATTCGGGATAAAACGTTCTGTCACTTATAAGGTAAATATATTCAAATTGATAACCATCCGATGACTTTACCAAACTATACCGAATAAGTCAAGATTTATACATAGGTAATTAATTACAGTAATACCCCGCTTAGCGCGACCCCGTTACGCGCAATTTCACTATAACGCGAATTTGAAATTTCGCGCTCAAATGCCTCGCATTACGCGAAAGAGTGCGTATAAACATAATGTAAAGACAATAGATGTATTTTTCCGTAAAAAATAAGAGTATGTATTGCATAAAGTGTTCTTAGAATTAAAGTGATCGATTAAAATGATTTGTATTTTTTTGTATTAAATTTTGACGTATGTTTAATCATAAACCTCGATATACGCGAATTTCAGTTAACGCGATTTTTTTCGGAACGTATCCCTCGCGTAAAGCGGGGTATTACTGTACTTTTAATAAACGTGTAGCCTGTAATCGACCATGTCCGTTTTTAATGAAATGTAAGACGATAATATGAAAGCCCTCAACCACGAACATCTAACTAGAAATTGTATGACATCCGTCGCTTTAAAGGGATTCACTGATTGGTTATTATTTACGCGTTTTATTTTGCTAAATGAATTTCATCCAATTTCAAAAGATGATCAAAACAGTCTCGAAGCCTATTTAATTTTAGCTATAAATGTGGGATGAGTAACAGAAAAATAAATAATAGTAAATCATAACTGATATGTTTTTACACAGTTCAGTAGGTATACGTTTGTATCTTGTTATATTATTTTACCAGTGTAAAATAATAAGCTAGACAAATGTATTTCAGTTTTTCAATGTTATTAAATAAACAACTTATTGTTTAGGTATACCTTTACAACTTTGAAAACTTTAGGTTTTTACTAATAACGCTGTTGTGTCTACGATATTAAACACCATATCGACGATTTGATGTTCTCTGTTCAAGAAAATGCGAAAATATGTGAGTAAAATATACTTTATGAAACAGAATAAGATAAAATATTATATTTGATAATATTATGTGAAATAAATGAAAAAAAAAGCTAAAATAAATTAATGAAAATAGGCGAAAATTGAAAAATAGCTTTAGTTTAAAATTCATTCAATGATAAATAAATGGCTATCGGTAATTCTTTTAAATCGTCGATTGATATCACCCAACTGTGTTGAAATACGTGGACTGTCAGTGGATTTTATGCTAATTTACATATCGAGGAGAAGCTCACGAACGTCAAAATTACCTATAGAAAACGATAATAAATATAATCAACCAGATGTGTCAATATTAAGCACTTCTTAATGTACCAATTATATACTCGTACATATATATGTATATGTAAATTTACTAGTTTCGAAAACAGCTATATAATAAAAAAAAAAAAACAATAAGCGTAATCAGTAGCGCGACTCTGATTCGCTCTTTTGGATAACGATGAATTTGCTAGAAATAAACTAGATTGTAGTTTAATAAGATTTTATTTGATTAATTATTATGAGCCTAAATGGTTTCCATTTCATAATAAATCGTTTTCAAAAAAACATTATTTTGGTTGCACGTTAATGTTTGTGAAACTAGTACACTCAATTACATCTACTTACTGACTTTAAATGACATATGTAGATAAATTAATTATAATATTTAAAAGATTGTGATTTTAATGCGGCGGTTCTTTTGAGTTTCTTAACAATCGCAATATCTTTAGAAGAAAAATATGTAGTAAGAAGATTAATAAAAATACAAATTCAGTAATGAAACGTAAATCAGTTTGCCAGCCATGAAAGACAAGCAAGTAAAAGCGAAACTAACCCGAGTTTCTAGTGCGATCAGATTTCGCGCCGATGAATGCCGACTCGAACCCATCTATGTATACCACTCTATATTGAGCGTGAGCTTTCAATGAAGATAAACATTCAGACGAAACCATAGCATTGTGGTAGGCCAAATTTTAATAATGCCTCTCTAGGTAGCTACCTCCCTTTTTTTTTTTTTTTTTTTTCGAGGGGAATGCATTTACGCACTAGCCGTCCAGCCAGATCTGATAGGGCCCCCCCCTTCCAGATCTGACTGAAACGAAACGAAAGCACGATAGGCTGTCACACAGGATTAGTGTGGGACTCGCGGCGAGAAGCGCCGTTGACCACTACCCACTAAACCCCCCGGTACCTCCCGCCACCTAATTGGAGCAAACACGGGATCGCTTATGCATGCACCGCGAGGGTAGCTACCTCCCTGAAGTTTGAAAACATGTCGCCGAATACCAATAAGTATGTTCTGCCAGCATCACCTGAAAGCCAGTATCTCTAGGCTTACTGTATGTTACCATACTGAACCACATCACATTTAACATCAGGTGAGATGGTGGTATACAGTAAAAAAAGGATCATCAGAATTCTATTTTTGCACTATTGACGCCCGATTGTTTAAGAATATAAAAAAGTGGTAGGTGTGCCCGAGATTCATTTAGAAGCTACCAGATCCTGACTGTGGTAGATGTCGTAGAAACCATTGCAGTTCTCGAGTCACACTGAAGGATGTAGTAAAAGATAAGTTTACGAGCCATCATCCAGCGAGTGATGGTAACTCCTCTATTAATGACTTACAATACTCTAGAAGTTATGCATGAACTCTAGTAATCATATAAGGTCAGATAACACTATGTGTCGTAATAATCGACTTCATAACCATATGAAAATACATACCTTCAAACAGCAAAGTGAACGGTAGTAACGACAAAAACATCCAGGGCTGGATATGAAACACCATGTCGATTGGATTATGGAGTCCAAGCTTCGCTTTTTGCATGAGGAGTTGAGCAAAGGTCCATCGTAGCCCGGCAGCGAAGGAGGCCAGGATGAGGAAGTTAAACCCGATTAGGTTAAACTGTGTCGCTTTATACGTAAACATGACCAACCCAGATGATATGAGAAGCACTATGCTGACCAGGGACAGGTTCTAAACAATAAAAAAACCTCTGCTTAAACAAAAATATAAAACACCACTGTTAGGATAATTATTCGTATACTTTGTTTATATGCATAATAAGTAGTATGAAAAACTGTAATAGAATTTACGTATACATTTCTTAACCGGAACCGGAAAATAGATAAACGGAAGTGGAGTTAATTTTGGATTTAATCGATAAGCAATGTAAGAATTGTCTATATTTTTAAAGACGTATTTTAGAATGTCTACATATTTTGTTTGTTAAGAATATTATTAACAGGTATTGCATGCGTTACAATATAAATTAGTCGCCCATCGGGTATTTAAGTCAGTCATTATCGAGACGTGGCACGGATAGCATATAGAGTTTTATGATATATGGCCAAATATACATTTCAAACAGATCGATATACGTGTAATTACTGCACCCTGACCTGTGCCTACACTACTTATGTGATCCGCCTAAATTTATGAAAGACATGTTTACAATGTAACTGAAATTTAAAAGTACAATAACTACCATGCATGTTTTAATGCATATAAAATTAATCATAACTTATATATAGCAGTCAAAGAGATAATTCCATTAATAAAAATAGAGATTAAAAACACCTTATTGACACTGAGCAAAACAATCACAATAAAGTAAAAGTTCAGGCACCCGTTCGGGAAACTGTACCCGTGTAGAAAAATCTACAAAGACTATTTTTATTATTATATTATTTGTAACGTATAAACTTAAAAAAAAAAAAAAAAAACAAAAAAAGTAGTATCATTGTCAATAAACGTTCATTAAATTAAATTTCGTTTACTGTGAAAATTACCAAGGTTCAAGTACATACATAGTGAAGCACGAGATGATAGCTTTATTATTATTTAATGACAAAAAAAAAATGTACAATACGTTTATTTATTATTATTATTATAAGTAATGGTTAGGAATTTAATTGTAAATGGAAACTTTTAAGCTGTCCGTATTTGGAATTTCTATAATACTCATTAAATATATCTTGAATACTTAGAATTACTGTACAAGTAAATCCGACATTCCTATCATGCTATCAATTCGTCCTATCACATTTACAGTATATGCATAAAATGATATGTACTGTGTATTCATGTGTTTACTCTGGAATGCATTACATAAACTTTATAGTATATATTAGGCATAACAAAATAGCGTTATGATAAACTTGTGTCTATTAACGTTAACATTGTAATAAATAAATTATAATCACCAAATCGATTGATAACAATATTATTTATTGATGTACAAAAATAATTCTGTACTAATTAGAAGGCGATATTAATAAGAGTAAGGAAGATGTAACAACTAACTCGAATGGCTAAATAAATGTTTTTTTTTTATATCTTTATCTGATGTTGTCTTACCTAAATCAAGCCTTGGAGTGAATTGGAACATGTAACGGTACCTTTTATTAAAGGAACTAAGAGTAGTAGTAAACAGGATCTCGGAACGATCTAGTTCCGTTCGCTCACATGTTTGTTTAAATTTCAGTTGTAACGCGTTCTTATGATTCCTTGGTTCTTTCGGACCGTTAGTCCGGTCAAGCAAAACAGTAATATGGTTGTAGCACTGTATTTAAGAATTTGACCCACGATCTAATATAAAAGTCAGTTCATGAAAAAAGCTAAACACATCGATAATTTACCACTATTCATGCGCTTTACGACGAATGACGTGTAGTAACATACAAAAAAACACATTGTTTATTTATGAGATAGCGTTTAAAAGAATAGTAAATAATCATGTTACATTTTATGACAGCTGTATATTTTTGACATTACTGATCTATACTAATAAATAAAATTGAAGTGTCTGTTTGTAACATCCAAATTTTTACTAAATAGATATGTATAAACGATACCTGTCTGTCTGTATTGGGTAATCGCCGGAATGGCTAGACGAATTTTGACGGGACTTTTTCGATAGATAGTTGAAACTACTCTGCGTAACTTAGGGTTCCGCATAAAAAATCTAATAAAAATTTGAATAAAATCCAAATCGAGTTACGTATAAAAAAAATTAAAACACATTGAAGAATAAATGAACCGCGGGCTCATCCGCGGGAGGCTAGCTAGTCTAAAATGTGTTCGAATGTTTAATGTTGTTGAAGCTCGAATTTTATTTTATTTTAATAAGTAAAACGCTTATACATCATAGCAGTACTCGTATTTTTTTAACAGCTATAAAAACATTTTTATCATTTCAAACGATATTACATATTACAATGTGCCCAGTATTATTAAAAACCTTCTTATACATAACTAAAAACTTTTCTTAACAAAATATGTCATTAAAAAGTTTGTAAGGTTTGTCTGGATTTAGCTCAAAAGCACTGGGGCGATATTAATGAGCCTTTGCATTTAGAGAGAACATGAGCTATTAATATAGATTATACAACAATGACTTTAATTTTAGAAGTATTTGCTACAAACCATAAAAATGTATTTGTTCTCATAAACACAGCACATACCATAAGCATAAACAAAATTGTGAAAATAAAACAAAAAATATTAATATGATAAAATTACGAAAGTAATCGTATTTAAAAAAATTTAAGTCTTAAAGCTTGAACTCATTGTGGGATTCGATCGACGTAATTTTACATCAAACTACCACTAAGTCATCGTGTTTCTAACGAATTCTTTAAATTATGCATTTAAAATTAAATAAATTTCACGTAGATGAAGTAGCGGACAACCATTAGTATTTAATAATTCTGGAATATTGTATGTCAAAAAGTGTAATGATTTCATTGGCATTCAGCCCCGGTACGAAACATTTTACGGATGACTGAACTGCGCTACTCCTGTAGCGGAAACATTAGTACCTTGCTTACCTATTACAAAAGGCAACATCTGTCTATCTGTATATCTATTATTATTAGTCATCCAAAATCATGCAGGCTTGAACAGTCCTGTATCACAGATATATTGTAAAATTCTTAATCTTTTATAACAGTTACTTCCATTCGTTTTTCGCGCTTCGATAATTTCGTAAGCATCACGTTATGTGGGCAACAGCCAAGTTTGGTCTTGCAATTTACGTGATTCGGTTTGGGCGTCTGATTTTGATTTAACACTTTTATAACATAACAAACTATAAATTAAGATTAAACTAGAAAACTTTTATTAAATAAATGAAAATACAAATGTTGGCGATGCTTTTCCGTCACGTTATTATTTATATCAATAAATGAAAGTTTTATTAGTCAAAATTACAAAACTATAAGATTGCTTAACTTCACATACCATAAAAAAGAAAAATTGCAAAAAAAAAAAATTTAAATAAAACTCAAAACTTAATATATTTGAGAAAACAAGAAAAAGTTCCAAAATATTCAGGATCTTTTAAGCATACTCTAAGGCATTTAATAAAAAATAATTTGATATTCAGTCTATTTTCACGATTTTCAAAAATTCATAATTTTACATATTCAAGGTTTTTTTTAAATTGTTATAAAAATCCATAGTCCCGGGTATCTTCTTTAAAATTAACTGCGGTTTATTTATGTATTAATAATAGTTTTTTTTTCAGACATTGATAATATAAGACTGAAAAATATCGAAATTTTGAATTTCGCATAACTATTGAAAATAAATCCATTTTTAATATTTTTCCTTTTGGCAGAACTTCGTTATATAATAAAAGAAAAAACTTCTGACCAAAATTGTCCAACCCGAAAGGAGTCGGTTTGAGGTGGAATGACCCATCTAGTTTTATTAATGTAATAATAATAATAGTATATCAAAGACAGGCTTTCTTAAAAATCCTGTCTTGAGGGAAAACTATCTATTCTGATAAATCGCATATTTGCAAATCCAAATAGAGGGTCGAAATTGATGAGCTGCATCGTCGCATGCAACGAAGAACGCGCTGGCAGTGTGGTAATTATAACTTAGCTTATAGGGAATAGGGAATAGCGCCATCTGATTGTTCTGTGTCGTATTACTATGAATCGTAAGCTCACGAAAATTCTAACCTCTTTAGATAGATTTATTTTCGATTTGTAACATTTAGCGACATCACTCGCCTTAATAGATAATTATTTAAAGAATCGTTTATATGTGGGCTTTATGTGTGTTCTTCAGTGGGCTGGACACATTGCTTACAGAACCGATGCCCGATGGGGCCAACGGGTTCTCGAAAGGCTACTGCCCACCGGAAGACGTGGCTTGGATGGGACCCCACAAGGTGGACTGACGACCTGGTGAAGGTAGCGAGAATCCGCTGGAAGCGGGTTACTTAAGACCGGTCGCCGTGGAGATTTTTGGGGGAGACCTATGTCCAGCAGTCTTTCAGTTGAATGGAAAGTGGATGTAATGATAAGATTACCGACCGGTTTAAATATCGAATGTTAATTTTTAGATTGAGACCAGAACAAAAATAAATCGGTTTTTCTGACTGATCACTGTCAACTTTAAGAGAAAAAAGAATGTAATTTTCAGATATCAGTAAGTAAAAACCGATTGAGATCGCATAATAAAACCGGCCGTTATAGATAATGCTGAACAAAAACTTCTTTTTTTTTAACCTAACTAATGCTGTTGACCGGAAGATTTTTTACACTGTAACTTCGGGGGCGACTGCTGAAGGCACTCGCCGCAAAAAGTAACTAGCACCTAAACAAAAACAAAACAGTTACGTCTTTATATATCAACAATACGGATAAACTCACCTTCTTCTCCAAGCCGAGCATTATGGCAAAACCAAGTATGAAAATAATTGTAGTCGACTTTGTCATTGTGTAGAGGGATATCGTGACCAACTTGAGGCCCCAATTGGAGAAGCCGACATCGATGCCGCTAACAACACCAGTCGGAGCCACTGTCCGGAGGCACGTACTAAACGGCAGCAGCAGTTGATTCACGCCCGTCATACACCGTATCACAATACGAACGAAGAGCGCTAACAACCATTTCACCACCAAGTGATACATTACTACTGTTAGCGGAAAACCAAAGTCCTGTGGACAAAACAATAACATAATTTATTCTTCATGTAAAACTTTGCGCGCGATGAGAGTACAATATTTCAAGGTCATGTCATAGGATGAGTGTCTCAATTTTGAGTACTATAGGGCTGATAGAACAGAGAGAGAAAATAAATAACAATAAACAAGGTATACTTATATACATAGAATTATTATTTTCTACTCTTTGTTGTATCTCCATTATTGAGAAAATGTGCATTTTGGAAGTGGGCATAGGATATTTTCGGTCTTAATAATTTTATAAAGCTAACTACAGTTATAGTTTAAACAATAAAATAAGACACAAAAATGTAAAACTACTGTAAATTACAGATCATCAATTGTACATTTGCTATCCATTTTATCAAAAATAATAATTTAGGGCTTAATAAGGCGCTTATGAACATCAGAATACTACCACCAGTTCGGAAAATAACCCAGACATCGAAAGACCCAGCAAGAAATTCGATCAAAAAATAAATTTTTGTGTATAAATAAAAAGAAATGCAAATTAAACAAGCACCATTTGATGTCAAGTTGTATATTTCATGTTGAAAAATACATACTATAAAAAAAGATAAATGTAACCAAAACCGGAAAAATTGTATGAAAACATTAATGAATCCTATCAAAGTGGAAAAGGGATAATATATTAATCACATAACAATCAATAGAAATAAATTTCTTAACTGACAAGTAACCTTGACCTTGACTTACCATTGCAGGCAACTGATTGCAAAATTTCCAGAATTAAATGAAAATAAATGTACTTTTGTATTTAAAAATAATAAAGTAGTAGGAGGAGAGGGTTATTAAAAAGTTACTAAACACATGTGATTTAAGGACGAAACCAACGCAGGTAAGGAGAGATAACAATAATCCTTTCCATTTATCCCCTATCGCAGAGATGGCATGGTGATATATATATTTTAATGACTACACACTGTTAAATCTAATGTGCCTTAACACCTTCAATAGACTTTAGAGCAAATGATTAAAGCACTAGCGAATTAGTAGTTAGCATAGGGATAACAAAATGGTAGGAACTAGACTTTCGGTGCTACCAGTTTCACTCTAAAGCCTATATAAAATAAAAACAGGAAAAAAGTTAATGATAGAAACCATTTAATTGAGGAGAGTTTTCACAAAGCATTACAACAAACATCATCTCTACAAAGTTTTTTTTGTCAATCCATAAACTGTTCAAAATTTACTACAAAGTTTTAATAACTTATTAAAACTTCTTACCTCTGGAAAAATAGATAAATAAACTTGTTTTCTGAAAAAAAAAAAAAACACATGTATCGTTTTGTGAAAACGCTCCTCAATTGTAGTGTGCAAGTATGATGCTAATGCAGCTTCCTCAGTTGGGATCAGAAAATGCATTGGTCTGCAGCCAGAGAGGGACTTTGGAGTGTGTGACGTATGATAATAGATTTGGAATTTGCATGTTTTATATCAGTGGTAACATATCAAATAATACTATGAATTAATTAGTGCCAATAATGAACTGACTCGTGACAAAAGAGAAACAATGATGCTGCAGTTGCCTTAGGGATTGATTTTATATTTGATGGCCATTCAAAAAATATTTAAGCATCAATGGGGGGGGGGGGAGTTTATACTATACTAAGATTTGATGACATGGGTGACAGGGAAGGTCATCAATGGTGATTACATAAGCAACATTTATTTATTAATCTTTGTTTTTTAATTATGTCAGTGCTTATGTCAATATTACAGCGGAATAAAACTTTTGGTAACTATACATGACAAAAATGACCAATATCTTGTTCTGTAATTAACACATACTTTCTTATTTAAACTTTAGCCTTTATAAAATGTGTAAAAAAATTAAAACATAACTGTATTAATTGCCTTCACATGTAAATGCGTTCAATGTTAATCAATGAGGAGCATTCATATGTCTTCTTTGAATTAAAATTGGATTATATTAAAAAAAAAATATTGTAATTTTATCATTACTGCATAACCAAAGACAATTAACATATAGAGTAAAAAATTATCCAAATTACAATAAAAATCATGAAAACCATAAAATTTTATCATCTAATATTTAACAAAGAGAAAAAGTTATTAACATATTTTTGACAAAATTTGAGTGTAATAAAAGTCAATAATATGTATTGCAAAATATGTTTAAATTAAATATTTGCTTGAGTAGTACAGTCTATAGATTAGTTAGAGCATAATAATTCAAAGAATTGTATAATCAAGGAAATACCAACAGTTCACATTTATACATCTAAAAATTTTATTTATACAAAATACAAAAATCTTTATTATTTTTTACAAATTTAACACACAAATATATGTCTATTGATCCCCGCACTAGGAATGAATTCCTGTATCGCGGGAGATCATTCAAAATTCCGAGTTATAGTAGTTGATTATGCTGTGGTCGAATCGCAAGTGTGTCAAAGAATTATAAATTTACATTCAGGTAGTTTTATTACATAGTTAATTTATAGATAAATAAACGATAAGGCGAAAAGTATCTAAATATAAAAATAAATAAAACTAAATATAATTAATATTTATATACATAGATACGCAGCATATATATACCAACTTAAACATAGATAGACATACTTTATACATATTTATATCAATTATATACAGAAAGAGAAGAAAAGAATATATATATATATATACACACATATATATATATATATATATATATACACACACATATATATATATATATATATATATATATATATATCTACATAATTAATATCATAAAAAAAAAAACATGTAAGTGAATATCTCCAATTATATAAAACACAATTGTCCAGAGTCTGCAGTCATCCAATTAGTTATGACAGTCTATAAAGGATCATTTCTGTGTCCTCGTATGATTGTATGAAACCGGAGAGCCATTTTATTGTAATTATCTTTGCTTGGTTAAAATTGAGATTCATTATCTCACATCTTTTATTCACTTGCCTATATATGAAAGGAAGCGCGAATTCACTAAAACGTTGTGCAAAAGTGGTGCTGACTTTAGGTGTTTTTAAATTGAATCGAACGTGGCGTGTGTGAATCAAGGAACTATCCGATAGTCGGTGGTTCCTTATATATGGGTGATACTTGAGTGTCATCTTGAGAATGTATAATTGTCCTACTGTTAAGACCTTAGCTTCTTCATAAAGATTCCGAGTTGGATATTGAAAGGGTTTTCTAAAAATAATCTTCAGCAACGATCTTTGAGCTCTTTCTAAGACAATTAGTGTAGTTTTGGGTGCATTACCCCATGCGGATATACAGTATTGAAGAATAGATTGACATAGCGCTTTATATACAAGAATTAAAACATCACGAGGAGCTCCCTCCCGCTGGAGTTTCATGATATTTATTAACTTTCTAACTCGCCTTGATAGTAATCCTATGTGATCTTTAAATGTCACATAATTTATTATTATTATTATTATTATTATTAAAATTTATTATTTACACTTATTTTCTTGGAAGCATTTTCGAAAATTTTGTTAATTCATATATTACTTATGAAAACACGAGTTTTAATTTATAAATAAAAAATAAAATAAAGTATTGATAAGACCTACCTGAAGTAGCCAGCGCTGGTAGAAAGTTAAGCCAATAGATAAGGAGAAGTATAGAGCAATTAAACCTAAAGTTAATACGCTCTTCTGTGCGTATACATTGATCCATTTAACCTCCTGTTTATTATCAAACACCTCTCCAGAATCATCCGCATTTGTTGACAGCTGCTCGTATTTTGTATCAGTCATTATTGTAAGAGACTATAAAAATAACGCTCACGCGCTACTTACAAGCATATCAAACAGGAATCGAGTAAGTATAAAGTTAAAATGGCATTAAAGAAAGAGATTTATTTATAATAGTTCTAATTTTCTGTTGACACCTGTACTAATTTTTAGTTTTTGGTTACATTTATACCTTTTTAAGGAAGAGGCAAAGGTACTAGTAGACAATGCAGCCAAGTCAGACGGTAGGAACACTACCCATAAATGAATGTTGGTAACAAAATCGTGGTCTTCTGTTATGGATACAACGGGTATGATTGGAACATTTCGGAATGCACGCTCTGTGTCATTATTTTCACTTCACTACACTTGTATATCATAACTATACTATATCACGTAAAATGCCACCAAAATTAGATGATATATATTCAAATACTGCAAAGTAATTAATTAAAAACAAGGACGACAGCATGACAGATCAAAATTACGAATCAAATCAAAATTACAAAAAAAAAACCCCTTTATTACGTACACCTTTATTAAATTGGTCGCATAGATTTTTTTATGTTCCATTTCTTCTTCTTAGAAAATGGCAACTTGTGTTTAAACAATTAGTGTCAATATCATGTAGGTAAGATGCATTTTCAATCTTGTATCAATGTTACCAAGTTCCAGTACCAGCAAAACTGTGGTTCATCCTGCTAAAACTTTCCTTGGAGTTTTGTGCGGCACTTCAGAACAATTGCTACGCGTTATTTTCCATAATTAACTTGACTTGTACACAATAACCAAACTATATTACACAAAAAGTCACCAAAATTGCGTGACATAGAGTTAAATACACAAATTGAATGAACCCCTTAAGCACTAACCTGGCGTGTACGCCAGCTTTCCATTGTTTTCCCATTATCTCATTTTTATGAATATTCGACATATTAAATAAAGAAAACAATCGCTACATGACAGACTGAGATCCCACCAAAAAAATCTTCGTTCCATTTCTTCTTCTTCTTGTGCTTTTATGGCTCTGCACGGCTTGTGTCTTAGCCAATGTCAAGTAAATCTTTCCTTGTGTCAATTTATGGCTTGACAAGGTTTGAGAATAAAATCGGTTTCAAACATACTAGGCAAAGGCAAAGATACTAGTAGACCATGCAGCCAAGTTATACGTTAGAAATACTTCAATAAATGGCGGGAACAAAATGGCGGCCTTCTGTTTCAATCCCAATGGGAGTGCTTAAGACATTTCAGAATTCACGCTCTGTGTCATTATTTACAAGTGTAGTGACACTTGTGCATCGTAATTAAACTATATTACGAAATATGCCACCAAAATTACATAATATATATTCAAATACTAAAAGATAATGAATTAAAAATTAGGACAACTACATGACAAATCAAAATTGCCTCGAGCACCCGAGATACCAATGATAATACTCTATTAGGTAGTTGATAAGATACAATTTACAAATTTGTTTATAATTTATTATCTTCTTTAATTATACGCCTGATTTTTTTTTTAGTCTGACTTCTTAAAAAAAAAATTATTTGACAGTTAGCTCACTATATTTTCTTATACCTGTGATGTTTCTCATGTTTTGCAACAACGTAGTCCAGTCAATGTCATTCAAGTAGGAGTAATATTATTCTGTGGTGCCAAGCTACCAAAAGATCCTTGTACGTCGTACACAAATATAGTGTTTTATCTATGGTCGTACATAGTGCATACACCAATAGATAAAACAACACAACATTCTTGCAATCATATTAATTGTTGTAAAATTACAAAGTATTGTTTTCGTGTTATTGAAAAGTCTGACTAAACAAATCCTAATAAAAGCCAACATGAGTGATTCTAGTTCATTCACATCGCTTTACGATTGTGTTGAAAGTCATTTATCAAAATGTAGTGTAGTACAAGATTCACCCTCGGATAGCACGAGTGTTACTCCATCTAAATCTGTACTGATGTCACCATTGAACGGTGTACAAGGTAATTTATCGGATACTTGCTTGATATCACCTGGAAAAAGGATTCCCATACCGAACTACAGTATCCCAGATAGTCCCATACAAAAAGTGGTCGCTCAGCAAATATCGAACATGCTCCAAGGCAGAGAACGAAAAGAACAAGTAGAGAGGCAGCGTTTAGAAGAAGAAATGAAGAAGCTGGCCCTGCAGGAACAGAAAGATGAAGAGTATATAATAGACTTGGTGACTGCAATTCAAACACCTCAAGTTACACTGAACCCAACTGAAACCACAATAAGCAGGAGCAGTTCCATTGAATCATTGTTAACTGACAACAGTAAACAATCTGATGAACACTGTGAATTATCTGAAACCACAAATATAATAGAGGAGGAGAAACTACCAACATTATTAACATCACCAAATTATATTTCAAACATTTTAATGCAGAAAGTTAGTAAGAGTAAATGTTCACCTTTTGGTAAGGTACTCACAGCCAGGGTAAGACCTTTTGCTGCACCATATTTAAAAGTAAACATACAAGAAAACAAAATAGTAAGATTTGATTTTAATACAAAATCACCATGTGATTTGATAAAAGAAAATTTAAAAATATCTGGTTCACTTAGTACTGGAAACTCCAGTTTCTTGGACTATGTTAGTTCTAGTTTGTTATAGGTAAAAATATTAGTCGGTTTGGCTGACAGAAAGATCAGATGACACTGTGCACATCTACAATAGAACAAGTAAGAAAATGGGATTCACTAGATTTTACCTGGTGCTGGCTGTAGTTAGAAGACCTCTTATTTCTTCAAGTTTCATAAAGCACAGAGTGATCACCATACAAACTTTTAAATAGTGTTTAAATTGTTATTGTGTGCAATTTATAGGTCCTTTCTGAAAGTTTATTGTTGTGGTTATTTATTGTCAGCTCAGATTGAGAGATAATTCAGTGGTGAGAGGTAGAAATGAGTATAGGCATATATGCATGTGTTATGTTAATAGTGTGCACCTATTTCTACTATTAGCCTAAATAAAATTTATTAAGGGAAATGTTAAAATTATATGTAATATTGTTAGTTAATTAATAGATTGTACATTTGCTCAATTTAAATGTATAAGATTATTTTTGTGGAAGTCTTATAGGAGTATTATTACTTTGTAAGATATTACTAATAAAATTGGGTTGATATTAGAAAAAGCATTAATGGTGAACTAGCTGTGACATAATTTCAAAACAACTATAATGTAGCTTTATAAAGCTAAATAATGTGTAAACAGTTCTGTTTTACTGTTTCATTTATCTTCTTATACTGGGGAAAGTCAATATTTTGTCTATGTAGACTTTAGAATAACTTTATATAGAGCAGTTTGTTAACAGTGTTTATTATATTAGACACTGACAATTTTGTGGTACAAAAAAAAAATTAAGCAATATAGAGAATAGTTTACAATATTTAGAATAACTTGCATAGTAAAATATTATCTGTTCCAAAAGATGTCAAAAAGTGCTGATACATAAGTACAAATATATTTCTATTTATTAAATATAATATAATATATTAAATTTATGATTATGCCACCACAAACAGGATGCGATCATAGAGAGAGAGAGAGAGACGTTTTGGATGGACTTTGATAATGTCATTATGAGTGTACCGGAATGTAAGGAATTACTAACAGGAGGAGATTTTACAAGACATGAAAAGAGAATGTGCATTATGAAAGGATACCTCAATTAGGTCAAAGATTGCAAAATTATCCCAGGAGAAAGTTTGGTTTCAAAACATCGGCTGCTCATTATAGATGTTAGGTTGCATATATAATGCCAAAAAAACGTGGAACCACTTCCCCAAAATAATTAAATGGCATATACTAGAGAAGTATGAATGTGCAAAGATACTTAGAGAACAAGTGGTATATAAAATGATAGAAATGGGAAATATGAAATGATTGTGAATGAGTGTTGGAGTGAGATGAGCAAATGTTTAAGAAATGCAGCGAATGACATTTTAGGAGAATCGAAAGGGAAAGGCATGAAAGGTAAGGATACCTGGTGGTGGACGAGAGAAGTACAACAAGTGATTAAGGAGAAGAAAGTAAGGTTTAAAGAGTGGCAATCAGTGGAAGAAGGGAAAATCACTTTGAAAGAAATAAAAAAGAGTATAACGAGTATAAGAAAAAAGACCTAGCTGTGGCCTGAGCGAAAGCCCAAGACACCCTATAGTGTATTAGAAGGTCCTGAAGGACATAAGCATGTGTACAAAATAATTGTTTGATATATCTTTTATTTTAATATCGTTAATAGTTTTGAAATCACTGCCAGCTTTACGGATAACAAAGTGGTCTAAATGTATGTCGCTAACTATATTCGCATTTGATTAATTATGCTTAAAATCACCTTAGTCCAGAGGATGCGTTTATTTTTCATTATATATAGGGAGTTATTTTTATTTATAAATGAGTAGATTGGTTAAACCTAGCTGGCACCGGCTTCAATATTATTAATGGTATTAAAACAAAGAATACATAAACATAGAAAGTAAATAGAAGTAGATTAATAAGTTAATTATTTGTTTACTTTTGAGTGCATTTTAGGTTTAGGCTCTGCATTGATGAATCAGTCAGGTCAAGCAATTTAGTACAACATTTACAAAAAAAATCTTTAACTCCTACCTGTTAAAATGTTGGACCTTCCATCATTAGATCAGCTAAATAAGGTGGTGCCTACAATACGCAAATACTTGAACAGTTTTGGAATCGAATATATGAAATATCTGTAAATATCTATAATATTCAAGGATTTTACTGAGATCCACTGATCAGATCCTGACTTGGTGATAATAGGCCACCTCGGGAGTGTACTCTTTTAACGTAAAAAATCAATCAGTCCACAGTTGACGGAAAAATCATGTATTTCTTGTAATTTCTTTATATATACAAAAAATATCATATAAGAATTGAGAACCTCGTCCTTTTAAAACTCCGTTTAAAATGGCGTTTTTTTATTATTATTATTTGTATTAGAGCAGTATTACTTGATTGGTTTTTTTGAAAATGACTACATATATGAGGAATAAGATTCATAAATTTACCCAAATAGTTATTATATCTTTGGTGATTATAATTTTTTGGTGATATAAAAATTAGTTTCTTAATAGCAGATGGCACTCTGATATCTATTGTTAATTTCTTTTAGGAAAGGCACATTACACCCATATCAGTTAGGATTGTTAATTTAAGTGCTAATGCATTTTTTCATTTTCAATTTAGGTTTAAGGGTTAGTCACAATTTCTTTAAACACAATATAGTACATTTTTCCATTTATAAAAATATGGTACACATTATCCACTTTTGGTATAATAATAAATAAGTTAAAATATTTTTATACTAAATTATGATATAGTAATTACATATAATAAATAAAAGTGATATAGTCTATATTTATGTACTTCTATGAAAATTTGTTGTCAATAAATATGACTTATTTACAATTTGTAGTTTTGCATTATTTCTTAGTTCCATGACAAAGAATAAGTAGGTTGTTTAAACACAAAGTTGTTTAAGGTTCAAACTTAATGTGGGATAATAATCAAAACCACGCAATAAGAAATAAGCTACAACGAAATTTTATTAAATTTCTTGCTTATAAAGACCATAGCAGCCCGTACCGAGCAAATTATACTACAAGATTATTACACTTTGTGATGACATCTTTGGAAAGAAGGCGTAAAGAGTGTAATGTCCTGACACTGCATAAATCCAAATCTCCTTACACAGATAAACTTAACTGTTCCGCAAAAAGTACCACGATACTCTATTAAAAATATATTCTCGCTACAATGACGAACTAACTTGGGATTACAGCGCCAATCAACAGATTTCGTATAACGAGTCAACATCAGACAACGGCTCAGACATTTTCCATAGCAGTTATCATAGTTTAAGAAAATACTGCAAAATATTAAATAACCATTTAATAATATTATTGCGATATAGATGAATTACTTGTTTTTATAATTAACTGTAATCCAAATTTTTTTAATTATATTTTCTGTTCTACACATTTTATATTCAATTATTTTCATAGTTTAATTTAATTTAGTAGATTCTAGTTACTAACTAAATAAAGCAGAAACATAATTGTGTACACCTGTAAAGACTCACCACATTGTATTAGCCTTAGAATAATTTAATAATATGTGTATTTGTGATGTGTCATTGGTGTTCCTTAAATAAATAAAGTCTGTTGTGATACAGTTTATTAAAGGATAGATTCAGTGAGGTTTCATATCATAGATGTGATTGTAACTACTCGTAGGTTTAGGCTAGCAGTGGCCCAAGACATCAAAAATGTGTTTATTGACAAATTGAATACATACATATAGTTTTGCCCGCAGACTATAAACTAAGCAATGCCTGTATCTTGGAGTCTTCAAGTTTATACAGTTTTATTTAACAACAATAACGGTCTAATTCACAGTTTTGATAGATTCATTAACAAAAAAAAATATAAAAACATAAATATATGTACCAGACAATTAGTTATACACCCCATTAACATAGAAATATTTATTCAAATCAAAAAAGTACATTATTTATATAATACTTTATAATTAAATAACAAACAACTAAATAAAAGTACCTAATTATTACTATTACCTCTATAAATATTGAATGCCGTCCAGCTCGCCGCCAGACGGGAAGGTTCCCAGAAGGCTGGCTATATTGCCACGTTGGATGGCAATGCTAATTAGCTGTGCCAAATATACATGTATAATATAATAATATAATGTAATATAATAATTATCTTCGTTTCGTAAGCTGAGCAATACCTAATAAGGCACGGTCTCTGGACCTTGTTATACACGTAGGTCTCGACGAACTGTCCAAATCTTTGTGCAAAGGTTGTGCCAACTGCTAAATAGGCAATTTGAAGCACTCACCGGTTTAACATGGCCACGTAATCAGATGAGGCAATTACGTCCTTATGTACGCTAATAGTTACCTTCAACAGAAACAATTGTCGGATACTATTAACTAGACTTTCCTTATATCATTCAGAAGTTGGGTACCTATAGGGCTTATTTAGCATGACCTTAAGTATTGAGCGTTGTGCTGTTTCAGCTATAATCATATGAGATTTAGCAGCCTAGCTTGTGACGCAGTACATAATTATCAATAGCCACAGTTTTCATTTCGCCTATTGCACGAGTGTATTTTAAGATTAGGTATTGCTAACGGTGGAGCAGAAGCTGACGTTTTTGTGGAAGTTTATGTACGTGGATTTTTTTTAAAATTTAATGTAAGAGGGTTCCGTTTCAGCCAATCTCGTATATTTTGGTCATACCGATTTCTGTGCAAGTTTGAACTTTGATCCACGTTTTACCGTAGAATATTATTGCCGTATCATCTGCGTAACAGATAGTATCTGCATTTGTATTTGGAATTGATGAATGTCATTTATATAAAGAATAATTAAAGTCGGTCCAGGAATACTATCCTGCGGGACCCCAAGTACCCTCCTGTATTGGTCAATTTTAACACAGTTTCCGGTTAGAAAGATATATAGAAAACCATTGTAAAAGGAGGCTCGATCTCCAACTGGGAGGCAACTGTTCCCGGGACTGGTCTTATACAATGACACTTTCAAGCACTATCATAACACACGTTACTCTGCACCGACACACTATACACAGGTATATAAACCTTAGATCTGTAGTTAACCACACAATAATTATCGTAGGACAAATACCGCATAATTTACGTATTGACTAGTCGACTAAGCCGTGGGCTGTACCGTTTTGGTGCCCTTACCTTAGCTACCACTCTCCCGGTTAAAGCTGTTAAGCCCCTTTCAGTCAACAGCATATTAATTAATTCGAAAAAAAAAACATAATTAGCTGGCAGTATCGGGCCTTCTTTGAACGCGCAGAGACATACCCGAACCTTCTTAGAGTACGAGCCGTCTAGTAATCGCCGGACCCGAATTCCCTCCCCAAGATGCGACGACCGCGTAACATCTTGACCGACTGCGACGATAACATCACACGTATGAATAGGATCTTTCCATACAAACCTCGTTTACTTCCATACAAACTTCGACAGGGGGCTAATTACGGCTCCCGCATACTCACCTGGTCCCCCTCCGCGCTCTGGCGGTGACTCAAAACATGTCTCGTTCCCCAACTGGGGAGGCTCTTGACGTCGCCGCCAGCGCGATACAGAGACACTGCCCATACATCAAGCATTACACACACAACACCTCACACACACTCCTGCACGCAACACGCAGGTACATAGGGCCTCTGTAAGAAACCTTTTTTTATCATTAATAAATAAAAAATGTAGGGGTTAGCTGGGATCAAATTCCGTGCGAATTTTTTATGCCTCCATCACTCGCCTTCAAAATTACGGTGAAGCTGTAAAGGCCCTTCGGTCTAACAGCATTAGCCAGGTTAGACAAAACAACATATCTAGCTAATGTAAATGAATATTAAAAAACATGATTAAAAATAAAACATAATATATGTATAATCAACTGAAGTTTTATTCCACTAAGTTTACCAAAATATTAACTCCCCATATGACAATCTAACATTTTTGGCTTATATATATAAAAACACATAATATTGTAACATTTATTTGTAAATTACATTCTCATGAGATTGTATCATAATAAACGAGAGGATACGCGAAAGAATCGAAATCTATTCCACGAGGTGCGTATTATTTTATCATGCCCTGGGGAAGGGAAAGAGGGGGGGGGGGTAAATCACCGTTTTGCGAAATCATACTCACATTAATAAATACGCCCGTCAATATATTATTATATATACACTTGCGAATAAATCGGTAGACTGATTATTTCACTCATTATATCACAGAACTGTTTAGACAATATTATGTGTTATTATGCCAACTATAAACTTAGAAAAAGAAATCGTCGATCTAAATTAGTGATGCAATAGATCTTTGTATCCGCTTACGCGATTACGGAAATTCCGCACGTTTTTAACATATCCGATAACGTAATTAAAACAGAATATTTCGAGACGGTCCCGAACATTACTTTTTTAATGTAGGTGCGTTTTGCTTACATTTTTTTTTTTGTTTAGACCCATTAATTATGATACAATGAACAGGTAAACAAAAACATCAAAATTGAAATAAGTAACTTTCTATTTTAATATGACGTTTACGGATAACAGGGCTGGACATAATCTCTGCAACTGATTTTATGGTAAAATATTTGAGAATGATATTATTTACTTATTATAATTCTTTTAATTATAAGGGCGTACGAAGTCACGGGTCGAGGTTAATATAACATACATGATCAAAGATAAGAATGACTTTAAAACAAAAATTAATACCTACTCGGAAAAACATTCTCAGATTATTTACATATTTTTTTTCTTCTAATTCTGGTAATATTTTACCTTGTTATAAGATTTTGTTTTTTTATTTCCATCGCATCACTGGTCCAGATCACGAATTATTTCCCCTCATATACATGTGCACGCGGATTTACGAATTTCGAATAATTAATGATGGGAATAACTTTTTATTTTTTACATTAACAAAAAAAAACTATTACAATTTATTATTATTTAAAGCGCACGACGCTTTAAAAAAATATATTTATATACACAAAAAATATTATGTAAGACTTAACTAGCATTCTCTTTTCTGTTTCACTAAGGCTTGCAGGAAAATTAGATATATTCATAATTTATAGGTTTATTACATTTGAAAGGAAACGATTTTGTAAAATGATTTTTAGCGACACTCCATTTTTTTTGTAATATAATATAGCAACATTAATACAATTTAGAATTCATTTACATGATTGGTTTTTTTTATCTTGTTAATTTATTCCGTACTTCTTGTCGACATGATCTCCGACGTATGAGGCAAACTGTCTATAGAGGCGGAAAATTTGGAAAAACTAAAACCGTCTCCAGCTTTGAAAAAATTAATAATATTTTGATCAATGCGAATGTTTCCAGACTATCTTTTTTCTCCATTTTGAGGTTATCATAGATCCCCAAGCGAATGTTTAGTTTAATATATTTAGGGCAAGCGAAGCCACCGCTACAAACATTAGTGGAAACAAGAAACGAATGATGCTATTGATTCTATTGATCTTATAACTAAAATTTAGAAAACAAAATAATATGGTATATCTCACTATTTAGTTTTTTAGTAATCCATCTAACAACACGGCGCCTCCGTTTATAATAATACTCGAAATAGTAATTCAGTACGGAGATTTTACACAATAATATCACATATTGCAGAAAACACAATACTAAGTACATAATCAGAAATGTGAAATCAAATGGTACATGATCCAACTCTTATAACGGTAAGACAAACTCAATATCTGTATATATATATATATATATATATATATATATATAGGAAAAAGTTTACGTTTTTACGCAGTACAAGATAAAGAAAAGAAAAACAGATATTTTCTTACGAATAAATTTTTACAACTTTCATCAAAACCAAAGGTATTATCCAACCTTAATGCCATTTGACCTACTTAAAACTAACAATAAATCCTCACCCCTCGATTTTATTATACAAGTACAGGAGGAAAAATTACTTTATCTAGGAGAGAAAAAAAAAAACGAAATGTATAGAGAATCAATAACCGTAATTATATAATTGTTTTCATAAGACATGCATGCTATAATATACAGCTTTTCAATATTCATTTTGTAGCTATTAACATGACTTAACAATGAAAAACAATTGATTATTGATCATAATATTATAATAGTCGATGTTCGATCATTAGGTATAACCTTAATAATGTATATATTATAGTATATTAAACTATAGAAATTGCATGTTTCTCTTATAATAAAGAATAAGTATTACGTTGTTCAAGATGAATAGAAAAATATATCTCAAATTACATCAAATATACTCAATTGTTAATAAGACAAGGTTGCAAATGGGAAACTAAACCCTTTATAATTACACCCCTGTAATGTCGACGTGAACAAATCCGATATAAATATTTATATAAGTTACATTGATTCGTGGTGTATATTCAGTTTAATTTTACCCGTCAACAGTGAATACATAAATGGCGAACACTTCACCACGAGAAAAAAAACAATGATTTATCTGTTACTCTCTCTATTAATAAATTAACATCCTAACTTAATGTAACAATGTGTAATTACAAATAGAATCCCACCGTTATTAAAGTGTTTACAGAAGTACGCACACGGTACTCGGATTTGGTCCGCCGTACCATATCCGTACTAACTCCGATCGTGTGTTAACACCTTTAGAACGATTACGAATTTAATATTACAACGCCTTACGCCAATATACATTAAATCTAACTAAGTATGAAGTGAAAATATCTATCGTGTTCCACTTAAGAAAAACGAAAAATATTTTTTTACTTTTGTTTTTTTTTTTTTTTTAATGAATAAGTTAAATGAATGAGTGTGGATATAAGTACGTTCTTGTCATCTTACCGAGTGCAGCAATATATATATATATTATTTTGATTAGATTTTGATTTTGTTTATCATCAAATTAAATATCTTGGGAGGAGACTAAACGGAACACCACGTTGCCATTGTAGACCTCATCCTCGGCTTGATTTGCTTCATCGTCCTCCTCCTGGAACACAGGTATCATTCATTTATGACTATGCACGTCTAGACTCTCTTATCACTCTATAATATTACTGATAACAGACATGTAAGCAGTTTACACAATACAGTTTGTTTAATGTGTCCTTCATTGTTAAAGATCATTATGACTTTCTGTGATTGTATTTTGAAACTTTAACCGTTTAAGTATTTTCGTTTTACCTAAATAGGACTCTATTACGCACAGAGTAGTAATATCACTTTTACCATTCGATCTTCTTCTAGAGGTAACAAAATTCGGGGGGGGGGGGAGAGGTGATTACTGCGGTCGCAGTGATCACTCCTCTTCACTCCGGAAGGTAATGCCTCTTTCAGAGGCGGGCGAAGAGGTGGGGTAGAGAAATTCTCCCCCACCCCCGCTGGGCCATTGCACAGACGGGCCTGGTGGGTTTGCCGCAGGGGGCGACGCGGCGACATGCCTTGCAACCCCGTATCGCCCCCTATTCCAAATGTGGCGGACGGCCCCGGGGGTTTTAGTGGGTATTCCCGGGCGCTTCTCGCCCGGGTGTGAGTCCCACACTGGCACGGAACTCGTCACTCCGTGCCCCCTTACCTATTGTATTGGAGGGACTCAGGTCCCACTAATACAATAGGTAAGGTGAGTGCGTAAATGCATTTCCCTCCCCCCCTCACAAAAAAAAAAAAGGTAAAAAGTACTCATAACCGACGAGCATGTATGAAAGCGCTCATGAAAGTAGAGGAAGCGAAAGAGGTATGCCAAGATCGTAGCAAGTGGAAGGACGTAATCTCTGCCTACCCCCACGGGAGAAAGGCGTGATGATATGTATGTATATTTGTTCCAACTAATCTCCGGGAGGGTTTGACGGTTTTAACAGAACATTGTTTTTGGCAGATAGCTGAAGGTACTCCGCGTAACTAAACTGTTCGAAAATAATTAGGAATTCCGAGTAAAGGGAAACTTTTGAATAAAATCCGATTCAATGGCCCCTTTTAATGGCAGATATTTGAATTTGATACAAATATCTTTGCTTTGTTAGTAACAAAAATATACATTTTTTTTGTTGTAAATAATTAGGGTTCCGTACAAATAGTTATTCCAAATTATATTAAACAGTGAAAAATAAATGAAACGCGAGCGCATACGCGGGCACTCATCTAGTTATTAATGAATCTGTCCCCAAATTTTGAATTGGTAAAGCTTATTATTATCAACTATTAAATTAGAAACAAAATAAAGTCGGTTTACTTTACTTTTTGTTTTTGACTATTTATATATAGACTATATCACTTCATAGTACATATAAGAAATATTTAAAATTCAATTGTGTTAATTATGAAGTCACGGGTATATTTTATTTATCAATCAGCTGTCAGGTTTATACTATAATGTAAAAGGGTAGATGGTTAGGGTTTGGAGAATAATTGACCGTTGGTCATGCCTCCCTTCGGGGGGGGGAAGAGGTGGTGGGAGGGCATTCTCCCCCCCCCCCATCCCCATTGGGCCATTGCACGGACGAGGCCCGGCGGATTCGCCGGAGCGACGCGGTGGCATGCGTTGCAATCTCGTATCGCCCCCATCCCAAATGCGGTGGACGGCCCCGGGAGGTTTTAGTGGGTATTTCCGGGCGATTCTCGCCCGGGTGAGCCCCACACTGGTACGGAGCCGTCCCTCCGTGCCCCCTTATCCATTGCATTGGGGGACTTCGGTCTCACTAATGCAATAGGTAAGGGTAGTGCGTAAATGCATTTACCCCCGTCAAAAAAAAAGGGGTTGGAGAATAATAAGAAAAAGGAGGGGGAGGGAGGGAAACAACAAAAAAAAAAACAAACAATAATATAAACTAACCTATATAGTTAAAAAAAAATTATAATTATAATAGTTTGTATAAATAGTTATTAGGCTCATGTAGATGTAAGTCATTTTTAAAGAGAGCGAAACAAGAGTCTGCGATGTCAAAAAAAGGGGTTAAGATTCTTTGTTTGTTATGGATAGACGCGTAAAACTACTTAACCGATTTTACAAAGTCTTTCATTTGTAGAGAGAACTATATCATCAGTGAGTAAAATACGACTGTATGTTATTTTATTTTTCACAATAAGAGATTTCTATGTGTGAGACGAAGCCGGGGCGGGTCGCTATTATTTTATATATTAATTCCGTTGAATGAGGTGTTTGCGTTAAATATTAGAAATATATTATATTAGGCATCAAAAAGATCTATTCGGGAGCGTTTTGAAATACTAAAGAAATTTTGATTCTGCGTAATGTACCGAACAATTACCACTTCAAAATCAAAACTGTATCTAAATGAAATATAAGTCTAAGACTGGGTTACATTATATCAACGGTATGAAAACGTATAGTATAGTTATCACAATAAATATCAAATGTAAAAACGTACATCAAATCCGAAGCAGGAATCAACTTCTTTCTCCAACTTGATTGTCCGATCTGCAGCTTTCTGGACTTGGGTTTTGTTCAACTCGACATGCTCCTTGGAATCCTCCTCCTCCTCCTCCTCCTCCTCTTCTTCTTCCATTTCTTCATCTTCTATCGGAATAAAATAATAAATATATTATAATACATGTCGATGTACACGCATACGGTGGAGTGGGTGCGGGTGTGAGCGGGTGTGAGGGGGGGCACCTTGTTCGATGTAGTCCTCCTCGAGGTACTCCGGCGCTACGACCGCCACCTGCTGCTCCGTGCCGTCCTCCAGCTGGATCACCTCCAGCACCACGTACTGCTGGCCGTCCTCGTCGCCCACAGTCACCAGCTCGCCGCGCTTCAGCTCGTTGCCGGCGAGGCCCAGCTTCACCAGCTCAGAGTTGTCCGAGTGGTCCGATCTCAACTCCTGTTATCACATCACATCACATCACACACACCGAAACTATATTCTCCACCAAGTAACAGACTGCAATAAAAATCAAAAGATTCTGTACGTGATTCGTTGTAAAATCATGTAACTCCATAATTATTAGTCACGTTTAAACTTATAAATTACATTTTCCTAATAATCACTGTGTTGTATTACCTGTTTACTGAAGGTAACTTAAATGAACAATTAAAGTGAAGGGCCACAGTAATTACTCTAAAACTAATTCACTTTAACAATGAACGTCACATTTTGTGGTGAGTGTACCCCAAGAGGTATTTAACTAAACTAAACAACCTTAGGACGGACTACATGCAATGTTAACATTTTTGCCTGCATAAGAGCTTTTTGTCATTAGTTTTCTGTTTCTTTGTGTACATTTCTCAAGAATGATATTAAAAAAAAGGGAATGTTTATGTTTATAATAATAATCAATTACTCTCCATATCTCCTAATTAATAATTTAATAAGGTTTGTTTTGCTGCTGTTGTTTTTTTTTTAATATTTAACCCTGCTGCATAATTTGTATCTCTTTCTGAAACCATGAGAATGTAAGGCTTTGTTACTCAAACATTTTAAGAAAATGTTACTTTTGAACTTACTACCACTATTAAGATTTTCTATTAAGATTATTATTTCTTCTCATGAAACAATTGTAATATTACTTGTTAACCAAGATTTGAGGTTGTAGCTTTAAAAGTTGCCTATCAGTTGTATACGGGTAAAAAATGGACATTAATGGGTTTGCTTGTATACCCTTAATGTGTATCATAGTAAAATAAATTGTAAGCAATTAAAAAACTGAAAAGTAAAAATAGAAGAATAAGTAAAACACGCACAGCTTGATGTTTGCTCAATACTTATTGGAAAGACAATATTTCAGCAGTAGTTTAGTAAGTTATGGGCATCATCCTAAGAACTTGGAAATGTCACAGAACGAACTTGAGCTTTCAAGAGGCAAAACATTGTGAAGAAACTTTAGCAAAGTGTTATGAGGGTATGATCCGAAGCTTCTCTAGCTATATCCCATAATAACATTACAAATGCATCGGCCAGCTCGTCATCACAACGGCTTCACTCGAGAGCACCTAAATTAATATTTTAGTCCACCTTTACTCAAGTAGTCACGATCAACGCGCACAGCGAACGCTCAGGTTATACATCACACTTCACTTTAGAATTATTATCTATGTATTTATCGTATCGTAATTTTAAAATCGTAGAAAATCTAAAGCGGGAATGTGAACAATTTATAACGTTAATAACTTGACGGTTTCTCTTGCGACTGCCACTCAACTTGCTGAGCAAGAACCGATTCACTGTAACCGTATGCAGCGTTTGATAGGTTTATTATAATACAACCGGGTATAGTTGCCTCTTGTTCACGCTGGCAACACTGTTCAAAACTCGACCCGTACCCCCCCCCCCCCCCCCCCCGCAAGTAAATATTTTAACTTTAGCAATATCAGTTGGAAGCGCCAGCCGGATTGTAAAGCATTTCGATTACGTACGTCGATGAGTTGGCCATCGAGTATCTTGACTTTCCTCTCCCGGCCGAGTTTGAGCTCGAGGGCGCGCTCCTGCTGCCCGGAGTCCGGGTCGTGGACCGCGAGGTGCCGGATCAGGTTCCCCTTGTGGGCGAACGTCCTCTTGCACTCCTGGCACCTGTGGCTCTTCTCCTTCGGCGGCTTCGGCACGTAGTCCGGGTTGTGGTACAGGTTCTGGTGCCGACGGAGCAGCTGCTTCTGCCTGCACACCGACACATGCGCGTCAACACTCCGCTCCGACCGTTCCGACAACACACCGCTGCCGTTTATATCATTTCACTATATATATATATATATACCTGAAGGACTGATCGCACTGGTCGCACACGAACGGCTTCTCGTCCGTGTGCTTCAGCATGTGGGACTTGAGGTGACGTAGCGTCGTCGACGCGTACGGACAGAGTTCACATCTGTAGCACTTCTCACCTTCGTGAGTCTGCAATAACAACGAAACACTATTTCTATTCTACAAATAAACAATAATTAACAACATGAGTCATCTTTCACAGTACACTATCAAATGTACCACACGGTACGTTATAGATAAGTCACTTCGAAAATAAATTACATTAGTACATTAGTACTATGTACAGTGCGTTTCAAATGAATATGTGCATGGATCGCGATATTGTGACGTCATAGCTAAGGAAAAAATTTTATATAGCCGTGGCAAATAATTCATTAAATAACGAAAAAAATGTGAGCCGTCACGGGACGCCTGGCAGATGTGGAACATCGATATTATTTGTAAAAGTAATGTGCAGAAAAGAACAGATTGTGATAGGAACTAAACATGTCATAATGATAAAATAAAGTATTACGATTTTTTTTTCCAAGTAACGATGACTATTTATTGAATGAGCATTTATTTTCATTCAATACAGTAATTTACGAATTTATTTAATATAATAATAAATAGACTGTATATCTATACCATCATATAGCGTGGCGTCGCGTCGCCACGACATGCGTCGCCACGCCAGAAATCGGTTTCACATGTGGCTATAGATGTTTCACATCAAAAGAACTAAGTAAATATTATTGTTGGCGCCCGGACGTGTTTTTATCGAGCTTTGACAGATAAAGGTCATCGACCCGCACATTCTTATTTGAAACGAATTGTATAGGAATAGTATAGTCGCTTACTCTGTACTCATGGACAGTTTTTTTTATTGTTTTCCCGCTTTTCTCAGATGATAAGAACATTACCACGTAAATGTAAGAAGCAATATAAATTATCCTTAATAATTACTTTTATTTATCCATAATTGGAAATTTGAGTTGAGACCTGGCTATAATACCTATAACCTTTTTTGGTAGGTTCTGAAATGTATACAAGTAGGTGGCGTGAGGCCGGAGAGGGGAAGGAGTTGGAGGGTTGGTCGAGTGGCGGTGGTTACTTCTCCTCGCTACATCTTGACAAGATGAGTGGAGGAGAGGGACCTCACTTTCTATCTCACTGGCTTGGACATGCCTCTCCTCGGACAGGCGGGCGAAGAGGTGGATGCGGAGAGAGCCTGTGGGTCAGGCATCGACATTCTCCCCCCCCATCCCCAACGGGCTAAGTTATGGACGTGACCCTGTTGGGTCTGCCGCAGAGGGCGGCCGGTGCCTGCGAAAGCCATCTCGTATCGCCCCCATCCCAAATGCGGCGGACGGCCCCGGGGGGTTTGTGGGTATTTCCGTACCATTTATAGAAGAGATTTTTAAATGTACAGACACACACACACACATAATATTGGTGGTAGCGGTACCTTGTTGTGGATTTTGCAGGAATATTTATCCGGGAAGGATTTGCCACATCGCTTGCACTTCAGCGGTTTGTCCGATGTGTGCAGCTTCTGTATGTGGATACGTAAATCAGTCTTGCGTCCACATTTAGCGGGGCACAGCTCACACGAATACACTGGCTTCTCGGCCACTAAAACAAAAAAATACACATTTTCAATTTTTTTTTTTTAAATAACCATTTATTAACAAAATTATAAGCTGAATGCAATTATTCAATCCGTTCTCGAGATTTTATAAAAAAATCCATCCCATATAAACTGTATCTTTCTTTTTACATGGTATACTTTCTGTGCTTTGACCACAATCTCAACTGATGTCACGTGACAATGCGTTTCAGAATAGTAAGCACGCTAAGCTTGGAAGTACTGGTTCTCAAGTGACGAAGGAGGGAACACGCCTATTGGTATTGGGCAAGCGGTTTTCTGATCTGAGGATGGTAGGTACCCAGGCAGGTATTTTTTAAAAATGCTCTACCACCGTTCTATGGATTTCCTTCATGAAAAGTGTTGATATTTAGTTGATTAATATTGAAAAATAGAACACAATAGATGCATAAAATGTATATTACTGCACACTTGACACAATGACATTCATATATAAATATAAAGTTGCCAACATAAGACATTAAATTATAACAAAAGACAATAAATATTAGATTGCGTTCCTATTTTCAAACAAAAAGCTCAGGCTGATTTTAGAGTTGGATATAGGTGGGTTTGAGCCCGCGTCCATTGATGCGAAATCCAACCGCATTACCAACTAAGCTATTATGGCTTCATAAATATTATAATTGTTTCTGCTGTTTTAATAGTTACAAATGTCTGATTACAAATAATGTCATGAGCCGCAATTTTGTTTTACAATATATATATATGAGTTCGTTCCGTTTGTGTGTAGTGTTAGTAGAAGTATAGAACTGACCGTTGTGTATGAGCCTGTGCGCTTTGAGCGAGTTGGACTGCGTGAAGCACATGTTGCAGTGCTCGCACTTGTAGGGCTTCTCGCCGGTGTGCGTGCGCAGGTGCCGCTTCAGCTTGAACGTGTCCGGCGACGCGTACGTGCAGTGCGGACACTGTTTATAATCACCGGACAATCAATTCAGGCACCATGCTAAGCAAGATTCGATTAAACTTGCATTCTCTTTTTCCTTTACTTTTGTATTGTATGCATTATTTTAAAATTCATACATTTTTAATTTCTTCTTTAAAAAAAATTAATGTATGTAACCTGCGTTACGAAGAACCTCTAAAGAACAAGTTTCAAGAATATGATATCTTAACTTTCGTGCAAAATTTAGACAAGCTAGATCTAGTGAATGATCGTCATAATTTTAATACTAGAAGTAAAGACAAGTTGTCCGGAACCACGCTTTAGGTTAAGTAAGTGTAATAAAAGCTTTATAGGTAATAGTATTCGGTTTTACAATAAGATCCCAAGTAACATTACCGAGTTACCTGACAATAACGTTCAAGTATTATGTCGAGCAAGTTTTAATCTCAAAAGGTTATTACAGGGTGGAGCATTACGTGAACGATAGTGATGTCTGGAATTAACCCACATCTCTGTACTTCTGCTAACATTATTAAGACTATGATTTGTATAGTTTTTTATATTAGAAAAAATTATGCATATTATATTTATTAAAAAAAGAACCAGATGGAGTTTCTTGCCTGCGCTCTTCTCGACTGAGTTGTTTTCCGAACCGGTGGTAGTGTTTTAGACGTTCATAAGCGCCTTCTTAGGGCCTGAATTGAATAAAGATTTTTTTGATTTTGAAGGGCATAACAGCCAGCGTGTTAACAAAACGTAACATAATCTCAAATTTTACCATTTGTCTGGTTTTTACATCGATTGGCACTACGATCAATAATTACGTATACTTTCATATAGTTGACGGGCCGCGTATGTACGTATTTTATTATTTATATTGGGGATGTGCGAATAATCCAAACATACGATTCATTCGTTCCGGATCGAATATAAATATTCGATTCATTCGATCACTATATTACGCTTGACATAGTATGCATTTCCCGTACCGAGAATCGGTTAATGTCCGTAGGGATTCGGAATGAGATCTAGTTAACCTGGTAGGGCCTCTCGCCGGTGTGACACCTCACGTGGCGTCGCAGTTTCGAGAGCTCGACCGAAGCGTAGTCGCATTCGGTGCATTTGTGAGGCTTCTCGTGCGTGTGCCTGTAACGGACGTGCCTCACCAATTCACCTGTAATCACCAATACCGTATGTTGTTTAAACAGAAATTCAATTTGGGCCCAAGAAACGCACTTGTGAACGTCAAAAATAACCACCATATGTAGTCATAAGCATTGCCATAACGTTCAAAAAAAAGCAAATCAAAATGAATACCCCATATAGATATTGGTTACGTAACCGCCATCCAGAACTTCCGCCCCCCCCCCCCCCCCCTCATCAAGAATAGCTTTTGCAATATTTGAATTGCACACACTTATGCACGATGCAAATTGGACCGCAACAGGGATAAAACCAATCCCAATAAACGCAGAAAAACAACCATCGATTTATGTCCAAAAATAAACCAGAATGAATCTTGTCATATTGACAACACAAAATTTGTCTTCGACTTTAAAGCGTAAAATTTCGATATTTTAGGTCGTAATTAGAGGGGGAAAAAATATACGAGTGAAACGGAGACCGATGAACGATATTTTTCAAGATCTGTTGGTTTAAATTTTAATTGAAGACGAATGAAACCATTCAAATAAACATGTTTATTATTTTTTATTAAGTTTTACTATCAGAATAACTTACAAAAAATTGGAACATAATATGTCTTGATGAAAACATTCTCGTTGCTTCTCTGAGTACGCACTTTTTAATGTCATCCTGCAGCTCGTGGCCTTGAAATGCTTCAGCATATCAACTAACGTTCTGTAGAGCCGTGTAATGTACGTAACAAGGGGTGTGATGATATAATTGAGTGTAACAACCGACCTGAGGTAGTGAACGGGCTGTTGCAGTATTTGCAGATGTGAGGCTTGACGCCGTTGTGCATGTTCAGGTGGTTCTGTAGGGAGGCCAGCGTCTTGAAGCCGCGGTCGCACACGCGGCACTTGTGCGGCCGGTCCTCCGAGTGCGACTTCATGTGCCGCAGTAGCAAGTACCTGCACGCACACACGCACACACATTAACTAGTCTCTTACATGTCGTCATCTCCTCTATACACAATGCCAACAGGGATAGTCATTACTTGGACCTTGATAAGCGCTACTCAATCAATCACCCATAAATTAAAAAGACGATACTTGAACATTTAGAAAATATATTTTTAAATAATATAGACACTTTAACCGGTTCTAATTTTTGTTATAACAGTTAACGAAAGTACATGTTTAAAACATTAATAGAATGTTAAAACAAATGTATGAAATGTGTTTAATTGGAAACTGATTTGGTTGCAGTATTTTTTTACATACAAATATTAGGATATTGGGTTTGCCAACAAATTCTCTTTTTTTTTTTTCGTTTTTAGGAGGATATTCTAGCGGCATTTATTCCATACAAACGTAATCCCTTGTTTCCTCCCTGGACAATGGCATTATGATAAATATTTTGATATCAAATAATATAGACCCATTACCGCTCTGCCCGTTCGTTCTGTTTTTTTTTTTTTCATAAATTAGGTAATGTAAAAAGTGGCCCCTAGTTTCTTGAATATGAAAAGAATGCTCGATTTGTAGATTTTTAGACGTTCGTCAAACAAATTTGATGGATAAAATTAAAACAAGCGTAAAGGCCCAGCCAAAGACTTTAGTATTCTAAAACTGAAAGAAAATTAAAATTCAGTTCAGTTTTGAAGGAGGAAAGTTTTGATGTTTTCGTTTATTTTGCATACAGCCCGAGCTGCAGTTGCCCCTTTCGTGCGTTTATAATTGTTTATTTAAATGCAACGCGATAGGAATAGATTCCTGAATTATCTAGTTTTCCGACCGCACGTCCTTTTAACAATTGATACTGTGTGTGCCGGGGCTCATACCGGAGCCATTGGTTATGGGCTGGCCAGCAGAAAGAGTTGGAGAGACGAGTAAGAGCGAGAGACGACATCCCGCAACACAAGACTGTGACTGTCATCCGTTATATGTATGCGGTCTACGTGATTAACTATTTTTTAAACATTTTTTTTGTCTAATGCCTTTGTTTCTAACATTTTACAAATTTTCCTCAACAAAGAAATATAATTTTAATTTGAAACATCAATGTTCGTCAAACGACACCTTATTAATATCCGCAATTAACTGGCATTATTTCCATCTTTCGTTTTGGCGTAAAAAAAAAACATAAGGCTCATTCAAAATCAAACTACAGGAGTGTTTTCGTTTTTTTTTTTTTTTTTTTTGAGATGTATATTTGTTATGTTTACATTGTTCAGTGCACGAACCTGCGATGACTGGTGTAACTACAAAAGTTACATGTGAACTGCGGCCGCATGTATTTGGAACGTTTCACTGTCGGCGCTTTCGGTTGCCCTTCCGATTCCACTTCATCATCAGAATTTTCCTCGGCGCCATCCTCTTCAAATTTATACACGTCGCCACTAATAGTTTTTCCTTCCTCCTATCATAAATATATATTGATATTATAATGGACTGTAGAATACTTTTGTAAGCGACTAAACTATATCGTGCAAGTGATATAGTTTACATTATTGTGCCAAGTAATAACAGGGAGTGTTTATTCTGAGATGTCTCCTGTAATGTTCTGGCAAGATAATTAGAATTTTGCTGCAAATGTTAAAGTACTGGTATGATATTGAAAAATGTTCACTTAACACTGGTTGAACTGTTCACATGACTCACAGATTACCATTAAATAAATACAAGGCTACTGTAATGCCAAATGAAAGAAAACATTCGTTATAATCATTGTTGGAGTGACATTTAGATTATGCGGCTCGTATCTTACCTGATTCATTTTAATGTCGAGGTTGACAAGAGGTTTGGTATCTTCTTGGACGACCAGCACGTAGCTGACTTCACCACCATTGGTATCCGACGGTACCAGAGTCACTGTCTGATAACAGTTATTGTCTGTTTCAACCAGAACGTTTTGCTCTTGCGACCCCATATCCTAGAGAATTTAATGCATCAATCAATACAACTAAATGATGTAAATTAAAAAAATATGTCAACTATAAAAAAATGAATAGCTACATTTTCTCATCAGACATTTGAAATGACATAAAATTAATTGAATGAAACAACTAAATAAGCATAAAATAAACAATTTCAGCAAATTGTACCATATTGTGTATTGAGAAACTATAGTCATTACAAAATAACAAGTAATTATTTGTCCCATTAGTGATGTAGCTAAACAAATCAATAAGAAATAAAACAGATTTATATGATAAAAAGATTAAAAATGACGAGTGTTCGTTATCATTTTAACATTATAAATAAAATATTCACTAGAGTTGTAACAGTTTGGTCGATTTATTTGGTTTATTATTTCGTTAATGTTTTCTCAATCCATAATTATTAATATAACACGTACTGCCAATTTAACTTATGATTTTTACACACAAATTTCAAATTTCAGGTTAGAATATTCATACTGATTTATAAGCAGTCACTCCATTATCGTGAAAGCGTGATGTCGTTAGTCTTCGAATAATTGCTAAAAATACAGGAACAATTTTTCTACAGTGTAAAAAGCACGTCAACACAACATTCAAAAGTATCATTAGAAGTTATTGATGAAATTACAAAAATAAACACTCTTACAACTTACCTGGGCTTGTAGCGAAACAACATTTTGATTGTCACTTGTCTCTTGGTAATAGTATCGCCCTTCTTCATCAACAAAATATGTTATTCTGGTTTCATTTTCATCTTCATTATTCTCTGTAAAATTACATAACATAGAAAATTAACTACTTCCCAGATTGTATTTAGCCTCAGTATATCAAAATAGCATATAACTTAGCTATATTTCGTATAATCGTATTTTATGTCAACCATAAACTTTTTATTTCAATAATATATTTGTGTAAACACCATACTGTATATTAGCATAGGTGTTTGCATATGCAATATATATGTAGTTATAGATCATAAGAGTAAAGAAAATAATTGAATTACCTGATTGATCCACCAGAGTATGAATTAGGGGTTGATCTTTCTCTTGCTTTATAGTCGCCATTTCTACAAAAAGAAAAACAAATTTCAAAATTATCACTAAAGTTTTCTCTTTAAGTTATTATAGACAACTAAAAGATATGCCATTGTTAAGGTCAGTCTGACTTCATTAAAGATTATCCACACTAATGGTGATTGGAACTGGTTTATTATTTATATAAAATAAAACAACAGTAATGGCAACCATATTAATAATATGTGATAATCATGTTATACAAACTTTACAAAATATAACATTTAGTGGAACAAACACATAAAATCTACTTTATATAGACATTTAAAACACAATATTTTGCTCTAAATACACAGTGAAAAATCATTCTGTGATTATTAGGAAGACAGTCACCAAAGAGCACACATTGCATGTATTTTCAATAAGAAATAACATACTTCGATGCACCTGAGTAATTTCATTTCATTTAATTTCATTGAAATTATCAAATTTAATGATTAAAATGACATTTGAAGTATCAAATATTTTTCTATTTATTCTACATATAAGTAAATATAAATGTAATAACTCACTGAGGTCATGAAATTTGTCACAGGACAATAAATATTTTTCAGTTTACTTCAAACCAGGACCAAAGAACTCTATTCATCCTCTGCTTTCAATTGTAACAAGAAAATCTGCAATGTGTATAATATTTCTATTTGAATCAGGAGTCAACTCGTTAGAAAATTTAAAACATTTTGTAATGTAAGCTTTAATAAAAATTTAAGCACAGTATAGGGATGGAGATCAGAAATCGATTGATTGACGAATCGATCTTATTGACCAAAAGATCGATTATAATGACTCGATATCTACTATTGAATCGATCTTTTATACTATAAAAAAATGGTTAATTTTTCTGCATAGATTAAAATTACAAATTTATATAAATTAAAAATATATCAAAACAAATACAACAGTACGAAAACTTTCACTTAATTGATCAAAAACTAGCGAGATGGCACTAATAGGGATGCCGTTCTGAGATCGATTAATCGATCTTTAATAACAAAAAAAAATCAATATTTAACATTAAATAGATACAGTAAATCGTTTTCAGTACCTAGGAAATCGAGGTTTATTTTTTTCTGGTTCTATGAGAACCATGAAATTATCTACAATTAATAAGGTAACCAAACACAAGTAAATATATGAAAGATTTTCACTAAATTAATTAAAAACTCAAGTGATACTCTGTAGTCAGTCTCTTTCGTTTCTCTGTGAGATTCAAAATGTCTTTTTGATTACTATTACGATAAAGGACAAATGTCTTGCCTGATGGTAAGCAAACATGTGTTAGTTGGACGCTTACTACATCAAGAGTATTTCGAGTGTGCTGCCTGCCAACCATAAAATCACTTTATACTTTTAACTTTAACATGTTTGTAAAAACAACTATTTTAAAATTATAAAAGATTGACTATTATAGTGTCCCTTTTGTCGTGTTTGATAGCTATTTACCTATAATAGTGTTAACACACGTGCGGACCAGACCGCGGACATAGATCGGCGGGCGACCGAAGTTATCAGTCCATGGATCTTTCAAACGAATAAAGTAAAGATTATTAGAGTGTCCTTTTTTTCTATAATATGAGGATCATCTGCAAATAGGCAAAAATAAAACAGTTCAGTATCATTTTTCCTTAGTAGGTTAGGTATTCTTTGTTTTTTTGTTTAATTGCTATGACATTACTGTACTGTTAATAAAAAAATGGAAACAGCTTTTACAATAAATGATGATTATAGTCTAATTTCGACCACTGGAAGAATACTATTTACGAATAAAAAGGGGAAAAAAACAAATTGAAAAAATGTTGATCTTTTGGAGCTCGATGTTATTTCGAATCGATTTTTTTGAAAAATCTTATCCCATCTCTACTTTGCGACTGATGACCTCGGCCACTCGACATACTATGCCCGCGGTCCGGTGCGTATGTGTATTAACAGCATAATTATGCAAAGATAAAAGAGTTTAGTATTTTCATTTCCTTAGACAGTTTGGTCGTTTGTTGTTTATTTTCTATTGACGACCTTCACCGTTATCAATAAAATGAATTAGAAAACAGTTGTTACCTCAAAATTCCAATAAATGATGATTATGGTCTAATTCCTATCAATAAAAGAATATTAGTTACAAATGAAAAGATAAGTAAAAAAAAAGATCGATTCTCTAGAGGTCGATATTTAGACCTCGCTTTTTATGTGAATCCATTCAAATCGATACAAAAATGGATTTTTTTTGGAAAGAATCACCATCCCTAGCGGAGTACCACTGAAACACGTGATGATAAAGCCCTGAGGCTAAAACAAGGATTTGAAAAAATTTAACAAACAAGAAATATTAAATTTAATTAAATATTAAATGTTTTTTGTTATGATATACAGCGTAAACTCAATATAACGACAATAAAGGGACTTTGCATTTTATGGCGTTATAGAGAGTTGTCGTTAAGTGTTGAGAAGAAAAATCTGAATTATAAAAAGATAGTTTATTTTAGAATAGTGTTAGTAGTTATATACATAAAAAAACTATCTTATTTGAATGACAATCTTCTTTGAATGCTGTTGCGTATAGTCTGTTATTTTTGTCTGAAGTATTCTGCTCCACCAGTAATTTTGTTGTATTTTTTTACTTATTTTATTCATATCTTGCGATATTGAAGCATCTTGCTGATAATGGAAGTACTTTTCCAGAGCTTCTTCAATGCTCAGCAGAGGCTCAGGCTCATTCGTCTCATTTTCTTCACCTCCTTATTCTTGATCCTTAGTTTTTTTTCAAAATCCAATACAAAATTTATCTCTGTGAATCCGTTGTAAGTAGGTAGTTGTCTACTTCGATGTAGGTTTGTAGATTTTCTGTCAAATTCCCTGTCATGTTTAACTGTTGAATTCACTCAGTTCAGGGAAATTCGTCGTCGTTATCAAATTCAGGTTCTGTTTCCACCACATCACTTGTAGAATTGGTACAAAGTCCAGCATGTTAAAAAGAGTGCTGTATATATCTGGGAGTCACTTCTTCCCAGGCATTAAATAAAAAATTGACTGCTTGCAGCATATTTACAGAAAACTTCTGACCCTCTGGCTGACTGAAAACCCTCAGATTCGACTAGCTCCATCAATAATTTCCGTCTGTAGTGACCCTTGAGGCTTTTAAACACACTCTGGTTCATTGGTTTTAAGACACTAGTTGTATTTGGAGTAAGAAATGCGAACTCTATGTATTGAAGGTTTTATATAAACGGGTAGGAGGCAGGACAGTTGTCAACAAGAAGTAAAATTTTTCATCTTTTTAATTCTGCATCACACTTTTGCACTTATTCAAAAAGTTCACTGGTCATCCTAGTTGATTTATTAGCTTTATATGTCATCTTTACAATATTCTTAAAACAGTACGGATTTGTCGATTAGCCTATAACCATTAGCTTATTTTTCTGTGCCATCCATATTAGCACCCACAAGCACTGTAACAAGTTCCTTGGAGAGCTTTCCTTCCACACACTTTTCCCCTTTTAATTTCAGAGTTTGTCAAGTTATAGAAAATTGTTGCTTCATTAGTATGGAAAATGTCACTTGGGGCAAATTTTTTTCAATTTTGACCACACTGTATTAATTCAATTATGAGTAACATTTATATTAACACTTTGTACTTCTCCACTTATTTTACCATAGTTGATATTACGACATTGCTTGAGTTTTCCGAGCCATCCTTCTGATCCTTAGAAAGACGTTAAACGGAGTTCTTCAGCGAAATTCTCCACCTTAGCTTTCACAATCTGCCCTGAGATAGGCATATTATTTCTCCATATTGTTGACACGATAGAGTGACTAAATCCAAAGCGTCCACCGACATCACTTATCTTCCCTTCTGTTTCTATTGCACATATCACTAAAACTTTTTCATCAATACACAGTGATTTTCTTTTACTAGTCATGTTTATGTACTTACAGTTTGAAACTTTGTCAGCAATTAAGAATATGATAACATATACATACAACCATGACTCCTACTTATTAGTCATGGTCAACAACAGGCTACACATGCAAGCAATCCCAATTACTAAACAAAAGAGCAAATTTCTTAGAAAGTCTATGATGCACAGCTGCTCAGTTTTTACTCATTTTGGCAACTTAAAAGGTACTTTTTAGTACTTAATTGTTGTCATTATTGAGAGAGTTTATATTTTACCTAAGACAAGAGACAGAAAATCTAATGACACATTGTCAATTTCTATACTTGCTATAACCTAAAATATTCTGTTAGAGTAATTTTATTTAAATAGTTAATAATCTACAATGAAACCATAAAAATATTATTTGTTTTGTTCAGTGAAATTACACAACATAATGATCTAAATAAATACACTTTTCATGGGTATTTAAGACAGGTTTGACTAGATTGTTAGTTAGTAATGTTCTATAGAGCGTATCATTGTATGGAAAGCAAGCTAAACCAAATAAAGCAAAGTGTTTTCGACGTTTAATGGAGTTTTCATTCAATCAAGTGATGTTCCATGGAGTTTAGACTGTATGTACAATATAAATTGAAAAACTTTATAGTAGAGAATATTATGGATTCAATTTTTTCATTCTATCTGCATATATCTGTATGTACATTTTATATATATTTAAATAAGTAAACATAAAACAGTTAAAGCTAACAGATTATGTCTGTCATTTATTACATGATTGTCTTCTTTTTTGTTTTTTTTTTTTTTTTTAATTACCAATAAAACATATCACAAAAAATATCATCTATATAATGCCACTTAAACCTTCAAGGTTTGACTGTAGCACTTATAATTTAAAAAATCGGTCACAAATATTTATGGTAGTTAGGGTATTTACAAACAGGATAAGTTAATAAAATTTAAACAAAATTTACAATTTTTCATAATAATCTTGTTGCATAAGGATGTAGGTAAAGAATTTAAGAGTCTAGAAATTAAGTAAGAAGTTGTCCGTTCACCGTCCGTAACAATTATTGGCTGAGTGGGTAGTTAACATACTTTTTACGATCTGACATGTGTATATAGGATGGTATATTTTCTTCAGTAGATTTGTGTCAAAAAATTGTTCCTTTAAAAGACTAAATTTAACTTTGTCATAGATAGGTAGCATTTGATAAATTTAAAGTGTTTTCATCTGTTAGTTAAGATTTGACACTTGGTGGAATTATGAACTTTAAAATTCTCACTTGCAGTCTGTAGATAGAATCCAGGTAGGTTTTATATGTGCGACCGTAACTTGATAGACTGTAGGATACAATGGAGTCAAAAATGCATTATACAATAATCTAGTTTTATAAGGAAAACGATTTCTGATAATAAAAATTTAGCTAGGAAAGCATGTAGTTTTTTCACATATTTGTTTAATATGTGAATGCCAATTGAACTTATTGTCTAAAGTCAATCTCAAGTATTAGTGAGTAGTGACTAGATTGATTATTGTGCATTCAGTCACATTGTGTTATTTTATTGTGGAGACATTTATGAGAGTGGGTAATTTCGCATTTTAGTTGGGGTGATTTAATATGCATTAATTTCGTTTTTTCAGCGTTTAGAACTAGTCCTGCATCGTGGCACCACATACATAGCCTATCAAAATCTTTTTGTAGATGAAGTGTATTACTTTTTTGATCTTTCCCTGAGATAACAATACACGTATCATCAGCAAATTGACATTATTAGTAACCAATTTGAAATCTATACAGTACATGATTCAAATTCACTTTGTATTTTTTTCCACCATTGACTGAGTAAACCCTTAGGTCCTCGACTTACTTTAAGTACGTACTACTTTCCGAGTTTTTTGACATTTTAATTGATCTCTCAAAATACGACATACAGCGTGACCGTGAAAAATGTAATTTCGATTATTATTACAATCAAAATTGAAATGTTTGTAATAATTTATTTATTATTTAAATATTTTAGGTTATATCAAAAGGTAAACATTCACAAAACACAGAACTTGCGATTTAAGTGCCGAATATTTTAATAAGTTTCTTCAACGTAGCACATTACTGTGTTAGCAGTCCGCCATCTTATCTTCAAAGTAAAACCGTATTTTGAAGTTCCGATACAAAGCACAATATAAATTCGTATCTTCAATTGAAAAGTTTGTAATAGCAAATTACCGCCACAAGATAGTTAACTAATACAGGATACACAGGAGGCGCTGTCGTGCCATTTCAACGTTGTTAATAATCTTACGTTTTAACAGATGTTTTAAGTAGTTCGAGCGATGTTAACAAAACGGGCATCTATTATTCTTGTACAGTTGCAAAAATGTTTAATTATTTATCCAATTCAATTAACTTAAATCAAGCAAAACAATACCTGGTTTTAACAGTTGGAGCTTCGTAAATTTCTCAATGAGGGCGTTACAATCAATTCGGCCATGCGACAGTGACGCCCAAATGGAACCGACATGAACTAATACAAGACCACAGACTATATAATGTACAGATTAGATATATAAGAAAAATCAGTGTTGCAAACATTTATAGTCAATATCATAGACATAGTATGTTTGCACTATGCTCAATAGACGAACAGAGCGTGGGAGCGAGAACTTATAATTAATTACATATTGGTTAAGATAAAAGGAGATAGCGAATCGAATGACACTTGCTATGACCCCCTAAAACCCCTGACAATTCTGTTGGAGTTTTTTTTATTTAAATAGTTAATAATCTTTGACGAAACTGTAAATATATTATTTATGTTTTTTGTTCAGTGAGTGAATGTGAAATTAAACAACGTAATAATTTAAATAAATACACTTTTACGGGTTATTAAGACAGGCTTGATTACACTGTTGATTCACATATTTTCCCGATTTGGGTTTAATATTAAATCGTAAAACTGATTTCAATTATAGATTTTATCTTTTTATTTTGATTTATTATAATATTTTACTGCTTTATTTAGAGTTAGAAGATATTTGCAGGGAAATAAAATAATATTTGTTTACGCTAGTGTTTGAAAAAGATGATGACGTCATAAATGTCGATAACCGATCATAAGCTTCATAGATATTTAGTGGATAAGATAATATGAATTATTAATATCATACGGATAATTTTTATTCAGGATGGAATTCAAATCAATTATTTTTTTTGTATCTGCACACTTAATATATAGTTTGTATAGATTTATACAAAGTTGTATTTTTTATTATTGACTTTGATTTGCAATAAGGTAATTTACTTATGTTTAATTTATTAAAAATATCAGATTCATCAATAAAATGTTAAAATACCTGGATGTTTAAAGTTTTTGGTGCAAATTGAGATGCTCTATACATTTCTCCTTAGTTTTTTTACACGGTATATGCACGATATAGTGCTTTGACCACAATCTCACCTGATGTTAAGTGACAATGTGGTCCAGGATCTTAAACACACTAAACCTAGGTACTGCTTCTCAAGTGATGCTGCCGGAACACATCTATTGGTATTTGGCAACAGGTTTTTCAAACTTGAGGGTGGTAGCTACCCAGGTGTGCATCATTAGAAAATTCCCTAACATTATACTATGGTTTCCTCAGGATGTTTTCCTTTACCGAAACCTCAGGCCGATTTTAGAGTTGGATAGGTGGGATCGAACCCGCGTCGATTGACGCAGAATCCGAACGCACTACCCACTGCGCCATCATTGCTGCAATTAGTATAGAACTTGCACGCGGTACGTAAAGCTTGAGGTCATATTTTATTATAGGGCTTATCTTTCCAAATTAAATAAAATTAAAACGCTTATAAATGTATATTTGTTGTTAGATTTTAATTTTGATTTCAATATTTAGCTTTATTAATGGTCCATTTTGAAAGAATAACAAGAAATTAAGACTTTGAACAACCCATAATTTTTTAGTACAATGGGAATAAATAATAACATTCCACGTGGCTTTTATTTCTCCTAAATATTTTTGAAACTGTAGTTTGTAGTATTTTGTTACACAAATTTCTATAAGAAATGTAATATTCTTTTTTTACACTATTATTTAGATTATCTTTTACTTGGAGATTATGTTTTGTATCTTTTGAAATTATTCTATTCTCGTAATAAATAGTGAACCTATTCAATAATATATGATTATAGCAGAATCAGTAGTGTAACTACACCATCTGAGGCCTGTGCCAAAGTCATTGGCAAAGGCTTAGATGGCCTAGTATAAATCGTCACATGGTTATTTGATTTTAATAAAACTATTAAAGTGTTTAAATATTTGGTCGTGTCTAACTTTAATTGTATTTATAAAATTTATTGAATTATGTTAAAAATTATTAGTATTCTTCTGAGCTCGCGGTTTCGTGAACACCACTGATTAGAATATACCGTCGATAACACATTTATGATTAGTTATAACAACATTATTTCACGCACACTTCTGCAACTTGTTTTTGTAACGGCTTTTAACTAGCACAGTGAGTCTCGTCTATACTAGGTCTATGGTCAATATTATCATAGTCACATTTATTAAAAGTAAATTTTTTATAACAACAGTATAGCATAAAATATGGAATAAGCAATAAAGATTATCAGCCTAACCACTTTTAACAAGATTTTTAAAGCGTCAGCAATGTTGTTTGTATGTGTCTGAGCATTGGCCATAATTTTTACTTATATATTTATAGCTGAAAATTATTATTTTATTATTGGTCAATCGTTATCGTCCATCGAAACTTAGCTAATTTTTTATACGCCCCGATAATTATCGTACGGGTTGAGAACGCTGACAAAATGAGGATTATGTGTTGCTAGATGGCAAAATGCTGTCGACTACGTATATTATCACTAGATGGTGCTACAAACAAAAACACTAAATATTTTATTAGGAAGCGCGGGAAACTTCAATATAGGCGGTCGTGATTTTTTGTTGTAAATTGTATTTTAGCAGTTTTATGATCAGTAGAGTGTAAATGTGTGTATTTTTATGTAAATTATTTTTTTTAATAGTTTCTTTCTAGTTTTTACTGTTATTTAGGTAAGTTTTTTTTTGTTTCATATTTTACTTAGGAGGCCATAAACGAACCCTCTTATCCTGGGGCTATAGTGCCACCAGCAGTTGCATATGTTACTATTAGCTCTTCTAATATTAAAAATTCTCACACGAATATGAGGGGTATATATGCAAAAGCGCTACTATCCACTTTTTCAAATTTTTCGTAATACCACAAAAACCCATATATTGTACTAGATTTATGCTCTAGTTGTCATTTGAGTTATATATCATAGCAAATTAATATTATTTTAGATTAGTACGATTAACCTACTTTTTAAACAATGTAAAATTTATAAAAAAATATTGAAATAGTAATAGAAGACCTTTTGCATCCCATCAGTAGATAGAGGCGATTTTGCATCTGCATCTAGAGGATAGAAGCGTATTTATTCCTTTAAAAGTCGATTGAATGGTATTATGCAATCAATAATTCAAATTTCAAAAATTTATTATTATTGTAAATTTTATTTTAAAACTAGCTGTGTACCCGTGGCTGCGCCCGCGTTACATATATTCTTCACTTCGGTTTACTTTTTATGCGGAATCCTATTTTTTTTTAGCACTAAGATTAAAAATAGACCCTTCAATTTTATTTATTAGTATAGATTTATCTTGGAAAGTTTTATTCGGTTTGGAATAAAATACTTGATGAAATTTTCTAATGTCTTGAGCATTTAAAGTATTGCATCTTAATTTCGCACATTTCTTATGCTTACAACTTGTAACATCCGTTATATTTGGTGGCTTCTTAGCAGAGTACCTAAAACAATAAAATTACCCACCCAGTTTAAAACCAATAATGGTACAAATTATAACATTACATAGAAGTTGCAAAAACTTGTTCAAAATAAAGAATAGTTGTTCTACGAATTGGAACTGTCGTGCGTCTTGCATAAACACGACCTATAACTATAAGAATGCAAAACTAATCTTTCGCGCCTTTAATGTTGCGTTTCCACTGATATTCATTCCGACTCCTTTTCCTCGTCTTATTCACTTGTGTTGGAGTAATAGATATTTCCATTTTCTAACTGTTTTTCTATTTAAAAACACAAAAATAGAAGCGTATGGTAAAGCAAAATAACAGTCGGGGGCGATTACAATCTATATAAAATACTATTCTGTGATTGGTCGAATCATGATAGTGGCGCTTTTGTGATTCAAGTTTTTACAGAAGCGGTTTTGGACCTAATATCATAAATGAAATGTAATTTTGTACAGGTTGGAATATACTTTGGACATATTTTATTGAATAAACCAAGTAAAATTAGAAGAGTGTTACCAATACTTAAAAAAACCTTCAGAGCTAAAAATAGGATAGAAGCGTTTTTGCATCTATACCCCTCATATAGCGATTGATGTAAAATAAGATGATTCTAGTGTAGATACAGATGAATCATGGTTTCAGTCAACCAAAGAATCGCATAGAGCTACAAAAGATGCGTAGGAGTTGTAATAAAAGAAAGAGAACGAATAGTTCATTACATGAAAACATTTACACTAATTGTCAGTGCATGGACTCTGAAATTATTACTGATAATATCAATACTTAACATGTTTCAACAGCCAATAATTTATGATAAAAAACTAAACACTCCATTAACTGATAATTCTGTTCCAAATGTTATTAATTACTTTACAATAAAGGGGGCTACATCTATAGGAAGAGCATTATACGTAGACACAGACTATGCGCCCTACATTGTTCACGTACAGCGGATTGAATCCACATCAAATGATGGAACAACACTTCACCCAGTAACATTTGGCAATTTTTTGAAAACGAATGGCATACATAATGTAACTAATGGTAGTTTAAAAATAGGCCGTAATTGTATTACTCTTTCTATTTCATTATAGCATCATCTTTCTACCCTTTTCCCATTTTTATTTGGGGTCGGCGCAACATGTCTTCTTCTTCCATTCCTCTCTAATTGTTGTCATCTCCGCATTCACTCCTTTCCTAAGCATATCATCTTTCACACAGTCCATCCATCTGTTCTTTGGTTTTCCCCTTCCCATGTAACCGTCCACATTCATATCCAATACCTTTCTTACAACATCTTCTTTCTCCCTGCGCATCACATGTCCATACCAGGACAAACGACCGCCTTCTTAACTTGTCTGCTATTGGCGCCACTTTCAAACTTCCTCTAATACGAGTATACTCATTCCTAATCCTATCCATTCTTGTTACCCCACACATCCATCTCAACATTCGCATCTCAGCTGCATGTAATCTTCTTCGTCCGTCACCTTATTGGGTAACATTCTGATCCATACAAGACGACAGATCGTATTATGTTCTTGTAAATCTTCCCCTTTAATTTAATGGGGATTTGCGGATCACACGTAGTAGCATATGGTGATGCTAAATCATTTTTTAATAATAAGAGTTTGGAGTAAAATTGATTAAAAGCCTTTATTCCAACATTTAGTGTGACACGTATGTATGTGTTTGGTGCGAGATGTTCCTACTGAATGGACGCCAGATGTAATTAGTGAAAATATTAATTTACCAATAGTTTGTGGTAAGATTTTAAAAGTGAGATGGAGAAATTATAAGGTTATAGTTGTAGGTGCACCACTGTGGAAATCTTCACAGACTGTTATTGTAACTTTTGATTGTCAGGTTCTACCAAAAACGGATATTTCTATGTTTTCATGCTTTGCCTGTTGAATTATATACCTATCCAACTATCCAATGCTATAATTGTTGTCGGTTAAATTCAGCTACAATGTCGTTCTAAGCCTAATTGTTACAAATGTGGTAAGGAACTTACGGGTGTACCTTGTAATGCTGATGAAAATTGTGTTAGTTGCTGTATGTGTGGAGGTTATCACTTTGCTAATAATAAATTATGTGCAGAATTTTCACGACAAAAGCAAATTAAAATTACTATGACTGAGAACTGTATACCTTATCCAGAAACCTCAAAGCTGTTTCCTCCTATAGCATGCTCATACTCTGAGGTTCTAGCTTCAAATACATCTACACTTGTTAGGCCTAATTCAATTAATAAAAATTGCAGTGTGTCATTTAAAAAAACTGTTTATCGTGAACAATGACAATTAATAAAGGTTATGACCAGGTAGCACATAATTAATTCATTAAAGATTATAATATTAGTTCATCTCAAAATGGTTGTGGTTATAAAAATACAAATGAACAAGATCAACAGTCTATCCGTGAAATTATTATAGCACTCATTAAGTTATTCACTCAAACTCAAATAATACCGTCCAACGAGGTTACACAACTTTTTACTGTATTAGAAAACACACACCCCTTTACAATGGATCATCAGATAATTCAATGGAATACCCGAAGCATTAGTAATAAGAAACATGATCTTATTTACTTATTAAACAAATATAAATCTATCATAGTTTATCAGAGACTTGGCTGAAGCCGAGAACTGTATTTAAAATAAATGGTTTCTCCTGTGTTAGAGATGATCGGCAAGATGGCTATGGAGGAACAGCTAAATTAATCAAAAGCATCTTTTCTTATACTGTTATTTTTCTTACTTATTTTGATGACTTTTCTATAGCTTCCATTCAATTAAATAATATATGCTTTATTTTTGTACATTGCCATATACATATGTATACTTGTACTTCTAGTTACAGTAAGTGACTATTTTCCGGTTTTAATTTCAATAAAAGATATTAAATATGAGAAAATATTAGTTAATAGAATAAAACATTTTAAACCTATGTAATGATAATACTAAAAAGTTATTAAAGGAAAAAACCAAGAAGCTTGGAAAGCATTTTGCCTTTCAATTTCACCAGCAACAAATGCATCAGAAGTCTGGCGCTTTAGATTTGGTTTGGGTAACTCTAGGAATTTAAAATTTTGTCCTTCAATGGCTGCAATCTTCATAGACCACCTAGCTCCACCAATGGTACCATTTATAGAGCATATTCATGGTTACTTATTTAACTCCACACCATCTGCTATAAACAATAGCTCAATTATTTATATATCAATTAACCATAAAAATGAGACAATAGGACAACAATAGAAAGCACCATGCCCTCTCTGTCACTCATGTCCCCACTGTCCTCCATGTCATCAAAAATAAGCAAAGGATTCTATACCCCCGGCTCCATTCGTGAGGAAACCATACTATGTTTTCTAATGATGCCCGCCTGGGTAACTACCACCCTCAAGTTCGAAAACCTGTCTCCAAATACTAATAGGTGTGTTCCGGAATCATCACTTGAGAACCAGTACCTCTAGGCTTAGTGGGTTTACCATCCTGGACTCCATCGTCACTTAACATCAGGTGAGATGGTGTTCAAAGCGCTAAGCTTATATACAGTATAAAACATAGTTTTTTTTATTTACTTTTAACGTAGATTTTTAATTTATCCCTAACACTTACATTACAACATACGAATGATCTCAACAACGACACGTCGAATATTAAATGCAAATAGCGGATTAAGTTGGAATCGTTGAGTCCAGAAAATTATTCGCACGAGAATACTCATAGTGTGAATGTGGGATCGGGGTTATGGACATTTTCAAATACATTTACAAACTAAATGTATAAAAAACAACAATACAATATTTAGCATTAATTATTTATTTATTTATATAACAAACATACAAAATTGTCATTGTCGAAAACTTACATTAACAATAATGAATAGAAATTATATTTCTTGAGCCCCATTATCCCATAATAATTATATTATATATATTCGACTCACCTATATTATTAACAAAATTATCTCATAAAATGTTATATTCTTAATGCATTATAAAAAATCTCCCGTGCGCAATATAATAAGTAGTGGATTCTTAAACGGAGATTACTTTTGAATGTGAGGTCCAGGTAGTAATCAACATAACTAAAATTTAAGATATATCACAATTAACAAAAAAAAAAAAAAACTTCATAGGAACCTCCTTAATACAGATAACAAAAATCAGTCTATAGCCTGTCATAATTGTAATACAAATCAACATATTATAAGATTTTAGATATATTTAGCCTCTATAATTTTGAGAATCAATAAGTAAACAATTCTTACAGTAAAGTAGTATTATACTACTAGTGATAATAATAATGTTAACAAAACTATTTACAGATTATCGAAAAACATGTTAGTTTAAAAAAAAATACAGATATGCACAAGAAACACTCATATATTTTTTAAATTTCTGCTATATTATTTATACAGTAACATAACAGTTTAAATTGTCACCATTTAATAATCATTATAATATTAACCATTAATTGATCTATAATTTTTATTGGTACCAATTCATCAATGGTAAGTTTGTATAAGTGCGAATTCATAACACTTAACATTATAATTAGTTATTATTTATAATATAGAGAATCAAAGAACGATTATTCTTATTGTCGACATTAATCACATTATTATAGATAGATATCGAAGCACATCCTAAAACTAACACATCGCATTGCATTTGCGCATAGCAAAGTAATAGATACCGTCGCGTGTTATTTAGTATAATATTATATTCGCAATACAGCCACCGATAAGATTTTATGGTTGCAACACACAGCGGGCGCGTCAGGAGGACAGCGCGATGTGTCTCTAGAAGACACGTCAACGCGGAACCCGTCCGCTGTGTGTCGAAACCATTATAGAAGCCACGAGCGACTAAATTAATCGTATACTTAGTTATTGGCAACGTGTGAGTTCAAATCTTACCGTTATAGTGAAACGGTGACCACATTATTCTAAAACTATCCAAGTAATTTTTACGATACATCAGAATTCACGTTCCATTTTATTATTTTCGAATGGGCGTCACTCAAACGCAATAACTAACATTATATCAATTAAATTACCACCAATATTATTTACATAGTAACACTATATGAAAGTTAAATACTGGACAGATACTGCATTTCGTCAAAATCTCCTATGTAAATATTTACCATAAGCCAAGGGAATCCTGACACTTGATAGCTGAGATGCCCTTATATATTATATAACACAACAAAAGACAACAATTAACATTTAAATGTAAGTAAACGCTAACTTTGGAATAGAATGATTTGTATCCATTTTTTAAATGGATAGGTAAATATAATAATTTATATGAAATTGATTGGATCATCGTCAGATCTATGGGAGTCGCTTCGTGTGTGTCTTCATGTGCCGAGTGATCATGTCGCGCCTGCAGGCGGCGTACGGGCAAACCGTGCACCTGTACGGTTTCTCACCAGTGTGGGTGCGTTCGTGAGTAGTCAAATGATCGGATCTCGTGAAAACTTGATTACAAGATTTGCAAGCGTACGGCTTTACACCAGTGTGGACCCGTGTATGCCGTGTAAGCATATCTGAACGAGTGAACCCCCTGTTACAGAATTTGCACTTGTACATTTTTACCGAGTCCGGTGCTTTGTTTCTGTGACGGGAAGCCATGTGCTTGGCGAGATGATCGTGTTTCGAAAAGGCTTGACTGCACGAGGCGCACGGAAACTTTGAATCGTTGCGCGGCTCTTTGTTCTGCGTCGCCGGTTGCTTCTGCGTCTTCATTGATAAATCGAGAGGTGCTTCGTCCATGTCACTTAAATGCTCTTGATTGAGTGTTTCGTACAGGCACTGCGATTGAGGTAAGTGCAGATTTGGCGGGTATTGGTTGTTATTGCGCAAGTGTACTGACAGTTTGTTTAGTAACTCCGAAAGCCGTCGTTGCTTCTGTTCAGGGCTTCGGAGTTTCGGTGTTGTTTGCGCTATCCTGCCGGGAAGTCCGCCACTGCCTTCTCCATTTTTTCCCTGGCTCCAACCTGTATGGACAAACAATCAATAATTATTACCCTATTTACTGACATAAAAGAGTTTAATTAAAAAGTTCAATAAAATGCATAGTCAAGTAAAAAATAGCCAGATTATTAATTACTACTTAATGTATGTTATTTGGAAACTGTTGATTAACATGATGAAAAATAGTGTAGTTAAGTAAGGTAAGTAGATAGAAGATGAAATGTTGATAGTGGCCTGTGCGGTCGCAGATCATTGATGGAAACAAGACAGAAATGTAACCTTTGATAAATATTTCACTATATTACAGTAATAACATTTGTCCGCCTTCGTAGAACTGATGTGATATTATAAGAAAACAACAAGAAAACCTTAAGTTCGTGAACAATTAAAACAAATACGTCGTATCATGTTACAGATCGGGTCCGTTGCGAATAAAAAAGTTTTCATATTTAAAAAAAGATTATTTAATACAAGCTATGTCCTGCCGTTTTCGCTCGTAACCTAACATTTCCTATTCGTTCCAATATATAATAAATAATAATAACAGTTTACGAATAGCGTTTCAGGAGAACATTTTATTTGACTTCATTCACTACGGATCAATTTAATTTTTATACTTAATTATTTTCTTCTTGTAAACATCGACATAGATAAACTGGATTTATGTGTTAACAGACTTTAACTTTTTACTGTTAGGAACAAATCTATAAATTGATAATAAAGAATTATTACAGAGTACTGAACAAAATCTTTAAAATTTAATCATTATTATAAGTAGTTTCAATTATTTCGTAATCACACGAGTGTTCTAATGGTTTTGCGACAAGGTAGAGATTTCTAAGAAATAAAAGATAACTTAGATATAAAAGAAAACATTAATAATTTTATTGTTTCATGTTAAATAATTACCTTTGTATGTTTTTATTTAAAAAAAGTTTTTTAATGTATGTAATTTTTATTTACTTACGGGCAAGCCGTGGTCAGTTGTAAAAGTTTTGTATTGTATATTAATCGAATAAAACATCAGGATGTCCAGCTATTTTTTACAATAAAAAATTATCTCGTGAGATGTTTAAATTTGAATGAACAGTAAGTAGTAGTTAGTTCGCTGTAACTTTGGTACAAATGCCTTTTGACCGAGAATCGTATCTTTGACTTCTGATTGGTAAAACGGTAAAACCAATCAGATGTCTACACGGTTTTACAATAGAAGTCCCCTAAAGTTTTGAGCCCAGGGATATATACCACAACTCGTTTCAAACTCATTTTTTTTTACGTTTACCTGCGGTATGCAGGTAAGGATTAAGAGGCGTCGCTTTACGAGGCGCTTCGGTAGTTGAGCGTTTTTATTCAAGATAACTTATGCTTTTGCCAATTCACTGTTATTAATACGTCTCTATTTTTTTTTCAGACATTAGGATTCGTAAAATCAATGCGTCATGTTTGAGCTACAACTTAAATGCGTCAAAAATTTAAAAATGTTTTGTTATTATATATACATACATATATATACATTATACATAAGACACATATTAAAATTTACCCCAGAATATATACAACTGTAATACCAAATCTTATCGAATTTGATCCAGTATTTTTTTTTCGCCGATTTGTACACGAATTAATAAAAAAAAAAAAACATACGGAACGGACGAATCGAAATTTCAAAATGTGTTCTGTTATCAATTGTAAAGCTCCGCAGATTATCATTTCCTTATAGAGTCGTCTATTAATCACGTGAAGGACGAGGGCTTGGAAAAAAATCACGCAACAAGAGGGAGGGGAGCGGTTTGTGTAGTGAGATATCCTTCTATCAGATCTATCCTTTCTTTGAACTCCGAATGCTAGCCTCAGAATTCCACAGTTCCTCTGCGTGCCATCTGTAAACACTAACCTACTGACGCAATACTTATATTTTAACCTCTTGAGCACTAACCTGGCGTTTACGCCAGCTTTCCATTGTTTCCCTATTGTCTCATTTTTATGGGTAATCGACATATTAAGAGCATGTAACTAATTAAATGTACTCGACCAAAGTTATGATATTTTTAATATTACCTTGTCTTTAATTAAGCATAAATTTAAATAATATTTCTTCCTGTAGTCTATCCGTTTATACACTATAATTTTAATAACCGACTTTAATTTTCTTACAATAGTTATGTAAGTATTCAACTCGCGAAAACTTTTAAATGGCCGTCAGTATTTTTCATTGTATTTATTCTAGTATGTATCTGTAAGTTTTCCTGAAATAAATATGATGAAAATATTATAAAAAAAATATCCAAGTGTTAAATACACGTTGTAGGTTTGAACGCGCAATCTCTAAAGATCTATGCCGAAAAGTGACAATGATCTAAGTCATAGTTACCGAGCAACCACTTCTAAAATTTTACAGAATTAAATTAGTTCATAACTGTATTTAAAGATTCTGATAATTTTATATACTAACTATGCCCGCGACTTCGCTCGCGTGGAATTCAAATAAATATATTCTAATAGACAGCCTAAATTTTTCCTCTAGATGCAATTTATCTATGTACCGTCTCGCCCCGTTCGGCCCCTAACCGCGTTGAAGGTCACTTTGATGTGACCAGGGCACCTCCCAGTCAGCCTTTCTAGTGGAGTTTAAAGTTCCCTCCCCTTTTTCCCTTGGTTTAGCAATGCGGCAGAGTCCAGACTCCCCCGAAACTATGCACCAGGCCATCTTGCTCTAATAGGCCTGAATAGCGGCCTGCACAGCATACTTACTTTAACCACGTTGTAATGAGTGTCACCCCCCGCCTCAGGCCTACAACGGCCTTATGCCTCTGCTTCCCACACTTAAAACATTAGCCTCACCAGTCTACCCCCGAAGGACAGACTGAGCGAGTGTGACCCAGGCCCAAACACCGGAAGCGATGCTGGAGCATAGATCAAACCGTTCAGGCAGCGCTCGCCATATTATAGAATTTTTGCCGACTTTGATTAAAAATATATTGTGATTAATTATTGAAAATATACATTTCCAAAATAAATAGTAGCTTACATACAATATACCTTTCTAAACAGTGAAAAAAATTTCTAAATCGGATCAGTAGTACCGAATATTAACTCAAACATCCAAATTTACAAACTTTAAATCTTTTTACAAACTTATAATATTAGTAAAGATGTTATTATGCATACACTTCATTATTATGGTTTTCAATTAATCTAGATAAACGCTATTTACGAATTATATATTTATAAAAATATAATCTAAATGTATATACGGAATATATACTACAATCATACCAAATTTCATCCAATTCGATCCAGTAGTTATTGCGTGATTGGCGAACAAATTAATAAACAGACAGACAGACCGATAGGCAGACAGATACATAATTTAAAAACCATCGAAATGTGTTCTGGTATCGATTCTCAACTATATTCATTCTCATTAATTCATTTTTTTCTGAAATATCTTCATTGTACAGATTTCGTCCCTCTAGCCTTTTATTATAAGTTTTTTTTTTATAATGAACAGCACAGTGACTGTACTGGACCTGATGGTAAGTACAGTACAATCCAAAACAGCGGCGACTGACACTGAACAGAATTCAGTGCCAGTCACCGCTGTCATGCTGGCCTGCTTAAGTACCTCTTCACGCCTCTTTTGAAGGACCCAATATCGTATGAAGGAGGGAACACGCTGACAGGAAGTCGGTTCCACAACCTCACAGTGCGACAAAAGTAAGAGTCAGCAAACTTTTTGGTTCTTGAAGTTATGGGTGTCACCGTGAAACTGTGACACCGAAGTCCCGCCCGCGTGGTTCTGTTATGGAATGGAGAGGAGGGGATCAGGTCAAAGAGCTCTTCAGAACACTCGCCATGATAAAAGCGGTAAAATACGCTTAGAGAGGCTATGTCCCTGCGCAATTGAAGCGGTTCTATGGAGTTGGTGATGTCTGTATCATTTACAATGCGGACAGCGCGCTTCTGCATCCTGTCTAAGGCATCGATGAGATATTTAGCGGATCCATCCCAGAGGTGCGAGCAGTATTCCATGCACGGCCGAACCTGGGCCTTATAAAGAAGGTACAGCTGGTCGGGCAGGAAAAACCGTCGCACTCTGTTTAGGATTCCGAGTCTCCGAGATGTTGTGGAGATGACATGTTCGATGTGGTCCTTGAGGTTTAGGTCGCTCCGAATATCCATTCCCAGGAGATTTAGTCTGTCACGCATTGCAAGCTGGGTGTTCTGAAGGGTAGGGGTTGGGTGAAAAGGGGGATTTTCTATGAGTAAAGGCACATACCTGCGTTTTCTTGGCATTGAACTCAACTCAGTATAGATTGTACCAAAGAAAGTACAAGTGATATAGGAATGGGAGACCTATATAATTTTCTAGAAGTTAGCTTACTATAGGAGTTAGCCTATGTGTTTTCTTAGATTAGGTAACAATATATAATCATAGGGAATGAAGTTAAAAGAAAACAATTAGTACAATCTCTTCCAATAATAATGGAGTGAATACTCGTAGTTACAAAGGAAATAATTATTGTGGAATCAATATCGCGAATAGAACTTTACTCCGAATACTTACTTACTTTTAAAACGGTCTAATGAATTGTGCAAAGGGGCGCAAAATGACGCAGTGGTGGACCCCAGCCCACGTGCTGTCAATAGTGAAAATGTTATGCTAAATATTTTCCTATTGCTTTTGACGCGTTACGTATAATATATTACACAGCATACATACGATGCATTTACATAATTATAATAAATATTAAAGAGTAACGAATCACATTTATTCAACTCGCATTAACAAATTTAAACACTTGCCAATAAAACCGCGCATTGAATCGGATTTTATTTAGTTGATTTTTTACCAGGAAACCTAATTATTTTCAAAAATAAATCTAACTTTAGCCATATCTATAAGAAAAAGGCTAGTCAAAATCAGCCCATCCGTTCAGGAGATTAGTCGGAACAAACAGACAGACAAATAATTTAAAAAATTGTATTTTAGTATGTGTAAGGATACACATTCTCATACCTATATATTAAATAAAAAAATAGTTTATTTTGATGTTACAAACATACACTTCAATTTTATCTCATTGTATAGTAATCAATAAGTAATCGCTAGATTTAAAAAATACATTAATAATTTATTCTAGTATTGTTCTGAATTTAAATAAATAATAGATGATTTCGATAATCATAATGCAGATTTAAGTTCGTTGTTTATTTAAGGTATAGTCTATACTCTATAGTATTACCTATATAAACATGTAAAATTGATTGTTTGTTTGTTATGGATAAACTCAAAAACTGCAAAATCGATGTTATAATTTTTTTCACCTACCTGTAGTAAACTACATCAGTGAGTAATCTATGTTGTACATTCTTTATTTAGATAATTCTACAGACCCGTGCGAAGCCGTGGCTGGTCGATAGTTGTAAATAAATTTATAATAATTATCTAGGACTATTTTAATGTGTTACTAATAATCTATATAAATTGTTATGTATAAGATTTTGCATGACTAATTTAACATTAATGTTACTAAAGTTTGTAACTGAAACTGCAGTTGAGCTTTTAAGATCACTTTCATGAGTATATAGAAGTATTTTACCTAAACCTAAGTACTTAAACAGAACTGCTCACTGAAGACTGTATTATGAAGTAATAGAGAACATATAAACAACAACATAATAATTATCGCATGCTGTGTGAGCATTGCAATCATACGAAACTTTATATTACTTGACCTCATCCGGAAACACTGCTTACGTGCTTAGCGTACGTTCGATTGATGCGCCGGCGCATCCAGAACATTTATTTAAAATATATAAATACATAAAAATATATGCATCAGCACCTTCACATTACGAATATTATAATGTATACATACATGTTTTGTTTTTTCTTATGCAGGTTCAATAATTTGCGTAATTGAACGATTCTGAAAGAGATAGAGAGAGAGAGGGACAGCGATGAGAAGAAACAATGATGTCCCTTTAGAAACACTTTCGTTTGTATGTAATGGGTGTTCCACGCGACTCACAGAGCGGACCGGTACGGAACAGTAAGGCCGGCGAGTTGATGGACCGGTCGAGGCGGCCTAGCTCATTCGATACACGCGGCTTTGGAGCGCGTAGGCTCGGCTCGGCGCGGCGCGGCGCGTTCATATCCTTGCACGTATATCGTACTACTGACTAGCCTATCGAATAACCACGGTCATAATCACATTTATTTTGATAAAGGATAGTTTTGGTTTTGCAGGTTTGCAGGTTCTGTTCCTGTAAAGAACTGTGTTGTCACATTGAATATACATATAAAATAAATATTAGAATTATTACAAAGGTTACAACGCTCGAGACACGTTTCTTATGCAGAAAGTTAGATCACCGTGTTGTATAGAATGTGGAATTCTTAATGATTGTGCATCAAGTTTTGGTGGAGTGTGTTAAACAATTAATACCAGACTAGATTTCATTGATAAATTTCCGTTTCGGATAAATGCGTACACTTTTTTAAAATAAAAATACACCACTCGATATATTCTGAAAATATACTCGAAAATTCTGGATGCCATCTCTATAAGGGATATAATGTGAAAAAAAATTTCCCCGAGCTAATATACGAGTGAAGCCACAGGCACAGTTAATAACAGATGAATAATGAAAAAAAAAAACAATTTCGAAAACGGAAAATAATTCAAATTCCAACATTAATTATTCGCTTATAATGAAAAAGTAAGAATTCGGTTAATTCCTTTACATTTATATTAACTAGTTGTGTGCTTTCGACTCCGCGCGCGTTTTATACATTCTTCACTGAATAATATAATTTTTAAATAATCTCTGAAAAATAATGTTTTGATAGTGCTGTCCATAAATTCAAGCTAAAACTGACCACTGATTATTCTTTTCCATTTTTTTTTTGTGTTTTGATTTATTTATCCAGGATCCTAATTATTTTTCTGAAATTATTTTTGATACTAACAAAAATCAAATTAGAAAAAATAAAGCAGCGTAAGTTACGCGGAGTGACTTCAGCTATCTGGAAAAAAGTGCCGTAGAAAACGGTTTAGACGTTTCGGATATTACTCGGAATAAACTGACAATTAAAAAAAAATTGTGTTGTTGATATTTTATGTATATACATTCGTATGTGTTTAGTAAAAACAATATTATTTTGATATTACAAATATACACTTCTATTTTATTTATTAGTATAGATATTATGAAGGCTTCTCAACTTACGAAACCTTAATAAAATCGATGCCTAACTAGAGAATATTTCTTTAGCGTTTTAATAATCCCCACGATATAATTTGTTTTTATGTAAATTTTTTAAATTGGCTTAGGTCTTTGACCGCAATTTCGCCTGATGATAAGTAACGATGTGGTCCAACAGTATGATAAATGCATTAAGCCTAGAGGTACTGGTTTTCAAATGATGCTTCCGGAACCCACCTATTGGTATTTGGTGATAGGTTTTCAAACTTGAAGGTGGTAGGTATTATTAGTAAATGTCATAACACCATTCTATGGTTTTCTGACGACGTTTTCCTTTACCGAAAGCTTGGGCTCATTTTAGCGTTGGATAGCTGAGCTCGAACCTGAGTCTTTTGACGCGGAATCCGGTCGCACTACCAACTACGCCATCATCGCTTCACCGCACGCACAATTTCACTCGCACTCGCTTGCATAGGTATATAACAAATAAATAAATAAATAAACTATGCGCTTGCACCTATCGCAGTTGAGAGGAGATGCGGAAGGATTCGTGTTCGGTAAGCCGAGGTGTGCGCACGCATGCCTGGTTCGCTCGCTCCAATTCGATATCGATTTTTTCGCTTTCGTTCCGTGTCGTAGCTGTGTGTCTCCGTGACGTCAGTTATTGGTTTTCAGTAACCGAGGTGACGCTGACTTGCTTCGCGTCGAGTGCCGATTTGTAGCGAGTTTAATATTCGGTGTTGTAAATTTATTTACAACATCGTTTATTTCGAAAAACTTACCTTTTAGTACGCGCGCGTGTTACATATATTCACTCTTAAGGTGTTGTCACTTTTTGACATTTGAAAAATCCACTTTCGTAGAATTGTGGTCACCACTGGAAACCTAACGGTGTAGACAACACATGGTGGTGCGGGGTTTTTCAGGTGTTCCCCGAGGGCCCCCTTCTGGGGTCTCCCAATACCTTTTTTTTTTTTTAATGTGGTAAATGCGTTTACGCACTACTCTTAGCTATTGCATTAGTGAGACCGGAGTCCCCCAATGCAATAGGTAAGGGGGCACGGAGGGACGAACTCCGTGCCAGTGTGGGACTCACCCGGGCGTGAAGCGCCCGGAATTACCCACTAAAACCCCCCGGGGCCGTCCGCCGCATTTGGGATGGGGGCGACATGGGCTGGCTTTCGCAAGCACCGCGACCTGGCGTAAATTCGGTGCGTTGCCGCGCCGAATATCCGATTCACACCCTCCCATCTCGCTTCATTCCATCCTCTGGGTGCTGTGTGGGCGTAATCTTGGTCTAACCAAGTGACGTCCTCGGCCCTAGGGCTTGATAAGGATCTCCTCCTAGGCGTCGTAGGCTCCCAATTATCTTGAGTACTTGAGCACTTGGACTCAACGGTCTTTTGTGAGGTTCGTGTAGCCTCTTTAGTTTTTAGGCACGCACCCCTGCCCTTTAGGCAGGGAGGTAGTACACCCCCTGTCTTCTCGCCATCTCGGGATGGCCGTCTTGATGTTTGCGGAGTATCAGCTCCTTAGTTCGTTTGCCAAACTTTTAATTGAAAAGTCTCCAGAACTCGCTCGAAAGTGCATTAATTTAAAAAATAATAGTCCGCAATCTGCCGCGCCTCCATTTAGAGCTACCCCACAAAAAGTCCTACCCGACGCAGTGGCACCGCAGCCAAGGGTACGGTCATAGTTCTCGGAGCTGCTTCATAGCTCCGGGATGTGTTAAGTGTCTGGGTGAGCATCTCACCCAGAGTGTCCCCATCCCAAGGACTCCTCCGACCCCTCCAGCTGTGTGCTGGCAGGAAGGCCACCCCGCGAATTACCGTGGGTGCCCGTGTGCACTCAGGGTAAAGCGGAACCACCCTACAAAGGTTGGTAGGCAGGTTCCCCAGAGAAACCCTGCTCCGTTTCTCGTTCAGTCTCAAGTGCCAGCAATGCCACTGAAGGCTTTCCCATGCGTACCAGGCACGTCGGCAGCGCCTTCAGCGGTGCCGACCCCTCCGTTTGCCTCCCGTCCCGCGATGGCCTCCCTGGATCCGTGGGCTCTGAACCCCCAAACCGCGGCGCAACCGTGCCAGGCCGCCTCTTCTCTGACCCCTCAGGCCACCCCATCCAACCACAGCGGTTTAGACCGAGTGTTTTTCCTCCTGCGCGTCCACGACGTGCAGGAGGTCGTCGCTTTGAACAACTTGCTGAACAGCGATACCGGAAATGTCGAGTTGGACGCAATCACTCGGTACCCAGCCATAGCCATGCCCATCCAAAGTCTGGCCCGTGCCACATATCATCCGTAATCAATGGCTAAGATAAAGCCTTGTCTCTCTTTTTTCAACGCTCGGAAACTCGTTCCGCAGCGTACTCTAATCGCGAATTTCCTCCGCGATCGTCAAATAGATGTGTTTTTCTTGTCCAGGAAACCCTCCTAAAACCCAAGAATTGCAATCTTAGGATAACGAACTATTGTATCGTTCAGAACGATAGATTGCACCCTAGAAGGGGCGGTGGTGCTCTCATCCATTAGAAGCGGTCTCTCTATTGAACGCCGCTACACTCTCCTGAACTCACAAACATAGAAGTTTCTGTGTGCAGTATTGGTATGACTGGCCATCCGTCAATCGTACTAGTGTCTGTATATCTTTCCGCCAATAGCGAACTCCTACTATCCGATCTAGGGAAGCTTCTCACCCTCGGCGATTCAGTCATCCTCGCAGGCGACCTCAACAGTGAGCACACGGTCTGAAACCGCTCGAGGGATTCACTTAACGGGATCATACTCGAGAGTTTGGTACCTGGGCTCAACTGTGAGGTCATCGCTCCTTCAGAGCCTACCCACTTTCAGGCGCCGCTGCCACACGATAGTACACGATAGATAACGATTTTGAAAGGAGTCTCGTTCCCTGTGCGTCTCATACAAGTCGTACATGAACTTGACTCCCACCACCGCCCAGTCGTTCTACATTTAGGTCAACCGAATGGCTCTAGTTTGCCAGCTGTAAAAGTAACTGACTACTACAAGCTCGGCCGTTATCTGAAAGACTATCAGTCCTCACCTCCATTAGATAGGATCCCTGATGTACTGGATACGTCTGCGGACGCGGATCTCGCGATCGACTCTTTGGTTGAGCATCTCAGCATCGGAATCAGGGAGACCTCGAAAGAGGTGCAAGCGGATAACGATAGCCGCTTTATACTTACTGATCACGTTAGAGCCCTGATTACCCAAAAGAAAACCGCGACCCGCGCTCACCACACGTATTTGACCGAGGCAAAATCGAGTACGCTTACGTTCTTTACGTAGAGCGGTGAGAGACCGCATAGATGAGCAATCCGTAACAATATGTGAAACAGTCTCCTTGAGGAGCTGAAATTCTCCTACCTCGCGTACTGGAAGCTTGCGCGATCAGTGAAGACGGACCGTACCGTCGCTAGTATGCCAGAAACCCACAGGGTCTTCTACCCGCATTTGATGATGATGAAAAAGCCGAGTGCTTAGTCGTTAGTCTCGAGCAGCAATGCTCCCCCATTACTGACAACGTTGACGTCCTCCACGTCTCCGATGTAGAGTCCTTGGTACAGGACTTAGACGCCACCGCTATTAAGCGCCTTAAGCCCAGGAAATCTCCCGGTTCGGACGGGATCAGGAATAAAGTGCTTAAGCTTCTTCCACCCCGTCTCATCGCGTTACTGGTCTGCATCTTCAATGCGGCCATTAAAAATCACCACTTTCCAGCCGCTTGGAAAGAAGCGATATTCATAAGCCTGAAAAAGACACCAGGTTAGCAGATTGTTACCGTCCAATCAGATTATTAAGCATAATAGGCAAACTCTACGAGCGGATCCTTCTGAATCGTCTCCTAGTTGTGATAGAGGACGAAATTTTTTTGCCCCCCGAACAGTTTGGTTTCAGAGCCAGACACTCTTGCACGCACCAAGTGCAACGCCGCACGGAGCACATCCTGTCAAATTTTCATCGAATCCTAAGCACACCCTGGCATACGCTCGCTATCTTCTTCGATATTACCAAGGCATTCGACATGGTCTGGTATGCCTTCTATTCAAATTAGTAAAGTTAGGTATCCCTGACACGGTAGTTCACATCCTACGAGATTACATTTCAAATCGTAGTTTCCGCTTTAGAGTAGGGTCTGCTCTCTCTTCAGCCCATCCGATCCGCGCAGGAGTTCTCCAGGGTTTCATTCTAGCGTCTGTCCTTTTCAATCTTTACATAGCATATCTATCCGACCTAAACCCGAACCTGAAAGAACACCCGGTCCCAGGCCGAGAGTGCAGTAAGGTTCATTTAGGTCTGTACGCCGACACGGTCGTTTATTTTTCTTATAGACAAAAAGTTACTCTCAGAGCCCGCATCCAAAAGGCTGTCAACACCTTAAGTCTTTGATACAAAAAGTGGCGTATAGCGATAAACCCTGGAAAGAGCACCGCGATCATGTTTTCCGCAAAAAACAACACCCCTCCACCTCCCATTAAATACCTAGGTTTAGAGATCCCCTGGGCTACCGAAGTCAAGTACTTCGGTGTCCGATTAGACATCCAAATCACTTTCAAACCTCACTTTAAGAAAGTCAAGCACCAGACCGCCATGGTGCTAGGGCAGCTTTTTCCTCTATATAACTCCCGGAGAAAGATGGCCCTCCGCCATAAAGTTACTTTGTATAAAACCGTCGTTAGACCGATCATGACGTATTGTGCCTCCGGCTTTGCCCATAAAGGCTTGGCTTCCTTTCAAGTGATTCAGAATCGCTTCGTAAGGAAAGCCGTAGGTGCCCGAGGGTATCAGAGAAATGTAAGTCCATTACACAGAGTTCTGAACTTACCCTCCATCCATTCCGTAATCAAGTTCCAGTGTTGCGCCTTCTTTTATCGCGCAGAGACACACCCAAATCCGCTCGTATCGAGAACCGTAGCGTACCTTGCTGATCCGTTAGCTCCGAATTCGCTTCGGAGACCGCGAAACGACCCTACCGACCCCGACTATAAAATCACCGCCGCAAATAGGATCTTTCCCCGTCACTCGAGGAAATATGTGAGCCAGCGCCCACGCCCACGGGGGCTGGGGGGCAACTTTGCTCCCCCTCAGGCGGCGACCCAAGACTGTCTCGTTCCCTAACTGGGGAGGCCCTTGTCATCGCCGCCAGCGCGATACAGTGACACTGACCATGCATTGATCATTACACGCACAACACTGTATACACACTCCTGCATATAGCACGCATGTACATAGGTCCTTTTTTATATTAAATAAAAAATGTAGGGATTAGCTAGGATCAAAATTCCGCGGGAGTTTTCACATTCAAGTAGCGGCCAAGCCGAGGTTCGAACCCTTGTGCTAGTTACCTTTTGCGGTTGAGTGCCTTCAGCACTCGCCCCCAAAGTTCGGTGAAGCTGTAAAGGGCTTTCCGATCAACAGCATTAGCTAGGTTAGAAAAAAAATAACCTACGGCATGTCTGACAAGATGAAGGAACCTTCGAAACTGTCTGGCAATTGAGAAAACATCTATTGATAGTTCCCTAAGTAACATACATAAAAATCAGCTTTTATACTATAACGAAAGTATACTTACAATTACAATTTACAGTTTAAGGGTGTCTGGCATGGGGAAGGATCCATGCTAAGTGTCTGGTAATGAATCACGTGAATTTTAATATTATTCCGAATAAAATATATAAAAACTGAGCTTTATTCTATAACGAATTTGAGGTGAATATTTTAGATCGTTAGTCCTTGTTATCTGCCAAATCCACCACAACTCAAGTTTCATAATCTGGGATCGTTGTTACCTGTGTTGGAGACGTATACAGAGAAACTTTCAGCCTTTGTAAAATAACGAAGGTCTGGCTGTCGCGGGCTCTTGGGCTATAATGTAGTCTAATGTAATCTCGATATATTTAAAGTTTACAATGAAATCAGTTTCTCGAATACTTTAAGGTTTGTAAATTTTAGTTCACGTAGGTATACAAATTATATTCTATCATGTTTTAGAAATTCGATTTAATTCCACTACAGTTATCGAAATATCGTAAAGCAGTAAGACATCTATATTATTTCATTACACGTACTCCCATAATTAAATTATAACAGTCTATGTCCTAAGTGAGTATAAACCCTAGTAAAATGATAGGCAAGGAACTATAATACTAAGAAAAACAAAATACAACACGAGTAATTTGAAGCGGAATTAGCAAGATCAACCTTATTACATGAAAAATAACACAGAAACATTGTTGAACGCTTGTAAAGTTGCAGCTTGTCAAAGAGACCGTGCTAATAATGTGTTCTCCATAATAAAATAAAGATATTTTGTATATACCACCCTTATGTGCTATAAAACACTCTCCGTATGTCTTTCCGTTGATTGGCTTATAATTCGAATATCACTAAGTTAGTTAGCATGATTCATTTACACGCATATAATATATGGAACAAGTTATAATATACTTGGGTTATACAGTGAATGAAGTTTACACAAAAATACTCGGCATTAGCATCCTTACACTTAACCAAAGCCATTGAATATTTAACATAAGTGTCTTATACAAGATAGTTGTGTAATAGTGTATTTGATTGGTGTTTGATTTATAGATGAAAATTGATGTTGATGTCAAAAACTTACAAATATAATTAAATAAAATACGTAGACAATACAATGAAAAATAATCAGACAATATTCCTATTGTAAAGAAAAGAAATTACTAAATGGGAGCAGAGTCGCCGGTTTATACACGTATTTTTCATAAAATCATACCTCTTTTTAGTTTTAAATTTGCGAAAGAAGTGTTCCATGAAGAAAGAAAAAATTAGGCGATATTTTAAATGTAAGCATAAGCCGAATCGATTGGCGATATTTTACAGTATTGTATTGAAATAATATGTACAGGTTATTTGTTATGTTAGCAATTATTTTAAACAAACTGTGCCTGCGAAATGCTTCGCATGCGATTCTGTATCGGGAAAATGATGATTTTTGTAATTATTTTTACTGTATTAAATCTCTTAAATATTTATTGGTTTAATATGTTGATTACCCATAAAAATGAGACAATAGGAAGACAATAGGAAAACAATGGAAAGCTGGCGTAAACGCCAAGTTAGTGCTCAAGGGGTTAATTAAAATATTAAAGAATACAATGGTGAATTTTGTATCGACTTCATTCCAAAGTTTTCCTTATAGCTTTTCTCATATACTACTTAATGGAATGAAGTATAACAACCAATACAAAACCATGATCAGATTTTATATATGTGTATAGGTTTTAAAAAAGAATGGAAAAATGTTATAGGCATACACAAGCCTGGTAAAGACGCAAGGTTACCCGATAGTTACCGTCCAATCAGCTTATTAAGCGCAATAGATAAACTCTATGAGCGGATCCTTCTGAACCGTCTCATAGAAGTGAGCATCCGTTCTGGTACATGTCCTCTTCAACTTCTACATAACAGATCTATCCGACCTAAACCCGAACCCGAAAAAAACCCGCTCCCATGAGCTTACATCTACTTCTCTTATAGACGTCCTCAAAACCCCCTTCCAAAAAGCTGTTAACACCTTAAGCCGCTGGAACAAAAGATGACGCATGGCGATAAACCAGGGAAAGGGCACCCCGATTATGTTCTCCGCATAGAACGAAACACCTCCTCGTTCCATTAAATATCTAGGAGTAGAGATCCCTTAGGCTACCGAAGTCAAGCACCTTGGTGTCTATTAGACTTTCGAGTGACTTTCAAACCTCACACTGAGAAAGTCAAGCGCCAGACCGCTATGCTGCTGGGGTGTCTTTTCCGCCTATACGATTCCCGGAGTAAAATAGTCCTCCGCCATAAAGTTACTCTGTATAAACGGTTATTATAACCCATTATAACATATTGCGCTCCTGCCTTTACATATAAAGACTTGGCATCCTTCCAAGTGATTCAGAATCGCTTCTCAAGGACAGTTTTTGGTGCCCGGGTGTATCAGTGAAATGTGAACTGATACTGAGATCTGAATCTGCCCTCCATTCATTCCGTGATCAAATCTCGGTGTCACACCTTCTTTGATCACGGAGAGACACACCCGATTCCACTCATAGTTAAAACCGTATCGTACTCTATCGATCCGAAAGCTCCGAAACCGCTTCGGAGGTCGTGAAATGTCCTCAACGACCCATAACGAAGTCACTTGCGAGAATAGGACCTTTCCTTATCAACCGAGAAAATATGTGTGCCAGCGTCCAAGTCCACAAAACCGCCGGGGACAAGCGGCTAATTTTGTTCCCGCACACACCCCGGGTACCCGTCCCGTGGCGACCCAAAACATGTCTCGTTCCTCAACTGGTTCGTGACGTCGCCATCAGCGCAATACAGTGACACTGACCATGCACTGAGCATCAAACGCACAACACTGGTTACACACTCCTCCACAATACACGTACTTATATATGTCCTGTAAGAAACCTTTTTTTTTTAAATATATTATATAAAAATGTAGAGCTAGGATTAAAATTCCGCGGGAATTTTTACACACAGGTAACAGCCAAGCCGAGGTTCGAACCACTTTGGTAACCCTTGTGCTAGTTACCTTATGCGGCTGAGTGCCTTCTGCACTCGTCTACAAAATTCGGTGAAACTGTAAAGGGCTTTCCGGTCAACATCATTAGCTAGGTTAGAAAAAAACAAAAAAAAAAACATGTAAATCAGTTTAGTGGATCCCGATTTATATGCCAAGTAACAAACAGAAAGACATTAATTCGGATACACTATTAGGGAATGCTTTGTCACCATGCTATGACTTCGTCACGATAATTTTTCGTTAAAAATTTAATATTAGATCAGGATTAGATTTGAAAATACGTAGTTCGAAGCAGTGTCCAGTCGTATTGCCAATGAGTCTTATTGTTTTTTTTTTATTCAGCATCATAAAAATAAAACATAGACCTTGAGAAATGCTACTTAATATGTCGATTAGCAATAAAAGTGAGACAATAGGAAAACATTGGAAAGCTGGCGTAAACGCCAGATTAGTGCTCAGTTGGTTAAATAAACTGGGAAAATTAAAGAGAAATTAACCGCATAGTTAAGGAAAACAATGAAAAAGGTAACTGAAACCCCAAAATATTAATCCTAGTTTATTTACATAATATACCTTGTATCGTAAATTCGTAGTATTTAAAAATTGATAAAATAGTTTCACAATATAGTCGTAATCGGTAAGTCGAGCTCATTAATACTTTTCCTTAATAACATAAACTATAAAATAAACTCTCATTAAAACATAATCTACAAAAAAAAATCTGTAATCCGAAAGTGCTTTAAGTATATATACGTTTTATATTATGTCCTGAAATCTATAAAATAAATTTACCTCAAATAGAAAAAATAAACGGACATAACATAATAAATAAAAATTGTAAACGCAGAATTAAGTTTCGTTTCATCTTTAACATTACCCATTGTCCTGACCTTTGATTACAAAAAAAGACAACAATAAAAAATAAATCTAAAACACGTTAAAAATAAATTTTAATTAATCTATATTTCACATGATGGTAGAATATTGACTATTTTTGAAAATTAAACAAAAAAGCTATTTCCAAAATATTTAATTTATACAATAAAGCTCTTAATATCTACTAAAATATAAAATCATTTGATAAAAATAGAAAATAAATGTCGGACAATTTTTTTTTATATTAATGTTATATTTCTAATATTAAGTAAAAAGTCACTACGTTAATAAATTCAGAAGAGAAATATGTATATTCAGAAAGATTTACTTGTTGAATAAAAATAGTCAAATAAGTTAGCAATGAAAAAATCAAATCAACATTGTAAAGAATATTACACGTGGAATATATTCCTACTCATAATAATAATTATTATTAATAACAAATAATTACCTGAAAAATCCATTGACGGAAAGTTGCACCGTTGATCAGTTTCAATATATTTTCGCATATCACGCAAAACAATACATATATAACATAAACAATATAATTGATATATTAAATTTTATATTTAAAATTTTTAATTATTTAATTAACACGCAAACACTCACACATTATATGGTGCAAAGTAAAAGAAAACTGAAAAAATTCAACGACTAGTTATTATTACTCTAAACAGTCAGTTGCCCGATGTGACTGACGCGGCGACTTTGATACGAATGAGAGTGGCGCTGTACGAAATCAGTTATAAGGTATGAAAATAATTGTGTAAATAAATGGATGTCTTATAGCGTACTTAGGGTTCTAGAGGCAGATGCAAGGTCGTGTGGGAACAGGGGGTCGCTGGCTCGCGGGTCGACTATTCTATAATATCGGTCCGGGTCAAACATACACCCACAACATTCCTTCGGATACCTTGCCTAATTTCCTATATAAATTAGGGTGATTAATTTTGAACGACAATTTTTTTTTCACTCCTCCAACTATTTCTTTTCATATACTGAAAAAAATAATCTTGAAAATTTGAGTCCTTAATTTTAATCGTAATTAATTATCTTTATGTTTTATTTTTAAAGGGTTTCCATGTAAAGTATATAGGACATTTAGGGCTTTATTTTTCAATTTTGTATAAATTTCATGCTACATTTATTTAATGCTACTAGAATGGAATAGAGCACAATGATTTGTAGACAATAAGAAATTCTTTGAAAGTAGTTACAATTGACGTTAAATCATATATTTTGATATTTAACATATCAAGTTTCTACGAAATAGCGTTGTTTTGTGCATTTTCCTATTAAATAATTTAAATTTAAACGAATTAAAAAAAATTAATAATTAAAACTGTGACAGTAAATTAGATATCTGTCACAAAACGTGTAAAAAATTAAATGTACAGATAAAGCTTCAGATTTATTAAAAATATATAATTTTACAATTAATATTAATTTTAGTGCTATGGCATAAATAATGAATAGATTTTGAAAATTTTTGAATGTAAATCTTGACACATTTACTTATTTCCAACCCCTCTTTTATATTTTTGTTTTTCATTACTGCTTTTTTTTGACAAAGTAATTAAATAAATTACAGAAACTGCGAAAAAAAAACGGCAGTAAAAATTGTGTTACACAGTATAAAAGCAGTAAAAACATGTTTCTGCTTTGTGATTTACAACAATTAAAGATGAAAATTCACTTATTTTCGTCCTCGATAATAGTTATGATCCAAAATCACATTTAAATGACTCTACAGAGTTACGTAAAATTATAATATTTATTCATTTTTGTTATGTCATTGTAATATTGTATTTAGTTTTAAAAATTCCAAAAATTTGAATTCAGTTTTCTCTCATTACGATTTTTACACTTTACTGCCTTCTAAGCCTAAGCACGGCAGTATAGATGTGCATCGTTCGTTCAAAACCTCATGTATATTATAATAAATCTATTTGGACGTTTCAGTACGCAACTAGAACATTTACACTTAGTATCTTATTGACAACAAGTTGGTTCATTTCAATAGAATTAAATGCCAATGAAAACTAAATTTCTTACGTAATATAAATGGAATAAGTTGTAAGAATTAAAATTAAGGGTTATTTACAGGGTTTTTTTTTTTTTTGGTACATAGAATAATATTTTGTTCGAAGAGCTAATTCACGTGAGGCATTATTCATAGGCGAACAAAAATTGATTATGAGAATACAAATGTAATTTGTAGTTTTTAATTAAATTGAAAAAAAACAATTACTTCCTTTTTAAAAACACACGCGCTCATCGAACTATTTAAAGTCGCTGAGTTATCCTTTGTAGACAGACGAAAACGTATTTAAAATAAAAGATAGAAGAAATAGTTTTTTTTTAGAAAAAAAAAAATCTTTTGTTCATCGGACTATGTAGTGTTTGCAAAGCTTTGCGTTGGAACTATCCACTACTAACGACACGTCGCATTTGTTCAATTAGTATAAGCAAATCTAGTTCATCTTTCTGTTATTCCAATGTATCTTTTGTACATATCCTATGTGGGTTTCATAAGTGGAAAAGGCGCTTTAAAAATAAAACTACTGAATAGACTTTTATCTATACTAATAAATAAAATTGAAGTGTCAGTTTGTAATATCATATGTTTTTTTTACTAAATTGATGTGAATCCATACCATACCTATACCATAAATACAATTTTTAAATTTTTTGTCTGTCTGTCTATTTGTAACGGATAATCTTCGGAACTGATCGACAGATTTTGGTGGGACTTTTTGTAAATAGATAGCTGAAGTTTTTCCTCGTAACTTAGGATACTTATAATTTTCCAAAATTGTTAGGGCTCCGCGTAAAAAAAAATTAAAATTTATAAAAAATTAAATAAAATCCGATTCAAAGCACAGTTTTACTAGCAGGTATTTAAGTTTGTGAGAAAAGCCTTTGCTTAATGTTTGTAGCAAATTTTTTTTTGTAAAATATTTAGGTTTCCGTATAAAAAAGAATTAAAAACAATATTATTTAGTGAAAATTTATATGAAATGCGGGCGCAGTCGCGGGCACACAGCTAGTGTAATATACACGCAAATAATAAACAGAATACTTAGATAATTATATTTATTAAGCTCCTGTTGTTTTCCTTTTCTTTTTAAACTAAAAAGAATCTTGCCGATTTCAAGAAGTACGCTTACAAGAAATGTTATTTTATATATTGTAGTAAATATTTTGTTCCTGGAACTTGTTTGAGAAACCTGATATTTTTTCTGATACAGAACTCTGTCCCATAAGTTAGGAACTATTTATTAATTTTTTTCTACGTCTTTACGTCGTGTCTACGTTTAGCAATGACGTGGTCAATGAAACAATTGATGTTCTTTGATAGTTCTCGCGTTCATCAACCCATGCTCGAACTACACAGTATACTCGAACTGTTCGCGAATAAATCTGAAGACTTCGTCATGACGTAGGTTATCTAATACCTCTTAAGTCAGCAATATTCCGACAGTATCATTTAATATTCAGGGTGGTTCGTTATTAGGCGGGTGGATATTAGAAGATGCTTTGACACCACAATAACATACTAAACAATATAAAAACATATTAAATTCATAAATAAAGAATTATATACTTAATAGTATTTTTAAACTAATTCTGTATACAATTTGAATTTATCTCGAGGGTTACCACCCTGCCGGCCGATATAAGATAATACACTTTGTTCTTGACTTTACGCCAACCACCGGCGGCTAAACATGTATATAAATAAGCATGCGTAGTCAACAGCCTATCGTTTCGTTTTTCTCCATTTTCAGGAGAGATTGACACCTGTTGCACGCTATCACATTTCCAACCCTACACATTTATAGAGCCCACCCACCAAATCAAATATTCTGTAAAGGCTTTGTCATTACTATAATTTTCACCCTTCGACTTGAACTTGAAATGAGACGTTTTCAATATACCGTTTATGTTAAAAGCTTAAAATGTACTTCATATCAAAATGTAAAATTGTAAGTAAAAATCTAAACGTAACATACCAGAGTTATCTTCGTAACTCATTTTATAGTTCTATTTTCGACAAGATTCTAGCTTTCAATCTTAAACTATTTTATACAAAACGTTCTTATTCGTAATGATCTAGTATTTGAATTACTTACTTTACAGGCTCAATTATTCAAAGTGTAAATTCATAGGCTTCCGAGACGTGAGTCTGCCATTTTTTCTATTAAGTGCTGTTTATTTATTATATATTTTTTATTCTATTTTAGCCTTTGTTCACAATCATACCTGATGTTAAGTGGCATCGTGACCTTAATACGCTAAACCTAGAGAAACTGATTCTCAAATGATACAACTGAAACTTACCTTGATTTTGGACGACATACTTTTATCATCAAAATTGTAGCCAGAGAGTGAATATTATAGAATGCTACTACCAGCGTTTCCTTTTTGACGCCTTTCCGAGCAGTGGACTTGATTTGACAATCAGTGACTTAAATCTCGTGTAGATTTTTCTCAATCATATACCTCTATGGATATCTGTACTGACCTGTTGAGGTTGACCAACTTGATCATAACTCTATGTAGCTTTTTGGTGTATTTTTTTTTTTTTTTTATATTATAAATTGATTGATATAAATAATAAATACATTTTGCCGGTATAATAATTTTGGTTTGCCGCATTCCCACTTTGTATGGAATAGTTCTGTTTAAGAAGTATTATACGCACTGCAAGTTTTTTAAAAAGCCGGACTCCGTCACTCGAAAAACACGGATAAGGACACAATACTTTCGTCGATGGAGAGAGCTACGATGATGCAATACCTCGATTAGTACATTAAATACACTTCATATTATAAATTATCACTGGTTTAAACCTTACAGAACATTGAGGAAACATTGACAGCCAAGTATGTTTTTAAAACGATCGGCTTCTAAACAGAACATGACTGACGATAACGTCTATTAATAATATAAACGATGTTAATGGTCTGTCATCATCTTTACCTAATGCTACAATTACGGAGGGTCAGTACAATATGTTTTCCTTTTCATGTTGTCATCTCAACATTCACACCTTTACACATATAATTCTGAACATAATCCATTCATCTACTTCTAGATATAGAGGATATAGGCCCACCATCATACTTCACACATACTTCTAGTAACGTGACTTTCATTCTTATGCCATGTCCACACCATGCTAACTTATTACTCCTTAACTTCTCTGTCACTGGCGCTTATTCAAACTTCGTCTGATATATTCATTCTAACCTTAGACTTTTCAGTTCTGCAACATATTCATCTTAACATTCGCATCTCTGTGACGTGCGCTGTTCTTTCATCGGTCTCTTTAGTTGCCCGACACTCAGATTCATACAGCACATGTGCATTAATGATTTATCAAAATAATTATTATACGGTGATATTAAAATAATGCCACTGTTTACCGAATAATTTTTAATTCCACCGCGTAAATATATTACAATGATAACATGTTATAAAGTAGTGTAACACGTATATATTTTTACGCTTTAATAAATTAAATTTATTCGTAATCCCGTGCAGATGTCTGAGATTAATTAGTATTGGTATAGTGTACGTATAGTTCCCTGCCTACACCGCTAGTGCGGGGTGTAACAATAGATTTACCGTTCCCCTAAGACGCGGGGGTATTTTCCCACGGGGAACACCTGGCCTGTGGGGGAAGCTAAAGGTGTCACTGATAGTTATTATCGTCTTCATTAATGTAACTTTTTCTTTAATTTTCTTGCTTATGTTGTAACGGTTATCTTCTTTGAAGATGTTTCTAATCAGTGCCGATCATTGCTCAGTAGCCTCTTTATGAGAAGGTAAATCAAATGAAAATTATTATGCATCGTTAAAAATATATGTATGGGAAACTATATTTAGTTTATAGGTAATATTATATTAAAATAGGGAAAAAACCGCTGCCATATTAAAATGAGCGAGCCGGGAACAAAGAAACTGTATTATGAATAATATGAAGGAATTTAATGACACTAGTTGTTAAGCGTTGACTGGACCATTGAAAGGAACCCCTACAATCAGTAATTCGTGAGAAATCAACCCCACATTTAGTGTTGCCGCGCTAAAAATTATTGTTTAAAAAATATATGAATAACTCTCTTTTAATTAGGTATGCGTGGTAATTATTACAAAAAAATAGGTATTATTTTAACACAACCGAATCAAATATAGCACTTACTAGCTGCGGACTTGCGGCTGCGCCCGCGTTTTATATCTTCTTCACTGTGTTTAATTTTTTTTATACGGAACCTTGATTTTTTTCTATAAAAATATTTGTACTAAGTTAAAGTAAAAATATAACTCACAAATTCTAACACTTGCCCGTAAATCTGTGTAGTGAATCTGATTTTATTCAATTTTTTATGAGTTTTAGTTTTTTTACGTGGTACCGTAGTTATTTTCCAAAATCAAAAGTACCGTTATCATTATAATGTATGTATCTGTATATTATAAAAAGTATAAGTCAAGTCACTTGAAAACTATAAATGCTAGCTGTGTCCGCAATTCTATCCGCGCGGGAAGCGATTCCGATAACGCAGGATTGCACTTTGTGTCGAATTAAAAACAAAACCGAATTCAAAAAAATAAACCAAAAAAATGCACTAAAAAGTACGTAAACAATTGCTTTATTAATCTACTTCCTTTTACTTTGATATATCCTTTACCATTAATATTTTAATACCATGAATAATTTTGAAACCGGTGCCAATTTACACAGAAAAAAAAACACCTACACTTATTAAGCGATTATTTGTTTAAATAAAAAAAAAACAATAATAATAAAATACGAAAACGATAAATTAAAATGATTAAATATAAAACAATTATTTTTACGGTACTTGTAACTTTTTATTTCTAAATATGGCAACCCGGTATAAGGAGTACTCCTTCCGATACCCTCCGCCCTGCAACAAGCTATAGACTAGGGGGCATAATTCACACGTTACGACACACCTGCGAAATATTATTACACAGATTTGCAAGCACTCCGCCTTACAAGGTCAATGGCTGTAGTTTGAAATTTTTTTCCTTTTTTTTTTGTTCATATTTTGTCCAAGTCACTCCACTCCACACGTGACTCCTGTCTGACTTATCTTAACTACATCAAGTTTAGAAAGGGAGAAAATATATATTGCTATCGTATTGTTTCACAGTCCTACTAGGAATTAGAATTTGCGATTTTGAAAAACAACTTTGCGCGCAATGTATGTAAAATTTCAAGGTCCGCGCGTCAAGCGATGAGCGTCAAAATATTAGCGTCAAGATTTTGAACATTAAACGGCGGATAGAAGTAAGTAGTAAGATAGAAAGAGATAAACATATTAAAGCACAGCACACTTTTGGACAGTAAAATTATTATTTTCTTATCTTTGTGCTAATATTTTTTAATACTGTATAGGCTCAGGGCTTTGATCATGATCTCATTTGATGTGACAATGTGACAGTGTAGTAGACAGTGGTAGGCACGCTAAGCCTGTAAGTACTGACTCTCAAGTAACAATGCCGGACACATCTATTGCTGCTTATAGTTGTTTTCTCGGTGGTCGTCGCTGTTTTTGGATTGTTCTGTGCTCAACGTCATGCACAGAGCCGTTATTTTGCCGCGCTACTATAAATAAAGTGTTCCAAACTTGAAAATGAAATTGTCCTGCCACCACAAAGATACCTTGAACATTGATAAGTACATGACTTTCTTTGGCATATACATATGTATTACAGTTAATTTTTTTTTTGTCTAACTAGCTACTACTGTTGACTAGAAGGGCCTTTACAGCTTCCCCGTGGCTTTCACCGTAGCATATTAACCGTAATGAAAGACAAAAACGTTTTTTTTGAAATGTTTTATCTAATATGCTTTGGTCCTTAACAAAAGATGTCAAAAATTATTCGCTTTGCTCTAACTTAACATCAATAAATGCCGTTCAAATAAAACCTTCGTAGGTTCCGTTGAGATAACATTGATAAAAATATTTTTCTCAATATGTACACGGAGATTGATGTCTCTTTCAACTGACAACTCTTTTAACTTTAACGCTAATTAAAAGTTGGATTGCGCACTCGAATCTTTACTTCTTCTACTAAGATTAAGTTTAAGTTTAATAGTTGCCATAACTATGCATTTGTAAAGAATAGAAAGTGTAAATTCCGGACGCAACTGCGGGACACGGCTTGTGTGATAAATAAATATAGTTTAGTTATGTCACAGCTAGTGGTGTCAAATTGTGTTAGCGAAAGCATATCGCAATACTAAGCCGCGCCTGTTCATTATTATTTTTATGCTAAATCAGCATTAACTCTTTCGTCTCTCACGGTAACTATTTCATTGCGATAAGCACTGTGGGATGCTTAATATACGTGATGATTTGATTACAATTAGTGAGAAGCATTATTGTGCTTTCACATGAAATTGTTTGTTTTATAAGTTTACCTGTTACATAGCGTAAATATTGGCTATTTTTTTACACGATATAGGCTCAGTGCTTTGACGACAATCTCACCTGATGTTAAGAGATCTCACTAAACATAGGTACTGGTTCTCAAGTGATGATGCCGGATCAGGCCTATTGGTGTTTGGCGGCAGGTTTTCAAACTTGAGGGTGGTAGTAACCCAGACGGGCATCATTAGAAAATGCTATGGTTTCCTCACTGAAAGCTCAGGCAGATTTTAAAGTTGGATAGGTGGGATGGCACCCACGTCGAATGACGCGGAATCCAGCCACGCTACCCAGTATACCGCACTACTTAAAATAAATAAATTATAATTCGCTATGATCCGATGAATTTCGAAATACGTGGATTTTTTATTTAGCTAAGATTAGTTTACACCGTCTCTTGATGCTTTTTTTTTCTTGCACAGTATTTATATATGTACATAGATTTAATAAGTGAAATTCTCCACCGACACCTGTGAGTGACTTTTAAACATCACGTTAAGAAAATTAGGAACCAGGTTACCACAGTTCTAAGACGGGGACAATTTTTTATTTGTTTTGAAGGTAGAGTAGCGAACTATTAATAAAATCTAAACACACTGTACCTACGAAATATGTTTCCGATTGGTTTTGACTTAGTGCGTTCTTGTGTCCAATACCCATACGTCCAATACGTTAAAATCACAGATCTATAACTAAACAGTTATAGAATGTTTTGTAAAAACCGCAGTAGATGCCCGATGATTTCAGAAACAGGTGAGTCACTAAAGTAACCTAAAACCGCCTTTAATGGCAACCTAACCTGTCGTAAAATCCTGTCAATTTTGTAAAAATATATCCCGATTCTTTGGTGGTAACCGTCGTCTCTTACACCATAGATCGCCTCAAGAGCGAAACGTCGACTATGTTTTATTCCTACTTACCCCGATAACTATCGCAAACTGTATCTATACATCTACACTGAAAATTTATACTTATACTTGCCATACCGCAGCATGTTGTCGACAGACGTCATAGCATTGGTAACGCGAGTCTACAAAATTTTCCCTACCGAGAATCGCTCTACACCGGTAAAGAAGTTTTTTCACTTAAAAAAAAAAATATATTTCGGAGAAAATCAAGACATCCAACATTTAATCAATATAAAACACGTAGACGGCCCCTAGTGTATTATAAACCTTACAAATCTGTAATATATTGTTACATTAAATAGTAAATACGAGTATATATTAAAAGTAACCTAAATAATTAAAAACAAAACTTTATAAAATGACCATTACCGTGTTTTCTTCTTTACGTTCTCATCCTAAAATTATTAAAAAAAGGCCCACCATATTTTTATAGACACACGAGCGAAGCCACTCGCACAGCGAGTCTAGTTGTAAAATGAAATTTATATTCAACTGTGTTAATTTGAAATTATATCAATATTATTGTCCAGACAGGGATTTCATTAAAAAGGAATCACGCATGAAACTCGTCCTTGACCTGAACGCGTGTTAAGTATTAACACTTTTGTCGTACTTATGGGTTCAGTACAAATAATTCTACGGCAATCCCTTCCTTGTAAGCAAAGCATTATTTTTTTTATTTTGGAACTTTGAATATTAAACGCGATATATAAATATCATATAGCACTCATAAGGGCAAATCGCCATTTGTGTATTTTACCGTTTTATATCCTATCCTTGGCTCCGCGGACCTCTGAAGCTACAGACAATATTATAAAAATAAAACTATAAATGACGCAGATAGAGAAGGGTACACGCCGAGCAAGACAAGGAGAAATTATGAAAAATGTTACATTTCGAATCACATACATTCGAATCTGTGTTCCGTTAACATAGCGTTGTTCATAGCGTTTACCGTTAAGTCTGAACGATCTAAGCACGTAATGGATACGATACTTACTATGAGAGTAATTAAGTTTAATATTCAAAAAGTTCGAAACTATTTTATATACCTTATATACTATAAGGCCAATTCTCTTCGGCATTATATTGTCGATTTCAAATACTTGACAAATTCATATTTATCTGTTTTCTAATTACAATTTAATGTCGCTAAACTATAGCATAGGCCCTAAGCCATAGGGTACGCTCTGATGATACTCTGGTTAAAATTTATTCCTCTATTTGAAATGTATCTGCGACCAAGAAAAATTCTAGCGGTTTAATTTGAGAGTCAGTCATTGTAGGCTTAGAGTTTTACCCCTTTAAGCCAAATCGTCACTTAACATCCGGTGAAATTGTAGTTAAAAGCCGAACTTACATACTTTAAAGAAAGATATATATTATTTCTTTGCGTGTTATAAACGAAAATGGTTGAGTTGGTACATTGGTCCGATTTAGCGTCGATGGACTTAGGTTTGAACTTTTTTTTATAGTAGCGCGGAGAGAGAGATGACGCGGGGTATGTGGGACTCGCCCGGCGTGAAGCATCGGGAATACTCAGTAAAACCCACTTCATCTATTGCCGCCTCCCTGGGATGACCCGGGATTGATCGAGCACACTCAGCGTCACCCCGGCGACAGGCCCGTATCGAACCACGTCCCTTGTCTCCCCTCCGGAGAGGGGGGGGGGGTCCCTTTGGAGTAGCCACCCTCCCCCACCTCCTCAGCCGCTAACCACGCTATCTGTCGATAAGAACTCTGGAGGAGAGGGACATGTAGGATCAGTGGGATGCAGTTTCGAACCTTTTCTTTAATGTACCTAGGGAAATGCATATAGACACCGTCCTCTCACGCTGGGCAGGTAGGGTGTGTGGCACTAACGCTAAGGAAGAGGATCCTAACAACTACCCATTATGAGTGACCGTCTTTACCGCTACACAAGGAGGAGCAACATGGGACCGCAAGCATACACCGCGACAAACCTCCAGGTTCGAACCTACCTATCCAGTTCAATAATCAGTTTGAGCTTACGGTGAAGACAAACATCGTGAGGAGAAGATGACTTTTCTAATAACTCAAGTCTGGGTAGTTAACACCCTCAAGTTTAAACATCTGTCTCCAAGTACCTGTAGGTGTGTTCCGGCAGCATCACTTTGGATTACGTTTATCCTCTTGAATTCTGGATATCTACAACATATAAATCTTCTTAGTTATTGATACTTCTATAAGTTTCCATATTTCGTTCATTTCTAAGATGTTAATTAACTAGATTCTTCAAGTAGGTCTCTGTATTAGTACAAAGGTATCGTATTACATTATTTGCATAAACAACGTGAGCTTGCAAAAAATATACATTTATAAAAGGTATAAACAATCCTTTCTCCTCTACTTAATAACCGATTTTTTGTTAATATAGTTACTGTTTATTGACAAGCTTGGGTGCAATATTAATAAAAAATTTAAAAATTGGTTATGTTTCTTCAAATTTTTAACAGTTATTAAAAATTGCAACACCTGGGGAGTTGCTGATGCTCTGCCGGACTTTGAAGAGTTTTTAGTCTATTTTTGAAGAGATGCATATCGTAATCTTGGAGGAAGACTGTGCTGGAAAGCCCTATCTACAAAGTTAGCGGACGCTCTAAGAAGGTTCTAAAGTAGTTTGGCGTTGTCGCGTTTCGACTAAAATTAAGGGTGTCGAATTGAGCAGCCAGCTAACGACGTAAGGTGTGGGTTTGAAATACTGACGAAGGCACCTTCAACACAATAAGCACTTCCCACTCTACAAGCGGTAGAAGACACAAAGAGGCCCAATGTCTCTGCGGGGCTAACTAGATCAGCACAAAGTAGGTAGGTACAAGTAGGTATTTGATTTTCTCATGAAAAACAAAGCTCCAACCAAGTACAGAATTCATGAAACTCACACAGACCATTCTTATTTGCAGTTTTAGTTTCATATTTTCCAAGAACCGATAACGTACCAAGCAATGTTCGGAATACTCTAATGGTGCATCGATGGAAACCTGGTAATCCGGGTGAGTGGTCAGCAGAAGGGCTAGCAAAGAAGACTCGTGGCTCTCGATATCTGGATGGTTCGTGCACCACGTACGAGAGACCTAATGCTTCATTACTTTTTCTGACAAACGAACTGAAGGTATCATAAATATTACCATTAAAAAAATCAAGTTGGTTAGACAACTTTTATTACGAGCAAACACAATTTCATTGTACATTTCTTATAAGAAATAATCTTTTTCGAGAATTCGAGAACTCTACAATAATACGTACTAATAGAGTATTTAAACGTATAGTGATGGATTTAGGTTTAAGTCCATGAGGTTTGGGCCCTTGATGGTAAAATTTAAATAATTTGATTATTTAGATATAATTCGTGTATTGCAGTTTTAGATTTAAATAATCATAATTTTATAACAAAAAACGCGTATAAATGATATGAGCGAAATCTTTTTTATATGTACCTAATTTATTTCAAGTTCTAAGTTCGGTGTTTTAAATGTAAAATTTGATATTAATTAAGAGCAAAAAAAGTCTGGATATTTGGTACTTGGAATCAGGGAGGAACTCAGGTGTATCAAGATATTTTTATTTCATATCCCTAAGCGCTGAAGCGATTTTTCTAAGTAATACTTGAAAGTGATTGTTTTTTTTGTGTAGGAATAAAAAAAAGTTAGTTAAAAGGATATGTTAATATATTTATAATGTAATTTTATTTCATTTTGAAGCGATGATGGAGCAGTGGTTAGTTCGGGCGCATTCCGCGTCAATGGACGCGGCTTCGATTAAATCTAATTGTCCTACCTATTGTCCTAATGTCCAACTTTAAAATCATCAGCCTGATTTTTCGGTGAAGGAAAACATCATGAAGTAACCATAGCATGGTGGTAGGGCATTCTCTAATAATGCCCGCCCGGGTAGCCAAGGGTACCACCCTTAATTTTGAAAACCTGTCGCTAAATACTAATAGGGGTATTCCGGCAGCACCACTTGAGAACCAGTACCTCTAGGCTTAGTGTGTTTACCATCCTGTACCACGTCGTCACTTTACATCAGGTGAGATTAAAGCACTGAGCCTATACCTTGTGAAAAAACGAAAAGAATAGGGACAACTTACACACAATATCCGTAGAGTTTGACACTATGCAAATAGATACTTATATCTATTTGCACATTATCATTATCATTATCAAACCAAGCACAGTTGAAAAAATACCATTAAAGTTTGGAATTATGCACTTGTTTTAACTTAATAAAAAAAAATCTAAACACAATAAAATAATTTGCTCCTTGTGAACATTATAACTTCAATCAAACTGATATTGGGTTTTTCGAACTGACTAAATACTTTTGACTGGTAGAGCATTGACAACTTCAGCTAAATTTTGTTAGCTAGCACCAAATTCGTATAGACCTTGCTACTACCTAAGATATAAGTTCTGCAAAATTTGCTCTAGTTAAGCCTACGCTATGCATGCTATGCTAGCGAATGAAAGAGTTATTGTTATGCGTTGGTGGATTGTACAGGAGCCTCCCCAGTTTCAGATCAGACATGTCCTGTGATGGGATCTCCGGGTGTGTATATGTAGGCATAGGCGCGAGCACGCTTATGTTCTCGAGTGTTTGTAAAAACAGACGTTTCGACGGAGAGCAATTATAATATTTAAATTTATTAGTGAGTAAAGGTAACCTAAGACCACCCCGGGGTATATAACACTGCTCTCTTTCTCACCTCTGGTTCTATTATTAAAACGAGGTTGGATCATTATGTTGCGTCACTACGGACAGTGGAAGCTCCTAATAGATTGTGCGACTGTCGGCCCATCTAGTTCGGGAGTGAAGTGAAGAGAGCTGTTGACTATTTTTTTACCACTCCTGTGGGCGGCTAGCATGCCATACACGTAAAATGCCACGTTAAAAATGTCATATTTTACAATGGGAATTGTTATTAGTAAAGTAGATATTTACTTGTGTTATGTGTCAGCCTTACAAGAATAGGCTAATACATAATATGCTCTTCGGGAGTATTTCTTTGCAGTTTACTCATAAAAACTTAAAAGATAATAAATATGTCTATGTAATTTAAAATGAGCGTTGTAAGACCATATTTTATCTGATGGTATTTTCCCGTTACGCATACCTGTCACAGCTACCTACTAGATAAATAAAAACTGAACAGTGCGCATACGCTATAGGAAGTTGTTGGTTTCAGTCACGCCCACTCAAAGTAACTGAGAAATAAAAATGGTCTCTTTCTAATTGCCTGCAGTTCCACTGTTGTCTGTCTCGCTTTTCTTTATAAATTGTTCGGTGCCTTGTTATCAATTCTGTAATCCTGATACTGTGTTAGAGTGTTTTTTACTGATTTAGATTTACAATCTAGCTGTAACCGTGACTTCATCCGTGTATCTTGATTAAAACTAGATTGTCTTTTTATGATTTATATTGTAATTTATTCACTACTGCTTAGTTGTTTTACATAAAGGATGGCGATTCATTTTTGAAGAGTCGCATGTCGTATTCTTGGGTGAAGACTATGCTGAGTAACCCATTCCATAGCGCTAGAGTACACGATAAAAAGGTCCTGGAGTACCTAAGGGTAGTTGCATTACGGCTAGGTTTAAGGGTGAGGGGATGAGCGTCCAGCGTACGGCGGATTTGCAATGGCGACGAAAGAATCATATCGAAAAGTTCATCTGAGCACTCCCCATTCTACTTACGGTATAAGACAGTATGACATATTACGACCCCACCACATAGTTCTAATAAAATAGTGCCAACGCAAAGGATAAAGTAATAAAAAAAATCTAGTATTATTATTTATTATTGTATAGCCTATCAATTGCCAAACAACATAAATTACATGTAGGCATACCAAATTTCATTCACTTCGATAAACCCTTTTTGGAATTAATTCTTCATCTCAAAGTTCATAAAATCTTATTTGAAGACAGACAGGACGACCTATCAAAACACAAATAGTTTTCGATCATTTTACCGATTTCCTTTTTTTTTGTTGAGTACTTGATATGTGTTTGCTTCTTAACCGTGGTTGCCGGCTAGTAATAACTTCCCGTGGATGTCATAAAAGACGACTAAGGGATAAACCAGAAGATTTACTACAGTATCCTCTAAATACAATAAAAATCTGATGCCAAGTGTGGCAATTATGATATTCCCTCTAATAAACGACACAGTTATTATACCGTATATATATACGAGTATACACACACCATTTTTATGTTAAAAAAGAGGGTTGTTCGAGCCATATACAATATGGGACTTTGCGTATCTTAATTTGCCCTCCCAATACATCTTCGATAAGTTGTATGTTCGTAAAAATTTAGAGAAGCTTGAAATCTAGTCAATGATAGTCATAATTGTAATATTAGAAATAAAGATAAGTCGGCTGTCTCGCTCTTACTTAAAAAAATGGTTTATTCTTAACAGTATTCTATTTTACAATAAGATCCCAAGGAACATTACCGATTTACCTGACAATAAGTTGAAGCACCATGTTAAGCAATTCTTAATTTTAAAATGTTATTACAGGGTGGACAGGGTGTACAGGTTATTACGTGAACGATAGGAATGTCTGGAATTTACACCCATCTCTGTGCTTCCGGTAACATTGATTATAACTATAATTTCTATACTTTTTATATAAAATGATATATATTATTTATAAAAAAAGGAACCAGATCGGGTTTCTTGCTGGCTGTTCTCGACTGGGTTGTTTTCCTAACCGGTGGTAGTATTTTGATGTTCATAATCGGATTCTTAGGGCCTAGATTTAATTAAAAAAAATACTTAGTTGTAGTAGAATAACAAAATGGTATCCCTTGAAGTTCCTTCGGGTATACGACCCTTTTTTTTTTTTTTTTCGAGGGGTATGCATTTACGCACTTGCTGTCCAGCCAGACCTGAAAGGGACGTACCCGAACAGGAGAGACTGGAACGACCGATGATTTATCAGACACACAGGATTAGTGTAGGACTCGCGGCGAGAAGCGCCGTTGACCACTACCCACTAAAACCCCCCGGTTCCTCCCGCCACCTTGGTGGAGCAACACGGGATCGCGAAGCATTCAACCGCGTGACTCCAGTAATCTATGTTTGAGGACATTTGATGAGCCATAAATGGGAACAAAACCCACTATACTATAATTATGAGGGATTCCAACGCGAAACTAGAAAAGCGAAGAAGTGAAGAGCTACGAGTGGGGCAATTTGAAGTTGGACAAAGTTACCACCGGGGCCAACTACTTGACCGCCTTTATGGTTTTGTCATCGTTCGTCAATCAATAGTCAAATCTATTTCGCCTGGGCCGCAATCAAGAAGCTCCGCAAAATCTTCTCGTCTCAAAACAGTGCGGTGTCTCAAGAATGAAGTCTTCGACCAGTTATGTGTTGCCAGTGATGACACATGGGGTACTGAGACTTGGTTACTTTAAAGGCAATGAAGATAGCTAAAGAAGAATTTAAATTTATTTTACTCGGAACTCTACTTTATACTCTATTTTCGAAAAATAAAGGTGTCCTTACATACGCGGGGTAACCTCAGTTGTCTGCCTAAAAAAGTACCGTCAAAATCGGTACAGCCGTTCCGGGGATTAGTATAGGTACTGTATATACATTAATATATATATATACATATGTCTGTATGAAAAAGTTATTGTTTTGATATTACAGACACTTCAATTTGATTTAATAGTGTAACAAAAGTTTACACGTGTCAGGCCTTCAAGAATTCCTTACATGTTCTTTGAATTAATAAAGATATAATGATTATTATTAAAAGGTATTTTTTGTTGTTGCTGTAAATGTTAATATCGAAAGAACCGTTAAATGTAAAGTTAAAACAGCTTTGGAATCTTTTGAAATCACGACCCTATCGCGTCATGAGAGGGGAATGAGAGGCGGCGGGGGCAATGCGTGCGTATTCCCACGTGGAAATGTATTGCTATTATTATTATTACTATTCACATTTGTACCGTTCCCTCTTTATTGTACACAATAGTGGACACCTGCGGGAAACCTACGCAGGATTACTATTTGTAATGTTAACTTGAAAGGGCTTTAAATAGAGATACATTTTTTAATTTGTTTCATTTTTTAATAAAACTTAGAATTAATTTTAATACAGTTATACAATTCTTTACAAGAGAGATAAAACCATTTTACAAAAATGTGTGGAAACTAAGTTTAACACTACGAAGGTGTGCGTAGGTGATTAATTAGATTTTGACACAATATCTAAAAAATAAAATACGAATTTGCATACTTCAATGGAGAGAAGTATACTAGAGGTGACAAGAAAGGAACGTTAAGTTAACCTATACATTACTCTGGAGTACAAACTACTTCTTTTACAACTAAGGCCTTAAATACAAAGTTGAGAGTCCCTTATATTGAATTAATTTCTTTAAAAATTTGCATACTCTTTTTCACCCCTTCAAGGTGAGTTTTGTACATTTTTGCATTACTGTATTTTACTCCGATACAAAAACTACTTCCTTTATAAGAAATATAAAAGTGACTGAATATTTCCCACATACATTTCTTAATAATGTTACCTATTCAGAGAAATAAATTACTTCTATTATAGGTATTCATAAAACCTTAAGTACAAAGTTTCCCATCTCTAAAACTGATTTGATTTCCATACAAAGTTTCATCCCTCTTTTCCCCTACTTCGGGGTGAGGTTTAAAATTTTTTCTGGGTAAAAAATCCATCTGAAAAGATCTTGCGTGATAAGTGGACAAACATATATCAAACAGACAAAAATTCCAAAAATCATAGTAATGTGTTCTGCCGAGTGATCTATACTAATAAATAAAATTCAAGTGTCCGTTTGTAATATCACAATGACATTTTTTTTACTAGCAGCGGTTTATTTTTTAGACGCGATGATGGCGCAGCGGGTAGTGTGGCCGGATTCAGCGTCAATCGACGCGGGTTAGATTCCCTCACCTATCCGACTTTAAAATCGGCCTGAGCTTTCGGTGAAGGAAACCATCGTGAGAAAACGATGCATGGTGGCATTTTCTAATGATGCCCGCCTAGGTAGCTACCATCCTCAAGTTTGAAAAACCTGTCGCCAAATACCAAATAGGTGTGTTCCGGTAACATCACTTGAGAACCAGTACCTTTGGGATTAATGTGTTTACCATCCTAGACCGCATCGTCACTTAACATCAGGAGAGATTGTGGTCAAAGCACTATATAGTCAGTTCACTATAACTTGTTCCTTGACTCCCTTCCCTTTATGTTGGCACTACAGACCAGACTACAGACCGTCATTGGAAAGTCAATCGATTATGTCAAATCCAAGCGCTGTGATTTCAGAGTAGCAATAAGGTTTTTATTGCTTTAATCATGACACAGACGTTTAAAACTAAGGCAATAGAAATCGTATTGAAGGTTTGTGCTTTTTGTGAAAGAGAAAAAGTAAAAAAATCTCCGATTATTCCATTAAAACGAGTACGCTCTTGTATGTTGACATGACAGGCTAGTAAAATCGAGTTACCATACTACTTTTATATTTAAACTCCGTATGATTTGACAAAGGTGTTTTATTTTCTTAATATATATTTTGTATTAGGGATATATGTACGATAATTACTATCTATACAAAAAGTAGTAGGAAAAAAGCAGTAGGGGTGGGAAGAGAAAGGAAACTTTAGAGACGATTGCATTACACCAGACAATACTTACCAATATTTCAAATTAATATCCTATTTCTTATTATACATATGGTCAATCATTACATAATGTAATTATTCTTAACTACTAATGTTTATTTAATTTATTTTGTGTGTGGCAGATATATCCCATAAAACCGTTATCAGAATAATTAAGGTAGCGGTCGTTGCTGCAGCTACTTCCCAATAAAATTGAGAACCCTGTGAAAAATACGCACCAAGAGAAAGACTGTAAAATTGGTTGACTTCGAGAAACAAAAAATCGAGAATGATTCATCGAATTCAAATAGAATAAATGTAGTTCAAAATGGAAATTATTATGTAGAGATATGATATTTGGAGACAGAAGTACATAAAAATTTAAGGTAACATGCTTGAACTTGACTAGTGACAGTAACGGTTCTTTAGATCATTCACATTGTAAAAAAAATTATCGTTTAATAAAGTATACTTTGAATACATGTTTTTATGTGTTGCATTACTTTGTTAGGGCAGTTAACCTAATGTGTTCAAATGAAATTTACCCTATATAATTAGTCAAGGTGAAATTCTCGCATAATTCATACAAAATGACATTTTCTTTGACGAACACTAATGTGATGTTACCTTAAAATGTTCGTGTTCGCTTTTCAGTGGTTGTTAAATATTAAAGTTACGTGAGTAATGGCTACATACTTGAAACTGTCTTATGAATATATTCACTATTTGCAGATATTAATTTATATGTAATAACTTAAATGTCATGTTTTATATGTAAAATAAATAAGCCTTGAGAGCTTTCCTTAGTTTAGCGCTGTGTGAAATGTCCGTCAATAGTATTGCTATTTATGTTTCGCTTCTATACTCGAATATCAAACTATAATTCACTTAAATGACTAATTTTAGTCTCCATAATTAATCTTTTATCATAATTTATACAACCTTCTTCGTCTACCCTAATTTTTGGGAGACACAAAATGTGAAAACATGCAGCTCAACTAATTAGAGCCACCAACTCCTCAACGAAGGGACTTTTAATAATAACCGAACTGTAAATACATTTGAATGTTACCTATTATATATACGAAACGAATACCAAAACTACAATTTAAAAACGAAAATTTTGTTTGTCTGTCTGTTGTTTGTTCCGGGTAAGCTCCGGAACGGCTAAACCGATTTTAACAGGAATTTTTTGGTAGATAGCTGAAGTTACTCCGCGTAAATTTTGTATTTAGAAAATAATTAGGATTCCGTGTAAATAAAAATTCAACTCATGAAAATGTAAATAAAATCCGATTCAATGTTGTTTTACGGGCAAGTGCTTGAATTTATGAGAAATATTTTTAACTTATCTTAAAATACTATAAAAAATTGAGGAAAATAATTAGAGTTCTGTATAAAAAAACTAAAACGTAGTGAAGAATATATGAAACGTAGACGCAGCCGCTGGAACACAGCTAGTTTGTAAATAGTAATGTCCCTAATGGGCTGTTTACACATAAAAAAGTGACCAGGTATTAACGTAATATAACTGAAACGACGCATATAAACATTCACTTTAAAGCTCTCTAATCTTAAGTTGCAAGTTGACTAAATTCAAATCGTGACTTTAGTGAGCATTTGAACAAATAGAATAGGATCGAGTTTGTTTTTTTTTTTTTTCGTTAAGTAACCTTCATCCGCACACCGCAAGCATTCTCTTCAGTAGGCGTGGCTTATTAAATAAACATTTTGATATTTCACGTTGTTAAAATTAAGAGAAATACGTGTGGATACTGGTCCATTTAAAATTAACTAAAGTTTAAGTTAATATTAAGTTAATCAATTATCACTTTTTTGCGTGTATACGGCCCTATACCATAGGAGTTACATTTCAATACTAGTAGTGCCATCTATAACTAGCTTTGGTAAATATCACATAATGCTATTTAGTGACATCTATGAAGTAATAAGGAAAGTTTTCACTTTATGCATTTATCAAAAAGCTAATTTTATTTAAATATATATAATATTTTAAAAAGTACATAAGGTATACGATCAAATTATGAAATAATACTATTTATAAAATGATAACTACAATGTTGCTATAAAATAAAATCTTATTTTTCATTGTTACAACATTGAAATTGAAACGTAAACTAGGGATGTCGTAAGTGAAACAAAATATCGATTTTTCGACATATCGATTTTATTAATATACCATTATCGACGTCGATATATCAAGAAAAAAATTTCGATATATCGGTATGATTTGACAGAGAATATTTTTATTTTAAAAAATTATTTATTCGGCCTAATCTACTTCAGTTTTTCTACTCAGTATCTTCCCGGTGGAATTTGTGCCCGATATGACGACAGGCTCGCCCCCTGTCACATCTGGGACGGAACTAAGCTCGGCGAAATGTGGGTGGTGTAGTTTGCTATTTGACCTCTGGCTAATTCTTTGATGATAACAGGCGTGAGCTTATGTTATGTTTTTTTATATGTAATTGGATCGAAAGGAAACTTTGCATATAATTAAAGCTTTATTTTCTAAGATTATTTGGATTCATACTTTTTTTTAAAGTTCCAGCAACACATTTATATTAAAAAAAAAACGATTTAATTACATAACTACAGATGGCTGTGGCCTACACCATTATAAATGGTCGACAGTTGCAGTTGCAAAGATGAATTATAAAAAAGTTGCTAGGCAACAACATATAGATGTCAATAAATAACATTATTAATTATAATATTAAATTACATTATTCAATATTATTATTCAATATATATTTGGTTTTCAATAAATGTATATTATACATTTAATTAAGAAATATCATAGTTCCATACATAAAATAATAAATTTTATTACTGACAGACCGTGCTTAGAAAAATAACAGGCTGCCATTTAATAAAAATAATGGCATCTGTTATTATTGGGTAACAGTAACAGTATTATCAAGTATCTTTTTTGACCTGTTATAACCCAAGACTAATAATACAGACAAGCAGTTGAAGTTGAAATTGATAAATGGAGTTGACTACTTAAAAACTAAATTATAAAACAGCAAAAAAAACAAAAACAAAAAATACCTACATATTCTAAAATATAATTTCTTAAAAAGATGTTAGTATAAAACATTTATTCCTTTTTAGTATTTCTTTAATCTTAAAACTTATAAATGATTATTGGTCTGGAAAAAATATCGATCTTTACACGATTTCGATACTTTGAAATGTCAAAATATTAAACATCACTTAAATATATCGATACATTGAACAAATAATATCGATATTTCGATACATCGATATTATTTTACAAGCCTAACGTAAACGTCAAAAGTGAAATATCCTCACAGTCTGTTCTCGTCGGTGGTCTCGTCAGTGGAGTCCATTGATTCCCCGAGAATCTTCGTTTAGTTCGAATTCGAAAATTGTCGTGAGAGGTTGTCGGTTGTGCTACTACTGAAAATTTCTTCAACAATGGCCCTGCCTGCTAAATTGCAAGAGGCTGAAAACCACTGCAAGCATGCCGAAAAATAGTGAGTAAAATTTATAAATATTTTGAACAGGCAACTTTTTGAAAAAATTAAACTTTTTTATGTTACTGTTTGTTTTCTTTTCTGTATTTAAAATATTCTTTTGGTGTTTTTTTATTAAACTTGAACTGAAATATGTTTTAGTACTTCTTTAGAAGTTTTTGTATATTTTTTAAACATTTCTGGTTTTTTTATTTTTTTTTTATTTTGTGTTATAATACTTTGTATTAAAAAGGATTTATTTTAATTTGCTTGTAAATTTTATAGATCACTATCTTAAAATGTCCAGAAGACCAACCTTACAAAATATTTCTATCAGAAAATGAAGTAACTATTACTTAGAAGATTTTAATAACCAGTTTTTAATTTTTATTAACATGTACGATGAAGCTACTTTGTCTGAATAGTATAAGTCATAATTGTATTTTATTGGAATAAGTCCAAAAAATGCTTCAAATTTAAAATGGAGTGAATTATATAAGCAATGATATGACTTAAATATTCTGATTTACTTAAAGGCTCATTATAATTTAATAAATATTCTAAAAATGAATAAATATTGACATTTGAAGAAAAAATTAATAAGTTAAAAAAAAATATATAATTTTTAACTTTTACATTAAATAATCAATTTAAAAAAATCCATTAAAAAATAATAATTTGTTTTAATATTAACCTTTAAATGCTGTGCTATTTATTTCATTGAAGTATTAGCACTGAGGTTCAAATTAGACATAAATTTATAAATTGTAACTAATCCTTTATACTATTAAAATGTATAAAGAGATTACTTTAGAGATGTCTGACAAGCAATGATAATAGCTTAGCGTGTTATATATTTAAAAAATAAATTTGTATTCCTGTCTCCTTAGCGGGATAAAATATGTGTTTTCTTTTAAATTGTGTCAAATGGTTCTCTTATCAAGGTGATCTACATACTTATGGGGTAAGTATATTATATATTTGTATGTTGATTACATTCCTTTCAATTAAGTTAAAGAGTACAACATAATAAAAAGTTTTAATAAATATTAAATACTAATTTTCAATAGTCTGCTATGTTTCAGGTCAAGCCAGTGTGTTTCCAGATGTCCAGAGGTCTACATTATACTTATTCCATGATTATTGTAAATGTTCCTTTACTTTGAATATATATATTAATAAATAAAGTTCAAGTGTCTTTGTGTAATGTGAAAATATTTTTTTTTTTACTAAATAGAAATTAATGTATGCACGATACCTATAACAAACCTATAACAGTTTTTTTGTCTATCTGTTTGTTCCGGGTAATCTCCGGAACGGCTGGTACGATTTTGACCGACCTTTTTATGGAGAATGGAATGGAATGAAATTGAATTAAATGGATTTAGAGTTCTGTATATTAAAAAAAAACTATATTACACAATGAAAATGTATATGAAACGCGAGCGCAGCCGCGGGCACATAGCTAGTTAATAATATATTTGAATAAAAAATTAACCACTCTTACTTAATTAAATACATACTTTATTGCAGTACTAAATTATTCTAAAATATAACTTATGAGATGTCTCCCTTTGTAATTGAATGAGTATTTAAAATCATCCAGTTCTATTAAAGTAGGTATACTCTTTTTTGTATTTAAATCTTTCTTAAAACTGTAACAAAAACTGCTAGATGTCCTAAGTTTACTCTTCATAAAAATATCATTTAATAAAACATCTCCTTAAGTTCAAATTTTTCATCTTTATTTGGGCATACAGATGAAGTACCCAGTAAAAGTACCCGGTTTAGTCTTAAATAACATCATTTATTTTCAATAGTATTCTAGTACATAACTATTTGAATTATTATTTTTTCAATAACAAGTAATTGAAGTGATTCTAGGCTCCAGATGCATCCTTGGACATTGAAATTTGTATACCTACCTATAGTTTTGAATGTTACTTAATTACGCAAAGTTACGATTTTTGTTTAGTTTTATTATTATTTGTATTGAAAATAGTTACAATTGATCTCATTGGCCGTAGTGTTGCAAGAGCCTCTATATCTCTTACCATACATTTTTAAAATAATCGTGTACAGAATCTATTAAACGCCTGCTGTATTATAATAGCAAAGAATCGAAGAACTCAATTGCATTATTACAAGTTTGCGGCAAATTCATTTTTATTAGATATTATAAAGCACAATGTCTATCTCTCTGTCTATCCGTTAGTTGGCTTATAAATCGATAACTACTGAACCGATAAGCATTATTCTTTTTAAATTGTAGATATTTTATTTAGCTTGGTTTATGTTACGTAAAGGGGCGGAGCACCAGAGGGGCGGAACAGAAAATGGGTGGTGCCTTTTGTAGGCCGCCAGCAGCAGTGGGAGGGGCGGGGCGGGGGGCGGGGCGGAGTCGGGGCGGCGTTGAAAGCATTGCTGCATTCAGAGCCCTCTCCTCACTATATCCAGTCCTTACAAGGCGCCGGGGGGGGTCGGGGTCGGGGCGGTCGGGGTCGGGGCGGCGGTGAAAGCATTGCTGCATTTATGGCCCTCTCCTCACTATATCCTGTCCTTACAAGACGAGTGGAGGAGGGGGCCCCCTGTATTCAGTTCTGCTTTCTATGAGGGGGAGGGGTGGTTACTCAGGTTATAACCACCCCCCACCCTTGGACGAAGTGGGTGGTGGGGAGAAAGCCTGTGTGTCAGGCAGCTACCCCCCCCCCCCCCCATCCCCAACCGGGCTGAAGAATTGACGAGGCCAGTTGACCCTCCCGCAGGGGCGATGCGGTGAATGCAATCGCGATCCCGTATCGTCCCCTCTAAATGCGGCGGGAGGCTCTGGGGGGGGTTGGTGGGTATTTCTGGGGCTTCACGCCGGGTGAGTCCCACATTGGTGTGGAGACGTCCCTCCACACCCTCCTACCAACTTCATTGGGAAGACGTGCGTAAAAGCATTCCCCTCGTACAAAAAAAAAGGTTTTTTATTAATTAGTAGTTTTCAGCGAATTACCTAAAAAATGATGTTTAATTTGTGTTTAATATGTGAAATAAGTTATTCTTATATTATATAAAGGCCACATCTTTGTCTGTTCGTTATTTAGCTTATAACTTGATAACCACTTAACCGATGATTCTTTGTTAATGTTTTGTATGTACCAATTTTATTTAGTTACCATACTTAAGGGTTCGTCCATTAATTACGTAAGGCTCAAAAGGCTGGCAAGGAGATATAAAAAAAAATCACTGAACATCACATGGGTGTGTAGTCACATATTGCGTGCGATATCAATGAATGTGCGATATGATATACCAAAAACGTGCGCATAACTTTAACTCGCTGTTGCCAGGTCACGATTTCCAAAATTTTCCATGAGAAAATAAGACTATATGCATTTAAAGATAATAATTTCAAATTTTTGATAGTAAGTACTCTGTATGAAAAAATTATACTTGCTTGATTTTTGGATGGGAGGAGGATTTGTTAGTCTAAAATTTCACCACGTAACGCCAAGAGAGGGTGGTCAAAAATTTGCAAAAAAAAAAAGGGAAGAGGATGTTGTGAGCAAGGGATTGGATATGAATGTTATATGGGAAGGGGAAGACCAAAGAAAATATGGAAGGATTTGTGAAAGATGACTGTTTCGAAAGGGATGACTGCAAATAGAGAAGAACGGAAGAGGAAGACATGATGCGCCGAAAATGGTACAAGGGTAGGGATATAATGATGGAGTGGCTGAAACTGGTTGGTTTTTATAATCCACACATTTATTAGTGGAACTGCAAACTAAAATTCAAACCATTGAAATCAACATAGAAAATGTACATATGTATGGTATTAATATATTACCAAAATCCCATTTGTTTTATCTGTCTGTCTGCTTTGTTCCGGCTAATCTCCGGAACGGCTCTACTACCGATTTTATCGGAACTATTCGGGCAAATAGCTGAAGTTAAGCAGCGTAACTTAGGCTACTTTTATTTTTCGAAAGTGATTAGGGTTCCATCTAATAAAATTAAAACCCATTAAATTGTAATAAAAGCAAACAATTCAATGGTCAGTTTTACGGGTAATTGTTTGAATTTGTGATAAATATCTTTGTTTTCTCTTAGTAGCAAAATAGTTAAAAGATAATAATTAGTGTTCTTCCTAAAAAAAATTAAAACTCATAAAATTCGGAACAAAATACGATTCAATGTATAGTTTAGGGCCAAAAAACATTATTTCGCAATGATTATTTAAAAACTATAACGCAGTGAAAAATTGTGCGAAGTAGAAAATATGACACGCGAGCGGAGCCGCCGGCACAGCAAGTCCCTATGTATCCATCCATTCAACCGAAAGACGTCTGCTGCTGGGCATGGAACTTCTCAACAGATAATTACATTACAACGACCGGTCTTGCGCTTCTCGCATCCAGTATATTCTAGCGATCTTCATTAGGTCGTTGGTACACCTTGTGCCTTGACCCACACTGCATCTTCCAATACACGGCAGCCATTCGACAACCCGTTGACTCCATCGGGCATCGGTTTTACAAACAATGCTCCCAGCCTATTGCCTCTTAAGTTTGCCAATTCTTCGGGCAATGTCAGTTACTTTGGGTCTTCTGTGGATCTCCTCATTTTTTGATTCGATCACGCAATGAAACTCCGAGCACAACCTCTTCCATTGCTAATTAGGTCCATTGTAAGCTACCACGTCTCAGTGCCGTAAGACATCACTGGTAACACACACTGGTGGAAGACTTTTGTCTTGAAACACTGCAGTCTTTCGGACGAGCAGATTCTGCGTAGCTTCCCAAACGCCCAGCCCAGTTGGATTCGACGACTACCTTTTTTTCGAAGTTGGACTTACTTAACTGGAGAGTTTACCTCAGAAATACATAACTGTCAACAAATTCGAACTTAGAGCCACAGATTTTCATAGGAGTTGGTACATATCAGACATGATTTTTTTCTTGTCCAAGATCATGTTAAGACCAACTCGACTGAGAGCCTCAACTGAGGTCATCGATTATCGTGCATAAGGTTACTGCGGTCTCAGCTATGACTACTATATCACCGGAAAGCGGAGCTGTGTTACGTACTCGAGAACCTTGTACACATCCTCGTGCTCAGCGGTGAGCAGTTTTGCGGAGAACTCCTTCCTGCCTAACGCCATGTCGCAAAGGTTTCGAAGTCTGGCCCTGTAATCGGATTGACATGGTGGTGTTTTTGTACAAATCCTTCAACGCTTTGATATATCGATAGTCTACTTGGCACCGCTGGAGAGACTGCACTACAGCACAGGTTTCAGTCGAGTCGATTCTCTTCATGGTTCGCAAACGCTAAACAAATGGGTAGACTATACTCCTCGGTCTTCTGTATAACCCGTCGCATCGTATGTCTACGGTGCTACAGCCTTTTCGGAAGCCGAGTTGTCCGGGAGGCTTGAAGTCGTCAAGCCTGCGGGCTGGTCAGTTCGCGAGGACTTTCGAATATAGCTTATAGAAATGATTCAGAAGTGAAATGGGACTATAATTTTTCAAGAGTGTTATTACCCTTTTTAAAAACACGACAACCACACCTCTGGGGCGCCTATAGCGTTTCCTCTCGAGTATGAAGAAATTAAAGAGCTTCCGAAGGGCCTCGAGAATCGGTTTTCCACCCGCTTTCAGCAGCTCGCCTGTTATTCCGTTCGGCGCCTTATTGTTGAGAGCCTTTCGAATTTCGTATAAGCAAGACGTCTGCGATATCTTTGGTATTGTCGGGTTAATCTAGCTCTGAGGTCATTATTTATTTATAAGTTTTACGTTACATTACGTTTTACATCTTTAATATTAAATAAACATACATAATATATGTAAATATAAGTAGGCTTAACACAAATATTCAATCACAAGATACTCCTCTCAATCTGAACGTTAAAAGTTAACATCGAATCGTGAATAATTAAACTAAAATTTATGGCCTCTAGCTTATATAAAATTCAATGCTGTCCACTACTATCCTTTCTACCCTAAAAGACGGATAAGCCGCTTATAAACGTTTTCTCGATGTTTTTTAAATATGTACATCAATTTTGTTATCTCCTTATTTAATATAATATACGTAGGTACACCATTTCTAGATGTAAATAAATTGAAAGTTCTCTCACGAAATACAACCAAACTGTTTGTTTTTTTTATATTCAAAAATTGTCTTGTTGATATCGATTAGTTGTAGATATAAAATTATCAAGTTATAAAAATATAATACCTTCGTGATAAGTGTCAGACGGGTAGGTAGGGGTGAGAATCGTTTTATTCGAAATAGTGGTGAATTTATTATAACAATTGAGCTACACGTTTTTAAAACTATAAAGGTTTTATTTTAGCCATAATCTCGCCTCGAACAATAAAGTTAGTAAGATTTCTTTACTTTGTTGCGATGTTGTGCAACATTCTCCCGTATGCGCTCGTAGTTTCTCCAATTCTCCAATGCTCCATAAAGAGATATCAAAGTAGGTGTATATGTGGGTATAATTACGTTTCTCTCCTGTTTGGGGTCCATTAAAATATTTTGGGTTAGAGTTGCGCACAATTAATTTCTTATTTACAAAGTCTCACTGGGTGAATTGCACTAAAGTTGCAGTTGTTGTAACAGTTAAAGTATTCATAGCAAAGACAAAGTTTCTAACGTGTAGATAATAAAACCTTTTGTTATAGTTCATTTACGAGCGAAGTAAAGTTCGTAATTTAACAACAACAAAATAATTAAATATAAAATAATGTGTTATAATTTGCGAACCTGCCACAATTTAGGAAATTGTAAAAATATACTAACTCTATTTCAATAAGTTCAAATAGTATATATATATATATATATATATATATCGAGATGGTACAACTACCATTCGACGCTATTTATTTTTTTTTGTATTTCATCTACCCTTTCCCCTTTCTTTAAATTTACTCTTATGTACATTTTTCCCGCTAATAAAAACAAATGACTAATTTTTCTTCATTCATTTGTGTTCTTGGGTTAGGTATAATTGAAATTTTATATGCACTTTTACATACACATCTATAGAATATATGAAACGCGGGCAGAGCCACGGGCACACAGCTAGTGTTATTATAATTTATAACCATGTAGGATAAAAGTTATATATTTAGAGAACAAAGTTTTGTCCAGTGATCCGGGCTTCGGTAGATTATATGGCAGACGACCTAAGTTATCAGTCGCCTTATAAACACAATACGGACGTCATTATCGATGCGTGAAAAATATAGAAATTGCTATTTATGCAAACAACGGACATACAGACAGAAAGATTTTGCCTTTTATAACATTTATAGGTTTTTTAAGGATTCGCGTTTTGATGATGACATCCGGACTTAACTGTGCCCACAAGCCAAACGTAACTTCGATCATAGGGAATACAAAAAAAGTTACGCGCTCAGGTCTGCAAGCCTTTTATAACTTTAAATGCAAATTTTACATAAAGATTAACTTCACTTTTCATACATTACTCTCACGATAGCTATTTCATAAAATTGATACTAACCGTAATTGGCCAACAATGAACATTAATGAATAACATCAAATAGTGACGTTACATTAAGCAATGTTAATTAATTAAATGATGCAACTCATTTTTCACCAAACAGCTACTAGTGAACTATTTGACGTTAACTTTTACTGGTGCAACTTACCTTAAAAATCACTAGTTAGGTATGTCTGTATATCTGCAACTTTTTTTTCGCTGAGGAATACCCGTCATGCTTACCTCTATCTGCCAATAAAGACTGCAGACGAGTTTTGCAGGACTATCGGCTAAAAACCCCAACTTGCCCTTTCGGCGCTCATTGTCGGGGGCCACGAATATCGCTTTCGTATTCGTTCGTGGCCTCCATCTAATGCAAACCCTAAGAAGAGTGACACCTCACAGAGGTTTTTTTTACACGGAATAGACCAGTGCTTTGACGACAATCTCACCTGATATTAAGTGACGATGTGGTCCAGGATGGTAAACACTAAGCCTAGAGGTGCTGTCGGAACACACCTATTGTATTTAGCGACAGGTTTTGAAACTTCAGGGTGGTAGCTGCAGGCGGGCATCATTAGAAAATGCCCTACCACCATGCTATGGTTTCCTCACGATGTTTTCCTTCGTACATATATCATTTTTTGTATATATAAAAACTATACAAATTATAGTCTTAACTAATGTTAGTGGAAGCACAGAGATGTTAACTTACATACATACATATCCTCACGCCTTTCTCCCTTGGGGGTAGGCAGAGATTACGTTATTCCACTTGCTACGATCTCGACACACCTCTTTCGTTTCTTCTACTTTCATGAGCGCTTCCATACATGCTCGTCGGTTACAAGTACTTTCATCTGGCCTTTATTTACGAGTTGTTCGATTTAGTCTAGATGCGTTTGCCTAGGTCGACCCTTACCGCGTAAATGCATTTCCCACCGTCAAAAAAAAAAGGTCGACCCTTACCGACGTGTCCATTCACCCCTCGCCTTTTAAATTCGTTTTATTAATGTTTTGCAAACCATTCTTTCTACATTCTCAAAACAGTTAAGCATACCTTTCTCTATTTTGGTCACCGCATCCTTTACCACACCACAGCGTTCTATTATCATACTCTTCCTGATTTTATCAATCATCTTCACTCCAATTATACTTCTCAGACTTCTCATTTCCACAGCGTTAATCTTACTTACATGCTTCTTCTCCCAAACCCAGCATTCACTACCATACCTAAGTGTAGGGGCCACTACTCCTTGATAAACAGCCAAACGCTCCTTTTCAGTTGCTTTCTGGCACTGCACATGAAGTTACGGAGGGCTTCTTAACTTTATTACTTAAAATACGATCTATCACAGTATACCTAACTAATGAAGAAAGATGAAAGCGCCTTTTATTTCTCTCTTGTCATGCAAAACAATTTTCGTTTCATTTAGATTTTTCAGTACCTATTACTTCTACTACAATGAATACTTTGTTAATTTCTATGCTTTTATCTTTTAAATTATTCATATGGGAAAAGAAAACATGATTATTTTTATTTACCTTCAGGCCGTGCTCTTTAGATATAGATTAAGTTCTACAGAATTCTGACTCGCTTAAAAATATGAGTCTTTGATTTATTATAAAATCCATTTTGTTTCATGTAATAACTAAATAATGTATTAATTTGAAACCCAGGGTTGTTATCCAGTTAGGAAAGATTTTATTTATTCATTAAGAATATTTTTGTAATGGTAATATTTTTCGTCGACAGTTTGAAGACTTCGCTGTTTCGCTGGAAACCGGAATACGAGAGTGCCGCTGATGAATACAATCAAGCAGGTTAGTGAATTCACTCTCATAGAAAAAGTTGAACCATTTTTTTGTCTGTTATTGTACTGATTATTTAAAAGTAGGTATTAAAAGAAGTAATTTAGAAGTAAGAAGTATTTCAAATTAAACATTTCGTTATTGATGATAGCTATAACTTTAACTACTACCACAATTGTGTAGTAATTAAACGAATACACACACGAATTTATTTCACGAATACGCCGATCCAATTTTGTGAATTATATAAGTTTACGATTTGTTAGATAATATAATGTGTTTTGTTGGTGACATATTATTGTTTCCAATATTAATGGGGTTGTAACCACTTAGGTATTTAATATTCTGAGGAGAGTTTACTTGCATAGTTGCATTTTCACGTTCGCTGTTTAAGCTCTCATCGTCCTTTTTATATATTTGAAAGAATTTTCTTCTTTAAACATATTTTTTGTCTTTCAAAGTGGATGCAGTTTATGTTTTATTCGGTATTTATGAGCTTTTGAGTACTAAATGAAATTTTCTTTACACAAACAATGTTATGCCGTATTGCTTCATTGGCTTCGTGATACAGCGCAACAAGAACAGATACTATTTATTTTGGTTCAAGGATTAATGTATAGTTCGAAGGATCTAGTAAAATTCTATTATTAGTCGGAACGAGAGCAGGATAACAGCGTATTACACCTGTGATCGCCTCGTAATCTAATATTGAGTTTGTCTTGATTAGTAGTTAAAGGATTTTCTACAGGGTTTGTAGTACCATAGCTCATTACAATATTAAAAAAGGGCGTTTGTGCAGAGTGTGTGTGTGTGTCACAAGTGATTTTTGGCTTAGTTAGACCGAAACAGGGATAACTTTTTTGTGTGGCCAGTTTTTAATATATTGTCATAAGTGTACGTTTCTCCAACAACGAATGCAGTACTTACAAAGAGAAGAAAATAAGAATAATTCTATAGTCAGAAGATATAGCGTGCTTATTACTTTTCTCTCTCCTCGTTACTTGTATAATATGTAAGTGTTACACGCATAACATCACACGTATCTTCCAAGTGTTTCCTTCCATTTGCTAAGATCCTGACATCGTTTTCGCCTCTTTTACATTAGTACGTTCTCGTCGGCTATGGGTACTTTTCACTTGACCATTCTTTAGAACTTAGAACGTCTTAGATCTAACTGGTCGCATAGATCGACTCTTACTGACGTGTCCAGACACAGTCTCCCTTTATTTTTCGTCAATCTTGTGCCAGCCACCCTCTCCACGCACCCGAACCAACTTAGCATACCTTTATATTATGCCCTCTATCACACCGCAGTGCTTTATAGGTGTGTATATTAATTTATATACATTACATGGGCTTGGTAGACGGCACTAAGTTTTCAAAACTTAACTTCAGAACGTACTGTATAAATATTGTAAAATCAATAACTTTAATATATTTTATAGTATATAGACAAATATTAAGAATATTATTTTACTTATGTTAAACTTTAGTTTTACATATTGTCGATATTATATAAATGTATTGAGTTTTCTGTAGTTTCTGAACTGTGTACTAATCTCATATAACTTCCATTTGATGCTTGTTAAGCTATCCCATGCCACCTCAGTAACAAACGTGGCCTCTGGTTAGGTTAGATAATGTGTTAGGATAAATAGTTACCTAAGGTGTTGCATTAAAACGAAAAATGAGAGACTTGTCATCTTTTTAAATAAATAATGTGGGTTTAGTATTTTGTTCAGGTGGATCGAATTTCGACATCAACTAATAGAAAATTTTTTTTTGTTTAAATGTAAAGAGGTCGAATGCGATAAATTAATTTGTCATTTGAAAGGTTTCAGTGTTAGGAATACGGTGCGACTACACTGTTATGATTCAATGATATGTTGTTTCTCTTTAGATTTTAATTGCAATGGTTCGTATACGAGTATACCTTCGTAATACTAATTATTACACTCCTTCAGAATACGTATATCACGAGCGACCACATGAAGCGAGATTGTTGATTTGCTTACAGACATTTAAATATAAAGGTAATGCAAGCGCAATCAGGTGCTATAAGGCGTGAATAATAAACTACATATGAACGTGATATTCTCTTAATGAAGATTGATACCTTGCAGCTATCATATTCTTAAAAATAGTCTTATTTATAACATTATTATTATTCTCCTTATGTATTATAAAAGGCAATATTTCCTCTATGCATCTGTTTTTATGACCGGTAGGCGTACATCACTCCAAAACTACATAATGTTTTTGAAATGATACAATTGGAATGATCTTATATCATGTTACGTTGTATGTAGATTAGTTTTTCAAGCCAATATTACTGTTATTGTCAATGGATCACTATTTCTGTGTGATAATTGCTATAACAGTTTTGGTATAATATTTTTCATTTTGCATATAGAGTTATAGAGTTATATAGCCTGGAGAACAAACGTGTTTCATAGACGGTCAGCACTTTTACACAGTATATATTTGATATACGCACAATGAATTGTTATTTATTATTGTAATTTATCGATTAAGGCCAACTAGTGTAAATTCAAAGACGGCGATATGATGCTGGTAAATTGGTTTTGCGATGCCAATAATTGGATGGATGTGCAGTTCCGCGGAAACAGTGAACGTATATCCCATATACCGTGTCGTTAAATCCACGCCCTTGCACTGCACGTAATTATATTTGAGACTACACGGGATCAATACAAACTGATTATTAGAATTTATTCAGATGTAAATAATTGAGTCTCCTGTCGTAGAACTTATGTTATGGTATCAGATTTACGTGGGTTGTCAAAGATCGTTTGTTATTTAGGTTTAATAATATTATATGAATTTACGGCTACTGATCTACATAGAAACGTTTCCTATATTATTTCGTTTCAAGTTAATGACAAATACATCTATTTACATATCATAAATAAATATTGGGTTTTAATAGTTCATGTTAGATCAATATTTTTTTTGTGGGCAAAATAATTATTTTTACTTTGGCGAGGTAGGCACGCTTAGGTGGGTTTGATCTGACTCCCACTCGGTAATATTCCACGATGTTCCTCACACGCCGTTGGCTGGGTCACGGTACATCTCAGTACTCCATGTCATCAAAAATAAGCGCTTCCGCGCTCTACTGGTGCATATTTCATACTTGAACAGACTCATTGTGGTAGGGCTTTTTCTAGACTTCACCTGGTTACATTGCAATACCTTTTTTGCAATAAATAAAAATGAGTTAGGTAAATCAAGAAGTAAATTATGTGCGTTGTTGTCGCACCTACATACTGTAGAGGATTTTCTGGACGGCGATGCGGCGAGACGCGACGACACGACGCGGCGGCGGTGTCTGTCAACAATCGACGAACATACCATGATCTTTTAGCAACCGACTATCTTATTTATAATTTCACTGTATTACCCACGTATTATTTTATTTACTTACGTAAATAAGTAACAAGTTGATATAATTTGGAAATAATTCAATCGAATCGTAAAGGTAAATTATAGACTTCCGTACAAGAAGTTGTTGTATTCGATGACAGATTACTGTTGTTACATTTCGTGATGCATCTAATTTAATTAACAATGAAACACATTTCTTTATTTTCGAACTATGAAAAATATAAAATTATCCATGTGTCACTTAAACGCGTAGTATACTTGAAATATGTTAAACTATTAAGAGTATAAGTAGGACAGTGTAATTAAATTCCTTTAGCGCGTGTGGAAAAATGAAATGCAACTAAAAAAATCGGTGAACATATTGTATGTTGTCTCTGTTACCGATTTAAATCTCATTTGTCTGTCAGTTGCATTGACATAACTGTCTCGTCCGATTGTAATAATGGACTACTCGAATGTATTGTCGATATGAGTGACTGGTAGAAACGTTTGTTCCACGTCTATTGAATAAAAAATTAGATACATTTTAAATGCATACTTATAACAAAACCTTAGTTTTGTTTATGGTTGTCTCAAGATGAGTGTGTTACTTATACATGCAGTCGCGAAGGCGACGGCTACGAGAGCTTTTCGGGTTGGCATTGGATCACATGTAGGGCCGCTGTTTGAGAAGGTAAAAAAAAAAAAACGTCTCTTCACCCTTTCTAGCAGGTTGTATTGCGCGTTACTGATTTAGGTGATTGTGAAAGAAGTAACTGAGCGTGCAGGTCACCTAATATTTGGTAGGCAGGTTGAATAATTATTTTTATTGTGTCATCAGAAAACAGTCCAAATATAAAAATAACTGCTAAAAACAAAATTAAAATATGTACAAAAATAAGAATTTTTAAACTTTTTAATTTTGTCCTAGAGATAGAGCATATTGAACTAAGATATGACGTCACTGTTTACGTGTTTCATACAAGTTCTAAAGTAAATTTCGTTTTGGGGGAAATGGAGAGAGCATCCTCTTTTCTATCATCACCAAAAAAACTTGAAACACTTTTATCGCAGAAAGTTATTAAACGAATATGTTTTTTGGTATTATTATATTTAGTTATATTAGCCATGATTGAATGAATATATTAGAGGTAATTTAATTGGTGCCAGTAGTAGAAAAGTTACAAGGGAATCGTTTATCGTGTTATGGACATGTTTTGAAGAGACGTCTTATAGAAACGCATGGAAAAAGAAGAAAACATACTGCTCCAACCCCATGTGAGTTAAGGACAGTGAATGGGAATAATGATATATTTGATTATGTTATTCAGTAAATATAATCTGTTGATTTAAATAAATTGTTATCCAGTTAATTACCTTGTTACACCCAATTGATTTTAGAGAACTGTGAAATACATAAAGAATACATAAAGAGTGATTATGTACCGGTACGAGGTAAGACAAACACTCTTTTGACAATGCCCCCGCGGTCATAACCCTTCAGTGCGTGTCTACGTAACAGCTGATTTTAAATCGAAACGCTCACGTAAAATACATTTATAATGTATTTCACATTAAATCGTGGTAAATTTACTGCATTAAGATTCAAGTTTACCAAGCGTTTCGTTCCACGGTTATTGTAGTGGAGTCGACCGAAGCGCAATGTAAACATCTTATTTCTTCAGACGAATTAATTATTGTTTTATTTTTGTAAAGTAAATTAAAATTTATCAGTTTAAAAATTAAAATTTGCTAAATCACACCTTCATTGTCAAAATATTAAATTCTCAATAGCTTAATAAAAACTATTATTATTTATAAAACATTGTATCGTTTAAAATAATAATAACAGTTAATATAAAATAAAACGAGATCTTTTATAAAATTGTAGACAAAAAAGATACTAAAGATGCAATGTAAGAACAATGCTTGGATTAATGAGCATTTTCTTATAAAAATGTCTAATAAAATATACTGAGCACGCTGCGCGCAGGATTTCCTAGTAGTTCTTATTAACCGGTTGTTTTATTCTTTCTTTGAGTAATTTAATTTCGATTTTAATATTGTGAGATATTTCATTAGGGTTACCCAAGGAGACATTCTTTTATATACTGTATTTACGGTTAGCTTTAAGATATTTTATACACGCGGAAGCTGATGCAGAGACTCGCGATATTATAGTTTTGTTTGTTTTATTTTTTTTTCATTCATTATAATTTCTTGTAATTTATAATATATTAAAGAAATGAAGAGTTTATGTCGTCTTTCGTATGATACGCTTAGTGACCGACTCGCGGACATTTTAAAAATTAAAATTTGCTAAATCACACCTTCATTGTTATTGTTATTATGTATTTATTGTTAACTTTGATTAAATATGTTGTATATAAAATTAAAAGATAAATTACATTAATAGTTAAAATGACCAGTTTGTTTGACAACCCCAGTTAATAATACATACAATTATATTTTAGAATACCACAAGGAGTAGAGAAATCATATATTCGCGCAACGCTGATAAAAACTTACTTGGATTTCCCTGTTCAAGTCAGAAGTTGCCTTTGAGTTTATTTTAAAATAATCTATTCACAGTAACTTTAAACAGTTTCTGTTTTATAACACGAGAATGTACATAGTCGGATTCGCTCATATGTGAAATGGATTTCAGTGGATTATTTCTAGTTGGTAGGGTAGTATTTTCTCTTTGATTATTACGGGCAGAACCTTGAAACAAATATTAACTCGTAAGTAATTTGCTTCACTTGTAAAATTGATTCCCCCTCAGTGGTGCGCCACCCTACCCTGTGGCCATGTTCGTCCTTAGAAAGCATTGATGCAATATTAAAGCCAGCTCCCACTGCACGATACTTTTAAAGCTATTTTTTTTTATTTTAAAATTGCGTTAAATATGCTGAAATTAATTCCTTTTCTGTTCGAAGTAATTATGAAAAATAGAGAGAGAGAGAGAATAATCTCTAGCATCGATGGAACTTTATAAGACTGATTGCATGGACACAAAAAAATATACAACTGTGTATACGAAATTAATATGTTATAATATTCCTTTGCCAATCCTTTATGGAACCTTATAAAATGTATCCTGAAAAAAAAATTGAATATAACTAGCTTATAGCTTGTATTAAGGCAGGATATACTTAGAAATTACCAACAACGATAACATAGACTTAATAAACCGCCGGACAGCCCACATTGGTGGGACATAATTGAATATGCCGCCAACACGTATGCCTCGGAATATAATTCTGCATATCAAAGAGAAGCTGTCGAAATCAATAAAAGTCAAGTTACATTTTAAAACAGGTATTACTTTAAAAAAACGACTGCGTATATATAATTGTATGTAGAAAACATTTTACGAGCCGCTCTCTTATTTGATATAAATTAAATTAAAAAATATTAAATTCTCAATAGCTTAATAAAAACTATTATTATTTATAAAACATTGTATCGTTTAAAATAATAATAACAGTTAATATAAAATAAAACGAGATCTTTTATAAAATTGTAGACAAAAAAGATACTAAAGATGCAATGTAAGAAAAATGCTTGGATTAATGAGCATTTTCTTATAAAAATGTCTAATAAAATATACTGAGCACGCTGCGCGCAGGATTTCCTAGTAGTTCTTATTAACCGGTTGTTTTATTCTTTCTTTGAGTAATTTAATTTCGATTTTAATATTGTGAGATATTTCATTAGGGTTACCCAAGGAGACATTCTTTTATATACTGTATTTACGGTTAGCTTTAAGATATTTTATACACGCGGAAGCTGATGCAGAGACTCGTGATATTATAGTTTTGTTTTTTTTCATTCATTATAATTTCTTGTAATTTATAATATTTTAAAGAAATGAAGAGTTTATGTAGTCTTTCGTATGATACGCTTAGTGACCGAATCGCGGACATTTTGATTTCGGGATTTTGTATTGAATAATTATGTTGCTCTTTGAAACTGTTTTCGTTTTCTTCTTGCACTCCTTACCTTCTCTTTTATTGGTGTTAGTTATACGTTTCCTCTGGTATATTCAGTTCTTATCTTAATAATTTTAAGTTTTTAAATATTCAAGTGCATACGTAACGACAATTAATATAATCTAAAATTTGAGTTAATACATTTTCAAGCTTAAAGTAGAGGGTAAAGTTTGAAATGTTGCATTTAAAGGTGCAACATCCATTCGTCCTAATACATTAAAGTTAATTGTGAAAGTTGACATAGAGCGCCGCCGCTTACACAAGTTTCCTGGTGCGGCGCAGGTATTACAAAGTTGAAAATGGAAAAGTTGTTACGGACTTTCGTGTTTAGATAGTCTTCATATACGACAGTAATTAACATGATGAAATTGTTCTCCGATTTAACCGACTCGTTTTTTAAAGCTAAACAAGCATTAAGTGTTCGTTAATCACTTTGCTTTCAATGTATTTTTTATTGTGATAGCGTTTGATTGATATAGTTTAAAACAGTTTTGAATTATTTCATTTTCGTTCCGGCTGTTTTGTCATTTGATTACTCTGCGTTTACACCAGGGAAGGTGCTGCTAATAGTAAACGTGTGATCGTATTAACAAAGCACCGATAATTCTAATAGGCGATTAATACGATCACGATCGGAAATGGTACTTAATCAATAATTGTACCACAAATATGGTATAATGATAATAATCGTAAAGTATTTATATAAAATTGTACTTGAAACGGATGAACAGAGGTAACCGATAATTGAGAGGAACGATATTTTATATGTTTAATTTTTCCCATTTGCGGCTGCGCGTTGTGCGGTACCGTGCCTTTATTTTTCACGTTAATTCATATAAACCTTGAAGAAATATCGTGCATTTTGCGTTATTAAACGGACCGTAAACACAATTATTTCTGTTAATAAAATTCTATCTACGTTATACCCGTAACATTAAACGATTGAAGAATTGTGTTTGTCTACATGAAAAATCAAAATGAAAAAAATTCTTTATTCAATTTAGGCCCTAAGAAGGCGCTTATGCATCTGTATACAGTATATAAGGATCCAGTTGTATCGACGCCTTTGTTACATTGAAAAACGCTGAAATTTGTATGAAAGATAAATATACTTACTATAATTTAAAACGCTTTTATTTTAGCTTCATACGTATGTGTTTATGTAACGGAAACGGAACATGATTTTAACCGTCTTCAAAACGTCGGATTAACTCTAAATTTGGCATACTTATCAAGGACCGATGACAATTCCATATTTTAAACAGTTAGTCTCGTTATCCTTACCAGGATATTCAGGATTAGCGATTTTTTATTGTTCTGAATGCGTAATATATTTTACCGACATTTATTGATACAACTTCGAACATTTTCCAAAGTATCCTAATTAGGACACTTCGAATTGAGCGATAACGGTATTAGTATGGCAACTGAGGTAGCAGGAAGGTGTCGCTGCCGTCGAATATAAACTATTTATATTATTTGTATTAAAAAATAATAAAGCTATTTCAAAAGCGGAAAAAAATTTTTTTTGTTAATTAAAATTTATGTTGGTTAAATAATCTGTAAATATCAACTAAATTAACTTCACATCTTCATATTTATATTTTAAACTAGCTGCCTGTGGCTGCGCCCGCGTTTCTTATATTCTTCACTGCATTTTAATTTTTTTACATGGAACCCTAATTTTTACCCTATCCCTAAAATAAAGTAAAAACATTTCAAATATAAGCGCTTGGCTGTAAAATTGTGCATTGAATCGGATTTTATTTACATGTCTTTTGAGTTTTATTTTTTAACCCGGAACCCTCATTATCTACCAAAAAAAGCCCCTTCAAAATCTATCCGCCCGTTCGGGAGATTACTCAATACAAACACACAGATAGATAGACAAAAATTTTCAAAATGGTATTTTTGGTTATAGGTATCACATATACATTTATATCTATTTAGTTAAAACAAATTTTTGATATTACAAACAGACACTTCAATTTTATTTATTAATATAGATGACTTTCAATGACACAAAAATTAAAAAGGTATTTTTTGGTATAAAACATCCGTGTTTTGTATTAAATCTTAGTTGATCTGGGAGAGTAATTACTTAGTTATATGTTAATGTTAATTAATGTCATTAATAAAATCAATACAAGAAAAACTAGTTGAAATAGATATTCAAACTTCGAAGTTGCTATGTGCTCGTTACGATATTAATTTGAAAGTTGGTATCGTTCAAATAAACTGTTATGACTAAGAAGTGAATCAACGATTTCCTTTCAACTAACTGTGCCAAGTAAAATTATTGTATTGGTATTGACGGTAACTGCAGTAAAAACAACTGTAACCACAGTGAATTAATAATGTATTGATATTAGCAGTTTTCATTTGGAAGTTCATATTAGAGTGTTATTGTGTGTACACCTAGCAGTTGGATATATGTTGAGTAATCTCGAAACTCGATTCGCTGTGGCGGGTTGTTGTAGCGAGTTTTCAACGTATTTTTCGATTGTTCTGAATGTTTTACTGTTACTAAACATTGTTGCTTTTAATGAAATCGTCTACGATCTAGTTTTTTTTTTTTAGTAAATTAGAAAAGTGTTTTTAGGTAAAAATCATGCGAATATATACACAATTTTTTTTTAATATACGACCCCCATTTGATTACAAGATAAGGAATGGAAATAGAGTGAACGCTTTATTATATACTAGCTGTGCCCGCGGCGTCGCCCGCATGACATTCCACCAATATATTCTTATGTATTGGGGTGTATACGTGAAAAGGATAGGCCGACAGAGGTAGCTGATGTCTTCTATCCATATCTACTGGATAACAGTAACAGTCGATCGATCACTATTATATGATGGACATAACTGTTATGGTGACTGTCATTTCCGACGGTCACCACCATCATTGGATGTAAGTATGAATATCCACGGTTACGATCCAAAGATCTCCATAATGACCGGTTTGCGCCACCTGCGTCTAGCGGACTCCCGCGACCTTCACCAGGTCGTCGTTCTATCTTATGGAGGGTTCCCTACTTTGTGTCTTACAGTACGCGGCAGCCGTTTGAGAACCCGTTGACCCCATCTGGCATCGGTTCTACGAGCAATATATATAGTTTGGCAATTTTTCGGTTACACTGGTTGATTTGCGGATCTCCTCTTCTAATTCGATTACGCAGTGAAACTAGCCCTCTCCATTGCCCTTTGGGGGTAACTTTGATCCTTGTAATTAGCCCTACTGTAAAAGACCACATCTCAATGGCGTAAGTCATAACTAGCAACACAAACTGTCAAAAATGTTTGTCTTGAGGCACTGATATTTTGGACGAACAGTTCCTGCGTAGCTTTACAAACGTGGCTCATCCCATCCATTCGACGATTAACATCAACAGAGCGTTTTTGTCTATATGTTGGAAAATTTACTATGAATAATAAATAATATTGAAATATACAGTATTTAAAAAGTAAGGTAGGTAGGTAGAGATGTTAAATATATATATATTTTTTATTGTTATTTATTTATTTATGAGTTATTAGAGGTTATGTGGCGTTTAAACATGATACATATCTATTTATAGGTTAAAATTAATATAATGTTATATGATTATGTTTATGATAAAATACACTTCAATGATAAGTAAAAATCTAATTTAAAACTGTGAGAAAAGATGCAAATTGCAAGAGTTTCGTGTTAGTTTCTCAACTCTACTCGCGATTATTTGCATGAGTTCTTACGCATCGCTAGATCTCGTCGACTTAGTTTATAACTTTATTAACAATCCGATCTATTTTATAATTTAATTGGATGATTCCAATATTTCGCTCTATTTCCACACTTCTCTTAGCAACCGCCAAGGACATTACATCAAGCCGTTTTGCTGTTTATCAGTATTTATATATAAATATAATAAAGAAACACCTGTTTGTGTTTTGTACGATTCGGTTATAACAGAGTTTAAGATTTCATTACAGTGACCGATATACGAGACAGTATATATTAACATAGGTCAGTTGCGTTGAAGAACGGTAAGCCAAGATCAGGGTGGGCTGATTATCGTTTATCTCTTAACAAGTACGTGTATCAAATTGTTACACTTTCCAATGAAGTATTCGTTTGGAAAATTATTTTCAAGTACTTAGTTTATGAAAATGCAGGGTAATGTTTGTCGCTTGAATATTTTGTCATTTGTCAATTTTATTACTTAAAGAGAAATATTGATTTCTAAATAAAAATTATAAAAGATAATTTATGCGTATTAATATAGAATATAGCCTTCGTATTGTGTCTTTATATTACGCATGAGTTCTTCATGAATTTTACCTTTAGCATCTCTCGTTGACGGCATGGTGGGCGTCTAATGATATCATTCCAACGAATAGTTTTTGATGTATTGATTTTATGTATATTTAGTTATTATGTTTCATATTTATTATATGTACTAATGGTTACATGTTACAAAAATAATTATGGAAGATGAACAAATCACGTTATACAAGTATAGCTTACTATTGAAAAAATGATAAATTTCAACTTATAATCGAAATTATTAATACATTAATTCAATTGTTATTTCTTACTTCATGATAATAGATAATGAATATTCAAAAAGTTTTCAATAATGACTCAATTACCTAGAAAGTAATGTATCCGATGAACAAAGTAATGTGTAAAGACATAATTCAAGATTTTAAATATGTGGTTTAAATGTTGTCTAGCAATTATTCGTATTGCTGTGACATTTTACGTATAGCTTTCGATAAAAAATTAAATGTACATTATGATGTTTAAATGGAGAAAATGTCATAACATTTTTATTTATAATTTATCAGGCGTCCGGTTCTCTCTTCAGAAATATCACTTCAGTACATTTTGCTCTAAGATGAATACATTATAATAAATATTCCTCGAGGATTTTTAAATAAAAGTTACTTTATATCGAATTGTGGTATTTTAGAATAACTAGTTTTTGTATTTTCATATTGTAGTGTAGTGATGATAATTTTTAAAACAATAATATTTCAACAATCTATTTGTAAACTATTATTTATTATAATGAAACCGGATGTGCAAAATATTCATATAAATTCATTAAGATTAGGTAACGAGCAAACAAATAAAATTCAGTTGTGTAGGTAACTAGTAAAATTTTAACGATGTATCGAGTAGCTCAGTCTTCCTAGATTTCACTTTCATAGATAGATCAATTATTTTAGTAAGTAACTTTATAAAATCTAATATAATTAACCAATTCAATTGTCTGTCTGTTGTAAAATACTATTAGTATTAAAGCGATTAATCAACTTACGATAAATAATTATTATAAGTTAAATTTTAAGTAACAATTGTCTTAGAATTCATTATAAGAAAATCAATTTAATTTTGATAAAAGGGTCATAAAAAACAAATAGTGTTAATTGTGTCATCTGCTAGTCGACTTCAAATAGAGTTGCAAATATAGCCTGCGGCCGAAAAGGACCTTTCAGCTTCTACACTTGTTGGCTTTATTGTTAGCAAATAATCATGAATAAGCAGACAAGTATTCTCTTCGAACTCTGTCACTTTCAAATGTAGTCATTTCCTTTTTTAGTACTTTATCAAAATCTTTCTCTTTTTTGACATGTATGCACGTGATTTCTAGCTGGATTTGTAACTGTAATTCTTCCTGTAATGTCAAATTTTTCTTTGAGTGAAGTGTAAGTTATCTTCTACTATTTTATCCATGTTTTCTTTAGAGTTATCATCTTATGTAACTCTTCCTAAGATTTTTCTCATTTCTCATCGTAGGAATTTTTGTTTGGCATAGTAAGTGTATCATCAGATCGGTTTACATTTTCATGATATTTCTTTGGATTCTGTAAGTCTATTAATATTCCTGTTATTACAGTGCAGCGTTCTTTAATTCTCGTACATAGTTGCTTTAGGACTAGGTTATTCAGGACTTAACATCGCTTTAGGTGTTGTTTATATAGATATATAAAATATTGTTTAATGACATAATAGTTTTTTTTTTTTGTACTGTACGGGCTTAGTGCTTTGTCACAGTAAACACACTAAGTCTAGAGAGCCTCTCAAGTACTGCTGCCGCCACATATCTATTGGTACTTGGGAACAGGTTTTTAAATTTGATGGTGGTAGCTACCTGGGGATTATTAGAGAATGCCCTACCAGAATATTGTGATTTCCTCACGATGTGATTTATTTCACCGAAAGCTCAGGTTAATTACAGAGTTGGACAGGTGGGTTCGAACCTACGTACACTGACACGGAGTCCGAGCGATAAACCTACTGAGCAATAATCGCTTCAAAATTTTCATTACTTATAAAAATAAATCTCCCCGTTAACCCCATCGGAATATGTTGCATATATAATATCACGCCTCTCTCCCATAAGGGTGGGCAGAGACTAAATTCTTCCACCCGCTCGATCGCACATACATACGTCTTTCGCTTCTTATACTTTCATGAGCGCTTTCATATACACGCTCTTCGGTAACGAGTATCTACTATTGATCGTGGCCTTTCTTAAGATCGTTTTCGATTTGCTTATGTCAACCTTTACAGACTTGCCCAGTCACCTTCGCCTCGTAGATCTGTTTCTACCCTAAATAATCATTATTTTGTCTAAAATATATATAATATTTGTGTAAATTAAATATGGAAGTTTCTCCTATACGCGTATACGTTTTTCTTAGTAATCTCTTTTTTTTTTTTTTTTGTGATATACATCAAATATTTACAAAAAGAGATCTAATCAACCAGCAATTATGGTCCAAAAAGATTGCGGCGGAAGCAAACGATTTTTACTGCGGTCACAGATTTATTAGATTTTATATATATTATGTAAAGAAAATATATTTCCTTAATTATGTATTATTATAAAGAGTTTGGTTTATAAGGTTAAGAAAGTCATGCTGGCCATTATGATATTTTGATATATGTCAAAATCAAAATCAAAATCAAAATCAAAATTCATTTATTCAATTTAGGCCCTAAGAAGGCGCTTATGAACGTCTAAAACACTACCACCGGTTCGGAAAACAGCCCAGTCGAGAAGAGCCGGCAAGAAACTCGATCTGGTTCCTTCTTTTTTTTTCATAAATATAATATATATAATTTTTTTATGTCATATAAAAAAACTATACAAATCGTAGTTTTTAGTGGAAGCACAGAGATGTGGGTTATTTCCAGACATCACTATCGTTCACGTAATGATCCACCCTGTAATATATATATGTCTATATGTATATATATATATGTCTATATATATATATATAGTGCAAATCATGTGGATTGAGCTGTTTAATTTTTTTATATAGGATACGCACAAGTATAATGAAATATCCTATAAATGTAAATCAAAGATGACATCACTGTATCGTGAAATTAAAAGCGAGAGAGATATTTTGTTTCATATTTTTCAAATACTTTCTTGTATATTCATATTTTCATTATTTCTGCACGGTATCGAAATATACAATATACTTCCCCAGACGCATCATCGTTGTACTGAGAGAGTGCCTCCATACGAACAACGGGATGAGATATTTGCAAGAAATAAATTTATATTTTGAATGACATTTTAGGTAGTCACTTTAACATGCGATGATATTATTTTCGTTTATTCTTGACTATCTTGTATTATCGCACAATATTAGGCAAGTATCGCTCGAGACTCGTCACTATATTTCTGGTTTTATTCACATACAGATATTTCTAGTTATTTTCTTTCGCAATTAGTCGTTGCTCTTAACTTATTGCTTTCTATACTGCGTTTATAAACTTCAACGTCGGTAACTTATGAATATATGTCAACGCGTGACATCAAATAGAACGTTCAGATTATACAATACAGAAAGCTTAAGTGCATAAGTGAATTTTGGAAGTGCTTCACTTTAGTATTTGATAGTTGTAGATCTTATAAGAAAGTTATAATTGTTAATGAATTATGAAGTTCTCGTCGTTTTTAGTTTTTTCACTCGTCTTCGTTCGGTGGTCTAAACTTAACTATTAGAAACATGAAGGAAACTAATTGTTTCCAATAGTATTTTATTGCAGTTGTTATTATCAATTATTTAAAATTGGTTGATAGACGAAGGAGACAAATGTCTTGAACTTTTGAAATCTTTACCTATTTATATATATATATATATATATAGATTGTTCTAGTTGTTGCTTTATGGACAATTTGTATGGATTAAGGTATTTAATCCTTATCCATACTAAACTAATTTTGTAGTCCAAATTAAATAATCAGATTCATTTATTTAAAAAAATATTGATTTTGAACTAACGGCATTTGTTTTTTTAGGTCAGGCGTTCCGCATCGCGCGTAATCTGAAGAGCGCGAAGGATTCCTTCTTAAAAGCATCTGATAACTACAAGAAGGCACATGCCTTTTTCCATGCTGCGAAGGCTTTGGACAACGCCATGGTCGTCTCGAAGGAGAAATCGTCTCCCAACGAGGTAAGTCAATAGAATGGCCGGTTTTGCAAACAATCGTGGTAATTGCCGTGGACTTTACAGGTATGTAGTACATTAACTGATTGTAACGTTTGCATGGATATTGTGATCGAGCGAGAAACGGATATAGTGCACGAGCAATGTAACGAGATCAGGAGCAGTGTTTATTTGTATATAGAGTAGAGTTTAAATAAGCAAAACGAAATCAACGTATCGTCATATGATCCTGGGTAGGACTCGTCATCTTCCAATTATCTTGGATCTGGACTTAAGTTGTGCGAACTATATGCCGTATAAACCGATGTGACATTGCATTTATACGATCAACACTTGTCGCTATTATCTAATGGCTCAGTCGTGTGATCTCATACGTCGGTCCTCGTCTAGCTGAGTATATAGTTGAATGACGGCCGCAATTATAACCAGTATAGATTGGGAGAATCTCTCTGATCACTTAGAATTCGAGCTGGATCAGCTCTCAGGTTAACTCAGAGATTACTCTACGAGGGACGCCCCTTTTTGACGTAAATGCGGATAAAAGAGTGGTTACCATCAGTGGAAATAACCTCGAAGCGGTTTTCCCGTTGGTCCCCACTAAGTTAGGTTAGTTGTAGTTTACATTATAAGTTTGTAATATCAATTATGTTATAGTATTATTGTATAATAGTAATAACATAAACATAACATAAGCTCACGCCTGTTATCCCCGCAGGGTTAGGCAGAGGTGAAATAGCTATTATAGCTAACTACACCACCCCACTTCGCCGAGTATAGTCCCGTCCCAGATGTGACAGGGGGCGAGCCTTTCGCCATATCGGGCACAAATTTCAGATTCCGGGATGATACTGAGTAGATAAAACCCAATATCACTTGACTCGTCCCGGGGATCGAACCCAAGACCTCAAATCTATAGTTGTACAGTAGTACAACTGCGCCATCGAGGCAGTAATAACATAATAGTAATAATGTAAATTAATTTAATTGATTAATAAAAATATTTAAATAACTGATTTAATTTAATTAATAAAATTGTAAGTTTACAGAACACAAGAGCGAGTGTGTGGATGTCCACGAGATGATTAGTGAGTCAGTAATACGGTCACGATATTTTATTTGACACGGTATTGACAAGTTTAATTTTAGGTGTTCAATTTGGCATCGGAGGCTGCGAACCTTTACCAGCAGCATGGTTCTATCGATAGTGCTGCCGTAGTCCTCGATCGTGCGGCCAGGTTCCTGGAGACTAAAGCTCCACAGGTAGCTGTTCAGCTCTACTTGCAGGCCGTGGATGTCACAACAGTTAGTTGATTTATTTTTAAGAAAGTAGTTTTTTATTCCTTGAAGACATATATATACCACACGCGCATTGGTGTTGAAAATTGACATATGTACATTGTTTATATTGAGAATTTAATTACGTTTAATGTATGAATTACGTGGATTCATCATAAATGTATGGATCAACCTAAATCATGAAAGTATGGATCAACCTTATCATCAATGGATGCATCAGCCTAGATCATCAATGGATGGATCAACCTAGATCATCAACGGATGGATCAGCCTAGATTATCAATGGATGGATCAACATAGATCATCAATGGGTGATTTGTAATTTTATTATTTCTCATTTGTAATAATCAGCGGTGATATGAATGTGAATGCTAATTGAATAATTCCATTGAGTACAAGAAAGAGGTAAGTGTCGTGTCAATTACAGATGATTTGTATGCTGCAGAATATTTACGTAATTAATTTTCATTTAATCGCTATATTTTTGTAGGTAATATAATTTTTGCTCTGTCTGATCTGACATCTGCTGTTTACAATTATCGTGGGTTAGTAAGTTTAAAAGTAGTATTAGATGAAAGTTAGTTTAAAAAGCGAAATGTGAGTCTTAACTTGGGCCAGCTGTGTGTGGGCTGAGAAAATGTCATGGTCTATGATTTACCGGATATTAGACACAAACGAGAATCCTCCAATACCATTGAGTATCCGGATATGATAGCGAATTTACCTTGGCTTGTACATGCCTTGCAAAATGTATATGACAATCACGGAGCATGGTCACTATAATAAAATTCTACTGTTGTCTCCGCTAAATTCATTTAATTATTGTTATAATTGTTTAAACAATTTCGATACTAAAACCGCGTGCGCAGATACTAGTTTCAGCATGTACTAATTACTTTTTATTTTCCGAATTCCAAACAACTGATCTTAAATACCACACGTAGTGGAAAAACACAGAATATTTTAAAGATGATGAGATAATTTCGCGTCCGTGTCTGTCTTCGGATACATGTTTTTTTCAATAGGTCTATAAATAATATTTGGGTAAATCATGCAGAATTATGATGTCTTAAATTTTATTAAACATTGCAACTATTATACAAGAGCACTTCATTTGGTTCATATTGTTTGTCCGTAAATTTGTTTGTAAAATCATTTGTGAAAACTAATTTCCACACGTCCGTCACACGCGTTGCGGCAAGAGCTTGTTATGACTGGTGCATTTGAATTAAATTTAACAAAACAAACGTAAAAGTAAACCCACGTATTCAATTAACTAAATTAAATATTTTCTGCAAGAAACTTTTTACATTCTTATTCACTCTTTAAAGTACGTCATTGTTGTAGTATAAAACTACATGGCATCTTCTACCATTATTATTATTCGAAAAAGGGGCTACATACATATACATACATATCATCACTCCTTTCTCCCGTGGGGGTAGGCAGAGATTAAGTCCTTCCACTTGCTACGATCTTGGCATACCTCTTTCGCTTCCTCTACTTTCATGAACGCTTTCATACATGCTCGTCGGTTATGGGTACTTTTTACCTGGCCTTTATTTAAGACATGATTGATTTGGTCTAGATACATTCACCTAGGTCGACCCTTACCGACTTGCCCATTCACCCTCGCCTTATAAATTAATTTCGTTAATCTTCTCTCATCCATCCTCTCTACATGCCCAAACCAACTAAGCATACCTTTCTCTATTTTGGTCACCACATCCTCTACCACACCACAGCGTTCCCTTATCATACTATTCCTGACTTTGTCAATCGTCAAAAGGGGCTATGCAGGCTTATTCAGTCCTGTATCACTGCGACCTAGTCAGATCTATTGTGAACTGCCAAAAAGATACTACAGTATATTCAGGTTGTAGGTCTAGGCAGTGAGCTTTAGCAATCTTCTACCATTACAAGTAGTCAAGAAATTTGTTTGAGTATTTCATATATTCAAAACATGCCACGTCTGAAAGGTTTATCGAGTAGAAGTATTGCCGAAACAAACCATCGGGTTTCGGTTTTATGACTAGTTTTTTGAATTAAGATTTAAGTTAAACTAAACCAGTTTTAATATTGATTCAAACGATAAGTTTCCTTATTTGTGGAATAATTCTCATGTAGATATTCTTCCTTCGAAGTTTTCTTGGGCTGATCTTTATTTTACATGAGACAGCGAATAACTTTAATTTAAAAAGTGATCATGAAACAATAACCAATAGCTTGATTCGCTAGTTCTACTTTCTAACCCTTCCAGGCCTGGCAATGCCTTTGACCGTATGATCTAATGAAATACCATTGAAATTTGGATAAATTGTAGCATATTATAGTGTCTTTGAAAGGTAAAAGTTTTTAAAATAAAACGAGTGTTACTCTTACTTCTTCCGGTCAAAATTAAACACAATTTCAGTCTAGTGTGACGTAATGGTGAAAATTTCAATAATGAATTTATAGTTTATTAAGTACTAATTACTTTATATATTACTAGCGACCTATCTAAAATAAAAATAATGCCTATGTAACTTAATGATAATGTAGCTTTCTATAAGTAACACCAATTTAAAAATCATTTCAATAGTTTTTGAGTTTATCCATAATAAATAAAAATCGAAATAAAATCTCTTTCTATAGTAGTATAGATGAAACATTATTTGCAGAGCGACACCAATAATTCAAGTGGCGAATATCTGGCCAAGTCATCGCGGCTTCTGATCCGTCTCAAGCGGTGAGTGCCTAATTATAGACAATGTAATAGTTCAAAACTAATTTATTAATTTGTCATTAATTATTATGCTTGATTTCTTACATATTATATCGAGTATATTTTTATTTCATATTTGAAATCTGTTGAGTGTTCGTGAATATTTGATTGGTAGACGGATTACACGTAACAGCTTTTTTACTTATATTTCTTCAGTGATTTTAGAATTCACTGACACTCGTGACACTAATATAATCAGGGAAAATTGAGTTACATAACATTTCGCTTCGTGATTCTCACACGATTATTTTATCAAATACCAGAAAATACATACATATACATACATATATGCTCACGCCTGTTATCCCCGAAGGGTTAGGCAGAGGTGAAGTAGCGAACTACACCACCCACATTTCGCCGAGCTTAGTTCCGTCCCAGATGTGACAGGGGGCGAGCCTGTCGCCATATCGGGCACAAATTCCAAACTCCGGGATGATACTGAGTAGAAAAAACCAATACCACTTGACCCGACCCGGGGATCGAACCCGAGACCTCAGAACGGCAGTCGTATGTAATACAACTGCGCTACCGAGGCAGTTAAAATCCAGAAAATCCTTGCGTATATTTACGCTATAATGTTTTATAACAATATACATACATTTTAAACAAAATGGCATCAATGCATTGACTGTTTTCCAGTTACGATGAGGCGGTGGAGACGATCACCCGTGAGATCTTATTCTATCATGACGTACACTATACGGTACCGGTCGGCCGACTCGTCATTGGGTTGATCCTCGTACAGTTGGTCCGAGGTGATACCGTGGCCGCCTGGAAGGCTTTCAAGGTTATTATTATATTATATATTATTATTATGATTATGTTCGATGTATTGATTATTATGTCAACGATGTAGCGGGACTTTCTAATGACCGCCGCTTGATTTACCAACATTAATTTTCTCGAAGTTTAGCGCATCACCATCCTTGGCTCTACATCGCCATCTAATATCAGAAATCGTGATCAAACAAAGAAACCTATACAGCGGTCTACTGTAAATTAACAATGTGTTATCATATTCATATTGTTTGATCGACATAGCTTACAATTTTTTTTTTCTATACGTTCCCTTTTGGTTTTTAAAACGCACAAAAAAGTAACAGTTTTAAAGGTTTGTGTGTTTACGGCGTTTGGTAAATCTACATTGAAAATAAATTTATAAATTACATCTTCGACTTCTTTTACTTTTTTTTTTTCGTGTTTATAATTAAACATTATTATACTTAGTTTGTAAGTACCGTTATGTGTATTCACAATATGAATTACACAATTAAATATATCATATTGTACAATACCCATATGTTAAAGATATCCAAACATTGTGGTATCAGTACAAATGGTACAATCTGTGTGATAAACCTGTTAAACAGAGGGTTTCGTTGTGAATTCTTATACTCGTACGTTTGTTTTAAAATTTTATAAGTTTTATTAAATTCCTCATCGAATTTAGATCCGTTTGTTATATATCAAATAAATGACTTATTTGGTTTTATATGCTATACATTTTATTCTAGAATGTTATTAACTTGAAATTCACTTTACTTATTCAGAATAATCAAATTGTATCACGTTAAATCATACTAAATTTGGTAGAATATAATAACTATTTAGTTATTAAGCTTATATCATTAATTAAATATAAATGTCCGTACTAGTTACTTGTCACAATAAGCAGTCGAGTTCCCGCTAAGAATGTCAACATGAAACAAAATACGAGCTCTACTGGTTGTTCCATCTGGCGGTTGTTATTTTAACACATGGAAGTTTCCTTAAACTCTTCGTGTCACAATTTCGGAGCTAGATGGAACTGTTGCGGTAATATTTTTAAATGTTTAGTCGTCCCTAGTTTCACCGAGACTTATTTGAAAAACTTCCCTTATGTTATTTCAAGTTCCAAATTGTGTGTTTCGGTTGTGTGACTATAAATTCAAATAGGGGATATTACAAAAATAACTAGGGTTTCATATAAAAAAATAAAACGCAGTGAAGACTAGATGAAACGCAGGTGCAGCCGCGGGCACACAGTTAGTTACTAATATACTAATTTTAAAATAACAATAACTCTTGAAAATTAAGACTTTATTATAATAGATTTAGCAGCATGAAAGACGACTTGAAAGATTTTTTATATTAGTTTTTTTTTTAGCTTAGTCTGACGTCTCCTCTTGGAATAAGATGTAAATTTGTAAGAGAATCGTGAATATACGGGGTTTTCTCAGGAGTGGGGGTTAAGATGCGAAGATAGCGAGATGCAGACATTGGAGCAACTTCTCCAAGCGTTCGATGACGAAGATGCGAAGAGTGCTCGTAAGGCCCTAATGTCTCCGTTCATCCGTGCCATGGACGTGGAGTACGCTCGCTTGGCCGAGCTGATCCCGCTACCGAAAGGGACTCAACCAGCCGTGACTGCGGCTTCTGGCTCCGGGACCACGTCTCACATGAGCAAGTCACCCGTTATGGTAAGCTTACTAATATTCTTAATAATATGTGGTAATTTTACAGAATTTTACTTATTTCTTTTAAGAGATTCTGGTTAAATAACATTTTAGATTATATGCGTTCCATAGTACGAAGTTTAGATATTTTCAAATATAATGACATACCTACCTAATTTGTTTTCCTCCCCAAGTCCCTAGTAGCGACGTCTAGTAACAGTATGATGAATTAATTCCAAGATGATAGTACGTAAATCTGAATTAGTTCCGTTTGTAAAAACTGTGTTGTGTTTGTAAAATACACATATATCTAAGAATTTTACCGGTTTCAGAAAATATCATAAAAATGACATTTAATAAAATATAATACATGCAAATAGCATATAAATTTGTATTGGTTTATATCAGTTCTGTTTACGTAATTTTGAATATAATTTTTGGAAAAAAGGTAATGAAATGAAAATCACTGTAGTATTTATACAAATTCTACGCTATTTATCCTATGACGAGGTACTAATATCATGTATTTTACCTAAAGACTAATTGTAGGGATCAATCCATCATAGGCACTTAATGTTTAGGTATATTGTATCAATGAAAATATAATTTTATACTTGAAGCATGGTGACCGCCACGATGCGTCCGCCATCGAATCCGCTCCTCATGTACTGAAACCAAAGGAGACCATTAAGGAACCCAAACTGGGTGAGATCTACGAAGAAACAGAATTGTGTTAAACGGAAAAAATCATCCTTCATGTTTTTATTTACGTGTAAATTTTGATTTATACACCACCTGTTTATTTTTAGTAACAATTACACAGATACGAAAATATATACATTTACTTATTTTGTTGTAAAATATTCCTGTACAATCTTAAACTATTTAATTGCGTAAAACAGATGATTAATTCTATCACCAAACGTGTTATAATTACGTTTTTTGCGCTTTATACATTCCAAATTTTTACTCAATTCTCAATTGTTAAGTTTCTCATCTACTACTAACCGTACGTACTGTGAGATAAACTGGTTATTTTTTCAAAAGCTAACCATATTTAACATACTTCTCTTTACACGTATTTTTCGTTTGTTGACTGATATGTTATCCCGTGTCATTGTTTATAAAGTGGCCACAATTATTTCAGTTTATTATTACTATTTTCCAGATTTAATTCTATGTTTAAGTGAAAAATGATTAACTAAAAACAACATTTTATAATTTTTCTCTATGTTATTTTCGTCTTCGCCAGGTATTTCTGTATCGTCGACCATTTCCATTCGGCATTTTATGATAACCAAATATTATATTGTAGATTGAATGTTTTACATATTGGATTGGTGTGACATTAATATATGTAAGTCATGTCATGCTTATAATATAAACCATGAAAAAATATTTAGTGTTCAAAATTACTTATTATAAAAATACACTTTTTTTCTGTTTTACATAGATTTATTATTCGAAGTTCCTTTATCAATGTTCTATTATAGTCATTATTCGATTTTAATTGAAACACTAGGGAATAATTACTTAAGTTAAATACTTCAATTCTTGTCTCCTATACCGTTGATTAAATAGTTACCATATATGACATTTACATAGCTAAGTTTCATATACAAATTGACATGTGCTAATATATATTTTTTGTTCAAATATGTAAGTCCTCACAATATTCTCCTTTTGTAAATTGTTTATATTTTCACTTTAATATATATGATTGTTATTTATTTATTTAATAAATAGGCGTATAAACTAAGGTTAATCTTGAATAATTATTCTCACTATGTCTGTTTATCTAAGTATATGTTAAAAATAAAAATTAATTATGATATGGATTGTTGGAACTGTTTGAATATTTGCAAGGTTGTATAGTATTTACAAATTAATTTCAAATAATAATCAATAGTTTATTTTACTTTATTTCATTTTCACTTTTCCAAAATGTAATTGACACACTTACGAACGAAGGTCCCATTTATTGATTCTCTAAATAATTTCGAAATAAATAAGAACACATTTTAATTTGTATTAGATTGAAAAATAAATCTTGCTTTGTATCAGTAACAATTTTGCGTCATTCGAATAAAAATCATAAACGTTAGAATTGCTTATATATATATATATATATATATATATATATATATATATATATATGATATAAAATATTTGGTCGTTTAACTTGTATAAAATATAAATATATTTTCGAATGATAATTGTAAGAGTGTATTATAACAAATTTTAATTCTGTAGATAAAGAAAACAACTATTTTTGACCATATAGTTAAGGTTATATGATGACCAGATAGTAAAGATTATCTATATAGTTGTTACTATTTGAGAGTTTAACCCCAACCTACGACAATATTCCTCAAAATGAAATTTATATTCTGATTATATGGGTATATCATCATCCACGAACAAAACAAAAATAATCAGTTTTATATTATTTATTAGGAGATTCCATTAATAACTCCAATAATAAATATTCGAATTTCGTAAAAGTTTACTGATTTGAAATCAACTCCAATGATATCTATATGATCGGACCCTCAATTGAGAGATTACACATTTCTAGACTATAAGTAGTTGAAATCACTATTTGCAGTACATAAGAATGTAATTATTAAGTTTTCATATTGTTTATATAGATATTTATGATTGTGAGGAGGTTGAATAATGTTATGGCTAGGAGTGGTTTGTGTTAGTTTTTAGGAACGTCGAGGGCAGTGCAAATATCGGATTATGTGGTAAATAATCGTCCCTTACTATTCAACATCAAAATCTAGTCGTGACAATCCGATTTGTATTTGCTTCAACGTTCATTTAGATATTATAGTCCTGTACTTCTTATTAGTGTATTTAAAGCTTCGCATATTTAAAGGAATAAAAATTACAGCTTATTATAGTGTAATCAGCTTAATATATTCACTTTTATAACGGAGACTACGGCCACTTAATTAATTGTATACGACCACAATAACCCACCGTCATGTCTTCGTTACTTATTTATTCAAATGTAATTAATTATAATAAATAAAAATAAAATACAAATACTTGTTTCATTTCTTTATTTATATTATAAGATAGAAATTATAAAAAAAAATCAATGTCGAGATCTACATACATTTTCAGTTAAACAAAATACTTATAAAGTTATAAATTATAAAAAAAAAAAAAAAAAAACACTTGTAGTATAATGTTTTTTTCGCATTTAATGTCATCAATTCTCGATAAGAAATATCATGTATGGTAGTTCCTCTAATAACATTTAATGAAATAGCCTTAATTAAATCTTACAGAATTATAAAGAAACATATAAACAGTAGTAAAGAATAGTTTTTACAATTAAAAAAAATATATTCAAAAGATAGCATATTCTATATTACTTTTCATATTGATCAATGGTCTAAATATGCAATTCAACTGTTAGACTCTGGAATTTTCTTAAACTACAGAATGGTGGTTTTATTAAAACACTAATTCATCATTTGGATGCAATATAAATAAAACTAATTATATTCAGATATTAGGAGTTGCCTTAGGCCCAGTCCTTACGGGCCTAATGTTGTAAATTGGTTGAAAAAGTACAACAAGGTTAAACAATCGAACGCGAAAGCCTCGTATATCGATAAAAAGATCTATGTACAGCGGTGGACTAACAAGGATTGTTGAAAGGATAAAAGATTTCTTCGATAAATACAGATGTAAAAAAGATAGGATTCCTAAGTATGGATTTAGTATTTCTTCCTTTATACTTCTGACCGATCTTTGATAATACAACGTTAGTCATAGGCAGTGGCGTAGTCAGCACGGGTGACACCCGCGGTGGATATTATGGTGTCACCCCAAAAGTCTACCAGAACCGACTCTTCCTAGAATGATTTAATGTTTTTATAATTATCTATTATTGGAAGATAATATTTTTGCAAGTGGCATTTGCGCAATATACCAAGTTATGATAGTTTTATTGTAGGCGTACTGATGTAGGGTTAAGATTTTTTGTCGTATATTTTTGGGATTCATGAATGGGTATCATCCGGGGCGAATACCGTACACCCCTAGCTACGCCTCTGGTCATAGGTCTATCCCTGCTAGGAGTGAACTAGATCAATATATATTTTTAACTACATTGTTGGCCAGAAGACCCTGAACGCTCAAGACATTTGAAGAATGGGAACCGGCACCAGATAACAATAGAACGAACGTCGGCTTGGTCTAAATGCCGTATGTTTCTCTCAGTATTGTTAACAAGTTACAAACTTTGGTATGCAAGGCTTGGGTATAGGAAGAAAATACTAAATAAATTAAAAAGAAAATAGGTTAGAAAGAAAAGCATTTATTATAAAGAATAAAATGGCTCAGTTTAAATCAATACTACCGAGAGAGATGGCTACCATAAGTAAGTGTAACTGGAATCTAATAGACAATGCAGGGAAATAGCTATTATAGCCATACGGCTACCCATAAGGGGCCGCAAAGGTAAAATCTTTACTCTCTATTTGGGCTTCACTACAGTCAAGGAAAAGGGCCCCGACAAATTTTCATAATACTACAGGGTTCGTCGAGAACTAACTATGCCACTACTTATTAGCAGATGTGAATGTGTTTCGCTTTTTGTCTATTTGCGCCACCCGCATCCTTTGGATGTCCGCTAGAGATCTTGGTGGGATACCTATGTCTAGCAGTGGGCATCTTGCTGTTGAATGGATTGATTTTTGTTTCTTAACATTATTTTAAAGGGTTAAAAACCGACTTAACGGCTCATTAATATTACATTAAAAGACTAATGCAGTTTAATATCAGTATTTATTCATATTTTGCAGAAATACATAGATAAATAGCTTTATTTATACATATTAATATATTTATACATAACTAGCAGTTATAATTATTATTAAAGTCAACCTTTTCAAATCATGAGAATATAATAAAAAGTAAATTAATTAAATATTAATAAAAATAAAATAAAACGAATTATACAATTGGTATTATTGAATATGTATTTTACAAATTCTTTTACGTCATAATGTCTTCTACAAAGTTATATAAATTTTGTTGCCTATTTCTATTTTTTACATTGCTTTTCAAGATTAAATATGATGTTTCCTTAATTAATACTGGGTTCAATAATATCTACTTAGACCATAACTTAATTGGGGTATATTATATTCGTCACGAACATAAAGCATAATCGTATTCGAAGCTTTCGTCTATAAAAATTATCACATGATATCACGATGTGCTTGAAATAGCGGCACAGCATTGTGATCATACTGATCAGATTAACTACCACATTAAATATCCAACAATATCTACCATTCGGAACTTAGTACCTCTATCTTAGGTGTGACATATTTAAATTGTGTGAAATTTTAAAGTATCATCTACGTTAATAAAAATGTATGTTTCCCCGTTGTTTGTCCTATATGCGTTTTTAAATTATTCATTCAATTGTGATTTATTCAGTACCGACCTGATACTAAGTTTTTCTACATATATTCTCAGAGATTCTGTGAAAAATGTTTCAATGGTTTTATTAGGCATGTCGGGTAAAGCTAGTATAATGATATTTAAAAAAAATCTTTAGGCCATAGACAGTGTAACTCTTACGGTCGAAGCGTAAACGCATGACTTTTACGAACACTGAAATTCTATGATACATTGTAAATAAACAAAATACGCCAGCAACTTATGCGTCATAACACGAATACGCAGAACGTTAGTGTTCCATAATTAAAAAAATCAGAACTTACAAACTCTCTAAATGTCATTTTAACCTACCTATATATAATAGGAAACCTAATAAGAGCTATTTTAAAGAAAAATACTTTAAAATATATTCGCAAATACATAATTAATTGTTTAAAATTAGATGAGCTTAGTAGTTTCAATATAATTAAAAAAGTTATCTAACATTGTGAATGGAAACGTCTTTTTTGTCTATCTGTTAAAAGCCTTATAATTGTGTTACATGCGACCGTAGCCGCGAGGACAGCTTAATATTTTTTAAAATAAGGGGAATACCCCTGAATATATTCAGGAGTTCAATAGTTATCTGGGAATAAAGTTAATGCCACGTATTATGAAAGTATTGGGAAAATAATTGAGAGACGTCTGCAAGAAGAGAATGAGATTTCACGAAACTAGTTTGGTTTGTTAATCCCTGATCGCGTGATAACGGATGCCGGTTTTGCGATTCGCCAAGTGTACGAAAAGTACAGACCGGTACACAAGAATCTGCATGTGGTCTTCGTTGACCTTGAAAAGCTATATGACCGGGTTCCTCGTGAAGTCTTCTGGTGAGCTCTTAAGAAGAAAGGGGTGCCAGGGAAATACCTGCAGTTGATTTAAGCCATGTATTGCAAATTTAGTACTCAGGTTCGGTCTGGTGCACAGCCACCTTCGATGTAGCTGTCGGCCTGCACCAGAAATCGGTTCTTAGCTTGTACCACTTCCTGTTAGTAATAGACGCTATTGCGTTGAATATATATGAGAGACATCCTGGTGCATGATGTTAGCCGATGATATCGTGCAGGTTGGTAAGAGTGGCCAAGAGGTGCAAAACAAACTGGATGAGTGCCGACAGACTGGAGAGTTTAGGCCTAAAAGTTATCAGAACTAAAACAGAATAATTGTTCTTTGACTTTGGTGGTATCTCCAGTCTTAAGCCGGTAACACTCGGAATGCCAGTACCAGGCTGTTCTGAATTTGCAGTGACTTATGCTGACCCCAAGTGAGTTGCGAATAGCGCGTGAGAATGATCTCTATGTATGAAATTTTTAATTTGACCACTAGAGGCAAAATGGTTTCTCTACAATAATTGTCTTTATTCCCCTACTTCTATTTATCTAATATTTAGATGCCACCATATCAAATCTATATCGCATAGCGCAGTCTCGAATCTCTTGCATCATATGTACTCAGCGGAAGGGGCGGGTAGTTTGGAGAGCCTAATTTATAAATATGAGGTGATCAATCATTTTATTTATTTACTTACATTTCATACAGCAACAGTGGTTATGAATTGCATTTTTTTTTATCAGTCTATAAACAATTCTTGAGATTGCATCATCATGATGTAAATCACTGGGATAAAATGAATAAATGTTTATATATTTTTTTTATTCCTGGAGTATTTTGTCATATCATAAAACCAGAACAATAGAACCAAATAACAATAAAGTAAAACCTTTCTAAACATTATTATTTTTATTTTGAGTAATGGAACCAAGTTTTTTTTATATCCTTAATAATTACATCTGCTAGTTTCAATTAATTTATAGAATAAGACATGCAGAAATACTACAAGTTATACATATGTAATCTTGAAACTATTAATGAAATATCATTTTTAAAAAATTCAATTACTGAAATTATCAAAAACAAATATATTTTTTTGACTCAACTCATGATTAGATTATTTAAAAACTTTATTCACTTATAAAAAATTAATATTTAATAGATTTTATTTAAATTGTATTTATGATATTTTTAATAATAAATAAAGTTTTATCAATTTTATGTCTCATATATGAAATGACCTTCAAAAAATGGAAATTTTCATAAATTAAATTTTACAATAATAACATCTTTCATAAATAAATAAAAAATGAGATTACAAGAGTTATTTATAATGTTTAATTCAACTACATGTAACATCTTATCCAATAATTAGAAACCTCATTAAGAGTAGGTTTTGGGCAAGTCAAGTTTTGCCTTTGTTTAAAGCATTTGCATGAACTGCTCTCGAGTTCATACAAATGTTTGAACAATAATAATGAAGTAACGCTAAATTGCATATTGCATTGAAATTATCCTAATTTGATTATCATTGACCAAATAATATAGTCATGTAATTTTTATTGTAATTGATTAGCTGTCATTCAGATAAGACTGATCTTATCAATATAATTTACAAATATATAAGTTCACACATATGCTAAAAGTAATCCTAATGTCTTTAGGTTTAAATTCTATGATTGAATATTTTTGTGACTGAACATTGTGTGAATATATGGAGGAACCATGGGAGGTACTGAAGATGTTGGCTCTGGAGGCTGTTCTTTCTCTTTGTTGTTCTTTGTCTTTCTGAATTGGAAACCGTTCTTCCTGAGTATTTTTCGTAATGTTTCTCTCGAGCCTTTAAAATTAATCTCTTCTTTTAATATTTGCAACAGTTTGTTTATTGTTGGTACTTCTTTTTTGAATGCATAAAATTCATGTATTTTTCTCCTTATAACTTGTAAATCATATTCATCAACTTCAATTTTACCTTTAGTCCGTACGCGTTTTTTTTCGGTGTTTTCTTTAATGTTTCGGGGTCTAGTAGGCCTTGCTCGACAAGTCTAGCTTCTCTAACAATGTTGAGTACGGTTCGTTCGGACACGCCTGTAATATATAAATAATATCAACATAATTATTGATAGTATATGTATAAAATAGTTGGCGTATCAGATGGATTTCTTTACAGCTCATTTTATATATTGTTATGTCTATTTTAATATATCTAATATAATTTACATCTAATATATGAATATATAAAACAAACATTAAATGTAAATTAATAGTGATATCTGTAAACTAGACAATTAACAAATGTTCTGTAGTTCTGTGGTAAATATAGTTGTTAATGTTTGACTGAAGGAAAAAATGTTTCTCTAAATGAAATAACACAAGGTGACTTGTCTCTAACCAAGACTTTGTGTTGTGATATGAAAAAGTAGAGTACATGTATAACAAAGTATAATTTTAAAACAATTAATATAATAATAAAAACATTATATTGTGACTATATATTATTACTTGAACAAAAAAGAAATGCAAAAAAAAAATCATACATAAATAATTAAGTGTAAATAATCACAATATCTGCAATTTTTGAATTTGTATAATAATAAACCTGATATTATTAAAACAAACTGTAAATAAAAAAGACTGTATTTTTAATATTGTAAATAATAAGTTTTTTACTTTTTCTATTAATATTGCCCGCAACTTCTACATTTCCCATGCAATTTTACTTTAGTGTTTAAAACTTCTCTTATACATTAATCATTTATTTACAAAAAGTATCAAGGCAGCTGTGTTTAAATATTTGTAACAAATATTATTATTTGTTTTGCTTCATTGTACCTGTAGCGGCGGACACTCTTACATAAACTTTGCTGAGTGGTATTATAGGGACTTGCATTCTTTTCTCCTCGTCCATAAATTCTTTCACTTTTAAAATTATATCACGCACCTCACTGGTTATATTTTTCGGCATTATACTTTAGTAAACACGATAAATTCTTACACAAAAACACAAGTTGCATCAATGGCTGACTTTGTTTCGTTTGTTTGTCAGTTTGACGCACAGACTAGTAATGTACAAGTGTTATAGTTTGACGTTTGGAATAATTTTACTTATTAAGATGGCGGCTTTGTAGTATCCGTAGATTAAATAAATATATTTGCTTTTTCGCATCTGTGTATTATTGAGTAAAAGTATTTTATTTTGTATTTAAAAATTAATTAGTACTTATGTATACATCTACCTACATATACGCACAAAATAGTTAATTTTTTATGATATTTTACGACTCATAGGTCTATGGTATGGTCTACAGTCTTGTAAGAATACGGTATAACGTTAGAAAAATATTTCATAGTACCATGAATAACTTTCTATTATAGATATAGCATATTTGTATACGCTTAGGTGACATTAAGTTGATCATGATTTTCATAACCACTGCCTATTACCACAGCATATCCACGTACAGAAAAATGGATCAGAATGTCTTGGTACTTTTTAAATTTAAAAATGATTATGTTATGATTATTAATTTTAGATTTTTACTGCTTGTTCGAATCAGTAATGAAGACATCTGGAAAAGATAACTAAATTGACAGTGGGCTGAGTATATTGCTTGTAAAACCGATGCCCGATGAGGCCCAAGACTTTTCGAATGACCACTACGTATCGGAAGACAGCAACACCCGATTGTCGAGGAGACCTAAATCCAGCAGTGGATGTCTTTCGTTGATGATATTTTCATTTGTATAAGCATATATTATACTATTACTATACGGTCTACTGTTGAACTGACTGTTTTAATAAGCAATACGGTATCATGAGTCCCTTAATACAAAACTCAATTACTGATACTGTCATCTCGTTTATTGTATGTTTTCCTTTTAAATAATAATATTCTCTATGTAATGTAATGTACTATCTACTACAGATTGTTTGGAAAAATAATAATGCTTATGTAGAGTTGAAGTTTCTTTTGGATATATAGCAACAAAAATGTTAGGTACTAAAACGGATTACGGCAAATAAATTAAAATATACGCATGGTCCTATTTTATTTCTAATAAATAATTCGTCATAATTACAGCGAATTAATCTAGTATTTAATAACAAAAAAACAGGAAAAAAAATATAAAACACACTTCTCTCATTTCTTGTTTTATTCAATGATTTATAAATGTATACTATAATTTATTAGTATACTACTAAATTAAAGTGTCTGTTTGTAATGTCAAAATTATTCTTTTTTATTGAATGTTTTGTTAGATAGCTGGAGTTACCCCGAATAACTTTTAATTATCAAAATTAGTTAGGGTTACGAGTAAAAAAATTAAAACTTATAAATATTGAATAAAACCCAATTCAATACACAGTTTCGCAGGCAAGTGCTTGAATTTATGAAACATATTTTACTTTATCTTAGTACCAAAAAATATTACGAAAATAATTAGGGTTTCGTATAAAAAAATTAAGACCCAGTGAAGAATATATGAAACGCGGGCGCAGCCGCGGGCACGCAGCTAGTTTTTTTTATATATGTAACTTTTTTCGCTGATTCGGTGCCGTCATTTTGACGTATTATTTATTACAAATAACATAGTACCTGAAGTATATTTGAATGTATTTGCCGTAATCCGTTTATATTACTTGAATATGCCAAAAATATACGAGCGTAGTGATTTCCATGAATCATATTATGACCATGGTTGTTCAATTATACCACAAAAAGACGTACTAGAGACTGATATAATAGGTGATGACTATGTAACGGGCTTAAAACGCTGGTGGAACGGATTATTTCTTCTCTCATATGGAAACCAAAGATCTAGAATCTTTTACACGAGTTCTCATGCCATAAGAATGGAGAGAATCAAGCAATATCGACGGTATAAGAATCGAATTCACCCTTTAAGTAAATTTCGGTATGTACTCAGGCATCTTTTAATGCATCATCTAATTAGGCATCTGGGAAATTAAGGAGTTGATAATAATGTTCTTTTATTATGTATCAACGTAATCTTAATATGGTAACAATAAAAATAAAATTTTATTTAGATAAGATAACATACATAAGACATAAGATTTCCATTATGATATAATGATAATTAAAGTAATAAAACCTATAGATGAGAAAAAATGGTAAAAATCTATTTGAGCTTTCGCAGTTTTTAGTACGTGTAGAATTAAAACGATAAACCCTCGGTGTAGAAGCCAGAAATAAATACATAGGTAAAACGAAGCATAACAGAGATCTATAAAATTGATTTTAAAACTAACCAGGTAGAAAAGTATTTCTATCATCAGTTTCAACCGTTATAATCAATAAACTGTTATTAAAATTGCTTTGGGATTATCTTTAACATTTAAATATCTGTATCTCTTACAGAAACTTCTGGAATAATTTAATAATAAGTGTATTTATTTGCGATAAGTTAATCTTTCACTATAACACTTCAATATTCACTCAGATGTCGCAGCTAACGTTCTACTTGGGAGCGGTTTTAGAATTCATCATTATTTGTGATACATTAATTAACATCAAAACTGGTTACATCGACCAGGAATCAAGGAAAATTGTACTCAATACCAAGAAAGGTTTGCTACACTATTGTTCAACTAAATTGTTCATGCACACTGCATCAGTCATACCCTTACACTGGATTATGTTCGTTAGGTACGGATCCGACATATATTGTGACTTATGCAAGACAAATTATTTCATGTGCGCAATTAAAATCGTTCACGTCTTCACTCTGTATAGAGTGTATGAAACGACTGAATACTGGACGCATGCTCGTGACTCTTTCAAGACAATATATATTTTCAAATTCCTAAGAATAGCTGTAGTCGGATTTATCACTATGTTACAGTTCTGCGACATAAGTGACACGATCAGTGTCATCACAATCATTGCCACGGGAGAGATCAATGAAGACTCATATATCAGCTTATTGATCCTCTCTAAATTTGGCATCGAACATCCTCCACCCAACTATAAATACTTATGCATCGATTTTGCTAGGATCTGTAAATCTCTTCTACTATTCAGCTTCGGGTTCACAACGAAAAAGTACTACTTGGATGAAATGACTTCCTTGGTGACCTATATTATTGCCAATGTCTTTTACATGTGGTGTTTAATAGATTGTTATTCATATGTTAGCCGATTGAAATATCCTGAGGATAAAGTCATAATCAAAAAGGGAATGACGTTGAATTTAATAAAAACCCGACAGCTTCCTGACAAAGTATCTCATCGAGCCCATCAGTACTACGATTTTAAAATAGCAAGACTGATATCAACTCTCAAACAGAACGGACTTTACATTTCATTACCTGATATATTAAAGAAAGAATCAGTTTTAAGTTACTACAGTAAATATGTATCAAGGATTCCGTATTTTATCGATTGGCCAACGGAGATTAAAGAACATATTGTGCTTATGTTGAAAGAAGAGGTTTACTTGCGGAATGACATTGTAATTGAGGTGAGCCGTTTCTTTGCTTTTAATATTCGATGAAATAATCGACGATAGATGGATAATTTTGTTCCAGTGAATGCGTAGATGCATCTCTGGCAAGCTCGAATCTTCAACCGCGGAAGCCCTTGTATTTCTTTTCAGTTCAATATAGTAACACTACATATACATTCTAAATACGCAATACAGTGCACAGAGCCGCCTTTATCTATAGTGCAGGGTGTGCAGCGCACACGGGGCAGTATTTTAGGGGGGCACCTACAAAGATAAATCGCTCGGGGCACCAACGCTCTCAAAGACTCCTATCCAACTCTAAAATCAGCCTGAGCTTTTGGTAAAAGAAAACATCGTGAGGCAACCATAGCATGGTGGTAGGGCATTTTTTAATAATGTCTGCCTGAGTGTCTACCATCCTCAAGGTAGAAAATCTGTCGTCAGACACCAATAGATGTGTTCCGTCAGTATCACTTGAGAATCAACCTCTAGGATTAGTGTGTTTACCATCCTGGACCACATCGTCACTTAACACCCGGTGAGATTTTAGTCAAAGCGCTGAGCCTATACCGTATAATAAAGTATCTGTCCACAGCACTGAGAATTTACCTTACATTGCCAGTCACTGTAATACACAACAAAAGATCATATTTTAAACTAAAAATATTTATAAATCAAATATTGCCTTGTGGTGGCGGCTAAGAATAGTACCACCCCTTATCTTCTCGCGGGTGTCGTAAAAAGCGATTAAAGGATAAACCCGTGGATGATCAGCAGCATCCTCTGAGTACTTAAAACACCTTACTGCGATCGCCAAGCGTGGCAATTATGGCAATCGACCTCCTTATTAGGGGAGACCTATGTCCAGCAGTGAATGAATGAACGAAATTTTTCTTAAATAACTAAAAAGAAACAAAATCCTTGTAAACTCTTCCATCCAAAAAAAAGAAAATAGCTTTTTGATATTCATGTATCAAATTAAACCACTAATTGCACCCGAATTGCCGTTTGTAAATATCAAGTATTTAGTTTTGATCGCGTGCCTACTAGAGGGCGCCAAGGTATTGGTTGCGCGCGGGTGCTACAAAGGCCAGAGACGCCGCTGACAGTGCAAACTCCACAAAATAAACATAGGTTATTCAAAAGTCCTTTTTCTGTAAAAAAAAAACGGATAGCTTTAATTAGGTTTATTCTGCAGTTCCTATTGCATACAGCCAACAACTCGCGCTGAGGTGCCGAACATTGTGGTATAGTTGTCCTGACATTTTCTGCTGACATCCTTAAGTACTTGCCACTAAGACTGGTGAAGCTATAAACGCCTCTCAAGATAACAACATAGGTAGCTGGGAAGAGAAAACTAATAGAGGCTAATTTAATTTGAGACCTAAGATAGTATATTTTATTAAATTTAAGCTATAATAACTTGTTGGGAATTGAGGATGACTGTGGCTAGTGAACTTCTTAGAATAAGAAGGTTCATTTATTTCACGTCATTAGTTATAAATGATCTGTCATTGAGAGAATAATTAGGTTGAAAAATGGTAAAATAAATAAATTCTTAGTTTTGTCTCTGTTTTTATCGTTGACTTAGATGTTTTTTAAGTAATAGTTAATTTCAGGTCTAATTGCATTTTATTAGTTACTAAATCTAGCATAATTTTATTTTATTTTGAAATTAAATTTGATTAACAATATAGATATATATATGAATGCCGTACAAATACCATTTGTATTTATCATTATCAGCCTTGGGTTTGCGGTGAAGGACTTATTATTGTGGGTTGTGGTGAGCTCGCAGTTTATTCTATACAAAAAAAAGAAACCGGGCATCTTATTGATGGCGATTATTTCGGAGAGATCTCCTTGGTGACGGACGTTGAGGTTCAGATATCCTATATTGTTGCTACTACTCCATGCACGGTGAGACGCAACGTATTTTAAATTATAATTATTTATTTAAGTCGTTTTGGACAAGTATACTGTACTACTAAACTCGTCTACACTATGTTATTGATGCACCAAATCAACTTTGCTTATAATATAAAGCTAAAACGATGTTCTAGAAAACTGTAACTGTAATTTCGATACAAAAAAGAGCTACAGAAAGCACTCTCACATATAAACATGGTTTTCATTAGATATATATGTGTAGGTAAATAATATAGGCGGTTTTTTTTTGTAATTAGTATAAAAAAATTAATGTTTTGTTATTATAACTGTTTAAAATATTTGGTTTTTATTAGTTTAGATTTAGTGTTCAAATAAAGTCTTGATGCTTTTCAGATTCTACTTTTAGAGAAGTGCTTGTTTCGACAATACATGCGACAGTATCCTCAATTATTCTTTACTCTTCGCGACAAACTAATTCATAAGTTTAACACAAAATCTGCATCTGCCACCGAATATAGTAATGATTCCGAATAACATTAAAGCTATCCTTATCGTTTGCTAATACACCTAGAAACGATTCATGTTTGTTGTATATTAAAAAGAAAAGAACAAGGAACACAGAAGAATAGAAAGAAAAAAATTGGATAGATCTGAATCATTAGAAAAGGAGATTTACTGAGTGAAGACAGGACTGAAGATTAGTTGAGGTCACGATTTCAGGCTACTTATTAACACAGAATTGTATTTTACAATTCACCGTCATGACAAAATGACGTCGTTATGAGTATCATAAAGTGAACCTAGAATAATTCAAAAATAGCTAATTCCATCGGGTGATTGATAATTATCCATCGGCATGAATCGCTCTAATCCTGGGATGGATATGCACAGCTTCGATATGCTGATATCGAAACTTAAGCAAGATAAGTAAGGTATGGGCATAAGCAAGGTAGTCGAGAAGCAGTCTGCCATAGTAGTCGTATTCTACCACATCCATATTCTGTAATTCCAAAATACATGGTTATCTCAAGATATTATTATATCGTTGGGCACTATAGACAATTAATTTAAAAAAAAGTATCCACAAGTTAAGTTTCATACGATAAGTACAAATACGATGAGTAATATATAACTAGAATAGGATAATGATTATATCCGCCAGTTAGTACAACTTTTTGGGAAGATCCGATGTAAGATTTTTAGGATTATTTTTCATAAAACAATATGACAAAAATTAAAAAAAGAAGCGTTGTTTTTTATGTTTATATGAAATACTTATATATTGTAACCAAAGTTTGATTAAAAAGTACAATTATATTAGGATCTAAAATGTGATTCTATTAAGTGTCGCAGTATCTACGTAATTAATTACGACATACGAAGAAGAGAGTAAGTCCATTTTCAGTACTTTTGTTTGACAGACTGTTTGACAGTATAGCTATGAAACGACATGTTAATTAAATAAAGAATAATAAATGGCAATAGTAGATAAATTTTCGTACATATTGCCAAAACAGTAAAAAAGATTTATTAAAGTGAATTTAGACGGTTTTCCGTTATGTGATAGGCAAGTTAAGAGTGGCCACATACAGCCGGAATTCCGTTTCGGAATTTCGATTCGAAATATCGAATCGGGATTCCGTACTTATGTCAAATACATACATTTACTTCCGTTCGGAATAACAAGGATGCGGAATTTCGAATCGAAGAAAACTACGAACGGAAAACTACCGTATGTTTGTGATAGATCCATACATTTGTTTTACTGGACCTACTGCGTTCGGAATTGCGACTATATGTGGCCACTCTATTTGTATTAACTAGGTAATGTAAATTGTAGATAGACTAAATAATGTAAATTGACATAAATGTTTACCTCAACAAATTTAATTTAAAAAAATGTTTATCAAGTGAAACTATTATTTTATTGCTATGACAGTCGATTGTTTTTTACCTATTTAAATGATTAAAATAATGTGTTTTTAAGCGTATGCACATAATTCATATTCTGTAGCGAAAGGAAAATAACATTATGGTTGTTTAAATTACGCATTATATTCTGAGGATTATAATACTTTCTCGTCGCTCTTTTATACGTATGATAATAATAACTAAATGCATTTAAAAAGATCGCGTTCATGTTTTTCTAGTTCATAATCGAGCTACATGTTCGCCATTTTATTTAAATTAGGAGTTGGAATTAATTCGTAGCATTTTACAATAGATGGCATTAGTAGTAAGATATTTCGTTTATTCCTTCATTCGTAATTAATATATAAACAACTGCTACTAAGCGCTATTTGTAACATAGAACTTTTTAACAATGTAACTAACGATACGATGTAAGTAAATGTTTGAATATGTCGAAATTTGTACCGAATAAAGAGTTTTTGCCAGGAATAATATTATTTCATTGTTGTAAAAGGCACAACAATGTTGCTCAAAGTCATCGTATTTTAGTAAAAGTTTAGAGTGAAAAAGTTTTAACTGAGTAAAAGTATCGGAAATCGTTTTAAAAATGAAAATATTTAAAAAATGATGATAAGATAATAAACAAGTTGGAACAACCGAGGAAGTTTGAAGATGAAGAATTAGATGCATTGCTCAATGAAAACTTACGGGAAGAATGATATAAAAAACTATATGTATTGATTTCTTTAAAAAGTCAAATTAAGCTGTCAGTGCTCAATTTGGCCAGTTGATAATTAACTAGTATAATTAATTAGTAACTAGTATGCTGTATTTATAATGTCTTAATATCTTAATTTTGGTGATTCTCGTCCAAAAGATTTCCTGGTCCCGAGGACAAGCGGCTAATTTTGTGTTACACATACATCGATCCACTAAGCTTTAGAGGAGCTACGATCCTCGACTGGCAAAGCTCTTGCATCTGCTGTTTGCGAGACTTGTAATAAACTCTTCACCACACGCTTGCATACCACAAGCAACGTGTTGCAATATATGTAGTTGCTACATACTATGGTGCCCTTGTTCTAATTAATTTATTTAACAAAAGTGGTCTAAGCTCTCGTCAATAATATGTGTGACTCTGTAAATTTGCTTTTCAGATCGACAATGTTAGTTAATTTAAAAAAAACTCGAAATTTTCATTATTGTTAAATTAGGATCGAAAAACCTTAACTGTATAATTAAAACGTTGAAATATCAACAAATAGGTATAGTATCTTTAATAGTTTATAGTCTTGTGCAAAATTAAAGTGAATTACGCTCTATTTGCCCTTTTTTAAAGTGGTAAATGCATTTACGGATGTCCTCTGCCATCCCCAAGCCTCCGGGATTAGAGATGCCAGAGTGGTATATGGGAGTCGCCCGACGAGAAGCGCCAAGAATATCCATTAAAACCCACGGCACTATCTGCCACATAGAAGGGGAGATACGGGATTGAGCAACATTACACCGCGTCGCCCCTACGGCAGGCCCGACCATAAGGTATGATAGGTATATAACCCCGTCATACCGGGCCAGGCTATTCCCTGCCTTTCGTCAGGGGGGAGCTCAGTACAAAATATTCCCACTCGCCGACTGTCAACCATAGTGATAGACCCAACTGCTGTCCCTTCCCCTCTGATCCTTATACGGATAAGGACCGGGAACGCTCCAGTTGCCATAACCTAACTGTTGTGTTTTAAAATAACTATGTTTCTCACTAGCGTATGGAAAATGTTTCATAACTGTATACATTCATATATATGGTTTGATTGTATCATGTTTTCAATATTCTATGGATTCAGTGATGACCACTACCCCATCTGATGTTAAGTTGTGATGTATCCAGTCCTAACACGCTTAAGCCTCAATGACCTAGTTCTTAAGTGAAGTTGGCAGAACACGCCTAATAGAAACTTGGTAACAAATTTTCAAATCTTTGATTCCTAAGTTCTCCGAGTTATTGTAGTCGCCGTTAGCGCACTACATACACGTAATAGCAACAGAGACAGATCATATTTCACATTACACGCAAAGTACATGTGCGACGTTCACAAACGAGCCAAGCAAAAGTTCCAATATTCTCCTCATTTCTAATAATGTCACATTATATGTTACACTTGCCGTACGGTACCTGCTAAGAATAGTACTACCCCATATCTTCCCGGGGTGTCGTAAAAGGCGACTAAGGTTTAAACCAGGGGATGGGCAGCAGCATCCTCTAAGCATCACAAACACCTACTGTGATTGCCAACTCGCCTGCCAATCGTGGCGATTATGGCAATCATCCCCCTTATTGGGTCAGACTATGTCCAGCAGTGGACGTTTTTCGGTTGAATCAATCAATCAGTATACGAGTGGTACACAGTATGTATGCTACAGAATAGAAAACTACACACAAAATTTGTTCTATCTGTCAATTTGTGAAATCGCAATCTGCCAGAGGATAAACATTCAAATTAGTATGAAATAGACGTTTAAAAACGTGAAGAAAAATTTTTATATTTCGGGTAAGTAAAGTGCACGGGGCGACTAATTATTTTAGTCTATGAGGGGTCACGTTAAACGGTACTTCTGATTTTGTAACAAAAATATTTTGTTGCAAAAGATTTCACAGTTGAAAATCTTGTGCAGTTTTGACCGCACGTATTGGCGGAGGTTTATAGTCACTATATAATCATATCGTTTTATCCACCTGGCTTTGAATGTCTTTTTTATTTTTTTAAACGGACTCCAGGATCCAGTATGTTTTAATTTATTGAAACGTCACATCATAGACCACTGATGTCTAGACAGAATTCTCGATCAAATATATAAAATTGAAGTGTTTGTTTGTAATATCAAAATAACAACTTTTTACTAAATATTTTATTTTTTATCTGTTTGTTCCGTCTCACCTCCGGAACAGCTGAAGTGATTGAATAATTATTAACTTGTTTCGTTTTAAAATACAATCAATTGTCGCGGTGCAGCTTAAGTTATAATAAATATTTGACTTACTTTTTTGTGAAACTCTTTATAGTCGAGGGATCATAAGTGAAAAGGGGAAAATCCTTTTTACATTTGATTGTTTAAGCTATAACTGCGCCGTATACACTACGGCTTTTATTGCGAATAGCATTTCTAGTGAGTGTATTATTGTTCAATGGTAGACTATGAATAAAAATTAAAATCAGCCCCTCTTTGAAAAAACGAATTGAAAAGCAGCCGGCATTCCGATTCGTAGGAAGTGCCTATAGCTTTGTGATTGAGTTACTGAATAGTGAATTAAAATGAAATATTCGTAACAACTTATTATTATTTTTCATCACAGATATTTCCACATTCATGTAGGTACTAGTTTTTTTGCAGGCGCATTATATATAAACCGGATAAAAAGTTTTAAAAAACATAATAACGTTTGGAAACGTGATAGAGGAAACAATCTTAGGTAAGTTCGTAAAACATTTTGTTATACGATATAGGCTCAGTGCTTCGTCCACAATCTAACCTGATGTTAAGTGACGATGTAGTCCAGGATGGTAAACACACTAAGCCTAGATACTGGTTCTCAAGTGATGCTGCCGGAACACACCTATTGGTATTTGGTGACAGGATTTCGAACTTGAGGGTTGTAGTTACTCAGGCGAACATTGTTAGAAAATGCCCTACCACCATGATATGGTTTCCTCACGATGTTTTCCTTCACCGAAAGCTCAGGCTGATTTTAGAGTTGGATAGGTGGGTTTGAACCTGCTTCCATTGACGCGGAATTCGGCGGCACTATCCACTGTGCCATCATCGCTTCATCAACATCTTCTGCAGTACCCTTTTGATGGCATTTTAAATGATATTATTTACTTAAGCACATGTGAATTCTATTTTAAACAATGAGACTGAGTGTGAATTCTGGAATGATACAAACATTCCATCGAAACGTCCTTTTATTTTTATTTTTTCTAACCACAAATGCCCGTCGTTTTGTTCGAATACTGTAGTATAAAAAAATAATTCTTTAAAGTCTAAACAACTTGTAGTCATAGCCGTAATATATCATGATGAGAATTATAAAAAAAATTATGATATTGAGAATTATAAAAAACACTATTGCAAAACAGAACGATGGAAATCTTTGTTCTAATTTATCTAAACCTAGTTAGCTAGCTAAAAATATGTTATAATATTTATATGTTGTACTGTGTGCCCGCGTCCTTCGCCCGCGTTTCATATATTCTTCAATACGTTATATCGTTTTAAATAATCATTGGAAAATAATGTCAATTGAATCATATTTTGTCCACAATTTCATGACTCTTTTACACTGAACCCTAATTTTTTTTTTCCAATTTTTTGATACTAAAAGAAAGCACAAAACTTTCTAATAAATTCCATCACTTGCCAGTAAAACTGACCATTTAATCGGTTTTTATTTGGCAGTTTCCTGTGTTTTTATTTTATAATCGAATTCCTAATAATTTTATGCATCTTAGTAAAAGTTGTTATTCAAAATCAAATCCAAAAAATTCTTTATTCAGTTTAAGCCCTAATAAGGCGCTTATGAACGTCAAAACACTACCACCGGTTCGAAAAACAATACAGTCGAGACGAGTCGGCAAGAAACTCGATCTGGTTGTATTTTTTTTATAAATTCAGAATATAAATATAATTTTTAAATAAAATCTATACAAATCGTAATTACAACCATTGTTAGCGAAATCACAGAGAGAGGTGTGAATTCCAGACATCACTATTGTTCACGTAATGGTTCACTCTCTAACTTTTTAAAATGAAGACATGCTTGACATAGTGCTTGAACTAATTGTCAGGTAAATCGGTAATGACCTTTGGGATCTTATTTTAAAACCGAATAATATTTATTACCTATAAAACTTTTATTAGATTTACTTAGCCTAAATTTTTTATATTTATTACAAACATACATTTCAATTAATTTGTATATATGAATATTATTATGAATATATATACGGAAAGAAATATAATACGTAAAGTATATGCACAAAAAATGTACACAGTAATTACTTTTGTATTATATAACCTCCGCCTTGAGACATAACTATTTCCTATTAAGATTTTACTTAATTATATGATACAATATTTAATTGTGAGTACAATACTAACTCTGAATAAGTGATAAAATAGATAATAATCACGAATTACAAAACAAATACAACCTAATTAACAAAACATGTTTTGAGACCTGGAATGATTCGCACGATGCATTCGGTGGGTACTGTCACCTTTTTAGTATCACAGTAGGTACCCTAATTAAAAGTAAAATATTGCGGTATTTCTGGAACTTCTCTTGCCGTCCTTGTGTCCTACTTGAAAGACCACAGTCAGAAAATAGTGTGAATGTCTCTACGGGGTAGATTAGGTTCAAAACGGTGTCCCGCAGGGCTCGATTTTGGAGCCGTTTTATTCCTCATCGTGTATACCGACTTACTTCCGCTAATGGTAGATAGCTGTGCTGACAAGGTACTTTAGTTAATGTAATACTATGATTATAATAATAATTATTATATTCAACATGGAAATTAAATTAAATACTTCATAAAATAAGGTAAAAATATATGGATCTCTATCAATAATTAGTCAATTTACCTTACGCATTTTCGCATTGATGTTACATGTACATACACGAACGAAATCTCTTATGCAACACAATATACTCGATTTATGTGAATACTGTAATGAGTATAAATAAATTTATTCAAACCGGCTTCTTTATAATTCTTGTGAGATATCGTTATGTAATTATAAAGAAATACTCGCTTCTATTACTCCGAGGAAAAGTCATAGACATTTACATAACATAATATTACGTTATATACCGATATTTATATATAAATACCACAATTTTCATTTAAGTGTAATATATTGCGTTGTATTTGCTTTATTATAAACCAAAATAATATTTTGGAATAGTCCATTAATTTTAATGAAAATTAAATTCAAATTGGATACTTTGTAAAATGATAGGTAAAATAAAATACTAGAGTGTAGTGTCGGTCGCGAGAGTGGATGTGAACATCATAATATATTGACGATATAGCTCGCTCTGACGTAATTATATTAAAGGGTAAGTGGAGTAGGTACACATATACATGCTAACGTCATAAAATTTTTCATCGATACGTATTATTATTGTTACGTAAGAAAATAGGAATAAAATTAGTTAGCTACTTAATTGTACTTTATTATTTTATCTACTGTTATTCGATATATAACAATAATAGGCGTCATAGAACTGATTGATTAGTATTAAAATACCAATTTTTTTATAAATAAGTTCATAAAATATTCGATATCGAACTCATAAACTCTATATCTAAAAAGATAAAATACAGTTGTTTACCGATCCATTATAAGCTTTGTCGTTTGATGCAGCCGAGATCGCTGGAACAACAAGTGTCATACTAAGATTTTTATTTTTACCATTACACGTATAGTACGAGATCCGGCTACAAGATTGGTACGTTCATAAATTAGAAAATCAAAATCTAATGTTTACACTTAGTTAGGGATGGGTAAATATATTGTCACTAATTGCCGCTAGCGTTTTCAAATTTTTATTATAATTTATTTTATAGTACCTCTGCAAAGTGACGGCATTGTGCCTCTTGGTAAAAACAATACATTCCAGAAACAGTGGCGAGTGGTGAAAGACCGGTTATCCATCGTAAGTAGTCCCCGTTATGCCGGCCCGCACAGATATTTCTTCACGCTACGCTGGAAGGTCGTGAAGTTATAGAAAGGAGGCAATATATCGGCCGGAAAATTGTTCCGGAAGCATTACTGTACGGCAAAGGTATGACGACTTGAAATGTTTAGTTCGTGCCTGGAAGGAAGTTACTGTAAAGCTGAGGCTCCGAAGCTCAGTGCGAGTGATTCTAATATGGAAGAGTTGAAAAGGTGGGTTTGAACCCGCGTCCATTGACGCGGAATCTGGCCGTTCTATCAAGCGAGAAGCTCTGGAGAGTAGGAAGGGGAGAAAACGGGGATTTTTTTCTTGGCATTGAACTCAACCGTTACTTGCTCCTCACGAAGATATGAGGTGCAAGGGTTGGTTAAGCTCAGTGACAAGTTTCTCCAGCCTCTTATCTGTCTCTTCCTGGCCGCAAGTAGGCTTGCTAAAATAAGATCCATGGATTAAACTAGTAAAAGTTCATTAACTTGCTTTTAAAATAAAATATAAATAAATATAATAAAATATAGCACTACAGAGAAATATATTTAAAGAACTTGAAAAGCTATGGATGCTGCCGCGCACCTGGCTCCATTCTCCTCGCAGCTAGGCGTTACTTTGTTACATTTATATGTTGGGTATTTAATGTAGGGATAATTAAAAGAAATAATCAATCGTCCTTCTTGACGTATCCGTCAACGGCGAAACCTGGCTAGATCCGGTCATGACCTCGAAGATGGTTGGTAAAACCAAATATGGTTTTAAAGGTTCTATTGCAGGCCTCACAACGCAATTGACCATCTTTGTCATACGTAGGTATAAGAAGGCTTCGAACGGGTTTTAACCATAAGATGCTTCGAATCTAAATACTGCAATCGCATGTTTTCGAATTTATCAACAGTCTTCTCAACAGACTGGGGCCACTCTAGTCTCTATTTCGCGAGTCTTTCCCAACCTTCGCATAGGATATTACATGCGGAAAGATGCCATTTTAAGACATCCCTGTAACGCAGGAACTGGCCCTTACAGGAGTACGTTTTCCCTTTTTTAATTGTGAATAGAAATAACGATGCGGCCGACCTTATGGTACGGAAATATCAGAACCATCAAAAGATTGCACACTCCTTTACGTCATATTACGTTCTATAGTTTGTGAGCGAGTAACTGAATTAAGTATTAGAAATCTGTATTGGGTCGGCTGTAGGCCGAGTTTTGAGAGTGATATGAATGGTTAACTTGAAATGCGTCATTGTTTAGATATGTACGGTGTATTTATTTATTGTGTGTGTGTACTGTGTTGTTAAGTATTACTTCGCAATCGGTCGACATAACTACATTGCGCGTATTCTTCAAGCGATCGTTTTATTAATTACATTCGTTTTTTATTTGTGTTTTAATGACTGACAACATATTTTGCTTTGAGTTAAAGGTTTGACAGAGAACACTAGTAATGTAATATTTTTATATTACATTATTTGTAAGGTTATTATAACCGTCTCTTTCTTTCTCTCTCAAAACGTACTTATATCGATCCTTTAATATTCAAAATCGTGATGCTAATATTTTATAGAATAACGTTTTTTATTCTTACGAAGATTATCATGTTTTCCTCTTATCTCGTGCAACGAAGCTTAAACTTACAACATACCTACTACTTTTTAAAACACTTTTTTCCATACATAATCTTGCACGTGTACAGAGACGTGAGCGGTACTCTCTACACTAATAAAATATACATAAAATTTAAGCGTTTGCTTGTTATGTTAATTTTTTTTACTAAATGCATATAAATGTATATACGATACCTCTACTAAAAATTCAATTTTTAAATTTTTTGTCTGTCTGTTCCGGGTAATCTACGGAACGGCTGGACTGATTTCGACGGGACTTTTTTTGGTAGACAGCTGAAGTTACTCCGGATAATTTAGGGTACTTTTGATTTTTGAAAGTTATTAGGGTTTCATATAAAAAAATAAACTCATAAAATTGTGAATAAAATCCGATTCTTGGGTCAGTTTTAGGAGTAAGTGTTTGAATTTATGAGAATAATTAAAAAGAAATATTATCTAAATAATTAGGGTTCTGTAAAAAAAAAAAATACAGTGAAGAATACATGAAATGCGGGCGCAGCCGCGGGCAGACAGTATATAATAAACTCATTAATTTTCTGTATACACTACTGGAATCCAATTTTCCAATTAATCCGACAAAGAAATTCTACAAATTATGTGGGTTACAAAAATTTGTACAAAAGGGGTCATCAAGAAATATGTAAAAGAATTTCATTACATTACATTTTACGATAAAATATATAAAATTCAACAAATTTTTGTATTTTAAATTACGTTTAGTATCCAATCGATTTACATTAACGGGAAATATGACATAGACAATAGTGTCACATTAATAAGTAATTGAAAATATTACATAATTTTAGTGAAATCATTTTCAAGGTCCAGGTTTATGTTTTCGGCAATGACTTTATTAGTTTTCAATTCTTTTCACCGGTGTGTTTATAATTATAATATTATGAAACTTTTGTAATCGCCTGGTTTTATTAGTGTCTTGTAATTTATGAATTAATTTATATTCTTCATCGTCATATTAATAGATCACCTTTTACAAATTACAAAGACCAATTAATAATATTAATGCTATAAAGTAAATATTTTCTTTACTATTTAAAACAAATGGTAAATTAAAATTATATATTAAAAAGAAACACTTAAATCAGTAAACTTTTCTTCTGTTTATGAAAAAAAAAAATCGGAAACAGTGTCAATGTTACATTTAATATTATGAAATTAATTGATTAATTGAAAAATGGTCTATTTTGTTCAATACGAGCCCATTAGTGTGTATACGGTTATTACAGATTAAGCAAAATAAATACAGTTTACAATACAACGCTTTCATTATTCTCGGCCAAATCAACAGGACATAGCTAAGGATTAATTAAGTTTTAATAAATTTTGTTGTATTTTACAATAGCTATATGGCTATATATAGTATATAGTATACCCTCCGTGAGCCTGTATATAAATGTGAACGATACCCAAAGAAGAATTGAGGGTATTAGATATGATTATGCTTTTACTTTGGGGTCAAACAGTCATCACGAAATTATGGTTGAAAATGGAAAATATATCGAGGAGTATGACTAGCAACACCTGTTAAATATTAAAAACATATTCAAATGAACGATACTAAATACGGTATTTAGTAATAATATGTCTGTAATTTAATAACATCATACTGTAATCATCTTTAAACCTTAACTTCAAATCTTGTGTGCTTGTTTATATCTAAATTATAGAAATGATGCAACAAGAATGGAAATTTATTAACAGTTAGTAATTAAAAAGTTACAATGTAATCTAGTTACTTATTCTCTGATTAAAGTTACTCAGGCCATTTAATTCGACTCTTGTTAAAACCAATTAATAACATAGATTTACAAAAGATTTTAGAGATCGAGTTATATCTACCAATATTGGGGTATATTGGGGTGCGAATTTGGTCCCACCTCCACGTGGTGCACCCTGGGCAATGATCGACAGTGTTATCTTAGGATTACTGCTGATCGTTGGCGAGGAGGACCAACCCAATCCAAGGTGTTAAGTGAACCGTGCCGAGGGATGCGTGGCTGGGGGGGAGCCCAGTCGTGAACGGTACCTCTCTGATACCGGAGCACCTCAGAGAGTAATTTTTGCTCTTCCCACCGACATGCGGGGCTCTGTCGGTGGTGACCTGTTATTTCCCTAGCTTATCGTGGGAACAGTATGAATGAAAACATCATACCCTTGAATTTTAATTCCCTCGTTGACGCCCTAGAGAAATCTAGTGACGTCAGTTCTTCTGGGACGGGGGGAGGTAACATCTCTCCAACGCCCAGACTAAGTACCTTAAAAGCCCAGAGGATAGATCCTAAGGCGGAAGTTGCTTCGGCGACCTCAGCGCCCACGGAGACTGACTCTGAGGTAAGTAAAGGTAAAACAGTTGCGGTTACAGGCGGTCCTGTTTCCTCTACCTTTACAGCCTCTGGGCTGGAAGGGTCAGCGCCCCTGGCGCAGCATATCCTTCCAAAGCCTTTAGGTAGAGGAGGTTACAGAGGAGGCAGGACTAGGAAGACAGGCGGAATCCAACCTCGAGGTGGACTTACTAGTCCCCAGACAGGCAGGACGACCACCGGTCGGAAACCTTTACGCAAAAAACAATAGCACACATCGGTGGTCATGCGAGGTTCCTCCAGGTTAACCTCCATCATGCTGTTGCAGCAACGGCGGTACTGGAGAAATGCTTCTCAGGGGGCATTGTGGACCTCGCTCTTATACAAGAACCCTGGGTGCGCAATAATACAATCATGGGATTGAAAACCGCAGGGAGTGTTTTTGCACACAACTGCGGGACTAAGCCCAGAGCTGGTATAGTTTTTAGCAAAAGAACTAACTTTCTACCTGTTCCAGAGCTTTGTTCAGATGACCTGGTTGCAGCGTACATTAATCTTGACGGGTGGAAGGGCTCCAAACTATTAGTTTGTTCAGCCTATCTACCTGGAGAGAACAGTAATCCCTCAGAAGAGCTTATGCGGATTGTGGACTATGCGAAGAAACACAACGCTGAGCTGCTGGTGGGGTGTGACGCCAATGCTCACCATACTACTTGGGGTAGCAGTGACGTTAACGCAAGAGGAGAGTTACTTTTTGATTTTATTACAACTAGTAACCTAACTATTTTAAACAAAGGATGTAAACCAACCTTTGTTACACGTTCTAGACAAGAAGTCTTAGACATAACATTCGCCACTAACAATGTAGCTAGGCATATTATAAACTGGTGTGTAAGTGACGAAAACTCTATGTCTGATCACAGGCATATTAATTTCGAGCTCTTATTTTCAATAAAGAGTCAGAATGTTCTATATAGGGATCCTAGGAATACCTCATGGGATACCTACAGGGATACCCTAAGGTCTAACCTGGAAACGCTCCCTAAAAATATTAAGACAATTGAGAGTCTAGAGTTGGCAACTAATGCTCTCACGGCATCTATTACTGATGCTTATGAGCAGAGTTGCCCTCTAAAACAAAAGACCTCAATAAGACAAGTTCCCTGGTGGAACTCTAAGCTAAAAAAGCTTAGGGAAAAAACTAGGCGGCTTTTCAATAGGGCCAAAAACACAAAGGAGTGGGAGACATACCAACTGGCCCTAACCAAATACAATAAAGAAATTAGGAAAGCGAAGCGGGCTTCCTGGAGAAAGTTCTGTGAGGAAATCAATGATACGCCTCATGGAGCAAGAATTCACAGGGTGCTCGCTAAGGACAAACCTAAACAAATAGGACTCCTTAAAAAACAAGATGGGACCTTCACTTACAGTGAAAAGGAAACCATGGAGCTCCTTACGTCAGTTCATTTCCCAGGTTCTGAGAGACTTATTTCTAGAAGACTGCCCTCCTCAATAAGGCCTCAATTAGAGGACTGGCGTAGAGCGGCAAGCTTTATAAGACCACAGAGTGTGAAATGGGCTATAAAGTCATTCAAACCATATAAAAACAGGTGGAGAGGATGGAATTCAGCCTGTGCTATTACAGCGAGGTCTTGACATCCTCACACCTGTAATTATTAAGATTTTCAGGGCAAGCCTTGCTTGGGGATATATACCTGAACTATGGAGAAAAGTACGATTACTTTTTATACCCAAGGCCGGTAAAAAGGATTACGCTATGCCAAAGTCCTTTAGACCAATAAGCCTTACATCTTTTCTTCTGAAAACTATGGAGAAGATAATTGATAGAAATATTAGGGAAGTGGTACTAACCACAAACCCTATAAGTTCTAAACAACATGCCTATAGCAGAGGAAGATCCACTGAGACTGCCCTGCTCTATCTTGTAGATAGAGTGGAGAAGGCATTAGAAGATAAGGAAATTGCACTATGTGCATTTTTAGATATTGAGGGCGCTTTTGATAGCACACCCATTAGAACACTAGTTCATGGGTTAAGTGTTAAAAAGGTAGATTCAACCACTATAAAGTGGATTGAATCAATGCTCTCAAACCGTATAGTTAAATTATCATTGCATGGCACTAATCATGAGGTGGTAACCACAAGAGGTTGTCCACAAGGAGGCGTTTTATCGCCCCTATTGTGGACCCTAACAGTGGACCAACTCCTGCATAAGATGGAGGAATTAAGGATTGACGCCCAGGGCTACGCTGATGACCTGGTGGTAGTTGTCCGAGGTTTCTCTCAAAGTACAATTTCGTACCTTATGCAGAAAGCACTAAGTGTCATTGACAAATGGTGCAAGGACAATGAACTGAGAATCAATGCAGACAAAACTGTCCTAGTACCATTTACTAAGAAAAGGCGTCTTGACCAATTGGTACAACCTTCACTAAATGGCAAGACAATAAAAACTTCTCACCAGAGGTCAAATACTTGGGTGTTATTCTCGACCAGAAACTGACCTGGAATAGCCAAATTGGATATATAATTCAAAAGGCTAAAATTGCAATGGGGATCTGTAGTCGAATGGCCGGAAAGCGCTGGGGTTTACATCCCAGGCTAACCATATGGCTTTATACGGCAGTTGTCAGACCCATAATAACATACGCCTGTGTGGTTTGGTCCAAAAAGGCACAACAGCAGTCTGTTTGTACCCGATTAGCTTCAGTACAAAGAATAGCTTCTATCTTAGTGACAGGAGCCATGTCGACAGCCCCTGGAGCGGCTCTGGATGCTCTGTTAAATCTGACGCCCCTACATCTACATGTAGAGAAGGTGGCGAGGTTGACGATGCACAGAATGTACGCCCTCGGGAGGAGACAATGGATATCCCAGTCCATGAGATCTTTCTTAGACTCAGTGATAGAAACACCAATTTTAGGGATGATATCAGATATGATGATTCCTGAAACTAATCTTAAAAAATTGTATGATGTCGAAATCCCTCTACGGGACTCCTGGTTAAACAGTGAGATAACGTGGAAGGAAGGCAGCTTACTGTGGTTTACCGACGGGTCCAAAATAGGACTTAACGTAGGCTGTGGAATATATGGAGAGCGACCTAAGTTTAGTCAAACAACTAATCTTGGTAGTTTTGCCTCCATTTTCCAGGCAGAGGTATACGGGATTCTAGAATGTTCCTGTATAAATCTGCAGAAAGCCTACGTGAACCATACAATATATATCCATTCGGATAGTCAAGCCGCTCTCTTGGCGCTGGCTTCGGACGTAGTTGAGTCGAAGCTAGTTGCAAATTGTGTGGCAATGCTAAACAGCCTGGGTAAGAATAACAGGCTGATTTTAAGATGGGTCCCAGGCCATGCAGGAGTTCCCGGCAATGAAGCTGCGGATGCGCTTGCAAGAGCAGGGGCTATGGAAACACAAATTGGGCCTGAACCATTTTGTGGCATTCCAAAAAGCCTAGTTCGACTGACCTTAAGGGACCAATATACCTATAAGGCTATAGAATTCTGGAATAAATTGCCAGGACAAATTCATTCCAAAGAGCTCATCAGAGCATTCACTCAGCGCAAAGCTGAAGAAGCCCTGATGCTCAGTAGGAATCAGCTACGAGTATTAGTGAGAGCACTAACTGGGCACTGTTGTTTGGGCAAGCATATGCACAACATCGGTGTCCAGAACACAAGAGAGTGCAGGTTCTGCGAAATAGCAGACGAAACACCAAAGCACATCTTGTGTGAATGTGATCCATTAATACCCATACGTAACCGAATTCTGGGTAAGCATGTGTTGCTTCCGGAGGAGGTACAGACGCTCTCTGCCAAAAAGATACTACAGTATATTCAGGTTGTAGGTCTAGGCAGTGAGCTTTAGCAATATAGGGGCGATCACAATAGATCTGACTAGGTCGCAGTGATACAGGACTGTTTAAGCCTGCATAGCCCCCTTTTCGAATAATAATAATAATATATCTACCAATCAACTTCTTATAATGTAAGGTAAACAGACAATAAAACATTTCTTTATCACCATTAAAAACTTTTTTTTAGTCTATCCATTAAGGTGTCTCATTATAACTACTGAGGTATTAAATTTAATTCACGTTTTAACTAACTAAAATTATTTTAGTCTGATTTGGCTAAGGTTTAACAAATAATTGTTTACATGTGTATTCTTGCTATAATTACAAAAGGCACACGGTGTAAAGATGTAAGGAACCGGAACTATTGAAACAAACTAGACCTAAAACATTTTGTGGTATTCCTAAAAGCGTAGTTTGATTGACTATAAGGAGCTCATACAGTTGCCAGGACAAATTCATTGCAAAGAGATTATCAAGGTATTTACTGAGCGGAAAGTTGAACAAGTTTTAATACTCAGTAGGAATCACCAATAAGTATTAGTAAGAGCATTTACTCTACACTATTGTTTTAACAAACATATGTATAATATGTATGGAGTCCAGAAAACAAGAAAGTGATGTTGTGTGAGCTTCAAATGAATCGTAAAAGCATGTCTTATGTGAGTGTGATTAGCTAATATCCATATGCAAGCGCAATTTGTGCAAGCACGTACTGCTCCCCGGAAGATTTACAGACGTTCTCTGGACGGTAAGTGGACACTGTTATTTTACCAAACACATGCACAACATTGGAGCTTAGAATACAAGAGACTGCAGGTTCTGTGAAACTCTGGACGAAACACCAAATCATATATTGTATACATGTGGTCCATCAGTACCAGTTCTGGGTAAACACGTCTCGCTTCCAGAAGAAGTATTCTTATATTTTATCCCAAAATATATCCAGGCTGTTTGTCTAGGTAGTTAGGTTCAGCAGCGTGCGGTGAATACGGTAGATCTTTTCAAGATATAGGACAATTACAGCTTTCATAGACTCTTTCAGAATAATATTAGTAAAGGTCCTTTCGACGTGCTTCTTAAATTGACGCGTACTTCAGGTTAAATGCTAAATTTTACCCCTTATTGAGAATAAAAAAAACCGTTTCATTGATATGATATGGTACAGGAGAGGTGCACAAAAATTATAGTTTGACTCGATTTAAATAAAATAACAAAGAGCAATTACCTCTTAAAATGTATCATCAATCACGTATTTTGATTTACGTTGATGACCTAGATACATAATTTCAAATGGGACTGAAAGAATATTAAAATATAGTAACTTGTATACTTACGGAACAAGCGAGGTTCGATAATAAACATTCGATAATTCTAGAGATATAAAATGCAAGTCACTAAATTGCTTAACGTTAAGTCCAAAGAAAGTGCAAGTGTAGAACAGGTTGTGAAAATCGAAATAAATATACTAGAATTGCCGAAGTCGAATAAAAAACATGCATTGAAACGCAAGTAGACGCTAACTGCTGTTTCTTTTTACCACATGACGTTTGAACGAGTATTAGACCGAGACATGTGATATTAATCCGGTTAATTTTTTAATTCTGTCGCTAATTAACATTTGGTTGAGTTAATATAACGTTACATAAAACTGTTAATTCGTTTTTAGTTTACTTTCTGTTTTTTATTAACTATGATCCTTTTTATTAAAATCATTCGCACTCCATGCGGTCTACGACTACTTGAATACAACAAAGTGGTCTTTTTAGATTTGTAAAATGTACATAGATTTTATTGGTCACGAACGTTGTTTATAAGCGTATAGAGTAACATCCGGAGAATAATAAAGTATGTATTCAATTGATTTTACTAAAGCCTATTTAATCGTATATATTTTGAATATTGATTATTTAACATTAATCCATAATCTCATTCATCACTTCGGTTCGTTATTGGTTCACAAATATTTAAACCACTTGTTCTTATATTTAATCAACATGTATAATTAATTGTACATATTGCGTATGCGCAATTAATTCGTAACATGAGACATTTGTGCTAAATTAAATTACAGTTTATTTGATTTAATCATAAATATTTAATAAATTGTCAAAACAGAGTAAATATAAATCTAAATTATTCACGTAATTTTTTCAATTATACAGTAGTTTTGCAATTTTCTTATCTGACCTGCCTACGTTACCAAAGTTTTAAAAACTGTCTGTCTGTCAAGCACCTAAAGAACTGTGTGGGTGTTTATCATTCTGTGCTACATCGAATAGAAATCACAGAAACACAATCATATGTGAGATACAAACGATTTTAAATCTGCAGATTAGAAACTCCATTAATCATATGTATAGCTAGACAGATTAAAAAAATTACACCTGATTTAAACAAATCCACAAACAAATCCAGAAACCATGATGTTATGTATGTAATTGAGAAAATTTTATTTGAAAAATTGTACATCGGTATTCTGCCTATAATTTACTATTATGTAATTAAATAAAATTGCAGATTATTTCTGTTATTATTTATTAAATGTAACAAATTTTAAATGCGATAAGTTTAAAACAATAGCTTCAAGTAGTGCTGATAGTTTTAAAAAAATCGGTTGTGCTCTGTTTATATCTGCTACTTTCAACAAGCTGTATGGCGATACATTATATTCATAACTGGTTGGATCGTTTAAAAAAGATATGTATTGTTTAAAAATACTAAACATAACGATCTTTATATAAAGATTAACTGGCCAAGAACGTAAGGGTCGTCCTAGGCGAACGTATCTCGATCAAATCGAGGACGTTTCGAAGAAAATTTAGTACAAAAATATCGGAGAGCGACGAAGAAGCGGAAGACCTGTGTCAGGATCATAGGAAGCATGTTTACCTAGGATTAGTGTGTTTATCATACTGGACCACATCGTCACTTAACATCAGGTGAGATTGTGGTCAAAGCACTAAGCCTATATCGTGTAATGTAATCTCTGCCTACTTTTATGAGAGAGAGAGAGATGTGATGTATGTCTAAATGCACACATAACTTTAGGCATATTGATTGCAGTGGATATTCCCGGGAGTGCGTATTCCCGGGCGCTCCACGCCCGGGCGAGTCCCACACTGGCACGGAGCTCGTCCCTCCGTGCTCCCTTACCTATTGTATTGGGGGACTTCGGTCTCACTAATACAATAGGTAAGGGTAGTGCGTAAATGCATTTCCCCCCGTAAAAAAAAAAAAGATCCATATCAGTTCCTAACATTGGTATATAAACAAATTATCAGTATGCGTATGGCACAGGGCACAACAATCCTACCATAATAATATAATAAGCAGACAGTCCGTTTACTTGATGTATGTAAAAAGAGAAAGTCGTTTTCTTATAATTTATCTCATGTTTAATAACCGTAACGGACTATCCGATTGTTATAAACATAAAGGGACACACATTTCATATAGGTACGTAGTGTATAAAAAATCAATATTTTTATTTATTTATTTACTATATCGACTTTTATTTCGTGTATTATTTTACAAAAATAGCTTTACGCTCTTAAAATAGTTGCCACTTCCAGTTTTGTTATTGTTCTTAACAAACTAAGTTATAATGAACGAAGTTTTCAATTCATTCTTATTTAACTTTGAATAAAGATATTTTATAACGAAATAACTCAGATATTTAAATAGAAATGTTACGGATCTATACTAATGAAAAAAATTAAAGTATTTGTTTGTAAAGACAAATTTTTTTTTTTTACTAAATAGAGTGTATTTTTTTTAATTCTTTTGTATGGCTTTGTTGCTTAGCGAAGATGATGCCCCGTAAGTACAAAACATACATTCACAGACTATACAATTCACACTAACCTTTTGCTAAAGCTAATTTAGCTACTTTAAACAGTAACTTAGCTCTCTCGGACATAGGGCTTGCCAGTATCGAATTACAAATGCCTATTTCCATAGATCGAGTCTACTTAACTAAACTTCTAAAATTTTCATTTCGCACACATTCCACCAAAATATGTTGCACATCATTATGAATATGATTAAAATTTTTGTCTGTTTGTTTGTAATGGGTAATCTTCGGAATGGCTGGACCGATTTTGGTCAGAAAAACGCGACCAGTAGTTTTGGTAGTTCTCTCTTGATGTCAACCTTTTTTTTTTGACGAGGGGAATGCATTTACGTACTACCCTTATCCTTTGCATTAGTGAGACCGAAATCCCCCAATGCAATGGGTAAGGGGGTGCGGAGGTACGTCTCCGCACCAGTGTGGGACTCACCCGGACGTGAAGCGTCCGGAAATACCCACTAAAACCCCCGGAGCCGCCCGCCGCAATTTGGGATGGGGACGATACGGGATGGCTTTCGCAAGCACCGCGTCGCCCCGTGCGGCAAGCCCAATGGGCCCATCCTACATCAGCCCAATGGGAATGGGGGGGAAAAAGTCCCCCCCCCCCCACCTCTTAGCCCGCCTCTCTAAGAGAAGCATTACCATCCGAGGGGTAGAGGGGTGATTACTGCTACCGCAATAGCCACCTCTCCCCCCTACACCTCACTCTCCTCCCGTGGACGTAGCCCTTCCCTGCTCTCACCTTTCACGAGAAAGGCATAGAGAGAAGAGAGCCAACCACACACCACCCAGCATCCCTCTTACACTTGAACAGGTGCAACCTTCGCAGCAAACGGTGCCTCTCTTTTTAAGACCCACTAGGCGGACATCAGCCTGCTTCGTCGGCCTGGATACTACCACCACCTCCGATACCACCGCCTGCAGTCGAGCCGCCAGGGCATCCGCCCGCTCCCTCCACGCAGGGCCCGGAATCTCAATGATTCGGGACCCCACGGCAGTGGGGCGGCACGAAATGTCCCCAATCCCCATCTCCTCAAATCCCACTTTCTCCCTAGCCTCCCCCATAACCCCCGCATAAGTAAGCCCCCTCGACACCGCCTCCGGCCGCAGCGTGACGACCACCGCCGCCGAACGCAGTAGCGTCGGGAGCCTCGCCCTAGGCCTCACCTCCCTAACCTCAACCTGAGTCTCAGGAGAGGGGGCCAATACTGCCTCATTCGCCTCCATTCTCCTCTTCTTCCTCCCCGCTATAACCGCCCATCCCACCATATTCCTATAATCTCGCTCCTTTCCCACCTCCTCCTCAACTACCCTTCCTCCCGGGAGAGGAGCCCAGTCCATCCCCAATGGGGAAGGCTGTTCTGGGACCCTTTTCCTCACCTCCTTCCTTTTCTGTCCCCCCTTGGACGAGTCTACTACCGCTTCCACTCCTACCCTAGACGACAGTCGTCTGGCTACCTCCGACCCCTGTCCCTCCAACACCTCCAATCTTCGCTCAACTCCTCTTAGTGCACCCTCTAACCTCTTCATAACCGCATCCACCCCCACCACCTGATCAGCCTGTTGTGACTTCCTCTCCTCAACCTCCTCCGGTGAGGTTCCAACAGAAGCGTTGACGAACCGCCTCCGCTTCCGCCTCTCCTCCGTCATCCTCACATCCGCCAATTCCAACTCCAATTCCTCAATCCTACTCTGCATCTTCTCCCCATCCTCAATGTGAGGTACTCCCCTTAGCTGCTTCCCCCCCCCCCCTAAACCGAATCACCTCATTACGAGAAACCTTAACCATCCGTTAAGCCTTCTCCAACTTCCAGGTGAGGTAACCCATCTCTACGTTCCCCTCAATCTTCTCCAAATACTCCTGCACCTTTACAAACGCCTCAAAAACTTCCCCCTCCGACATTCCATCAAAATCTCCCTACGTATTCTCATCCCCCTCCCACGACTTAAACACTCGTACTCTTCCCACATTTCCCTTTCCCCATTTTCCCTTTCCCCCATTCCCCTTCCCTTACTTTCCTCTCTGCGCCATAACGGAAAGTGGTAGCTTAGGAGAGCCTCCTCCACGAGCCCGCTCACAAAACCCCACAATCCACACACCAACACCACAACACCCACCAACAACAATAACAACGCTTAAACCCCCCCCCCCCCCCCCCCCCCCGTAACAAGCCCCTCAATAAATAACAAAAACACAACAATAACAAAAACAACAACAATAACAACACCTCATGAACAACTATACTCCTCGCTTCTACTATACTCCTCGCTTCTACTATACACCTCGCTTCTACTATACACCTCGCTTCTACTATACACCTCGCTTCTACTATACACCTCGCTTCTACTATACACCTCGCTTCTACTATACACCTCGCTTCTACTATACACCTCGCTTCTACTATACACCTCGCTTCTACTATACACCTCGCTTCTACTATACACCTCGCTTCTACTATACACCTCGCTTCTACTATACACCTCGCTTCTACTATACACCTCGCTTCTACTATACACCTCGCTTCTACTATACACCTCGCTTCTACTATACACCTCGCTTCTACTATACACCTCGCTTCTACTATACACCTCGATTCTACTATACACCTCGCTTCTACTATACACCTCGCTTCTACTATACACCTCGCTTCTACTATACACCTCGCTTCTACTATACACCTCGCTTCTACTATACACCTCGCTTCTACTATACACCTCGCTTCTACTATACACCTCGCTTCTACTATACACCTCGCTTCTACTATACACCTCGCTTCTACTATACACCTCGCTTCTACTATACACCTCGCTTCTACTATACACCTCGCTTCCACTATACACCTCGCTTCTACTATACACCTCGCTTCTACTATACACCTCGCTTCTACTATACACCTCGCTTCTACTATACACCTCGCTTCTACTATACACCTCGCTTCTACTATACACCTCGCTTCTACTGTACACCTCGCTTCCACTATCGCTGACACTACCCAAAGAATGTTGATGAGACCGAAATAGGTGGAAATCTGAAGATGCAAGTTCATGGCTATATTATGATATGATTTTAGCCAGGTGTCGACATAGTTCTTGAATTGTATTATATTCAAAATCAGATGAACTGCAGTAATTTTGTCAGGGCCGTATAACAAAAGTAAAATTTATTCAAATAAAAAAATATATATTCGTCACATAAAGTATTGTCAGTCGAGTGCAAGTATTCGCAACAGCGCGCAGCATATTTTCGATTTTCTGAGTTTTACTGTAATTAAGTTCGATAATACTTCGATACCGAAGCATTTGACATACTATAATAATATTGTATAATGTAATCGAATACCATTTGGTTACTCAACACCAGAGCGATTCCTTTATCACTATTTCATGAACTATTTTAGTTTCGTGAAGTCAAAAGTTTACTTAAGATATAACGTTGAATGTTTTGTATACGAGTATTTAGGGATGCCTTTACAAGGCACGTTAAACAATTGACAATCTCTGGAATATTTTCAAATTGACTAAATGTTGTTGACTGGAAGGGACAGGTTCATCGAACTTTTTAGGTGACTGCTTAGTACGCTCAGCCGGGAGTGTGGTAGAGCTAGTGTAACGGAACTAAAATGATACGGACAACGGCTTGGAGGGCTATCGGAGACGCAAATTCAGCGAAATTTGGCCAGCGCTAAACCTAAGTGAAAGAAAACTATTTATATTAAAGTGTCCCTAAGCCATGTGTCTGCATGTAGCGTACAGGTGTGTGGAGTCCAGCGTAATGCATGTTATGCGAGTGCATGAAGGCGTCACTGTACTACGGTGACAGCGGGTAAAAAACCTCCCCAATTGGGAATTGGAACGTGCACCGTTGTCAATAGATTCTCGATGATGTATATATAAATCAGGTAGAGTATAATATAATCTTTGAGAAATAAATTCCCCTTGTGTAATCAGAGCTGTGCTACGACGCAATGCAATTTACGTTACAGAATGAAATACAATATCTATACTAATAAATAAAATTGAAGAGTCTGTTTCTAACAGAAAATACTCTTTTTTTTTTACTGAATAATGTAGATACGAAACCTGTACAATATATATATTATTATTAAATTTTTTATCTGTCTGTACGTTCCGCCTATTCTGTGAAACGATTGGACCGATTTTGACGGGATTTTGGTAGATAGCTGAAGTTACTTCGCTTAAATTATTTTTCGAAAATAATAAGGGTTCCACGTGAAAAAATTAAATCTTATGAAATTTTGAATAAAATCTGATTCAACGCACAGTTTCACTGGCCATCCGCCGTTTTGAGTTTGTAAGAGATATCTTGTTATATTTGCTGAAAACAAAAATCAAGGAAAATTATTAGGGTCCCGCATAAAAAAATACAAAAAACTGTCCAGAAAAAATGATTCAATGGTCAGTTTTACTCGCAAGTGTTTGAATTTATGAGAAATATTTTTGTTTTCTTTTAGTACTAAAGATTTTTTTAGGAAAATAATTTGGTTTCATTGTAAATATCACGAAATTGTGAAGAAAATAGGATTCGGGGACAGCACCATCAAAGCATTGTTTTCCAATAATTATTTAAAAACTATATTACACAGTAAAGAATATATAAAACGCGAGCACACAGCTAGTTTCAAATAAATATTAAAGTTTGCAAACCGCATCGCAATTCGCTATACCAATAATATCCAATATTTTTATTAATTAAAATGTTGCTGGTAACACGAGATTCTATTATTTATGTTATTAAATATCTTATTATTTTCATTTGGCTGTGACTTTCCTTGAGATTTTTCTTAAGAAAACATTTTTCCAAGTTTCTGTTATCTACTACAGATTGTTTACACTTTCATTTGCGATAACCACTCACTGTACGACGAAATTGTGTATAAATACTCGTATATTCCAAGGGGGCTTTTTAAAGGACATCTATTCAAAAAATATTTATCAAATAAAATACAAATTTGTTCTGTTTACCCTTTTTTTAAAGGCGTTATTTGACTAAAATATAATAAAAATGTTTACCTAGAACATGAAAAATTGTAAAAGATACCTACATTTACTGATAATTTTTGAACCTGCGAACATCGAAAGGATATTTCACTTGGTTTCGACTAACCAAACGCAAACAATTCAAGTGTTCCTTTCTAGGGATCTTATTTCTAACGCAGCAACAAATTGGCAGCCTCCTGTTACAGCTATTTCAAGGAGTTTGTTGAAAGATCTCAGAATTCATAGTCCGTGTAATTATTTTCAAAACTAAACTATATCATCCAACATGTCACCAAAAGTGTGTTATACACTCATACAATGCGAGATAATGAATTAAAAGTAAGCACGATTATAGTCGTATTAACTAAAATAACGCCGCGCATTCCTCACATTGCCTTTTTCAGTCAATAATTTTTATGTTCCTTAGAACGAACTTTGTAAATACTAGAGATCCAGTTTAAACAATGAAATAGAGAACGCCTCAATTAAGGAGTAAATATCGTTTAGTAAAGGCAAATACTACTATTGGAACTAAGGGAAAAGAAATTTACAGGAAAAGTTCAAAGTTCACAGTAGAGCTCGAAAGTAGGTCATCGCAATCTATAAACTGCAAGGTCAGTTGCGAAGGCTTGGTGCATTCAGAACGGATGCCGAACCAATATTTATTCTAACATACGTAGATAGGACGTCCCTGTATCTTATTCTTGTCTATGACGTAATGTTTAGAAATAAGTATTTAAATATCTACTGTTATATTAATTAATCTATTATATAAGTACATAATAATATCATTTGTGTAAACCATGACCTCGCATGGCACCGCAGCCAGTCCAGCTTTTAAGGAAAGAAATTAAAACATCACGAAGACATTTATAGGGACTTTCCTAAATATTTATTGTGCAGAGGTAAAACGAGAAACCAAAAAGAAAAAGATTTGCATTCTGTGAATGACAAACTAAAAGAAACAGGAACGATATAGCAGTAATTTGTATTTAAATGAAGTCTACATGCTTCATTGCGGCAAAGTGATATTTGTACCTTCGTCTGATAAAACGTTATTATTTTTCCGAGAATATAAAAAATATCCCTAAATTTTAGAAATTAAGCAGAGAATATGCTATTTAATGAGAATGAGAAGAAATAAATAATGTATTTTAATACGTTGATTACCTATAAAAATGAGAGAATAGTAAGACAATAGGAAAATAATGGAAAGCTGGCCTAAACGCCAGGTTAATGCTCAAAGGGTTAAGTGTGTGTTTTGAGTGCATTTTTCAAAAAATGCACACAAATTCAAAGTTTAATGTGTTATCTTTTCAAAATGTAGCCGGCATTATTTTTCAACTGATATGAAAGGAAACCATCGAAGAAAATTATAAAACGGAGACATCATAATGTAATGCTTTCGTATAGATAATTTCCGGGAACCAACTATTCTCCTTGACACAAAATCGATAATAGCTAAATTTGAATCTTCGCCTTGTGACTTTACACCTGACTTGATTCCCACTGGTTCAATCACTACATGATTATTATAATCGTTAATGCTATGCAAGCTGATTCGCTATGCAGGTCATTTTTTAGAAGTTCGCTAAGCATTGTATCTGTGTAAATTCATGTGTATATAATATAATGTAAGTTTCATTCAAGGATATTATAACTATTATAATTTCAATCTCGTTTGGCCATAATCTTACCTGATAATAAATTACATACATACATACATATGCTCACGCCTGTTTTCCCCGAAGGGTTAGGCAGAGGTGAAGTAGCGAACTACACCACCCACATTTCGCCGAGCTTAGTTCCGTCCCAGTTGTGACAGGGGGCGAGCCTGTCGCCATATCGGGCACAAACTCCAAACTCCGGGATGATACTGAGTAGAAAAAACCCAATATCACTTGACCCGACCCGGGGATCGAACCCGAGACCTCAGAACGGCAGTCGTATGTAATACAACTGCTCTACCGAGGCAGTTAAATGAAATAAATTACATTGCGGCCAAAGATTTAAGTTAAGGTTAAGTATAAATAAAACAAAAAAATAAACAATACTTTATTCGATTTGGGCTCTGAAAAAGCGCTTATGGATATCAAAAAACTACCACCCATTTGAAAAACAATTGAGTCACGATTGTAAATTCATAGGTACAATCGCTTTTATTGGAAGCAGAGAGGAGTGTCAATTCCAGACATCACTATCGATCCATCCCAACATCAGAACCTTTTAAAATGGCTACTTCTCAAATATAGTTAACGTGACCGTTATAGGTATTCGGTGATAGTTGATGGTTTTGGCTGTACCCTACCTATTGGTTTTACTATTATATCTTTCTTCGCCACTCCGGTTCAAGCTTATGTCGACGACGCGGGTAGCGCATAGAGGTATCATGATTTCAAAATCATACTGGCTCGAGTAACTGTGATGTTACTCTATATATATTGCTTCACATTGCCCTTATTTATTATCGAATATACAGCTAGGATTTGTCCGTCACAGAATTTGTTAGTTATAAACATAAAAAAAGATAATTATATCCTACTGGAGCCAAGCGATCGATTTTTATTAATCCCGGTCTTGTTAATAATAAGGGCTTATAATTATATATTTTTGAAGTACTTAGTACTGTCGTAATAAATGTAATCTTTAATTTTCCGACGGCTAAATTTTACTTACCCCGAAATATACTCATTAGCATATTCCTATCAGAATGAATTGAAGCGTAATTTATGTAGTCGGATATACAAATGATCGAAATAATTATTTTTTTTTTATAGAGTAAAATAAATTTATGTATAAAAAAAAATATTTAAAGAAAAAAAAAAGAACTCTATTTCACGGGTCTATGTTCGACAACCATTACTACTGACCGCACGTTTAATACCACAATATGCACTAAATACTTGGCTATACGTATCACCTCTCACAGCACCCCACCCTGGGCAGCCCCACCAATAAAAGTATGCAGCACCTTTCTACGTTAAAGTCACCTTTCGTCGTGCCTTTCAAATTTGACCGGGTTGGCATGGGCTAGTAGGGATGAACCAAGGGGCTACATTACGCAACCGTTGGACTCGCGAACGATCAGTATATAAGCTTGCTGAGCGTGCCCGACTAGTAGAAAGTGAGCCAGTACACGAGCCAAGTGTATTAGTGAATCAGTCCAGCAGAATAACAAGCAAGATGTACGCAAAAATCGCCGTGAGTGATAAATATTACATTTACAATAGTATAGTTTAAATAAATTGAAAATGAAATCAAATTAAATAAGTAAATGATAAATTAATAAATCTTCTAAGAACAAAACATGATGCTTTATCGATTTTTCTTCTTCTAATGATTAATTGGATGATACTTATGCTTACTTAATTATTACTTAAATATTATTTTCGGTTGCTTCAGCTTATCTCGTTTGTGTTTGCTGTTGTTGTTGCAACTCCGACACCAGGCGGCGGGGGCGGTGGACAGTAAGTACCCTACAGATATATTCGATGTTTTTGTTAGTATATTGCGCTGTACGTGTAACTGTGATCATTTTTATGACGTTTTTCATTCACTATTATTATATTATTTTTTATATATTACCTCATATAATAAAACATACCTAACCGGGAAGTACATCCTCGACATAAAAAAGCTGCCCATCTGCTTCTTAAAATATTAATAAATCGAATTAACGAATAAACAGATGTCAAATTTGACACATAAAATATTTCAAATTAATCCGATTACAATTAAACACTGTTCAAATGTCTAAAAATTGATAGCGTTAATATTTTAATACTACAGTCTAGACTTCGTTTGACCCTTATACTGAACTTCCGTTAATTCGTAATACCGTGTAATAGATGAATGACTCTATCTTATGCAACGAAAGGTTTACATTTACGAGTAAGGAATTGTACTAACATTGCTTACAGTGAACATAATAGAAAAGTGACAATGAACTTCAAAAATAACAACTATTTTTTCGATTTATACGACTACTCATTGTACAACGTACAAAAAAAAAAGAGAAAACAGTGCACAGACAGTGATATACGGCTTAAAAATAATGTTATATAATTGTCAAGGTCATAGCGAAACGCGATTGTAAAACAACGTGCTACGTTAAATAATAGCTGGTACGTTCGAATTGAGCCGAGTTATATTTCTTGTTTGAGTATACTTTTAAAAAATTACTTTGAAACGAACTTTCATTAGGTATTTAAATATTATATCATTTTTCCTGGTTTAAATAAGTGTGGTGAGTAAATAATTTCAATCGGTCGTTATGTTACGTAGAGTTATTTACCCGTATCCGCTTATAATTATATAAGTGATTCTATGAATATAAGGACATATTACATGCGTCTGCAGAATTATTCAAGTGAAATATTTTGATAATACTGCTTAACCTACATGTGAATGCATAATGTTATTTATGGTCTTACGTCAGATTATTGTCACAACATTACATTTAGAGCTAATGTAATTAAATATGTATTTATTAAAACCTTTACTTCAAATTACTCGAGTTATAAGTTAATGGATAGACAGACAGCGACGTTTTACTTTTTATTGCATAAAATTATAATGGCCGTTGTTTCATATTAATACCCATTCAATAGACTTTCAATAAGTTTTAGCGTGCAGACATACTGATAGACACGCTTTGATCAAACCACTAATTAATTTACAAATCCCAAGGAATTATTTATTTAGTTATGAATAAATTGAGCAAACTACAATGAATTGATGTTAATAATGTGAACGTATGTTTTACAGAGTCTGAATTTATATCAAATGTTTGGTGATAAATAATTATTTTATAGACTAAATGTGTCAATGGTGCCGCTCGCGTAATATTATAATTTTATATAAGACACAATTATCTATAGCATTATGTATTGTTTATGTATATATGTATGTGCGATGTTCACGTGGAGTATTGAAAGAAAATTATTTTATTTCGACATATATTTCAAGCAATTATCGGGCTAAGTAATTCTGTTATCGTAAGTGCAAGTAGATAGACAGATATATATAATCAATAATATAAAATCAGTCCAGTTTTAAACAAAAATCAAATAGACATCAGAAAATATTCATATCACTTCCGATTTATCAGTTTGAAACTTTGTCGTTGTTTACGTACGACATACTGTATAAATATATTTGATTTTTTTTTTTTCATTTTACACTTCTTTCGTACTGTTCGAAATTGTGACGTAGTTTCGATAAAGTTTCATTTTCCTCCAGTTGTTAAAATATTCACAAGTGATCCTCGTGTGTGAGCGCGAGAACCGCAGCACCCTCCGGTGAAATGCACCGTTTGTATTTATCAGCACGACTACTCGAATAGGCAGAATTATTTTATTTTTGTTAAACAATTTTTTAACAAATTACCAATAATATTTGTGTGTGTGTTTTTTTCTTTCTTAATCGATGTCAAATGATTTGAGTCCTTTAAGTATAACTTCGCATTGAAATACATTTTGTCAAACAAAATGTACATAGGACAGAATTATTGTAAATAGTTGCACTGAATTACGCGAACATTTCATTCACCACTAGTAATAAATAAATAGCAACTGATTTCTGTATTAGAAAAGCCTTCTTACTAGTATATAAAGGTGCTATATACTCTAGTAAAATTGTAGTGTCGTATATCCTGTGTCCTAGTTATACTTTGCATTGGCTTTTACTAATAATACCCTCAAGTTACATCGTCGCTTAATATCAGGTCAGACTGTGGTCGAATGGCTAAGCCTACAGTATATAAAACCACTCATCATTACATAACTTTACTATGTATTATACAACTTTAATGTAGACTACATGTGGTCGAGTGGCATAGTAAGAGTATCACGTGAAAAATATAACGGTATTGTATTACGGTTTGGTTTTTATGTAAGTTGCACAAGCGGTTAATAGATCCAGATTTAGTGTCTGCAAAACTAGTCTTGTTTTGATCATTTCTATTTGGAGTTCTTGAGTACAGTTACATACTCGACTGGTAATTGTTACAGAGATTTAGAAATAATTTTATTGGGTTTGGGGTTCTCCGTTTTGATTATTTTTGGTTTATAGTCTTTACGTGGCTATTTTAGTGTTAATTTTTGATTCATATGCATTTAAACTCTCGATGAATAGAGACTATTTTGATTTGGTTTCATAAGCGACTGAAATCATAAACAAAATGTTTGAAAGTATTCCATACCGGTTTTTAAAAACAATTATAATTGAAGTGTTTAAATAACAATTTATGATGTTATATTTTTAAAATAATACCTTTGAATAATTTGTTAATACTTATTAATTTAATATTGATAGTGGTATGCGAGCTAAGACGTGTTTATTTAAATTGACAATAACTCGTTCGGATTGGAAAAATCACATTAACTCAGGATCATAGGATTCATAGCTTTTGTTTTAGTTATAAAGCATTTATTTAGTTCACTCTTTATATAATTATATTTTCTTTAAATGACTTGAGACTCCATAGACGATTTATAAAATTGAGTTTATCCTTATGGAAACTAAACAGTATCTTTGTGTACGAGTTTGTCAATGAAAATGATTATAATAGCAGATTCGTGAACGTTTTCGCAGCTACTAACTAGGTGATGTAAGTAAAGTTCGAAAAGCCACGAATAGTACTTTGTTTTCTACGTAGGGATCCCACATTCTACTTCAAGAATCACAGACTTTCCAAAATATGTTTACCGTTAATTATGGTATTAATTAAATTAAAAAAGGATTGGATCAATATATACGTACATTTAGTTATAATATTTTTAAACATATTAGATTATTAGTGAGTGCTCCAAATAAATAAAAATTAGTATCCAGAGCACAGGAAATCGTGAATCGGCAACAAATCCTCAAAGCACATTTGAGTTCTCGGTTATCCAATTAAGCTAACAGAACATCATAGGCTAGCTTGATTAACGAGTGTTCAATTTTTTTAAACTATACAATTTTTGTAACATATTTATTATCTTGTCCACAGCAAACACGTAACCATCCATGTTCCGTACAAAATACATACGATCCACCACCACCACGTGTCGAAGGTGCACGTGCCCGTACATGTGCCGGTTATAAAGGAGGTCCAAGTGATAAAAGAGGTGCCTATAGTGAAACACGTACCTGTTCCTGTTATTAGGCACGTCCCTGTTCCTGTCGTGAAACATGTCGAAGTTGAAAAAAAAGTTATCGTCCCGGTTCATCAGCAGCACGATCACCACTATCACAATAATGATCACGAGGAGCATCACGGATGGGAGGGCGAAGCGTTACACGGCTGGAATTGATTATTACATATGAATATTCATTCATTTTTATAAAGGTTAGTACAATAAAAAATATAAAATATTCGTTCACGTTGGTGCCCGTCGTATTCCGGGAGTAGCCAGTGTAGGATTCAGCATGATGATAGGGCAATTAATTCCGACTGAAAAGTGACTACCGTACACTTGTTACAAACCCTTCATAGTGGTACGTTAATTCGCATCACGTATCCGGAATCAGTGCATGTGTATCCAGACCCAACTGGAGGCTTTGTCCACGGACACGCACGCTACATTAAAGCCGACATGACAAAAGCAATTGTCGATAGGTTTTCATTTATCCGCAGTCGTCACCACACCAAACGAACTGGATACATTTTGCGGATATCGAATATAAATTATAATATAGATTAAATATTATTATATTATATCTATCAACAGCGGAATAACGCTAGCTTACTAAATAGAATTTGTTAATAAAGCATGACGGATCGAAGAAACTTGCATTAAGGGTTTCTCACTTGTTTACCAGTAGCAGTACCAGTTTACCAGGTTACCAGAATAACTTTTACCTATCCAGGTGAACTTGACTTGAATTATTGTTTTTTTTTTATTTGAAGTACTTAGTAAAAAAGCATAACAAAGCCTCCATACAGCAAGAAATATATGACAATCGGAGACTATCAAATAAATTTACACACACATGTCAACTACTTGTCAATTATATTAAACAATTTTTATTATTACTTCTATTATTTATTTGTAATCGAATTATAATGTATTATAATATAATTTATTGACACTACCACTGTATATTTCATAGGTCACGTTTAAAAAAAAACTTAACACAAATACACTTTCGACACAAATTAATTATATGTATTTTTTACCAAACTTTTTATAGCCGAACGGAATTTAAAATAAAATGTTCGCGGGTTTGAATTCAGGCACAGTTTTTGCTAAGTTTATTTATTTCACTTTTAACAGTAAGATATTTCACTGAAATATTTTAGAACCTTAAACTTAATCATCTTAGAAAAAACACTAAATCTCAGCGCTGGGATAATAGAAAATCACAACAATCGTATCACAGATATTCGTCACTATTACATATGTAACATTTTATATCAACAGGCATATACTATATTTATATAAAATACAATAATAATTACATTATTAAATTACTCTGCGGTATATACGCCGAAGTTACCAAAGTAGGAGAGGCGTGTGCACTACGAGCGGCGGGCACATCCAGACTGTAACCCTGGATGCGTTGATCTTAGTCACGAGGGATGCTTCAGCGTTTCATTCGATACGGCTAGGGCTGTCCGAGACAATATCGGTTCTGTTTCATAGTAACATGTTATTTATTCACTTCACTTGTCTACATATAAAATTCATGAATGCTAAAATCATGTCACAATGAATAATGTTAGCTTCATAATTATAATGTTTCTAATCGAATAGAGTTATCGCGTTTCAGCAAACTGATTTATGTGTTTTGTCGAATATGATAATGTATAGTTTTTTAATGTACTTTATTTTCTTTTCATAATTATAAATTTCAAGAAAACGAGTAGGTTTTAGTTCCATAGAGTTTTATGGATTGTGAGCATTAAAGTATGATACACATAGTAACCTCGAGGGCTGTGCTTAGTAGGGACAAATAGATACAGACCATATTTAGACGCATTTAGTTTCGTCTCATTGTTGTGGCCTTACTTTTGTTAATATTTCCAGTTGAGTGTCTTTAGGACTCGCCATACAAACCCGATGAAGCTGCAAAGACCCTCCAGGCCAACAGTACATTTTGTTCAGTAAAAAATTAACAAATAAATGAAGTTAAAAACAAAATATTCAGCAATAGTTTTCAATCTTACGTTTGTAATAAATATAGAGGGACGAACATACAAATTCTCAATAAAGACTTACATTTTGAACTTTTTGTTTCTTCATTAGTACTATGGTTTAGATTATGTTTAGATTTCGGCTTATTGTCAATATTCGGCACGTTGAAGAAAATATTCATATTTTTATAAATTTTGAAATATATATTAACGCGCCTCAGTAACTAAACCAACCAGCATGCCGTGACCCGTGAACGTAATGGTGTATGAAGTTTTTGGTCTAAATCAATTAAATTTAGTCGAAATTAACTAAAGTCATAACTAAATTAGTTTATTTCAAAAAGGATCGTAGAATTTACTTGAGTCAATAGTTGAGTAGTTGTAGGTATTTGGAACAGCTCGTGCGTATTGTAAACTGCACAACGAAGGAAATAATACGATCACAGTTACTCTTATACTTTTTTTTTAGGTGGGAAGTATCTTTACCCATCCACCATTTACTTTGATACCTAGGATTTTTTTTTATTCAGGTCTCAGTGACCCTCCTTTACAGTTAATGTTACATGAAAAAATATACATAGATGCATAATTGTTATCGAAGTCTATAATAGCCAGCAAATAAAAGGGTCGTTTTGACGTTTCTCGTTCAATGCGATTGACTAGCCGCGTATGAATTAATCTGTCAATGTAATCCGAATGTTAAAAATACATTTAAAAATTATGCAGTATATAAGCAAGGATAATAAGTATACATTTCAAAACATTATACGTATTGTATTTCTGTTAATATTTCTCCCGAAAACAATTAATTTTGCAACAAGAGAGCATAGTTACAAAGGTGTCAGTCAGTATCGTGGTCAAAGAACTGTGACGTCTTTAAACCATTTTGAACTAACAAATCGTTTGAAGTTCCATAATTATATCTAACCGTAAATTATCGATACTATTTCATTACTTTATTAAAATACAGTTAATTAAATTAATAAATATTTATTTGTTTAATTAAATAAAAATGATAATATAAGTAATATTGTAACATATATAATATATTATTTCTAAAAATTAGAATAATTTAAAATTAAATTCTAAATCGATTTACTGTAAATATCCGTTTTGTTTTTTTTTTATCGATTTGTACACTGTAGATTTTATCACTGTAGACATTACGATAACAAACTTCAAAACGACCATCATTGTATGTAGCTACCATAGTGGCTGTCGAGTGATATCCGTAAACGTGTCTTTCTTTATTAATTTAAATAATAAAATCACAAAGAATGTAATTCTGTACTTTGTATTGTCAATATGTATACGAACTTAGGGATCAACGTACTGTTAAGTTATCTTCAACACGTTGAAATCATTAAATTTGAAGTTTATGTTTTGCGACAACAGTCACCGTTATTCTCCACGACGCGTAGACACAAGCAGTTTCAGACAGTGTCCCTCGACAATCGTAAACATTTTACAGTTTTAAGAATCTTTACATCAGTTATTTTGTATTCGACACGGACGGGTTACTGCGTTTATTTTAAGTAAAGTCCTTTCGACTTGCGCTCGCGGCTCCGTTGACGTTAAATAATTCATTTTAAAACTACATAAGAATCGATGTGGCGAATATTCGAATAAATGAACACTCGAATACCAAACCCTATTAATATATATATACACACATTATTATCTACAATTGTTAAAAAATATTATTATGATTACATTTATTTTTTCAGATGGTATAAATATGTGCCATTAGTTTATATATGCTATTTAAATTAAGACAAGTTATTATATTGTCTTATTTGTTTTGCAGATATCTTTAAACTCGTACCATCGTATCAATATAGTTAAATAAATGGATCTTACGAGCGATCCTTCAAGTTGCAGTTCAACAAACTATTGTTCGTGGAGACTGATCAGAATGGAATATGGATAGTCACTGTCAATAATAGTAAAAGCAGGTAACATATGGCTGGGCACAGTTCTTATGCAAGTATACACGATCGTACGTTATGAAATTTGAAACAGTCGATGTATACATAGTCGAATTTGAGAATAATTTTATCGGAATACTATTAATAAATAGCTTTGATAATCTTGCGTTATAGACAGTATTAATGTTTTTTATCCATTTGCCAGAGAATGCGTTATACTAGTGAAAAGTGTTATTAGAACTGTGCTCTACAATATGTTGTAGGCTCATCCTATCCTCAGCATTTTCAAATTGCTATTTTAATCTTATAATTAAATAACTGAAAATTACCTGTAAATATCTTTTACTATAAATTATCCACAATATGTTGTCTATAAATGATGCTAATAGTAAAAATCATATCAGTAGGAACGTTTTTATTTTACGGAAAAAGAATAATTTGTTACAGATTCGTTGCTTCTTACCAGCATGTGTATGCTATTTTAAAATAGTTTTATGAAAAAGTGTGTTGCCAAGAACTGAAACAGAATTGTTGCGATCAAGTTTAAAGTTATCATACATAGTTGTTAAAGAAGTTTAATTTTAAGCGACCAAAGAAAATAAAAGATGTGATTTTTTATACAAATTGTTTTATTTTTATTATTATTTATTTAGTTTGATCGTCTGAGTTCGTGTTTGATTCACTTCATTTATACATATTATATATATATTATATATATATATATATTTTTTTTTAAACGAATTCATACAATGCTGTGTTTTTCAATGTCATATCGTATTATGTATCTTTTTAAATAAACGTCAATTTTATAAAGTAACTGAATTTAGTTCAGTTTAATATTAATTTGCAGTATAGGACAGATTATGTGCGATTTGAAAATAAAGGTGTACAAAGAAAATCTGAAAAAAAAATCTGACTCAACAGCGGTCGGTAGAAAACCTAATTATTTTCACAGTTATGCAAGAGACAGTTATTGAAATTAAAACTAGACTTTCTCGTTTGATATGTAAAAAACCCCTTCACACTGCCTGAATATGCGTTACCGTTGTTCATATAAAAGAAGAGTTAAACGAATAATTAATAAACAAATGTAATGAAATAGATGTTCGTATTTATTTATGAAAAAAAAAAACTAAAAACATATTCTTAACATTACTCTCTATATCATATCAAATTGAATAGTAGGTAATCGTTTTAATGCATGAAGTTATCGCATGCTCGTGAATAGTAACATTTATATATCTATATATATTAATATATGCGCATGTGGGTTGGCACTTTCCTCTGTTGTAGACAAGTAGCATTTATTATGTTTTTCAATTCGTCATATAATTTTTTATATATTCAACATTTACGATAAATAAATGCCAGATAACGAGATATTTTTTAAATATAAAGTAAAAGCTCAATTTTTTAAGTTTATACACAAATCTCAATTGATGGTTAGTGATGATGTTATACTAGATGGAAAACACGCTAAGCCTAGAGGTTTTGGCTCTATAAATATCTGTGTGCACTGGCCGGCATCGCACGTGAACGCATCGCAAAATCTCAATAAATTAGTGAAATCGTCTTGACGTACAAATACTTTTACGATGTCCCCCTGTCAGAGTTCCATCAGTCAGTAACATGGGACACAAAGGCTTAAGCAGAATGTAAACACAGTAATAAGCTGGTTATCCGCCAAGCACTACTTGGTCCAGATGCTAAAGCAGACGAACTTACTGTTGTTCGGGTGGAGACAATGTGATGGAGTCAGTAATAATACATGCACGCTTGGACTTTGAGTTCCCTGATGCACTTGTCATATTCATTCTTATACAGGGTTCAAAACTGTTCATGTGATAAGTCACCATCTGCATGGTGCACTGGCTAAAGAGTTTGAGAGAGAAATGGAAGAGAAACTTTTAGATGAGGAGGAAGGTTGATCAAGTTCAAGAATGAAGAGGGTGAATCAAATGGTTAGAAGTCAAAAATGTTAAACAACGCTAAAAATAAAGTCACCCAAGAAGAACACAAAGAAGTGAACCGCCTGTGTCGCCTCGCGACAGAAGAGACGGCGGCGAGCATAGTCCACGACTCTCCCCCGCGGCGAGTTTTGACTACATAATATAGTAATTCAGTCTAGGTTAGTGTTGTATCAACTCTAGCGTATTTGTATGTGTGTGTGCGTGCACGAGTCTTAAATTTTATTTGGTATGGAGGTGTCTGGGAACTTGTCAGACCCTCCGCGTTAATCGATGATTGCGTATGATTTTTTTAAAACTAAATTTCCATTCTTTACTGTGGTATAGTGTTATGGATAATAAATTTAAATATTTATTAAAGTGATAATACATTCACACAGACGTATTTTATAATTAAGACGTTAATTAGGCATTATTAATTAGTGTACTTTTAAGGCTTTGTTCTTTTTATATCAAGTGCTGGTCAATATGTAACTTAATTTTGCTAAGCATTTATTATTTCAGAATGAACATTATTAATGTATTACAGTTTGTTTGTACATTTACATTATAGAGCATAAGAATGACGACAATTAACTGAATCATTTCTAAAGTGATGCTGACGCTCACGTTGATAGATACTTGGCGATAGATTTTTACACATGAGAATGATAGATAAACATTACCATCATGCTAGGTTTTCATCGAAAGTTTCAGGGTTATAGGTATACGATATGTAGGATTGGTGAATTCAAAACTGCGTCCAATGGCCATCGATCAACCCGATTTATCTATTACCAACTTGATGTAATAAAATATAAACTAAAATAAAAAAATAAAAATCCTAAACAAATTTTTATGTTGTAAGCGTTCTAATAATAATATAACCCAGCAACTGCGAACCAACTATCTAGGTCTTCGTTGATGAGCCCTCAGGTGACAGCCTATCTTTGCGATGATTGTGCTACCACATTCGCTGCAAGTCAACACCTCTCCGACATAATTATAAATTGATGGACCACAGGTGGTACGGGCGTTGAGCTCATCCCGTTTTGTGTCGAGTTCTGCTCTACGTCTCAAACTTTATTGTTCACAGTAAATCTTCACTGTGAACGATTAGCTGCCATAGACATCGTAAGGTATTGATGCCATACTTCTTCATGTAACGCTTAAGCACATCCTTGTATCGCACAAGCTGGCCTCTTTGTTTTCGCTTGCCATCCGCTAGTTCAGAATAAAAGTTGCGCTTTGCCACTCTGTCATTAGACATTCGGTAGACATGGCCACTCCACCGCAGCTGCTTCCTCATCAAATATGACATTATTAGCCCGTCGTAAAACTTCGGTGTTTCGAACACGATCTAACTAGTGAATGTTCATAATGTCGCATAGGCATTTTAAACAGTAGTTATCTAAACTGCGAATATGATTACGATACAGGCACTACGTTTCGGAGGCGTACAGGAGGTTCGGTAGAACAATCGCTTTATATACAGTTACTTTTTTAGTGAGTTCTTAGTAATGAAGTCGTCACCAAGCTTAATGTCGACCGGGAGACGGTTCAGCGTATACCGCGTATAACTATAACTTCGGTCTTCTTCACACTGATTTTGAGCATATGCAGATAGACAAAAAGACGTTTGTCTGTTATATTACTATTCTATAAGATTATCATTATAATAAGAACAATTACTCGTAGTGTAATAATATATATATATATATATATATAACGTTAAGAACTGGTGACGCTATTCGCTGGTATTGATCGTTGCTTTAAAATATATTCAGTTCTTGACGCAGTTTAGACGCAATAAGTCCGAGTTTTGGCGTCGATTAATTATTGTAGATGAAACTAGAATACACCATTATACGCCCGAAACAAAAATACAGTCAAAACAGTGGACTGCAAAGAGGGAGCCGGCTCCAAAAAAAGCAAAAACTGTTTTTTCGGCTGGGAAAGTAATGGTGACTGTTTTTAGGCATAGTCATGGGAGTTATTTTGATCGACTATATTCAAAAAGGAAAAAACCATTACAGGAGCATATTACGTATTATTACTTGACAAGCTGAAGGCAGAATTTGCGGAAAAACGGCCACATTTGCAAAAAAAAAAAAATCCTGTTTCACCAAGACAACGCACCGTCTCACACCTCAGCGTTTGCCATGGCGAAAATCCAAGAATTACGGTTTCAACTGCTTGACCATTCGCCTTACTCACCAGATCTGGCCCCAAGCGACTTCTTTTTGTTCCCTCATCTAAAAATTTCGCTCGGAGGACAGAGATTTTCGACAAATGAAGAGGTAATCACCTTCGTAAACAATTATTTTGCAGTGAAAAACGCCGAGTACTATTTGGACGGGTTACAGAGATAGGAGCATCGCCGGGAGAAGTGTATAGAGTTACAAGGAGACTATGTTGAAAAATGAAAAAAATAATTCTGAAAAAATGTCTTGTATCTTTGTTAGGTCGGAAACTTTTCAGACCACCCACGTATAGTATAACTGATGATCGATTTCAATATTCGAATATTACTTAAGTTCTATTTAGGCGCTTACTAAGAAGTTTCCACCATTTTTGTATAGCTTAAGTGTGAATGGTCTCCTTCCTAAGGTTATCTCTGGCGACAACCGAAGAGGTGCTTCTATCCTCAACAGGGTAGGCTCTTGCAGCCGCCATCAGCACGCTGAACTCAAACGGTATGCACTTTAGCATTACACGCATCACACTACAAACACTCCTGCACATCACGTGCAAGTATATGGGTTCTGCAACGGAACTATTTTTCTTTTTTTACAAATCGTAGAGCTAATTCAGCGGTATTTTTCACTCAGGTAACGGCCAAGCTAGTCGGCTAGTCGCTTTAGCGGCTTAAGCGCTCGCATCTAAAGATGACAACGTTTAAAAAAGCTTCTAGTATGGCGACATGACTGCATGTTAACAACATTTACAGCATCCGATCGAGGAGTGTAGGATACATTTTTCAAAATCCATCCGAATTTTCATTTGAATTTCATCCATTTGAATACCATCCGATGGGAAAGATAAACTATCAGGAATTTAAAAGATGGTATTTTTTGTGTATTTGTAAATTTTCACATACGCGGTCGTAAATTGATGAAATAACATGACTGTCATGACCATCCACTATTATTATTCAGCGGTCATAGGTGTTCCTTGACTGTATTTGTATCATGAAGCGATCAATGATAAATTTCCCGAAGTTGGATAAAAAGTAAATCTAATAAATATCGACGATTTGTATAACGAAATCAGAATGTATATACATTCTGTCAACAAATGCATTATTGCATACTGAAGGCGGCATTATTGTTCTGCTTAGTAGTTGGTTATACCCAGCTTAGAATCTGATACCTAGATAATTCTATTATCACTAGACTATAGTTTAACGCGTGATTGAATGACTGCATGTTGACAATAACAGGCATCGAGTAATACGCTATTATGTAAGCGGGAATGAAATGTGACGTGATCTCCTAATAGGTTACTACAGCCTTATCATGAAGCAGAATTATATTTATTCATTTATAACGAAACACACTATTAGAAAATACTTGCTATATACAAATAACATCTCAGATCATAACTGATATACAAATAATAATCATCCAAAGTATATATCTAATATCTTATATTTATTTTTTAAATATTTCTTCTCCTATCCATGTATTATTTATTTATTTATATACAACGAACACGTTTACATGATGGCATATAAATAATCAACGATTCAAAGATTGTTTCGTTATTATTTGACATTTTTGAATATCTGACGTAAAAAATGACAGAGATAATATCAATTGCTTATCAGCGTGACTTCAAACTGGTGCCAAACACATGTACTTAGTATTTCAGTTATAAGAAACCTCACAATTTTGTCGAATTTTCTTATATAAAGTTTAGTAATTCATATAGAGTCAGATTATGATTATAGTCAATATAAAGATTATGTGTTTACTGTAAAATAATTAATTAAGGTAATATTTAAAAAAGCTCAAAATACTTTATTTTATAAATTAATTTTGGATGCAAATCCCTATAAAAAGTATTAACTTTTTTTGTTTATTGTCTATAACGAAAAAAAAAAAATAAACTGCTGAAATTCTAGCCTGAGTAGGATGGTGGAACAGACGATGCCGAGTTTGAATAATTTAATAAAACTCCACGAAAGACAGACAATTCTCGAGGCGTCCATGTTTCGAGCGTACCTGTATCATTATAAAGGTCAGTATGCAATACTGCCTCCATAACTTGGTTGCTGAGTCACGGTTAATATGCCACTAGTGACACGGCGCATCAGGTCACAGAGCGTCATATGTGCATCGCCACATTCTATAGAACCTTTGTCATATCATGTCTGTAATAATTGTAATATATCTCCGTCACAATCAGCTGTGGGAACATCAGATTATATCGTACCAGGACTGGTCGTGTTATTAAGCCCATAAAATATTGCATTTTTAGGTTCACATTTTTAATTATACTTCACTATAACTCATTTCAGTTATATAATAATCGAAATCGTCAAATGACTGAGAACCAATTTATATTAATGAAGTCATGACAGTTCATGCCTGTATTGATATCCTAGATAGTATTGCCATAGTTATATTTACTTTTATAATATTTGATGAAACTAAAGGGTATGTTGTAATGTGCATTAATAAAGATACATGGCAAATCACGAAACAGGGCGTTATATATGTATCGCCATTTAAAAAGATTATGTCATGTCTGTAATAGTCGTCTTAATAAATTTTTAGTTCTCAATATCAAACAAATCTTTATTCAATTTAGGCCCTAATAAGGCGCTTATGAACGTCAAAACACTACCTAATATTTAAAACACTTCTAATATTTTTAATCTAATTAATTTTAACTTATGCTCTCTTTTCTATTATGGTTGAAACGAAATTTTCTGTCCTATTTTTTTTTCTAAAAATTCGAAGGTGTATATCAGACAAACTATTTTAACACATATATTATTATCATATTTATAGGAATTTAATAATAATAAATAAATAAATCATGATTGAAAAGTATTTTTATTTTATACTGAACATATTTTAAAGAGTAAATAAATACTCCAGTTTCTATGTATGACCTAATTTAATGTCGCACAAAGTTTCGCATAGCGTAACACATTAGTTCATATGACGTAAACGCAACCATGCTGGTTAGCTGGGCCTTATAAACTGTCACTTTCCATCCTCTGTACAAACCCCGGAGACCCTCCTTCCTATATATCTTCACGAGACACTCTATCAATTGTGTGCATCGAGCCAAATTTTTGACAGTGCTCGGAATATGGTACCTGGCGTCTTCACGGTGTGTCTGCAAGAGTTTATAGCAATTTAGAGGTTGTTCGGTAACGTCACACTATTTTCAAAAGAATAAGCTAAAGATTAACTGACATTTTTGGTTCATGTATAACGTTGGTTGATCTTAACAGTATAATTTGTTGATAAAGACGACAAAATGGTTAGGTTAGAGGCATTAAAAGCCATATCTAAACTTATAACAAAAGGCTAAAGAAACATAATGTGTTCCGGTCAACAGCGCTAGGTAGGGTAGAAAAAAAATGTGTTCACCAATCACACAAAAATCAATGCACCGAATTTAATATAATCTGATGTTTTAATATTTTATACTGTGTTTTATCATATAGAATAGTTTTTATGTGTCTATAAAATAAAAATCAATGCATATTTGTACTATATGCACTCGTAAACTGCGTTCGATTACGATAGATTTTCGAGGATTGTTCTGGATATGTTCCTGTTACAAATAAAAAAATTGTGGCGTTACAAAATATGCCAAGTTTAGGTAGTTGAAATTATGGTGGTTACCAAATACCAGCGATAGTGATGATTCCTTGGTAATTTATTAACTACTTTTAAACGGTGGTAAATTAAAAAATCCTTTGTTTAAATTCGGATATTTTGGATAAGACGTTATTCTGTAGCAATATAAAAAAGGTCGCTAGTATTTTATACTATTAAATTCATTGGTACAACGAGACTGGAACCATGCGTCGTTGAAACGACATTCGTGCATGTAATAAGGAAGCTTGCAGCATGTCTCCGAAGGTAATAATCTTGGTGCTTCACTCCACGGCCATTAATCAGTATTTATGTCAACTTTCGAACTAAGTGCACATGTGCGGGTTTCCACGTGTTATGTAATTCGACTTCCTTTATTGTAAACTAGTTTCTGACCTCGGTTAGGTTCGCGTCGCTGTGTTACGAGATCGCCTCCACTATTGTTATCGACCGATATTGATTCGTTTTGCACAGTATATGAATTATTTTCTTTCAATTTTAGATTCATCGGTTGTGCATTCAGAACGTGCATCGATCGACGTGACCTCATAACATTCAGACACTGACATTCAAAGAAATTATTAAATACTAAATTAATTAAAGTTTTATTAGAATTTTTTCTACTCTTATAGCATTTCCGTATCGTGATTCCGATTATGAAACCATTAATGCTTAGGGGTAGTATAGCCAGAATCCGCGTCAATGGACGTAGATTCGAATTCAACTGTTTAGTTGCTAAACGAATTCAATTGACTCTTCTCTGCGAGAAGTCAGTAATATAATGCACCTCGAAATCTCCTTCGATTCTAAATTAACCTTTTTACCACAGTATGAAAGCTTGATATCAAAGACCTAAAGAATGCTAGGATTCGTGTTAAGACCCTGTAAAATTTTCAAGATTAATAATGCTAAAATCACTGTTTACAAGAAGTATTTTGACATATTGTAGGTCTGGTCACTCTTTAATAAGTCCTACCAGTTGCCAATTGAAAGAATTCAGAAAAGAACCGCCAACTTGCGGTCATGTCATTTTTATATAAAATTTTCAACAATGAAATCGATTGTCCGCAACTACTAGAGAAGTTTGCGATTAGGGTCCCATGTAGATGCCCCAGATATAAAGTCCCATTATTTAACACTAGACAGGGCTTCACTACTACGGTGTGCTGATTATTTAAAGTCGTGAAGTCCTTGGGAGATAAGGAAGTTTTTAAATCCTTCGGTATAAATTCAAGCATAATTCAACTAAAGCATAAGTTATTTATTTTTTGATTTTTATCATTATTATTTCGACATTTTTTTTACATCTACATGCTTATTATGGTTATTATTTTTATTTTTATTGTTACCTTATGGTCAATGTTTGCTACGGTCACAACATATGCATTCGGCAGTGCCCCTACATGGTAAATTCACTGATATTTGTCTGTATGTATTAAATTAATGTAATGTAGTGTAATGACCACGCGGCATTCTTTTTAAATAAATAAATAAAATAAATTTCGGTTAATGAAAGAACCACGATGAATCCATTATTTACCAACCTATAAGTGTGTTCCGGCAGCGTGAATTAAGAGCCAGTGTTTATAGGCTTAGAGGGTTTACCATTCTGGATAACACCAGGCAACGTCATTATGGTAAAAGCGCTAAGTATACAGCTAATAAAAAAAGAAACGCGAAAGTCTAGTCACTATGTCGGATATCACACCAGGTATAAATATAGTGATTCAGTTAAACATAATCGTCGTATTACCACAAGATAATAATATGTGTATTTTTCCTTAAATATTAATAAAGGACTCTGTATGCCTATTACTTATATTCTCAATTGAAAATTGACTCTTGCACCCGATTATTTTATGAATAAATCATAAATATGTTATCTCTGATCATATTTTATTACATATTTGTTACACGTGGTTAGTAAGTGGATACCAGATTAATAATGAATAAGATCAAATTTATGTAAACCTTTGAATAATTTAGTGATGAATTGTGACGTCTTTATCAATGTAAAAATTTAATAACTATGAATAAATACTTATGGATAAATCTCTCCATGAAACAGAAGAAAGGTGGTAATATACTCTTCACACGCCACGGCATCCGATGTAACGTTACATCGGATATTAATAATGGCCGCGTCGGGTGTTAATAGTATGAAAATATGTAATAAAAACACGGAATTTACAGTTAAGTGTTAGCTTTAAGCATTCACACCAATAGTTCAGTGATACTGTCAAGGCCCTGTTGGTCAACAGGATTAAGGCAATTCGAAAAATAACCATTTGATTCAATCCAACACGCTACACGATCCATCAGTTGGCATGGAGCGATATAAAGGTTTTTACTCTTAAAAATATTTAATAAACAAATAAAGGAATAAATTAAACGAATCACATGGTATATTTCTTCCACACTCTGTACTCTATATATGAAAACATACACGTTGAGAAAAATACACATTTTAATTTAACAAACACAATTTAAATCTTACTCATACGAGTACATCAAGTTTATTTGATTGCTTTTTATATGCGTGTGTAGTTAACACGCTGTAGAAGTGAAACCATAAAAAAGTAAGCTTAAGATAATGAGATGAATGTAAAACACCCCTTATAGATAGTACACTCATTATACGAATCCTTTTCTCTCATTAGACTAGAGTGGTGAGTTTACGAAGCTCCGCGAAAACAGGAAATGACTATTAGAAAGCGCTCTATAATGTTTATATCTCGTTCTTTCGCACGTCAAATTTTATAGTATTTGTCTCCTTTTAATGTCATTTTATCGTTGCAAATCATAACAGGCCTAAAGAACTTCTCACTTGAAAAAAATATTGAAACCTTATTTCTGTAGAGCGAAACGACTTGTCAAGATACAGCGAATCCCAGTTTGGTAGTCAGACGCTCAAAACTCATGATTCAATATTTTTGTATATATTTTAATGTAATCATCTTGGATTAATAAATTTTTATAAATAAATAAATAATAATGCAGTATACAATTATTAGGAGAATAATAGAGTTATTGTTGAGTAGAGCCACATGCATAGTTAGTTTGCTGTCAATTAATATAACTTTAAGGTAAATACGCTGAGCAGAAGTTTTAATAGCTATCGAACTTTAACATAACACTGGTTAGATGACTTGCGACGGAACTGCACCTATATCGGTAGTTGGATAAATTGATTTTCAATAGGCCAAGGTGTGCAGACAGACGCTAACTTTATACACCTAGATTTAATGCTAAATATTACGGCAAACAATCGTAACCGAAATACACTTTATAACTAATTTTACTGGATAATTTTATTAAAGTTAATAAACAGACACATTTCTGTTTTTTTGCTCTCGCCCAATGTGATTGTTGCACACGCACTTGTATTTTTTTAATTGGATTTAATTCTTCACAGATATGGTACTGATATATTGTTTTTTATGTATATGATTTCTTTTAGAATAGTTTTGTGTTTTACTTTATTATTTGTATTTATTTAAATAATTAGTTTTCTTCTTTTTATAACAATTGTAAAATTACACGACCATGACGTTGCAGCGCATCATGTAATAAATAATTTAGTGATAATCTTTTTAAGCATTGTAAGAGAGACACTGAAAGGATCAATATTACTTTATTCATTATTGTAAAATTTACATTTATATTTAAAAAGGTTCTACTGAATATAAGATTTTTTTTTTCGAATATTTCTTTAGGGGTAAAAAGGAAATTAGATTTTCTGAGAAGCCTCATTATTATTGGTGATTTGATAGGTATAAGTATTACGGTTCTGCGATATGTACGGGATTGTGATGATGATCATTATTTTTGACATTGATAGGCACCAACTCAAAGCCTACAATGAATAAAGCATTTTTGATTTGATTCTATTTTTTTATGTTTCATCTGCATACAGAAGTGCATTACAAACCATTATGGCTTATAATTTAAAAAAAGTTCTGATATAACTAATAAGTTACCTTGAGGCACTCCATAACATATGTTTTATAACTAGTTATGAAGCCACGCAAGACTACAGCTTGATTTATAATTACAATAGAACAAGACTTAATCCAACGAAAAGGTCTCCATGCACTCCAAGCATAGATAACTTCGTGAACGGAATATTGTATGAAACTTTAGCAAATGCCTATGGATTTTATTCCTACCTACATTGAAACATTTCTTATTAGATAATTTAATTCATTATTATATTACTACAAAAGTAATATAACTTATATTGTGAATTTATTTATATATTTAAGTTCATTGAAAAATATATTGAATAAATTTGTAATATTGATGGAAACTCACACGAATCTGCATTCTTCGTTTAGCCAGGTCGAAAGGATACGTCATCGTTTTTGAAACGAAGCCAGACACCGAACCAGCGATGGTACTCGCGATTAGGAGAGACTCCGGCTTGTGCATGTTACCATCACTGTGGTTACAGTTCTCGTCTTCACAGTTGTGGAATAAGGACAATATACGTGGTTGTACAATACCGAACATGCCAAAGGTCAAACCAGCCGCGGGACCCATCTAAAAATAAACTACTTTAAGCCTGTCATTGTAATGGATCATCATTAGGAGTGGAATATATACAAATTACAATCCTTAAATAAGGATGGCTCTCTAAAAAATATATTCACTTTGAAAAATTATGATTCCCTGGAATTTTGTGTCCATCGGAGGACAACTAAAACTGGGAAAATTGTTTTAAAAAAAACCTGTAAGTGCTATAATATTATATCTTATACTTCTGAAAAACCATTTATTATTAATCTTGTATAATTTTATATTATACCCGAGAAACGTTTAAAAAGAACCAGATAGAGTTTCTTGCCAGCTCTTCTCGACTGGTCTATTTTATGAATCGATGGTAGTTCATAATCGCCTTCTCAGGCCCAAAACTGATTAAAGAACTCTTGTTTTGATTCACTAAACATTAATTATTCCGTAAAGTAATCCCGCTTTTTAAGTAAATTTCATATGAAAGTTTGAGACTATAACAAAAAAGTCGACTGAATTGACTCATACGGTACTCTTATAATACTGTTGATTTATATAAAAACCTGTAGTAATGAAGCATTGAGACCTTCGTAAAATGCGAATATACCACCAGATTGGTACACCTCCTTGGTGCCTTTAATTAATCCTTTGTATTGTTCCTTAACAAGCATCTGCCTTAATCGAATCACCTCCAGTGGTAAAACGAGGGTAGCACTGCAACAGCCGGCGAATATTCCACAAATAAACAAAGTCATAGGCCTGCAATGTTAGTTTTTATTTATATATTTTTATACTCGTTCAATTTGAAATGGTAATGTGGCCGAACGTATTAAGCATAGAAACGGCACTGACCTGAGAGTTGATAGTTACCAAATACACCAAATAAATATTTAGCTGCATATTTTTAACCTGAAGGGGGTAGATAATCGATGGAATGTCAAAAATTACTGTAAGAACATGGTTTTATAACGACAATTTCTATAAGCGAATACCCGAACACTAAACGATTTGATATCTATGCATATCTAGATAGTACCTGCGGCATAATCATTCTCATCATTTTAAGTAAAAGACGTCCACTGGTGAGCACAAATCTACGTAAGGAACTCCATAACTATAGGTTTTGCGCCACCCGCACCCATCTTCACTAAGTAGTCGGTTCACCTCATTGTAGCCCACCCCCACTCCCCACCCTAGTTGTATTTTCAGGTACGTAGACATAATTTGTAAACCCGTTAGTCCTACCGGAGTGTTTTTACGGTGGTAATTGCTTTAATCACGTCTTGGCAAGCGTATTGGTGGTCGCAGGTGGTTATTTGTCATATTTAGAGGATGCTGCTGCTCATCCTCTGATTTATGCTTTAGTTACTTTTTATGACACCCACGGGAACGATATGTGGTGGTACTATTATTAGACAACACCACACGACCACGGCATCCGGGCTTTGGTTCAGGTAAAGATATTATCGAAATAAAATTCCCAATAAGTAAATATTATTATTCCTCTAAATAAATTCTAGTTTTATTTAGTGGGATGGATTTCTGTTAAATATGAGGACAATAGAAAATAACCGAATACTATATGGAAGAATTGTAAGAATAACGAGTAATGACATAATAGTAGGGATTGGGTAAGTGCAGACAGAACTTTTACATTTACTACAAAACACCTTATGAAAATTTATAAGCAACAATTGTTCAATCAATCACAACAATATAAATTGATCAGGATTTCCAGTAGCACATACTATTAATTTATCAGTATTTCTGTCTTTCTCGTTAATATGGTAGTGGTGAGCAATGAGAAATGAAACCGCGAGTCTAGATAATCGATACGTCCTGGAATTACTTACTTGTACGGCTTATCAGTCGCTGTATCTGCAACATACTTTGTTGCCAGTTCATATACGTAAAATTGACTGGTGACCGCTAAAATCGAGTGTATTTGTCCCAAACTATGGCCGTGCCAGAACGCCGTTAGGCCCTCCTCTTGTAATATTTGCCTGCTGGTTCTAAACCATTTTGTCGACTCCTCGGCTGAAGGTGCTTTCTTCTGCAGTTGGGTTCTGATTTTAATAACATCTAGCGGTTGGGTGACGAACCTGGTCACGACCCCAGACACGCAGCCCGCTATCAATTTCTGATTAGCGGTCATCGTGTCATTTTTGTCATAGCCGACCATATTACATCGTCTTCCATAATGTGTGTTTATTCTATCGTGTGAAGATCGTTTCCTTTAAACATTTTTCATGCTGTACTTGTCAGTTAACGAGTGAAGTTTACATTTTTTTTTTTTGTTTTGATATTTGACTTTTATGTATTCATACTTTTCATACAATACTACTCAGTGTTTTGGCAATGAATGTAAGAGGGTAATGCTGGTAAGTATTTATAAATCTTTTTTTATAATTATTTGTCGATGTTTTTGTGTGGTTCATATGGCTTTAATTTTGTTTTTTTTTTGTAGTTTTTTGCGTATTTGTATTAGTTGTGATTATTTTACTATATTATAACTGTTTCTTGCCACATCAGAATCAATAAAAGTTGTGTTATTAGCTAATCTAAATATAGTTTTTCATTTAATATGTGAGAAAAATTCTCGGGTGCGAGAGAAACAATAAAAAATCAACAACATTATTCAAATAAAAAAGCCATTCCCTATAAACTGTATGAAAAAATAAATTTTACCTATATTTTCATGAAATTTCCATTGTTTTACTAGTTATTCTTCTATTCGGGACAGAGACCAATCTTAATATTTAAAAACACAAAACCGTACTTGAGTTATAAATGGTGTAACTAACCCGACTTTTTTTGTATATAGATTATTAATTTAATTATTTAACGCTTTTTTATTAACTAAATATTATTTTTATTATTATATAGCATTTACAGGCAGAACCGCGGCGATGAATAGTCTGTGTCATTTCTCAGAGAAATAAACTAGGCGAGTGTTTATCTTAAAAAATTTACATAGTGAACGTTTGAATAAATTTCAATTAATTAAAGGAAAACTCTTTCCAATTAATATTCTTCTTTAATAAAGAGCCTTTATAACATATTTGTCTATCGTTTCTTTTAGTTTGTTGACTAAAGCTTATGTTTACAATAAGGTGCGATTATGATTTAGTGTTACTCTAGTCGGAAAACATGACAATATTTATTCATTTATTTAATAGTGAAAAAAAGACATAGTACATTTTATTTAAATCTAGGTACATTGTTAATTTATATATCAAAAAAAAAAAAAAAATATTAGCAACCACTTTGGTCAGGTTGTCTGTGGACATAGGCCTCCCCCCAATTGTTTCCACGTCTTTCTATAGTTGGCAGACCTTCTCCATTTTTTTGGTAAATTGTCCCTGCCATCTTTTGATTTAACCTCCTCGTTCTCGGATACCACTCTAATAATAGGGATATAAATCCTTAGTCTATTTTCTTTGTTAGTTCTCATTATATGTCCAGTCCAGTTCCATTTAAGTTGTCTTATTTTTTGTAACACGTCGCTGTTCTTTGTTCTTTTCCTTATTTTTGAAGTTATCCATCGCTCCTATAGTCTGATGTCAAGCATGCCTTTTTCTATGTTGCGTTGACAAACTACTAGTTTTTGGTTTATTTTTTGCTCGTCTCAGGCAAAGTTTGACATCTACAAGTAAGACACGGTAAATGTGTTATATAATTTGCTTTTAATTGCCCTGGGAGTTGTTTCATTTTCAACTATTTCTTTTAGAGACCAGTAACGTTTCCAAGTGTTGCATATTCTTCTATATTTTTCTTTAAAATACTGGTCTTTTATTGAAGCAAGTTACATATATACGAGTATTCATCTACATATTCTATATTCATTGACAATATAAGTTTACATAAATGCCAAATTTAAGTGTATATAATACTAATAATGAATAATAATTAATAAAGTAAAAATAAAATAAATAATATCAAATTCAAATACACACATTACTCCAACTCCCAGAAATCCTCTGATTTCAAAGGCGATTCGAGAGTAAACAGAAGCGGGCTCCGCGTACTCTTACCTAATCTAGCTTTGAAAAAAAAGGTGGTAGAAAACCTCAATTAGTATTATCCTTCAATCATAGTCAAGCGATGGACTCGCACTGACAATGGTCACTGAGAAGGCACGTTCGGGTTTCAGCGTGTGCAGTCGTAAACAACTTGTTTACTGGCTTTCGTGCCAGGTGAAGAAACCATGATGGGTTTTCTCCAACAGAAATAAAACAATAACATCTATAAAATATAAGTGGATGAACAAATTATCCTCTTAAAATGATAGAAAAGCGTGTAAATGCTTTCATAAAACGAGAAATTTCAAAACAACGGCGCAACGTGACAGATTCTCAATAATTGTTGAGCTGCTGTATCAGTATCTATTGCACAGTATACACGATTTTTTATTTATGTATGTCGCCTGATATTTTAGTAAAAAATGAAATTTTTTAACAGGTGAACTTGATAAGAAAATTTGTACAATTTATATTTTTTTATATTTTATTTATTAATGATGTACTTTTAGCACAAATATGTACGAAGCTGAATTACTGATTATGCTAACTCGTTCACCCTGGTACTAAAATAAAAAATAACTATGATAAATAATTATTTGTTTATCGGTTTATATTCAGGTATCAAATTACAACGTGGTCGTTGAGAATGGATGAAACTTTGCTTAGATATAATATTTCGATAAAATGTAGCAACATTGTTATTGTTTATATCTTTGTAATAGATCATATGAAAAGATTACGTAAGCGGTTTTGTGCGGCCATGTCAATATAGTTTCTACGCAGCGAGCTTGTGAATGTAAGGAAATAATTTAAAACGTAAGCTTTAGGCGTCAAATTTCTAAACCTAGCAGGTATATTTTGCAAACAATTTAATTGGTATTTATATAAAAAAATACGCCAACATAATAAATAATTTTGGATTTATACATTTTGTAATTATGATAACGCAGCAGTAGTGTAGCAAGGCAACGCATAGAGCGCCTTGGATTCGTTTCTTGTGACTTTCGGCTAAGAAAATGTTATGATATATCAGGAATAATAATAACTTTGCGTGTTTATCATATTCTATATACTATCATGGTACATAACCATCATTTGAAATTATTTGCGAATATGTAAACATATATTTAGTAAAGCTGAAGAATGGAACATAGTTACCAGCACGCATCCTGGAATGAAATATTATGAGTTACGGTAATATATGTGTAAAAAAAGTTGTTTTCATATGTAACAAATCTTGAACCAGAATTATAAAATCATATTATGGATTGATAGGGAATGGTACCACTTCCAATTATAACCTCCTATCTCGTTATTTCACGACTTTGTTGTCGAATATGATATCCAAATATTTCCATAATGATTTAATGGACAATATTTAAAATCATCAGTCGTACTATATTGTTTCAACATTTTTGATTAATTATATGTTATTTTATTTTATACATGGTTGGTTAAAACGACTTCAAAATGCGTAGATATAAAACGTTCGATGCGCACTCGACTATCAGAACTTCGCAATATTTTGAATGACAATGTAATGCATATTAACTGTTATTTGATTTGTTTTGTTTCACGCAAGTGAGTATGCTCGCTGACATGTACTTGTGGAGACCTTTACACGAGGTCACAATATAACCAGAGTTTATCGAATAGTTTCAATCTATAGTCACATTTATATAGACATCTAGGTATACACTGTGTGTGCATCCAATTAACGTACTAATTGCTAGATAACTTACTAGCTATGTGCCCGCGGCTGCCTCCGCCTTTCGTATATTATTTACTGTATATTTATTTACTGTATCGTATATTTTCCTCAAATGTTTTAGTAATATTATAAAATAAAACATTTCTCATAAATGCAAGCACTTGCCCGTAAATCTGAGCATCGAATTGTCTTTACTTAAACTTTTATGTTTTATTATTTTTTATGCAAAACCTTAATCATTATTCTGCAATTGTTTGGTGCTATGTGCTAGTATTTGAATTTGTTTCAAATATCTTTACTTTCTCTTTATATGCAAAATAATTTTATGAAAATGTTTAGGATTTCGTTTAAATAAATTAAAACTCACGAAATTGTGAGGAAAATACCTTTCAATCGACATCACGATCAAACCATTGTTTTCCAATGATTATTTAAAAACGATATTACACAGTGAAAAATATATGAAACGTGGGCACACAGTTAGTATTATTATATAATTTTTACAGTATTTTAAGTGAGGCATCGTCCATTAATTACGTGAAGTTGTTTTAGGAACTTTGGAAGGCTTCTCCTCCTTGGTGATGTTTTAAATCAATGAAAATAGTACACAGTGTCATAAACATTTTCAGAATATGTTTTTAAAAACAGATATTCTAATGTGATTATGGAAAATTTTAGAGACCGTTAATTGGCAAGGTCGCTACTCGGTTTAGACATCCCAAATTCCACATAAAATAAAAATCTAAATCTAAAAAAATATTTATTCAATCTAAGCCCCCAATGAGGCGCTTAAAACGCCAAAACACTACCACCGATTCGGAAAACAACACAATGTAAGAAGAGCCGCTAAGAAATTCGATCTGGTTCCTTTTTTTTATAAACGCAGAATACAAATATAATTTTTAAATAAAATCTATACAAATCATAATTACAAGCATTGTTAGCGGAAATCCAGATAGGGGTGTGAATTCCAGACACCACTATCGTTCACGTAATGTACTACCATCCACCCTGTAATAACCTTTTCATATTAAGACTTGCTTCCCATAGTGCTTGAACTTATTGTCAGGTAAATCGGTAATATTATTTGGGATCTTATTATAAAACCGAATACTACTACATATAAAACTTTCATTAGATTTACTTAGCCTAAACCGTGGGACGGCTAACTTATCTTTATTTCTAATATAAAAATTATGACGATCATTCACCAGATCAAGCCTTCCCAAATTTTTACGAACATACATTAGGTTATCGAAAGTTAAGATGTAATATTCTTGAAACTTGTTCTTTAGAGGTTCACTAGCTCCCATGTTTTATATTGCTCGAACAGCTCTCTTTTGTATTGCAAAAATGGTGTCTACCTCAGCTATACCCCACAGCAAAATATTAAGCTATAAAAGTAACCAAAGTAGACTAACCTAGCAGTAGCATATCTGTTAACTGGCGAATTTTTCGAACCGCAAAAGCAGCTGAGCTAAGCCTTCCTGCCAAGGTTTTAATATGTGGACCACCATTGTAACTTATTATAAAAAGTGATACCCAGAAACAGTGTTTTTTTGAACTAAGTCTACTAAATTACCTTCTATTTCAATCCCACAATCAATATGTTGCCCATTGGGCAACGTACATTTTAATCATTTAGTTTTCTTAGTATTTAGAAGTAAATTATTTAAGGCGAACCATTTAGAAATGTTTGCGAGTGTATTATTTAGGAGCCTAACCTCTGATTTTTTTCTCCAAAAAGAACCATATTCGCCGAGTTATTAACCATTAGCGGTAAGTCGTAATATAAACCAAAATTATAAATTTAATTTAATTTAATTTATAAACCACGAATAAAAACGCACCCATATCGAACTCTACGGAACACCGACTCACCGGACACCGTAACCGCATTTACATTTACATGTATAGAATACACGTGATATCTCACTGCGCCCTCTTTCCCCCTTGTGGTGTTTTCCAAAATATCATTTCGTACTATCCCTGAACTAAAAACAATTTTTTCCAAAAAATAATTATAGTGACAGGTGGTCATATTATATTGAATTGCATCGATTAATGATATTTTGTTTTATGTGAGTGACCTTATGATACGTTATCGCAGCGTCAGAGTATTAATTGATAGCTTATCAAATAAATCAAAATCTCTCACGAAATCTATTGTTTATTAAACAGCAATGTATAAAAAAGATAATACTGCAATGTATTTTATCGTTAGTGTGTTTAAGAGTCAATGTTTTCTATTAGTGCGGTGAGGAATTCTGTTTGGTGCCTTCTAGTTGAAATAAGGTATATAATAATAATATATACATAAAATAATAATTATTGTTAAATTAACATTTATTTGTAATGTACATAGCACTAGCTGCGCCCCGTGTTTCCTTATTTTTGTATTTATTTTGTAAGTATGCATTTCATTAGTCGAAAGACATCTATACTACTGATGTGCATAGGTTTTTCTGAGGGAACTCGAACGGATTCTACGGACATTCATCAGGCCATCGTTTCACTTTGTTAGGGGCCTGTCCAAGTTGGTTCTACGGGAAATGTACCCCGTCCATTGCCACTTAAGTGAAAATTTCTTTAGCTGCGTAGTATGATATTTGGTAGAAGCAAAACTTATGGGTCGCGGCACCGACATGCAAATGAGACGTATTGCGTTAAACTGGTTTTGAAAAAACAAAAATTAATTATAAAAACTAGCATTTATTTTCGAATATTTCCCATATTGATATTATAATATTTGCGTTAAAATTTTTCATATTATAATACTATTATTTAGTTTTTTAATATTTAATCTCTGTAATACATCACGCAATGAATATTTCATTGTGGGTTGGAAATTATTTTACCAGCAGAGTAAGTAGATTTCTAGTTGTTTGATAGTATTTTATCGTGGATTTAAAATGTACATAACAGTTATTCCATAGTTTTAAGTTTTCACTTCTGTCAGTAGTCCCCATAACTCCCTATTTTTCTTCTTCTACGGATCGCCTCATTCCTGACTTGATCACGCATAGCTCCATTGTCCTATGAATAACATTGAATATTTTCATGAGAACAACTGTTAGTTACCACGTCTCTAATTCAATTCATTTTAAAACATAACAAAGTGCACATGTGTGTAACTCTTGTTTCCATAGGCTACTAGGACTGCTTAAAGCGTATGGGACTGAAGAGCGCACGCATGTTTAATACTTTTTTTAATTGACAAAATGTAAAATTCTCGATGATGGCTTTATTTATGTTTAATTCATTATTCTCCTCATAGATATTTTTTTTTTTATTGTATTCTTAATATACATTTGATTTTCTTTTAGGTTAACTAATTTAGTTGTTATCGAGTTACAAGAAACGAACATACAGACATATAGATAGACGTTGCGTGCTAGTATATATAAGAACGTAATTAATATACACACCTAAATTATTATCTACTAATACAGGGTTTTTCAATAGGGACGCGAAAACTTTGACAGCCCATAGTGGCCATCTTGGTAAAGCGATAGCTGTCAAATTTGGCATGAAATTTAGTTGTGAGATTTCACCGTGAAACGCTACACGTTTCAACACGTAGAAATTATTAAAATTCATTACCAAAATCAGTGCTTTATTCGCCTAACGTTCCGTGCATTGCATTCAATTTATGGCCTTCATGGCCGTCCTGCAGAGACCACAATCCATCGTTTAATGAATTGAGACAACTGACAACTGGGTTTGAATAATTTGATCGATCAAGCAGTATCTGTACGTCAAAGAAACACAAGACCTTTAGAGAATATTGTTGCCGTTGGGGACAGTGTGTGAAAAAACCCCAGACAGTCCATTCCGCATCGTGCGCAAGAGCTGGGCCTTTATGCGATATCAACTTGGGGGATTTTGCATCTAGATTTAGATTTTCATCCATACAAAGTTCAATTAACTCAAGAGCAAAAATCCAATGACCACAAACAGCGCCGTGTATTAGCTGATTGCGCTTTAGAGCATTTGGCTGCTGACCCTGCTTACGGAAAAATCATCTTCAGTGATGAGGGTCATTTCTGGTAGAGTGGATTTATTAACAAACAAAATTGCCGGGTTTGGATCTACAAAAATCCTCGGGAGATTCATCAGGTGCCTCTGCACTCTGAAAAAGTTACTGTTTGGTGTGTATTATGGTCCGGCGGTATCATCGGCCCTTATTTCTTCGAAGATACAAAAGGAGCCGCGCTCACTGTCAATGGCGAATGATATTGGACGATGATAACAAACTTTTTGTAGCATATGATAGATGGTATGGATCTCACAAACCTGTGGATCCAACAGGACGGTGCTACTTGCTATACAACACGGGAAACATTAAATTTATTGCATGAGAAATTTGAAGGCTTCTTCATCTCGTGTGGTCGCAACATCAATTATCCACTGAGATCGTGTGACTTAACACCGCTTGACTATTTTCTATGGGTTTACGTAAAATCTCTACTCTATGCAGACAAACCACAGTCTATTGCCGCTATGAAGACTATCATAACTCACGCTCTTCGCGAAATTGAGCCCCATTTATTAGAAGATGTCATACAAAATTGGTCCATCAGGATTCACCACCTGCAGTGGAGTCGCAGCGGCCATTTGATTGGCGGGCAATTATATTCCTAACAAAAATCTCATCGAATACCCTTTAAACTAAAATAAAAATTGTGGCTATATCACTTAAACCTGTTTTTTTATTTTATTTGTAAGTTCAAGCGCTGTTAATGAAAATCCTTTTATAAATGATTTAAGATAGAGATTATAAGCCATTTGGAGAATATCTTATTTCCCTAATAAAAAGCGCATAAGATAAACAATCGTTAAAATATGCTCTGTAAAAATGGATCGAGACATGGATGAGACGTAAATCGCATGAGAATTCATATGTTCTTTTGAAACTTTTGAAAAGCGTGGCATATAATATAGCAACTAAGTATTTACTTGCTTTCGGGTGAAGTTCGTATATAATATAGTAATTTTCTGAAACGTGTATTAAAAATTCGCCGTGGAATTCGAACACGCATTTTTCGCTACATCTAATTTTTTTAAATTACTACACCTCCTATGTCAGGAACTAAGACGGATTGATATTGCGTTTCATATTTACAGTAACAATGAATATAATAATAATAATAATTTTAGCAATATTTTAGCTTTCGTTTGACAAAATAATTATGTTAAGTAATCATTTCTTCCTAATGGAAAATTTGTAAAATATTATGTTTTCTATTAAAGGAAATATTTTTATAAATCATGTATTGTAGCGGTATATATTATTTAAAAAAACACACAAATAGATTTTAATCTTTAAAATTTTTCGATTTAATAAATCTAGTAAAAAAATATGGATAAAAAATTAAATATATTTTGAATTCGCTTTTCAAAATTTGTTTTCTTATAATATGTATTAATGCGTTAATTTTTTTAATATGTAAAATTTTCCAATATGTATATTTTATTCAAGAATGACTGAAATGGCTTAAGAGAATAGTGTTAAATATGGCGTTTATCTTCTTTACATAGTATAAAATGAAGTCGCTTCCGCTGTCTGTTCGCTTAGATCTTTTAAACTATTCAACGGATTCTAATGTAGTTGCAATAGACAGAGTTATTCACGAGGAGGGTTTATATGTATAATACATGCCTATTATAGTACAGAAAAGGCGAAAAATTCAAAGATTTGTAATGTGTTGTCGTAACAAACATATTGTTGTGCGCTTAAATCGCAAACGCTCGCTAAACCTTACGAGATAGATTTAATTAATGTACTACGGAACTGTATATCTTCAAAGGATCGATAAAAAAGTCCCCGATGGTATTTATCTCAAATAGATAACATTTCCAGTAAAGCTATCTTTTACAATGACCATTAATAAGTCACAGGGTCAAACATTCAACGTTGCTAGCAGGTTTAGTTTTGAGCATTGAGTGTTTCAAACACGGCCAATTGAATGTCGCGCTTTCGAGAATAGCCTATAAAAAATGTTTGTACTGTCTCATGAAAATTCAGCTCTAAATATTGTATACAAAGACATCCTGTAGTATAGTGTCTAGACTAATCATAATATTATTAATTACTCCACACTACCCCATATCATTATCTACATTGCACTCGTGCGATGGTGGGGCGGGTAACTAGTTACTAAATAAGTGTCTATTTTTAATATCAAAATAATAACTTTTTGCTAAATCTATACTAATAATAAAATTGTACATGTCATGTGTTTGCAGATTTCCGATTTTTGTGAAAATAATTATTGCAAGGGACTAAAAATAGGTGATTAAACACATTTCTATCCTTTTTAGAAATTTCTACCTGTTTGTGCAGACATCAATTAAAAAGTACTGGGTATATTATGTCTTTGCTATTTGTTAGTATGAAAAAGAAATAGTGAAGTAATTAGGGTATGATCACGTACGAAAAGGACGTGCTCAAAAGTCAGTCAGGTTTCAAAAACCGTGAGAAAACCTGGGTTAACTCGCAATGAGGTGATGCTGTGTGTATGGTGGGATTGGAAGGGCATTGTTTATTATGAGCTTTTACCGCGGTGCAGAACTTGCACCTTCAGATTTCCACCTGGTTCGGTGGTCTCTTGCAAAATTCTTTAGGCAGTTTCAGGTTAACGTCAAGACATGACTGCCAAAACTACTTGTCGCATTGTTTTGATTAAAAATTTAATTAAACAATGTAAAAAATTTAATTAAATAACAAGAAATCTAACTTCAGCTTCCCATGATGCTACATTGCTTTTAAATAATCTGAATGAGTCAATAAATTCAAAATTTAATTTAAACAATAAAAGCATTCAAACCATTAAATTTAAAATACACACAAAACATATAGGGAATGTCAGTGACGATTGTTTAATCCATGTTTGTCAATATTTCACCTTATTTGGCTAATATATTTAATCTACTTACAGAATCTGGCGCTTTCGCCAATTTAATTAATGAATTTAATTAAAACGGTCCCTCTGTAAATATGGTTACAGTAGTAGTATTGGAAACTATTGGACCAATTTTGTTACTTTCGTCTATAAGTGAGATTTTTTTTAAAGAATTATGCTTAATCTGCTTATTAATTATTCTAAAGGAGAAGAGTTCTTGGTGATTTTCTGAACCGGTAGTAGCTTGTTGACGTTCATAAGTGCATTCAGGGCCAAAATTGAATAAATAATTTTTGGTACTCCTTATCCACCTATACTGTTAGCATTATTATTAAAAAAACGGGTTGACTGAAATATTACAGATATAAGAAAAAAAAAAAAATTTTTTTCGGGGAGAAAAAGCACTTCTTAGTTGTAATAAATAATTTCACCTGACGGGAGCCGCGGGCAACGGCTAGTAATAATAAAGTTCAGCATCTGAATAACGTGGCACGAACTTGGTAGCGTACGTTATTAATTGCATGTGTCCATTTCGTCGCCAAATCGTTCATTGTGTCTCGGAAGTTACGCGCTGAAGACGTGAATCGAATTTATGATTCCTTTATTATGGCTGATTACCGGGGTTTGTCTATCAACGGAGAGCAACAAGTCAGTATAATAGTTATAATATAATAATTTATTTTGCATATTTCTAGTTTGTATGTCCCACCAGAGGCTAGCAGTTCATTATATTTAATATTAATTTGAATTTAAAATATTTTTGTTTTTAAGGTAATTGCATTTTAAAAATATATTATTTTGAAAAAAAATAATATTTATTTTTCAAATATTCGTAGTAGACAGAATTAGATGTTTACAAAATTTGAGAAAGTTTCCGGTATAAATGAAAATAATGAAAAAAAATTATCTGGATTTGATTTGTTGAGATTTTGTAAGAACTTGCGATAATTGTTCTTTTGATTAGAAAACTTTTTGTTATAATTTATTTAATAATTTTTCATGCTTATTACTGATTAACATGAATTTATTTCATAAAACATTTCAACAGTGTTACAATGTAACAAATTTGTAATTTAATTGATTTTATTTTAATCTTGATGAGATTTTATAATCCGAGATAAACTAGTATATGGTAGTTTATCTCAAAGAGCAAATGGCCGAATCGAGTTACTGTGATATAGTTTTCACTAAGTACAAGGTAACTACAAGAATTTTTTTTTATAAGTTCACATGAGACTGTAATCCCACTTGATATTAAGTGACGCTGATCACATCAAAAGCGATTTAGTTATTGTGCATCTAATAAGATTACGGTAATTATTTCATAACACAAATTCTTTAAATTTTTATAATTCGAATGATAATGACAAGTTGATACAAGATGAACTATTCAGTGAAGCAATAGGGTTCCGTACCGAGGCCCAGGTTTGATTATAGTTCGCAATTCACATCATAATTTTGTACATTGTTTACAATTAGGAAAATAATTTTAAAAGAAACTGTAGATGAAATAGAAAATAAACACTTTACAAATATATTATAATCTGTAGGTATTCATTTATTTATACAAAATGATAACAGTTACATTTATTTCTATGACAGAAAGTAGTAAACAGGCATTTAGGCAATGTGATGGTAAGTGCTTACTTACTTGGAGTCTACGTAATTATTCATAATCATTTCCACCTCACCATGCGTTAATAAAGTGTAAATATTTGATTCCTAATTTAAGCTATCAGAAGACATATTCAGACTTCCAAATATCTAGGTATTCATCATATATCAATCGACGCAATGTCCAACCACGTAACCCATCTAACCCATCTCATCTTAATTATATCAAATTGTAATAAATATAAAAATAAATCTATACGTAATATAATAGTAGTCCGTTTCCGCTTCGGTCTTTTTATCTATAAGTCTTTCCAAACTACACAACCGATTTTTTCTGCGGTTTTCAGCCTCAGTTATACAATTTAAAAGGTTTTCTTTATATAAAACAACTATTTATTTATTTACCTGTTTTATTTTAAGCTTTCGTGTAAGTAGAGTAAAACGTTCTTTTATAACGAAGTCGCCAAAAATATTCAATTTGAGACTTATTTACTTAAGTTAAATCGTAATAGATACGTGAAAATCATGTACTAGAAAATATTGGTTCTATAAAAATCCTAGCGAATATTTCTTAGTGTATAATGTCTGTATATTTTACGGTTGACACAGAGTAACACAGCTTTTCTTTGAATCCATTTCTAAAGTTGACGCGAGTGACGTCGCGGGTAATTGCTAGTATATTTTTCTAAAGTGCACAGCAATAATAAAATGACAAAGGAGATTCGAAGTACATATATCGATGCAAGAATTTCGAACGCTTATATTAGGTACGATGTGTTTGTAAATGAACATGAAATCCTGTTTTGAATATTATCGAATATTCTGTAATATATTCTAAATTTACAGGTACTCAGCTAAAGTAGACACATACACACACAACTTATGTTTAAGTACCGTCGTGCGTTGATTATATTTTATTCTATTGAAAACTGTTGGATTAGCACTTTTAAAAGTACATAAACAAAGTGTTAAAAGTAAATTATATATGTAGCTGTAATGAACGTATTAGCATTGAAAGTAATGTGATATCGGTAGGTAACACAACGAGGTGGTGTAAGCATCTCGCTTAGTGGTTAAAGTCCACATTCCTAGAGCAAAAGTGCAAGCTTCAGCATCTTAGCCATTCTACTTTTAAGTTTTCTCTCAATGTTTTACCTCCTGTTAAACTTTGCTATTAATTAAAGTTCTTAAATTTCACGAGAATTTAGAATAACTTTACGTACCGAGACTCGAACTTGCAGCCTATGCTATTATTATTATTCTCAGCCGCATGGAATTCAGATAATTTTGACTCTATATTCTCCCTCTGAATGCATTACCGAAATCTTTTCGGTGGTTTCGGTCTGACAAGTTAACGGGCATACAGAAGTAGCTGGTGCACGCAACTTTCGACGAAATCCAATGACCAGATCCTGACTTGGTGACAATGGGACCACCTCGGGAGTGTACTCCATTGAATAAAAAGAAAAGTTACAAATTATTCCACAATTGATGAAGAAATCGCGTAACAAACATTCAATAAAAAACATACAGTCTAATTAAGAGATTTTTTCAAATATCTTCAATGTACAAATTTCGTCCCGTTAGCATTTTATTGTAAGTATAGCTTATCTATGTCCTTGTAACTAAATCAATACAACAACAAATACAAAGTAATAAAAATAAACAGTGCAAATTATTAAAAAAGTAAGTACAGCACCATTTATGAATAATCGTCAGAGATACGTTACACATTTTTTTTTAAATTAAATGTAAATAAGTTATCTTGGTATAATTTAGTTTTATTTCTGCTATTTATTTGCACTAATATTTATTAATACTATTAAGTAGACACATATGAATTTAATAACGCTATTTACGCATTTCATAAATGTATTCTAAATGTTATTACCGAGTTACAGACAAATTGCATCCAATTTGGCCCAGTAGGGTCTACGTGATTGACGGACGAATTAATAAATAGATAGACAGACAAAAAAAATTAAAAACCATCGATATGCGTCCTGTTGTCGACTCTGAACCCACTCACGGTATATTGTTCTGAAATATCTTCAGTGTACAGATTTCGTCCCTTGAGCCTTTTATTTTATGAATAGATTAAGATTTATACATATTATTTAACAGCACTTCTTAAATTCTTCAAACGAATACCAGTACGAGAATGTGCCTGCATGTGTAAGTAATATGTTAATACTTTTATAAATATATGATTTACATGATTTTTGTTTACAAATCATAAGAGTAATTTAAACCTGGACACGATTTTATATAGTTGTATTTAATAAGGTTATATATGGGGAAGACTAGAGTAATCGAATTGTTAAATTGCGCTAAGGTAATGTCTACTCACTAAAGTTTTTTACATGTTAGAAAAATTACTATTATTATTTTTTTGTTTTTTTTTAAAGCTACTTTACTTTACCATTAATATTTATTTATAATATATTGTTTTATAACATTTAATTATACGTTTAATATAATACACATTAAGTTCTTTTACATGAAATAAGTGATACGAAAAAATTGAAGAGATTTCTTTGTACTTGTGATATCAATAATTAAAAAAGTTATGAGGATAACAGTAAATAAAGACAACACATAATTCTCCGTCCAATACTCCATCGTATTCCGTCCAATATTTTAACTAAACAAATGAATTGCTTATAGATTTAATACAGTAAATAATTGTAAAAATTGTCGTCTAACATCCTCCGTCCTCGACGCGCTCCCACGCGGCCTAAGACGCATGCACTTATTTGTTCTATATAAAAGAAGTCGCCGGACAGAGCTATTGTTTTAATAGAACAAACAATGATATTCCAGTTTCAAACGATGTATACCTTTATTAGTTTACAAGTAATTACATTTTCGGGGTCACGATCGTATAGTTTAATATCCAACGAAATTAGGCTGTCCGCAAACTATAAATAGTTCACTATGCGTTTTCATTTATTTTATTCCATAAGTTCTATTTAAATATTTCATAGGAATAAGGTACACTTAACCTTGTCATTCAAGATAACGTGTGTCATATATCCATACGAAGCGTTGTACTTACCATATTTTTGACGACGAATAAAACTATGCGATTTTCCGTTCGACGGTCAGGTTAATCGTGTGTGATAAGCCTAAACAGTTACGTTAAATATTTGAACCGTTTGTAAATTAACTCGCTCCTGTATGTTGTTTTAGTTATTTAAGTTAATTGTTCCAAGTGATCAGTTGAAAGTAAATTTCTGTTCAGTGAAGTTATATTTTCGGCGGAGTTAAATTGTATTGGATTTGGATTTTTTATTAGTAAATTGATCATTCAACTTTATATATATTTTAATCATTATCAATTATTTTATTAGTGCTAATTAATATAAGCTCATTTTTATAGAGGTACACTACTACGTTTAAAGGAAATCTGATCAGTTACGCAAAATATTTTGGCTTTTTTTCTAATTTTTATATATGTATATGAATATTGAAATTGAATTAAAATATGATTTTTGAATTGACCGGACGCATTATTATGAAAATTTTGTTCGGTTTATATTGTTTAAAAATGTAATTTGTTGTTCAGTAAATTATATAACAGAAAAAACTTGTATAGTTCACATACCACTTCTTGACCGGAGAGTTTTTTTAATAGTTTAGTACCGGAGAATGCAATCTATAGCGCTGCAAAACTACAAATTTGAAGTGACGGTGGCGCAGTTGGCAGTGCCGTTGGATTTCGCGCCACTGGACGTAGGTTCGAGTCCACCTATCTAACTGTAGTTTTCGGTGAAGGAAAATTTTCGTGAGAAAACCATAGCATGTTGATTTTAACAATGCACGTCTGGGTAGCTACCACTCTCAAGTTTAAAAACCTGTTGTCAAATACCTATCCAATAGGTGTGTCCCGGCAGCATCACTTAAGAACCAGTACCTCTAGGCTTAGTGTCTTTACCATCCAGGACCACATCTTCACTTAACATCAGGTGAAATTGTAGTCCGACTGAGTGTAACTAGCACTGAGTCTATACCGCGTAAAAACATCATATTGGTTTTGACTGTCCAACGACACCGGTTAAAGATTGTAATTAAACTAAAATCAATCTGTTTTTCTGACTGATCAGAAGCTTTAGAGATAAATATATTGACTGACACTGACAGAGCTTTTTGGCTGACACTGATCTTACACTTTAGAGGATTAAAATTTCGGAAAAACAGATTGAGATCACATATTGAAATCTATCTTTCTCTCTCTCTCTCTCTCTGTTTATCTGTTTTTAGGGAGCTCTAGAATTTATGTTTTGCCTATATTCTATTATATTCAGTAATATAGAGTCAAAATCACAGGGTTTTATATAATAGAATCAATTTACAAAGAAATTTACAAACAAGACATTGTTTGCTACACCTATTATAACCTTCAATACGTCAGTTATAAATTGTTATAAGCCAGCATAGCCGCGGGCATATGTATCTACTCTTACTACTAAAAGTGCATGGTAGTAAAACTCAACGGGTACGAAGTTCAAATATGTAATATGATTCTACCAGTCGATTTCGCACAACAATATATCTACGAAGTAACAGTGCCAGATAAGTTTTATGTGAATATCGTATTGAGTTCGTTTGAATTTTATTACAGTCGGCATCAGCAGAGGGGAGCATGCATCCTAGGGTACCGAAAAATCGACCTCCTTGTCTCCTACCACCGATAGGCAATGGCGATCCTGCAGGAAACTCAGGTCAGTTTTTTATTAATAGCAGTCGTTAGAAAAATTCTCTTACTGTAGTGCAATCACTGAAATAATCCATTTCAGACATATATACCATTCTTTATTAAAAATGACCCAAATGTAAAACATTTTTGTAAGTTATATTACTTTTTGGGCATTCGAGCACCTTGATTAATTATATTCGTTTTATAACGCGTTTTCATTTTTACTTATCTATTTACATATACAATAAGCACTTTTTTTGGTAATAATACCCGATGCGTGTGTCACGCGTCTTGAAATTACACAGATCTTCAATATACCACGTAGTTAAAACGAAATAATTGAAAAATATGTTTGAGAGACACTATGATATAATCGGTCGGGGATAAAGTTTTTAGTTTTCATATAAAATGTGAAGAAACTTTTCCCCGACTTAATATTAAAAAAAAAAACAGAATTAAAAGAAAAACTAAATTTGTTTCACTCAATAACACAACATTTATTGACTCTGACGCGGTACGATTTTCGCCGGGATATCTAGGAATACAGAATTCGCTGCATATATAGGGAACAAATACGAAATAATATATATTTATATAGGTTCTTTAAGTTACTATAAAACTTCATCGTAGTGACCATGTTTCTTCATACATATACATCATGTCTTTATTTATATTTTAAATAATGTAATAATTTTAACAGGCAATTGCACTCCGTCGACTCATAATAATTCTGCAGATACCAGGCGGTCCAAATATCATACTGATTGTGTAGCGAGACAGCCCGAACACATGGATTGGTTCTCTGTAAAGGATAATAAAAAGAATCCAGGTAAAATATATTGATTAGGAATATTCTAAAGGTACAACGAATATAATCGAAGGTGTAAATATGTACTTGTACCTGGTTACCATTAGTTAAAGAATGTCTGCTTAGTAACAGTTTTTCAACATGCGAGAGTCAAGAGATCATGCTGTGCTATCGAGTTTCATTTAAACACCAGCTGTGTGCCCGCGGCTGCGCCTGCTTTTAATATATTCTTCACTGCATTTTTTTTTTTAACGGAACCCTATTAATTGTTTAGTACTATGATAAAGTAAAAATATTTCTCATAAATTTAAGCACTTGCCCGTAAAATCGCATTTTATTCAATTGTTTATGAGTTTCAATTTTTTTACGCGAACCCTAAGTATTTTCGAAAATTAAAAGTACCCTAAGTTATCCGGAGTAACTTCAGCTATCTACCACAAAAAGTCTCGTCAAAATCCGTCTAGCCGTTCCGCAGATTACCCGGAACAAACAGAGACAGACAGACAACAATTTTAAAAACTGCATTTTTGGTATAAGTATCCAGTATACATTCATATCTATTTAGTTAAAATAATTAATTTTGAAATTATAAACAGACACTTCAATTTTATTAGTAGTATAGATTACTTTTCAGTAAAACAACCTACTTACACTAATTACAATTAATAATAACAATTTTTTTTTAGCTCAAAACGCCATATATTGACAAAGTAGCGATTTCTGATGTGGATAAATCATATTTTGTATTTTGTCACTAGGTGTAAGATGAGCCTTACACTTGGATGTAGGATAACACTTGCGTATACTTTAGCTCACTCTCATTTTCCTCTTACTACTGTTAAGACCGGCAACGCAACTGTATTAGCCGAAGCTTCTGAGCGGCTCAAATACTTCAATTTATGTAATTTATTTGTGTTTGAGTCGTTTGGAGTTGAAAGTATGTGTTCGTAATGTAAAAAAACATTTCACACTTAATCAAAATAGTTTTATTTTGATTTAGATTTTTATCTATATAAACGAAGTCACGGTCACCCGTTAATATATAATATATTAGTCTATTAATGTATCTTAGTGCTAGTCCAGAGGAGTACCATTATTGAAAATTAGGAGAAACAAAAGTGTTTGTAAAAATGTTTTTATTTACACCAAACAGAAATAAAATCGTTTGTATATAGATGTGAAGTAGTAAACTATTGATTTTTATTTGTAGTTGATGCTCGTAATTTGAAGCCGAGTTCATTAGCTACGTTTAAAGGTATATTTTTATTTACATTATTTTTTTATTATAAAAATTACAAATTTCTCTTCATATTTTTAGGTTATAAGTAAACCGATAGGAATGCGTGTCCTGCGGGAACAGGGGTCACTGAGCGACAAAACAGACCCAATCCTATATTGCTTGTCAATCAATCACCTAATGGTTAACTTACAACTTATAACTAACAAGCTTTGAAGTAGTTGTTTACAAGTATCATTTTAGTTAAGAATTTGTTAATCACTTAGTTACTTGATAGGTGTAAATTGACAATGACAGAACATTTCTATAAGAGACCTTTCAGCTAAAAATTAACGGTACTAACAGTGACGTTATATTATAACTACTCTGTCTCTCCTCGGTCAGTAATAGAAAAAAGTCAGTTCTTTGTACAATTGCGTAAATCATTAAAACTGAAATATCAATTAATAAATTTCCCTTTACATTTCATATATAGTTTACTCTGTTTGAATTGTACATAACTCTTTCAGGTTTAATGTAGAGATTATTTCCACAGGACGTCTAATAAAAATTGATTATGCTAATGCAATAATAGTTGCTTTTTCTGTTTGTTTCTTTTTAAATAGGAATTTTATTCACAAAAATCAGTAACAATCTCTGTTTATTTTTTCTACATAAGATGGTTACGTTACCGGTCAATTGCAAAGTCGATGAGTAGCTTCTATCAAAAGCACTGTAACTAATTTTTACTTATACGACAAAGGTTATATATAATTTATAAGACTGTGTATGGACACATCTTGTAGATATCGAAGATCAAGAGAGTATTATACATTATTTTTGGCGAATAATAGCGACTTCTTAGAAAACTACGTGGCTGATAATATACCCCAAGAAGTTATTGAGAGGTGGTTGTTGAAGAAACTAAAACGTGAATTTGTAAGTGCATTTTAATGTAATAATATTGTCAATTCAATCTACCAAAGTATTTGATGTGGATTTATATATAGGAAATGAACTACTCTTTCATTCATCAAATTCATTGTAAATAAGTTATTCACCTTTTTTTTCTTTATTATACCATTGACGTTTGGTCATAATTTCACCAGATGTTAAGTGTGACTTTGACTTCAGAGTGTAATCCTAGAGAAATGATATCTCAAGTGATGCTGTTGTAACCTGTACTTGCTAAATGACAGATTTTTCTAGTCTAATTGCCATTCAGAAAACGGGTATAACAAAGTTCTTTACCACTAAAATTTCATCAAAATATTTTCCGATGATAAAATCTCAAGTTCAAAGGGATTTTCCAATACACCATCGTTTATTGATGAAGGATAAACTTGTAAAATAAACTGGTAAAGTCCACAATTGGATACAGATAAGCAATACATTCTCAACATAGGCTATCACCTTTTTGAGAAAATGTCCGGAAACAATTTAGAATATGTTTTTCTATAATATAGAAAATTATGAGTTATTATAGACTAGTTTTTATTTTTTTCTTGACGTTTTCATTTGAGGGTGCAATACGCTTTCCTTTTCCTTACGTCCCGATCAACCGTCATAGCTCCATTTACTCTTTTTTCTTTCATATCATTTCTTACCCATTCTATCCACACTTTCTTTAGCCTTCCTCTACTTTTCCATCCTTCCACATTAATATTCATTACTTTTTTAATTGACCCATATGCGCTTCCTCTCTTCTCATAACATGTTCATACCAAGACAAACGGCAACCATTGAACAGTCATTTAAAACTGTTTTTTCTTTTTCTTTTTATATAAATTAGTATGATATATAGGTTTACCTTACGATAACGCATTATAACTAACTGTTAATATAGATTACGTCCGTCTAATTTCATTTCTAGATCATTCCATGTTCAATTAACAATAGCCAGTCCTCGAAATATAGATTCAGTGGGCCATGTTGGAAGAAGTTTTTATTCATGGTGAGTTATAATGGTTTGTTTTATTGTTATTATGTTGCACTGATCATTATTCCGTTCTATATATATGAACTACGTTTAATATTAAGCAAGTATATATTAATTGTTGTTTTTTTATTATATTTTATTTAAATATTAAGCGACTGAAAAGACACTCTGAGAAATAATATACGGCAGATATCGTACACTTCTTGAAATAAAGGCGTATGGGGCGAAATCCAATTTTCAAATTAAATGTTTAACAAAAATAATAAAAATTAAGTGGACTAACTCAACCGAAAGAAGTCTGCTGCTGGACATACACAGGTGCAAAGATCTCGATTGGTCTTTCGCCGCCCGCATCGAGCAGTTTACCGCGATCTTGAAGCTTCGTCTTCCGGTGCGTGGTAGCCATTCGAGAACTCGTTGGCCCCATCGGGCATCCTTTCTGAGAGCAATGTACTCAGCCCACTGTCACTTAAATTTAGCAATTCATTGGGCAATGTCGATTACTTTGGTTCTTCTGCGGATCTCCTCATCCTTGATTCGATCATGCAGTGAAACTCCAAGCATAGCTCTTCACTGCCAAACATAAAATGTGAGTTGACAGAAGCTAGCAAATTGTGTGTGCTTTGTTTGCAATTTTTTGGTGTGCTTTTATAAAAAGCTACTTTAATACTTTCTTATTAATTGAACGTGTGTAGTCATTGAATAAAGTCCAGTCCAATATTGTACCTACTGTGAAGTATCATAAAATTGCCACATTCATGAATTTGATTTTACCAATGTTATTGTACAAACTCAATATACTCGTATACAACAAATGTTAATAAAATAATAATAAAAAAGATCACCACTATATTTTCTTCCAATACAATTTGTTATTCGAAGTGATATAATGTGGTTAATAATTAAGAAGAATATAAATAGTTATATGCGAAGGAAGCCGCGAGGAATATCTAGTTGTTTTTTTTAAATACTCGTATTCCAGGACATTATTAAAATTCTGCGGATAGAACCCAACGAGCACACGGTCTTGTGGGAGCTTGCCAAGCGTGTCGCCATTTCAATAGGAGTGGACGCATATCGAGTTTACAAGTTGTACCCTGATCATCCCGATTGTATCCAGTATTTTCTATTAGATCACAATCAGGTAACATTCAATAACATCCTTTGTATAAAAATGGATAAATTCTCAGCTTATCTAACATGTATTATCGTGATAGAGAATCGACAAAATTTCTGTTTTATATATTTTAATGAAAAGGAAATACAAATCAGCGTCACATACATGTGGTACGGTAACTTTCGAGTGAATTAGTAACGAGATATTGAGAAGGGATTGATAAGACACTCATTTCTAGCCAGATAACAAAGATACATGATACATACATGACAAATAAACCAGCATCATCATCATCATCATCATCATTATATTAATACGTGAAGCAAACACTTTGTACCCCTTTTTACGAAATTTGCGCGACGGAGGAATATGAAATTTCGCACACTTATAGTTTATATTAAGGAGTGCAGAATACTAATATTTTTTTGAAATTGTGCATACAAAATACATTAAACAAATAAAACAAAAAGGCTGGGAATAATTAGTATAAAACATCAGTCCCTTGCTGTATAAATTGGTATGGCAATATGAGAATAGATTACGATCATAGTGATACGGATTTAGAAAAAAATTGGAGGTATTTACAATTAGAAATCTTTCAAGAGGCGATAGATTAATATTCTATAAATTTAACCATGCGACAGCCACAAGTTTTTATTGATTCTTATACGTACTTGGTATTTATGTAAAGGTAGAAGAGATTTTTTAAAATTGATATTAGCAAGTTTGTGTACAGGTATCTTATTTTTCAGTCTCCCTATGAACAGTCTGTTCCGAAAATTCTGGTATGCTTGGAATCTCAAGAAAAAATACAAATTATGGATGTAGCTAGAACTGGAAATTGTAAACGCTTGTCTCGTAGTGACGATCCTTTTAGATTTCCAGAAACGCCACAATTTTTGCTTCGAGCATTCGAAATCAAACATGTGGTATGTTCACATTCGTTTTTGTTAATTTTTATAGTACGGCCTTAATAAATCCCGACCCTGAGATAAGCCGCTTATTGCTTATAAAATAATGTTTTCAGAAATCAGCCAGCCATGTAATGTATCAGCCAATTTTGTCAAAATATGGAAAAACTGTATACATCATAGAAATGTGGCGAACTCGAGATAGGTTCAAAGAAGCCGACCAGGAGATAAGTTCCAATTTCCTGGTGTGGGGAGGCGTGGCTCTTCATTACTGCAATCTATTTTTGGATAAAAATAGGGAGAGAAATATGTCGGATTTTCTTCTGGATGTTGTGAAGTGAGTTAATTGTTAATTCTGAACTTGAAAATGTTATATTATTATTTAAACAGGTATGTAAATAAAAGAATTAAGACAGGTAACCAAAGAAGAAGAAAGAGATTTTATCTATTGAAAGATAATACGGTCGGTGTTAATAGAATTGCATATTATAGTCGTCATCAACAAAATGTAAACTGTTATAGAAGAACCTTATCGACATGCCGATGTAATAACTTGATGAATGTTCGTCTCAGTGCTTAAATAAAAAATTGAACCTCATTCATCTTAGTTTAATAATTGATTCTACATATTTATCCTATTCTGCGTCCGATAATTAAAAAATTGCAAGTAAGCTATTTATCTCCTGCCTTTGACTTAATTGCCCGTTTTATAAAATATATTTCTGTTACTTTTTATATATTTTATATGCTTAAAATATCTTGAATACAAGATTTTTTTTTCAGAGCTATATTTGAAGAGATGGTATCTTTAGACCATCTTATCAAGAGCATATTGGAGTTCGCCCAACGCCTTGTGAACGCTGATAGAGCTTCTCTTTTCCTCGTCGATTACAGAAACTCAGAATTGGTTTCAACGGTCTTCGATTTAAAGTATGAAGAAGGCCTTGATATGGATATAGAGAAGAAAGAAATCAGGATGCCCATTAACAGGGGAATCGCAGGTCACGTAGCATTGTCTGGAGAGAAGATGAATATAAGTGATGCTTATTCTGACTATAGATTTAATAGGTAACATTAAAATAATACTAGGCCTCTTATCGTCCTACTGAGTGTAGTTTTTATTCTTAGTCTAATGCAGAGATGACTTTGTTTAAATCTTTGATATACATAGTTACGTATGATGTAACATATAACCAGTCCGTATACAAGATAATTTTTTGACTGCTATAAGTTAACACTGCAAAAATCAAAACCACAATTGTCATAATTGAATCAAAGACAAATGTTTTGGTTTATTTTTTATTTTACGCTTTATTATTTTAATTACTATATTCTCACCAATGATGCAATTATCATAACAGCAAAAGTATATAATATACGTATCGTTACAAGCGTTATTAAGAAACATTAACTTTTCAGAGAAGTGGACGAGGCCACCGGTTACAAAACAATAAGCATCCTCTGTATGCCTGTGAAAGTTGAAGGACGAGTCATTGGTGTAGTTCAGATGGTCAACAAAAGGATTGGTATCAACTTCACCAATGAAGATGAGGCTGCCTTCGAAATATTCTCCACTTTTTTCGGTCTCGCTCTCCATCACGCTCGCCTCTACGACCGGATAATGAGAAAAGAACAGAAATATAGAGTCGCACTCGAGGTTCTAAGTTATCATAACACGTGCAAGGAAACTGAAGTTAAATTACTGCTGGCAGACGGAACACCGTTAACTATAAATCTCGATGACTTCTACATAAACCCTTATAATTTTAATGAGATTGAGAAATGCAAAAGTGCTATTATGATGTTCACCGATTTGTTCGGTCTATCCGATTTCGATCTTACAACGTTGACTCGTTTCGTTTTGACTGTCAAGAAAAATTATAGGTCCGTCCCATACCATAACTTTGATCACGGTTGGACAGTCGCCCACTCCATGTATGTAATTTTAAAGAATGACACTATGAAGAGATTCAACAATAGAATGGTATGTTTTAACCTAAATTGTTTGTACTGTATTGAGAAAGTGATCGTCATCTAGCTAGTAATTGTCTTGATACCAAATTTCAATCACAGTCGCGTACGTGACAATATTAATATATTATAATAATAATATTTGCGTTTTTATTTAATTAATAAAAGTGAAAAAGAGCGTTGAACACTTGAAGACGTCTTTCTCTATCGGCAGCAACTTGTACGTTAAAAGGATAATTAATATCGACTAAATGAACTAGATGGCGTTGTATGTAGTTTGACGGTGGTGTCCGCTTTATATTTACTATGTTTGCGATTTATTAATGTGTTCAGAGCATTGCATGTTATTGTGTTTATGGAATATGATGCCGTTATGATGTTGCAACCTGCAACGTATGTTTAATTTAGAATTTCATATACATACAGCGATTCTTGAAGATTCCTTCACAACGATTTAGATTTAAATGACACAATGATTGCAATATATCTCCTTAACGTTCAATGATTTACCGAGGAATACTTATTATCGCCTTATTTAATAGTATTTATAGAGACTACATTTATTTAAAATAACCATTTAAATCGATTCCTTAATTTTCGTAAACGAGGAGATATAATTGTTTTTTTTTTGTTTTTAAATAATATGTAGTAAGATTAATAAAGTGTAATTTATATTGTGGCAATATTCAATATTTAACATCGTATTTCGCAGAGATTAGCACTTTTTGTGGCTTGCCTGTGCCATGATTTAGATCACCGCGGCTACACTAATAAATACATGAGCGAGACCGCTTCTCCTCTGGCGTCGATGTACACCACTTCGACACTCGAACACCACCACTTTAATATAACAGTTACCATACTTCAACAGGTAAGCCAGTAACTTACAGTTTTAACAATTAACCCAATGACAGCAGCTGTCAATCAGAAATTATAATTATGCTGTAGCCTCATTTGTTATATTTATTCGTTAACCTAGTAGCTTGGACTTACATAGGATGATTCCGAAAAGAATAAACCAACGAGATTTTTTTATTAGAATTATGACGCTAATATCATTTAACGGTCAGTTTGAATATGCGATCTCCATCTACTTTTATCTACTGAAATACGAAATTTCAACCCTTTTTTCCACTAAATGTCAGATCAAAATCGTCAATATAAAAACGATTTGTTTTCGATTTGATCTCAATCTAAAAGTTATGGTTCGATATTGCGAGCAGGCGCTGGTTACTTACGAGTGAATACCATGATTTTTGTATTTGACAGTAATTGAACAAAATGTAGTGAACCTAATTTTAAAACAAAAAATTAAATACACCGTGTGATAAAAATAATGAAAATTTCTTCTAATCTGTTAAACTTATTTTCGGTAATTTATTTGAGTTACATTTAAACTCACTATGTACAATTTGATTTGAAACAATGTTTTGTGTTTGTATTTTTCGATTCTTATTTAGACCTTATTTAATCTGCAATAATCAAAACGATAGTGGAATTTATGATTAAAACATCTGTCGTACTAGACGTGATTGCTGAAGATATTTCAATAAAGAAAATATTAACAAATAAGCAATTTCTATTACTAATTTGATAGTAGACACGGTATGAGATGCTTTATGTTACATGTGACTCATATTCGTCTTAATTGATTTTATTGTTTACTAGCAGTGTGCCGTATATTTTTAACAGCACTTTATTTTTTTATATGAAACCTTAATTATTTTTCATAAAATAAAGTAGACTAAATTACGCGAAGTAGTTTCAGCTATGTACCAAAAATCTCCCGTCAAAATCCGTCCACCCATTTCGGAGATTAGCCGAAATAGACAGACAACAGTTTTAAAAATTGTGTTTTTGGTATAGGTCTTGTATACACATGTATATATATTTAGTAAAAATTATTATTTCGATATTACAAACAGAAACTTTAATTTTATTTATTAGTATAGGTATTGTAAGCGGATTATTACAGTGATCAGCCTCTTCAAGAAGATATTTTAAGGTTACATTAACTCCGAGCTCCACGATTAAACCACAATAGCAATATTTGTATGGGAGTCTTGGGGTCGATTTTATGATCCGCAGTCAAAGTTACTATATCCATCATCTCCCTACCCTTTTCCCCAATTTTATTTGGGGTCGGCTCAACATGTCTTCCTCTTCCATTCCTCTCTATTTGTTGTCATCTCCGCATTCACTCCTTTCCTAAGAATATCATCTTTCACACAGTCCATCCATATTTTCTTTGGTCTTCCCCTTCCCATGTAACCGTCCACATTCATATCCAATACCTTTCTTACAACATTCTCTTTCTCCCTGCGCATCACATGTCCATACCAGGATAAACGACCGCCTCTTAACTTGTCTGTTATTGGCGCCACTTTCAAACTTCCATTTGTTAATTTTACTGTTACTGATACACAACCCAATGGTTATAATTGCAATGCGTTTTTTGATGTCAAATTCTACCAAGGATAAATTTAGCAATAGTTATTATGTTGCCAGTAAAATGAACTGTATAATAATAGATACCGGTATTTTTTTTTGTATGATCATTCCGAGTAAAATGTGTCAGAGCCCATAATTCGAGTTTTTAAAGAAACATTACAAAAAATAAAGGGTCCAGCTACTCTCGAACATCTGTGTTCATTATTATTTCTTGTGATCGTTTTGTAATGATATTACCTTTATTTTTTTATTTCGTTTTATGTAAAATATTATTTGATTTTAAAACTTAATTCTTGAATTTAATATATTTTACAAGCCAAATAAATATTTGCACGAACTTGATATACTATACATAATGGAATACTCAATTCTTATGAAAAACAAAATTCATAAACAAAAATATTACGAAAAAGATAGTAAATAACAATACTTAATTCGTTTAACTTTATATTTATTTAAAAAAATATATTATATTAATTTTATAGTGAAACTTCAAATTATCTACTTCAAATGTTACACAAAAGCAATAAAACAGCTGTTCGCACTAGAGTTAACCGTTAACCCGTTAACCCGTTAACCCGACTAGGCTGAGTGGTTAAATTTTACAACAAATTGTCAAATTTTTGACAATTGGTTAGCTTAACTATGTTTCAAAAAACGCATCAGGGCATTATTTTAATCATTTTGGTGCAAATCTGACCATTTATCGAGTTGTTTACGGATGAAAAATCGGCCTTAGATGAACGATCTTATTAATGTTATTTAATATAAATGTAGATGTGATGAAGGCAAGGTGATTTCGGTTTACCAGTTTAATGGATTATGAAAACAATGTTTTAGGATGGCCATAACATCTTCTCTCATTTGACAAGTGACGAATATAAAGAGATACTCGGTTTGATCAAGCATTGTATCCTGGCGACCGACTTAGCAGCTTTCTTTCCGAATCTCGAGAAGATTAAGCGTTTATGCGGTGACGGAAGAATGGAGTTTGACTGGGAATCGGCCTGTCACAGGTTTGTCTGTTAAAAAATAAAGAAATATAAACATCTGCCTTTACGTCGGATTCTTTTATTTTATTTTGATCATGAATTGCGATCATAAATGAATCAATTATTTTTCTTGTAAATACCTAATATGTTCACCTCAAGCTAGAGCAATGCTTTTACTTAACTTTGAATATCTTTACGATTTGTCTCACTCAGTATTTTCATTAATGTTAAATAATATAGTCGTCTCGACCGCAGTCCTGTTAAATTGCACAAAAATTTCAATTACGATATTTTTCTTGTTTGTTTTAATAATCTGTTTATCGGTTTTATTTTTTATTGCTATGTTATTAGATATTAGCGAATGTTTCATTTTTTCATTAATTTTCATTCATTAAGTTTTAATTGCTACATTAATCGCAATTATTCATTTTGGTATTTATTTGATTTGAAATGAACATTGTCAAGATGAACGTTTGTCGCCGTGTACCAATAGCATGAATCGATAATGGGTTAGTAGTAATAAGGTTAGATACCTCGTTGATGAACATACTTTCAAAGCCGTCTATAATGTTATATACTAAGTCTGAGCTTTGTAGAAAAACATCGCAATAAAGCCGTGTTCTGGTTGTAGATCTAAATTTTAGCATCGGTTTAGAACACATAATTATCTAACATGAAGCGTGATTGCATTTAGAAGCTAAAATTATAAAGCTTATACATATACAATACATATATATAAAATAAAAAGTCACAAAAAAAGTCAGTGAACAAAAATTAGATATCTAGTAGTTATATAAGCTATATTTAAAATCTATAAGAAATATAATAAACTAATAATTCTTTATTGGATGTACGAGTATATAAAAACGATATGTAGTAATAATGTAGAAAATTTGGTAAAAAAATGAGCTAAAATCTAAATTTAAACTGTTGATTGTAAGAATTTAAGTATGAATACGGGATATTACAGGGAACTAGCAATGGCTATATTAATGACATCAGCCGATCTATCGGCTTCCGCGAAACCCTGGGAGATACAGATTAAGACCGTGAAGGTGATCTTCGAGGAATTTTACGACCAAGGTGACAAGGAACGCGCCGCAGGTAGAACACCGATACCGATGATGGACAGGAATAAGGTTGAGGAACAACCATCAAGCCAAGTGAGTGATATTCTAAACATTCATGATATTACTGTAAAAAGCAATATCTGTCTGTCATTTTCTGCCTGTATAGGGCACTGAAGCGATTGCGTATCGCTTCATGTCGTCTTTGGTCCGGTTTTAGTATATGTTTTTCGGTCACCCTCTACTTCCTATATCCATCCACCTTCATACTCAACACTCTTATAGTTACGTGAGTTTCAACTATCCTCGTAACATAATCATATCATGCTAGCCTATTACCCCTTAACTTCTTTGTCACTGGCGCTACTTTCAAGCTTCCTCTGATATACTTCTATATTCTAATTAACGTCACGAGTCTATTTTAACATTTGCATTTCCGCACTTTTGATCCGTTTGCTTAGTTACCCAGCAATTACAATTAAACAAAGATAATTACAATTTACAGGTCAATTTTTCTCTTAAGCTTTAGGGGTCTCATGCAAGGCTCTAGGGCTTGATCTTTCGCTGCCGGCAGTGGTGAAAGCCATGGTCGGCAGCGAAAGGGTTTGGGGGGTGGTTGCCTCCTTCTGTGAGCAAGTAATGCTACAGAAGGAGGCAGCGGAGAGGGCCCGGGAGGAGGATTTGATTAGTGCTTAAAATTGATTAGCAATAATGTATCCTTCGAGATACAATAACTTTAAAATACGCGAAGAAGCTACTATAACTAATAATGTGACGAAAAATTCTAAAAGAAAAAAAAACAAACTGTAACTATTGTTTAAGATGTAAAAAATAATTAGCTTTAAATAATTAGGGTTTACGTAAAGAAAAGTAATTTGTTAGAGAACTAGTTAAAGATATAGGTATATACAAGCAACATTTCATTATTTGAGATATTTCAGGTCGGATTTTTAAGCCAAATATGCGTTCCTTGCTACGACATGCTACTTTGTATTTTGCCAAATACAAAGCCGATGTATACGATGGCCTTAAAAAACCTCGACTTATGGAGATCACGAGCCGAGCAAGTGAAGCGCAACCTGGAACGTAAAAAACTTGCGGAAATCGAAGGCAATGGAACTGCAAAATTTGCTGCCATTGAAAATAATGATGACAAAAAGATAAAGCGGGCGGGGGTTATTACGAAAGTGGACGCGATTAGTAGAACTGATGAATTATTTACGTCACTGCCTAAAGCCGAAGAGTCGAGGAAAGCATTAAAGACATTCATTGCGGAAGCCAAAAATAAAACAATACCCTGGGATGAAGATGAAGAACTTAACGATGAAACTGAAGCAATGGGAAGTAAGATCTGGAGGAATGTAAGTAATCTCACATGGATTGACGAAGAGGATGAAGAGGAGCTTCTTGATGAAGATATAAAATCTCCAACAAACGTAGAAGAAAACGTCAAGACATCTGATACAGATTAATAATAAGTTTCAAAGCTAACAAAAAAACATACATTTCTATTTTTTATTGCTATCGTATTACTTGCAGTGTTATTATGAATAAGGTTTTTTTTCTATTACTGCCTTTTTAATTGATTATTTTACTACAGTTTATTTTAAAATAAATAAGTAAACATATAATGAGGAATATTTTATTAAAATACCTAAAACATCGTTTTAATGAGAAGTAACAATCATTTAATAGTACAATACAATACAATACGTGACTTCCTCATCAACAAACAGTTTTTTTTTATTTATGTTTTTTAATAGTAAAATTGCTTTTTATCATATAATAATAAAGTAAAAAATTAGTAATATTCGGTCAATTTTCAATATGTTTGTCCTATATTGTGCATTTCGGCAATATCTATGTATTTTTTCAATCTTTACTGGAAGTCTTAAAGAGTTATGGTTCAATTAGATCGATGGTGATGCCGCCTTTCGCGACGTTGTAGTTCAAGACATCGTAGAAAGTAAGGAAAAATCTGTAAAATGAAATTTAAAAAAAATTAAATTTACAAAAATAACAAAATTAATTTGAATTGCTTGTTCCCTGCATTAGGTTCATTTGTTTTATACTAAGTCTAGCTAGTTCCCGCGGCTCCGCCCGCGTTTCATATGTTCTTTAGGTGTAAAGAGAAAAAGTGCATAAAATATATCATTTATACCTAATCTAAAACACAAATGAATGAAGAAAAATGAGAGTATTTAGTTTTTATTACAGGGGAAAATGTACATAACAGTAAATCGAAAAAAATAAATAAGAAAGCACCAAAAAGAAACTTAAACCAGAAACGAAAGAAATAAGAATCCAAAAAAATAATAATAAAAATAATCCTATAACTATCTACGAAAAATCTCATAGTGTTCAGTAGTGTTAAGTTGATGGAGCGTCAAAGGAACCCCATTTTCTTTAAATACATAGATATTAATGTGTCGAGTACCCATAAAAATAAGACAATACGAAGACAATAGAAAAACAATGGAAAGCTGGCGTAAACGCCTGGTAAGTGCTCAAGGGGTTAATTAATATTCAAAAAAATCTTTACATTTTCAAATGAAGAGGTTTTAGTCGTAAAGTGAATTAAAAGAAATGGGTTCCAATTTTACAACTAGTTCAAACTTTCTGTGACAAAAAAACATTGTCATGTTCATAGATAGGATAGCGAAAACATCCTATGTATAGAGTCGCGGCAGGATGTTTCCATATTGATACATTTGAGAACGATTTTACATTATAAACTTATCTAAAGAATGAGATATAATAGAAACGTTATCTCTCACTAAGCAATATTGAGGGACTTACATTTATCCGTTACCTTTACGTTACTTTGATATATTAAAAAAAAAAACGATATAATATCGTCTGTATGTATGTTTTACTATGTGTTTAATCACTTTCGATTGAATACGGAAAAGTTATGAGAATAATCTATACTAATAATAAGATTGTAAATTTCACGTGTTTGTACATTTTCGATTTTTGTGAAAAGAATTATTGCAAGGGGCTAAAAATAGATAATTGAACACATTTCTATCATTTTAAGAAATGTCTGTTTATCTGTGCAGGTACTTGTTAGAAAGTGCTAGGTATATTTTACAAATTCAAAAAGATAACGGTAAGGAACATTCCGGGCAACGTCAACACTAAATTCATTAAAATCGGTCAACTCTATCAAAACTTATAGTAATTTGAATGACGCACGGCTACTTTAGTATGAAAGAAGAGTTTGCAAATAAATTCGTTAAAGTCTTATTCGAGAACAAAAAAATTATGTATTGATTGAAATTTAACAAAATGACATAATATAAAATATATGTATAGTAAATAAATAATAAATATCTAAGCCATAGTAAATGTCTATTAGTAAATGTATGTATAATATTATTTTAATATTTTATACAATTGCATTTTAACCTTTGAATTAATGAGTCATTTTATGAAAGTAGTGACTGAATTTCAATCATTTTACCAATAGGTAAATATGGCGGGGAACAAAATATAATTTCATTATTATAAGGCGGTTCATGTTTTATTTATTTTTGTTAACACTTTGGTGACGAAATGTTAGGAATGGTCTATTTATTTCTGACGATGATTCATAGATGGCGCTAATTTATTAATATTTTTTAATAATTTGGAATGTTCCGAAATAATACTATGTAGGACTTCAGAATCTACTACACGACACATTACGACAGTTTTAAAATGTTTTGTCTGTTTATTAATTTGTTCGCCAATCACGAAATGTCTAAATTTCACACGAGCAAAGTCGCGGGCTACGGCTAGTATTAAATAAAGTTGATACAAAATATTTATTTTTTGAATCTACTAAATCATTGAATACTTTATATAATCATAATACAATAAACAATATAAACTGTTTTATAACTGTATTTAAGTTGCTGATGATACAATACAAAAGTATATTATTTCTATAAAACTAAATAAATAATTCTATCTTTTGATACTCATTGTTATTGTTTTGTTTATGAAATAACTAAATCACAAACAAAAAAATATTCAACTAAAAATAGTACATTTTTATTCCTTTTTCATTTTAAATGTCATAAAATGTTTGTTCGTGCAAATCAGTATGACGCTCGTACTAAATTCATGTATTCAACCGAAAGACATCTACTGCTGGACATATGTAGGTCTCCCCAAAATATCACCACGACAGCCGGCCTTCTGTCGCCCGGATGCAAAGGGTTGCAGCGATCTTGCGAGCAATGTGCTCAAACCCACTTAGCAATTCTTTGGACAATGTCGGTTACTTTGGTTCTTCTGCGGATCTCCTCATTATTAATTCTATCACGCAGTGAAACTCCAAGCATAGTTCTCTCCATTGCCCTTTGAGCAACTTTGAGCTTTCTTTTCTTATTAAGCTTATTATTCATTTAGATAAGGAATTGGTTGAAAAAGTACACTTTCATTGTATTAGTAAAATTTTTGATAACAAACTTGTCATGTGGATAACTATTCTATAATATAATGCGCCTGAACTTTTGATGAAAGCAAAAAACATGATGACGAGATTGCAAGTGTTTATATTTACTATAGCTTGTCTGGCTAATATACCATGTATCTTAAATTTGAAGATCTGTCGCCATATATGTAAAGCAAATTCCTTTACCATCTTATCGACCATATCACCACTTAAAGTTAGGTGAGACTGTCATAAAACACTGTCGCAAAAACGATATAAAATCAAATAAAACTGCTATCGGTTAAAAATGCGAACATACATAACATTTCTTCTGCAAAACCCGAAGACACTTAAAAATATCTTTCGATTCAAAATAAATTACAGGTAATAATAAATATAAATAAATAAATGTAGGTATATTTCCTACCAACAATGTTCAAAAATATTGGAAATCATAATGATTATTTGCCAATTACTTTTGTCTTAGCATAATTATGGCTACTTAAATTTTCGCATGTGGCAAATGAGTGTACTCACGTTGTGTGCACACTTATACACTCATGTGTACAAGGTTTTTAAAATATAGCAACAGCGTGATAGAATTGAATTGAATTGAATATCTAAATTTAAAATTTTACAGTAGTATTATCACATGAAGTTTAAATGAACTGTGATAATATTCGCAAGGTCAGCGTCTGTGAGATAAGATTCGCGATAGACTTGTTTAAATTATAGGTACTCATTTTATTAATTACTATCATTTTAAATATGATAGACACTCTATCAATTATCACTTAAACAGTTGGCAACATATAAATATATTTAGTATAATTACGTTGTTTTCCTGTTCAAGCTTAATACCTAATATTTGTTTCAAATCTTCAAAAAACGATAGCGTAACTTTTATCACAAATGATCTAATTATTTAAATAATTAATAACATTCTGATAAAGCGATAGGTAAGTAAAAGATTATTTTTTAACATTTATTTTTATTTTTTGTAATGTTGACCAGAAGGGCCTTTACAGCTTCACCGTGCCTTTGGGGATGAATCATACGATGTTTAGATCTTAGATCTACATGATCTATGATGTGTGTTGTATAGACAAAAAATCATTTCGTAATACATTGAGTCCACGTGACTCTATCAAAATTTCAAGTAAAATGTCAAATAAAATTATAATTAATTTAGTAAAATGTATTTTTAGAAGATATACAAGAGTCGTCTTGTCTCGATCAGAATGGTGGCCCTAAAGGTAATGGATGAAAGCAGACAGCATGCAGACAAGATTAGAATATTGAGATGGAAGTGCGCGGTAATAAGAATGAATAGGATTTGGAAATGTACTCCACATTAGAGGAAGTTTGAAAGTGGCGCCAGTGAAAAAGAAGGTAAGGAGCAGGCGTCTCTCTTGGTATGGACATGTAATGCACAGAGAGATGGAGTATGTTATTAGAAAGATAATATGCTGGAAGAGGAAGATATGTTGGGCCGATCCCAAATAAAAATGGATTAATGCCATGGAAATTATATTTTTATGTAATAATGCATTACATTAATTATGAATTAAAACGATGTTTTTAATTGTATTTAATAATCAATGAAACGACGATGACGCAGTTGGTAATGCGGCGGGACTCCGCGTCAATGGACGCGGGTTCGAACCCGTTTATTCAACTCGAAGATCAGACTGAGTTCAACAGTAAAGAAAAAAATCGTTAAGAAACCATAGCATGGTGGTAGCACAATTTCTAATATGTCCCCCCTTGTTAGTTCAAGTTTGAAAATAAGTCGCTAAATACCGTTAGGTGTGTTCTGCCAGGATCGCTTGAGGACCAGTAAATCTAGACTTAGTGGTAATACCATCCTGAACCACGTCATCACTTAACATCAGGTTAGATAGTGGCCAAAGCAGAGAGGCAGTTTATAAAAAAACTGTACTTATTTTTATTTTAACGCTAAATCGAAACAAATGAACAGTCATTTGTTTGCAAAGGTACATACCTGTCCTTTTTAATACCGAGTTCCTTTTCAACGAATGCTGACACTTCATTCGCAATCTCTTTGTTCTCTTTAACACCTAAATTTCCGATTGATTCCAGAGTAGCAACGGCGCCGGGACTCGTCGATTCCCCGCCGAACGATATAGGGCTGTCAGGTGTTACGACACAAATAAATTTCTGAAAAGAAAATTTAAATCCGCTTAAATTGTTTTAATTTATTTATACTTTTAGTTGTTTGTTTAAATTAAGGCTGTTGCGTTGTATTTAGTAGTAGAATACCTAAAGAAGTTAAGGAAGACTAATCAAAGTACCAGGTACCTGTATTGTACAAGGACTAATAGGATAATATCGTATGGAGCAGTCATGAGGAGAGATGAGAATTACGTCACTAGAAAAGTGTTAAGTTGGTTGGATATAGATGTAAAGGGAGATCAAAGAAGGTATGGATGCTTTATTGTCAAAAATGATATGTGTATAAAAGGTGTGTAAATAACGTTGAGATGACAAGCGACAGAGAAGAGTGGAAGAAGAGAACATGTTGTGAAGACTACTCATTGTAGGATAAGGTGAGGATAATGATGATCCTGATTGATCATCTATTTTTAATTCTTTAATATCTTTCATTATACTATATTACATTACACTTAATTGTAATATTTTACATGATGTAATTGTTTGTTGGAACTTACATTCTAAATTTGATCCAAAATCTTTGGTAGTAAGGTACTTTGATAAAACTAAACGAGATCAGTACGAATGTGTTCAAAACATTGATGATGCAATGTATTCAGATTGATTAAAATAATAAACTGTTTAAAATAAAGTATGCAGTACTCACTTCAGGCACCTTCTTGACTGTCTTCGATAAAACCGGTATAATTTTATTGACAAAATCTACCGGGATTTTCGTTTTCGGTAAATTAGTGACTATCTTTAAGCAAGGCATCTTGTTACTATACGACTGAGAGAACACGAATGATAAAGTATTTTGTGTAATGCTTATGACTGTTTTATCGGACTTATAATACTTTTCTTATCTATGAAGTGTCATGTGTCATTGTAAAGGTGTTTACTAACTTCATGTAGAGATCATTACAATTTCATTTTGTTTACATTCGTCATTATTATGACTAGCATTTTTTTTATCGGATCGAGCATATTCATTTGAGAACCGATTTTATTTATAGTGATAATTTCGCCCGTGTTCCATATAGTCTCATATGTAGTCAGAGTAATATCGAGTTTCGTGATATCGATTTTTCGAAAAATAGATGTAGCCTAACTATGGTGATTAACTTCAGCTATTTACTAGAAATAGTTCCATCAAAATCGGTACAGCAGTGCCAGAGTAGAGCCGGAACAAACAGGAAAGATATACAACAAAAAATTAAAATTGTATTTATGATATAAGTATCGTACTCGTACATGTGTTTAGTAAAAAGATATTATTTTGATTTACAAACAGACACTTTCAATTATTCAGATAAAGATTAAACAGTTTTGTATTATTTTAAAACTTTCTGCTATTTAAATAGATTCAAGAATGACTGCGTGGTAGTCCGGTCGTACATTTACGTGAATCGATTTGATAGTAACATAGCGAAGAAAAATCTTGTGGTGGTAGTAGTTAGTTTAACGTAGTCAAATTTATAATCTGTTGTCAAGCAATTTTAGCTGTTTCGGCAGCATCGTTTGAAAAGCGGCTGCACGAGGTTTATTTTATAGTGTATTGCCAGATTTAATTAAAATATCACAGTAGGAGCATACCGTAAAATAAATGATAAACCAATAAAAAGTCGTATTTATTGTTTCAAGAATAAAATTAACGAAGTTAATATTCATGTTAAATGATTCATGCAATGTCTGAAGACTTTTATTTTATTGTTGACGAAATATAACTTTGTAGTAGGTACTTGATTACAATAGTAGTGTTCCCGCGGTTACAAAAGAATGAAAGTTAATTACACGGTAGCAGATAAGATGTGTATTTTATTTATTTTACAATACCCAGTGATGATTTACAATCAGTATGAAAAAGGCCGTACGATATTGACAGATATTTTTTTATGTTTAAGTTTTCAAATATAAATTATTTACAATTGCTACCATAATGTAGTTATTCTAGGCCGTCACGTATGATTCGAATAAGACTATCAGGCACTTTCTAGTCCTAGAACTGCCTCATTTTATGTAACCGTGGATTTATTATGGTGCTAACATCTTGTAGCTATGGGAGATTCTAAGGTACCTAAAACTGTTTTCTATGTTTTAAAATGCCATCTTCCCGGGTGCAACATCCCATGCGATAGTTGGAGATGACTCACAAAACAGAGACGACATTGACGCAAACCTATTGAGAAGACTATTAAATAATGCGAAAGCGAAATAATGCGATTGCATTATGTGAATTCGAAAGGGGATTATTTTTCAAACCCCTCCGAAGCTTTTCTATAGCTACCCTGTGCGTACTGCAATAGACATTTTAAAATCAGATTTTGCCACCCATCTACGAGCTTATAATCGCATCTAGCTAGCTTTCGCTCTTGATATATTCGTCAAAGAGAATATAAATGTATTGTAATGACTTTGACTATTAATTTGATGGGATCAAAATCACTAAAATATATTTAAAACATAAATTATTAGGGTTAAATGTATGTTTTACTCAAATTGTGTTGTTTGATATAGTTATTTTTTCAAACTGACTCCCTTGAAAATTGTCCCTCGTATAGTCTATGTTCCTGTACACAGAATGTACTTCAATATATATTAGCTGGTGAATGTCATTTATAAGGCTTGAGTTTAATCTAGCGTTCATACTCTCGGAAAAATGATTAAAGTAATAATCTTCTATTCTGATATTAGATTCTCATCTGATGTAAAATGTGCAATGCGGCCTTATTAGGTTTCATTTATATAGAACTACTGCCATAAAGAAATATTATATAATATTTTGTATATAGTTAGTTAATAGTCTGATAGATCCGTTCGTAATCAAAATGGTGTTGATATTATATTTTCAATCGTCGAATAAAGGTCACGAACACGAAACCTCTTTGTTTTATCATGTCGTGTTTATAAAAGAAGTAGTAGTGTCATTGGATTGCCGATTGAAGAGAGTTTCAATGCAATGATGAATATGAGCTTAGGGTGAAAGGAAGTATTGTGATGTAATCGTAGTGTGGTGTTAGATATTTTAATGCCTAACATGCTAGACATCACCGTGCTATTGAAAATTTGTCGTCCAGCGTTTATAGAAAGTATCACTTGGGAGTCAATTCCTCTTCGATTACTTCGTTGGTATTGTGGTCGAATGAGAAACCTTTACAGTTTAAGAAATGGCACCTGGCCGATCGTATATTGCTTGGTTCTTTAAAACTATGTGGTCGTGTTGAGTAATATTCATTGTTGTACAAGTAATATGGATTTCAGTACATTAAAAGTACCACAAAATGTAACTTACAAATTTTACATAAAAATCATTAGCCGAATTATTTATGTGCCATATATTTATTCAGTGGTCAAGTTTATATTAAAATATTGTTTATAAATACATATTGATCATAAACTGAGAAAGGAGAGTTTTACGTAAATGTAATATAATTATTTTATTATATTCGATACAGCCGTTTCCAAAATAATATAGTACTTTAAGTTTTGATAAAGGACAGTTGAAAAGTAATAATCTATTAGCAACCGATGTAGACATTTTTCAATTATCTAATTCCAACGTCAAAATAAAAAACAACGTCTCTCTTATATGCGGTTTCCTTTGTTCTTTTTATACAAATTTTAATAACATGCGCTTCAAAAGCACTAGTATGAATGGAGCGGGCTCGATAAAAGTAAAAAAGACCTAAATTACATTAGAATTAAATTACATAGAGAACAAAACCATTATCTACCTAGCAATACTCCAGAGTAACAACATTATATCTCAAGATAAATATCAAGGTAATAGTACAGTAAAACCAAAACTGGAGCGATTATTGAGTAGTACGATTTACCAGAGTCATGCTGACCCGAATAAATGAAGCGATGATGGCGCAGTGGATAGTGCGGCCGGATTCAGCATCAATGGACGCAGGTTCAAACCCTGATCGGCCTGAACTTTCGGTGAAGGAACACATCGTGAGGATACCATAGCATGGTGGTAGCGCCTGGGTAGCTACCACCCTCAAGTTCGAAAACCTATCGCCAAATACCAATAGGTATGTTCAGACGGCATCACTTGAGAACTAGTATCTAGGCTTAGTGCGTTTACCATCCTGGACCACATCGTCACTTAACATCAGATGAAATTGTGGTCAAAGCACTGAGTCTATACCGTGTAAAAAAAAAGTTACGTGTTAGCGGGGATGGTTGAAAAAGTCTCCAATGATACCTTACTTGGTCTAAACCAGGGATTCCCAAACGATTTAAGCCAAGTGCCCTTTTCCAAACTGAACATCAGGCTCCATAACAAAATTACTTTAAAAATCCGACCTCTAGTTTTTTCTCTATTGATACAAATACAACAAACACAATTTAAAATTTTTGCGCTTGGTGAATTGAGAGTAATCTTAATATCATTTTGTGATCAAAATTTAACAAAATAATTAAACATAAAACTCAATAAATATCAAGTATAATTAATAATTTTTAATACAAATTGCGTATAAATACTTCAGTAGGTAATTATTTTTCGAAAAATACTTCCTACTAAATATTAGTCATTCTTGTAACAAGTTGGTACACGTAACACAACTTATACAGTATCTTGAAAGTTTCAAATAAGAACTTGCGTTAATTAATAGGGGTCGATTTTTAGTCCTCGTCGACCCTAAAATCAGTTTTCATTCATGTCGATTTCGATAAAAGTCGATTAAATCGATATTGACAACTTTGGAAATGCCTGGTCTAAACATATAAATCTGTCATTCTTAAAAACATCTTACTGTTAATACGCTTATACCACGCGAGTCTGACTCGATTTAAATGTATTTTTTTGCATTATCTCCCCAGGTTTAGTATATATTCTGATATTTTAATAAACATATGTATATCATAACGGTGCCGTTGATGCTACAAAATAACTTATTTGTTATATTATACATACAAAATCACACGTCACATGTTTAATTAACACTATGAGTTAACGTTGTGGTGTGGTAGAGTGTGTGTGACCAAGATAGAGAAAGGTATGCTTAGTTGGTTCGGGCATGTGGAGAGGATGAGTGATAGAACACTGACAAAACGAATTTATAAGTTGAGGGTGACTAGGCACGTAGTTAGGGTCGACCAAATCGAACACGTATTAAATAACGGCCAGGTCCGTCCGTCGAAAAAACCGTCGAGCATGTATGAAAGCGCACATGAAAGTAGAAGAAGGAAAAGAGGTATGTCAAAATCGTAGCAACAGGAAGGATGTAATCTCTGTCAGCCTCACGGAATAAAAGCGTGATACTATGTATGTGTGTATACTTTATAATTCATAGCACTGTTCGTTTGTTCGCTTTTAGATAACTTCCAGATCTCTTTTTGTTATTCGTTTGGATATCCTATGCAAAGTGATCGTTTGGGCCGATACGTGCTCCCTCTTTTTTGATCCTAGAGGAATTTAAGGGATGTATAAAGCAACTGATAAAAATTAATGAATAGAAAGTGTTGCATACGAGTATAAACGCTATATATATATCATATTTAGATTATGAATAATATATTATTCGTGATATATCACGAAAGCAACATTTATAGTAATTTCTCTATAAAATTTAGGAATTATAAATTCATGAAACCTATAGTTGACAATTTATTATTAGCAAATGATTAGCTTTGTATACCTGAGGTTTTGGGTCCAGAGATAATATATTATTTATTAATCATAGGAGTAAGTAATATGCAATAGCGAAGTATTCTTTAGCATTTTACAAATACATTCGATGAATGAAGTCGTACAGATAATAAATATGACCTTGAAAAATAAGCGACAATTATTGATAAATTTGTAAACATTTCTAAAAAGAGAAAATGAATAACAACATACAACAATCGTCTACGTTTATTAAAAGAAATCTTAAAGTTGCCCCAAGCAGCTAAGTTAGTATTTCTTTTCACTTCCTCATACCTGTTTCTCACAATTCATTTTGTGATCATAGATTAGTTACTATAGAGATGGCATTTAGCAAACGGTAGTAGGAAGACACCACGTCACGCTGGGTGACGTTTTTGTATAAGTTTGGTAACGCCTCATATGGACGAGCACTTTTGATGTGCCATATAATCTTACAAACCTCTAATTCACTCTTAGCGGTCAAATTTTGAAAAATCCAGATACATTTATTTCTAATCATAAGTACGCAAATTAAATGTCATGCTTCCTAGATTGAAAATGACGGACTTTTATCCCTTACTCTACACACTTAGAGACGATATTTTCAGAAATCCTTTCTTAGATAATGTTTACATCATAAAAGGCATCTATTCAAGTTCATAGGCCTAGCAGCTTAGGCTCTGTGTTGAAGAATCAGTCAGGTGAAACAATTGTTTATACCTAATTACGATTACGAATTTTCCATACAAACTTACAGCCCTTAACTTATCCTCTTAGGGTAAATTTTTGAAAAACGCCAATACACGTGTTCAATTATTTTTAATAATAAGCAAGTATATGAAATTTTATGGATTTTACTTCAAAAATGACGAACTTCCAATATAAAATTACAACCCCTCATTCACCCATGTGTAGGAAATTTTTTGAAAAACCCCGATACATATGTACATTTATTTCTAATGAGATGTGGGATTAGTTCTTTTAGAATGATTTCGTAACTTGTTTTAAAATAGCGATTGTATTGTATTTTATGTTGTTCCTAAAGCAGTGGGCGTCTGGTATTAGTTGAAGTTTTTCTATAATTTTGTATTTTATAACGCCTATTATAAACTTGGGCCAAATAGTTGAGTAAGTTGAAAAATAAACAAAATATTTATTTTTCAAGATCAATTAAATAACCACATAGTAAAGTAATTTCATAATAACTACACTAAATAGACTTGTATCTCTGTGTGACATACTCTATGACAAGTTCATGTGAATGGAACGTACTTGAACTTCCATAATTGTTTTATGTAACTAATCTCTTCCCCCTTTTAACAATAGCTAGAAAGTTGTTTATTGTTATCGTTTTTTTATTGTGTGTATGTTAATTAATCTACCTATTTGCCTACATACTGGAATCAAAACCTTCAATAAAATATATTAACCTTCAATCAAAAACGTTTCAATTTAATTCTATTTGTGAAATTTTATATTGCCGACCAATAAAAACATATAAAACAAAAAAAAAGAATGTGTCTTAATTTATTTTCGTATCTGCGAGTCATATTGCATATAGTTTGTAAGAGAAATGTTCAAACACCTAATAGAATATTATAATTTGCATATAAAATTCACCGAGCACGTTCGAATTGCTAACAGACGAACACAGTCAAAATAATATTACGTAAAACAGCGCATCTTTACAATGTCTCAATTAATTGTATAATTGCGAGTGTTTCATGTGAAATCAGTTAATTGTCGTGTTTGTGGTAATAATTGTTAGGTAAAACATATGGTTAATTAGGCGCTCGTTTTCTTTTTGAATCGGTACAGATAAATTATTGCATTTACTCGATGGCATGTTGTAAGTTACAGCAACGACTCCTGGGCAATTGACAAAAAAAAATTAATTAGCGAGCATGTATTATTATTTTTGAACGGTTGGTAAATTAGTATGAAAGTGAAACACGAACAATAATTAAAAAGAAATTCCTTGATTGTTTAATCTTCCAGTGTGTTAATAAAAATAATACTCAGGTAGTGTAACAAAAATAAATAAACCTTTTCTTTTTATGATTTACTAGCAGTTTGCCTGCGGCTGCGCCCTCGTTTCATATATTCTTCACTGCGTTTTAATTTTTTTATACGGAACCCAAATTATTTTCCTAAAAAAAAAAATGGACTAACATAAAGTAAAAATATTTCACATACATTGTAACACTTCTCCGTCAAACTGTACATTGAATCGGATTTTTTTCAATTTTTTACAAGAATTATATTTTTACGCGAAACCCTAATTATTTAAAATTATTCAAAGTACCCTTAGCTACCCGGAGTAACTTCAGCTATCTACCAAAAAAAGTCCCGTAGATATCGGTCCTGACGTTCCGGAGATTACCCATTACAAACAAACAGACAGATTGAGAAAACATTTTAAAAACTGTCTTTTTGGTATAGGCATCGGATACACAATCATGTCTATTTAGTAAAAAATAATAATTTTGACATTAAAAACAGACACTTCAATTTTTATTTATTAGTATAGATATCCAACAAGATAATTCTAAAGGCGCTGGCAAGTAATGGCTTCCAAGTAATGATTCTGGAATATAGGTATATAGGTTTGAATGAACTTTCGGCTTGAGGATCGTTGCTAGACAGGCTGGAATTAGAGAATGGCCTACCTACACTTCTGGTGAACCTTCTTTACCTATCTAAAATTTACTCTCTCACACTTAAATCTGTCAGCCTTAAGTTCCTACAGTATTACTTGGGAACCGGTTCCTACAATTTCAGATCATTTTTTGGATAAATATTTTACAATCTTTAAATGTTACTGACTGATATAATTTCTCGAGAACTGTATATTACATTTAAAAAACTAGGCACCCATGGGGACTGCCGACAGAAGAGAAAACTTTGAAAAAGACTGTTTTTTGCTCTTGTTAAATTATATTTTAGATGTGGCAACACAAAAGGTCTCTTTTGTGTATCTTAAAAGGAATCTGCCATCATACTTAACATTCGTTTTGATTAGAGATAAATAATAAAACTCTGGCAAATGCTTCTGCGACGACAAATTATAAAACTTTCCATGGAAAATTCCATGTCGTTGACAGCAGGTTGACAGCTAATGTCACATTCCATTAGTAACGCGAATCTATAAATGTTTCCTCTACCGAGAATTGCTCAACGCCGCTAAAAAAGTTTTCGCTTCAAAAAACAAAGCCTTAAAACTAGACGTCGACCGAAGCACTTCATTTGAAATAAAAACAAAAACCTGCTTTTATAACATTTCGACTAACCACTTCCAAAACAACGTTTGTTTACCTCAAAACAATGTAATCACGTGGCTGGAAATGTACTGAGCCAATGAAATTGTTTAGCTAACTACTATAAGAAGGGTTTAAATCACGTTGCGTTTGTATCACCACACTTATTTCGTTATTAAGAGTAAGTAGAAAGGTATTATACGTTTTTTTACACGGTGTAGCTTTGACGGCTCAGTGCTTTGACACACCTGTTGATATTTGGCGACAGGTTTTTTAACTTGAGGGTGGTTGAAATAAGGCATTACTACAAAATGCTGTGGTTTCTTCATGATGTTTTTTTTCACTCAAAGCTCAGGCTGATTTTAGAGTTGAATAGGTGGGTGCTCATTGACGCGGAATCCGGCCACACTACCCCCTGCACCATCTTCGCTTTTATATTTCATGCGAGGTGACAGTTTTATTTTATTTAAATTTTGATAGTCAGCCTTTTGAAATGTAACTTCTGATGACATCAAGATCTGGATTATTAAAAGAGGAAAGAAGTACAGGCTGTAGTGAGAGAGAAAGAGACAAAAATAATAAACACGCTATACTTTTTGACTGTAGAATTATTATTTTCTCCTCTATGTGCGATATTTGTTCCTAAGGTAGCGCATTATGCGCATAACTGTATTTTAGACAGCAGCCACACATATTTTTAGCTCTTTCTGATATTTCTACTATAATAATATTTTTTTTTAGTGAGCTAGTCACCTTTTTGCGGCTGAGTGCCTTCAGCACTCGCCCCCAAAGTTCGGTGAAGCTGTAAAGGCCCTTCCGGTCACCAGCATTAGCTAGGTCAAAAAAAAAAAAAAAAAAATTTATGGTATTTAACATTATTATGGAAAAAGATAAGTTTGTCAAGTCTTTCAACACATAGATCCATAATGAAAAAATTATATACAAATATTCGAAACTAGAACAAAAAGTAATTAGTTACATTATTATATAACCACTGTTAATAATATTTAGCTGTCCTGGTTAGCTTCGTACTGCTTCAAAATCAATACATGTTGTGGTTATTAGGTGAAATAAACTAAATTTAGTTTTTTCTGCCAATTCACGAGTAAAATTATCGAGTCCAAGAGACGAACAAAAAAAGACATCAGAAAAGTCAATTGTTATTGAGATATTATTCTGTTATTTGGAGACAAACAAGAAAAAATCTTCTTCGATTTCTTGAGTTTTAAATGGTGTAACTATTCCGTGTTTTATAATATATAACGTCTAAAGGTTATGTTAAATCAGTAAGGAAGCAGTGCAACGCAGCACCGTCGCGTGTCGAGACAAACTTTTGGGAAAAAAAAAAATCATCTGAACAATAGTATTGTGTAATTTATTCAGGCCTTGGTACGTATGAGTGATTCATTGTAAGGAAATATTTTCTTTTACGCAAAGTTGACTATTGAATTATTTTTCGAAACAATTTATATGTACATTGCGTTGTCTGTCAATCTGTGTCGATCATCTTAATAAGTAAGCTTAAGTATATAAAGGTATTTAAAGACTTAAAAGCAGATAAATATATTTTCTAATATAGAATTTGAAAAAAGTTTTTGTTGTCAATCGTATAAGGAAAATGTAAAAACAGTCAGATGTGAACAAAGAGCTTAATCAAACCTGAGTTACACATCTTGGTAAACTAAGAACCGTTCTAGTGATATTTGTTTAATAGTATCAGCTAATTAATGGACTTAGAAAAAAATCAACAAGACCAGTGAATCTGTAGATGCCCTTCAAGTTACCAATATAAATAATAAAAATTAAGCATATAAGTAGATGTCGACTATTAAAAATTTAATTAAAAGTTTATTTGCTTTAAATACGCTATTTACAAGCAATGTCAAACGCAGTACAAAACTAAAGTTAGGTGCAAGTTGAAATGTTTCGTATGTCGACAGCATTTCGTTAATTACAACCTACAAATCTGAACGTACGAAACTTTAACAATAATGCAACACAAAGTCAAAGGTGGAGCGAGATGCGCTCGTAGTGCAAACCTTTAGCTAATTAATGTCAAGTCTACGTATTCGAAGTCTAATCTATCAAAGTAACAAATAGAAACTGTTTTGAGTCAAATGGATAAAGAGATTCCTCCATTAGTTTCTCGCAGAATCGAAGTGCCTTACACTTAGGGCTTGTAATATTCGTTCAATATTAATATTCGAATAGTACCAAACTTATCATTCGAAATATTCGAATAATATGTATTTCTCGAATAATCAAGGAAACACAGTGTTTTAGCTAAATGAATAACATAATCAGACGTATATCAAAACGGTAATGGGTAAATATAGAAGATAATTTGGTTTTATTTTGTTCTGCGATTTTGGTGCTCTGTGCTCCAGTGCTCTGTCAATAACACTTGCGGGAGTGCCCTAACCGGTCAGTTGCAACTTTCGTTACCTGGGGTTACTGATATAAAGTGACAGAGAAATCGACCGAGAGATAAGGTGGAAAATCAACTTAGGTTGGATGGTTTCTCAACCACTGCATGCAGCAGAGATGAGAATGTTGAGATAGATATGTGGCGTAACAAAAATGGCATATCAGCATAGAAAAGCTGAAAAGGAATCGTTTGTCTTGTTTGGACATGTTTTAATAAGACACGAAATGCATGTGACGAAAGACTTGATGACTATGAAAGTGGAGGGGGAGAGGACGCCCAAAGAATAGATGGATGGAATGTGTAATGGAAGATATGAAGACATGAAAAATATAGCTGGCAGAGACGTATGGAAGAAAAAGACATACTGAGCTTCATAAAGAAGAAGAAAACATACTAAGACATATTTAACAAATAACGTTCAAAAGTAGAGCGCTTTATAAATTAGTGTATGAGAATACTGATATTAACGAAAGTCTGTTGTCTTATGCAATCTGATATCTTATCAATACCTTTGCTAATTCCGGTTTAGAATAATTTAAATACACCAATTAAATGTATTTGTAATTAGTATTCGAAAAATTTGAAAACTAAATTTAATGACATTCGAATAGTTAAATACTTCGAATATTCGAATAAAATTAATATTCGAATACCGAGCCCTACTCACACTATAACAAAGCACTTTGACCTGCACAGAACAAATAATCCCTTAAACAATTCAAACGCTAATGAAGTGATTTTAATGTTTAATGAATGACAAAGTAACAAGATTGCTAACAACTTTCATTCGTTATTTTATATCAATACGATTCCTTATCATGGACTTGGTAGCCAAATCTATCACAAGTTCCATACTGGCTTGCAACATAATGCCTTTCATCTAGAATGCCTATCGCGTGTTTACGTGATCTAAAATTGAATTGGGTTCAGTTGGGCAGTATACCCTCGAACATAATAAAATTGAGGAAACTTGCTTTTGGACACAATGTATCGCAGTTCTTATTAATGTCTTGTAATGTATTGATTATTTTCCTCGAATAACATAATACACTAATGAGAGAATATTAGCGTAGTTTACAATAAGTCCATTTGATTGTTAATATTTTATATGCCAGATTAGATGTCTCTAGAATTCCTTATAATTAAATATTTACAAAACGCAACCCACTTCCTATGAGTAGTAGCGATCATCATACACGAACAGTATCGTACGCTATTAGATTAATTTTGGCTTCAAGTCTATAATCATGTGTACTGGAAAACATTTTTGTAAACTTAACATTGGGTTCGAGCAAAATTTTTACAGTTCAGTGACAATAGTGAATATAAAAAGGCAATGCACTCTTTAAAGGTATTATAATGCCTGACACGATCAGCAACACAGCAACAGCTACAGTTATAATTCAGAATTTCCCATAAAATTACTTCATACGCTAATGTCAAAATATGTGTTCGCCGCTTAAATGATCTGTAACATGGATTTCAGTCAAACTCTATTTAGTTTGTCGGCGTTGAGTTCATGTCATTTAATACTAACGTGCCACCTGTTAAAACACTGTTGAATCAGATCAAACGGATTAGTTTGTGGTATGTCAGCGTCTGCAATGTGATTAGCTGCTTTGTGAGGGACGTTGTTACAGAGCTCGCCTATCTGGCGATTATTAAAGATTAAGAGATGTCTCTCATCATACCAACGATCATATTCTGACAGTTTCGATATTGTTCTAAATCCTCTTTCCAAATATAGCGAATTATCATTGAATGTTGGCCTTTTTTCTACATAACATTATTAATATAATACTATAGATAAATCGTATGAATTGATTATTTAATTAAATATTCATACATGTGAGCTGAGCCAAAGACCGGACTTTTCTCTTCTAACTGGGGGAACAGCTTGGTATCAGCTGCCCCTCCCTTCTCCATCCGCTGACCAAAGTGCCCCCATTCCTCTCCTCTTTGCATTCTTGTTTTTCGACAAGAAGTCAAGAAGAACAAGAATTAGGGTGCCCCGACCAGCTGAGAGAAGCAATGCCTCCCGCCTTTCTGCAACTAGAGGAGCGAGAAAAAGGGTGGGGTGTACCTCCTCCCGTCCTCCACCTCTCGCTCCGGCGGCCTTCTATCGCCCCTCACTGTGGTCTTTTGCAACCTATTTAAGAGCATTTAGTAGTCAGCTTCTTAATATGATTCAGAATTTAAGCCAGGAAACTGCGTATAACTTTACTCGAACAGCACGGTAATTTTTTGGTAAAACTCTCTTATATTATAGAGCACGTAAAAGAAATTAAACCTTTATAATTTGCAAACGTATGGTGTCAATTAACTGATAAAACTTATAGGATGTTCGGAAGCGCAGCAGGATGAAGACAAGGTTTCGCAGTAGGTCAGTGGAACGAATCGGTTTATTTCATTGTAACTCTATATTAATATCACTGAATTTCTTATTACTTCTCTCGTTTGGGTAGTTATCTGAATTGATAATAAAATTACTCTTATTTATTTATTCTCTGCTTATAACTGATAATATAGGCTACTGATCCACAAAACTAAACATTCAGTTTAACTGCGGCTCATGATATTGCAATATAATATATCATTACATTATTATATAGAGTACCATAATTTGAAATGTTAGTATTATGGTAAGTAAGTTCTTTTCTTTTCTGATCTCCGCGGATAAGCTATTATAAGGGTTAATATACATAGGATTAGTTTTTTTGACAGACTTTGGTTGATATTATTCACTTTTTTTTGTTATTAACAGTCATGACACATTACTGACATTTTAAATAGATGTTAATAGTAATGAGTTTATTATAGATACATTTATCTATAACAAAAGCGGAAATAAAATAACAGAAAGAAACTTACATTTTAATATATATGTATATAGATAGTTAAGCTTTAACATAAACTGTCCCAAAATATAAAGAAGTATTTTTATGTATTCGTCTTTTTGCCATTATATTAAGTATTAATTGAAAAACAATATTTACGTTTACGTGATGGTTTTTACAGCTTTACCTAGATTTAGTGAGAAAGGAAAACTAAAATCGAGTCAGTTTTGGAGGAAGAAAAAGGGGAATACGAAGTGATGATTTCGCAGATTTAACATATATATAATCAGCCCGAGCTGCATTTGTCTCGTACATGATTTTTAACTCTTTCATTGGAACGTAACGCGATAACAACTTATTTATGAAATTCAAATTTCTTCATTTTTCTTGACGGAGGCGTTTTCTTTTAATGCGAAGTGTCGCTCTATTGAGTATCTTGTGCATGTATGGAATCGCTTCATTCGGGGATCAGTACGGGACCAAAGTTGTCCACCTATCCCCCGGCAGCGGTAACCGTGGCTTTGTGGATGTATGTACTTTGATCTTTGACTCCAGACGAGTGTACTTTTATTCCAGGTTTATGTCGATAAGTTTCGTTAAAAAATTATGAGGCCGAGCGAGGATGTAGTTGAAGCCAACGACCTACGACCTTTTCTTTTGAGAGTACTTTCAGTTATCAGTAGGAATTCAAATCTCTCTCGAATCCTAATCTTCGAACATTTTATACAGGTTACATTGATTAGTTATATGCGAGCTATTTAGAAAAATTAAGGAACACGGATGTCATCTGTCCCTACCAATATTGCTTTTGATACTTCATCCATCCAAGTCAGTTTCGCAAAATATGTTAATTTAATCTTTTTAAATATACATACATACAAAACATGTAATTAATTAAACATTGAAATATTATTAATAACTTGATGTCAGTTGATTTATTCACGTAATTATCGATAATATATTCCTTAATACCTTGCGAAATATTTACATTCCAACACAATATGTTATAAAATCATGAATTAATCTCTTGAAGTGTCTGTTTGTAACATCAAAATAAATTTTCACAAAATACAATATGAATATGTGTATATGGTAATTATATGATTTTTTTTTTTATAATTACTGTCTGTCTGTTTGTTCCGGTTAATCTGCAGAACGGTTGGACTTATTTTGACGGGACTTTTTCTGATAGATGGCTGAACTTACTCTGCATAACTTAGGCTTTTGTTTTTTGAAAATAATTAGTGTTACGGCATAAAAATTAAAACTCATGGAATTGTGAAAAAATACGATTTAAACATTATTTTCCAATGATTATTTTGAAACTATATTACGCAGTGAAGAATATATTAAACGCACACAATGTCACACATCAAGTAATTTATACAGTACTTAATTTATTATTGAAATATAATAAACAATTTGAATACAAGTGAAGAATATAAAATTAGTTCCAAACGAATTACGAGTTACAAATGACAAAGAATATTAGTTTTTAACAGTTAACACGTTAAACAAATTTTTTACGATTTTTTCCCAGCTTCTCTTTTTAATGGCTAAATATTTTGACTCCTTCAAACAAACGGTCTTAAAATAATAGTAATAAGACAATATTTCAATTAATGACGTTTAATGAAAAACGAACAAGTGTAATAAAAACATTTTTTTAAATTAACTAATTATTTTATAGTTAGGACTGACAGATTTACCGAAATTTTGGTGAACAAAATTATGTATGTAATTAGATGTATTCAGAGAATGTCAGTTGAGAATACTTCTAGCTGTTTTTGCTATTTTGTTCAAATCTCCCATTTGGTCAGACTTGTGATACAGTTATGTAGTTAGTAATTTTTTTAATTATTTACTCGTTGTGTAAATCGTAATTTTCCTTTTATTTTGAGTTTCTATTATAATTATTTTATTTCATACTATCTGTGCCCGCGACTTTATCCGAATAGTGTCTTTGGGTTGCATTTTAAATTATTTAGACTAATTATTTTACAAATAAGATACATACGTATGGATACTTTATTATTTAAGTATATAAGTACACAAGGTATAAAGTATTAATATGAGTTTATCTAAGTAAATTTTTATAAACTACGTTTTTTGTTTTCCCATCTTTTGCCATCGGTATTCGAGTAATCAGTATTCAGTTTTGTATCTTGACGCATACTTATGAAACGGTCACATACCTCTTACATATTTCCGTACAAACCTTCATCATTTATTCCCTATTGTTATTTTAAACCCTTGAGGGTAAAACTTTTACAAACTTTGAATGCCATATTTATTCATATCGAATCAACAGCCTAAAAAATAAATTTCAAGCTTCTAGCTCTAAAAATGACGATACTTCCATACAACTTTTCATCCTCCCTTTCAACCCCTTGCAACCCTTTTTCTGAGGCACCTGAGCTGAATCTATGCATCGTGCCATTCTTGCCATAATAGGCCTGAATGCTATGCTAGACCTAAATACCGAAAATGCTATATATTTCATTCCTTTATATCAAACCATTCAAGAAGCGCACACTATGTTATATAATTATTACCTACTTTAATTAAATTGATTATGATCAATTATTGAAAACATATATATTTACCAAAATAAAAACTGGCCTATATATAATATACCTATCTAATGTTTAAAGAATTTTCATAATTGGATCAGTAGTACCTGAGATTACCCCGGAAATCCAAACTCACAAACTTTACTTTAACACTTAATAAAAATTCGCAGAAATATTTTCAAATACATATAGAAAGTCGAAAACGAAGAGCGGCAAAGTCGCATGCTACGAACCGTGAGCTGGCAACGTGGCTATTATAACTTAGCTCATTAGAGAAATTATGGAATAGCGCCATCTAATTATTGTTTACGCATTATTAAGATACTGACGTCATTATAGATAGATTTCTATTCAATTTGAAACACTTACTGACTGACACCCTTTGTTTTAATAGGTAATAATTTTTCGTATTGCGATTATTTTCATGGGTATTATCGGGCTAGTATATTATATAGTCTTTGATAATATATAAGTAAACATTTTATACAATAAATGTAATAACATATTAGTAACAGTCTCGTATAATTTTACACCTATTTTTCAACTTTTCGACTGGTTTTTATTATTGTTGAAGTGAAGTTTCTTTACTCATTGGTGGGTTGAAACTCGATGAAACGGAAATGCTTCATGTCAAAGGGACAAACATATCCATCTTTTTAAACTAAAAACTATTTTTAAAATAAAACTAAAGTTTATTTGAAACGAGGGAGCAGCCGCGGGCACACAGCTAGTTTCTAAATAAAAACCTACGTAGCGCAGTGAGTAGTAAACATGTTTTTTGTCCTCATATTTTTACATTATATTGGTTTATGGGCTGCAGTCAGAATTGTTACCTCATGGTTATTACAGTGCATTACAGACATGTACCCGTTTGTTCTCACACATTATATCACTTATTGCTTTTGTTATTAGAGTCAGTTTTATTTGTTTATATCTATTTTCTTCCTATATTTAATATATGTGTTAAATGAAAAACAAATAAACTCGTTTGCTTTTTCCTTCGGATTTTTAAATGTTTGTTTTTCCACTATTTACCTACTCATAAATCAATAAAAACATTGATTTTGATATGATGTAACTTTTGGCGGCATAATAATGCCTAGGCGCCGTATTATTCAAATCACGCAGTTTAACAATCTAATTTAACGCGTAACGTAAACATTCTAATGAATATTCTATAGGACCACACGCGGACGGTTGTCGTTCACGTGACACTTTAGAAAATTTAAATCCAGAGTGATCTTGGTGTTTCTAGGTTAGGAAACTAGATCATAATGAAGTAATGAGACCAGGAACAGTGACTGCATCATATGCAAGATCATTTTCTCTCTGTAAAATATAATGATACTGAAATTGGCTATTTTGATAAGTTTTCACTCCCTCGTAAGAACTAGAGATATTATTGATCCGGAAATGGAATTTGATATTTACATTGTAATTTCGAGGGTAATATGTACAAATATCAATATGTACAAACAGTGAGTTTTCTATAATATCATATTTGCAGGAATTTTTTATGAAAACGTTATAAAAATATGATATTATAATATTAAAAAAATCTTAGTATATCAAATATAACAACAATATTTATTACTGCCATCAAATTTCAAACATAAATTCTACACTAATTTAATTATCTTTCTATAAATACGTAAACATTTTTTATAAAATATTAAAACTATCAAATTTTGTGTTTCGAATGACATTCAATGAGTTTAGATAATATTACGTAATATTAATTATATTTACGTTTAAATTGTGCGTGAATTAGTTGAGTGAGGAATATAATTTAATTGATTTAGCTACTTGAAGAATTTCAATAAAAATGTAAAGGTTTCATTAATCACAATTATTGATCTGAACTGTTTTCAATAGTCCGTTTTAAATAATAAAAAAAATGAACGATGACATCACATCAGATCACGTCACAAAGGCAACGTATTGTACTTTACTTGTTTCCCTCTAAAATAATCTTGTTTTGTCAATAAATCGTTCAGAGGTTAAACGATATATATTTATTTACTCTAAAACATGTCTTAATAAGTAAACTTATATTTATAATGTGTAAAATAGAGATGTTTATCATGTCGCAAGACATAAGAACCTGAGTTTCCAAATGACCGCGCTGCATGCATCTTCTGTTAGGCAATCACATACTAAAGTACGCAAACATAGATTTTTTATTAGCGAAGGTTGCTTTTAAAATTCGAAAGATGTTTATAATTGCTGCTTAAAAATGTCACTTGATTATACAGCGATCGGTTATACAAAGTGGCATCCTTCGGCTTTTACATGTTAGACTATTTCGTAATATTTACATATATTAAACATAAAATTAATTGTGAAGAAGACGTCACTTGTACGCACTTCGATAGCGTACGTTGATGCAGCTTTTGTTTGTTTTGCGAAGTGAAGAGTATCGTTTATAACTACCATTAATATACAAAGCGTTGCAAACAATTTGTGACAGAACTCGGATATCTCGGCCTCCTCCGGTCCTCGTTTCTTTCATTTATTTTTGAAGCTATATCCAATCCGCTTATTTAATAATTAATTTAATTACTAGTAATAAATAAGTAGCTTTTATTGAAGAGTTATGTTTTATAATTTAATGGCTTACTAATGACTAGAACATAATTTGAGCTATAAAAAAGTAAAACAACAGAAGCATTTCAATGGTATTTTTAGAAAATTGTTTATATCTGTAGATACATACTACCGTGTTACTATCATGTTTTACTGTAACAAATACAGTTATATTATAATAATAAAAATTAGAATATTTTCAAAAAAAGTCTTGATTTCATAATAGTATTCACCTTCTTATTTAATAATCTTCTACTTACGTGTCTTACGTTTCTCACCATGATTATGAACACAAATCCATACCTAGCCATACCATGCCCTTTATTTACCTATAAATTAATAATAAAAAAATATTATATTAACCTGCATATGATACCATTAATAGTGGCCTACCTATATCCATGGACTTGGGAAGAAATTTTGAGTCGATGATGGCGCAGTGGGTAATGTGGCCGGATTCCGTGTCAATGGGGTTCGAGCCCTTGCTGTGCAACTCTAAAATCAACCTGAGCTTTCAGTTAAGGAAAACATCGTGGGAAATCATACCATGGTGGTAGATCATTTTCTAATAACGCCCACCTGGGTAGCTATCACCCTCAAATTAGGTAACTTGTCGCCAAATTCCAATAGGATGGTTCGGGAAGCTCTCTTGAGAACCAGTACCTCTAAGCTTAGTGTGTTTACTATCCTAGATCACATTGTCACTTAACATCAACTATGTCGTGTAAAAAGTCGTTAATGCGAGCGAAGCTGTAAGCCCAGCTAGTATATCATGCATTATAAACTCACACGGAATTTAGAATAATATATCTCTGTAAAAATGATTTCTAATTAGTATATTGGAAATGAAAACATTATTGAACATTTATATAAATTTTTTAGACCAATTTTCGAGAAATAATAGATATCAATTTACATGGGTATTAATACGTTATTCACTGAAAATGTATTTAAGGTTTTTGGCACGTGTCAAATATCAGACCAGGATGTTGAAATTTCAGTATGAAAATGCAAAATTATATTACAGTAGCTCATCCAATTATTAAATAAACGCTCAGAGGCCATGTTGGTGGATGAAAATTAATATAATTCATAAATGCACGACCACTACTACTGGCTTTGAAAGTATAACAAAGCGATCGTGTTAAATTATCAAGAGACTCGATTTGGATTATGATTACACTAAAGCATAATCCCTAGATATTATTATAAGTGTACATCTCCTTGTCTATATACAGATAGTTGGCTTATAGTTTGAGAACGACCGAACTGATTTATAACAATTTATTTTAATTTTTTGTTACTGATGAATATTTCTCCAGTCAGGTTTCTAGTTTTCCTAAATCATAAAACATTTAAGTGAATAACTTTCAAATATACAAATTGTTATATCCGAGCACTATACTTATTTTTTGATCCGATTTCGAAAATGTTTTGACCGTTAGAAAGGTATATTGTATATAGGCTACTTTTAATTTTGGTAAAAATATATTTTCTATAATTAATCACAACCGATGTATTTAAAGTCGGCAAAAATTCTATAAAATGGCGCGCACTGCCTGGCCTTTGGGCTTGAGTCACACTCGCCCAATCTGTCCTTCGGGGGTAGAACGGGGAGGTCAATGTTTTAGGTGTGGGGAGCAGGGCTATAAGGCCGTTGATTGTAGGGCTGAAGCGAGAGGTGACACTCATCACCACATGGGTAGTATGCTATGCAAGCCGGCATTTAGGCCTATTACGGCAAGAATGGCTGGGAGCATAGTTTCTGGTATTGTATGGCATAGTAATGACATAGATTGCATCTAGAGGGAAATATAGGCTGTCTATTAGAATATAATTATTTGAATTTCACCCGAGAAGAGTAGCGAGAACAGCTAGTCTATATATAATAGACAAAACATTTCAAGACACTTTTTTTCTCTTTTTATCTACTGTATTTTTATTATTGTTTATATATTTTTAGTAGCTCTTATCAATATAAATAGTTTTTAATCATTTAGTTTTTTTTTGCTTCTACTTTTCAATAATATTTTGCCAAACACTGTCTAAATAATGTGTTTGTGGATGGATGTTTTATTGTTGATATGTAATGCATTGGAAAATCCATAGTATAATATCATAATCATGAATGTTTGTAGATTTGTACCTTTAATAACTCTCAAATGTTTGGAATAATTTTAATTAATTCTCACATACGGGTACTTTTATTTTAATAAAATGAACTGTTTAACTCCAAACTAATCCGCCAGATTACACAAACTTTTCGTATACGTCCAACGAAGCGGATAACTAGAGCAAGATTGAAATAAATACAATAATAATACATAATAAGTTGTAGACAAGATTATACAGACACTTATTGTTCTATGCTAGTCCAGAAACATAAAACCTTTTCATTTATTTTACAAAATCATTAATTGCGGCCATGATGTGCCAACCTTTGAAGTAGGAAATTTATGTGCAAAAATATTTCGCGACTAACTTCGATTTTTATTATTGTGACCTCAAAATATGTAGATGGAAAAAATTATTTCGATATGATAGTATTTTTTTGTTTCTTTTTAGCAACATCGAATTTCTGATTTTGTTTCATAATATGTTTCAATAATCAAATATTACATTTGAATTATTATTTAATAGGCAACGTAAGAGATATTTAATTTCGTAAGTTTATTATACAACTAAATATAAGAAAATCTAAGAAATGAAGTGAGTGACATTTGGCTAACATTATAGGATTAGTGAAACAAAATATTACCATCTTTTTTTTATGCCTTACATTGGGGATATAATTAGCACAATAGGATTTCTTCTTCCTTTATCAGCTTTAATCTCAACATTTACACAACATTTTATACACATGTCAGTACCAGTACCTAGGCTTAGTGTGTTCACCACCCTGGACCACATCGTCACTTAACTTCAGGTAAGATTGTAGTCAAAGATCTGAACCTATATCGTGTAAAAAAAAATATTCTTGAAACACTCCATTTATACCCCCTTTGGTCTCTTTATATCACAACTTCTAATTTTACACCCCGGATCTCCCTTCATCAGCGGCTTGAGCCGTGCTTTGATCCCCAACTGGGGAGGCTCTTGCAGTCGCCGTCAGCGCGATATACTCACACTGCATGCACTAGAACTACACGCATCACACTACACGCACACACACACACTCTTGCTGCACTTCACACGCAGGTACATGGATGCATTAAAACCCCCAATAAAAGTCATTTAATTTTTGCTGAGTGGCTAAAGTTATGTGTGGACTATCGTTATCCTTACGATTCCCGGATTGAAAACGCTTTATGCTACTCATACTGATACTGTATTAGGTTCATAAACGTCACATTTGTTTTTGCTGCTTGTGTTATATTTTTTTCTATTATATAATATAATTTTTACATGCAGCTGAGATGCGAATGTTGAGATGGATGTGTGGGGTAACAAGAATGGACAGGATTAGGAATGAATATATTAGAGGAAGTTTGAAAGTGGCGCCAATAACAGACAAGTTAAGAGGCGGTCGTTTATCCTGGTATGGACATGTGATGCGCAGGGAGAAAGATAATGTTGTAAGAAAGGTATTGGATATGAATGTGGACGGTTACATGGGAAGGGGAAGACCAAAGAAAAGATGGATGGACTGTGTGAAAGATGATATGTTTAGAAAAGGAGTGAATGCGGAGATGACAACAAATAGAGAGGAATGGAAGAGGAAGACATGTTGCGCCGACCCCAAATAAAAATGGGAAAAGGGTAGGGAGATGATGATGATATAATACAATTTTTAAATGTATAGAGTTCATTCATTTAGATAGAAAGAAAAACAAATGAAAAGTAGCGGGAAATAACTTTTTCTAATTTGTTTATTTTTTTTTTTGAAATAAAACCTTTGTAATGTCATCAAAACCAGCCAGGTACAAATAGCATTCTCGCCTCGAGTCCCGGCGGTTCGTCCCTTTGGGTTAGGCTGGACAGTTAGTGCGTAAATGTATTCCCCTCGAAAAAAAAGTACAAATAGCACAGCTAAAGAGATTTTATTACAAGTTTATACATACTATATGCAAAAAGACTTTTCCCCCTACCTATTAGAAAAGTCTCGCGGTAGCGATTCCAAATATTTTACTGTCAAATATTGAACAAGTCAACTAATAAATTAAGTGTGAAAACCGTTGGTAACCCATTATTTTTATGGTGTTAAAACTTAAATTTGTCTAGTAAACATACTTTTAATGCTTCCACACTCGCCCTTGGCACCGTTAGGTCATTGGACGATTTGTTTATTCGTTCAAAGATTAATTTGCAGAAGTGTCGTTATTATATTAATTACTTTATTATATTTCAAATTTCTATTTTATTTAAACTGATGATTCCTTAACAATAATATCGATAGATTCTCATCTACTAGTGGTCGTCGTATTTCTTATACCGTACTTTATTTGACAAAGATTCGAATAGAAAATAATTTTGAGTGAAACCGAGAATTAGTTAGATAAGTGGTACACAAAAATGTATTTATAGCTAGCTGTGTGGCCGCGGTTACATCCGGGTTTCATATTTTCTTCACTGAGGTGATTTTTTTATACGGTACCTTTATGTTTTTTTAGTACTAAGATAAAGTAAAAGTATTTCTCATAAATTATAGTACTTGCCCGTAAAACTGCATTTAATAGAATTTTTTTCAAATTATTATAAGTTTTATTTTTTCGCGGAACCCTAATTATTTTCGAAAATTAAAAGTACCCTTACACGGAATAACTTCAGTTATCTACCAAAAAAATCCAGTCAAAATTGGTCCAGCCGTTTAGAATATTACACATTACAAACAGACAGAGAGACAGACAGACAAAAGTTTTAAAAATTGTATTTTTGGTATAGGTGTCGTACATTCATATCTATTTAGTAAAAAAAATAATTTAGACAGTACAAACAGATACTTCAATTTTATTTATTAGTGTAGATTCTACACTACGTGTACTTGTTGTTAAAACTTTCTTAAAAACCTGAACCAATTTCCATATATTTTTCTGTGTGTTACATTAAATCCCTAGTTTAGATTCTAGTTCGCTAATTAATTTAGGGACGAAAAACAGGTAAAAGTTTCCAACTGACAGTTATTTTGATACCAATCGGAATACTATTACGGAATACGGAATTTAAAGTTTGAAACTTTACTTTCTTACATACATACATAAGCTCACAGCTGTTATCCCCGAAGGGTTAAGCAGAGGTGAAATAGCGAACTACACCACCCGCATTACGCCGAGCTTAGTTCCGTCCCAGATGTGACAGGGGGCGAGCCTGTCGCCATATCGGTCACAAATTCCAGACTCCAGGATGATACTGAGTAGAAAACCCCAATATCACTTTACCCGACCCGGGGATCGAACCCGAGACCTCAGAACAACAGTCGTACTGTAATACAACTGCGCCACCGAGGCAGTTTCTTTTACTTACTTGAGTATTTAATTTTTTTGTTATTACTGTTGAAGATAAATTACATTTCTTCAAAAAATTCAAACATTTTTTTTACTATTTCTTAACTGACAAACTGATATTAGTATTGTTTTTCGAAAGTTCTAAAGAAAACTTTATCACATATTTATTCATAACTTAATGGTTCAAACAAAGACTTTATATAAGAAGTTTATTACCATTTCTTTATTCTGCTTGTTATTTAAAAATACAAGAATAATAGCATACAATGGCAGGAACTTTGTTCCTCCGGATGTTCATTGAAGTATCTAATGAAAGTATCTAAGTAATTAATGAATTTATTTCATAATTTGTACTAAAAAAAACTACACCCATTTATCACCAATACCCCGCGACTTGGCCCGCATATAACAGTTCCTAATTTTTAAAATGAATACTGCATCATATAGGTCTCATAAATAATCAAATGCTTAAGGTAAAGTAAGATAGATCTATGACTCAAAACCTCATAGAAAATCTATGACTCAAAAATTTACCATGCAAATCGGTCCAGTGGTCTCTACATATAAGCGCACCGCCAGTAAAATAGAAGGAGAAATATTGTTTTTTTTTTTTTTAATAAAAACGGGATATTTAAATAAATGAACAAATCTTTAAAAATATTTGAAATTTAATCTTTGGTACGAAATGAATTATTGACTTTTAAACTATTTGTTAAAGCAGATCGAGTTTTGTTTTAAACATCGCACAGGGAATTTTGTTTTGACTCTTCTAATCAAGGATTTCAAGGATTTTCATTACATTTATTATGGTTTATATTTAGGGTTATCATGATTTATTTCAAAGAAATATTTGTGATTGTTCTAAAAAATGAAGAAGCGATGGTCGGTAATATTAAAGTAAACTGAAACAAAATACGATTCGTTCTTACGAACGAATAATATTGTAATTATATTTCAATTATTTTAATTCGATCTTGCAAAGTACTATTACAAAATAAATTAAGGAGACGAAACCTACAATTACATATATAGTCTCTTGAAAGTTCATATTCAGAATATCAACACGTCATGTTGGTGGTCGTAATGTATGTATGTTTACTTTTACTGCATACGTTTATTATTTGGTCACAATCTCACCAGATGTTAAGTGACGACGAGGCCAGAGATGGTGACACGCAAAATCTGTCAATTCGAGGATATTAACCAGTCAAGGGAACATTACATAATACGGACCACCACACAAATACTGTCGTAAACGTTCGATTGGAATCCATATATTTATCACACATAACAAATCTCTTCTTCTTGAAATTCATACACATTACTCGTATCATTTTTGCTATAAGATTCCCTTTTAATTTTAAAATAAATGAATAAGTTATTTGTATATATTATTATAAATAATTGACGTTGGTACATCACTCTCATCGTAGAATCTTGAGAAACTGATGGTACTAGTGAATGAGGTCAAATATGTACCTGATTGCTTAGTAAATGTTGGCTCGCACTTCGCTCATGATGCCCACACACAATATTGTCTGGAAATTAGATTTGAGCGACTCGTGAATTTCCCAACATAGTACTTCTATCTTATACTATTAAGCGAGCACTTCTTGTATATATATATGTGTGTTAAGGTTCTTGAGGTCCGCTGTACCGATCTAGATGAAACTTTGGATATAATTTTTTGAAATTTACAGCCACGCATTTATAATTAATAACAGTTTTTAATTTTTTAAATTATATAATAACAAAGGGCAGTGCCCTACACCGTTACAATTTTGCAAATGGTCGACAGTTGCTAGGCAACAAAAAGTCTCAATAAATAATTAACATTATAAATTATAATGTTACATTACATTTTTTAATTATTTTTATTCAATATGTATTCGGTTTATATTAATAAAGGTACATTATAAACGGATTTAAGAAGTTTCATAGTTCCACATGTAACATAGTAATTTTTTCACATTTTGTATGACCACTAGACAATTGATTAATTTTATCAAGAATCGAACACAGAATCGAATAGAGATAGACAGTGACCTATTAGATTTCAGAAAGTGCTGTGGATTTTCTTATTTAAGATATTTTTACTTGAAAGAGGACAAACTTTTACTTCGATTCTTTTTTTATATTATTCCTTCCAGTGTTGATTTTCTTTTTGATTAATTTTACTATAATAAATTTTCTTTTTATTTAACTTCCATTTACTTTAATTTTAAATTTTTAAAATTTTTAATTTATGTTTTAAAATTTTCTTTTTGTTTATTTCTATTTAATTTTCTATAAAATCTATTATTTTTTATTTTCATTATCTTTTTTTAATGTTCTGTTATTTTACTTTCTCTATTTTATTTTATTTTTAATTTGTTTTTAATTCATCTATTTTTATTACACTTTCTTAAGTTTGTACTATTTATTAATTTTAAATTGACTCCAATGGCATTGTGCTACGTTGTTAATGTCTTTTTTTTTTTTTTTTAAAAATGACGTGTGCATCCGTGTCAGCTACTCAACAATAGATGACTCAATTTTTTACATTAAGTGATCGCCTGGTTTATATCTTATTCAAAAAGTATTTATATTATTATGTGTACAAGATTATGTGTACAATAAAACACCCATAAATGATTGGCGATAGATTTACAATTTGAGAGAGATAGCTAGCTTTTTTTGTTTAGTGTTTGTACCTTACGAAACACCCTTCGATTCGATCGAGACTTGGGCTGTACTGCAGTCTCTCCAACGATGCTAAGGAGACTATCGAAACCTCAAAGCGTTGAAACCTTTGTAAGAACACGCCACCATGTCAGTCCTGTTACAGAACCAGACCTCGAAATCTATACCTCTGCACCGTGGCTTTAAACAGGAAGATTTTACCTCTCCGAAACTATTCACGTCTGTGTTCGTGGGTGTGTTTGCCGCTGATATAGTCATGTATGAGACAGCGTGAGACTTAAGTATCTCGATAACCTCATCGATGGCCTAATTAGAAAGTTACCCAAAGGGTAATCGAGAGGGCTGTGCTTGGAGTTTCACGGGATGATTCAATCAGAATTGAGGAGATTTGCAGAAGAACCAAAGTAACCGACATTGCCCGGAGAATTGTCAAACTAAAGTGGCAATGAGCTGGGCGCATAGCTCGTAGAATCGATGCCCGATGGGGCCAACGGGTTCGCGAATGGCTACCGCTTTCTGGAAGATGCAGCGTAGATAGGTATCCACAAGATGGACCGATTACCTTGTGAAGGCTGCGCTGAATGCGGGTGGCACAAGACCGATCTTCGTGGAGATTTTTGTGGGAGACGTATGTCCAGCAGTCGATGTCATTCGGTTGAATGGAGCGAGTCAAGCAGGCAATAGACAATTCCCAACCACAATATGGTAATACGGTTTATAAGACAGTTATGGTTTTTTTATTTCGATTGTTTTCCTTCACTGAATGTTTGCACTCATTACCTATAACTATAATATAACATTAAACTTATAATGATCTACGAAACCCTCGGAGGCGATATACATCTCGTATTTATGCTCTTTTTATTGCAATAGTACTGAATGTATTGACCTTTTTTTTTTTTTTGACGGGGGAAATGCATTTACGCACTACCCTTATCTATTGTATTTGAAGGATCAAAGTCCCCCAAATACAATAGATAAGGGGGCACGGAGTGACGAGTTCCGTGCCAGTGTGGGATCACCCGGGCGAGAGTCGCCCGGAAATACCCACTAAAACCCCCCGGGGCCGTCCGCTGCATTTGGGATGGGGGCGACACGGGGTGGCTTTCGCAAAAAAAAAAACAAGCACCGCGTCGCACTGAATGTATTGACCTGATAATTGATTTCTAAATTTGTACACTAATTGAAAGCTGCTGTGAAATGTTTAAAAAAATATTGATTCCGGAGTATTTGACTAAATATCTGAGTCCAAATTCGATTTACTATCATCTGAACTAAAAGCGGTTCTTCTGAAAACAAACTAAAATTACTGCGCATCAAATTTTCGACAAATAAATCTTTCATCCCTTCAAGCGTAAAATTTTAATATTTATATATTTTTTATTATTGTGTACGTCATATAATAGTAGTATAACTTGAACGACGGTGATGTCTGGAAGTGACACCTTCTTATGCGTGTCGCCAACATTGTAATCTATGAGTTGTATAGTTCCATAAAAACATGAAATATAAACTAGATCGAATTTCTCGTCGGCTCTCCTCGGTGGCTGGGTTGTTTTCCGAACCGGTGTTAGTATTTTAACGTTCATAAGCACCTTATCAGGGCCTAAATTTAATGAAGTATTTTTTAATTTGAATTTGACTAGACAAAGAAATTGAAGGGTATTAAAAACATGAATAAGTACACGTCCTTAAAGCACCGAGCTAAGCTTGGTCACCCCGGGTACTTATATTAAATTGTTATACATTGAACACTCATCTTATTAAAGTAAATGGATTAATCTTAAATGGATTAAAATGTAACAGATGATATTAAGAGTCAGGAGTAATTTGTAATGAATATTTTCTCATAGCTCTTAACAACAATTTATTATTTCTTTATAAACGTTCACTTGAATATACTCGTACATATGTACATAAAATATCGGCATATAATTAGGAACTGTGACGCCTAAATTGCGTGTCATTGTTACTGTTGCAAAATTTACTATTTATTTTACTACTTAATTTAATTTGTAAGGAACTTAAGAATAATATTACAGATGATGTTAATACAACCCAAGGTTTTAAAACATTTAACAACTATGAACGAAGGCTGGTTTTGTAAATATGTTTCCTGAAAGAGGTAATATGCATCACCGTACTCTTCGGTTCGCCGTTACTGAGTACACTAAGTTGTAATGTATTGAGGAGGTTCGACAAAGTTACCTGGAATTCTATAGACCATACAAATCATATTGGCCCAAAATAGAAAAGAAGTATATCCGTTTATGATTTCCTTATTGTTTGATGTAGACCATACTACCAGTACTACCAGTACTTATTGAGGTTAATTCAGATATTCAAGATATAGATATTACATTATTTATTACATATATTCTTGGTTCATACAAAATCAATGTTGATTCAATCCACTAAGTATTTATATTGAATAATCTATTGCCAACCGTTTCGCGAATGCCCGTTAATTTTTTAAATAAATATTATTTAATCTGTACGCAGTAAGTTAGTATTCGTCATAGTCCAAGAGCTCACGACACCCAGATCTTAGTTATTTTACGTACTACTTCACTCGTACCCGCTTGCATTCTCACGCTCACACCTATGGCAGTTTTTTAATGTGCCTGACAAGATGATGGAATTGTGGAAACTGTCTAGCAAGTAAGAAAATATCTATTCTTAGTTCCCTAAGTAACATATATAAAAATCAGCTTTTATACGATAACGAAAGTATACTTACAATTTACTATAGTTTAAGGATTTCTGGCAGGGGGGTAGAAACCATGCTAATATCTCTGGTAACGCACCAAGTGATTAGTAATATTATTCCGAATAAACTGTGCTATTATAATGAATTTTAGGGCTATTTTTTTACACCTTTATTACCTTTTTTACTGAGTGCTTTGGCTACAATCTCACCTAACGTTAAGTGAAGATGTGGTCCATGATGGTAAACACACTAAGCCTAGAGGTACTAGTTATCAAGTGATGCTGCCGAAACACACCTATTGGTATTTGGCTACAGGTTTTCAAACTTGAGGGTGGTAGGTACCCAGGCGGTCATCATTGAAAAATATCCTGCCACCGTGCTATGGTTTCCTCACGAAGTTTTCTTTCACCGAAAGCTCAGGCCGATTGTAGAGTAGGATAGGTGGGATCAAACCCGTATCGATTGACACGGAATCCGACCGTACTACTCACTGGGGCAAAGTATAAGTAGCACCTGTTGTCTGACAAAGCCACCACAACACAAGTTTCATAATTTGGGATCGTTCTTACCAATGTTGGAGACACACAATGAGAAACTTTCAGCCTTTATAAAATAAGGAAGGTCTAACCGTGGTGGGCTCTTACTCTATCATTCAAAGTAAACGTTTTCGAGAAATCAACATTTTTTTATTAAATAGCTTAGTACCAGAACCTTATGCATGGTCACGTATACAATCTTTTCTTTCTCAAACTTTGATGGTATTTTACTTGAATTCAATAGACTATTGTACGTTCTGATGTAGATAATTCGATATAGTTATACCACGGTACTATAAGTGGAGAAAGCCGAAGGGGATCTTGTACTAAATGTTAATCTTTTTAACGTAGTGGAATCTCCTTTCCAGTTGCACGAGCGGAATTAGATTGAATTGTCATAAAGACAGTTAGGACTGACTAAAATTTTCCGGTTTATTCGAGAAGCTATTAGCGTTAATGCGTGGTCTAAGGGCACCAATACATTATTTTAAACAACCTCAGCAAATAGGTCATACTAAGCTTTTTTTTTTTTTCCTTACCTAGCTAATACTGTTGACCGGAAGGGCCTTTACAGCTTCACCAAACTTTGGGTGCGAGTGCAGAAGGCACTCGGCCGCAAAAGGTAACTAGCACAAGGGTTCGAACCTCGGCTTAACCGCTACCTATATATAAAAATTCCTGCGGAATTTGAACCCGGCTAATCCATACATTTTTTTATTTTTTAATAATAAAAAAAGGTTCCTTACAGGAACTATGTACGTGCGTGTTATGTGCAGGAGTGTGTATGCAGTGTTGTGCGTGTAATGCTCAATGCATGGGCAGTGTCACTGTATCGCGCTGGCGGCGACGTCAAGAGCCTCCCCAGTTGGGGAACGAGACACGTCTTGCGTCGCCGCCTGAGGAGTACCCGGAGAGTGTGAGGGAGCAAATTTGGCCGCCTGTTCCCGACGGCGGGAACGGCGGTTACGCGGGCGTGGGCGCTGACACGCATATGTTCGAGGTAAATGAGCAAAGATCCTAATACTGCGAGTGATGATATCGTCGCGGTTGGTTAAAATGTTACGTGGACGTCGCCGCTTGCGGCCGGCGCGTCGGACTGGCAAGTACGTGACGGCTCGTACAATGAGGGGGTTCGGGTGTGTCTCTGCGCGTTCGAAGAAGGTCATACTAAGCTCCCTTTAAAAGGTTTTAAATATCATGATATGTTTCTATTTTCTAAAGAAAAGTCACTATAAGGCATTTAACATCGCTTAGCGTAAAATTCTAATAAAAACCTATGTACGTGCAATATGACCTGTTTGATAACCTAAGTAGATATATTATTTACCTTTTTTTATACAGTATAGGCTCAGCCTATCACAATCTCATCTGTTATTGATGCTGCTAGAATATACCTATCGATACCTATAGACATCCAGGTGGGAATTATTAGAAAAGGCACTACCACCATGCTATGGTTTTCTTACGATGTTTTCTTTCACAGAAAACTCAGTATAAAGTTAGGTATATATATGTAGTGAAAAAGTGCATATAACATTCATTTGTTTAGTGTATATCTAAATATTAGACAATGGCTCAAACCGAGGTGGCGTGGCCTTTATCATTGTTCCCCATTTACGTTGGATATAATATTCGATTATGTATGTCGAGTATTCGACCCACGTGGTGAAGTTATAAAAACTAATGATCAGTTAAAAAGTAAGGAGTAGATATACAAAAAGTATCAAGCCGGGCCGTCGTAAATAAATGCAGAAAGACTTTTTTTTAAATCCGAACGATCTCGATAAATTCCGCAAATGAGGAGTTAGTTTGCCAATGCTTAATAAATTTCTATGTTATAAACATTCAGGCGATACTTAGTTCATATAACAACAAACTGGGTGACTTTCACTTTTTAACCTTTGACGTTGCTGATGCTTCTTGTAAAAGGCACTTATAGCGTAATAAGCCTACAAAACTGCTTAACGATTCAACTTTATACTAGGAAATGCAATAAACGGAGACGTAGTGTTAAGTGTAAAATTTAATTCGAAACACTTTATACACAATATGACGAAACGTTTCGTACAGATCAATAATTACGTTTCGTAAGGAAAGTAATAAATTATCTATGTTCGTTTTAATTGTTATAAATTATGTTAATAAAATATAAAAGTGGATTATTTAAATATCGTTTATCAAATACACAATAAATACTTTTAATTTACTAACTATACAAAATTTGTTTTTATATATTATTATTTATTTTATATATAATATTGTGAACTAATATTTACGAAACGTGTTGTTTTTTGCTAAATTTTAATTTAATTCTTATAAACTCCAAATTTATAAGACGAACGTTCATTTACCATTAAGTAATGAAAAATACAACGAGCAAATTCTGTAAGTGTCATGGAAATTAGTTACACATATTAAAATTACAATTTTTTTATTTGTATAAAACATGAAACTGAACCAATTCAAATAGAGATGTAAGACAATCGTTATGTAGAGTGATAAAATAGATAAAATGACAGGTATCTCTGTTTAATAGGAAACGACAATTTAGAGTTTATTATTCTCACTTTCTTTATAGTCAAATACCAAAATCAAAAATTCCTTTTTTTTTATTTGGGCCTTATATAGGCGCTTATGAACGTCAAAAATAACCACCGATTCAGAACAACAACCCAGTCGAGAAAAGTAACCATTTATAATGTATAATATATATTTCTCAGTATTTCGTACTTCTGAATGCACTATTCCTTAACGGTTCTTTAATTTTACTGTTCATCATCACTTGTCACCACTCTACCTATCGGTAATTATAAATTCTTTTTTTATACCACTCAAGTGGCAAACATGCATACGATCCGCCTGGTGGTAAGCGGTCAACGTAGCCTGAAACACCAGAGGTATCACGTGCGCGTTGCCAACTAATTCTAAACTAAGAAAAATATAGTTCCATTACATGTATATCCATATTTATAGTTATAAGATATAAATGGTTAAATACTATTAATATAATAAAAAAGTAGCAGACGTGTAAATGCAGAAAAGTCACGTAATTTCGTTGAGACATAAAACACTATTTTAAGTAGACATAGATACAATATACATCCCTAAGGATCATTGAGACTATTTTTTTCTGGTCCTTTCGAAAACTTAGTGCCATAATTTCGTTTAATATAATAAGTAGTTTGGCGTTCGATTATAATCTCACCTGATGTTAAGTGACGACGTAGACGATGGTAAAGCACTAAGCATAGAAATACTCTCGAATGAATTTGCTAGAACGTAACAATAACTGTTTGACAACAGATCCTAAAATATACAGTGTAACTATCCGAGTGAGTACTAAAATTATATGGTTTCGACATCATATTTTCTATCACCATATGTCATCACTGAAAAGCAGTTAATACTGAACTGCGGTTAACCATGATTTGTAATGTAACCGAATTCCCAAGCTTGAATAAAAACTAGTATAGGTACCCCGGATGCACCTGATGGTTATTTAATCCCGATGTACCATAGCAATGATAGACCTGAACTGATGTACGCCGCGTTGTTAAGGCTTCGGACATTTTGACAGGCGAAAGCGAATTACATATGGAAATGAATTATAGTCAGCAGCAAGTGATGACAAGCAACACGTGTGACCTAATTCAAAGAACGCGTAGGAGTTATATATCTGGAATGCAACGTCACAATCGATACAGCATTCAGCCATTTTGTGTCTGGATTCCTCTTTAATAGTTTTCAACTAAATACTATCTAAACTAAATACTAACTAAATAATAAATTTAATATTCTAATTAGTTTTAAATATAGTACGATATAAACTAGAGCAGTATATTTTGTATTTAGTTAGAAACTAGAGCAAACTATGATTAAATTGTTTCCTTTTCTTTTAAAGATTTTTTTTTTCTCTACATACAACATTTGTGATTCTGTCTATGAAATTATCTTCCTAGGTTCTTACAGAATTGTATAAATTCTGTGCAGAATATATTATATCTTTATTCAATTGTTTTAACTTTCATTCAAATATTAATTAGTATTTTGATTATTCAAATGATAGAATATTTGAAATGATGATAAACGATAGAAATTTATTGCCATCATGTGTGCTGTGACGCATACTCAAATAATCATGAATATATAAAATTATTTCATTATTATTTGTTTTTTTTTAAACACCTGACCTTATAAAAAAGCAAAAAAGGGACCTAAAATATATTTTTTCCAACTAAAGCAAAACGAAATAAGTAAAACAAGGTAGAAAGAAGAACCCGAAAAAAATCACGCGGACGAATTCGCTGGAAACTAGTCAGTAAAGTTGAAAATAACTTAAAATAGTGAAATCTTTTATTTTCTACACTCCGCGTTAGTGACATTCTTTTTAAACGTCGATAATTTATTAGAAAATTTGTCACCGTTCTTGAGAAATTTCTTGTAGGAATAATAAGAATGTTGAAAGAATGAGTTCTTGAAATAGTTTATTATACGACAAGGTAATTGGATCGTATTTTAATTTTTATAATAATTTATACTGAAAGAAGAGAAGGAACAATATGGTTATTACTTAATTTTTATTATTAACAATATGTTGATATAAGAGCACGGTACTTTTAAAATGGATTAGAGAACTTTTTCTATAACTATACCAATTAAAATTAAGATTTGTTAAATATTTTCACAAAACTAAATATAGATATTTCCTATTCTGGAACTGATCCTTCGGCACGTACGTTAAATATATATATCTTTTAAGTTTTTTATTTCTTGAAAGCTTTCTTCATAAAGGAACAGGCAAGTTTCTGTAAAGCTAACTTAGACTTAACCTAACTAATCTAAGTAAGAAACGACTTTAATCAACGTTTTTAATGTCAAGTACCCATAAAAATAAGACAATAGGAAAACAATGGAAAGCTGGCGTAAACGCCAGGTAAGTGCTCAAGGCGTTCATTACATATGAAGTAGTTTTAGACTAAAATATTGTATTACTATGAGAAAGAAACATTATAACATTGTTATTACTAATGGTAAATCCAAGATATATTAAATAGATACATCAGATTTTTTTTTTTTAACTTCTTATTGAATGATTCTATGATTTTTTGAAATAAAAACAAATATGACAATATTTAATATTATATGTTTTTATGTTGATGATATATATAGAGCGAACAGGAATGAGCTAGATGAGATCCTTGGAGAAGACCGGAAGAAATTGCTAGAAATGTTAGTGACAGTTGGTGATATATTAATCGATTCATATATCGAAAACATAGTTCCAAAACCTGTCGTCAAATAACAATAGGTGTGTTCTGGCAGCATCACTTGATAACCAATACCTCTAGACGTGTTTACCATCCTCGACCACACCGTCACTTCACAACCGGTAAAATTGTGGTCAAATCACTGAGCCTGTAACGGGTAAAAAAAAATCTTGACAGATATCAACAATATCATTATCTCTTTAATTAATATAAAATGACTGATTGTATCAAACGCTTTAGAGAAATCAGTAACCTCGATATTAATATATCAGTCGGATTCGAAACTTGTTGTACCAGAAAATAAATATAAATACTACAAATGCAATATAAATCACGTTGAACTATCGCAAATTCGCAATTTAATAACAAATTGTTATTTTTATTCATTGCTCATAGATTTTTAAAACGTTTTGTGTAAAGTAACTTTTAGATAACGTCTTGTATTTTATATTCTTTTAGTATTGGAACTAACAGATTTATCAGTGAAATATTGCTCTGTTGGGCAAAAAATATTTTTGAAGGGACTATGTAAGCGTGAATTTTCTATATGAGCAGTTTTAGTATTATACACTAAAGCAAACAGTGTCACAGAAAACAGAAATCGAACAAGTACTAGAACAAGGCAACGTAAAAATTCCACTTACATTTCATTATTATTGCGCTGAAGCGGTAGAGCGCATTGTTAAATCAATACATATTCCCACTGTGCAGTTATTGGCTTTACATTTTTAGTTCTCTCTGTTATTTGCGTTACGAAGCCTGAGGGAATGTAATTAATAAATGAAGTTAGAAATTTGTATACATTGACTATCAAATAATATTACTTTGTTATAAATAGGTAATTGGTTTCTCGGAAACAGCTCGTTGATTTTATATGATATTTTGTATTTAGGTAAAGATAAGCTTTACCGTGCTGATGTTACTTTATTTTTTTTTACGACGTACATCAACTTAGCTTCTCAATACCCGAAAAATGTTGATACATCACTAATAGTTTTATTCCAAAATGATATTTGTAGACAATATATACAAGTTACGCTCAAATAGATCAAGTATAATTTCACATACCTTTATGCATAGATAACTTAGCCTTAATTGATGCCTTTATGACACCGAACGATACTTGGTTGCCTAAGTATTCATAATTAAATCGCTGTCCGCTGTTCGCGGAACCAAATCCGAAATCATCATCCGGTCACGCACCAACTAAGCGGGTCAAAGGTAACATTTCATAACATAACAAATCTTATATAATAACGTAACTTGAAGCGAAATACGTCATTACTCGACCGATACCAAGTTGTAATTATCATGAGAGATCAGTTATGTAACCGCGATTTGTTAAAAATTGTGCCTCAGGCCATAAAATTTCGAGATTGCATTGTTACGTAGGTACGCATTTTTTGGAGCAACGGAGATTTTTTAACTAGTTAAAACTAACTATAACGTGTACTGTTATTCTATGATTGTTTTAAGTTTGTTGACAGTATCTTTTGCACATATAATATGTCGATTACCCATAAAAATGAGACAATAGGAGAACAATGGAAAGCTGGCGTAAACGCCAGGTTAGTGCTAAGGAAATACTAAAGTAGGATATACATCTACGTCACTAAACGTGAATTTGAATATTATAATAACTTGTAATATGTACCATACTGGTTACTCATTTACTAGGAAATGACTATCAAAACAGAGTTATCCCAATTTAGTTTAAGAGTCAGACTCTATTTACAATCTCTAAGTCTTTACCGTCTTGAAATATACGCTTGACAATAGAGGAGAATGTGCTGAAAGAGTAACCTTCTGTAGTCTATTTGTACTGTATAAGCCAAGCGCTTTACTGTAATGGTTAGCACAAGAAGCCTTGAAGTAATTATTGGCTCTCAAGTGATGCTGCTAAACACAGCTATAGGTTCTACAATTTTTTTAACTTGAGGATGATAAATTAAAAAACTGCCCGACACAATGCTATGGTTTGGTTACGAAATTTTCCTACACCGAAAATTCAGGATCGTTGAAATATAGAACAAAAAGAATAGAACGATGCAGAATCATACTAAATCACTACTGCGTCACAATAGCTTCAAAGAAGGACTAGACTGTCCGTAATTATTATGGTCGTTGCACAAAATAAAATTGGGAGATTAGATAAAACGGTGCTAGAAGTGAGACTCAGAACTGGTCGTACAACCGTGAATAGGTTCTCGTCCGTAGGCGATTGGAAGAAGTATGGTAAGAAGCACTGCTTTGAATAGGTACTCATCTATTTAGGAATGACGTATATTACTAGAGACCTTTTTTACGTGGAAATACATTTACGCATGCTGCCTGTCATCCCTAATCCGGGAGTATAATCGCCCGGGTGAGAGATGCCAGGGATCTATGTGAGACTCGTCTGGCGTGAAGCAACGGGTACCATCTGCTGCTTGTGCTGTTTGGGAGAGGAGACCCAGCGGTAGACACGACCAAATGGCACGGCAGGCAGAATCTGGCATGCCGGGTCAGGCCTCTCTCTATCTTTTGTCCAGGAAGTACAAACCAACCCCCCTTTTTATCCTCCTTTTCCCTCCACCAGCAAAAAGATCCCGCCTCTTTCCTACTTGGGTTCTTCGGATAAGAAATCCGGAAGAGAGAGATTTGGGATGGGTGGCTGGCTCAAGGTGGCAGAAGGGTACTGGCTAACCATGCCCTTCTGCCATCTGCCCTTCCGCAGCGAAAAGGATTCGCCACGGGATCATCCTCTCGCTCCCTCTCTGCGGCCTCCTTTTACAGCAAGACTTGCTCACAGAAGGAGGCCACAGTGTTCCAGACCCTCTCTCTGTCGATCATGGCTCTCACCACGCTCAAACAACGAGAGGTCTGGTCCCATTACACAATTAATACGGTAATATTACTAGAGACCTAGACCTTACATTAGGGTCTCCTAGTTCATAGTAAAACTAACAAATTTTATCAATGCAATCTATTTCATAATTATTACTGATATTTTCATATTTTGTGTATAATATTTTGTTACTAGATAAAGAAATAAGATAGAACAAACTATGGTCTGCTTGGATAAAAGAAAAGAATTAGTTTATTTATGATGTTCGAGGGAATAACCAATTAAACCGTTAACCGGCGAAGGTATTCAGGTCGAGTCTAGTTACATCTTCAAACAGTTGTATAAGACACGCCTCGAACCTATAAACAATAAGATTGACGCTGCTGGGTTGTGCAATGACCATTATAGAAACGGTCATTGCACTGAGACACACAACTAGGCTTAAGTAACTGCCGACATGATTATGCATTGAACTTTATATCGCTTATATCTTTGGATGTTACGGTCAGTCATTCATTAATATTTGTAAATGCTCGGTGTATCTTATAAATTGTCAAATACCTATGAAAGATTTTTAATAAATATTTATATTTATACATTTTAAGTTTATTATCTTATTGACGATACAGACAGCATGCTATGTAAACTAAACAAAAATGAGATAAATCGGCATATATATATATATATATATATATATATATATATATATATATATATATATATATATATATATATATATATATATATATATATACAACAACAAACACTATAATATTATTTAATTGTAATCACTGTATAATAATAACAAAACAAAACAAAAGAACATCATAATTTTGCTCAAACAATGTGATATTAAGTGTTTATATTTGCCCAGAAAATATATAAGTATTCTTCAAAAACTATTGAATATTCGGCTTTCATACAGTTATTGATTATAATATAAATAAGCTTTTTTACAACACAGTTAATACTTTAAAAGTGTTTCCAAATATACCATAGGCATATCTAATTTAGATTAGAATAATTGTAGTAAATATTATAAATTAAAATGTAAATAACTAAAGTAAACTAAACTAGAGTCTGCTATTCTATTATATGTAACTACCAATAGTTTGAACATTTTATCGCAGAAGGATATATGCATCTTTATTTGTATGGACATAACTCTACAAGAATCTTTAACCGAAATTAAATTGCCCAACAACAATTATAATGTAATTTCTTCCTAAGCTTTCCGTTTACGAGAGTCATCGTGACAAGCCAGTTTTTAAAATAGGCAAACTGTGAAAGTTAGTTTGGCGCAGTTGTTATTATCTGTAATGTTGAACTGTAAGGTCGTGTGTTTGATTTCCGCACGCGACGATCTTTCCTGTTTACACGTCATTTTTGATTGCAAGTCAGTGTGCGTTGGCTATGGGTATCGTTATATTATTGCTAGCTGTATCGCTCTATGCAGACAGGCCCAATGGGCGCTTTGTGTTTAGTTTTGAGATGTTATACAGGACTCTTTGATTTTCAATAGCACGATTCCTACCTAAGTTATCTCCACAAGCAAACTTACCCGCTTTCTCGGCATGCGTGAAGAAGAGTAAATTGCTCGTGATTATGCTAAAGGAAAAGAAACGGTAGTCGAGTCGCACGCGATATTGTTATCGTTAAAACTTTTACTAAGTTTCGACTACCAAGGTCGGATGTAAACAATTTGATGTTTGTAGTCAGATTTATTACATTACGCATATATTCAAAGACGACATTTTAAATAACATAGATAGATTTTTAAATTAAGTATTAAACAATTTTGTTACTTAGGCTAGAATAAAATAGAAGAGTTACTAACAGAATAAACTGTTAGAAATACCATCAATTTCAAAAGTTCACTTTATCAAAAGTTCCAGCATATTGTAGTATTATAATCCGGATCGATCTGTAGCGTAACAAACGCGTTGACGTTGAATGTCGGCCACACGTCGATACCTATATATACCTCGATTCAGACGAGGTAACGAGAGTTTCATATCTCTTTACACCTACGACTGTTATTTAACTTTAAAGTATTTTGCACTGATTGAATAAAAATAAAACATTATTACCGGTTTATTTTAATGGGTATTCAAAAATAGTACATATGCACTACTTAGGCCTTAGGCATATTTTGATTTCATGTTTACGAATGAACGCCTAGGACTACAAGACTACAACTATAAGCATTAGATTAAGGGACCCTGTCTATAGCCCACTTTTACTGCCCCTTACATACTACTTATAAAATTCGATAAGATTTTATAAATACCGCTTTAGACACTCACATCAATGGTAATTTTCGCCAGCTCAAGATCTTTTAGTTGTACTGTAATTTTGCTTGTAAATCCTTCGCTCTGACTTCCACGGCATATACCGGTCTATTATAACATTCTCATGACGTAAATTGTGTAACAATTTTTTGTAGCTCAAGTTACAGGTTAACTTAATTTGCATACGATTGTAATCCATGCCTACCTGTGGGTATGTGGACCGTTGTGTATGACCTCGAGTAATATAGAAATGAAAAACCACCGGTTTTTACTTAAGCACCGATAGATGAACTAATTTGGTAGCACCTTTAAGAAGAGTTACAGTTTTAACTTAAAGTTAGTATGATATTTCTCCAATTGATTATAAATGTCATGTAGATAATCGCGTGTTAATGATCACATCATTTACACTGGAATACACGCTTTTAAATTATATACTAATAACTAATCTTTTTAGTTCAATAATTGTTAATATAACTGCTCCATGCATTTCATAATACTTTTACAAATACTTTTACTTGTGTAACCTGCGGCGTCTCTAGTCCTTGTCGCGCCCGTGGAACCAATATCCGGGCGCCCTTTGAGATCGTTGGCGCCTCGAGCGGCGCACCTTTGTAGGAATCGCGAACGTCGCTCGGCGCCCGCTACAACCCTGCCCCCGTGTGCGCTGCACACCCTGCACTATAGGTAAAGACGGCTCTGTGTATAACAAATCAAATCGAAAAATTCTTTATTCAATTTAGGCGCTTATGAAAGTCAAAACTCAACCACCGCTTCGGAGAATAACATAGATGAGAAGAGCCGGCAAGAAACTCGATATAACTAAACAATAACTATAACTTAACCTAATATATTGTGGTGTAAAAACTAACATTATGCTGTTTTAGAATGACTCAAGGTTATTTATTTCTTCTTTTAAAACAAATCCGCCCACAAACTTTGAAATATTTACGAAACAATCAAACTAAATGTACGCAAGTTTTGTGCAAGTCATCACACATTTCTATGAATCTTCAAGATCATATTAGACAAACGAAAATATTAAGAAATATCAAAGCGAAATTTACACAGATGAGTAATGTATATTCTATGTATGTATATGTGTATGTATATATATATATATATATATATATATACACAACTAATCGCGAATCTACTCGCATTTAGTTATTTAGGCATTTAGTTTTTAACTCAGAAATATTAACTATATTATGTTTTTCGTAGATATTTAATGAGTCAACCTAAAAGGTTGTAAATAATAATATTGTTTATATTTGATTATATACCAAATAAATTTCGCCTTAGAAATATAAGTATACGATGCGATGTTTAACTGTATAATATAGATACAGAAAAATAAAGTAGACATATTCTATTGTTGTTTATTACCTCTAAACATTGGAATATTGAGCGGTGAACATATAAAGTGTTTGCTCGAGGCGGACTTTCTCTCAACCCGTATATGTTTAATTTCTCGTCACGACTAGATTATCTGTACGTTGCGTTTGTGCATACATTACCACTTTGTTTCATTCCGCCTATTCGGATTGAATATAACTTGCCTTAAATCGATACAGATAAATAATTTCCCTGTGCTCAATAGAATAAAAATACATACTAAAACTTTTGTTGATTTTTTATCGTGACTTTTGCATAAGGGTGCTTTTATAGCTTCGCAAAGAACGGCAAGGGAATGTACCCATATTACGTAACCCGTTTAAGGGGGGGGGCTTGATATATAATACAAGTGGTCACCGAGGGGAGACAGGGGTCGAAAAATCTTAAAAATAGGTCACGTAGTATGGGTACGTTCCCTAAAGTCCATCGGGTGAAAAATTCCTAATCTACCATTGAACATTTATTGACAGAATCCGGTTTCTGCGTTTGAGAATCGTATCCGTGTTTGTCTTCGTTTTTGATCGAACCGTTTTCTATACGTACTAGCAATTTCATTTCCTCTCTCAACTGGTAACTGTATAGAGCTAGATGAGATTCGTGACAAATTTGAAATTGGTTTCGTAGGTTTCTAGTTCGAACGAACCTTTCGTTGAATACACATGTTAAAAAATATGTTATTGCATTTAATCAAACAATAGTTTCGTTAGCAAAAAAATGTTTAGTGTTAAAAACATTAAGGTCTTTGAATCTGAAACAATGTTTAAAAATTATTTAAATTGTTAAAAGGAGATGGAAGCTCTGTTGATTTGTGCACGTCGGTTTGTTTTGAAGCACATTCGTGAGTTGAACAGTGATGAACGCAATCATTGCGTTTATTTTTGTTCGGAAAAATATTCAAACCACTTGGCCGATTTTGAACAGATTTAAAAGAGATATTTTTAATAGTAATGTGAAGTTCCTAGGCTATTGTTATTATTATTTTGAATTATAAATTATATCAAATCATTATTTAGAGTCGCATGCTAAACTCTTACTACTGTCAAAAAAATTGAAGCATATACTTAAAATTGTTTTATTCATGATTTATTTTTCCATAAATATTACCCGGGCATCGCTTGAAGCGGCAGATAGTATATTATAAAAAAGGATATCTTTCTAACCGTTCATATCCCAGTTACAGGTTTTAACCTTTTTTTAAAATAATCGATGTATTTTCTGAGCATCACTAATTACATAGCAATATTTAGAAGTAGATATGCGGTGATTAATAAAACATATGAACAAACACTATTACTAGACGATTGAATTTTTAAAAGATAATGTACATATTATGTATTGAGTGGTGTAAATAGTTGTGTAAAAAGAAATTTTTGTGTGCAAGGAGAGCCGCGGGCGTTTTTAATACTAGTTATTAATTACGTTTGACTGAGCAGCCTCCGGACCCGTTTGAATGAATTTCATCAGGTTAAGATCTAACGATAAACTTGTTACGTACACTATGGACTACTTAATCGGTTATTATGACATTTCATTGATTTTTAACTCCATGGTAGTGAAAGTCATTTGACAAACTCCGGGGAGAATTACTTTGCTACCTGCTAGTGTATCAGTAAAGAATCAAAGGTGATGGTTAAAGTTATATCCACAATATCTATTACTTTCTATTGGAAAGTAAGAGGAACCCTGAGAAAATTATTGAACCAATATTAATAGATTAATGAACAAATATAATTTTCCTATTGAAATATTAATTGCAAGGCCTCTTCATATACACCTTTTATTGTTTCAGCTATGCTACCAATTAGGATACTCTAAAGGTCTGACAGTAAACGTAATTACGATTATTTTTTTTATTTTTATTTTTTTGATTTGCTTTTCATATATTTTTTTTTCTAATTGGATTTCGATACAAATAAATAAATATTGACGCGTTTGCTTATATTATCAAAATAAAAATTGTTCCACTATCATAAATTGAAAATCTATATTTCGTAACGGCACTAGAACTTTTCCTTTATTTATTAAAAACATCATTTTTGTTTTTGTTTTTTAAACTATTGATACGCCATTGAATAAGCCAGAACGTCCAAGTGGAGTGGAGTCCAAGTATCATTAGGTAGGCGAATACTCTTTGATTTCAGGCCAATTCGGATTGCAGGTAAAAATTCTAAAAAATGTGAATCCGTGTACTGTAACTACAAACATAACCATTGCGTCTTTTTTTTTGTGGTATCTATCAAACTATCAAAAAAGCTGTCAGATGTACGAATTAAGTAGTTTATATACCTACGGATTTTTTTTACAATTTTACCTCTTTTCTATTTGTATTAGATGAAGCGTTCACAAAACGTAAATTAAAAAAATATAATTTTATTCTGATTCAAAGTATAAAATCCTTCCTCATGACTGTTTGTGTACATATCGTAATATCTTTTATCCACCATAAAAATAGGATCAGATCATTTTGAGCTGAAATACATGTTCTTTGTTTATGTATTGACTCCTTTCTTTGTCTTTTTCTATCAAAAATTGCCAAATTTTTGTCTAGAAATATAAGATACTCTTATGTTTCATTTTCATGTATTTAGCCCTAGTGCTAATGGTGACCATGCAACCTCAGCCAAAACGAACTATTTGTTATCGCGACATTGCCGCATCTTTGTAATTTAAAACAAACAGGTAATATTATAATATAAATAGATAAGTAAACTAAAAATAAAATAAACTAATTTATAATACGAAAACAAATAATTTATTTCTTTACACATTAATTAAGAACATAAGCATCTGAATATTATCTGATATAATATTTTATTCTTTCATGTTCATGACACTGTTCAATTATACATCTAAAATGAATATTAAAAACAAATAATTAAGAAAACACCGAAGGCAAGTACCAGTTTTAGCAGGCGATATGATTCGGCGTAGTTAGTTTAACAAAAAAAAAACTATTTTAAATAAGAAATTATTATCCTGGTTCCTTATTCCATTCCATGCCCTATAACTGAATCAAAATTGTAACAAGATTTCATCTATGTGCAAGTCACAGTTACACGAGTCACACATAAAAAAACAGTGTAATTAATACCAACATACAATCGCAATAATGTATTTGTAATGTATTTTTTTACACGTTATAGCCTCAGTGCTATGATCACAAACTCACCTGATGTTTACGTGACGATGTAGTCCAGGACGGTAAACACACTAAGCCTAGATACTGGTCCTCAAGTAATGCTGCCGGAATACACGTAATCGTATTTGGCGACATGTTTTCAAACTTGAGGGCTGTAGCTACCCAGGCAGGTATTTTATAGTAAATATAGAAATTATCTTTATACCTATTATTGTAACACATTACCATACAAACTAATATACATAGCAGCTGACGAAGTATTGACGATTGACTAATTTACAATAGAAAATTCTACTATTCACATTTTTGATTACTCATTTATAAGGAAAAAAGTATCGTTGATTATGTGAAAAAATTTATAATCACCTTCACAATTTTACCGACCCTGAAACTTTGCCACCCTGGAGACTAACGCCGAACGCCCTTAGCGTAAATCCAGCGCTGTAGTTGAAGTAAAACTTCTTTGACTGTTGGCAGATAATACTAAAATAAAAAGAAAAGATTAAACATAAAATAGATATGTCGTATCCAAAGTTTAGAGTAGCACTCATTGATAATATAATTTACAGTACATGAATAATAAAAACAATAAACCCATGTTTACTGAAAGTTTTTTATACGAAAACGTTACTTACGACCGAGAAAATATCCGAGTTATCCGACATATTGCGCTTTATATACGCTTTCCATTCGTTGTGATCAGATAATTAATTTATATATGTACTTACGCTTAACGTCTAAGTATAATCTCATTTAATGTCAAAACAACTTTGATATGAGTAAAGACGTTGAACGAGCTAAATCTAGATAAAAATCTCGAGGAGAAAATGTCTATACCAGGGATGTAATTATCCGGGCGGATATTACAAAATTCTCTACCAGTATGCTTCGACGTCGATCGGTACAGTTTCATAGCAGAATGTTACTGACACTTAATAACGTCGATTTTTAGATGAATATGCAAAGTACACTACTCCGTAACCCTTAACCTGTGGTTATAAAAAAAGGGAAAAACAGAAATCCAGAAAAGTAAATTCATACAGACGAGGTAGCGGCCATCTATTTGTACATTCATAAGAAGATTTCAAATGTTTCATATATTCAAAAATTAACGACCTTGTTTTAAATTCAATCTAGCCTGTCAATTCTCTAACTAAACACAAAAAGCTTTATAGGAAATAAGTTAGTCTACATATTACTAGTGATGCCCCCCAACTTTATACGGGTAAATAAAAATCTCGAATTAAAAAGAAATAGGACTATTCACAGAAGTAAAAGTCGAAACTTGTGTTTTTTAGTTTAAAAATCAATAATTGCAGTATGAACAATTAAAATTACATAATTTGTTTTGTTATCTATTGCCGAAATAACTATACATGTCTTCATATAGTTTATTAATTAATTAAAACATGTGTTGGGTCACCCAACAAAACCCACTACAATACAATACAAAACAACAAGTTATTTTTTTCAGGTAGCATTGAGGGTCTATATACATATAGAACAATGATACGCAGAAACACGAATTATTAATTACGAAACTAATTACACGACAACACTTTTTTAAGTTCTAATGGTGAAATAATATAACTCGTATTTTATTTTTGTGAATTAAAATCAATAAAGAATAATTTTCATAAATTAAACTTATTATGGAGATGACTGTGCTCGGAGTTTCACTGCGTGATCAAATCGAAAGTGAGGAGATCCGCAGAAGAACCAAATTAACCAACATTGCTCGTAGAACCGATTCCCAAAAGGGACCAGCGTGCTCTCGAATGGCTGGCACGTACCGCAGCGTGGGTAGGCTCCCCCACAAGGTGGACTTTGTAACGCAAGACCGCTCGTTGTTGAGATCTTTGTATCTATGTCCAGCAGTGGGTTTTTCGGTTGAATGGCTATCTAACTGGATTGAAATTTATTAGGGATTATAATTATATAGATTTTTAAATATACACATAAATTATGAAACAAACTAGATTTTTTTAAATAAACGACCTCTAAGCCTCTTTGAGATACTCATTGTAAGACGAAAGTCTTACAAATCGTTAATAACTTTGTTATCGACACCTAGAAAGCCTGAAGGGGCTGATTTTGATTTAAGCCGGGGCATATTTGTAGGTGCATTGCACCAGATTATTTAAGAGACCACTATTTTTTACTGATTTTCCTACATCATATTTAAAAATAAATAAATAGTTATACACTAGAAACATCATAAACACTAATTCCCGTTCATTGTTCCGTTCATTTTGACTAAATTAATCACGACGAGGCTTTGTCTGTGGCAGGTCACTAAAATGTTAATATTAGTAACTCTTGCACTGCATTGTCTAACGTAATCTGCTTTAAAAGTCCTTTGTGGACAATGTATTATACATGAAATCAATTTTAGAGCTCTAAATAACTTATATATAACTAGCTATGCCCGCGGCTGCTTCCGTGTTTCATTAATTCTTCAATGTGAATGTTAAATATTCAAGTTCTATGAGTTTTATTTTTTTACAAGGAACCCTAATTGTTTTCATAAATCAAAAGTAGCCTTGGTTACGCGGAGTAACGCAGATACCTACCAAAAAAAGTCTAGTCAAAATCAGTCTAGCCGTTTCGGAGATTACAAACAAACAGACAGACAAAAATAAAAAAAAAAAAATATAGTTTTCGTATATGTATTCTATGTACATTCATATAAATTCTTATTTCAACATTACAAACAGACATTTCAATTTTATTTATTAGTTTAGATAACATAAATATAGTTTCCTAAAAGGTAAAATTTCATTCGATATTTCCCGGACGTATTTATTTTATGACTTAAATATTTTAATTCGCCAATTTCTAACTTAGATTCGTGATAGAACCTAAATACGTTAAATATTTAAATGAGACAGAGTGTTTGTGTGTAAAGAGGTTTATTATAAGACTATACGAGGGGACAGCAATGGATTCACATGTCGTTCGGTAGAGCGATTGCGTAAACGAAGCTACCTGACGCGGAAACAACTGGCACAAACACCGTCGATCATTTGGAATACCACATTATAACATATTATATTATATTAATATACGACAATGCAATTTCTATATCATTCATATACCTCAATTCTATTGCTCGTTTCATCAAACTATAATGAAACTGCGGTATGCGATCGATTGTGCCTGGTTTACGGAAAGACCCGTAAATATTTGTTATGTGAAAATTAAAATATATATTTAAATAAAAGTTAATTATTATCAGATTAATCTTGTCTAGATTTTTGCGAACTTATATTAAACTACCAAGGATATTTTGAAAAAGTCAAGTTAAGGATACTATATTCATAAAACTTGTTTTTAGTGATTTCGAAGTTCCATATTGTAAATTACTCGAATAGCACTTTTTTTTTAAATATGGTTACTACATCACCTGCTATCGTCTGTATTAAGATACCGTAAGAATAAAAATAAATATAGTATAATAACTTATTAGTGGTAATATCTGTTAATTGGGGGAATCTTACGAACTGCAAATAAACGTAGCGAAGTTTGCAAACATTCCGGTCAAGTGTGAAACTTAAAAATATAGTATTATAAAATAGGCATACTAAATTATTTTCTATCTTCATATTCCAATCAACATATAACAAAAAAAAAAAATTGGCAGTTAGGAGTATTTAAGGCAAAAAAAATAATAATTCACAATTGGTCAGCTAATATCAATAGGTGTGTTCCGGCAGCATCAATTATAGGTATATCAATTTCAAATCGTAGCCATATCGTCATTTAAATTTGTCGATGTGATACTTCTTTTCCAATATTCAAACTTAGAGACAGCCCTGCTTGTTCGTGTGGCCCGGACGATGCCGAGACCGTGAAGCACTTGTGTTATTACACTGTTCAAGATTCGGCTCATCTAGACATACTCTCGAATGCGGGTAGGGTCAATAGCCACCATGGAGAATTTAGCCTCCTTACTAGAGGGTAGAGATACCCGGAAACATCTGCTGAAATATGTACATGAGGTAGATGTCGCGGCCTGTAAAAAGAGTAAATGTAAGTAATATGTTTAGAATATTTGCAAGAAATAGATACTAAACGCTTTTGGCAACGTAATATAAAATAACACACTGGCAGTAGTTTTTTGTCCACTTGAATTTGTCATTAGCATGATTATTTTGTCCTTAAATTATCTCACATAACTAATCTAACCAATGAGTTAAGAAAAAAAACTAGGCACACGTAGGGACTAGCGACAGAAATGAAAAGTCAAAAGTTAAAAAATACAGTTTTTTTTTAGTTTAAATTTCATAATTTGCTAATTGAATTTATTAACGTAACCTAACATTTAACATTTTTAATAGCCGATCAGTAATTATGTACGTTCTCGAAAGCCGTACATACAATAGTCTGGATAACTATACATTTTATTATTCGTCTGGGAACGCCAGCACTTAAACGCAATGTAAGATGGTGTACACTTAACATACTGTAGCATGTTGACTGCTGACGACATAGTATTGGTAACGCGAACCTATAAGTTTGCTCCTACCGAGAATCGCTCAATGCCGCTAGAGAAGTTTTCCCTTCAAAATATATTTAGGATTAATAGTTCTGAATTCATAAGCATATACTAGCTAACACATAGACAGATAAACAATACAAACGTTTTCGATACGTAAAAATATTATTTAAATTTAATAATTTTGTTAGTATTGCGCATTTTTCAGTTTTAATAATCCATTGAAACTTTATAACAATTAATTGTATTTATGGCTACAATATAACTGTTACCGAATATCAATTTGGCGCATTATGTAATTCATTTCAAATTTGTGACATTAAAAATATAGATATTATATAATAACTAGTTGCTTCGGCGAACTTCGTACGACCCCAGAATTAGTAAACGCTGTGTTATCAGCAATATTTAAATAAATAAATAACTTGGCTTGGCTTTATAAATATATATTTTATATCAGCATGTGTTTGACATTATAAAAAAAACCACACAGAACAATAAAGTTGCATAATCCAATCGAAATTCGTCACCGCACTTCAATCCCATAAATTTGAAACCATGCATAAAATTTAGGCCAAGTTCACACGGTCGCACCATATGAATACGTTAAAACTCTAAACATATTCATAGCAAACAACATTTTGTAAGTACCCTACAGAGTTCGACATCACAGACGCCGGTAGGGTGCCCCCTTTGGAATATTTTAGCTTAAACTAGCTACTTCACGCAGCTTTACCTGCTTAATAAATTAGGTAAAAGCAAAAGGTATAACCATTTTATTATTCAAATTAATATTATTGCTAATTACTTAAATCTAAATAATTGAGTAAATTTAATTTATATTATTCCTAGCAACTGGTGCTTGTAATTATTGTAGTAAAAATAATATTGCTTACTACATTTTTATGCTAAAATAATAGGACTTTAAAGAGTTTTGTCTGTTGGTCTATTGACAAAAATATTTCGGCCGATCGCACAACCATCTAAATTCAAATATATAAATACAAAAAATGTTACCATTGGTAGTTTTTATGAATTATCCAGACCGTCTGATCGTTTTATTATTAGTAGGTCATTTGTAGTTGTAATTCACGGCCTCAGGGACAAATTGGTGTCGATTAGTCACGTTCTTTAGTATTTGTTAACTAATACGACTTATAGGATGCCGTCCCTTGAAAACGTAATGCATGTTTGGAAAACCTTGATAAATACGAACATATGATTGACTGGAATAACTCTAAATACAACGAAATTAACTGACTTTAAAAAAAATCTAAAAAATAAAAGATATTTTTAATAAAGTCAGTTAAAACATAACAATTTTAATCGGGTTAATGTTCGGTTTAATATAAATAAATATATTTTTTGTATTCTAAAATGTAAGTTTTCTGAACTTAAATAATCTAATAGAATAAAATCATAAAATTACTCAAACTTATCAAATATACTACCAGGGAAGCAGAAATGAATTATTTCTCTTTTCAAATAATATTTTTACTTTCGAAATGTATACTGAGTACTGACGTATTCAGATAATAATTTCAAGAATTTACTTGCTAGTTCATAAATCCATAACTAAATGGCGCTGCGTCGATATTGATATATTTTAAATGACGGTGTCCAGACTGCGTCATCATTAATTAAACCCCAGTGTCGACAAACGCACTTAAGCATCACAGGTAGTCGTTCAAGTAGTGGTCGAAGGCCTAGTGTCTCGGGAGTTCTTTATGAGAGCCGGAGTCCCGCAGGGTAGCTGCCTCTCTCCTAGCCTATACGCCAATTGTACGAATGACCTGCCAGTACTCGGTTGGACGAATTAGCGATTTTCGCAGATGGCACCGCTTACTTCCATGTTGATAACACGGCCGAAGACGCCGTCACTGAGGTCCAAAAGATTTTGAACATCCTTCCTGAATGGCTACGGAGATGGAGGCTGAAGGTCAACGTAGGGAAGACACAGGTACTCATGACTAGAGTGATGATGAGTAGATTACCACCTTGCTTAACGCTCCAGGAACAGACTATACCGTGGATGAGGAATGTTAAATACCTAGGAGTCACTATAGATCGAAACCTGACTTTTTCAAGTCACGTAGGAGATGTTATTGCGCGGACAAGAGTGGCAAGGAAAATGCTGTGTCCAGTGCTCACCTCAAGGCTACCCTTGAGAACGAGGCTCGGTTTAAAAAAACCTATTTGAGGTCACGATTTACTTATTCCGCCCCTCCATGGTTCAGTCGCTTATCGGAAACGAACAAGAAACGGCTTAGAGCCCAACAGAGCCTCTCACTTTGCATGATCGCGAGGGCACTGCGGTACGTCAGCAACCACGTAATTGCACGTGACTTACGTGTAGAAAGCCTGGATGCATTCGTAAGTAGTCTTGCAACCAACATGTTCCGTAGAGCAGACACGTCGGCGCACGTTCACCTCCAGAACATCGCACCGTTGCACGCTAGATCTCCCGATAGACGGAGAGGAAGGTGGACACTTGTTATTAATATATAGGTCTCAGGCGCGCGATCTTATACGCCGGTCCTCGCCTAGCTGAGTATGTAGTTCAAAGAGGACCGAGACTATGACCCGTACAGATCGGACGCATCTCCCTCACCCCTCAGAGTCCGATTAAAAGAAGGATCAGCTCCTAGGAAACTCAGAAGATTACTCCACAAGGGACGCGCCTTGTGTGTCCCTCTCAGTAGACTTGTCCGTAGGCGCGGACAAAGGGGAGGCCACCGTCGAAGGGAATAGCCCTGTTGCGGTTTTCCCGTGTCCCCTATTAGTTCGTAAGCTTAGTATTAAGTAGTCTGTAGTTTCCATCGATATTATCTATTTGTAAGAACAATTGTCATAATTGAAATTTATTAATTGCAACAGTTATTTTTATAAGTAAATGACTGTTAGGAGACTGCGAGCTGCTTTGCTGCTAAGCTGCTCGGGCTATGCTGGGCTCACGACATGAATTGCTAGAGTACAGGTAGCGGCCAAGTCGTGTTTCATGCCCTTGTGCTAGTTACCTTTTGTTTCGAGTGCCCTCAGCATTCGCCCCCAAAGTTACAGTGAAAAGGCCCTTCCGGACAACAGCATTAGGTAGTTTAGAAAAAAAAACGCACTAAAGGGGGATGGCTGAACGCCTTCAGCAGTTGCCCTCAAAGTTCGGTGAAGCTGTAAAAGCCTCTCCCGGTCAACAACAGCATTATGTAAGTAGGAAAAAAAAAAATACCCACTTAAGGTCTGATCCCCCGAACATCCACACCCTAAGTCCTCTAAACGCACCTCCCTCAAATTAATTATTGTCTGATAAAGTCAAAGTTCAATCTAGTTCAAATTAGTCCAAACCCTTAATATTGGCCCCGTCAAACCGGATTCTTAGAGTGAAAACGTTCAGTTGTTTCTTGATTTTTGTATTGTTGACGATGTGTTTAATACTCAAAACAATACTTACCGTTTTTATAGAAAATGGAAGGTTTAATAAACAGAAAAGTTATTTAGACTGCAATTGCAATATAGTGCCCGCAAGAACGATTGAGTAGAAGAATTCATTGAATCGAAATTAGAATATTTAGAAAATGACGTCTGTTCATTGTTTAGAGCATACCATTCAAATATTTAGAAAAATAACAAAACTGGGGCAATAAATTAATTTCAATATGAAGATTTATACTATAGAACGTAAGACTTACATTAACTATAAAACTAAAGTGAGAGCTAGTTTAAATTAACTTTAACCAAAGCAAACTAATGACAACATTTCATCGTGAACCTAAGTCTTAGATGTCTTCTAGCTTTTACGCAGAATTACCAAAAATATATATCCTAAGTGTTCAGGGTTATACTCCGACTGGACTACTTTCCGTGATTTGTTTCTATTTTTCTTGTTCACAAAAATACTACTTTAAAAATTACATTACTTAAAAGCTGACCCTACGGGAGAAGCAGAGCAGTTGCTAAGACATAAAACTATAAGTGATGCTAATTTTAATATATGTTAGGAGCAATTAAAAAAAACTTTACATTAATAAGAAATATTTAACAAACTGTATTTTAAAAAGATTTTTTGCTCAAAGGTGTATTAATATCGAGTCAGCTCCTGCGTTGAACTATTAAATACAACCACGGATTGTTTAAATGCCTTATAAAATTTAGTGGTTGATATTGACTCATGGGGATTAAATAGTAATTTATATATTTGCGACTAATTGGATTGGATAACAAAACTCGTAAACAGTGGGAACTGCACACATTTAGTTTGGATGAGCTGCCCACTATATCAGAACTAGACTTTCATGCTTTAGAATCCAGGGATCTAAAACGACCCCTCGCGCAATCTAATCCTTATTCGAAACCGAAGTCTTTCATATCTACTAATGTATATTATAAGGCTTGCGTTGTGAATTTCATTCAGAAAGTCATAAGCTCTGCTTTTGTAAGAAATATACAAAACAAGAACATTCACAGAGACATGGTTTTGTTATTATATATATATATATATATATATATATACATTACATTAACTGTTTGGGTAGAAATCACACTATGTACAATTGTAAAAATTCTTCTAATTGTAGAATATGTTACACAAGAGACATCATTCTCTTTTACATCTATTAGACCCTGAAATAGAGACAAACACTCGTATTCATTCAGTACAAAATTCCGTTGAAGACACTAACACAGCAGCTACTAACTCGGCGATGGTTTCTTATCTGTCTAGACAGGTTTTATTAGGCATAGCTTTAATAAAGGCCGAATTTAAATCTGGTAATAGTTAGTTAGTACGCCCTTTAATTGATTAGGGGTCAGCTTACTATAGTACTGAATACAGTTCAATTATTACGCCTCAACAAAACACCAGTAAAAACTACAGTAACTGGCTTAAGGGGTGATAAAACAATAACTTCTAGATATACAGTTACAGTGACACTTCGGTCTCACAAAAATACTACGTTCAAGACATTAAAGCATTCGTCTTAACTCGTTGAGCACTAACCTGGCGTTTACGCCAGCTTTCCAATCCATTGTTTTTCTATTGTCTAATTTTTATGGGTAATCGACAAATATAATATTACTAAGTAAGATTAGCGTCTTCCAGAACAAAAAAAAAAAGTTTCAACAGATTGGGGCGAACTAAAACATTTGCATTTATCAGATCCAGAGTGTAACAAATTTGAATATATAAATTCTTTTGTTCTAAAGTGTCATATTAGAGTCAGTGACCAGAAAAACCGATATATTTTTGTTTGAGATCAATCTCAACTTTTGGAACCCGTCGTAGGTATATCATTGTACTAAAATTTGACGCATCCAATTAAAATCTGCGACTTTAATTGTGGAATGAAACAATGTGCTCACTAAGACACGTTAGCGAGAATTCAATTTCATTATTGTTCATTGAGCATTAATCATCTAATAATAACCATTAAAATATTATATTCCACGTATACAAAATCTTTTGAATGTATTAATGGTGCTCCTCTATTTTAAATGTATTATTAGTATTATGTTTGCGCTCTTCTGAGAACTAAAGATTTTTATTATTATTAATTGTAACGTCGCCGCGCGTCCTTGGTGAAAACTTAATTGATCAGTGTTACGAGTATAGTTGGAACAGAGAGAGATAGATGATAGGACCCGGTCATAAAATACATATTAGTGTGAGGGAGTGCCATAGTTTCTATTCGTTCCTGTTATCAAACACGCACACTCGTATACGTGGATGCTGCACCTGTGATAGGTAGATAAATTCACTGCCACCCTAGGGGGAGTGGGTGTTGCAGTAGCTCGTTGCTATGGTAACGCAACAATCAATATCCGCCATTGCATTCGCTCTTCCCCGGAACCCTTTGACGTCATACGAAATAAACTAGTTCACGCTCCAAGGTTATGGGGCCAATTTGTTCTACATTTCCTAGGTAAATCTTTATTTATACTTTAATCGAAAACAAATGTTTAGTTCAATTTTGAATTAATGAATACGTAATAATTCTTATGACTTAACTTTTTCACTACTAATAAGTAATTATACTTAATATTTATCGTAGGTAATAGTAAAATAATCAATAATTATCTAAATAAATAAATATCTAAATCTAAATAAATTATCTAAATAGTAAATAATCAATCATCGCGCCGCCCAATTACAAATTCAATTTTTTATAATATCGAGAAAGTAAAACCTAATAGCAATAATTACCAATAGGTACTTCAAGAGTATTAAAAATGTTTCAACTCTTTACATACTACACTACATTTGTTAAATTACCATAATTGTCATGCTCTGTTCCCAACCCTCTTGTAGACGGCGCAGAATGTTTTCTTCTTCCATATGTCGCTATCTGCCATAGTCTCTTCAAAACTCCGTTTTCTTTCATGTCATTTCTTACACACTCCATCCACACTTACTTTGTCCTTCCTCTACTTTTCCATCCTTACACATTCATGTTCATTACTATTTTGACGAAACGAAAATTTTAATTATTTTAAACAAGTCTCTTACTCTGTCATATCCTAACAAAGCATATCCTAACATATGACATAAGGTAAACGTAACAAAATACATATTTATACATACATATGTAAAAAACATTACATAATACGAAATTACTTATAAAGTCTATAATTTTTTCTCCGATGTATATGTATATTTTTGTTTTTTTAACAATGTCGCCATTATCTACGTACAAATATCTACAATGGTTGCTCAATTTTATATTTGATTACTATTCAAATCAAAATAATGTCAACATTTACTCAAAGAACATTTTTAATTTTTGTAATAACATTAAGGTCCGCCCTGCACCGCACCCCCTCCCCCCCCATCCGCAAGTAACTTTAACTTGCAGCAGATATATTGCGAAAAACTGATACATTCCGTAATCGTGAATTATTGGAACGCACCGGGCTTGCGAACAGACGGCTTGTATTGATCTATACTAATAAATAAAATTGAAGTGTCTCTTTGTAATATAAAATAATTAGTTTTTACTACATGGTTATGAATATAAAAAAGGTGCCTATACCAAAAACAATTTTTTTAACATTTTTGTCCGTCTATATGTATGTCCCGGCTAATATCCGAAACGATGGGACTTTTTTTAGTAGATAGCTGAAGTTACTCCCCGTAGCTAAGAACACTTTAATTTAATAAAAATATTAGAGAACCACGTAAAAAAACTAAAACTTTTATTAAAATTCGATTCAATGCACAGTTTTACTTGGAGTTGTTTGATTTTGTGAGAAATATATTTGCTTTTCCTAACGAAAAGGAAAGAAAGGAAAAAAAGGAAAGGAAAATTATTAAGGCTCCGCATTAAAAAAAAAAAACACCAAATATTTGGACACAAACACGAGCCAATGGTCACTTTTATTGGCAAGTGTTTGAATTTATGAGAAACATTTTTACTTTATCTTAAGACCAAAATAATTTTACAAAAATAATTAGATTTGTTAAAAATAATAAATCTAATAATGTAAAAATATGCGTCAATTTTAGTTGCGCCAGTACGTTGGCACCCTCTTATCTACCCGTTACCATTATAAAGGCAGGTGTAGCAGCTCCATCAGCGGAAGATCTCAAGCGACGACAAGCGACAAGGATTGTACGAAATATAAACTATATTAATTTATTATTAATTAATTAAATTATATTTTAATAGAACTAGTGCCCGGCAAATAGTCAAAATTAAAACACAATAGTTATTAAAAAAATTGAAGAAATAAAACTTCATTATTTTTATATACATGAATCTAAATTTAAAAAAAATATCAATAGTTAAAAAAGAAAATAAATTGGTTGATTAATAGTAATAGTAGGCAATTGTTTTTTATTTGACTATTTATATATAGACTAGTTTCTGCACCAGACTTTGCATGGAATAAAGGCAAGGCAATGAAAAATTGATTTTTCGGCTACCTACTTGATTACACAATTTTATTTAGTTTCCTTTAACGAAATCTTAATATGAGAATATATTTTATATCTAACTGAGGGTGAAAACGCATCAAAATCCGTTGTGATGTTTATGAGTTTTTAAAGAATAAACAGATAGACAGATGCGGAAAGGAATATTGATTTATACTAATAACTATATAAATTATAACCTAATCAGATATAAACACGAAGCAAGAATTTTATAATAATACAAGGAGGCAGAAAGGGTGGCGAGCCAAGGGGAAATCGAGGGAGTGAATTAAAATGTCGATATACAGTACACCCTAGACAGAAACGAGTGTTACTGGGGTACCAGGGCACTAGGACTTACAAGTATGTCTCATTCAATATGAGGGTAGGGACGGGTCAAATTAGTTTAACGTTTTCCGTATTCGAGCGGGAATCATTGGTAAAGTTCTGTATTTTTAGTATAAGTAAGTTATTTTGACATTACAAACAGACACTTTCAATTTTCTTTATTACTATAAGAAACAAGCATCTTTTCAAATTGTACATTACGATTAAACATTGTATCTATTTTTGAAAGTTTTTTCCATATCTACTTTTACAAACATTCAATTTCAAATAAAAGCTGACTGATTAGTGATGAGTAAGAAATTAATGCCGATGTCGACAATTAATGAATTAATATTCATAATTCTTTTTTGGTCAACATTGAAACAGCATTTTTAGAATCTATACAAAGTACTTAGTAAAAGTGAAGTCAATTTAAATTATTGCAATTTTTCTATAAACGGTTATAAGTCTCGGATGTGAAATAAAATCAACTATAAGAAATTATTATTTTTACATAATATTATTCTCTATATATGTTAGTTTCTATATTTTAAGCTATAAAAATGATTATAATTCCTCTTCCTTTGTTACCATCTGCGTGAGCAACATGGTAAATACTTTATTCAAGTTCTTTGCCAAAAACCTGACCTCTTTTCTACTTTCAATATTGTGTTCACAATAAAATCAAACCTTGGCCAAAACAAACTCATATGAACGTGAACGCCTTACAAGAGTTCGGTCGTACAAATCATAGGCTTAAATGACACTTAGTTTATATAAGGTAATATTGAGTATTTAAGGTTGAAGTTTTAACAAAGTAACTGAGCATAGTTCTTAATATACCACACTACTCTCTTATTTTTCTTCTAATATACTTATTGGTTCACGTTAACTTTACTATAAAGTTACTATATATACAGCAAAGTATCTTTGTCCGTCAGTTGGCTTATTACTCAAGAACGACTAATCCGATTTACATTATTCTATTTCGTGTATGTTGTTTAGCTAGCTTTAGCTGTATTAGTATAATATTCAAAAAATAATAATTTAGACATAGTATTGTAACAGAGTACTGCCTGATTTGCATTTCTTTGGCCAAACTATATGGAAAACATAAAGAAATAAAACTTAGCAAATATTATAATAAAAAATACAGATACAGATCGATTAAATTATATGTCAATAGTATGTATTATATATCAAAGCTACCATGAATTAGACAGACAAAGAGTTTTTTCTATTAAAAGTTGTTTAGTATTATTCTATAACTTCTACTAAGGTTTAATTATAGCATCCTTTCTTATTGTTTTATGTGTTAAGGCAACAATGGCCATTTTTTATTACATTACCAATTAAAAAGTTACACAAAGTAAAATTTTTAATCATATTAAATAAAAATTTCATCGTTGCGTAGATTCGTAGAACGTTATTTTAAAAAAATTCTTGGCAATTATTTTATAATTCACGCGAGCAGAACTGCGGGTACAGCTGGTAATCAAAATAACGAATAATACGTACACAATACTCTTAAAATATAACAAATTTTATTGAAAATAAGAACAAACACAAAATTATATTTAGTTAAAATTATTAAATTATACTAAATAAAATTATACTAAGTGTAATAACTTTGCCAAAATTCTTCTGACTGCTTGCTTCTGATCGTGCTACTTCCATTTGTTTAGAAAAGCAAACCTAAGATTTTCTTTGAAGTAATATTTAACCCCTTGAGCACTTACCTGGCGTTTACGCTAGCTTTCCATTGTTTTCCTATTGTCTTATTTTTATGGGTACTCGACACATTAATCAACAATAGATATAAAATAAAATCAATCGATATTTTTTTTTCGCGGCCCCTAGTGACATATGTCGCTTATCATGCGCACGTCGCATAGAGATTAAATGAGAATTAGTGTCTAGTGCCATGGAGATAGAGCATTAAATATCATAAACCAATAAATGCTATCTAAAATTATTTAATAAACTTTAATCCTATTCTATTATATAAACGATTATTAGTGAAATATAATATTATACTTTTTGCCATTATGCTTCCTACTATCATTTCCACACCATTTTATCGAACAATTGGACATGTTCTAAAATCGCAGATTATAACTATGTATAAATATGTTTGCTTAATTTAAATGGCAATGTGTTACGTTCACCTCAGATCAATTCAATTTATGTTTTAAGTTTCCTAAAAAAATGAAGTAACTTTTCTGAAAATGTTTTAGTTATAATTGCAATAAATCAATAACTGTAAGGTTCACATAAGTGTTCGTGTGAGTAAAATATTTATAGAAGGGACTTTACGTCTATAAGACGACGTCCAAAATTTAAAATTAAAACTAGATATATTGTTACAAAACATTTTGTACTAATTACTATGGTTTATATTTATTTATTTCATAGTAATTTATTGGAAGGATAACAATACTCATTTTGAAGTTTTTTTTGTTGTTGTTAGTGATATTCATTTTGTAATAGAAATGTATAAAATATTAAACATATATAATAAGATGTATAGTCAATCTTAGTTCAATTTATATGTGGATGCTGATATTAACATTTCTAAGTCTCAGACCCTTAATTTAATAAAATACTTGTAATTTTAAATATCTAGTTATTTATGTAAATACTTATAGATAACTAGCTGAACGGCGATTTCATTCATGTGTCTGTATTTATATAATTCAGTCCCGTGTTTTTACAATTTTTATTTATTAGATAATTTTAAGTTTTAACCTCAATCTCACCTAAAATTAAGTAACAATGTAGGCGAAACAATAGTACCCTAATCCTAGAAATAATTTCCTTTACGTGGACTTATATTGTTTTTCACGAAGGTGGATTGTTATAAAATAACTAATAATTAGTATTCTTTCCTTAAAACTCGTAACCTGACGGGTGCACCCGACCGAGTACATGGTACGGCGGATGACTGAAGTTATCAGTAGCCTTGTGGATACAGTCGGGTACGGAAGTCATTATTGAAGGGTCAAAATTGCTATTGCAGTATCAGTAACGAAAATATTTGCATAAATAGTAATTTCGATTTTTTTTGGGCCTTCATAATGACGCTCATACCTGACGACTAATATTTTTTTTACCCTGTAACGTTTAGTGCTTTGACTACAATCCTAACTGATGTCAAGTGACGACGTGGTTTATAATGGAAAACAAACTAAACCTAGAGGTACTGGTTCTCAAGTAATACTGCCGAAATATACTTATTGGTATACCGCCGCACTACCAACTGCGTCATCATAGCCTCCGCATCGCAGATCGATCCATGCATCTGTTACAACTTTCAGAAATTCTACGATAATACTAAGGTGGAATTTTAAAATATTAATCTAGGGCTGGACGTAGGTGATATAACGATATATATAATAGGTGTTAAGTGACAGAATTTTCATTGAAGGTGGTAGCGAGCCAAGTGTAGTCAAAATTCTCTAGCACCATACTGGTTTTCTTCAAGCTCAACCTAATTAATTATACGATAGGGTGTGAACCCTAGTCGGGCTACGTGACTTGATTAATCATATGTATGTTTAAAATTTCATTATTTACTATACATTTATATATAAAGTGTGATGGCTAGTTTAATAATGTTGCTTGTTCAGTCCTAATTAGATCTTCAACTTGGTTGTAGCTAATTCAATCTCGCATGTGATACAGCAAACTGAAACACTTGCATGGTTAACATGAATACACAGACATACATGAGTGAGCATGCTTGCCTTCTCGCTCGCCTACATGTTGACACATATATGCATTCAAATTAACTATTGTATTCAACCATATAAACTAAATAAAATTAATGTTTTACTCCGTAACCTAGCGCTATACAGTAATTATAATGTTACGTTTCCTTGGTTTTTTTTTTAAATGCATATTTTAAAATGTTATTTTAAAGAGTAGCTTAATTTGTTTGTCTTCATCTCACGTGATAAGTAGACTCCAAAAATACCGATCACTATCTTGAAAGAAATAATAGTAATATATATAGAATAAAGTTCTCTACAGAAAAGTTACCGTATGCCAAAGATATTCCAAAGTTCTTTTCCAAACTGAATACTAACTGAATTATTAAAAGCGACATATATTTATTGAAAGTTATAATACTTTTCTGTAGAAGGATCTTCGTAGGTACTAGCACCTTTCGAACTTGCGTTTTTATGTTGCGGAGTTGCCTATAATAGTATCTATTTATGTATATCAACGTTACAGTTTTTTTTTGATCACTCAAATCTTTGAATCCACTGAGCCTATTTACATTGGATTTTCTGTTACGTCTATGAAAGACCAAATGCATAGACTATTTTAATATATTCGGTGATATCTCATCGGTAAAAACGGTGATAAAATAATAACTTATTTACCACTTACTATAACACTTACTACTTATTATCCATATTTTTAATTTATTAGGACTTGAAGATACTCGTATAGCTTTAGCCGTTCAGTATCGACTTGCTGTTAATGGAAAAAACATCTTATGATTTAGAATTTTAAAGACGATTGTTAAGGATCTTGTGTTTATTGGTTCACTATACTGATCTAAAAGTTAGACTTAGAATTTATATACTTAAATAAAATACATAGATGTACTGAGTACAAAAGGTAAATGTGTGTCTATCTTCCAGCTCATAATTGAAGAATGTCTTCACAAAGATTTACGTAATATTTTATATATATTAATAACTTTCTCACCTCTAGAAAATAAATAAATAAAATATCATGAATTAAAAACACATGTAGGTATCATTTTGTGAAAACGTTACTGAATAATTAGTCTTCATATACGAGAACTCATAATTGATTGAAAGTATTTATTTTATTCACAGTAATGTTTGTGGGTAAATCGTAATTAATACACTTGCTTAAATCAAGTGTATATAAAAAAAAAGGTAAAAAATAATATGGTATTGAGTGAAACGTGATAAATAAATTACGCACCACGTTATGTGAGTGAGGAGGGGTGTTGTTCGCCGAAGAAGTGACAACGAGTGAGGGGGTCATAACTTTCATTGTTGATATCACATTTCAATATTTATTTGTCAGTATTCATATAGGTAATTAATCTATATTTGTTTTGTCAATTTTTAATATGATGATGATTTTATTAAATAAAAGAGGGAAATGAAATAATAGTAGATAATAATGGGAAAGAATACTAATTACAGAATTAGTGTTTTAATGTAATCGTTTCAAGATTTAAAATTACCATATATGTATTGTGACCGGTCGACGGGTGGCCGTCAAAAATAATTAAATTAGTGTGACTATGTTTAATTTAATTCGTGCCACATCTAGTAATTAATTATACCAATGTATGGCAGCGTAATAATATGCGAATCGAGCGATCGCAGAACGGTCTTCCGCCACTAACCGTGTATAGGGTCACGGATCCATCCCGCACAGGAGTAGGACTGATTAAGAGGGGCGGGTTCATAAAAACGGTGCGTCGGCGCATCGTGGCCAGTCGCGTCGGCGGTCACCATTCTATCATAATGAGGGTGCTGTCAGCCACGGTGGGTGTTTATATTATTATTAGTGGTGTATCGTGATTTATAACAGTGGTTTACAACGTACTCGTCGATTTAGAAAATGTGTCGATTTTTTTTTTTAATCTCGTATTTTTGATAGGTGAAAATAATAACACGTAATGTATAAATAATATCTATAAAAATATATTCGGGTTAATAATACTATTACTTTCCATGATTATTCATATAGTTTAATGAAAAATATTTTCCGAAGTTACGGTTAACTATTTATTTTTTAAATTGATTCAGTACTTGAAATACGTGAAAATAACTTATTATATATAATCGTTATAATCTACATAATTGTCTAATCTACTTAAAAAAATTGTTTTATTAAAATGAAACAACATCATTTTTTAAACAGATAATACAATATTTTTCATTACATTTTCAATTTTAATATGAATCTGTAATGTAATAATAAAAAAAATTTACGTTTATTAATTACAAAAAAAATTATAACATAAAGAAACCGATCTTTCACTCTTTGCCATTGTCAAAAATATAACTTTAAATTGTATAATCCAGAAAAATAATTTTTACTTCTGTAATTTTTAAATAAATATTCAGATAACAAGATGCAAAAGGTAACAATGAGGTAACATTTAAATACATTTTAAATTATAATAACAATGAAAAAAAATGTATTCAACTTAGGTCCTAAAAAAGCGCTTAAAAATATCAAAAAAACTACCACCGGTTCATAAATTTAAATAAATGTATTGAAGTCAATGTTATAAGTCATAATAAGTAAATGATTCATGTAATTTTAATTACAAAAAAAAATTATGTATTAACACTATTTAATCATTTTGTTTTAAATCAAAACATGAAATATATTAGGAACGTGTTTAAAGTGTAAAGTCACATTAAGTTGTTTTCATATTTTTTTAATATTTGGTATATTTATGTAACAATTTCATTGAATAGCAAAATATCTATGTAATTGTAATAATATAGAGAAGTGAATAATAAAAATGAAATCGATAGTCATTGTTACGTAACATAGGTAACCACCCTACGTATCGATCATTGTCAATGCGCACGCGATCCATTTAAGTACACTGGCTTTCATTCGTACTATGTGGTTTTTATAAAAAAAAAAAAACCGTTTCACCAATTCGTTTTAATGGATCCCATTTATATTTACATTACAATTATACATTTACAAGTTTTTTTGGATTTTTCAATATTGAATCGAATTAAAAAAAAAACAACTTGATAAAAAAAAGTATTACTTACTTAGTAGTAAGTACTACTTAGAGAGTTTACGTTTAACATTTGTCTGTCGTAAATTAATTAAACAGTAAATTCTTTAAAAATTCTCGAGACGATCATTTTGTACCACGTATTTTCTCATGGTAAATTCAAAATCAGATGTTAATAAATTGTGAAATAGTGTTTTGTGTTACTTTTTTCTCCCGTTTGTCAGGCGTAATGCAAATCGAGTATTTATTCGATATAAAGCAATCAAATTATTTGCAAAGTTTGTCCAATCTGTATTAGGCAATCGAGGATTGCGAGTGCCTTGTTCGGTTCGAAAGAAAACTTGAAATGGCCTCGTCATGTAGCTTCCATACAGAGAGAGCCAATATCGTCAATTGTACATAACACCCAAACAAATGTCAATAACAAACAATATTTTATTAAAACTTTATTGAAATTCTCTTTCTTATTTTTTAATCTATTTCTTAAATATTTCAATATGTTTTACCGGTAGTGATATAGTTTTTGGGCTTTATAATATAAAAAAAAATTGTTGGGAATTATTTTTAAATTGTTGTAAATATAATTATGATTAAGAAAAATAACTAATGATAAACGTATGTTTACAGATATGGGTGGTGCTTGCCTTTACAGCATCACTAGCCGTACCCATAAAAGATGTAGCTGAAAATTCCGATTTGTCCAGAGATAAACGTTCTCCTAGCGGCTGGCATTCGCCTCCTCCAGAGGGAGTATGGAAGAAAAAACTTGCCTGGAAGGAGGAATGGAAACAAATCTGGAAAACCGAAAAAAAACTCGTTTGGAAACCTGAATGGAAAAAAGAGAAAGTGCCGGCATGGAAAACAGAACAGGTGCAGCAATGGAAAGAGGAAAAAGTACCAGCTTGGAAAATAGTAAAAAAACCTATCTGGAAAGAAGTTCAAGTGCCGATATGGAAGGAAGTTCAGGTACCAGACTGGAAAAAAGTCTGGAAACCTGTATGGAAGGAAATCCAAGTCCCTGTCACAAAAGACATACAGGGTACCAGAATGGAAACAAAGCTACATCCCCGCCTGGGTAAAGGAGGGAGTACCCGGAGAGAAATATCTCGGTAAAGACGACCACGGCTGGGAATACACAAGCCACGACCTGTGGAGGAAGAAAATGATCTGGAAGCCCGTATGGAAGAAAATCTGGAAGACCGTACAAAAACAAGAATGGGTGACGGAAAAGAAATTGGAATGGAAGGAGGAATGGAAACAGATCTGGAGAACTGAAAAGAAACAAGCGTGGATAACTGAGAAGAAACAAGAATGGGTAGAAGAGAAAGTCGAGGTTTGGAAAATAGTTAAGAAAGAAGTCTGGGTACCAGTCCAAAAAGAAATATGGGTAGAGAAGTGGAAGCAAATCCAAGTGCCCATTTGGAAGACGATTGAGGTTCCCGCGTGGAAGAAGGTGTGGAAGCCAGTTTGGGAAAAAGTATGGGTTCCAATCCACCATGAGCACCACGAACACCACGGATGGGATTAATTTTAGGTATGATACCATGACACACTTTTGTATATATAGTTAGTTACACAAGTCATTCCTTTAAGTGTTTGTCATTCCATAACATTTTCTTGTAAATAACCATCATTTCTGTTGATACGTTTTATATAATATATTCCTTGCATCTCGGGCGTACGGAAAGGTGAATGCTTATTTTGGCTTGTAGCGAATTTTTTTTATTTAGTGATATTACCTCAATGCACTCGCGATGTATTTGGCTTTGCGTGCGCCTTCGAGTGGTCATAAATTGTTATTAAAATTAATTTACTTTATGTCTTGTCATTATAAGTATAGCCTTCTGAATGTTATAATTTTAATAACTAAAAATGATTCTAGTATCTCTCGGTTTGCATATTTTCAAATAATTTAGAAAATTATTTCAGTACGTCTATCAGAAACCGCTAACATTTTTGAAATAACTATCCTATGTGACGAAATATTATTTTTGTTTTAGAAAATGTTATTACGGTTGCATAGAAAACAGTTTTTAAACACGATAGACTGGTGTTGAATATTAAACAATGGACTTTAATCATGTTAGACTATACATGACATTGACGTTCGCTCAAGATACTTCTGTTTTTGTTTTGGAAACGTTACTGAGTATATAACATTCAGTTGGCTCGTATATAATGACACAGAAGTATTTAATCAAAAACAAACATTTTTTTATTAAATCAACAAAATGGTAAAATATTTAAAAATGATTCATAATCGATATAATAAAAATGTTTTTAATGAAATCTCAAAATCAAATTATTATTTACTAAGACAATTCAGTTATTTTGAATTAATCTCAATATTGAAATTCTTACTGTTAATAGGAATTAATGTGTTTAATTATCAAGATTGAAATTATTATTTATCATTGTTAATTCATGTAAAGAAACGAACGAAAGAAGAAAGGACCACCAAAGTTCTGGGTTCATTTTCCTGGACGGTAAAGTACAAGATTGTTTATATTTTTGTTTTTTTTTTTTATTACTATTTACATAAGTTTTATCAATATAAAAATGTTTTTAAATAAATGACTTTTATTTAATTTACACCTTTTTCATTTGGGATGAGAAGAACTGAATGTGACTCAGTAAGAAAAATAACAAGAGACTAATTTGATGATCCCTATTGATTAAGGTATATGGTAGTCTAACCTTATAACGAAGCATCTAGGGTATTACTACGCATGCTATACTAGGAAATTAATTAATCTAACAAAGTAACATATAATACCCACTGGCATACAATAAAATAGACAAAATGTAAATCTTGACTTCATAGTTTAATTTTGGCCATCGAAAGATCTCAATATCATAATCACTGCCGCTTACCCATTACCTTAATACATTAAAATGTTATTGACTAAAAATGAAACAGAAATATGTTAGGCAAACTGCTATTTCTTCACGTAACTGCTATTAATATAATTAATAATCTCACGATTCACAACATCTTTAAGTAATCTAAGCAGATCGTTCAGTTACCTTGACATAGGTAGTCATACCAAAGTTGTCGAGTATGAAAGTTTAAATTAATTAGTTGAGATCTTTTAATTAATTGGGCTGTAGTTATTACGTCTCAAATCACAATTTGTATCCGTTCCACGAGTTTTCGTCGTGTCGTTTTTTTTATTTTTCACTTATAATTCAGGCGCGTGATTTATTTATCCTTACATACATTATAGTACCTGTGTGACCGAGCTGGGCTCTGTGTTTTAAGGACGTGTATTTGTTGCATAGCAACTTCGTAACTAATGTAAGCATGTAATAAATAATGGCATATTAGTCATCTTCAAAAAAAATGCCAATAATATATCTATTATTCTGTTGCTAAATTTTTTTAAAACTTAGAATTAAACTTTAAATATTACTCATTTAATAGTATAATATTAAATAACAACTTCTATTTATCTGTCTGTTAGTTGAGTTATAACTAGAGAACCACAGAAACGATTTATACTATTGTTTTTTAAATAACCTTTAAATAATTTTAACACTTTTCATTTTAATATATATTGATAAAGACTTTATACTAACCATCCAGATTTACGGGTTATCCCTTAAAAATATGTGAACGTTTGATATTCTGAAAAGTTTGGAATAAGATAAAAATATGAATACAGATTACTAATTTTATAATTTATAAATCTTTATATAATACATATAACAATATACATAAATATAAAAAAAAAAACATTCAAAATCCAAATACTTTATAGAAGCAGTTTTTGTAAAGTTACAATCAGCTTGCGAGACTAAGCTTTGATGGCTAGATTTACACATATGTTGCGGTGATATTTGCAACCCCGGGGTGTTACAATGCATTAACTTGTGTGTACCGGATTTATATTTACATTGACGTCGTAAACTTTGCACACATTAAATCTGGTTTCTGAATAAGTAAACATTTTTATATGTTTACGAAGTGAATTTATTAAAGTAACTTTAAATATCTTATGTTATTAGATAAGGATAGTTAATTACTGTAATAGATAAGTAAGTAGTAGTTATATTTGTCTTTTTGTGACTACACTATCGTATTGGGATTGTATTATAGGGTAGTTGTAAGTATTGAAATAAATAAATACAGACACATGTTACGACAATTTTATTATCCTCATCGTCCTGCTCCCAATTTATTATTTGTGGTCGGCGCAGTATGTCTTCTTCTTCCATACATCTCTATCCATTTCATCGTTCAACCATTTTGCCTTCATACCTTCCCTCACAAACTACATCCATCTTTATTTTTCGGGAGTCCCCCTCCGTCCCTCAACTTTCATAATTATTACTTTCCTCCCTTTTATTTAACTTAATTTTACCGCATCTCAGAAGTAAAAGTTGTCTCGAGGTAAATTAATTAAATTTAGACAAGGTACATATTAATAAATGAAAATATGAAAAAATATATAATACATTTAATACCGAAGGTTTTCTTACACACCATGATTATACCTCATAAAAATACAACTAATGAAAACCTGCTCTATCAATCGTGGTAAGAACAGGATGCCTGTATTGGTCATAATAATTATCCGATCGTCTATGATCTTCGCTTCGCTTGTCCCATCCAAAAGTCTGAACGGTATAATGTTATAGTGTTGCCGGATTTTCTATTGTCCATCAATTTACTATATTCAATAAATTGCCCGTCGAGTGTTGCTTATTCTTCATCACCCATAGTGTGTCTGATTACATTGCTTTATATAGTAATCTAAAAAATTTGGTTGAAAGAACGTATTTTTATTCCTTTATCTTACGTCCTCCGTCTCTCGATCCCTTTTCTTAATGTCATTAAAATTCTCGACGTTCCAAATTTTCAAATTTTAAATGTTCTTTCTTAGACGGCCTCCTCAGTCATTCCATTAAAACTCATGTTACATTAGCAGAGCGCACGCGTAAGATATACTGACAGTAGTTATGAATAAACTAATAGTAAACCTTCGGGTTTTCTTAATGAATTAAATAAATAAATAATTAATTTAATAAATATAACAACAACAACAATTTATATTAAAACCAATCATTACAAAGTTTGTTTATGTTTGTTTCGCAACGCATTTTATTTAAATGAAATGAGATGACCAAAATCCCTATGCGGAGTTGGTTATTTTAATACTGTCTTTTAATATAGTATCTCAGTTCTAGGTTTACTAATTACTTGGAAAGATGTGCTTATGAATTACCTATGACATTATAGATTTACCAAACTGGTACGCTTTCCAATAAGAATAAGTCATGTTAAATATCGTACAAAGTTCTTACTGACACTACAGATCACACATCTAGACAATTTTTACATCACAGTAAATTGGCTCAGTCGATCACTGACTTGTCTCTAGATACGAGTGCTATGCGTTCAAACCGAACCACCTAATCCAATCATTTCAAGTGACAGTATAATTCAAATTAAATTCAGTACACTTGTATCGAATACGTAATTTGTGCGTGTTCTATCCGTGAAAGCAGGTTTATCGGTATCATAAAATCCGATGGATATTTATTTATTCAAGGAAACAACAGATATTAAATTCAATTTACGCCAATGCATTTAAAAAGCTGATATGAATTCTATAGTTTGTACATATTATTATAATTCATCACCATTAACCCAAACAGCAAATTACTTTAACAAAACCTTTAAAAATGACAACAAGAATAAATTGAAACAATAATATAATACATAAAAATTTTATAAAAGAACTGATAATTGTGACAATTTTATTGACTTATAAAAAATAAGAAAAATATGTGTGTATGACACTGTGTGAGTGAGAATGAATTTGTTTAAAATAATGAAATAATTATTTATCTACACCTAAACCAATAGATCTAGTAATAATGTCTACCACTTTTATAACTCCTGCTGCATTCATAGAAAAAAACACGCTTTTTTGCTATATACATCTATAGTCTCTACCTTATACCATAGTAAAAAGTTTCGTCTTCTGAGTTAATTCATTAATGTACGATAAAAAAGACGATAGATTGGTTAGATTTAATTACAAACCTATAGCTATGACCTTCCTATTCTTAATATTTGGTAATGAGCAAGGTCAAGCTGACGTTCAAAAAGCCCGGTATACTGTAATAAAAGTGTCTTCAGTCATCCAACTTGTTGTTCACCCAAACTGCGTCTTCTGGTAAATGTTCGCCAATCAAGTGTTCGGTGGCCTCATCAATCCTCCGCCCGCTGCGACTTTAGCTTGGCTTAATTTTAATTTGATAATCACTTTCAGTAACTTTTAGCTTTTTTATTGGACCTGTTGTAAGCGAGCACTTCTCAATGCCGTATATCATCACTGATACTGGCATATTTATATATATAACTATGTGATTTTGCTACTTAAAATATAATATAATAATTATATTGTAAATATGTGTGTGTATATTCAGTAAATTCATATTACTTACTCTTTGCTGAAATAATCTTAGTAGAAATAATGCAACTAGTTATAATAAATTATAAATATATATTCAATATTGCATTCGGTTCGTATAACTAAGCTTAGAAGTAAATAAAAGTGTTTCTACATATGGTACAAGGTAACGTTTCCCCCATCTGTCTGGCTGTCAATTAGTGAGCTGAGCTCTTAACTCGAGAACTAAACCGACCGATGCGATACTATTTCAAATGATCAATAAATTCTCTGGTCAAGTTTTACCAGATTCATTTTGTAATAATACATAACATTATTCTTAGTAAATTATGAGAATAATAATGAACGAATATTTGAATATTGAATCAATTAACAATAACTTATAAATACGAAAGGGGATGCGTATCGAATCTAAATACAACACACATACATTTACTAATATTTTACTAAGTAGCTGTGCGCACGCGGCTGCGCCCGCTTTTCATATATCCTTCATTGCGTTTTTATTATCATACACGGAACCCTAACTTTTTGGTTCTAAGTTAAAGTAAAAATATTTCTCATAAATTCATTCACTTGCGCGTAAAACTCTGCATTGAATCGAATGTTACTTCATTTTTTCTTAGTTTTATAATTTTTACACGGAATCGTAATTGTTTTCGAAAATTAAAAGTACCCTAAGATACCTGAAGTAACTTCAGCTATCTACCAAAAAAAGTCCCATCAAAATCCATCCAGCCGTTCCGGAGATTACTCGGAACAAATAGACAGACATACAACAATTTTAAAAATTGTATTTTTGTTAAAGGGAGCAAATGTACATTCACATCTATTTAGTAAAAAAAAAAAATTTGGACATTACAAACAAAGATTCCAATTTTATTCGTTAGTATATAGACTAGTATAGAATTAAGAATGGACCCAAACACAAATAAATATATGAAAATTGTTCACTAAAATAATTGAAAAGAAAAGCTCGCTTCTTTGTGAGATTCAAAATATATATTTGTATACTATTAAGATGGCAGACAAATTTATCAGTATAAGTATCGTGTATACACTCATATGTATTAAGTAAAAAATTGTTATTTTGACATTACAAACAAACAGACTCTTCAATTTTGTTTATTAGTATAATATGTATAAAGCATAGCAATGCAAAACTAGTTAGCGAGCTTTGTGTGTAATTTGTTGTCGAGAGATTTCCACATTCGATGACCGAGCTACCGAGGGCTGCGGCGTTTACGATAATTCACGAACACATTTTAAACTCACAATAATTGTTGTTTTAAACGAGTTAGCTTAAAACTAAACTGTGCAATGAACAGTGAACTTTTGTTTTTTTTCTGTGAAATATTCCCATTTCAATGTTCTTTTACAATGTAGGAATAATGATAATATCACCAGCCTTTGAATATCCTGATTCTGACTACTGCTTAAGATTTACCGTTCCTAGGTTTACATTTAATTATTTATTTCTTACTTTTCATTGGTATATAAATATTCTTTGGCATTTATTTTCTTTAATTTGCTTTCGTTATAAATTAACGTGTTACAAACAACGTAAAAAACAATTTATATTGTTCCATACAATTCACTGCATTATATCTCTTAAATATACAATGGTATAAATAAAGTGGGAATTGTCATATATTATTAACTTCATTCGTTATAACTTTTTCCGTATATAATATAAACAACAATTACGTTAAGACATCATTTAAATCTAAAACTCCCAAAAAATCATTTAAATCCATTTATTGATTTAAAACTATTTCAAAATATTAAATGAAATAAATATCTATATAATTTTCTTTAGAATTTTATTAGCGGTAGTGACAAAATTACTAAAAGTAAATTAAGTTAATTATTACAAATGAATTTCAATAAACCAATAATATTATAACAAAATAAATAAATAATCAAGCATTCGATATCACATAACAACGGTCTGACAACCCTGGGTTTCAGTTTACAATAAGACAGATTAACTTAAATGAGATAAGAAAACGAGTTATACGATATAAAGAATACAATGAGCACGCCACGTTTCCCGTTTCCACGGTGTTATACAATGGCGAATTAAAATGTCACGTTACTATACTAAAAACAATAATTAATATTCAAGGGATTCATAGAGATCCTCCAATTATTACGTGGGGCTCAAAAATATCACAATCCGGTAGGCGGGGGTTGCAATCAGATATCACGCGTATTTATTTATTTGTGGATCGCCCGCCCGGTTGAGACAAACCGAGAAGCGTGTGTGACCTAGTGCATGACCTTGCCATTACTTGGCATTGAACGACTTTCAAATTTAGGTTATGCCTGTATGTAAAGATATAATGATTTATTTCATTTCTAGCTGTGCCCTCGCGGCTGCCCCCGCGTTTCATATATTCTTTACTGATTTTTTTTACACGGAACACTAATTTTGTTTAGCACTAAGATACAGAAAAAATATTTCTAATAAATTCATGTACTTGCCCGTAAAACTGTAGATGGGATTTTATTCCAATTTTTGTGAGATTTAATTTTTTTACGTGGAGTCCTAATTATTTCCGAAAATTAAAAGTACCCTAAGTTACCCGAAGTAACTTCAGCTATTTACCAATAAAAATTACGTCATAATCTGTCCAACCATTCCGGAGATTACATGGAACAAACAAACAGACAGACAAAAATTTACAAAAAATTGTATTTTTGGTATAGGTATCGTATCAATTTAGTAAAACAAATTAATTTGACATTACAAATAGACACTTCAATTTTATTTATTAGTACAGTTTTCAAAAGTTACTAAAACATAACGTGATAGGTATCCGTCCGTTCCAAGCCTAGCTTCTGTCTCTATTGAAAGATGTAGTAATTTGAATAACACGCTGCGACTTCAGAGTTATTAAGTAATTTTATAAGAACAAAAATTGATGGATTGATTGAAATTGAACAAAATGACATAACATAAAATAATGTTTGTAGTACATAATCAGTAAATATTTATAACATAGTAAATGGGAAAGCATTGTTGTATTATGGAGTAATTTTATTGAAGTTCTGTGACGAACTGAATTTAAATCATAACTGAATATCAAGTATGGCACAAGATATATCATTTTAACTCCAAACATAAGTTCACAACATAAGTTAATAATAATTATATAAGAAGTCGTTCAATTATCACACGGTACGCTTAATTGAGCGGTTCATGTTATGTTTATTTCTGGTGACATGTGAGACGAAGTGTTATGAATAACTCCATATCTTTACCTTATTTACTATTACTGACAAGAAGATGGAGGGGGTCAAAATGTACAATATGTTGGTGACAATACTTAGACGGCCCCTAGTTATAAACACAAAAGTAACTGTATGTATCTCTGTTTAAGAAGTCAGAAGGAATATATACTACTTTTGACATAAAAGTTAAACTTCAAGGGGATGAAATGTATTCTAAGAGATTTATAGAAACACTATAAGTGCCCATTGTCAGAGAATATCAAATTATGGTAGCGAACGTCTCACTACAATATGTCTACGGATCGAACGGTGACTGGTAGAGACATAATATGTTTTCGCTATGGTTAATAGACAAACAGAGTGCAGGATTGAGAAGTCATAATTAAGTATATATATTGCGTAAGACAAGAAGAGATAGCGAATCGAATGATTGTCAATTTCTATACTTGCTATAACCCCTTAAGACCGCTATCATTTCTGTTGGAGATATTTTATTTAAATGGTTAATAATATGCGACAAAACTGTAAAAGCATAATTTGTGTTTTGTTCAGTGATAATCTAAATAAATACTCTTTTCATTGGTAATTAAGACAGGTTTGATTACATACAGTTACAGTACAAACTAACAGTTTGCCGTTACACATATTTTGCCGGTTCGGGTTTAATATTTAATCGTAAAACTGATTTCAATTATAGGTTTTATACTTTTATGCTGATTTATTGTAATATTTTACTGCTTCATACAGAGTTGTAAATACAAGAATAGTTGTTTACGCTAGTGTTTGATAAAATGATGACGTCATGAACATCGATAACCGATAATAAGCTTCATTTAGTGGATAAGTTAATATTAATTATTGAAATAATAAGTATAATTATTATTATTCAGGATGGAATTCAAACCAAATTTTTTGTTATTAATATAGTTTGTACAGAATAATACAAAGTATTATTTTTTATTGTTGAGTATGTTTTACAATAGGATAATTTACTCATGTTTCATATATAAATAAATAAATAAATAAATTAAAAATAACAGATTCGTTAATAAAATTTTGAAACACCTAGGTTTCCCGTGAAAAAAAAACTTAATATAGAACTTGCACAAAATACGTAAAGCTTGACTTCATGTTTTAGTACAGGGGTTATCTCTCTAGGATAATATTAAAACGGTTATAAGTTATTTATTTCTTGTTAGATTTTAATTTTGATCTCAGTGTTCTGCCTTATTTATGGTCTATTTTATGGGAATAACAAGAGACGGGACCTTGAACAAATCATATTTTTTTAATATAATGTAAATTAATTATTAGTAATTTGTTGTAAATTGTTTAAATTTAATATAATTAAATGACATATATCTTTTATAACATTCCACGTGGCTTTAATTTCTCCTAAATATTTTTGAAACTGTAGTTTTTAGTATTTTGATACATTAATTTCTATAAGAAATATAGTGTACTTTTACACTATTATTTAGATTCTCTTATACTGGAAGTTTATGTTTTAAATTATTCAATTCTCGTAATAAATAGTGGGCCTATCCAGTTTTATACGATTATAGCTGAATAAGTGGTGATACTAAACCATCTGAGGCCCATGCCAAAGTCATTGGATGGGCTTAGACGGCCCAGTATAAATCATTACATTGTAATTTGATTTAAATAAATCACTAAAGCATTTAAATATTTAGTCGTCTCTAACGTTAATTGTATTTATGAATTTTATTGAACTATGTTAAAAATATTAGGATTCTTCTGAGCTCGCGGCTTCGCGGACCGAGGCCCCATCGGACCGGAGCCCGTGGGATTTTGCCACCTCCGCTACTCTATAGTTACACCACTGGTCAGAATATATCATCGATAACCCATTTATAATTAGTTATGACAACACACTATTTCACGCACAGTTTTGCAACTCGTTTTTTATTACGCCTTTTAACTAGCACTGTGAGTCCTGTCTATCATAGAACTGTGGTGACAGGTGATTGTTTATAGGACTTAGTGGCTGTGACCCCTTAAAGCCTTAGAGTATGTCAAATGATAATGGTGATGTTTGACATTCATATTTATATCCATTAAAGGCGGTGACCGTCGGAATTAACAGTATAGTAACCATAACAGTTACAAACATCACATATTAGTGATCGATCGACTGTTACTGTTATCCCGTAGATATAGTTAGAAGGCATAATCTACTGTCTATCTTTTTCACGGATGAACCCCAAAACAGAGAACATACATATGTTGGTTATTGGTTGAATGTCATGAAAAAAAAATCATAAAGAAAATTAACTTTGTATAGAACGTTTGTATTGATTCCAAGGCGGTACGAAGTTTTCCAGGTAAGTTAGTTGAAAATATTTATCACGTTTCTATAACTTTGGGATTTTTATCTGTCTGTGTAAGCATCACGCGAAATCTACAATTACGACAAATAGCCTGCAAAAGCAATAATATTTTTTATAAAATTAAGTAAATCAATTTTACATTAATTAAAATATATATTCAAAATAAATATACATCCTAATTGCAAAATACATAACTGAGAACTTTTTAACATTTATAATAAAACTAGCTTTGATCGTAATAATAAAAAGTAGACACTTTTTTACGGTACTTTTATTAGTAGGTATGCGGTAACCGGTAACCGGCAGGAGCTTCAGTCTTGATGACGCACCGAGTGGCGCACGATATTCTAAATTGTGTATGTTTATGTAGACAAGAATAAAATTAATTAGATATTTTGGTATATTAATCTCAGTAGATATATATATTTCCTCACCAATTTATTTACATCAGAAAGTCGATAGCTAAATTCAGCCAAACTATTCGAATTCTTGACGAAATTTTAATTCTCATCCTCATCATAATATATAATATTCAAGTATACTCATTATACTAATAAATAAAATTGAAGTGTATGTTTGTAATGTTAAAATATTTTTTTACAAAATAAATATGAATGTGTATACAATACCAAAAATGTAATTTTTGTCTGTCTGCCTATTTGTTCAGGATTAAAATCCAATTCACCGCTCAGTTTCACTGGCTGGTGTTTGAACTAGTGATAGGTGTTTTTTGCTTTTTGTTAGTATCAAAAATAATATCAGGAAAATGATTAGGGTTCCGCATTGAAAAAGTATTGCTAGCATATGCTTGAATTTATGTACACTAATAAATAAAATTGAAGTGTCTATTTGTAATATCCAGATTATTATTTTTTTTACTATATTGATATGAATGTATATACGATACCTATAGCAAAAATACAATTTTTAATATTTTTGTCTATCTGTTTGTAATGGGTAATCTCCGCCTTGAACGATTTTGACGGGACTTTTTTTGGTTGATAGCTGATGTTACTCCGCGTAACTTAGGGTACTTTTAAATAATTAATAAATAATTAGGGATCCGTATAAAACACTTAAAACGCAGTGAAGAATATATGAAATCCGGACACAGCCACGGGTACATAGCTAGTTATAAATACTTTTAAGGTTTCCGTGTAAAAAAATAAAAAACTCATGAAAGTGAACAAAATACGATTCAGTGGACAACACACTAAAACACTATTTTTCAATGGTTATTTAAAATCTATATTACGCAGAAAAACAAACAGAAAATACCGAACTTTGGGAACCTTCGTAATCACAAACAGTTTGTGTTGTTTACTGGAGGATTTATACTTTCTTCATTGTTATTTATGTTTTTTAAAATTGTGTAGATTATTTTTTATATATTTACAATTTATATATTATGTCTAGAATATGTATTCGATTATTACAACAATTTAAATAGTTAACGGGCCTAGCGGCTGCACAAAAATTGAGTTTTTCAATAAGGTATCGAGGTTGGGGCAGACTGAAAATCAGCGCTATGCCGCATTTCAACAGCTAAGCTTGTCCCATTGTGAAAATTATTATAACTATATTATACTATGTTTATTTTTAAACTTATGTAATATGTTTTGGCAATAAATGGTTTTATTATTATTAATAAATAAAACGCAGGCAAAGCCGCGCTAGTCTATAATATATATTCAAGCTATTTGGAATTAATGGAACTTCAAAAGCGCGACTAGAGCGAGATAATACTTTAATAGAGGATCAGGATTGAGTTTTAAATTACAAACGTAAATAACGTCCGCGAACGTCTGTGAAATAGAAGAGACGACCCCGAAAAAAATATACATGGTCACAGCAGCTAGGCATACGCGGCGCATGTTTGCAAATAAGAGGAAACAAATACCTACAAATACCATTTCGATATATATTATACGATAATATATCTGAAATCCGCAAACGTTGCAAACTATAAAAATATATAAATTTTTACTTCTTATTTTGTCAAATAGTATCTATACTAATAATGAAATTGTAAATTCACGTGTTTGTACATTTTCGATTTTTTTGAAGTATTGTGTGGGAATAAACATAAGTAATTAAAAAAAATTCTTTCATTTTTAGAAATGTCTGTCTGTCCGTTTGTCTGTTTGGTTTTGCAGGCAACAATTAGAAAGCAATAAGTAATTGAAAACAAATTAAAAAGCAAATTCCGGCATAGCAGCAAAATTTTATTTTATTAAAATTGGTCCACTCTATCAAAAGTTGTAGTAATTTGACTGACACGCGGCGACTTTACTATGAAGGATGGGTTGGTAAGTTAATGCGTTTTAGTTTCATTCGAGAACAAAAATTAATGGATTCATTAAAATTGAACAAAATGACATATGTTTATACTATAACTATAATTCATGTTTTTTTTTTTTTGTTGACATAGGGGACGAATTGTGGTAAATGGTGATTACGTAAGCAAATTAGATACGTATTTTTGACGATTATTCACTGATGGCGATATACTTATTTAACAATGTAGACTGTTCTGAAACATTACAAGGACATAAATTATAATTTAGACTTTAATAAAAGGCGATTTTTCGGGACGAAATGTGTAAATTGAAGATATTGCAGAAAAACTATGTTGGGCTTCTTAATGTACAACAGAACAAATTTTGATAGTTTTAAACAAATATGTTTTTCTGAGGTTATTCACTTGTTCGCCGATTCTGTTCATCAATTTGGACGGACGGGACTATAGACTGTCTATTAGAATGTAATTGTCTGAATTCCACGCGAACGAAGTCGCAGGGACAGCTAGTTTTTAATATAATCCGTTTTTACTTACATAGGTATCACTAGGGACGACGGTTTTCAATCCATGTGTCTACACGTGTTTCTAATCCACATTCATTGAAACTGAGAACCACGCACGATAATAATCTTGAACTGTTTTATTATATATATTTGTAATATTCAGTCACGAACCAAGAAACTCCGAGTTGAAAATCTAAGTGTATAAATATACGACTTCTTATCAATTAATATGAACAATGAGATTAAAAAAATAATAGCAATGTAACTTAAGAATGACTTTAACATGTATGGTGCAATTTTTGTAACAGGGGTTTATTTAAAACGTATGTATATATAAATCGAAGTATTAGAATAATACGTGTGAGAAAGTACAGGTGACCGCTGGCGCGCGCGGTGAATTACGACACTCCATGGCCAGTACCACGTATATAAAAGCTCTGCTAGCGGATCGTTAGTCCTCGAAGTTAAAAGGATATCCTAGCGACATTTATTCTATACAAACGTAGTCTTCTGTTTCCTCCCTGAATAATTACGTTATGGTAAATATTTTTATACCAAATAATATTTATTCACCACCGCCATGCCCGTGCGTTTCGATTGTTTTCATAAATTAGTTATTGTATTTGAAAATGAAAAATATGCTTGATGTTTACAGTCATTTTCAGAGGTTCGTCAAACAAATTTGATGGATAAAATTTAAAAAAGCAAAACCGTCAGGCATTCCCGAAGTCTTTATTATTCTAAAACTGAAAGAAAAATAAAAATTGGTTCAGTTTTGGAGTAGGAATAAGGTACTACGAAGTGATGTTTTCGTCTATTGTGCATACGGTAAAATCAGCCCGAGCTGCAGTTGATCCTTTCGTATTTTATAATCCTTTCTTTGCAAAAGATTTCTGAGATACCTACTTTTCCGATCACATGTCCTCTTAAGTACTTAGGTGTTCTCCTAGACGACAAATAACTTTAAACTTTATAGAAAAAGAAATGACTGGAGGTCCTTGGTTCACCCACATGATATGCATCGTTTGATCTAATCAGCGTCCTCTTGAACACACTCCGACATGTACGATTACATTTATATTTGACCAAACAAAACGATTGGAAGATATTCCGTCAATGTGCTGCTTAATATGTAATTGAGTATTAGATATACTGATAGTAAAAATGATCATATGTATTTACATTCGTTGTTTTTAACTAGTAAGATCTCTGCACCCAAAAGTAAATTACAAAAGATTATTCAGTTCAGTGGGATAGAAAACTAAAAGTTTTGATATTTGTGTAGTTTGTCGGTTTTATTAACACAATATAGATTATTAATATACGCCTGATGGAAGTTTGGTACAACTTAAAAACAACAGCAACCAACACGATATAGGTAATCCATCACCTTTCGCCGCTATCAAGGCAGTGTACTCACTCAGCCTGTCGATATTTGGACATACACTGTGTAATACTTAAAATACGGAACGAGTCACTATGACAGTTTTGACGATTGAGTACACACCGGCTAGCTCCCTCACACCTAATAACCCTTTCACTATCTCGATTCAGTAGAATAAAATCGTCGTATCGTGCCCCTGAATAATGTATTTTTTTTAATAAAATTACAACGTTTTACTATTTGAATTTTATTAAATTTACTAATAATAAGATATACGTAGTTTTTGCGTAATTCATTATCTGCATTTAAAAAGAAACATTATTTCATTTTGCATTCCTTGGTGTTTTAAATATATTTAATGTTCGTAAAAATATAACTTTTCCTTCAAATGTTTTCAATAATATATTTTATTTAAAAAAATCATACGTCACGAATATAAATCCAGATTTCCGTGCCAATACAATGTGGCTATATATAACTATATTTGTTTTATAAGAGGTTTCTATATACCCGTTGAACCCGGGGTTTGCAACTAGTTTTATATAAGTTAAAAAAAACTAGCTATTCACTAATGGTTTTACTTGCATATAGCACTGTATACGGAAGTTAGTAAAGTTTTGAACGAAACAAATGTATGTGTAATTTACCGAACGCAAATTTCATTGCAATTGCTTGTGTGTGGTGGAAATTCAGAAAACATATTAACGAGTGAGTGAGAATCAATAATATTTATTCTTATTTTATATTTACCATTATTCACAATTTATAAAAGGTTTTGTTGATATCTTTACCTCGTATTTCATATACATATAACTACTGAGCGGGCAGTCCTTAAAAAACTTTAATTGTATCTATAAAGTGTTTAATCCTTGATATCCTTCAATTGAAATAGTTTATATGATATTGTTTATAAAGAAGCCTTGGGTGAAGAAGGGTGAAGCGATAGCTATGGCACAACCACTTATTGTCATGAATATTATGCAATATCACATCTTTCATGATGAAGTGTTCATCAATTAGCAAATACAAAAAAATTGTGACCCTAACAGCTGTTTATAATTGAATTGAATAAGGTGTTTCTCAGAGCAAATAAAAAAACTATTAACTTTTTTTTAAATTTTTATTTTCACACAACATCCTAAGTTTACACAGGAAACTACGAATGACTAAAGTTAAATATATTACGTACATTATCTGAATATATGTATGTTACATAAATGATGTGATAATTACATAATTAAAAACGGGTTTTCAATTCGAAGTTACACAAAAACTTATAAAATTAAAATTCCTTTTTTTAATATTCCAAACGTTTACAAGTATGAACCATATAATAAATAATTATTGTCGTAAACATAAGACAAATGTATAATTTTGACAACATATTATTATTTATTAATTATTAGGTTCTAAGTACTGGTCGATCGAAATACATTAGAACTAAACAATGTTTTCTTTTAGTAATTGTAATGATTGATAGACTCAGTAGAGGGCCAGGAAATCAGTCTCTACAGTAATCAATTAGTTCAGTTCAATACGAAATACGAAAAATATCACCTCTCCCCAAAATATAAAAAAATTACAAAATGTTGAATATTATAGTAACCTTTGAATGTCTAAATTTAGAATAGTTTGTACCTGGCGCTTGGTAAATGTCATGGCGCATGCGTATTGGATATCAAAATGTCCTCCCAATACAGGGAACAATTTACGCAGCACCTAATAATCAATATGAGTCTATAGAGATTCTACCACAGAGGGAATACAACGATATCTAGATAATAGCGGGGAGGGATCACACAAGTTTCTGACGCGATATAAACACCTATAGAGATAATGATTTTGGGTTTGGAGCGACTATTTTTACTTAATTTAACGGCGAGTTAGATTCCGTGGCCGAGGTCGCAAGCGTGGACAACCTCGACCCCATTTTATACTATCGTAGCTCTTCCTGGGCCATTCGAGTTCCGATATAGTAATACTGAATTTTGCCAATTCGTATAAAATAGCCGAAGCGTCTCCTGAAGTAGTAGGTTGTTCGATTAAATTAGTAGAAGACGCAGAAACCGACGCCATTTCCAGTCTGTAACAACATTTGAATGTTTCGTAACTCTTAATTCACAAACACAATACCATAGTTTTATATCTGTCAAAAACTTTAATTTCCTTTAATAAGCACTAACAAATCACTTCGGTTATAATCACAAAACATTTTTTTTAAGTATTAATATACACTATTATGTATTGCATCTTTACAGACATATAATTAATGTTGTAAAATGGATGTATCACTTTTTACAATATGAACAATCCTTACACAAAAACGAATGACTTTCTTTGTGATTGTAAGAAATTTACATTTACCTTATTAATAGAGTGTGGTTGTCACAAACAACTACACTGCTCTACAGATGGAACCAACTGATACACATTGACTATAAGGTTCCAGTTGAAGATTTCTTAACAAGCTTTGGTAAATTTTGCGCAGGTACATGCGTCGTCGGCCTATTTTATTGAACTATTCTCAACAGGTTTCAAGCCTATAATAACTAACGCAACGAGCAATGAACATCGAATCAATGTTCATTGCTCGTTGAGTTAGTTATTATATTGAAGTGTAAATAAATAAATCCAGTTGTTTAAATTTACTCAGTGTCTTTATTAAGGATAAGGGACTCATTAGAATGCTAATTTAAATAAAGTTTATACTCCGGTGAAAAGTATTTTGTTGTAGATTTTTCTAATATGTAGTATTTAATGTTATGTATAGTTTCGTTTTCAATAAGAGTTAAATCCATTAGAGTTAGTGACAAACTTGGAAATTTATCATACGGGTGAAAATTACTCAGCTCTAAACAAAACAAGTAAATTAAATGCGAATTTAATATGGATACAATATAAAAGTTAGTTTTTTAATATTTATTTAAGACAACAAAACTGTAAACGGAATTTAAAAAAAGTAATCAAGATTTAATTAATTACCGGAAAACGTTAAAAAATAAAAGAAATTTGTATAATATTGATAATTTGTTAAAATAGTTGTTTAGCAATAGTGAAATATTCTAAAGAATCGCTATCTATCGCTTTAAAAGATGGATTTTATATGACTATCAAATTAGGAAAAATATTAATAAAAACTGAATAAATATTTGTATATGTGTATAAAACTCTTTTGTTCGTTTAAAGATGAAGTCTCTATTTAATCAAAATACTGACGTTATTATTAAGAAACATGAGAAGGATGTATATCGTATAGAGACATAGAGTGTAGGACAAAGATCGTAAAAAAAATCTCCTGATCAGATTTAATTTAAATGTGATTAACCCCTTGAGCACTTATCTGGCGTTTACGCCACCTGTCCATTGTTTTCCTATTGATTTATTTTTATGGGTACTTGATACATTATTACAATTCGTCGCAAATATTTGTTCCAATGATTTCAATACCTCTGAGTGTGGATATAACACGTACGAGGTGGAAAGTTTCGGTTAGTAACAATATAATTTTACTCAAATTTATTCTATGTACATGGTGTTTGAGTTGGTACCCGTACGTAGATCCAAAATTATAAATTAGTATTATAGATTTGAACTATCTACCAGTGGACTTATTGCTCCAGTAAATTAAGCTTTGATCTATGGATTAAGGGAATGTATTCGAATTCTTAGCCGTTCGCATAGTGAAGAATTATATAACATAAAATACTAGCTATCAATTTGGTCCGTTTTGAAATACCTACTAACTCTAAAGACACACCCATTGTATTTGTAAGAGTTTCCCTAATTGTCTCAATTGAACGCCCGATATTGAGATTTGGGTTACTTTGGGTTCCAAGAAATCTGAAATTATCACCTACTTCAATGAAAAGAATAAAAATGCCACTATCCAGGAAGGAAACAGCTAAATACGTTTGTATAGAATAGACGCCACCCGCATTTCCTCTTTACCATTAATATTGTCTTCAAACTCAATATATAGAGTCATTGCATTCGAGCCATGTCGAGTATTTCATTTATTTACTAGCTCTGTGCACGCGGCTGCGTCCGCGTTTCATATGTTCTTCAATCTGCTTTATTTTTTTTATACGAATCCCTGATTATGTTCCCAAATTTTTTTGAGTACTAAGATAAAGTTAAAGTATTTCTCATAAATTCAAACACTTGCCAGAAAAACTTTGCATCGAATCGGGTTTTATTCAAATTTATACGAGTTTCAATTTTTTTGCGAGGAACCCTAATTAACTGTGAAGAATATAAAAAACTATTTGTTAAGGCGTCAATGAAAATGTAGGGCGTAGCTGGGTATAAAATTCTGTGGATTTTTTTTAACGCAGGGAACGGCCGAGCCGAGGTTTGTACCACTTTGGTGCCCTTGTGCTAGTTACCTATTGTGGCGAGTGCCTTTCATACTCACCCCAAAAGTTACGGTGAAGCTGTAAAGGCCCTACCGATTACCATTAATTAATCTCTATCCCCCTAATTGGTGTTTCACCTTTTCCATAAATCTCTTGAGATAATTATGAGCGTTTTATCCGCCAAGCGCAAAATATGTCACTAATAGTGTACCCGTATGTATTCGTCACTATAACAATCTGCACCCGTTACTTTCTTATCATTACGTTACTCGTTACTTTTGATACGGGACACCTAATAACATAAAGCACCTCATCGAGTCGTATTGCATACGGTATTTGCGTACGTTAACGTCGCGTTGTTCGTACTTTGTAGAAAACTTACTTGCACTTTACATACCTAGGTGTGTAAGGTACATGTTTACCTTACCGTATTTTGAACGAGACCTGTATTTAGACCTTTTTATTATTTTTGGTTTAAAATTCATTCTTAAATTTTATATATACATCAAGCATTGTTTTGTTTTTTATTTTTAGAGTTATATCATTTTCATACAAATGCCCAATTAACGCTTCAATGTTACCAACGGGTCCCTGGCCTTTGCAGCGCCCGCGCGCGATCAATAGCTTGGCACCCTCTAGTAGGCGCGCGATCAAAACGAAATACTTGATATTTACAAACGGCAATTCGGGTGCAATTAATGATTTCGGGAAGCAATTGGTAACAAATGTATTTTTTTTTAGGAAGGAAGAGTTTAGGTTTTTTTTTTATATTTGTACATATTTGAGAAATATTTCAGTCAACTATAAAATGTACACTACTGGATATAGGTCTCCTCAAATAAGGGTGCAATAGCCATGATTATGGCGATTCGCCACGCTTGGTGATCGCAATAAGATGTTTTAAGCATAAAGATGATGCTGCTGCTCACCCACCTTTTTATTCCTTAATCGATTTTTACGACACTCACGACGATATTTGATTTTTTTATGTTTTTATTTCAAAAAAATATCTTTCGCTGTGTTCTACTGAGACCGGCAATGAGAGGGAAATTCTCAGTGCTGTGGATAGATTTTTTTTACACGGTATAGGCTGAGTGCTCTGACCACAATCTCATCGGATTTTAAGCGACGATGAAGTCCAGGATGGTAAACACACTAAGCCTAGAGGTACTGGTTCTCAATTGATGCCAACGGAACATATCTATTGGTATTTGACGACAAGTTTTCAAACTTGAATATGGTGGGCATTATTAGAAAATGCCCTACCACCGTGATATGGTTTTGATGTTTGTTGGTCTTTTGCTGATTTTAGAGTTGGATCGCATCCATTGACGCAGAATCCGGCTGCACTACCCACTGTGCCATCATCGCTTCACTTCATAAATCTTCGCTTCATAAATTAATTTATTAGTAAATAAGCAATTCAAATATCCACCGGTGTAGTGGAATCCTTAATAATCGTTGATAATAATTCAATTTAATTCTCTCGGCGCGTCTTTCTTTGCTAACGTTCACGGTGTTGGCCGTAAAACGGGCGCAGATCCTTTGAGAGCGTTGGTGCCCCGAGCGACGCGTCTTTTTAGTTGTCGGGGTCCACTAAAACTTTACGCCCGTATGCGGTGCACTATAGATAAAATCGCCTCTGATCGTTACTTGCCGAACTGAAGCAGTTGGATTTGTTTGTATAAACTTATAGAGAATCAATCAAACTAACATTGACACAAAAATACGAAACGTGCGAAATGCATTCGTGAGTAACGATTCAGTACTCGGTACTACATGGCCTACCCGTTACTCGGTAACGAATACATACAGTTTGCTACAGCTCTAGTAATATTTACTAGGAATTATATTTAGAAAATATCTTTTTCAGAACCAAAGCCTGGGTGTCGTGACTATGTGGTGCCAGCTAAGAATAGGACCAACTCATATCTTCCCGCGGGTGATGTAAAAGACGACTAACAGATAAACCAGGGGACGGAAAGCGAGATCCTCTGATTACCACAACCATCTGAATGCTATCGTCAACCCGCTTGCCTAGCATGGCGATTATGGCAGTCCCTCCCTTATGAACGATGCAATTCGTTGTACAAATCTTTGAGGGAGACGTATATCTAACAGTGGACGACTTACGGTTGAATGTAAAAAAAAAAAAAAACTAATAAAAAACATCTAGAAATGAAATCGAATATTACAATATGTTCATGAAAATAGAAGATACATAATAGCAAAGCACGTAGGCGCCTGAAGTGATCCTCAGAGATTGTAATAGATGTCAACAGCCACTCTCCGATGTAGTTTCCAACGACGTACGTGATCAGTTGAGAGAAATTAAGGCTTATTATAGATTAATATTCGTATGTGAATGTGTAGATTTGTTTATAAATTGAATAAAAGAAAACTTTGTAAATCATTATAGAGTCATAATTTAAGTTATAATTGTATATTTTTAACAATTTTCTATGTCCACGTAGTAAGTAAAGTTTAATAGTTAAATTTAGTATTCATATAGTTTATTTTTAAGTTTATTATACAATTCTTAAGGTAAGGTATACTAAGGAGTTCGATTAGTTACTATTTTGCTCTTTGTGTTTAAAGAATCCATGGCTGTTCAAGGACACACGTAGGACATGTGTTTTATTATAGCCGCATAGACTGAATTAGTCGGATGCGTTTGTCGACTTTATATTATTTAGAAGTAGATAGATAAACAAAGAAGCAAAAAAAAAAAGTAAATAAAGTAAGTTTTCTATAAACTATTTATAGACATTTAAATATTTATTTTAAAATTTAATATCAATCTACTTTTAATGCACCTAATTGTTTAAATAACAAGCCCGGCCGTAGAGTTTCGCTAGTATGTAACAATTTCTATACATCAAAACTCACTGTTTTACATATCTTTTAAATATTCAACGAAACCAATTTATATCGTAAATATTTGAGAAGTATTATCCAGTTAGATTTCAGTAAGTATATTTAAGTTTAAGTTATAATGTATTTAAGCGGTAAAGGTTGATCAAATCGAGGTTGAGAAGAAGATCCATCAGTCAACTATTCACGTAAATAACAGATCTTGACAGGTCACGGAGGCTTCGTGATGTTACCTGAACCGTTTCAAAATTTAACAAGGAGTCTTGAGGTCCTAAGTATCCAATAAGTTGTTACTCTAACGAGTGGGTTAAAGATATCACTTGTATATTTTAAGATTAAATATCTTTATACTCTCGTTGGATTTGATGATACAAAATAATGACCAATTTCGTTTAGGTAACGGTTGTAATAGAAAGCTTTTTAATTCCTTTCGTATTTCCTCTAATTTTTAAGTTGATAATCTGAAGCGTTGGAACTGGTCCTTTAACTACTCTATTTCGTAGATTTCAGAGTTCTATTACTTTATTTGTAACTCTTTATTCTTCGTACGTTCCCGAAACATTTTTTTTTCGTTCACTTGCAAGTTGAATCTCTCTGAATTTGTCTCACGCCTTTGTTTACCATCAGACTTTGTGTGACATTTTTTTTTATTAATTTCATTTGGTTACTAGCAGAGGGTAAACTGTTTTCACAGCTGGTATTCGGGGTTTTTTGTTCCCTTTACTAAACTAAGACTTTACTTTTTTATATAATGTTGAATTTGAGGATCTGAAATGGTGGATTTCAAAGTAAAAAAACTTCTTTTTTTTTACACGATAAAGGCATCTTGTTTTGACCACAATCTCACCTGATGTTAAGTGACGATGTGATCCAGGATGGTAAACACACTAAGCCTAGAGGTAGTGGTTCTCAAGTGATGCTGTCGGAACATATTATACCTATTGGTATTTAGTGACAGGTTTTCTAACATGAGGGTGGTAGCTACCCAGACGGACGTTATAGAACATCCACCTACCACCATGCTATGGTTTCCACACTATGGTTTCCTGCGCCGAAAGCTCAGGCCGGTTTTAAAGTTGAATAGGTAATTGAACCCGCGTTCATTGACGCGGAATACTACGCTTTCATTGTTTATAGAATTATTTGATTCTGAATCTGAAGATGCTTTCTTTTCTTTCATTTTACTATTTATAACCCTTTCTTCACTCGACGTTTCCACTGGACAGTCATTATAATAAAAAGTACCTAGTATACATAACATTTATAGATCGATAAAATTGTATAAACTGGACGGTAAGCAATGGCTAACAACAGTTGTTTTTTTCCTTTTTTATTAATTAATTTCTCTTTATTTAATATTGTCTCGACCGCGTGGTACCGGCTAAGAATAGTACCACCCCATATCCTTCCCGTGGGTATCGTAAACGGCAACTAAGGGATAAACCATGGGACGGGCAGTAGCAGCTTCTGAGTACCACAAACACCTACTTCAATCACCAACCCGCCTGCCAAGCGTGGTGATTATGGTATTCCCCCTATATTGAGGGAAACCTATGTTTAGCAGTGGACTTCTTATAGTTGAATAGATAGATGTTTAGATAATATTAAATCAAATATTTTTGCCTAAGAATGGAAATTTTTAGTGAACTCATATGCCCAATTTGCTTGAATATATTCATTGTGAAGGTTAAATAGCATATTCTATTTCGGTATTTTATTTCTGTTCTATCATTTGTCTATTAAACGAAAAATTTGGTCACGGTTATTTGATTTGATATTTTTTTATCAATTCATAAAGATTTCCTTGGCAATATTACCATTTTCAAGTAATACCGTTTCCTGTTGACCTCAAAAATCAATGATCCATTTTACTAAAATTTGGTAATGTTACCCTTTATGTCAGGTGTTGGGACATTTTCAGCGCTAGCACCGGCTAAGCATTTTACTGTTAGACTGTCTTTGCATTTATTCGTCCCATTCTTTCAACTTGTAACTCTTTCGTATACCTTTCTCATACATTTTGTTCCATTAGCTTGCATATTGTGTGGGAACATAATGCTGAGTTACAGCTCACTGTACCATTCTCAATTGGTTTTGATGTTTTTTTATGAGTACAAAAAACTATCATTGTTGGCATTTATCGAAGCATGGGTGTATGTGAAATATTAGTGGATTTAATTATCTCATTTACCGGGCTGGACAATTACGACTCAAAATACGAAAATATTATTACAGTACAGTTTTGATAGATTTATTTTATTTATTTATTTACATTAAAATTCACAGCTCGTATAAAAATTACATTTAAACTAAAATGATAAATAAAATTAAGAGCCAAAAATGAATTTAAAACTATTTAAAAACTAATTATCAGACAATGTTTTTAGATGTATCAAAAATTTCTGCACATGTATATGCTTTAAAGAAAAAATAGTAAACAAATGGGAGGTTCGAGTATGTTCGGTAGTCTTTCTAAAATTTGAACTATTTAATATTTCTAGGCTATCAATCTTATATTGACTATAGTCCGACACTGTGTTAGTTGTAATATGTTTTAGCGCTATAAGCATTCAGTAAGTAGTAAGTAGAGCTTTATTGTATTCAACGGGTTCATTTTTTTTTTTTGCATTTACCTGTTGCTAGGTTATGTATATATACAATAGAGTCTAAGATTTATATAATAGAAATAAAAATTATGGGATAAAAGAGGAAATTAAGAAAAAAAGGGACAATTAATAAAAACTTGTGGGGGTTGCTTGTATATTTATTAAAAAAGTCTTCTGTCATATTTGAGATTCGTAGAGGATTTGAAAAAAGCAGACGACACCTATCCTAAACATCTTTCTACATGGAAGAGTACTTAAATCACTTTTTATGGTAGAACTATATTAAAAAGTTTTGTGACTGAATAATATGTATCCTAATGTTTTGACGGCTTTTTGATTAATCAAATCGTGGTGACAATTATAAAGTAACTTTCAATCCAACATCAGCCCTAGATCCTTCACAAAGCTTGCTCTGAATTGAACGGAGATTTCGGCTTAAATTTTAATACCTAATCCGGTCACTTACATTTTAATTATTATAATGTCTTCTTCTTTAGCCCTTCTCGACCGCTAGGGTGTAGACCTTCTTTATAGTATGCCATTTTCTGGTGACATAGCCTGGCCACTCCCATTTCAACCTCAGTACCCATTTAAAAACTCCTATCAGTTTTCTCTCAATCGCTCTTTGAGCCACCTGAAATTCTTGAAGAATTTCCTTGGTGAACACCCAGGTTTCCGCCCCATATGTGAGCACTGGTTGGATGCACGGCTCGTGGATGCGAGCTTTTTGTTCGGCGCTGGTGTTCATATTGAAAGCGAATTCGAGTGTGTAGTAAACCATGACCATGCAAGTCTTATTCGCCTGTCAATTTCATTTATTTTATTCGTCTTGTAACTTTATATTTATTAAAAAAAAAAACATTTTTACCTGCTTATAATATCTAAAATGTCAAAAAATTCTATTAAAAATAGCATAAAATTGTGTTTACTAGAAAATTGTACATTATATTCTTATATTTAAATATGTAAATAGTATCTCATAAATCGATGTAATAATTATAATAAACTACAAATAAACAATAACATAATTGAAATTTCCTTCGTTTACCCGTATCTAATAACATACAGAACATTTTCAATTACGTCGGAACGAGACTTTACAAGCTGGCAGTCTGGCGAAGCGTCGTGTCGATGGTCGGTGCAGCCGTCGCAGACTTAATTTCTGGAGGAACGTCAACGGCGAGCGCAGATCGTGTACGACGAATCGCATACGTTCCTGGTAATCTTATTCACGTTTGTTTACAATAATCAGAACTGATACATTGAACGTTTCTGTAATTATTAGGCTATTGATTTGATTGGTACTCTGCCAAGAATGTTATACAACCAATTACTTCGGCGCCATTTGTAAATATACTAAAACGTTTAGCCGATCTTGATAACGAGGCAAGGAAGCGCCTTTATATGTACTCCACACAATAACAATACAATGATAAATATAAACACATCAGAAGTTACGTACAGAAAAATAATTAAATGATACGCAACTTACAGTGCCATCTATTATCAGATGAGACAGAAGACGCTGGAATATCGTATTCGCAGTTTATACAATTCTGTTAATAGATATCATTTTAAATACCCGTTTACCTATAAATCTGTTGTATTTTCTTTATTTGAAAATTTTATCCGAAACTCGTATAATATAATAAGTTTCAGCGAGTCTGAGGTCCAAATATAAACCACAATATGTTTCACTCGCAAATATTCATTGTCTTAAGATATTTAATTGAATAAGCTTTTCTTTGTTTATTTCGACCCGCAACTGATAAACATTGAAATAGCATCCCTCACATTTATTTCTTATCAATTCTAAATTTTATAAACGGTCGGTTGTTCATTACCAATTGTCAATCTCTTCAAAAACGGTTCGGTTTTATTACGTCTCAATAAGAAATCGCAAATGAGTACACGGTTCATTCATTAGGTTTCTTTCAGTGAGCTTGTGTGACACCCGAATATTGAGCTGTTTTGGGTACCCAGGTTTTTTCAAAAAGGTCAAAACTGTTTGTGCCCAATTCCCAGTTCTTCACCTATGTCGTAACTACTAATATTGGTTCTGCCTCGGTAGCGCAGTTGTATTACATACGACTGCCGTTCTGAGGTCTCGGGTTCGATCCCCGGGTCGGGTCTAGTGATATTGGGTTTTTTCTACTCAGTATCATCCCGGAGTTTGGAATTTGTGCCCGATATGGCGACAGGCTCGCCCCCTGTCACATCTGGGACGGAACTAAGCTCGGCGAAATGTGGGTGGTGTAGTTCGCTACTTCACCTCTGCCTAACCCTTCGGGGATAACAGGCGTGAGCATATGTATGTATGTATGTATGTATGTAATATTATATAATAGTTCAATCTTGGTCCAATTTTTCAAAAGTAGCGTTCACTTTATCCGTAGCAGGGCATCCAGAGCTAGGTGCATCTCTAAATTTCCGAATCGAAAACACTTAAACCAGCTTTTACTGTTATCGCCATCTATTATCATATATATTTTCTTCTTATTCTAAGTTATTTCTTGTCTATATTATCTACCCGCCCCCGCTCTATTTAGTCTATGTATTCATTATCCCTTCCTCTTCCTATTCAAAAACGGAACGGCAACACGCAACCGCCGCCGCGGTCTCTCGCTATATTTTAAAGTGCATATTAATTATCCAATTATATTACTTACGAGAATATAAAACATTCATAAAGTGAAGTGAGGTGGAAACTCTGAACCAGCTTAATCGAAGGCTAATAATAAAGGTAAGTTCCGTTTGCTCCTTTCAACATCATCCTTCTAGTTATTTCCACAACATTTCTGGTCCTTCGAGCCGGATCCGATCTTATATATATATTTATTTACGCTTATGTATATTTTATTTACGCCTTCTCCGACCGTTGACTGAGAAAAACGACTGCCGCATTAAAAAATAAAATAACGATGTTAACCGCTAAACAACAAAGTATCTTTAATATAGTTCAGAACTTATACGATTTGAGCTCTAATTGTACAGACGAAGGAGATAAGAAAACGTTTCTCATTCGTATAAAATCGTTAGATATTATTCGTAAAGAGTTTATTGAAGTGTCAGACAATTTAAATCTCGCCATACTGTCTGCAAATCCAAACGCAACTCCTAATTTTTCATCATTAATTTCTTTTGGTGCATTATATTGGCACATTAAAGCCATTGAAAGTGAATTTGTCATAAATACCGCCCAATTAAGTAAAAATGAATTACCACTGCAAACGCAAAATCAATTTGATATTTTTCATCATAAACTGCCTGCTTTGGAGTTAGTTTCATTCGACGGTACGCCTAATAATTGGTTACCATTCTATGAGAATTTTACAACGCTCATCCATAAAAACAGTAATTTATCAGACGCTGAAAAAGTACAGTATTTAGTCGGACGGTTAACCGGTAAGGTACTCACTGTTTGCGCTGGAATACCCCCTATCGCCGATAATTACAATATATTGTGGAAAGCTCTCAAAAATAAATATCAAGACAAACGAACGTTAGCCGCAATGTATTTAGAACAAATATTAAATTTTAAAGGCAGTCAGTTTCCTTCAAATAAATCACTTGACGAGTTTTTAGAAAAATATTGTGCCACTCAATCCGCTTTAAAACAATTATATATTGATGATCTCTCAGATTTTATATTCACTCATATTGCATTATCTAAACTCGATCAACATTGTAATGTCATTCACATTTGTAATGTTATCGAAATTTATTAAAAAACAAATCATCATCTCCCTACCATTTTTCCCATTTTTATTTGGGGTCGGCTAGTACCTAGTATTAAATATATTTTACTTTGTTCTTTAATTTAATAAAATAAAATTTAATAAAATAAAAATAAAAATTTAAAGAACATTAAAGAACAAAGTAAAATTTATTTAATACTAGGTACTTCCAGTACATCTAATACACACTCAAATATTAAAACACAAAATAAATTATTTATTACGCAATATAACAAACATAATAATAATAAAAAAACGCCGACGCAAGTATTTTTCGCATAAAACAATACAAATTTCCCTAAAATGTCCTATTGTAAAAACGACAGTATACATCCGCTATATAGATGTAAACATTTTTTTCAGTCGAACCCAAACGCAAAAAATACATTTGTACGCAATAACAATTTATGTATCAACTGTCTCGGATTTCATAGTTTAAAATTATGCCGCTCGTACAGTTGATGTAATATTTGTAAACGCATGCATCATACGCAGTTGCATCTCGATTCAGAAGCTCGCGCTAATGAGGATTGTGATCGAGTGTCCAATACGCGCGCACATTCACTCAGCGCTGCCGCTACATGCGAGTCGAGCATTGGTTATCGTAATACTAATGATTCATGCACGGCTCGCTCGTCGCCGCCGACTTCAAACATGTATACTCCCGCACAATATACGCCGCTCGCCTCAACCGCTGCACTTAGGCGCCTTCAACGCAAATTAGTACCGCACTCACTTCCTTAACACATAGTTCTTCGAATAAACCCGTACTTTTACATACTGCCGTCGTATATGTATATAACGACGTAGGTGAACGCTATAGAATCAGAATATTTCTAGATACTGGTTCAATGAGTTATTTCTTGTCTATATTATCTACCCGCCCCCGCTCTATTTAGTCTATGTATGCAATATCCCTTCCTCTTCCAATTCAAAAACGGAACGCCAACACGCAACCGCCGCCGCGGTCTCTCGCTATATTTTAAAGTGCATATTAATTATCCAATTATATTACTTACGAGAATATAGAATATTTATAAAGTGAAGTGAGGTGGAAACTCTGAACCAGCTTAATTTTTTGCTTTTTTTTTTTGTTTAAAGGACTCTGCCCAAATAACCATTATATAATGTGAAATATTATTTTCGCATACGGTTCAATGTTGCGTGGACGCCTTGAAGCCTACTCATTTAAAAGAAACGATGATTTAATAAACCAGGTTGTTTCACTATTTTCGAAACATGAAATTTACTTACAAGTTATTTATTTTTTCAGAACCCATATATATCGGGTGTTGAAAATTATGTAGCCATTCGTGTTTACGAATACACAATCAGTTTTACGACGTCCATATTAATAAACACCTGTCCATTCAAAATTAATATATATACATATATATATATATATATATATATATATATATATATATATATATATGTTAGCGCGGCTATTATCCGTTGCGTACGCGGCACGGACCGTACCGGTACTTGCAAAATATTCTCGTCGGGTCCGGTGACAGAACGGACAAGTGGGCATAGTCTCATGGCAGAACCAAAGTACAACAACAGCATGGAACAATACCGTGAAAAAAATCAAATGACGAGCTAAGTCAATATGTAAGTAATTTTTAATCTGACCTGTTGTTTAATTCATGTCACCAAGTATTTTCTAGAAGAAAGGCTCTAAGGCCGTGAAGGTGTTAGAATCCAGGCCCTAAAGATAAATTCGACTCTTATCTGCTCTGCCTACTTAATATATATATTTTTTTTAATTTAGTTAAAACAACATTTGAAAATATTTGTACATTATTACACTTTTTCTATTCTCCTTAAGGTACATTATCAGTGAGTAAAATATTATATTAAATACATAAAATCATTTAGTTAACCTGTATTATTATAGGAATCATAGAATATAAATATAATGAGAAAACTAACACAGATAAATTGTTACACACTCTATTGTATCTGAGCATTAGACAAAATACCGTTTTAAACGTATTTGCTGAAGAAATAAGATTCAATGTCGAGTATTCCAATAATTTGTCTCATAAGGACAACATGCCATGAATAGTCCTTGTGAATAGGATATACCGGGAAAGTGCAATCGCTATAGGAGGGTGCAACTCGACATCCTGTTTCAGGCAAATACAGTGTGATGTGGTACGCGTAGCCGGCCTGTCGCTGTTCCTGTGTTCAATCCGAGTATACGTTACTTAAACTCATTACTTGTTTAAATCGTGATAATTTCGTTACGTTTCACTCCTTCCTCCCTTTATTTTGTGCGCGTTTTTATGTGAATGTGAGTGTTTGTGATTTTTGAATAGTGCATATTTATTTTTAAGAGTTTAGTGAGTTTTTGTGTTATATATATATAGTTTTGTGAAAACTTACAAATTAATTGTAAATGCTGACACTTTCTTCACATACTGTTAAAGGTAAATAATAATGAATCAGTACATATAATTATTATTTATTTGAGATTTATAAGTACATATAGTTACATTATTATTTTATTTCAATAGTTAGATATATATATTGTTGATTTTAAACAAAACCGATATTGTTATCTGTCATAATTTCAATGAAACTTATTTATAGAAATAATGAGATGTGAACATGACCACATATTAAAATACGAGAATGTTGTATTGAAAACTAAAAAAATAGTAAGTTTTATTAATGTAAATATATATTTTGATATCCTCTATCGGATTTCAGATCATATCAAAAATAATATGACATATTATTTTGCCGTCATTCAAGGGCTCTTTCTATTTGCCGCGCATATTTTACTTAACAAATAAAATAATTATAGTAAGTTTTCTGGGACATTAATTATATTAGTTTATCTTCCATAATGGACTCTGGTGTTATAGTTTAAAAAAAACTTTTATCTTTTATGAATACTCTTGCTTGCTTGATTATGAATTTACCGTGCCCATGACCTCAGGATTTTTCTCACGGCCCGTATATGTCCTCTTTTCTATAAAATCAGATCCTCCGAGCGTAAGATGAAAATATATTTACACCGAGCGGCATGACAACGATCATTTCTGTCGACGTTTGAAGCATGATATAAAAGTACAGTTACTGACTAAATACAAAAAAGAGGCTTAAAAATGGAAACTCTCAAATATTCTTTCCATTATATCTGCTAATATTTATAACAAATTGATGTAAAGTTTTTAAATAAATTTATTTTTAAAATTGCTACCTTTATTTAGTAGGCTAAATGTAAACATATAAGAGTTAGTATAACAAATCTACTTCTCTGTCAAAAAAGTACCGGGTAAAATCAATAATAAACAAAATGCTCAGTATTAATTCACATTTAGTTTATCGCCTTTAAAGTACACTCCTTTAGATACGATACACTTACGTGGACGAATAATCCTATCATCAAAGCATTGTTTAAACGCATTTTTCGGAGTTGAGTTTAGTTGTCGTGTCGAATTCGCCTTTATTTCTTCTACCGAATGAAAACGGGTGCCACGAAGTGGTAATTTTAGTTTAGGAAAAAGAAAGTAGTCGGCTGGAGCCACATCTGGTGAATTAGGTGGTTGCTCGGATGGTGTTTGTTGAGTTTTTGGTCCATAATTCGTACATGGCCTTGTAAAATTGCGCTTTTTTGCGTTACGTGGTACAAAATCCAATAATTCTTTACCCATAAACCTAGCCTCTTTCGTTGAATTTGCTCTGTAAAGGCAAATCTGTCGTTATATCGGAATCGTATGTATTAGACGTATCGTATCAAACGGATTATTTTTTTACAAAGCGTCCACAGTATCAGGAGTGGTCGGATTTGCCGACGCAACTACCAGCAATCAGATTGCCGACGCCACTTTCATTCGAATTTTCGTAGTGTTTAGTGGAATGTGCAAGAAAATGGAGGATACGAAGAAGAAGGATTTGTTGTAATCGCTTGTTTGTTAATATCAATAATTAGAGTGTTTTAAATCATATATCTCTTTATACTCTTGCACAATTCAAATTAGTTGTGCCCCGTCCATGCTGGAATAACACGTGTGAACAAGATTATAATCGTAGGTAAATGGCGGACGACGCGGACCGAACGAGCGCGCGGAGTTCGTCCACTGGTCGGTATTCCGTATAACATCATGGGCACGTATCGCAAAAGTTTCCCCTCGGAGCGTCGCCAGCGGCATTGCCGACGGGTAGCTTCGTGCGGTCCTTACGATGCGGATATGTGGACACCCTAACATTAAACGCATTAAACGCTTAAGTAATTTAAATACTTTTCTCAAACATGCATGAAAATATTGTCATTTATTTCGAAAAAAGAACACGCGAAGTATCGAATTTACGGAAAAAAAAATGAAATTAAATCCACTGCAAGAGCGTTTTTTTTTAATTTGGAACATTATATCGATCTAGGAATTTTGTATGAAACGGTGTGCTGGGGTTATTAATAACCCTTTAAATACTCTTTGATTCGATCTTTTTATCATTCTTGGCATACCAAAGTAAGTCTCTTTACTTAGTACTAATTGCGTTCGCGTGGCTGATAAATAATAGAAAATGGGGGGCAAATCTGAAAATTCGTCTTGATTTGTTATTTAAATACTTAATAAATTTACAATATAAATTTTTTTATCAGCCTAACGCTTTTGTTTTACGTTCTCTGCATAAACGTCGCATGGTAAGAGATCAGATATTTTTATTTAAACTTATCAATAATATGATAGACTCGCCTTATCTTTTAAGTGAACTTAATTTTAGGTGTCCTAGACCTAATGCCAGAATGTGGCATTTTCCAAAACAAATTTTGTTGCGAATACATTTTTACATAGAGCATGTTATTCACATAATTTATATTTTAATGAAATTGATATGTTTAAATAAATAAATAAATCACCCGCTTGTCACATTTAAAAAATTAATTCAAACTAAGAGTGATATTGTTAAGATTGGATTGCAAAAGTAATTATATAATATTTACCTGGCTCGCTGTTTGTAATTTGATTGTCGGACAATTTTTTCATTTTAATGTGTGTGTTTAAAACTTTTTTTTAAACAATTTTTATTGTTTAATTAATATTCGTATACTACACGTTGGCTTGTATGTTTTAGTAATACGTGGAAACTTTGTTGGAATATGAAAATTTAATATATGATGTATTTAGTTTTAAGTGAAATGGAGATTGATTGTACTACGCCAGATTTAAGATCAGAAGCCAAATTGGCAATGGAATACCTGCTTCCAGCAAAGTAAAAAAAAAATACAGGAAAGTATATGAAAATTTTGTGAGTTGGAAAAACGAGAAAAAAAAAAGTGAACAATTTCTCCGAAACAGTATTTTTTGGCGTATTTTAATGAGATTGCTAAAACTTAAAAGCCATTTACGTTATGGGTAATATAGTCCATGCTGAAATGTACAGTTCATATTATAAACGGCATTAACTTGAAAAATTTAACTACTTTTCTTAAACAACAATCGACCGGATTCAAAAGCAAAAAATCGAAAAATTTTGCTGGCGAAAAAATAAAGTTATCTTTAATTAAAGCCCTAGATGATATATATTTAGTGACAAAGGTAAATATAATTATTCAGTATTTATTTCAGACACAGTTAAGTCAAAATGGCTGTATGGATTTGGATAAATTTTGATACACAGGATTTATAAGTATTATGAACTATACTGTCCTTGGCTGTAGCTTGATATATAGTTTTGTTTGCTACAGATTGCTATGACAATATGCATTAACTAAGCATGTCGGAGTATCGAACTCTATCATATTACCACAAAAGACATAGAATTTTTGATGACAAAGCAATAATAGCATTACGCCACACTAAAACGAAGATTGACCGGATATTTGTAGTCCGAGGAGACTTCCTAACATATATAAAAAAATATTATAATCTTCGTCCAGCGAACAGAACATCACACAAGTTTTTTCTTAACTTTCAGAAAGGGAAGTGCACGAAGCACGAACCAAAGACCTTTGGAAGACACAAAATAGCTATAATACCTAAAGAAATAGCAACTTATTTAAACTTGACAAATCCTGAATGTTAGCTAATTTTTTAGTGTTATTCGTTTTCATGATTTTACCTGTAAGATAGATGTGCCAGTTCGGAGCGTGTGACTTTGTATAAGTGAAGAGTTAAGATATCTATTGAATAGTAGGTACTATACAATTTAGTACTTGACACCAATTTTAATGAATCTATACAGGCCTTTCAGATCACAACATGATTGAATAGGTTTTAAAATAAAAAATTTTATCACACAGAAATTACTGCTTAGAAACACAAACTAAAAATGTACATAATATACTATATAGCACATACATATGTATCCATACGTGTGTGTATATTTATATATATATAATAAAAAGATAGATTTTGAGATAAGATAATTTCATCCAATTCGGTCCAGTAGTTTTTGCGTGATTGGCGAACAAATTAATAAACAGACAGGTAAAAAAATTAAAACTCATCGAATTGTGTTTTGTTGTCGATTCTGAACTCCCTCGAGGTATTTTTTTTCTGAAATATCTTCAATGTACAAATTTCGTCCCTTTAGCCTTTTATTATAAGCATAGATTATGTTATATTACAATATGTGCAATACACGTAGCTAGTTATCTATAGATAGGCTAGTATATGGCAATAATAGTATACTCAGCCAAGTGTATGGGAATGTGGGAAGATGTTATGTTACATAATTTACATAACACATAATATTTTACCTACGTAATACTTAAACGACCCCTAAGGCGTGACACAAAAAAAAAAAAAGTCGTCTGTTTTCTTTCTACCTCTGAAGTCCTAATACTGGAGTTTTTATAATCCCGTCTCCGACAGGCAAATGTATAAATCGAAAAGGCAAAATAAACTTATTATAATAATAGCTTAATTTTACATTGATAATTTTTCGTGACAGGATTATTAAAGCAATTCATAAAGATTAACGGACCGTTTGTTACGACAGAAAGCCCTTTAATTTTCAAATTGACTGAAAACAATTTAAACATAATTCGTTGACAGACATTCGAAACATTCAATTGAAAAAAAAAAAAACTTTTCAATAAACTTATCAAGGTTTTTTTGGGTTCAAAAAATCTCAACATCTGCGTTAGATAGAAAAACATTTAATATTTAATTTAGGCGATTTATTTTATCGCGTAAATTTACCGTATGATTACAATTTCGTGTCATTTAGTTATACTACACTAGTATAGAAAAACTGATTAATTTAACATGCCTACACCTGTACGCTCGATAATATATTTCAATTTTAGGGACAAAAAACAACAAAAATAGTTTATTCAATTTAAACCCCGATAAGGTGCTCTTATGTAGGCCAAAATAGCGCTACCAGTTTGGAAAAAAAATCCAGTCATCGAGAAGAGCCGGCAAGAAACTGGAAAGAGGGTGGTCTCATTACCAGCCATCACCATCTATCACAAAGTGGATCCACCCTATAAATAACTTTTGGCATTTAAAACTTTCTTGACATGGCGCCTCAAGTAATTATACCGTTAATCGGTAACGCTAATCGCTAGTTAGGTGTTAGATTCTCCTCCCCATTGGGCCATTGCACTGACGGGCCTGGTGGGTTCGCTGCAGGGGGCGACGCGGCGACATGCGAAAGCAACCCCGGTCCCCCCCCCCCCTAACACAAATGCGGCGGACGGCTCCGGGGGGTTTTAGTGGGTATTTCCGGGCGCTTCATGCCCGGGTGAGTCCCACACTGGCACGGAACTCGTCACTCCGTGCCCCCTTATCTGTTGTATTTGGGGGACTCTGATCCTTCAAATACAATAGATAAGGGTAGTGCGTAAATGCATTTCCCCCCGTCAAAAAAAAAAAAAAAAAGGTGTTAGATTCTCCTATGAGATTTGATCCAGAGGGATCGACTGGATATCCCAAATCTACTACTGAACAGTGAATGTAAAGGGCGGGTCAACAAAATTTTATTATAACTAGTTGTCCGACCGCGACTGCGCTCGGGTTTTATATATTCTTCACTTCATTTTATTTTTTTAATACGGAACCCTAATAATTGTTTAGTACTAAGATAAAGTAAAAATATTTCTCATGAATACAAGTACTTGGCCATAAAAACTGTGCAATAAATCGGATTTAATTCATTTTTTTAGGATTTTTAATTTTTTTACGCGAAACCCTATTTATTTTCGAAAATTAAAATTATCCTAAGTTACCTGGAGTAACTTCAGCTATCTACCAAAAATAGTCACGTTAAAATCCGTCCAGCCGTTCCGGAGATTACCCGGCACAATCAGACAGACAGATAAAAATTTTATGAATTTATTTTTGGTATAGGTGACATACATACATTCATATCAATTTAGTGAAAAAAAAAAATTTTTTTTTTGGCATAACAAACAAACATTTCTATTTTATTTATTAGTAATAAAATCACTCCGATTTTAAGACGTAAGGTAAGGGAAAAGAGTAATGTGTGAAAATTTCTTCTTGGATAAAGAAGGATGTAACACTGAATGCAACACTGAGGTTACAGCGATTGGACGATATTTGTTAGGGTCTGAATGATCTCCCTTCTTAGGAATCAATTGCACATTGGCTTTGTTCCAAGCCCAGGCACAGTACAGGAGACGTAAGATAACCGATATAAACGCGTCAACACAGGAGACAACTCCGTTACACACTTCTCAGGTACTACCGCTGGAATACTGTCCGGACCACTAGCCTTCCAAACAACGAACGATCGCAACTCTTTAAGCACATCACAGTGTCTGAATTTTATTTCAGCAATTGTGACACCGCAGCTAGACAAAATAGGCTGTAGTGCATTGTGATCGTCAAGCCGGGACTTAGCCGCGAAGAGTTTGGCTAGTAAAAGTACTTTCTTGGAGCTTATGGACCAGGGATCCATCAGAGTATTTCAAGGGGGGTAATGCTGGACGACAGAAAAATGGCTTCCACGACTTTAGCCAGACTACAATAGACATGATAGTTAGCCAGATGACCTTTTAAAATTAAACTTTTACAAATTTCAAATGCAATTAAATAAGCCGTATCAGGAGGCAGTTCATAAAATCTTGTTGAGCCGCATTCACTTGCCTGCTTTAAGTAATCAATTAATGAAATAACTTAATAAAAGTAGAGTAAGTGAAGAGAGGGTGGCTGTGGTTACCATGGCTACTGTGATAGTATGGTAAGATTACGCATCGATGAACGTAACCTCTAACCCCCCTCACTCTGTAATGAGCATGAACTTGTGGTGAAGGAAAACGTCGCGATTTACTCATTTTAGAATTCTGTTCAAAGCACTGAGCTTCTTGCTTCACATACTCTCTAGCATGTGACTAAACTATTGAATGTTTAAAAATAATTAGTAATTAAAATTTAAATGAAGCACCGAGCGATACCAGTTTACTATAGAACGTTCTATATTTACCAAGGACGTATTAATTTGTACAGTACTAACACAATTATGTCAGGACTAAAACACCTCATATAAGTTTGTCATACAAGGTGAGAGCGCTTGCAAACGAGCTTGTACTACCGGTGCACTATTAATTATTTGTCCTCTATAAACTGCGCCCTCGATATATGCGTACGATGTCAGCGATTCCATTAATAGTTTTAGAAGTTTCCGATTGTTCAAGCTAAACTTATTGTTTGTGATGTGAACGCTGCTAGCGGTAGATACGTATTTGACTCCTACAGGCGTGCATCATGATTAAACCACGCCTATATTACCAAAATAGGTATATAATATACTAAAATAATTACTTTAAACAAAAACAATTATCATTTATGAAATAACGATTACAAGACTTCAATGACGCATAACTTGTATACCTATTAAATAACAAAGGAATGTAATCTATTTGGTGATTTATATAAAGATACTTCGTATAAAAAAAAAACAAATGTTTTATAGTAAAATTTTAGTCTAAAACGTCACCACGTACCACCTGGAGCGTTTAAAAAGTTGCTTCAAAATATCTCATGATAAATGGACTCTTAAATTAAATTCATTCAGTCGTTCTAAAGTAATTATATTCATAGATGCTTTACCCTTCATAACAGCCCTTTGTTATATGGAGCAGTTTGTACTAAAATCCTAATGTAATCTTTTTAGTTCTGTTTGTAATTTTACAAGGTTTTCTTCCTTTAGCTCCGCGTCCACTTATCCAAAGTGCCTGCAGATTAACTTTTACATAAGCTATCTTCCTCACGGTTCAGTGAGAACAAAAAAAAAAGTCTGGAAGCACAAGATTACCAACGTTGACTTCAGCTGAAATACATTTCATCTCGTTAACTAGGAAATAAGAGATACTATGAAAATAGGTTTCATAAAGAATAATGATACTGCTTTTAAATTATATAAACAAAGTTATCGTTTTACTAAAACTTATAAAAATATTCCAGTAGCAAATGAATAATTAATAATAATCATCTATTAAAAGAGTACGTATGATAAAAATGCATTAAACTTAACACTTTAATCGTGTTTGTTCCATTAGTTCTTAATTCGTTTCTAGAAAGTGAACGTTTGCGAGAAGTGACGTCACTTACTGACTTTTCTCATCATCATCATCATAATAATATTAATACGCGAAGCAAAAACTTTGTACCCCTTTTTACGAAAATTTCGCGACGGAGGAAATTTCGCGCACTCATAGTTCATATAGAGAAGAAGTGCAAAATGCAAATATATTTTTTTAAATTATGCATAAAAAATATATTAAATTAATAAAACAATACAGTTCACACACTACCATTAGTTTGACACAGACACACATCTATCATTATCGCTTACGATTACTAATGCATTATCAATCACATGTCAATGTCAGACTTGACATTTATTTACCGTGTAGACAGAATATTGACTTTTGAGAAGATTTTACTTTTAAGAAATTGACAATGAAATGCGAACAAAATTGTTAGCATTTTGAAGAATTATGGTCTAATTTCGATCACAGGCGAGCACTAGTACTATTAAATATTTTAAGGATGTCATTCTAAAAAATAATCAGTAATATTTGTGTTTTTAATATGTTTACTTTTCTCTTAAACTCGTACCCTTAAACCGTGTATCCGGTTGATTCCTGATTCTCTGCTAAATAATCCAAACTCGATGTAATTCCTTTAAAACTTTCACAAAGAGCACTAAATGCATCTTCATGTGCGATTTTTTTCTGATTGATCACTGATAATGATATGACACATTAGAAAAAAAAAGATTAAAGTTTCGGAAAAAACAATTCGAATATTTAAATCAGCCGTTAGTCTAAATCCATGAAATCAGGTGTTGAGTTGAATACCGGTATTGAATAATACTTAGCTTTTTCAGCGACAATAGTTTCTAACACTTAACTCCCATGATCTATATATTATAAATTCTACATAAATTAGATCAGTTGATATACGAGTACAACAGGTCGGGGGAAACGTCTTTTCGCATATAGTATGTATAGACCTGTATTACAATCTCATTGGCTGTACTATTTCTATCTGGCTGATTTTGACGACATTAAATAGATTACGTTTCAAAAAAGAATATAATTATTTTCAGCTATTTTCCTTTTTTTTCTGTTATCAAAATAAGTGAATCTAATGAAGGAATTCGATACATTTTAAAATTTTATTACAAAAAAGGAAAAACAATTCGAACTGAATTACCAATTGTGTGTGTTATTTGTCCATGCATTTTTAATTGACTTTAATACGACACCAAATGTTTTCTGTATTACACTCCATTTTCTTTATGTCAAATAGCCCCTTTTAAAATATTTTCAGTCAATGAGTCCGCTCATTCAGAGTGAGGAATCGAAAGTTGCAAATAATTTACAAACAAAAGAATATATAAATAAAGGATGAATATTTCATTTTATGGGAACGTAAATTAACCAATCTCGAGTTTGCATTTCTTCATTTGACACCGCCGGTAAAGAAAAACATTACGCCTGTAAATCTTTATTTGTATTGTTACTTTTTTACATATTTTCTTTGTTAGACCAACTAAATCTGCACAGATTATTTTGTCATTCAGATGAACCTTTTGATATATTCCATGTATATCCTCTTATAAGATATGATTTACCATTAGCTATATATAGTCCAAGACAATTATTATAATAATATTGGTACTTATTTTTGATATAGCAGTAGCGCTAGCGGCGATAACTTCTTTCAGTATATTATTACAGCTGAAGGAAAGAGTAACGTTTACATTTATTTACGAAAGAAGCGTGCCCTAATTAGCCCTGTCGCTACTCTATTGTCTATATGTCGATACTCTATGAATCGCGTTGTACTTTAAATTTACTTGCACTTGGGTACCACATCGGACCAGCTCAACTAACTTAGTGATATCTAACAAACGAATATCAATAATAATTAAATTAAATTATTGCACTGTTGAAACCGCTTTTATATAACTGAATGTTCGAATGCTTTTTTATTGTATTCATAGAAGTACCGTGTATCCATAGGATCGAACGTTAAAATAAGTACAAACAGTAAGTTTACAAATTCTTCGTCAAATTACTGTAAATAATTTTCGTAGGGAATATATTTTTTTTTTACTAACGAGAGAATTGAATATTGTAATTTTCTCTTTATTGGTTAAATTTAAAATATTAATATTTTTCTTGCAAGTTCGTAACCTAAAGTCGGATATGTCCATGATGTATGATTGCGACTACAATAGTCAACATTTTCAATATTTAAGAAAGTATTAAGTTACAATAAATTGTTTTGTTTATTTGGTCCTTAATTAATCTTCAGAAGAGATTTATCAGATAATATTACAGTGTTTACTATCCCTCGGACGTAAAGAAAATGAACTGTAAAATCTACTAACAATCTCCCTGACTTAAAGTTTTAATTGTGTATTTTATCTATGTTCGCTGCTACTTTAGAGTTGAGACTAAGTTTACATACTGGCGGAGTATCGTAACTTTACTTTGTTTCATTATAATTTGCGTTATATCTTGCATCCACTCTAGTTAATATCTTTATCGTTCTAAAGTGGACGTGAAAAAATGCCTAACGTATTACACCCGCCTTTGTTCTCCATCCATTCAATTCCACTCAATTTTATAAAAAAAACTTTAAAAATAAATAAATTTGATAACTATTACACGCTATGTAAAATTTCAAAGTCATATACTTATACTTCCATAAACAATCCATTTCAATTATGTTTTCCAATATGGATATACTAATAGTGATACGACCTATTATAATTGATGAATGTAATTGAAAAAATATACGATTCCAGCAAAAACTTGAAAAGCTTTTAAATGTGAACGAAGTTACTAGCACCATCTAGTGAGTATTAGAATGAAATGGTAGAATTATTCGTCTCGATGCATTTTCTTTAAATCTGGAACCTTAATGCGAGTTGCCTGCATCTGATTGGTCATTGTAAGCGCAAAGCTCTCATTGATAAATATGAACAAGTCCTATAAAACACTAAACACATTAAACTTAGAGGTACTGGCTCACAAGTGATGTTACTGAGGTACATACCTATTGGCGACAGGTTTTCAAACTGGAAGGTGATAGCTACCTAGAAAACGCTACAACACCAAGCTATGGTTTTCTCATGTTGTTTGATGTAATCGAAAGCTCAGGCTCAGTATAGAGTTGATTAGGTGAGTTTGAACCTGCGTCCATCGACGCGGATCCGTCCGCACTACCAACTATGCCATCATTACTCTAGAAATCATATCTATACTTCTACAGTACTAAATAAAATTGAAGTGTCTGTTTGTGATATCAAAATAACAATTTTTACTAAATAGATATGAGTGTAACCACAAACATACACGAAAAACACAATTTGTAAATTTTTTGTCTCTCTGTCTGTTTGTTCCATCTAATCTCCGGAACGGCGGGACCGATTTTGACAGGACTTTTTTTAGTAGATAGGTGAAGGAAGTTACACAGCGTAACTTTAAAAAACAAAAAATCAAAACTCATGAAATTGTGAATAAAATCCGATTCAATGGTCAATTTTACAGACAAGTGCTCGATTTTACGAGAAATATTTTTACTTTATCTTAAACCGAAAAATTTGAAGGAAAATAATTAGGTCTCCGAATAAAATAAAACGCAGTGAAGAATATATAAAATGCGGGTGTAGCCGCGGGCACACAGCTAATATATATATATATATAAATGGAAAATGGGGATCCTTTGATGCACCTTCGCCTCAAAACTACTGAACATATCAGGATGGGTATATAGAAAGAAGGTTATAAGATATTTATTTTTTTAATTTCATCAACCCTTTCTCATTTTTTTCGAATTACTTTTATGTACATGGGAAAAGGGTAGGGAGATGATGATGATGATGATGATACTTTAATGTACATTTCTTTTCGCTTATAAAAACAAAATACTCATTTTTCTTCATTCATTTGTTTTTTTAGGTTAGGTATTAAAGCAATGTTATATGTACAGAACTTGTTAAACGCGTTAAAATGCATTATTGTTTCATTTTCACATTGATGAAATGATGTATAGGAAAGTGTATATACTATACAGTGTATAGAAGCACACTATAATAAACAGGTCTAGATAATATAGTTAATATAGATAATACAGGCTATTATACCAATATAAAGAGCCGATGTAAGCGGATCAAAATTTTACAAGAGCGTTTTAATAAGTCCCGACTGATAGACAAACATAGACACGGACGACAGGAGACTGAATATTTTATTATGGATGTGTCCTATAACTAAAATGAACAAGATTGTATTATAAGTCTTATTTTTCATTAGGAATATTTATGACGGCGATAATACAGCAGTCGAAGCTTTAAATAGGTCCGTCATCACTGACACTTATTCCTAAAGTTACCTTCTTACTTAAAATTACATTATTACATTGTTTATTTTCAAAAGTTATGGGTGTAATATTGCGAAAATTTTTAGTAGGTAGGTACTCTTCATCGTTTGTAAATATTAGAAAATGTTAACATGTAGTACATGAAGCCATTTTGAATTTTTATCTAATTCTAATGATTGCAAAATCATTGAAGGAAATTGATTTGTTTAAAAACACGTCAGTGAAATTATTCGTATCAAATAAAAGATAATTTCAGAAGACTCATTAAAATAATAACGATCTTTTTAAATAAAATTATTGTTGTAAAACCATTTTTAAATGTTAATAATAGACATACACGTTTCTCAACAAAAAATGTATACATTCTTCCGATATACATTATTCGCTGTTACATTCGACACATTTTTACTACTATCGAGAACTTCTTCATATATTATGTAATATTGTTAAAACACATACTTATACAATGAATGAGTTTTTTCGTCCACCTTAGTTACGATAGTTAAGTAATAATCATTAGGAACATTTGAAGACGGTTTGATTTAATTTGTTTGATCCGACTATATATTTAACGTTTGAATCCAGAAACCGAACAAAGCATCTATTCAACCGAAAGTTGTCCACTGCTGGACATAAGTCTCCCTAAAGATCTCCACGACGTCTTGCACGACCCACATCCAGCGGATTTTCGCGAACTTCACCAGGTCGTCGATCTACCATATGAGGAGTCTACCCACGCTACGTCTTCCGGCGCGTAGTAGCCATTCGAGAACCCGTTGGCCTCATCGGGCATCGATTCTGCGATCAATGTGCCCAGCCAACTGCCACTTAAGTTTAACAATTCTTCGGGCAATGTCGGTTACTTGAGTGAACGTGAAGATTTTGCGTAGCTCCCGAAAACAGCCCAGCATAATTGGACCCAGTGGTGATTTCGTAGACTTATTAGTTATAGTTAGTAACTTATAGTTATAACTGTGCATTCTTCAATTAATTACCGTATTATATCTCTAAAATATTCATTCATCAGCTTAGTTAAGGGACTTAGACGGAAAACGCTTGTGATCATTTTTGTGGTGAATTCACATACTATTATCCTATGGGTTCAATGATTTATAAGCCAATTAACAGACGGATACAAAGACGAAGAGATATTTGCTTTTATAGAATATATCTAAATATTACTGTTTCTTTACATACCTACTTTATTTTACTGAATTACAATAATTAGTCCAGTAATATATAAAGAGTTCGGTTAAAATTAAAACCAACCAATATTAGACAACCAACAGATCACTTAATCGAATGCAATATAGTTAGCCGCACGCAACTAAGCATATTTGTCGAACGGTTTTCCTAATATCTAATATTCCTCATTGTCACTCGGATTTGGAGGGACAGCGTTAACCTTGTCAACTAGTGCACAAATACATGTCAGACACGATGTAAGTTTGTACCTTCGCTATAGGCGTAGGCGAATCATTTGTGATTGACCAGCCGTACAAGCGACCATGCTCACTACAATATTAATAACCCCTTGAGCACTAACCTGGCTTTGACGCCAGCTTTCTATTGTTTTGCTATTGTCTTATTTTTATGGGTAATCGATATAAACGAACTAAGCAACAAAGCAACTAAACGAATTCATTACCGGGTCTCAATAATCAATATGAAGAAATGAAGACCACGTTAGATGAAAAGGCACAAAAAATGTAACGTTTTGAAAAAAATAATCTATAACCTAATCTACCAACCTTCAAGACCTGAAAAAAGGTATAAATTTGGTCGAGTAGCATTATAGATTCATCATTGAAAACCGGTTGTTGTGGAGATCTTTGGGGCATACCTAAGTCCAGCAGTGAACGTCTTTTGGTTGAATTGTTCGATCGATGTATGTAATAAAATCCAGTGTATTCCCGAAAAGAGATCCGAAAACTTAATTAATTTAAATCAACAATGTAATATCGTGGAGATTTTGGGGAAGACTTATGTCCTGCAGAGGACGTATTTCGGTCGAATAGATAGATAAATAGATAGAATAATGTAATAAAATATAAAAAAAATGTAGGAGATATTTAATCACAGCACCTTATTCAAAACCAAATATACATTTTAATTGCATTTCACTACTTCTGCCAAACTGCATGACAGTTTATTGGCAGATGTAACCTCCGTTGTTAATAAAAATTATCTATAAGCTATAAACACTTAACTATAATTATTTATAAAATAATAATAACAATAAAGCCAAATATTTGTTTGGTTTTAAATTAAAAAAAAAAAACATTTTGTCCAATAATTGTTTTTTTAATGATAACGGTAAACTGTTATACAATTTAGCCATCTGGCACTTTCTGTGTCTTTTCTTCAAAATAGTTGTTGTAAACGGGTATTTAGAATATATCTTTTGCTCTACTTGGCCTTGTAAGCGTTATATTTATTTTAAATTAATTGCTACCGAATTGTTCCATTGCCATCAATAACTGTACTTTATCATGGACTGGCAAGATTTTACAATATGAAAACAGTCGTTCATCGTTATATTTTAACACAGTTGCTTTGTATTTTTATTTATTAAAAACTTTATAAACTTAATCTGTAAAGATTTTAATTTTTCCAAATAAGTTTTGAATGAACGACCATAACTCGTCAATCCATAAGACAGTAATGAATCCACCAATGCATAGTAAAGTATATTTTATAAAGTTATGTTAATAACTTTAATTATTAAATTTAAACATTGAAAAACAGTTTTCCCTAAGTTTCGAATTGTCACATCTGTCGGCAGACCCAATGGTTCCCTAGTTTAATATATATATATATATATATTTATATATATATATATATGTGTGTAACTCTGGCAACACCTAGTAAATCAGCTAGTTTTATTATAAAGTTTGAACACTTTTGTCAAATGAAGCGTGTTTGATGTGTACTGTGTTTCCAAAGACTACAGAATGAGAGCGAGGAGCGTGAGAGATGTGCGAACGATGCAGCGGCAGCTCGAAGACACGGAGCCGAGCTGGAAGCCATGCTGCAGAGCGCCAGGGCTGACCTCGCCTCCACCAGGCAGCGAGCTGCTGAACTCGAGGAAGCCTGTCGCGCTAGGGATCAGGTCACTAATCATATAATATTGAACAGCGTCTATTTGTTTGTATGACTGTATGTTTGGCTGTTTCTATGTTCATTTATAACTCGAGAACCATGGAATCGATTTACATGTTTTTTTTTATATCATACCTGTTACCGTCTTGAAACACACTGTCACTTAACACCGAGTGAGATGTGGTCGAGACATTGAATAAAAACAGTATTAAAAATAAATTGCCTTTGTATTTATGCATAGTAAAGGTTGCCCTGTCCAATACACTGCTGAGGTGATGGAATTTTACGAGTACTACTCTTAAGTTATCACATAAAGTTGTTATATGTGTTTTCCATGAGAAACTGCTATCTTTGATTAGGTCGAGGTACATGTTTTTTCTCCCAACACATCAATACATGCGCACGCTCAACTAATTGTTTCATTGTTCATAACTGTGACCTATCATGTGCTACGCACGATATTTTCCTTTCAGATACGGGGAGTGAATATGCATATGCATATTTGGTTTTACGTAAGTTTATTATTATACTATTATCATGGGCCCACTTTATAATATTAGTAAAATCTTCTTGAATTTTGTTTTCTAATAAATTTAATTCTATGTCCATATATATTAAGCAAGTCTCGTCCGCGTACATATAAATTCGATAATTCTGCACCACATTCCACATGCTATTAACGTGGACTATGTACCCTATTGGGCTGAATACCGAACCGGTAGGCACACCACAACTTATATGTACTTCTAAACTCTATCAAAAACCAAAGTTCTTGATTTAGTAGCAAGTAACACACGTAATATATATCTATCACGTTATAATATTAGCTTAACAGAAGAAGACTCTTTGCATCCTTTTACATTTGAAGCACCTATAATTCCTGTAAATAATTTCATGCTATATTGTTGCGGCAGTCGCGGTGTTATTATTAGTGTATGTAAAAAATGCAAAAAAAATGGTGTGTAAATAATTTATTATAAACTTATACAAATTTAAACAGTGTGCGCGTAATAACTGTTTTCTTAGTGAACTTCGTGCGGATCCGACTTCGAAAACATGCCCCCGGCCTTGAAAGATCCGGCTTGCGATGATTTTGGAAACTTTGAGACGTTTTCTATCGCTCATTGGATCTTGCTGGTCTACTGAACATATTTTGCGTAAGGTCCGATCCATAATTTCCAAAGACGTACGTATATCTGCCATCCTGGATATACAGTACTTGACAGATATTTCCTTTACTGGTAGTGTGTCCTAAACGTCAGTTAAAGTATAGCAGTGCGATTTCACCATTTTTTCCTGAATCTGCAACTCAGAGATAAATCCCTTTGTCAAAGGTACTGCAGGATCTTACTACTGTGATTTAATAGCGTAATTGTGCCATAGTATCGCTTATACCGCGTATTTCGTGAGAGACTGTATTAATTAAACGCCTGATAGATCGCAAATTGTTTCAGTAATGACAGATCGTTCACTTGCACTGTGAGAAAGCGCGCGCGCCCTGTGAATTCTCCTTTGTTCTTGCCATACTTGTTAGGAGGACTGTCGATGTCATAATCCATCCACGGGACTCCTGGTTAAACAGTGAGATAACGTGGAGGGAAGGCAGCTTACTATGGTTTACTTACAGGTCCAAAATAGGACTTAATGTAGGCTGTGGAATAAATGGAGAGCGACCTAAGTTTAGTTAAACAACTAATCTTGGTAGTTTCGCCTTCTTTTTCCAGGCAGAGGTATACGGCATTCTAGAATATTCTAGAAAAACTTAAGCACGTCTTGTGCCAGTATAGTACAGTACAGTTTAGGCAGTGAGCTTTAGCAATATAGGGGCGACCACAATAGATCTGACAAGGTCGCAATGATACAGGACTGTTTAAGCCTGCATAGCCCCTTTCCGAATAATATTAATAATAGGAGGACTGTCACCCACCAGCAGCTTCCCCATAGAGAGATCTACTCGTTTTACGCACTGGGAGTACGCATCTTGGTAGAGGGCGCCGATATGAAGATCTACGCTGCGTACAAACCGCCTGAGACATACCTACAGCCAGCGGAGATTTATTACTCGCTGAAGGCGACGTTACGACCATCATTGCCGGCGACCTGAATGCCTAGAGTACCTTCTGGAACTCCTCCAGAAACTGTCCTGAAGGTGCAGCGTTACATACGGATTCTCTGGAGCATGACTATAGTGTTGTGGGACCGGACCAGCCCACATACTACGGTTCCGCCTCTGAGAATGTTCTGGATATAACTATATACCGCGGACTACGAACACCACCGACGCAGAAAGTGCTTTCAGAGCTACCATCTCATTTAATGTAAATATGTTCAATGGTTCTTGAGTTATAAGCCATTTAACTGATAGACACGTAAAAAGACACAGATACGTCGTTTGTAGTATAGTATGTTAGGATAATGAGGAAGTGTAATAGTGGTGGACACCTCTGTGGCGACTTCCCTCAATTTAATTCTCATAAATTTTACTCTGTACTGTCTATTAGTCCCGTTGAAATCGGTCCAGCCGCCCGGAGATTAACTAGAACAAACAGGCAAATAAACAAAAACTTAAAAATTGTGTTTTTGGTATTCGTGCCGTATATACATTTATAAGTATTTACTAAAAAGTTGTTGTTTGGATATTACAAACAGTCACTTCATTTTTATTTATTAGTATAGATAATGAAATTTGTAAGCAGTAAAGAAGGAACTGGAAGAGGCCTGACGTGCAGGAAGGACATTTCAACGGACAAATATGTATCTGAGTTAATGAAATAGCTTTAGTTTGTATATTACAATGAGTAATAACAATTTTAATTCATTCAAATAGTTAGATTACAAATAGTTGGAAATGCTAATGACAGCTTATGGGTTTCAAAAAAAAGTTCCTGATATTACCATTATTTCATTAAAAAATAGTTTACGCTGAGACGTCGGATCGTTGTTATATGTGAAATATTTTACTGCATGTACAATGGGAAGTGCTCTAAGGAACTTATTGCCCTATCGCTCTCATCGCCGTACCAAACCCACACAAACGTCTCTCCGTGGGATATTCATCCACATGCACAAACAAGGCTATGGCATAGAGCTCTTGGAGAAGTGGCTGGAAAAAGCTCTCCAGGACCGTTAACACAACAGCAATACCCCTGATGTTCCAGTTGTATTTAGGTGACGGTAACTATTTACCATTACACGGGCCGATTACTTATTACCGTCCTTAGATATAAAAGAATAGATACTTTGAGAAAAAAACGTTACTTCTTAGTAAAATAACAGCATTACCTATTTATTCAGAACATTTTAATAAATATCTTCTCCACTATAGTTATAATGAAGCTGTTAGACAGTGTCTTCAAAGTATACGCTATGCGTCCTACGATCGTCAATCTCATGAATTCATGTCGGATATTCTAGCTAAACACGCTCTATAATGCGAGCTAGCTTATATAATTACGTTTTTAAGTGAGTCACTACCTCTGGTTTTAATCGTTGTAGGCCAATCAAAAACGAACATGTTTTCGGTATACCTTTATAAGGTTTTGCATGCGATGAGAACTTTGCTAAGTGTTAACTGCCTCTGTACTGTATGAAGTGGTTATCGCTCAACAATAGTATATTCGAAAAACGCGACGATTACAGGTTAAATTCACCTATAATGAGCATACGTTGTCGATTATTGAATATATGATGAAACCGTATGAACAACTTACCACAACTTATTTCCTAATGCCAGTTTGTCTAGAAACCATCCTCAAACTTAAAAAGCCTTTTGTAAATACCTATAAAAGTGTATTTCGACACATCCATTAGCTTCACCTTTATCACGTTTATTACTCAAATATATACGATAATTATTTTCAAACCAGAAGCTTAGCCACATTGTTTGATCTGAATTCACATCGTTTTTACTTGTGTTCAAGAATACCAGCGCTAGGCCTAATTAGTATATTTAACAAACAACGTAACATTATTTAACAAAGCAACCAATCGAGAATATAATGTTATGTCATAATAACTTTAAAAATTATACAAAAAATTGTGAAACTGAAGGACCTTTCGTCTTGGTTACTAATAACGTAGTCACATTTTATAGACAGGTAAATTTCCCAATGTCAAGCTAAAGTCGTGACGTATTCCAGATTTTTTTTTTAAAACAGTATTAAATGCATGGCTCTGATTCGCTGCAAATTTGTACATGTGTGTGTGTAGGGCGGTGCATGATTGGAGAATCTCAGCGGCGGTGCTGCGCACGTCATATCTCTGGCGTCGCAGCTACGAGCGCTACGTTCGAATGCACAGTCCAGATCCTGATCACTTCTACGAGTTACGTAAGTGTTTGCTTTTTAAATTATCTACAAATATTTATTTTTAATAATAATTATTAAAATTATTCTCAGTTCTAAAAATAATTTATTAAATATCATTTTATTAACGAAACAATGGATAAATTAATAAAAAAATATTACGCTTAAAAGTTTCAGAAAATTAAATTTCTTAAACTCTTTTAGTTATTATTCTTTTGATAATGTTCTTACGGAACGATTTTTATTAAAATAATAACAAATAATTGAAAAACAGTTGTCCGTCGGCAGTTTATTTTATGTGCTGTGTTCGCAAAAATAAAATAATTATCAAAGTTCTTAATCGGTCAGGACAATGGAGGTCATAAAAGGAATTGAAGTGCAGATATTTGCTTTGTTTTGTGTTCCTATACAAATTGAATAATTTGTCATATGCGTATAATTACTTCCAAAGAATTATAATCGTAAAAGTATTTTTAGATTTATCATTACTTTTCGACGGCATTTCATCATGTACTCACGATTTATATACGAGTATATTGCAGCTTGTTCAATCAGGTTTTAATATATAATATGTGTTTTAATTTGATTTGTTTTTCTTTTTTAAAATTATTTTGTTAAAGTGAGAAGTAGCCTATTTTCTGTCAAATATAAAGGCGTCATACCGATAGAGAGTGATCCGAATCTATCTCTAAGCTTCCGGGGGAGGATAACAGTGCTACAAAACTTTAGTGGAGCGCTAGAAAATTTTCTAATGGAATCTTAGTAGGAAATTTCCCGACGGACATCTGTTTTTACGTAATAATTAACCGTAGTTCTTTGATGATGAAACGATTACCTCGTATGTTTAATAGGACGAGATTATTGAACATTGCTGTTTTACGACAATGGGTGTTTAGAAGACAATGTGTAGATAAAATCTGATTGATCATTTGTTTTTATATATATATATATATATTATTTATTCTATACCATATAGGTGAATGCATTTAACTGTGCTATAAGGTGGTAAACACGCTAATCCTAAGTACTGGCCCTGGTACTTTCGCAACAGTGCTGCATAGGCTTAGAGATTTTTATAAGTGAAGGCGATAGATAATTAGGAGAGCAAAAGAAAGACAGATGGATTCGTCGGTATCTGGCCATCATCGCTTCATATCTCATAATCTTTGAGCATGTCGTAGCTAAACAATCTGTTTGCTTTGATGATTTTTAGTTTCTGATATAATATTTATTCTTCTGTAGACCAAAAGATTCGTGATGACTCCGCCAAGAGAAAATCTAAATACAAGGCGACATAGACTGAGCATAGACGATCAGGTCCAGCCTTGGCCTGAGCCGAGCCAGCCACAAATCCCCAAGTAAGTGTTATGAATTTTATTTTAATTAATATAATGTTATTGATGACGAATTGTAATAGGCTTACTACAAATGGTGTGCGGAAACCGAGCGAAGAAAGTTCCAGAACTCATAGATTAGCCAGTCAAATGCGAGATTTTTCTTCTTTGTTTTTTGGTTAATTATTTTGTTTCTGGCTGTATTCTTATTGCCTTTTTAAAAATGTTTCGGTGTTTCTTTTTCAATAGCTTTACATAAATGGGCATAGGTTAAGAGAATATCTTTAAATAACTTCATCGAGTTATAAAAATATTTCATTTACAGCTTACATACTATACTATACTATACTAGGGTTATATGCGGTTAGACATAAACATTCCATTTTCGCACAACACGAGAAAAATCGATATGAATATAGCTTTCAGATCAATAAATGAATGAAGTCTAAGAAGATTATAAGCTATACGTCTCATTACGGATTTTAGTAGGAAATAAACAAATAATAATGAAAATAACGGTAATTAAAAGAATGGTTAAGAAGAGAAAATTAATTAAAAAAAACTTTCGTTTCTTATTCTCAAACAATGCGGTCAGTGCTGCTGCGTTAAATAAGATATACAAAATTCTGATTACGATTCAAAAACATATATTTTTTAAAGTTTTATTCTAAACAAGCTTGCTTATATTTAAGTTAAAGTAACCTTTCGAATGAGACCAATATTTAATTTAAATTAGACTTTGTAATGCGGATGCCAACATAAACATTCATGGAAATATCACCATTAGTTTTATTCGACTCTTAACTCATATAGGAAAGATGGAAAGTAGGTACGGTATATACGGTTACAGTCGTATAGTTACGGCAGTGACCCACTAAACTATAGCACGCTCATATTCCTTTCTTTCTTCTAATAACGAATACTAGTTAAGGAATCCCCAATTTCCATCCTGAAATCACGAGTACTGACCAGCAGCTTTGCATACACTGTAATCTGTAGGACGTGTTACATACCCATATCGGGAACTACGGAGGCATCTCCGAGATCTTATATTAGATTCTTGGTTTTCCCTTGAACCGAACGACATTCTCTGCTGGACATAGGTTTTTCGCTACCCAAATGCAGCGGATTCCCGAGACCTTCTTCAGAACTTCGGCCCACCATGCGGAGAGCCTATCCACACCGCATCTTCCTATACGCAATAGCCATTAGATCCGTTGGTCTCATCGGAAATCGCTTCTTCGAACAATGTGGCCAGTCTAATGCCACTTGAGTTTGGCTATTCTTTGGGTAATGTCGGCTAGTGTGACTTTTTTGTGAAACTCCAACCCCTTTGGGTCCCTTTGGGTAACTATGAGCTTTCTCAGTAAGCTCATTATATGCGACTACGTCTCAACGCCGTAAGTTAACGCTGGCAAAACATACTAATCAAGTAATTATATTTTAAGGCTGTGGTATTTCGGACGAGAAGATTTTGTGTAGTTTCTCAAACGCGGCCCAGCCTAGTTTGATTCGAAAAAACTTTCTTTTTCGAAATTGGATTTACTTGAACTTGGTTGACTCGCATTCGGGAGGAAGTTCACTCTCATATCTTAGAGCCAAAATAGTCTCGGATAGTGCGTTTCCTACCGTGAACAGTTTGATTTTGGAATGAGCTCCCAGCGGCCGTGTTTCCCGGGGACGTCTTCAAAAGGGACGTGATAAAGTTTTCAAGAGAGTTGGCAACGCTCAAGTTATACCTCTGGTCTTGCACGCGTCCATAGGCTACGGTGACCGCTTACTATCAGGCAGATCGTGTGTCTGCTTGCCACTTAACACAAAAGACTCAATTGGACGGTTTGTCCAAGGTATACATGACTTTTTTTTAATTTGCACAGCAAAGTGTCTGCACTGGACCTGATATTAAGTACAGTACAATCCAAATCAGCACTGAATAGAATTCACTGCCAGTCACCGCTGTTAAGGTGGCCTGCTTAGCCAACTCTTCACACCTCTTTTGAAGGACCCAATATCATATGAAGAAGGGAACACGCTGACAGAAAGACGGTTCACAGCTTCATAGTGCGACAAAAATAACAATAAGATTTTCGTTCTTAAAGTTATGGGTTATGGTTTCACCGTGAAACTGTGACACTGAAGTCCCGTCTGCGTGGTTCTTTTGTGGAATGGAAAAGAGAGGGTCAGTTGAAAGAGCTCTTCAGAACACTCGCCATGATACAAGCAGTAAAGCACGTGTAGAGAGGCAATACCCCTGCGCAATTGAAGCGGTTCTATGTTGTTGGTGATAGCTGTATCATTTACAATGCGGACAGCCTACCTCTGCAATCTATCTAAGGTATCGATGAGATATTTAACGGATCTATCTCTAAGGTGCGAGCAGTATTCACTGCACCGTGGAACCTGGGCCTTATAAAGAAAGTACAGCTGGTCGGGCAGGACAAAACCGTAGGATTCCGTATAGGATTCCGAGTCTCCGAGATGTTGTGGAGATCACACTCGATGTGGTCCTTGATGTTTTGGTCGCTCCGAATATCTATTATATTAAAGCTGTTTAGGCTGTCACGCATTGTAAGCTGGGTGTTCCGAAAGGTAGGATTGGGTGAAAAGGGTTTTTTTAGAGTAAAGGCACATACCTGGGTTTTCTTGGAATTGAACTCAACCAAGTTACTTGTTCCCCAAGTGAATATGTGGGTCAATACTTGGTTAACCTCAATGACAAGTTCCTTCTTTCACTTTTTTATGTCTTCCCGCCCACAGCAGGTCTTACTGACATAGCGCGCATGAACCGTGCCATCGTCTGCATAGCAATGAATGTGTCGCAGGGGAAGTACATCATTGATGTGCAGAAGAAACAACGTGGTTGATAAAACAAAACTTTGAGGAACTCCAGCGTTTACAGACATGAACTGCGAATTGTGCCCGTCAACAAGGACACGAAATCTGCTCTCATGCAGAAAGCTGGAGAATCATTGACACAGGTTATTGGGGAATCGGAAACCCGCGGGTTTAAAGATAAGACACGGTGCCAGATCCTGTCAAATGCTTTGGCTATGTCTAAGCCAATAGCCAGAGCCTCGCCATGGTTGTCAATCGCTTCCCCCCTGCGGTGCAATGTAATACGCTAGAAGATCCCCCGTTGACCGGTTCGGTCGAAAGCCGTATTGGCGATCATGAATAAGGGGATGATCTTCTAGGTAGCGCATAAGTTGGGCATTTAATACGCGTTCCATAACTTTGCACAACACTGTGGTTACAGCGATCGGGCCGCAGTTACTGGGGTCTGAACGATCTCCTTTTTTCGGAATTATGTCACCAAAGATATAAGATTGGTAGTAAAGGGGTGTCAACACTAGGAACAACTCGGCTGCACATTTTTTGAGCACAAATGGTGGAATACCGTTCGGGCCATCGGTCTTCCGAACATTGATCTATAGCGACTTACGGCGCATGACTCTTTGCCTGATGAGGACTTCAGATATGAAGATACCGCTGTCGGGTATTGTGGGTGGTTGCACGTTTCTGTCGTTGAGTCGGGAATTGTTCGAAGATGTTGACTGTCAATACCATCGAACGTAGAATCCTCGATTTTTATAGAAGTTGGCACAAAATGGACATGGATTAGACACTGTTTTCTTCTTGTCCATGTTGATTTTAAGACCTAATCTTTTGGAGGATTTACCGAAGTCCTCACGCATCATGCCTAGGTATTCTGCGATCTCAGCCATGACTATTAAGGTTTTCTGTATAATCTGCTGCAGCGTATGTATGTGGTCTACGATTGCTAAAGCCTTGTCTTAAACCGGGTTGTTCGGGAAGCTGGAAGTCATCAAGCCTGTGCGCTAGTCGGTTCGTCAAAACTCTCAAAAACAGCTTATAGACATGACTCAGAAGTGATATGGTTCTATAATTTTTTAAGAGTGTTATTACCTTTTTTTACAAAAAACGGACCACCACTCTTCTTGCCGCGTCTGTGCCGTTTTCCCCTGTATGACGGAATTATAGAGGCTATCCACCCCTCTTCAGCAGCTTGGCTGTTATTCCATCATCACCCGGAGCTTTGTTGATATTTGAGCTATTTGAGAGCCGGTATATTTTCGGTAAAGTAATAATCTTAGGTAGGTAGGTTAATGTAACTCTGAAGGTTTTCGGGTACCCAATACCCAAAAGTGTCCCGAATATCCAGAGACATAATTAAAATAGGACCAAAAAACAACAAAGAATACTAAACCAGGGACAGGCGACACTAACAATTTATAATAGTGTTGCTGGGCGAATCATTAAATGATGAACTCTGTTTGAAGTGACAACTATTTATTTTGGAGTACAATAATAAATTAAAGACTTATTTCAAATTACATTATTACATCTATACTTATAATAAAACTGTAACTAGATAAAATCTGTACATTAAATTTTTTTTTTAAATTATAATCCGGATGGACTTTGTTATCGATATAGAAGCCAAACAATATTTTATTTAGAATTTTCGTGTTTGTCTTTCTGTCTGTCTATCTTTCCTTGTACACGTATCACTCCAAAAGTACTGAACCGATTTTAAAAAAAACTTGACACAGTGATAACTAATATTATAACTAGGATCTATCTAAGATAATTTTTGTCCAATAAAACGCAAGGAGTTCTCCAAGATAACGGACAAAGGTCAAATTTGTTATTAACGAGTAATCGCGACGACGCCTGGATAGATTTAGACGGGACTTTTTTTGGTAGACAGCTTAAGTTACTCCACGTAACTTAAGTTACTTTTAATTTTCAAAAGTTATTACGGTTCTGCTTAAAAAAATTAAAAGTCATAAAAATTTAAATAAAATCCGATTCAATGCACAGTTTTACTGGCAGGTATTTAAATTTTTGAAAAATACCTTTGCTTAATGTTAGAAGCAAATTTTTTTTAGGAAAAGTAGGGTTTCGTATAAAAAATTAAAATCTATAATATGTTGTGAAAAATTATATAAAACGCGGGCGCAGCCGCGGGTACTCAGCTAGTTATTATATATAGTTGTACAAACAGTATATTCGGTTAATAGACTCGGTGGTCATGCATATCATAGATTACTTATGCCGTAGATATGCTAACGTTATGTTCCTATGCGCATATTACTTCACCCTTCACAAAAAAAAGAACAATGTCTTAAAACTCACGTAAAAAAAAAAGATAGTAAAAAGGCATGTAACATAAAAAAATGGAAATTAAAACAGGTATGTTAAAGATTTAAATCCGATCACAAAAAAATTTAAAGATTAACAAACTAATATCTTATTAGGTGAACTATAGAACTCGTAAACATAATAATGTTCATTATTACAGTCCAGTACAGTAAAGTCCTTGTGTTACTACACGTATTACGGTTTTACAAACCTTTTATTAGACATAGACACTAAATTTATATTTATACGAGTATATATGTTTCACTCGGACGATGATCTGTTGGGTATCCGGGCCATTTGAGCCCTGTTCAACTCTGCGATACAGGACTGGTGGTAGCTCCAGCAGTTCGCGCCTCATATATCGGCCGTACTTATTCTTGTAGTATTTCCAGAACATGTAAACAAGAACGATGACAATATTATTAGTAGCCCATACAATTCGACTCTTTCTATTGTACTCGTATCTGATGCGGCAGCTCTGTAATAATAGTTTATTTAGTTATAATACTTTGTGATATTCCTTTCTTTTATTTTAGTGAAGATATTAATAGATACGTGACTATGCTGCGAAGCGTACAAAAGGTTTGACGATGCGCCCTGATTTCGTTACTATGGAAGAACCGTTGTGTACATTTAATGTTTTCGTATTAGGTGCATCTTTGCGTTCTTGGTTGTCTAATATATACGCCGATTTGAGGCAATCTATTCTAACACAGTTTTCTGTAATATTTTATAATATTTGTTACACTTTTCCATTACTTAGAAAGAACCCAAATAAGGTGGAGTTAAAGGTTTTTTATTGTGTCGTCGTGTACTAACAAATAGGTACAACTGTTCAAATGCTTCTAACTGTGATTGCGTCATATGCGTATATATGCGTACAGGTTGATTTTTGATAGTGTTACTTTCGCCCAGTGTAGCCTTAAGTGGTCCCTGTATATGAGCTGGGTGAATGAATCCTATAAAAATGTAGCATACCCAGGAAATCTTCGTAGCTCCTTTACGCTCTTAGGCAATGGAAAATTCTGGATAGTCTGAACCTTTACGTCGAGAGGTCGAGTACTAGAAAGAAGCAAATACGTTGTAACCAAGAAATGATACCTCTTGCTGTCCCCAAACACACTTCATGGTGCACCAACACTCCATATTCTCGTAGGCGTTTAAGTAGTCACTGTAGGTGCTCCTATGCATTTCTGGAGAGGGGGAAAACACAAAATGCCATCTAAAAAGCAAAAGCAAAAGTCTTCTACTCCAGTCAAAACCTTTGAAGGTTTGTGTCGCATTGCTAAATCAATTTTGAAAATATGGTATTGCCAGAGAGTTGATATGGAAAGTCTTGTATATGCCGTACCGGGTATCTATCGGGTGTAGTGCGGGCATGGAGTGCGCGATATTCACCGCACGATCGCCATCCGATATCTTTTTTCTTAATCAAATGCAGAGCGGACGACCATGAGCTGTCTGACCGCCTAGCCATCCCATCGACCACCATATAGTCGTCTCTTTTTTGGCTTTTTTTAATCTGTCAGGATATAGTTGTCTAGGTTTACTTGATACCGTTGGTCAGGTGTAGTGTTGATATAATGCACTGTATTATGTTTACGTTCGTGTACAGTATCTGCAGGACGAGGGTCACCTCTGGAAACTCGCGTAACAACTCTTGAAATTCTGACGCAGGAACCGATAGAGAGTAGTATCATCGATTAGTCTCTGGTTACGGCAATCTGTAATCAAGTCGTAAAAACTTAAGAAAATCGATCCCTATGGTTAGTTTTGGTACATCAGCAATCGTAAATTTCCTGCTAACTGAATTATTTACAGCCGTTAGGTTATATGTCGTGCTTGCGCAGGGTGTTTTAACTGCTGAACGTGGAAAAACACTTACATCTGTGCCTGTATCTGTTAGAAATAAAATTTTTGAATTTTTATCGGTTATAAAAATGCGGCCTAGATGTGTTCCGCAGTGGAAGTTCCGTAGTGGGCTGCCGATGGCGTTTTCCGATGCCCACTCGCACGATTATTGGTCGCACGGGTATCGAACTTGTAATGATACCAGCACTGAGGACGGTTATCTGTAGGTTGACGTGACCGGGATGTAGATCTGTGTCTACTATTTTTACTTCTAGATCGGTGGCGAGAACGATGATTTCGTAGTAGGTGTATTGAACTCGCTTGTTGTGAAAGTAAATGGTTAATTCGGTAATTTGCGTCGCCATACCTTCTATAAGGGTGGATGTACTTGGAGCTGCAGTACTCATTACTTGCTGGGGGGTAACCGGTACAATCTCGTGGATTTTACTCGCCAATTCCATCACTTTGTCGACGGGTAAGTTCATTTGTGAAGCGACGATTGTCTGGAAATTATGCGGCTAAACGACTTGTTTTTTAAAGTGTTTTTAAAAAATCTTCAGGTACCACCAGTCCAATCAAATGTTGCAGGTGCCTGACAAATTGGGAAGGTCTGCAATCACCAAGTTCTTCGTGCATTAATAGTTGCTTTAACTCTATCTCCTGTGAGGCTGATAACCATTTAATAAGATCTGATTTTAATTTATTGTACTTGTGTGTGAGTGGGTTAGTGATTATATTCTTCACTTCCGATGCGTAACGGTGATCCACACGCCTATTATGTGGTAATTTTTTTTGAGGTCATGTCCATTTTCTTTGTAAGGTGAGTAAATAAATTGGATTCAAATTATCGATCTTAGTGTGTAGTTAATTGAATCGGACATCCGAATGTACAAATTCATTCTGTGTATATAATATTCGTTAGAGTCTCGGATGTAATATCCTATATAGGGTATGCTTCTGGCTAACTATTACTACTATCCATCATTTTTACAATGAATCTAAAACTATCACAATAATTTAACGGGTAGACTATATCCATTTGTACATATTCGAATTTGTCGCTATTCATAAATTTTCCATGCGACAATATCATATGACGTTTAACTTTGGACTTTTGACAATTAAGACATGTCTTAGTCCAGTCAGTATCATCCTTATTTTTTTATTTCCAGATGAATCTATCTCGGAACATGTTGCGCGTTGCTCGAATGCTAGGATGACTAATCTCGTGAATAGTGTCGAAAGTCGAGACATTAAATTCTTCAGACAAATAAGGACTTGCTATACCTTTCGACATCTCCCAATATATAAGTGTATTACATTGTGGCAAATATAATTGTTTGAATTGCAATGTTCTTGTTTGCATCAACTTTTGCAACTCAATATAATTTTTTTTTCAGCTCTCGCTATCTTTTCATACTCAATTGTTGATTGTGCTCCTACTGTATAAATTTGCAACAAGGTATCCGCCACGATGTTATCTGCGCTACTAATATGCTGGATCGATGTACAAAACTGCATGATAAAATCTACGTGTCTAAGTCGTCTTGGAGTGTCATTTTTGCCAATTTTTTCAAACTTTTCTTCAATGCAAGTACTATAAAAGTACTATAGGTTTATGGTTAGTATAGATTGTCAGAGGTCTTTATTCAATAAGTTATCTAAAAATTTTAGCTGCCATACATATTGCCAATAATTCACGGTCAAAGGTAACTATATCGCTGCTGTGTTTCACTGAGTTTAGTGAAAAATAACCCAAAAGGTTTCCAGATGTTAGCTTCTCATTGTTAAAGGACTTCACCAGCGCATGTATTGAAACGATCGGTCATTAGGGCTATAGGTGCGTCGGTCGACAAGAAAGATAAACAAACATTCTTTACGTTGCTCAAACGCTTCGACAGTCTCGTCTGTCCGTGGAAAAAAACTCTTATCATTTTTATTGGCGTTACTCAAGTAGAGATTTAAGTTGCAAAAAATTTGCTGCTTTTGGAAGGTGTCTTCGATAAAAGTTGATCATACCGAGAAAACATCGTAACTCGTCAACAATTTTCGGACTTGTAAATTCTGATATTACCTTAATTTCCTTCTCTAAGGGTCGTAATCCTTCTCTGGATATATGAAATCCTAAAAAATCTAGTTCTAACTTGCCGAATTCACATTTGGATAGATTAATGGTAATTCCAAACTCATTCAGGCGTTTAAATACTCTGTTATATGTTCTTTGTTAAAATTAACATCTCCTACTTTTGCAATAATTATGAAGATCGATGTCGTGGAGAAATCATTGAAATGTTTGTCCTGCGCTTTTTAATCCAAAAGTCATCCTAGTGAACTCAAACAGCCCAAAAGGGGTTGTTATGGCAGTTTTTTTTCAATATCTTGTTCTCCGATTCCAATGTTATGATATACACTTTGATCACACGAGAAAACATTGTTTTTCCATTCAACAAATAAGTACAATCCTGTATAAGAGGCATTGGGTATCTATTGGGCGTCGTTATAGCATTCAGACGTTAATAGTTTTCACATAGTCACATTTCGCCGTTTTTCTTGGTCACGACATATAGTGGACTCGCCCAACAACTTTTTGATGGTCTTCTTTTTCAGCATGCGTTAAAATTCAGCCTTTACTTGCTTGTAGTTATCATGTGGGGGGGGGGGGGGGGGGGGGTATTGGTCTAGGTCGCCTGTACACGAGGGTTCCTGTTGTCTCAATATAATCAACTATGGAATGACGTGAAGCGTGTTTAAAACACATTGTATCTGGGTATTGTGTTAAAAGGTCACTGTATTCATTATTGAAATTTATTGTTCGAATTGATGACTGATTACATACTGACAATGTAGCCATGGAACACAAATTTGTTACTGAGACTACAACTTTCTTATTATATACGAGCTCTCCCCGCGACTTCGCTCGCGTGGAATTCAGGCGTCCCGTATGTACAGATTTCGTCCTGTTAGCCTTTTATTATTAGTATAGATTATCTGTGGCCTTGTAATATTTTAGAACAATCCAAATTATTAAAAAATAAGTATAGCAATAAAACATACATAATTTGCTTACGTAATCACCATTAACAACACTTCTTCCCCCAAGTCATCAAAAATAAACAAAGCATGAATTATGGTTACAGCCCAAATATTGTTAGAACAGATGAAATAATTATGTTCCACGCCTTTTTTATATATACATACATATCATCACGCTTTTCTCCTGTGGGAGTAGACAGAGATTACGTCGTTTACTTGCTACGACCTTGACACACCTCTTTCGCTTCCTCTACTTTCATACATGCTCGTCTGTTATGAGTACTTATTTACATTATAGCCGTGTGCTGCCGGCCAAGAATAGTACCACTCCATACCTTCACATGGGTGTCATAATGGGTGACTAAGGGATATAAAACCAGAGGATGGGCTGCAGCATCCTCTGAGTACAACAAACACCTACTGTGATCGCCAACCCGCCTGCCAAACGTGGTGATTATGGCAAAGATCGAGAGTGTGTCGACCAAAGTGGCGTTCCTGATACTCAAAATAACTAAACGATATTCCTTAAAGATTGTCCAAGTATACGCCCCAACCTCGTCCCAATGTGGTTGCAGAGATGCGGCCGGACCTGTCGCTGCTAATGCTTGATTGTATCAATTAAAAAAATAAATAGTTTGCACCTTGCCATAAAATATGTTTCATTATTGTATTATTAAAATAAGTTTGGATTTTTAGTCATTCATTTTATTAGTTTAAATTTGTTAGTAGCCCAAATGTTATTTCCGGCAATGTGATAAAATTATGTGCAAAACACTAGAGATAGTCGTGATTGAGCTCCAGTAGGAGTTTATATGGTTCTAGTAAAAAGTGAAGTATAGTCTCGTTAGTTCTATAGAGAAAGCTTTCTGGTCTTTCAATTTAATAAAGAGTTTAAAATAAGAAATTTACGTTTGCAAATTATAATAAAATAAGCTATGGAAGGAAATACTAATCTAAATAATAAACTAGCTCGTACCATAAACACGTTCAATATCAAAAAAAACGCGGATCTATTGTGAGCTAACAACCTGACAAAGAGTAACATCACTGCTCTATGCGAAATAGACCGTAGATTAGATCTCGTATACTGTAGGCTCTCAGCTTCCTTTGTGGTTGGTTCCCTCCCCTCTAGTATTTGGATTCGAGAGCCATCGCGTCACTATTTCGAACATTTCAATAAATATCCGACTAATTTTAAGGTTATTTTGATGGTAAATATTAATAAAAATAGCTTTGAGAAGATTCTCTAATTACCGATAGGATATTATTATTACACATTTCTTTACATCTATTGGTTTTATATTCTAATTTTTTATTCAGCTATCTACAAAGATAACACTAAATGCCCTTCATATAGATAAAAATTGTGTAGTTTCAATGTTGTAACAGTTTGTAATTTGTTAATACACACTTTTATAGGTACTTGTATCATTTTACAAGAATAACATCATTCAAGTAAACGTTCAATTTAAGCAAATTAAGAATGTTGGATTTAATCAAATTCGATTAGTTAACTTCGACTTTAGGTGATGACTCAGTAGTAGCGGTACTAGCTTTAACAAATACAATTAAGTGTTGTGTTATTACATACATTAAATTCAGTGTTTCTTTCAATGAGTAAGGTAACTTCTTCGAAAAGGTTCGAAAATTTTATTTTTTATTCTGAAATATTTCCGTTTTTTAAATATTTACTCTGCTATTCAAAGCAAAAGCAAGTCAAAGATCATAAACATCCGTTCAAGCTTTTCTTGAATTATAAATTGTATAAATAACCTTTTTTTTTTTTTTTTTTTTTGACGGGGGGAAATGCATTTACGCACTACCCTTATCTATTGTATTTGAGGGATAGGAGTCCAGCAATACAATAGATAAGGGGGCACGGAGTGACGAGCTCCGCGCCAGTGTGGGACTCACCCGGGCGAGAGTCGCCCGGAAATACCCACTAAAACTCCCCGGGGCCGTCCGCTGCATTTGGGATGGGGGCGACACGGGGTGGCTTTCGCAAGCACCGCGTCGCCCCCTGCAGCGAACCCACCGGGCCTCGTAGTGCAATGGCCCAGCGGGGATGGGGGAGTGTACACACTTCTCAACCCCACCTCTTCGCCCACCTCCCGTAGGAGGTATGACCTAGTTAGGTCGGTCAGCCGGGGGGCAGGATATATTTCCTGCCCCCCCATAAAGATGGAAAGTTGTTGTATAAATAACCTGACTTTAAATACATAAGTTTATGTTATTTGTACGTCATCATTATTGTTATATTATTTTCAACATTAATTAACTTATATGTAATCTATAATGTCTTTGGTTATATTTTATTTGTTCATATTAAATTCAGGTTAATATTGAGCATAAATAGTTTTAACATCTAAAGTACCTAAATGTTTTCACTAGGTACTAATATTACGAGTATTTATGTATACCTATTTTATATATATCTCGTATAAAGAGGTAAAATTAACAGAGATGTTAAGGAGAAGTCATGGTATGGCATGTGATGCGCAGGAAGGAAGAAGATGCTGTGAGAAAGTTATCAGATAAAAATGGGGATGATTATATGGAAAGTGGAAGACCAAAGAAAAGATGGATGGTCTAGTGAAAGGTAATATGTTTATGAAGGGAGTGATTGCATAGATGACTGTAAACAGAGAGGAATGGAATGTTGGCGCATGTTGCGCCGACCCCAAATAATATTTTTTTTTTTTTATTTAAGTTTTTTTTAGGGGCTTTTGACATAAGTCATATCAGCCCCATCATAACCTAATGTTACTAATTTTAAAGGTTTATTTCATTACATACATCATCTTTCATAATATCATATAATAATAATAATAATGAACTTTATTGAACAAAGGTTACATGTGCATAAAATACGAATGAGGGTATCTGCACTGTTACAAACCGTATCGCAGATATCATATCACAATATAAAAGGTACAATTAAATACCATTCAACAAAAGTTATAATTCGCAAATTAGACGAGTGAGTGCGAGTGAGAGCGTGTATATATGTATGTGTGCATGTGTGAGTTTCTGATGTTGTTAATATCAATATCAATATCTCCTGATAATATGATAGTTTTATAGTTTGCCCATTTTTCTACAACACATTCTAAAGACTTTAAAAAATTATCTATTAATCTTAAACAAGGTCTGTATATGGAAACGAGAGCAGTATTGATATCAAGTAATGTCACTAAGCAGGTAGCTTCTTCAAATTCGGGTGCATATGTATTAAAATACAGAAAATTTGAGATATATACAGTACCACTCCGTCATTTTGATTAAAGTGTTTCTTAGTTAAAATTGGAACGTAGTTAAAAAGAGAGGTTAAGGAAGAATTTGATGAGAACCAGCATTCTGTGAGAACAATAACACCGGGAATTAAATTAATACAAAAAATCGTCAAAATTGTGCAATATACTTCTTATGTTTTAAGTGAAAATAACTAGATTACTTTTAGCGTTACTTAAATATTTAAAACACTCTTAGGGTTGGCAAGTATACGACTTAAAGTTACTGGAATCATCAAGATCCGTAGTGATTTCATCTATGTTATGATTCATTATTAATTTATTTTGAAACACCAAAAACGAAGACCTACGTATATGGTAAAACGTTTCTAGAACTACATATTATATTACGACTTAACTTACAAAATGTAATATAAGATCTACAAATTAACAGGTGTATCCCGTGGATTAAATCACAGTGTGTAATGTAAGCAATGTGCGTGTGTGTGTGCGTGTGTTTTTTTTTATGAACATTAGGAATTTAAGACAGTGTAGCTCACTCAGAATATGTTAGGGTGAGTATAGTAATTAAATTAAGTTATATTTTAATAAAAAGAATTAAAAATAATAGTAAAAAACAATATTAGCGCAATCGCGCATTAGTCATTGAGAAATGTTTTCCAGACCAATGAAGTTGTGAATCCGATTTGACCAATATGTGTAGAGAACCATCTTCTTTTCTCAAGAAAATACGTCCGTTAGATAACCAGCAATATGAGTATTTGCTCAAATATCACCTCAGAACACCATCAGAACTACTGGCATTTTAGTGTCAATGAAAGTGGGATGAAGGTAGGGAGATGTTGAAAGAGATAAGACTGATTTCTTCTCTCTTATGAATAACCTCAAAAACTACTTACCCGATTTTAAAACTTTCACCTTTTTTTTGAGCTTGGAGAAATGCATTCACGCGTCCCCCTACCTACTTAAGTGGGGAGTAAATTCTCTCCAGAATACCCACTAAACCTCCTCGGTGCTGTCCACCGCCTTCCTGGTGCGACACGGGATCATACCTACAATCTCAGTGTGACTCCAGCGGTAGGCCCGACCTGTATAGGGGCAGATCACTGCCTTTATCTTCCGTCCAGGGCTCTCTAGTTTGGCACCAGCCCCTTTTTACTGAGCGCTGACCAAGAAATATCCAGTTATTCTTATCCTCTGTTTCTTGTCTAAAGACAAGGAGAGGGAATGAGGAGGAAAAAAGAGAGGGAAAATAGAGAAGAAAAAGACAGATGAGGAAAGAAGACGAATACAGTTAGCTTAGAAGGTGGGCGCGAATGAACCTCACTTTCTACCACCCATACTCTTTCGGCCAGCAGGATTCGCATAGGGATCCTCCTCCCGTATCCTTTCTCTGCTCTCCTTCTGTACAATCTTGCTCCTAAAAGGAGGCGACAATACCCCAGACCCAAGCACCATGCTTGACAACGAGAATTCTGGCTCCAGCGCACAGCGCAGCTCAGCCACATAGGACACTCCGCAAGGGTGTGGTGCGCGATGTCTTCCGCCACACCGCAATGCGGGTAGGCGGGCAACAATAAAACATTATTTCACCTATACAAAGCTACTCTATTTTTTATTTACGCTATTTTTTAATTAGAGATTTCTAAATACCCTTGCGATGCCGACTTGACCAATAATAGTGATTTTTTTTTAAATTATGAACTTATTTAAACGGTTCTTAAATATAAAATTGGTCTTCATAAATGGGATTATATTTAACAACACTTAATGTTTCTTACATTTATTTCTTAACACACTCAAACATTTTGTGAAGTGAAATTTGATATAAATACATAATTTATATTTATATAAAGTATTAAATATTTATTTCACTTTGAATAGTTGCATCGACTTATACCAAGCAAAGCGGGTGGGCTCGAACTAATCCTAATACAAAGGGCAAATGTCTCTCTCTCAGTTTCTCTGTCTGTCAGTCGGCTTATACATACATAACCCGTAGGTTTATAGGGATTGTTATAACTTTTGAAACAATAAACTGATTTTCAGCATTCTTTTTAAATCATATAATTACCATCAGGGAAAGGATTTTTGAATATAATTTATCTTTATTGCGCTACTATTGCGAGTGGAACCGCCGGTCCAGCTAGTGTTAATAGAACCGTAAATTTTTTGTTTATTCGTGAATAACTTTTAATTTTACTGTACTAATTTTAAAGTAGCTTGCAGATTTATATAATTAAATTATCTAAATTAAGCTTATTGTGCTATTATTATGCTTATAATTTAGTATTATATAATTTTCACTAGATACGAAACAGTAAAAAGAAAATTATCAATTTCAACAGATATAGTTTGTTTGTTAACTCGGAACAATACGTTTTATTTTTAAATCACACGTGTGGTCTATGAGCTAGGTTTGAGCAAACATTCCAATACAATAGAAGATATATTCCAGGGTGGATCATTACGTGAACGATGGTGATGTCTGGAATTAACCCACATCTCTGTGCGCACCCGCTAACATTATTAAGACTACGATTTGTATAGTATTTTATATGACAAAACAAATGATATATATTATATTTATAAAAAAAAGAACCAGATCGAGTTTCTCGCCTGCGCTCTTCTCGGCTGGGTTGTTTTCCGAACCGGTGGTAGTGTTTTAGACGTTATAAGCGCCTTCTTAGGGCCTAAATTGAATAAATAAGTTTTGATTTTGATTTTTGATTCAATAAAATATGTATTTAAGTAAAGTAGGTGTTAGTAACAGACGGCGAACATAATCATGTGATTAACAAGCTTCCCTTGACCAAGAGTATTCAAAAGATTTAAGACATTGATTAATTTTGGTAAATGAAAAGGTAGCCACTGATACATCAAGTTTACTAATATAATAAGTAATTAATCTTGTGATGTTTCCGTGTATTTTATACCTGGGCACCTTATGGTACAGTTATCAAAAGCTCTTTGCATTCGCGAATGTAATTGTATCTTATACCATACTTGTAAATACATTAACTCCATTGTAAAATATTTGTTTTGTTCAACTGGTAGTTAAACAGGGAGAAGGTACATTTGGTAATAATTTTTCAACAAATATACTTTTTTATAAAAAATAAACCTTTGATTATTTTAAATATATTTACAAAACTAACAGAAAATAAACAAAAAATCAATTAACGATATATTTGGAAATCATACTTTTTTTTTTAAATAATGAAATTAATTACTTACATTTATTCCTCAAAAAAGTGATTCTATCTTAAGAGAAATTTTTCATTAAAGTATATGTTACTTGAATAACAGTGAATTGATTGGCCCGTTTATATATTTCGAGTTTTTTATTTACTGTTATTAATGCTGTGCTTGGTTTCATAGAAAATGGCTGTGCGTAAATTTATAATTATGTTCTATATTTCTACAATATTACAAGGATGTAAAGTTTATTAGCTTGGATGTTCCTTTGTTTATATATAAGAAATAGCTGAAACTACTGATGCGTAATGCGTGTGGAGGGTGAACAAATCACAGAATATCATTAAGGGGAGAGGGATGCAGTGCCATCTAAGACGAGAAGCGCTAGTGATGTTAAACACCGGGTAACAACTACAAAATTATTCAGAATTCAATTTTGTTATATCTATATTTAAAGATAAATATGTGAATATTTTTAAGACACTTTGTACCAAAAAAAATACACGTGATTTGGTGTTAAAACTTCACCGTGTATCCCGTAATTAGTGAAGGACGTCAATAGCCTGGTGAGTCTATTCTCTCTAGAGCAGAATATGTCGGCTATCACCTACAAATGTGTTTCAGGGGCATTACTAAAGATCTAGTCCAACGGTATACAGTAATGTATTGTATACCAAGTATAAATTAATACGTAGATAGACCATTGTTTTACAAGTACCTATAACTGATATGGTTCGATTAGTTTCCTATCTAGCCTGTGTGTGTGTGCGTGTATTTGCACGAATCTGTTATAACTATAACGGATGTGATTTAAATATTTATAGTGGTTTTTACACAATTTAAATTTTCTCACAGTATCCGAACCCCACATAAAATTATTTGCCGAACCCTGATCTAGTCTTTGCATTTTGTAAAATACCTTGGGAGCATATTACTCATTTAATATCAGGTCAGGTGGTCCAGCGCTAACCCTAATCTAGTATTTTTTAAATACTTATTTGAATTTATCAAAATATAGTCAGTAAAAGAGAAGATCATGATAAATACCATGATCTTCTATTAATACCAAGATATGGAGGTAATACCGACAGATACTAACACTTATATAGTATAGAATATAATATAGTATGGTATATATAGCATAGTAGAGATAATAATAGATCATTGCTCGAGGAGGTTTTTTTTTATATTACCATTAGTAAAACTCCTTTGATCAAGAGTTATTAGACAGAGAGATTAACTCAATTATTCCAAAAATTTGGAAAAACATATACATATCAATACTAATAAATAAAATGGAAGTGCCTGTTTGTAATGTCAAAATTCAATTTTTTTACTAAATACATAGGTATAAATGCATATATGACACCTGTACCAAAAATATATTTTTTTAACATTTTTGTCTGTCTGGCCGTCTGTGTGTTCTCGGTAATCCCCGGATTGGCTAGACCGATTTTGGTGTTTCGAATAAAATCCGATTCAATGCACAGTGTTACTGGCAGGTATTTGAATTTGAGAGAAATATCTTTGCCTAATGATAGTAGCAAAAAATTGCTACGATAATAATTAGGATTCCGTATAAAAAATTAAATACGTGAAAAATACATGAAACGCAAGCGCAGCCCTGGGCATATAGCTATAATAATAATAAAGCCTTTTGTTCAGACAAACTTAGTATCTATTTACAAAGGATTAAGAACTAAAAACTATAAGTATGGATATACAAATATATATTCGTAGCTAAACTTATTCTATTCTACTCTAATAGATTATTATTTTAATATCTATTATATTTAGATTAAATATTTTGAAATAACTAGTAACTCAAAAACGCTATAGGAATAAGGAATTTATACTGTTGAATGAACAAATAAATGAATCACGCTCACCGCCACTTACGGTGGGGACAGAGGGCTATAAATAGTACCCGAGAAAATGCCGGAGCTCACCTCACATACACTCCGTGTACCTCTCAGATGGCAGCCCAAGTCGTGCTCCGTTCCCCAACTGGGGAGGCTCTTGACGCCGCTACCAGCGCGATACAGTGACACTGCTCATTCATCAAGCATTACAAGCACAACACTGCATACACACTCCTGCACATAACACGCAGATACATAGGTCCTGTAAGGAACCTTTTTATTATTAATAAATTTAAAATGTAGGGATTAGCTAGGATCAAAATTCCGTGGGAATTTTTACACACAGGTAACGGCCAAGCCGAGGTCCGTACCACTTTGGTGCCCTTGTTCTAGTTACCTTTTGCGGCGCGTGCCTTCAGCACTCGCCTCCAACGTTACCGTGAAAAATGTAAAGACTCTTCCAGTCTAAAACATTAGCTAGGTAAGAAGAAAAGAAAACCGGAGCTCACTCGCCCGCTTGTCTTGAAAGAGTCTACATCGATCTGAGGATGCCTCGTGGAGAAGCGAACACGTGTAGCGACAACAACGGAAGCTCATTTATTAAAATCTAATTGAATTTATTAAGTATTATTTGAATTGTAAGATTTTTTTCTTTATATATACCATCTACTTAATTATAAGAAATTATTGTATATTAGTTTCCAAGATACTTGATAGTTGAAGATCGTTTGAAGCGGAGTCAGCAAAGTAAAATATCAACCATATATTGAACATTTAGGTAATAGTAAAATGTCCATGTAAATTGTCTGTGTGGTGCCGGCTAATAATAGTACGACCACATCTCTTCTCGTCTTATAAAACAATAAACGATAAACTAGGAAAAGAAGATAGAAAGAAAGTATTTATTTGTACCACACAACACAATAAAGAAACAATATATAGTATCACTAAATAATCTTTTAAAAGAAATATGTACACAATACAAAATGTTGTGCGGAAACAAACAGGCTTAGCCACAGCATTATTGCTGCATAAACTATCGGTTTAAAGCGCAGCGCTGGAATTTTGGCTGTACCTCCTAACCCGACGTCATGGACAAATAAAAAATATATATATTCATAATATACATCCAATTATATATACGTATATATCTAACCACATGTCTAAATACTTATAAATACACATATATATATACATCCACATACATATAATTTTAGTTACAAAACTAATGTATAAATTGCGGGAGTAATAAACACTATAGAGATACATGGAAATGGCGGTGAAAAGACATTTAAGGACGAGAAGGAAGAAAACTGTGAAGAAAAGAAACCAAGATTTACATTGAAAAATCTGAATATCTAAAAGGCACCTCTGAGCACCACTAACACTTACGCAATCGCCAACCCGCCTCTCAAGCGTGGCGATTATTTCCCTCCTTATAAGCGACAACAATAATGGACCGGCCCCTAGTCACCGGCGTCCCCGCTATTCCTGGTCATAGTGGTAGCGGCCTTGGTAACGGCGGAGTAAGGGGTGCTAAGAATCTCCAGCAGAGATCTGGCTACCACAACCAACGACGAATCGACCTGGCATTTGAGATACTCTTGAGGTACTCTAAAGGTATATAATTATATAAGAAATTTTAATACAATGACCTGCAGTCAAACTGAATGTTCAGTTTTGTGGGTCAGTAATCTATGTTGTAAGGTGTAAACAAGAGAATAAATAAATAAAATAATTATAATAATAACATACAACGTACGAACACTGTGAATCGACGAGAAGATCGCTGGGTTAGAGGAAGAAATAAGCAAGTTACGATGGGATATATTGGGCAAACAACAGTCCCAAGGTTGAGTCGGGTTCTTCGTCCGCAAGGTACTCGTAAATAACGTGGTGAAGATCAATAGTGTGTAGACCAGGGTGGCGTTTCTGATACTCATTATATCCAAACGGTATTCCTTGAAGGTTATCCAAGTTTACGCCTCGACATCGGCACACTCTGACGTAAAAGTGGAAACTTCTGAGTGGAGGACAATTCACAGGTCATACATAGTAACAAAACCCACTATACCATTGATATATGAGAACTTCAACGCATAATTAGGACAGCGAAGTGGTGAGGAGCTACAAGTGGGGCAATTTCGAGTTGGACGGCGGAACCACCGGGGCCACCGCGTGGCCACCTTTATGGAGAAGGAGTAACTCTTTATGATTAACTCCTTCTTCAGAAAGTGGGAAACACAGGAAGTAGACCTGGATGACTCCCGACGTTGTGACCAAGAATAAGATAGACTTCATCATGTCGAAAAAGAAGCAAATATTCAATGATATCGCTGTGATCAGTTCGGTAAAAACCGGTAGCGATCACAGCATGGTCAGACGCACATCGAATCTGAATACCAAGCTTGAGAGATCCCATCTGATGAAGTCTACACTTCGTCCGTTGCCCATCCAAATACAAAACCCCGAGAACTTTGAGCTCGAATTAAAATAACGCTTCGATTGCAGGAAGCGAAGGGGACGAGTTCAATGATAGGTTTGTAAAAGCGCTCCATATGGTCGGTTATAAGTATTTTAAGGCTCATCGTAAACGTAGATTCGGTAAGTTCTCTGACTTTACCCTCGGACTGATGGAGGAAAGACTTGAGATAGTCTCATAGTCGTTAATCAAAGCTAATAGATATCGGCAGCTAAATGGAAAGATTTCCAAGTCTCTTAAACGCGACCTTCGACGATATAATAGTAATCATATACAAGATTCTATAGAGCGAAACAGAGGTTCCAAAGCTTTCGCTAGAGATCTGGCTATTGGGCATAGCCGATTGACCAAACTGAAGGCTGATGACTGTAAAATCATATCCTTCAGGACTGAGCTTATGAGGACAGTCGAGAAGTTCTACGAACAGTTTTACACATCGACAAGCGTTGAAGGATTTGTACGAAAACTCCACTATGTCAGTACGATTACAAGACCAGACTGTGAAACCCATCCCTTTGCGGCGTGGCGTTAGACAGGGATATGTTATTTCTCTGAAACTGTTTACAGCTGCACTTGAGGATGTCTTCAAGGTTCTGGATTGGAAAGGTGTTGGCATTAATATAAACGGCGAATACATAACACACTTCCGCTTTGCTGATGATATACTAATCATGCCTGAAACCGCAGAAGACCTAAGTAAGATGCTCGATGACCTCAGTAAAGCCTCCGAACAAGTTTATCTTAAAATAAACATGGACAAGGCGAAAATCCCGTCTAATGTCCATGTTGTGCCAACTCGTACAAAAATCGGTGGCTCCTACACTCGAAGTTGTAGACAGTTATACCTATATACCATATACCTGGGAAAAGCTGTTCAGTTAGGTAGATCCAACTTAGAGAAAAGGACACTTCGATTTTATTAGTATAGATTATTACAAATATGTAGAACTAATTAAAGTGCTAAGTGATACTAAGCAACCGTCGAATCCAACTCGGCTGGGCCGCGTTCGGGAAGCTACCCAAAATCTTCTCGTCCGAAATACCGCAGTGTCTCAAGACGAAAGTTTTCGCCCAATGTGTGTTGCCAGTGATTACATATGGCACTGCGACGTGGTTGCTTACAATGGGTCTAATAAGAAAGCTCAAAGTTGCTCAAAGGGCAACGGAGAGGGCTATGCTTGGAGTTTCACTGCAGGAATGAGAAGTTCCGCAAATGAACCAATATTGCACGAAGAATTACAAAACTTAAGTGGCAGTGGAAACATTGCTCGCAAAACCGAGGCCCGATAAGGCCAATGAGTTCTCGAATGTATACGATGCATCGGAAGATATGACGTGGATAGGCCCTCGACAAAAGGGACCGACGACCTGCTGAAGGTCGCGGGCATCCAAGGGATGCGGATGGCGTAAGACCGGTCGTTGTGGAGATCTTTAGGGGAGACCTATGTCTTTATATATTTTATTATGTCTCTATATCTTTCGGTTGAATGAATGGATGGATAGATGGATGGAAAATGTCAAGAGGATATCCGGGTGGCTACTTTTTTGTCGCTTTATTCATCATTATTATCATATTTTTTACTTATATTTCCTATTCTAACAAGATATACATTATAAGATACATCATATAAGCTAGTTAGAACTTGACAAAAATTACAATTACATCTTTTGTCATCATAAAATAATCATTTAAAATCGATTTATTGTCCGACAAACAGAGACATTGGCTTTTATAGTAGTATGACTTGCAGATTGTAGAACTAGATTCATCTAAATTTAAATATTGACGGTTATATTAATTCTACCTTATAACGCATTAACTTCATTACCAGAGCGCTGACTCTGATATAAAAAATAAAATAAAAAAAAAATAAATAAAAAGCCTTTATTGCTGTACAGAAATTACATATGCTATAAATTAAGAATTGAAGTGCGCCTAAGTTTATTTTTACAATTTGCGTTTAATAATGTATAATATCGGCAAACGGTCATTATTCTGAAGCAGCTTGTCTTCCGACAAAGGCCTCCTCTAAAGACTTCCACTCTGTCTTGTCCTTTGCTGTACGAGTCCATAATGGACCAGCTATTTTCTTGATTTCATCCTCCCATCTTTTGATTTCTCTACCTCTGTTTCTTTTGCTATCTCGTGGGTACCATTCTGTTATTAGTCTTGTCCATTTTTCCTTCTCCTCTCTTATCATATGGCCTGTCCATCTCCATTTAAGTTGTTTGTAAGTTATGTATGCGTTTTTAAATTTGGTTCTACACTTTATGTCTTTTAATTTTACTCGGTCTTTCCTTTTAACTCCTATTGTGCTTCTTTCTATTCCGTTCTGACAAATCTTTATTTTGTTTTCTAGTTATTTTGTTAAAGCCCAGGTTTGACATCCGTATAGTAAACATGGTAGAATACATATATTATATACTTTCCTTCTTTCTTTCATAGGCATTTCTGTGTTTTTCATGACTTCACTAAGAGACCAAAATCTTTTCCAAGTATTATTTATTCTTCTAGACTCTGATATAAGCTGAACTTAAATAACTTATTTCATTCACTTATGTCTATAAAATATACAATACTAAGTGAATTAAGTATCAATACTTGATATTACTAGTTACTATGTACGAGTATATACTAGATGACACTAGTAGTGTATAACTCGGATTACATTTAAAATCTACCTTTAAATACCAATCGCACTTTAATTAGTTCTACATATTTGTAATAATCTGTACTAATAAAATAAAATTGAAGTGTCTATTTGTGAGGTCAAAATTATTTTTTTAACTAAATAGATATGAATGTATGCGATACCTACACACAAATTATTTTTTTTATTTATTTTTGTCTGTCTATCGTTCTGTTCGTATCAGGTAATCTCCGGAACGCCGAAACCGATTTTGACGGGACTTTCCTGGTAGACAGCTGAAGTTATTCCGGATAACTTAGGATACTTTTAATTTTCGAAAATAATTATGGTTCCACTTAAAAAAGTAGTACTCATAAAATTTTAATAAAATCTTATTAAATGCACAGTTTTACGGACAAGTGTTACAATTTGTTAGTTATATTTTTGCATTATCGAAGTCCTAATTTTCTTTAGGAAAATAATTAAGTTACAGTATAAAAAAGTTAAAACGCACTAAAGAATATATGAAACGCGGGCGCAGCCACTGACACACGGCTTGTTTGTTTATATAAATATATCTTACGTGTACAATAAATTTAAAAATATGTCGAGTTTTACTTTTATTTGGGTGAATGTGTAACGGAGGAAACTTTATTAATTATAGTAATTTTTGCCAAATTGACAGGTTATATAGTTAATTAGTTTTTTTTTTACTTTTTTAGTTTAATAATGTACCTTTAAGTATAGCTGTGAAGCCTAATTCATATAATAGCTTTGGAAAATAATATATGAAACACGTGTAAGTGGCTACAATATTCGAGGCTTTTCGCAATTTTTCTGAGTTCCACTGATGAGATCCTGATTTGGTGGAATTAGAAAGACTTCGGGAGTCTACTCCTTCGATTAAAATAATTTGCAAATCGGTCTACAATTGACGGAGAAATCGCGTATCAAACATACAAAAACAAAACATACAGATGAGTTGATAACCTCCTGCTTTTGGAAGTCGGATAAAAATAAAACAATTTTATTAACATCAAAAAATGAACACCTACGCAAATCAAACAGACAGGTATCATACAGTTACATGTACATACACAGTTCTCCTTTTGCCGTTTTTTTATCCCTATTTACAGGAATGTACAATATGAAAGCTGACCGACTTTATCGACAACATTCAAAGGGTCGGCAATATCGCCTGTTTGTAAAAGCCAATTTTAAAATCCAATTGGATTTAAATATTTGGCAAGTTTTAATAACTCGCTATGAGCTTGCTTTGAACATATTGACGATTTATAGTAAAAAGAAATCTAACATTTTCATAGCTTTAAATTCTTTTATATAGCACCTTTTTTTTTTTTGTTTTTCTTAGTGCTTTTCGTTTTTAACCGACTTGAAAAAGGAGGAGGTTATTAATTCATATGATTTATTTTTTACTCGACTTCATTTGACCAGATATAAGACTCTTAACTTTTAGATATGACTCGTTAAATGATGTCTGGCAGTGATAAAAAGCGTTGTGTGCCTGGATATGTTGGAAGCAAAGGTAAGTTTTTCGAATACCTATTGTACAAATTATAATCTATTCTATTTATAAATACTTCTAGGTAAAATTGTCTCTATATAACCTCTGACTTGATTATAGTTAAAAAAAAATCACTAAATAAGGAGCCTGTTTTCTTAAAATTCGTACCTTAATGTGCAAAATCTTATCCAGTCACAAAATGATATATTTGCTTTAGCACTGCGGGCACTTTGTGGCCCAATTTTCAAATATTTATATTTAATCGAAAGGTAGTACCGTTTTTACCAGATCGGGATGTGATCAGTGGAACTCAGGGAAATTGAGAAAAACCTTCGAATATTATAGACACTTACACGTGTTTCAGATATTCGTTTCCAAAGCTATGAAGTAGGCTTCACAGTTATACCTAAAAGTACACGCTTATACTAAAAAGTAGAAAAAAAAACTTTATTAATTGAAAACAAAACTAACTTCAAAAGATCAAACTATAAAAATACACTAATTAGTCAATAAATAAATACTTTACTATTCTGCTCCGTTAATTTAGGGGTCGGTGGCCGCTAGCTATCAAAATTACATATAAACTCAATAAAGGACTCGGGTGAATTTAAAAAACAATTCATCAAAATTGAATATAATTAGCGACGTACATTTACACCACTTTGTTATACATAAACTGGCACCGATTTCAAAATTAACGAAGCAGATTAATAAAGTAATTATTTATTAACTTTTTAATGCATTTTTATCGTGTGTTTTTTTGAAGTCGGTTTTACTTTTAATAAATAAGTTTTTTTTTCATACTATGGAGACTCAGCGTTTTAATCATGATCTAACCTGATATTAAGTGACGATGTGGTTCAATATAGTAGATACGCTAAGCCTAGAGATCCTGGCTCCTAGTTTAGCTGGATAGAAGGCCAGCGGTTCAGGCAGGCTAGTTTTTAGCGTATATTCTCTGCCTTGACCATATTCACGAGACAAAGTAATTTGTAGTAAGCAGTCGCAAAGGATATGGCCTTTTTATACGGAATGCATTGAATAATTCTATAGTAATCTAGAAGGAAGTGCAGTATCTCAACCAAGGTTTTTACGACAATCTCAGATGATGTTATGAAAAACTTAAAATGAGATAAGACCTTAATTTACATAAATAAAGTATTCCCGTTGTACTTATGATTTTTCAACGATCTCGCATTGTTTACAGAGATTATATTTTTATTGGGTCTGGCTTATGCATAACAATTGAAAGCGAAGGTTTAGACCACCAATTATCTTGGACCAACCATTTTTTTATATTAGGCAATAAAGAGGCGCATCGAACACTAATGCGTCTCAATCTAACTGTGCATTAACGGCAAGGCCGATGCACATGTTCGTGTCCACCAGCCACAGGCCTTGCCTACGGTGGCTCCGGTCGTCCTTTACAACCCAACAATACCGTCCGACTATTAGACCGTGGGAGAGGAGAACGAACGTTCACTCTCTATTTGCTTACAATACTAGGCAACTGATTATCACCCACTCTTACTCTCAACCATCACCTTAGTAAATAACGACCAGGAATGAAGAATCCGTGCACGATAGAAGGGCAAAGTTATAGTCAGCGCATTGTGATCAGCAAAACTATATTATGGTACCATAATGGTACCTCCCGGAACATACGGTACAGGTAGTCCCTGAAACATTGAGTATAAAACCATTCTAGCAGATTTATACATGTGCTATCGGAACTTGGTGGTTCCAAGAAATATCAAGGCTTTATAAACAAAGAGGAAAATTCATCGTGCAGTCATTGTACCTAAACAGTGTATATTACTCTGCACACGGTTGCGGTCCGTCCCGAATCATCGTAATCTAACCGATCTTCTCACTGCGGTTCTCAGTGATAGTTCAATCCATGACTGAGGGAAAGAGCAGGGGAAACTCCATGTCCTCGTTTGCGAGCAGAATATAGCTGCAGTAGATATGACGAGTAACAGACAGGATTATCGTTAACCGCCATTAAAGTCAATAAGATTTCGAACGTCTTCCTGGATTATCCGATTGTACTAAATTAGAGTAAGAACACGCCAACTAAATCGAGAAGTTTACTGTGACTTACCTAAGCTCATGAGGAGCTGCCGCACTGCATAGGATACACGTAAGAGGTTTAAAATAGCAAATTAAGGTTAAGAGTTTTGCATATATGGCGTAACATTGCCAAAGGAGTCGTATTAAATTAAAAAGAGTATCTTGAATAAGATATTTAAAACTAAAACACAACTTAAACTTACATTAATATATTTCATCTAGTTACTATAATATTATTGTTCATTTAAAAAAATTATACATTTTTATGTACCATTTAATCAGAATGTATAATAATAAATAATTACAACAAGAGAAACACATAAATCAATGATATTATACAACTTTTTAATAACTTGCTTATCGTCGCTCACTGGCATTACTATATATGTCCTTGCTTTAATGTTATACTCGTACATTAGTTAAACATGCCGTGAACTAATTAATAGTTCTCTTTCAGAAATACTATTTCTTAACCAATTAAACTTATTTCAATAGGACCGACTCTGAGCTAACTTGACATTACAAGTTCTAGTTAGTTTATACTTTTGCTTTCTAAGTCAAAGTATGCATGCAGTACTATTCCTCTTATGTTAATTAATGTTATAACTTTATAATTTATTTAACTTAGCGGAGTATTGAATGGCAGTATCTGAAGTCCATTGGGAGACAGATAGAAACTTCCGAATAGGATTCTCGATGAAAATAGTATAATAGGGACTTGTTATAATAACTTTTCTACATATTTTAGGTGCTTCCTTATACCGTTCAAATAATAGGTGGGTAGGAGAGGACTACGGAGATTTATGTTTAATGACATGGGGGACTTGTGGGGTGTGCTTTAAGAGTGATTATGTAATATTTACTTATGCTCTTTAATTACATCACTCCATCCTACCAAAAGACATCCACTGCTGGTCATAGGGTTCCCCTACAGATCTGCATGACGACCGGTCCTGCGTCACCCGCATCCAGCGGAATCCCGCGACCTTCACCAGGTCGTCGGTCCACCTCGTGGAGGGCCTACCACGCTACGTCTTCTGGGTGGTGTGGTACCCATTCGAAAACCCGTTTGGCCCCATCAGGCATCGGTTCTCCGATTAATGAACCCAACCCACTGCTACTTAAGTTTAGCAATTCTTTTATTACACTATATAGGTTCAGTGCTTTAACCAGAATCTCACCAGATGTTAACTGACGATGTGGACCAAGATGGTAAACACACTAAGCCTAGGTACTGGTTCTCAAGTGATGGCTGCCGGAATACACCTATTGGTATTTGGCGACAGGTTTTCAAACCTGAAGGTAGTGGCTGCCCAGGCGAGCATTATTAGAAAATTCCTTGCCACTATGCTATGGTTTCCTCACGATGTTTTGTTTTACCGAAAGCTCAGGCTGATTTTAGAGTTGGATAGGTGGGCTTGAACCCGCGTTTATTGACGCGGAATCCGGCCACACAATCTGCTGCGCCATCGTCGCTTCAAAATTATTCGGGCAATGTCGGTTACTTTGGTTCTTCTGCTGATTTCCCGATTCGATCACGCAGTGAAACTCCAAGCATAGCCCTCTCCATTGCCCTCTGAGCAACCACGTCTCAGTACCGTGTGTCATCTCTGGCAACACACACCGGTCGAAGGCTCTTGTTTGTAGACACTGCGGTATTTCAGGAGAGAAGATTCTGCGTAACTTCCCGAACGCAGCCTAGTCGAGTTGGATTCAACGATTATCCTCTTTCTCGAAGTTGGATCTACCTAATTGGACGGCTTGTCCCAGGTATATGGTATATAGGTATAGCTATCTACAACTTCGAGTCACCGATTTTTATAGTTGTCACAACATGGACAATAGACATGACTCTCATCTTGTCCATGTTCATTTTAAGGCCAACTCGTTCGGAGGCTCTACTAAGGTGCACTGAGCATCGTACTTAGGTTTTTGAGTTACATACATGAGTTTTTGTAAAAACTATACCAATGCTAACGTAATCATGGATAAAAGAATTGCTTACCATTATTTTCAATGAGGGTGTCAAAAATGACTAAAATCCTGTACTTAGCTAATACCTGAACAGCGCCTTAGGTGTACGTCGAAATTGCTGGAATTTCCTATTGACGGATATTACTATTGGTGGAAGACACGATTCCATATCCGTAATCTTGTGAGCTAATTCCGAGATACGTAGTTTTTTTTAACATAAGTTTTACATTAAAGAGTATTTAGATATCCGCAAGAAATCTCTTTAACTGCGATCCTTTCGTTAACACCATTTATTATATTTCATTTGTAGGTTGTTATTGTTCTAAAAGTGATGTGATCACACTTTTCTGCTATTATAACACTCTGCGTTATATAAGTATACTTCAAAGTGATTTTCCAGTTTAATATCGTAGCTCCTTGATTATAATAGTTCAAGTAATCATCATTACCAAGTATAGACAAGCCAGAAGTTATGTGCTTTAGGGTTGCCTCCGGGCAGTGACACAGTCAGCAAATATCAATGGTTGGCATCCTGAAGAATATACCTGAGAAGGTTGTTCGTTTATACAACATGATTCGGTATTGCAAATACAAAGAAATTGGTATAGTTTATATACCAATAAAATATAATGCAATGCAACCATTTAGAAATAAAAACTCAATGGCGGCGTGATCGCGTACCGCGTCGATTGACGTTGTTTCGAGTCCACCCATTCTATTCTCTAAAGTGGCTAAACTGTCGATGATGGAATATACCGGGATAAAATAATAACATAGCCTTGGGAAATCCTGTATATATAGCTACCACCCTGATCTTTGAGAATCTTTAACGAAACACCTATAGACATATTCCGGCAGCATAACTTGAGAGACAGTACTTCTATGTTTTGGCGTTTTACCCACTTGGACTCATCATCACCTAACATCAAGTGAAATTCTCGTCGAAGAGTTGAACCTACCCAGTATGAAAACAACAAATACTGATATATAAATATTATCATACGGTACTTTAATTATGTAATAAATCATTGATTATGTTGGTAAGTTGTAGTTAATTATCAAGCGCATGCAAGCAAATATATTACGTAGGATGTTTCGTACAAAATCACTTAAAGATAGTCGGATATAAATAGAATGACTCTCTGTGACAGATTTAAAGGGTACTTTATTATCCCCTTATCATTAACTTTTTTGTTGTTGTACATAATAATTGTATTGGTATCATATTAACCTACTAGCTTTGCCCGCGATTTCGCTCGCGTAGAATTCAGACAATTATATTCAAATATACTACATTCTCCCTCTAAATGCAATCTATGTCCTGTCCCGTCCAGACCCTACGCGTGTAGGAGGTTGCTCTCGTCAGACCAGACCACCGCCCAGACAGCCTTTCCAGTGCAATGGAAGATCAGGGCTCCCGCCCTTTCACTCCTTGGTTTGGTAATGCGGCAGAGTCCAGACACCCCCTGTGCGGTGTATGGACTGAGCCACCGTCTGCACTAAGTCCTCGCTAAGCACCAGAGCTGACACTTAGCACCAAGCAATTCTTGTCATAATAGGCGACCTGCATAGCATACTACCCATGTGGTAACTAGTGTCACATTCCGCCTCAGCCCTACAATTAACGGCCTTATAGCCCTGCTCCCCACACCTAAAATATTTCGCTCTCTAGTCTACCCCCGGAAGCAACGCGGGGTATTGATCAACCGTTCAGGCAGCGCACATCATATTATAGAATTTTTTGCCGACTTCAAAGTGAACCGATTTTATTGAAATAAAATTTTGACTTTACTCCGGAATAAATTTTATAATTATCTTTTAGAATTTTTAAAGTTTACGCAGTAATTTCTAATTGATGGCTGCACAATCAATCAGACAGACAGACATTTCTATTTATAGTAATTAATTAACTATTTTCATTCCTTTGCGATGATTCTTTTCACAAAAATCGGAAATGCACAGAAACTTGAAATTTATAATTTTATTATTTTTTAACCAATTCGGATGCAGTTTTCATATTAACATAGAGTTTTTATTGAGAAAGGATATAAACATAACATCATTATGTTTTCCGATACGGACTAAGCCATAATAATAAATTTGAAAATAATATCACAAAAAAGACAACCAAATTTTTAAAATAAAAATAACATATTTAAATCCTGTAGATCACCACAAGCATTAATACATAAGCGATGTCACTAACCATAGTTTGTAAGTAAATTACAAACTACACGATAATTGGAAGTTATGAATAAGTATCTATATACTTATATACTATACTAAACTATTTTTAGCCTGAAATACCATAAGGGTATAAGTAAATAATTGAAGTCAGTAAAATTATAACGGTCGCGCGAGACACATAAAGTGTTTGTTTACACTTTAATAATTTCGTCACAACTTCCAACAATTCCTATCGATACTACTTTATTCGCGTGCCATTAAAATTCGTTTCTATTGGCGTTGGTTCAAATCTTACAACAATCCTAAGTTTCCAGAGAAAGAAAGCAGACAAACTAACACATTATCGTAGGATAGTTTCCAGCCCTTAGCGATAAGCTATAAGGGTTAGAAACTGACTAGTTACTTCAGAACCGGTACTTTCAGAGATTATGTTCAAATGCATAGTTTTTAAACTTTAATGTATAATACTTAAATGCCACAATATTAATACGACAAATTGGATTAATGAAAAATATTTGCCACGGATTTTAGTTTGGTATCAAAACGATAAAACATAGAGATATGTTTGTTTTCACTTTGCTTTTTGCTGAAAATAGCCAGTTTACTTAATACTTCGTGGACTTGTTTATTTCGTGTATTATTGTTTTCTGACTATGAAATAATAATATGTCCATATTAAAAGAAATACGACTGGAAACAACGCCTAGACTGTCAGCGATCTGTGTGTCCCGAGTACTGCGATATTTTGGCCATATCGGAAGAGTAGATTCAAATAATTTAGAAAAGTGGGTGTTGACAGGAAAGGTTGAAGGAAAGTGACAGAGGGGAAGATGCATCAAACGGTGGTCGGATCATGTTTCCGAACAACTGGAGCTAGACTTCAGTGCAGCTCTCCATCAAGCACAGGATCGAGCTCGATGGAGACATATATGTCATAGCGACTTACAAAGTCACGATCCTTAACATTGAGGGTGTCGACGTGAAGAAGAGATTATTTAAATTTAATACGAAATAGACGTTACAATTCACATGTGGTTTAGTGGTCACTATAAAACAACCTATAACAAAAATAACTTGCTAAATTAATAAAAGGATGGACAATTTTTTCCGAGGTCTAGACTTTCAGACTTTAACTGAACTTTGCATAGGCTCAAATCCTTTTTTATTTGTCGTGTCTGTGATTGCATTATAGTCAAATTTAACAATATTTAGTCAACCTGTTTAACTATTGTAGAAGCCGCAGATAGATCTTTGCCTGTGCCTGCGTGAATGCCTAGATAACACGAGAGAAACCATAATATGGTTCGAGTGTTACCCCAATCTCACAGGGATTCGCTGTCATGTTTAAAACCCTATCTTACCATTAGTTCAAAGTAAGTTTAGCGATTACCAAATGAGCCATGATAGTCTAAATCCAGGTGGTGACTCCTGTTCCCACACTGGCACGGAATTCGTCCCTCCGTGCCCCCTTACCTATTGCATTGGGGGACTCCGGTCTCACTAATGCAATAGGTAAGGGAAGTGCGTAAATGAATTTCCCCCCGTCAAAAAAAAAAAAGTGGTGACTCCTCTAGGACCTCTACATAACCTAATAGAGATGTAATTATTTTTGTTAGCCTAATTCACGATAATTTTTATAACTACATATATTACATTTCTTATATCTGTCTATAAATATGTTCAGATTTACCCAGATCGATTTTGTTGAAGCTTTATACAAGTGAAGTAGTAATTAATAGGCTATATAGAATTTCAAAATATATTTTTAGAATTCATGAAAAAAAAAAAAAGTAATAATTCTGATCGGCTTTATCTTAAAACGGGTTACTTGATTTTGATAAAATATTTGCATAAAGTATCTGCTAATTATCGACTGACTATTAAGAATATTTTATAAATTTTTGTCTTTCATTCCACATGCATATTTGTACGTATGGATAAAATCTCAATAAAGTAAAAAATAACTTGATCGAGTTGACTTACATTTGGTGTACAGGAAGCACGCGTCGTTCAGCAACTGATTGGCTACGAAAACGTAACTCCCACTCGATTGTTAATTTTATAATCATACAAATATATGTAAGAATTTGGTTATTAATACATACCATACTACATATTGTTTTCATATAGAAGCTAATATTTTTCTAAATTTTGTTGAATTAATCGTTTCATAAATATAGAATTCCACGCGGACGGAGTCAGGGGCACCACTAGTACAAGGGTTAGCAGAGACCACGTCCTTACTACGATCTTGATACACCTCTTTTACTTCATCTGCTTTCATGAGCTCTTTCATATAGTCTCGTGGGTTATGGGTACTTGGTATGGGTGTACTTGGGCTGTCTTCGATTTGACTAAGATAAGTTCGCTTAACTCAACCAGTACTCACCATCGCCTTATTAATTGATTTCAGCAATCTGCTGCCTTCCTTCCTCTCCACGCGCCCGAAACTAATAAGCATTCCTGTCAATATATTCTCTACCACACTACAGTTTTCCTTTATTAAACAATTTCTTAGTAACAATACCTAAGTGTGGGGAAATATATATAGAGCAAGGAAAAAATATTATATAACACTTAAAATAATTAACAAATTAACTCAATGTGATACATATTAATTTCATTAGTACATTTCATTGTATGTATTCTCATGGAATGCTGCCGACTGGGCATAATCTATTTATTAATTTTGTAACGTTTTATGGTAATTAATTAATCATGTAATGAAGCCACTACTCTGTGTAATAAATAGCTGTGTGCCCGCGTTTCATATATTCTTTCACTACGTTTTAATGTTATTGTACGGAACAATATTTTTTTTAGTACTGAGATAAAGTAAAAATATTTCTCATAAATTCAAGCACTTGCCTGTAAAACTGTGCATTGGGTTGTATTTTATTCATTTTTTTATGAGTTTTAATTTTTTTACGCGGAACCCTAATTATTTTCGGAAATTAAATGTATCCTAAGTTACCCGGAGTAACTTCAGCTATCCACCAAAAAAGTCCCGTCAAAATCCGTCCAGCCGTTTCGGAGATTACCCGACAAATAGAAAGACAGTCTAAAGTTGTACAAATTGAATTCTTGATATAGGTATCGTATATACATTCATGCCTATTTAGTAAAAAAAAGAATAATTTTGACATTACAAACACACACTCCAATTTTATTTATTAGTAACGATTATATTCGCAGTAGATGTATGATAAAATAATCATTTGACTGTAATTATATTATTGAATATTTGAGAAAACAAAAAAGTGTTTCCAAATTGTTTTGTAAATATATCGTACTAAAGCACGTCGAGGTCGATAAATGGAGAGGATAAAAAAGTCCAGAACTAATTTTATTATTGCCTTCTATAGATTATTATTATTTTAGAACTTTTCTTACTAAAATACGTTAACAGTCGCGTCGTCCAACCCCAGTAGCTACAAAAGGCAAGGTTTGATCTTCCGAAAGACTCACCCCCTCGAGTGCGCTGCAACTTGATTGTACTATTCACCTGTCAATAAACATCACACTGAACAACACGCGTACATACTTACAGGGTAGGGGCGAAGGGTTTTTAAGGGGCCCCTTTTTTACTACTTAGATATTCATATATACCAAATTTTACATATTTTTAAGTTAGAAGATACAACAGTTGAAGAAATATTATGCATAGCAACAGTGTCTCTGTTTTATTATGCAGCCGGTACGGTTATTCGCATTTGGTGAGTATGGTCTGCACTGGCTACAGTTTTATACATACATTACATACATATGCTCACGCCTGTTATCCCCGAAGGGTTAGGCAGAGGTGAAGTAGCGAACCACACACCACCCACATTTCGCCGAGCTTAGTTCCGTCCCAGATGTGACAGGGGGCGAGCCTGTCGCCATATCGGGCACAAATTCCAAACTCCGGGATGATACTGAGTAGAAAAAACCCAATATCACTTGACCCGACCCGGGGATCGAACCCGAGACCTCAGAACGGCAGTCGTATGTAATACAACTGCGCTACTGAGGCAGTTTTTTATTTAGGTCGAAATATAAAAAATTTAATTATCATCTTGTACATTATATTTGAAAACAATGTAAGAATGCGGTAGAAATTTGAAGCTTACTCTATTTAAGTATGTAATTGATAAAGTTCATACAAAAGTTTTAAAATTTCTAATAATGATTTTTTATAAATTGACAAGTAATATGTTTAAAAACATTATTGAAGGGCAATTAATAGAAACGATTTGTTGCCTTATCATTTATATAGAAATGGCATATTGATTATCTTTTTCACAAGTCCAAGCCAAAAGAAATATTACAGTATAATCGATTAAATAGTTAAAAATTTTCTGAATACAATTTCCTGAAAACTGTAATGAAACCTAAAAAAATCATTTATTCATATGGAGATGGACCCCTTCAACAGATTTCGTCTCTGACACCAAATAAAATGTGAAGAGGTCTCCGAGTTTAAAAGATTTTTTATCGAGCAAAAGGCGACAAATTTCCAGGGACTCTTGCCGTGTTGTACGATATATCTTTTTTAACAACCGGACTGAACATACCATTGTACGCAATTCAGTCGTTTCGTCTAGTTTAGTACTAAAAATTTACAAAGGATCAAACACAGAGCTAGGTGACTTTTAAATTAGCATTTTTTCATCTACACAGCGTTGAATTCTTTGTACGTCAAAGTCTATAATACAAAGGCCGGTTTCAAATTCCATCCAAAGCCCTCGACGTCATGCCACTTTTCTAAAAAAAGGCTTTTGGTATCTAGTTGTTTGATGGGACACGTTGCCCAGGAGAAAACTCCCCTTTCAGCGTTTCAGTAATTATAAGAATAATTGAGGCTTTTTCCTTTGTTTCGAGATAAAGGTCGTGTAACTAGGACTTCATAAATAGTCCGTCCGCTCTTGAAGCGTGATGGTTGGTTGAGGTCAAATAACTTTAACTCTTTGTATGACACATTTATTCTAGAGCCTTCTGTTTTCTGTATAACTGTTTATCTTGATATTTTATTGTCATATTACTATGTAGTAAATGAATTTACTTATAAGATTTTCTGACACTTTCAACCGTGAATAAATTTTGAGAATTTATGTAATAATAATTAGGCCGATTCTGGATGATTTTGTCTACCTTTATAAGCTAGCCTTATAGTAATTTATTTCTTCAGAAAACATTTTGATTGGTTGAAATCGATGTTATATTAATGTGTATCCTATATATATATAGAGCAACAGGCAGTAGGAATAAAGTATTAAAATGTGTGTCTATCTACGTAAGCCTACTCTATATATGCACCTGACTACTATATACTATCCATCTAAGTACAGCTGAACGAATTGTGGTGACTATATACAGGATTTTGAAGTATTATAAATTACAGTTATCAATCGTATAAGCAAAGACTATATACCCGACATTGCCCGAAGAATTGCTAAAATTAAGTGGCAGTGGGCAGGGACCATTGGTCACAGAACCGATACTCGAAGGGTCCAACGGGATCTCGAATACCACGCACCGAAAGACGTAGCGTGGGTAGGCCCCCCACGAGGTGCACCGACGACCTGGTGATAAATCGCGGGAATCCGTTGAATGTAGGTGGCGCGAGACTGGTCATCGTGGAGGTCTTTGGGGAGACCTATGTCCAGCAGTGGACGTCTTTCTGAATGGATTGATAGATGGATAGAAGCAAAGACTATGTATAAGTCACTTCAAACGATCCACTTGTAGCGACACAGTATAGCGCGTGCATGATAATTTGCCGACACATACAAATTGCGATGCACGCGCCAGGCACTTACTGTACCAGTTCCCTCCGTCCGACTGTAGAATACGTACGCTTGTGTAGTTTATAAGTTTAAATTATTGGCAAATGTATGCGTATACATGTTTATTTATTCATAAACTACCCTTATAGTTAAACACTGAATCTTAGAGAAATATAATATAATTGTTGAGGAATTGTTCTTATTCAATAATATTCAAGTGAAGCTAGTTTAAATGATAGTGTAATTCGTGGATGTAGACTTATTTAACTCAGCAGTTTCATAAAACAATTTGTTAGAAAACAAAAAAAAAACAAAAAAACAGTTTGAATATAAGTCCAGTAATTAACATTCTTTCTACGCAAAGATATATATTATATATAAGATATAATATATATATAAGATATATATATATACACATTAATATAACATCGATTTCAACCGATCAAGACATTTTATTAATTTCTAAGAAAGGAATAAGAAATGTAAGTAGAGTGTGAAAAAAAACGTTTTCTGAAGAAATAAATTACTATAAGGCTAGCTTATAAAGGTAGACAAAATCATCCAGAATCGGCCTATTTTATTACATAAATTCTCAAAATTTATTCACGGTTTAAAGTGTCAGAAAATCTTATAAGTAAATTCATTTACTACATAGTAATATGACAATAAAATATCAAGATAGCTACCTAATTTCAAAATGATGTTTTCTCTGGGGATACTTTTTTTTCTATTCCCCATGCCCGGCCTAGGCATGACCCGAGACCTTATTAACACTTTTTCATTACATTTTTATTAGGTAAACAATACCAAGGGATGGTTACTCGTATGATTTTCATTTCTTGTATAAAACCGGATTTAGTTGTTATCGATTTATTTAGTTACACCACCACTTAACCAATGTCAAAACGAGCCTCTTTTTTGTAACAACTGTAGATTGACCAACGAGTCTTGACCAATTCACCGTACTCTTGAGGCGAGCGCTTCGACCACTAAGCTAGAAGTGTGGTAACTGCATCAAAATTGTACGGATCTCGACTTGGGCCTGTGACGCGAACATTACACTGCGCTAAACTTACCGTACAAACAAACGACTAAACAGTCTACTGTGGCATTTCTTGCTGCTAATACCTGCGTAGTTCGACTCTAAAACTTTCCACCTAACTCCTTGAGCACTAACCTGGCGTTTACGCCGCTTTCCATTGTTTTCCTATTGTCTTCCTATTCTCTCATTGTTATGGGTAATCGACATATTAATGATAAAACAACACAAAAATACACCTCCAGAGTTCTCTGTATTTTGCAGTAAAATTGCCCAAACTACATTCTCCCTTGTATAATTAGAATATTACATAACCGTTTTGTAGCAGATCTAGCGTTAAATAACCTTCAATTAGATATGCCCAGATAATACACATTAATAATTATCATCAACGTATGCACTGGGTTGGATTTGATACGTTATTGTCGAAATCTAATAACCGTCTAGATTACCACGGTTGATGCGAACCGTTCAGTTGTATGCAATTGTATACCTATTAATTAAAATATGACTAGTATCTACCGGTGGCTTCGTTCAAAATATGGGTTTCAAATGATAAAAAATAAAACTATAACCTATTATACTGATTATTACCCGGAGATTAATCGATATTTGGAGATTAAAAGATATTCGGCGTCACTATTTGACGTTCAAAGCTTACTATATAACTATTTTATTTTATTTTTTCGAAACTCGCACGATCCATGAAGACGGACCGTTCCGTCACTTGTATGCCCTTCCTGGACAGAAATTCGCAGGGTCTTCAACCCGCATTTGACGATACAGAAAAATCTGAGGCTTAGCCGAAAGCCTCGCGCTGCAGTGCACTCCAGTAGTCGATAACATTGATGTCACCCACAACTCTGTTGTCTAATCCTCCGTGCATGATCTGTTTGCTCTTACTCCGGTTGTGCCCCTCTCACCTGTCACCTTTGATAAGGTGGTGCTCGCAATCAAGGACCTTAAGGGTCTTACGCGTAATCCCCTATAGCACCGAAATCAGATACTTAGGTGTTCAACTAGACGCCAAAATGACTTTCACCGCTCACCTCAAGAAAGTCAAGCGCCAGACGGCCATGGTGTTAGGCCGTCTCTATCCCCTGTACAATTCCGACAGCAAAATGGCCCTCCTCCATAAAGTCACACTGTACAAAATGGTGGTTAGACCCATCATTACGTACTGTGCACCCACGTTCGCTCACATTAGGAGTTCCCAGATGTAAACCTTACAAAAGATACAGAATCGTTTTGTAGGAAAAGCCGTAGACGCCCGACGGCACCAGAGAAATGTGGATTTTTAACAGGGATCTGGATCTACCCACCATCAAATCCGTTTTCAAAACCCAGTGTCGCGCCTTCTTTGAATGCGCAGAGACACACCCGAATCCCCTCATAGTACGAGTCGTCCCGTACTCGCCAGACCCGAATGCCCTCCCCAAGATGCGAAGACCGCGTAACATCTTGACAGACCGCGATGATATATTATCATATGAATATCACTCGTATGAATAGGATCATTCCGTATAAACCTCGTTTACTTGTATACAAGCGCCCACGCCCGCGAAACCACCGTTCCCGCCGCAGGGGACAGGCGGCAAACTTTGCTCCCACACACTCTCCGGGTCGCCTTTCAGCGGCGACCTAAGACGTGTCTCGTTCCCCAACTGGGGAGGCTCTTGATGTCGCCGCCAGCGCGATACAGTGACACTGAACATGCATTGAGCATTAAACGCACAACACTGCACAAACACTCCTGCACATAACACGCAGGTACATATGTAGGTCCTGCAAGGAACCTTTCTTATTATTATTATTAATAATTAAAAAATGTAGGGTTTAACTAGGATCAAATTTGGCGGCAATTTTAAACCTAGGTAGCGGCCAAGCCAAGATTCCAATCCTTGTGCTGGTTACCTTTTGCGGCGAGTGCTAGCTAATGCTATTGACCGGAAGGGCCTTTACAGCTTCACCGTAACTTTGGGGGCGAGTGCTGAAGGCATTTTGTTTTATTTCATAATAATAATAATAAGGTTATATAAGATATATTCATAGTCCGTTCACAGTTATTTTACCTCTAGCCGTTAAGTTGTCGTTCTGAATACTGTGTTACCATGTTTAATATCTATTATTCGCCTTGATTAATTTGAATGTACAATTTGCAAAAGATTTGATAAACGTGTCAGATTCGAATCGGACCGGCCGGATATAGCCGGAAGCATCAGTTATAACAGCATAAAGCGATACGATGATGACGCAGTTGGATTCCGCGCCAATGGACACGGTTTCGAGCTCACCTATACAACTCTAAAATCAACTTGAGGTGTCGGTGCAGGAAAACATCACGAGGAAACCATAGCACGTGTGTTCTGGTAACATCATTTTAGATCCAGCACCTCTAGGCTTAGTGTATTTACCATCGTGGAGCCTGTATTAAATATTAATAAAAAATAAAGAAACTCCTTAGCTAGTGGTTACTTTGTATCTCGATGAGCCGGATATAAATGTTATAAAATAAATGTTTCGTTAAAAACTTATAGTTCTTCATTTACAAATAAAAGTAACATTGATTTCATGTATTTTATTTTTGATCGTACATCAATCAAAATCGTTTTTTATACGTTTTTCTAGGAATATTTAGTTGTTGAGACATAAAATCTGCAACTTCTTCTTCTTTGCGGGCATTTTTCTCAGAATTTCATAGAATTTTAAAAAATGCAATAAAGGTCTGTATAATAAATAAGTTGATGATGTAAATGTATGTTGGTTTATTTTCGTTTATTTGCATTGTGATAGAAATAGAGTTTTATTTATTTTATATTATAAAATATATTTACATTACTTTTACGACATTTATTTCTATAAAATTTAGAAAAATTTAAATCACAGTTAACACTATTTTACTTATGAGTCTTGGCGGCAAATCGTTAACTAATGGATTTAACGGAACTTTATTTGATGTTTTTCTTTCACAGAATGTACGTATAGTATATAAAAATAATTTTTAACACTACTTTGAACTCGTTACGTCACGGATTACGGTTGTAATGTAATATAAAAAGCAAAAATTTAAATCAATTGACTTAAAATTTTCGCTAACTGACAACTAGTAATGCCAACATACCAAAATGAGACTTCAGACGTAAAATAAATGTGAACGGACTATATTAGGACTTTAGAGCCCGATCAGTAACTTTATACATCATATTATAAATGTCCATGGTTGTAGTTATGTTTATTCCACAACATCTCTCAAAAAATTAGACCGATTTAAATTCACATATCATAAACATAAGCTCACGCCTGTTATCCCCGAAGGGTTAGGCAGAGGTGAAATAGCGAACTACACCACCCACATTTCGCCGAGTTTAGTTCCGTCCCAGATGTGACAAGGGGCGACCCTGTCGCCATATCGGGAACAAATTCCAGAATCCGAGATGATACTGAGTACAAAACCCGATATCACTTGACACAACTCGGGGATCGAACCCGAGTCCTCAGAATGATAGCCGTACCGTATTACAACTGCGCCGTATTACAATTTTCTTTAAAATCTAAACAGCAATGACAATATAAATTAATGTAAACGAACCCGCGAGCGCCCAAGTAAATGTAAATAAATTCCAACATCGCAAGGGTAGCTTGTCTATATGCATCTAATAATGCAACCGACCTCAAAGGCAGACGAGTACGACGTTATATTTAATAAAAATACATGGAGGACGGAATTCACAGGATGATCAAATAAATTAACCTGAGACTGAAAATGTCATATAAAATTGTTTCCTAAGAGGAGGAGGAATAGAATGTAAAAATTAGTGGTTTCCTTAAAATACGAAACATTACAATTTTGTCGGTTTTACATGTTGAAATATTTCAATCTTTATTATTATACTACATTATTATGTTAAAGCTGCAGATTTTTTTATGACATGTTACAAGGGGAGGTCTAGTTTATTTTTTTTATAAACTTAACTATGTTTATACTACACTACACTATATTTTGGTTGGATATTCAAGATTTAAAGACGTTCAACTTCATATTTACGGTAAGTAAAATCTAAGAAATGATTCTGATAATTTTGAATAGAAAAGATTTTGAATTGTTGGTTGTTGTTTGGTTTCATGGAATCGGAATCTACCACTGAAGCTAGTGTATGCTGCGGATTGAACCTGTAGCAGTTCCTTTTCTTAGAGAAACTACCTTTTGGTGTGTTTTTGAGGGTGGATTCGTTTAACACTATGTGTGGTGTTAAACAGAATTTCCTAGTTAGGTGAAAGGTCAAAGGTTAGGTGTAGTAGTTAGGGGTGCACTCTGTGCGGAGGAGGGAAGGGAGGCAGAACATCACTTGGGGGCCTCTTTTGCCGACCTCCTGTGAAGCGAGGGGCGCTGGGGGCTGGTGCGGCGGTCGCAGCGGTGAATTCTGAGGCAGGGGGGTAATTGGGGAGGGCTGTTGCAAGAGAGTGTTCTAGGGGTGGGAGAGGGTTTTTCTTGAGGATTTTGGGGTTTTCTCTCTTCTTCTAGGTATCCTTCTCCTTGCTACGTCTTGTTAGTTTAACAAGACGAGTATAGGAGAGGGACCTATCTTTTTCTTCTAGCGGAGGCGGGTTCCTTCCGCTTTTCTGTGCCTTTTTTTTTTTTTTTTTTTTGACGGGGGGAAATGCATTTACGCACTACCCTTCGCTTTTCTGTGCCTGCCTCCGCTCTATCTCTCTTCCTTCCTTTCTATGGGGGGCAGGAAGTATATCCTGCCCCCCGGACTGTTGACCGTTGGGTCATGCCTCCCTTCGGGGGGGCAGGCGAAGAGGTGGGTGGGGAAGTATTCCTCCCCCATCCTAAATGCGGCGGACGGCCCCGGGGGGTTTTAGTTGGTATTTCCGGGCGCTTCACGCCCGGGTGAGTCCCACACTGGTGCGGAGACTGGTGCTGGACTTCGGTCTCACTAATGCAATGGGTAAGGGTAGTGCGTAAATGCATTTACCCCGCCAAAAAAAAAAAGGTGTAGTAGTTAGGGTCAGGGGGTGGCGCGGTGCATGCTACCGCGATCCCGTATCGCCCCTCTAAATGCGGCTGGCGGTTCCGCGGGGTTTAGTGGGTATTTCCGGCGCTTCTCGCCGGGTGAGTCCCATACTAGTCTGGAGACGTCCCTCCACACCCCCTTACCACTTGCATTGGAGGGACTTGATTTGGTAAGAGTAGTGCGTAAATGCATACCCCTCATCAAAAAAAAGAAAAGTATTCAACTTTATTTTGGCCACTGGCCCACTGGAGGTTCGACCTAATTTTGGTCGGACAGTGTCGGGGGTGTAATTTTAGTTTGTGTATGGCTTTTATTGGAGTTGTCATTTAGGTTGATAACATTGTTGACAAAATTTATCGCCAACTATTAATATGTAATCCAGATCACTAACAGTCCATGTAATTGAATCAGATTTATAAAAAGCGACGCAAGGTACGGCTGCTATAGCAGTACACTGCCTACTAGAAGATTCTAATCTGTTACTGCCTTGACGGAAAGATCCGCGTAATAAAGACGTATTATTATTCAGGCTTATAAATTTACCATTAAGCTGCTGGATAACAACTTATATATGCTAAACATCTGCATTATGACCGTTATTTATTTCATCCTCATTATTATCCGACACATCTATAGTTTGTGAAATAGCGCAGTTTATTATGTTTGTGAAACTCGGTCTCATAACACGATATAAATGGTTGTATTTTAGCAACCAATATAGTGCAAATTTAATTTTCACCACCAATGACAACAACTCTGGCTAAAACAATTTTCTAACTTAATAATTTTCATGAAAGGAACTACTCTTGACAAAATTCTTTGTTCGAAGTCTGTCAAGTCGCCTGCGTCTACCATGTAGTTCCAGTAGGCCTGTGAAGGAACTTTTTTTTTATGCTAGTCGAGCAACGTGAACATACGATAATTTTTTCCAAGGATCTACCTCTTGCGGGTGGAAATAGAAACCTTTTGGCACTAATGACATTTGTTGTTTTGGATATAATAATTTCTTACAAACTGTGCTGGGTACTTCAGCATACTGATTTATTATAGTGGTCAGAAAATTACGCTCAATTATTGAACATAGTCTTTGTGATGTCTGTTGTGCTGTCGCCAGCCAGTTTTCACGTTCCTGAGCAGACTTGTTGGCTAATCGATCATAAATAAGACCGAGTCTATAAGCCTTCTGCTCAGCAGACTCGTTGCCTAGACGGTCATAAATAAGGCCTAACTTGCTGTTCAGACGTCTCTTTGGAAAGACACTGTTGAAATGTTAGCAAGTCTAGGCTCATACTATTCAAGTGTTCCTTAGCGTGAACGTAATTTTATGTAATTTTTAATAGTCAACAAACATTCTTCATGATCTTTTACTGTCTCACAAAAACGTGAAATAGAATTTGTAAGAACATTTTTTTCGGCGTCTATTCCTTTTCCGTTCTTTTTCCGTTCCTGTTTCTTGGGATTTATGTATATGGTTTACGATGCGCAGCACCTTTCATATGACAATAAAAAGCAATGAAATGTTATATAATTTACCTGATTTAATCTAGAAAAATTATACTGTAGTTTACAGAAAAACCTATTAAAGACACTAAAAAGTTTTAAAAAAAAACTACGTTTAAAAAAAACCGCCTTTGAAAACTAAAAAGTATAAAATAACAAAGATTTAATTTAATACATCTCTTATGCAAACCTTTAATATTAATAAAATAATATTATTTGTATGAGCTACATATTGACAGATTTGAAGCCGGTGCCAAGCCCTAAACAAAATAAAACTTAATACTGTAAACAGCTTACTTACTGTAATGAAATTCCTACACTAAAGATTAACCGACGTAAATAAACCTAAAGAACAATGTGAGTTAATGTGAAACAGATGAAAACTTTATGATAAAAATAAATATAAACATTAATGCCTGATTAAGTAACTATAGCTATATTAAAATCTACATATATTATTCATATATATGAATATATTTGAGTCCTTAAAAAGGACCTTTTGGGTTGCGTATTGTGTGACAAGCACTCAACATGACTGTTTTGAAGGCAAACCAGTAATAGAACTAAGTAATAATGAATGTATACAATTATGAAAACAATTTATATGTAGTTTCATGCAACAGATAAATTATACAAATCTATCAATCGGGTTACAACGCATCAAAATTTTATTATATTTTGAGACGACCGTCAACGACAACTGCCCGCGCGTGTCTGCCCGCTTGGGTTGTTTTGTTCTAGACGAAGCTATTCCGCTCAAAGTCACGCGCGGCGAGTTAGGTACCTACTATTACATTTGGCTTGGCACCGGCTTCAAACCTGTCAATAGGTAGCACATACAAATAATAGTAAATTATTAATATTGATGTGTCGAGTACCTATAAAAATAAGACAATAGTAAAACAACGGAAAGCTGACGTGAACGCCAGCTCAAGGGGTTAAAGATTAGATGGTTTGCTTTACTTTTTAGTTTTTGAAGTCGTTTTTTTTTTTTTTATTTTAATTTAAAATTTTTACTTTAAGAAAGTAATTTATTGATTGATTAAGGTTCACATTTTTTAGTCTAGTCAACAAGTTCAAAAACGTGATAAATAGATATAAAGGTCCTAAAAATATGAGCGATAGCTCATTCGATTCGGAATCACCTCTAGAAAAATGTTTTTGAAGGATTTCGGGGCAGGTAAAAAATTGCAATTGTTACTAACAAAATAAGATGAAAAAAAATGATATTTAGTTTTTCGTTAATAACTAACATTTAAGCAATTTTGAATTTGAATAAATGTTATTTTGTTAGGATTTAAAATTTACTACTCAATAGTAAGCCGGCCCCTAGTCACCAGTGACCCGGTAATACTGTTAGTGGCCAAGATAACGGTGAGACATATATTGCCGAGAAAATCTGACTATCACAACCAGTAACGGATCTACCTGGTCACGTATAATACGTGTACATTGCGAACCAATAGGGTTTTGATTTAAAATTAGAACTGAGCAAGTTACGAAGAGAAATATTGGGTTTATCCGAAATCCGAAGAGAATTCTCCGAAGACGATCATGTACCGCAATGTAAGCAGTAAATGCTGAATGCAGGTGGTGCAAGACTGATCATTACGGAGTTCCTTTTGAGGCAGCCTATATGCAGCAGTTAGTTTTCCGACTAACATAATAATGAAAAATAATATTTGTTATTTGATTAGTAGAAACATATATATATACAATGCACTTTTATAAGTGGCTATATGAGAATCATAGTCACCGCTCGGTTTCAGAGTACCATCTGTGTTACTACAATTTAATTGAATAAATAAACCAAGATAGAAGTTTATATTCTGTAAGGAAAATAATCGAAAATTATTTGTAAAATAATAGATACGTTATTAATTTAACTATACATTTCCTTTTTGATTTGTTGCAGGAGGATCAAAAGATACGATCCAAACATGACTTCCACGTTTTGCTGTATAACGATACATCGCAGAGGGATCACACCTCGCCTTATGATGATTGCCTTCATGTTCATCGCTACGTTAATATCAGTAATCACTGCATGTGAGTCTTAAAATATCTTGTTAAAACCGTAATTAAAGATTGTTCTGTTATTTGCTAGGCTCAAAAAACACACGAGAAATACAGGTTGTTATAATAAAATCTGACTGGTGTTGTTGACCGAAAAGGCCTTCACCGAACTTTGGAGCGAGCGCATAAGGTACTCAGATAAAAGAGGTAACTAGTACAAGCGCAGCAATATAAATTCACAAATATTGCCATTGGTCTGTAACGTCAGAGCGCTAGTAGCTATATTGGACATCATTTCATTAAATATTTCACATGTACTAAAAGTTGTAAAACACGTAGATTCTGTGAATCATTTCGACGCGGTAGATTAATGATGATTTATAAAGAATTTTGTTATTGGATTTGGGCCTGCAGACGTCACTTATGATTATCAAAATATTACTACCGGTTCGGAAAACTACCCAGTGAAGAGCAGGCAAGAAACTCGATCTGGTTTAAAAAAAATATAAATTATATAATTCATAATAACAATAATAAACGGTTTTAACGGAAGCACCGAGAGGGGTGTCATTTCCATACATCACTATTGTTCACGTAATGTGCGACCCTATAATAAATAAATAAACCCTTGAACATTAAAACCTGTTTGTCATAGTGCTTAAACTTATCGTCAGGTAAATCGGTAATGTGCTTTTGAACCATGTTGACCTGACCTTTCACCTGACCTGACACTTTCCTAACAAGCTTTTATTGAACTTACTAAACCTTTTTTTATTTTGACGGGGGGAAATGCATTTACGCACTACCCTTATCTATTGTATTTGTGAGATCAGAACTTACTAAACCTAAAGCAAGGGATAGCTGATTTGTGATTACTTCTGGTATTAAAATTAAGCCGGCCGTTTTGCTTATCCAACTTCTTTCAATTTTTGCGGACAAACAATAAATTATCAAAGATTTATTGGGAGGAAAAAGTTAATATACTATACTATATTGTATACTTGTATATACTATATATACTAATGAAGCCCGCCTGGGGGTAGCTACCACCCCAAGTTTGAAAACCTATCGCCAAATACCAATAGCTGTGTTCTAGCAGCATCACTTGAGAACCAGTACCTCTAGGCTTAGTGTGCTTACCATCTTGGACCACATCGTCACTTAACATCAGATGAGATTATGGTCAAAGCACTGAGTGTATTTACTCCATGTAAAAAATAAAAATTCCTTAAATTTACTCTTCAGTGATTTACGATGTCCCATATTGGGTGTATGAACATAATTTTAGCATATAATGATCATTTGACTTCGGGGGAATTGTATACCTGTTCCATTACTATACTAAGTGGTGTGAGCACAACATGTTTTCCCCTTTCACTCTTCTCGATGACTAGATTATTTTCCGAACTGGTGGTGGTAGTATTTTGATCGAAATAAATGCTCCTTTATCAGCTGTCATCTGACATTTACACAAATTACGCACATCATTCTCCACTCGAGCCATCCACACCTTTTGTGGCCTTCCATTGCCACTTTATTCGTCCATATTATTTATATTCGATCTTCTAATGAACATTCTTTTTTTGGATTTCACATATACAGTTATTATTTTTATTAACAAAACAAAACAAAGAGAATAACAATTATTATGTTATTAGATTACACGTACCCAGTACCGGGGAATATTATAATCACAAAATCGAATGAAGAGGACACACAAAACGAACACACTAAAGGCATGCTGGATACGCTGAAGCCCAAGGTAATTGATTAATTTCCATGTGCAAATATCAACAGCAGGTTGACAACAGGCCACTATTATTGACACAAACAGACACAAAGCGACTTACATGTGTTACCGTGTTTTGGCATGATGTTTGCGAGGACCAACATATTGCAATTGAAACAGTATGCATTCTAATTAATGCTTCAGGATGCAAGTGTAATCATTATCTTTTAGTTAATAAAATTCTCTAGTCTTTTTTGTAATTTATTATTTAACTAGATTTTATTTTAGTTAGGTACTTGTCTATTATGCTAATTTTTAAAATAAACGATCTATCAGTGACCTCGTAAGAGAAGAAATAGCCCGTCGCAAATATTTTCATTATTTTTATTTATGTCGCTTGAAAACAATACGCACATATAAATAAATTATGTACTTCATATGATTTTAACCCAGAACGATACGTATTTAACGAGTCACATACAATAAATGTATAAATTTTCTGCAGATAGAGACAAATCTGAAGGAGTATACGACGAAAACTCCACCGCCGACCGTCATGAGCCTCTCTGGCTTACGCAAAATGATCAGTAAGTATCATTATAAGTATTAGTGATGTAACGAACAATGTCATTCGTGTTCGCGTGTTATGCGAGTGTTTGGCGAATATATTTAGCAAATGAAAAGTATATGAAATGATAAAGATAAGATTGATATGTTTTTATTTACTCATATTTTAATAACAATAATATTATTACGACGAATGTTTAGAGTGATCAACCGTGAAAATTATAGCTAACACAAGGGGCACAAAGTGGTAAGGGCCTGGGCTTGGCCTGCTACTAGAGGCGTAAAATCAACGGAATCTGCCCTGCTAAACTTACAGTCGTAAAAAAATACGGATTCGCTTTGCAAACATTATTTCATTATCGGAGTCGGTGAGAATGCTACTTGGCAGTTGCTCTTTTCACGGGGCGATCGGATCTATGGGATAATTCGCGACAATTCGGAAATTCTTCTTCTCGATTCAAATAATAGAGACTTCATAATGGATTCTATCGAAAGCGACCAGGTGGCTGGTATCTGTAGGGGTCTATATCCATTTGGAATCACAAGATGTCTACGGCGTTTCTAACAAACAAATTTTGGAGTCTCTGCAGAAAGACAATATAGAATTTCGTCAAATGGGCAAAAGGAGCAGTACGTTAGAACAAGTCTGACAAACGATTACAACTTCTGTCTGTGGTTGTCTAGGACAACACACCAAAGACACTCGACTTTGGTGATCCATGAGACTTCGCCAGCTGAGTAAACTGACAGTCGGTTTTAATATATTTTTATCTAATGAAGTCAAAAAATCTTTTTTTTTTTCTCTAAAGTGTCAGATCAATTTCAGTTATCAGTCAGGATAATACATTTAATTTGGGTTTGATATCAATCTAAAAGTTAATATTTGATATTGAAACTGGCCGTAAGGCCAGGAGTTTGTTTTTACAGTTTTATAAATCGAACAGATGGGGTAGATCTTTCTCTGGTTTACTTCTTTCCGATATTTATTACACCAAGAGCTAAGGACGTTAACGATTCGCTGAACACGAGATCTGAGGTGTTATCTAAGGTAGTGGGAGTAGAAAATGACTGTGCTATCAGCGAGGTCGGAGCGAATGTAGCTTTTTTTTACACGGAATAGGTTTAGTGCTTTGACCACAATCTCACCCGATGTTAAGTGATGATGTGGTCCAGAATGGTAAGCACACTAAGCCTAGAGGTACTGATTCTCAAGTGATACTGCTGGAACACACCTATTGGTATTTGGGTACAGGTTTTCAAACTTGAGAGTGGTAGATACCCAGGCGGACATCATTATAAAATGCCCTACCAGCATGCTATGGTTTCCTCACGATGTTTTTCTTCACCGGAAGCTCAGACTGATTTTAGAGTCGGATAGGTAGGGATCGAAATCGCGTCGATTGACGTGGAATCCGTCCACACAACCTGTTGCGTCATCATCGTTTCAAGAAGCTCTGGGAGACTCCTGCACTTATCAGGACGACTGAAAGAGAGAGTGCTGTCTACTCTAAAAAGGAACATTCGTTTTGGTCCATTCAAAACTACATACTTTTTATACAGGTTACTAACTTCGCACATATATTAAAATATGGTTGACGCGTAGTGTCAATCTAGTCAAGCACACTATATTTGAAAAGTCAACATTCACATACTCATTCACGAATATGATGTTGGTTCATGTGTTACATGTACCATTTACAAAATTGCATTCGAAATATAAAAAATAGTCGAGACACTATGGGTATACAACTTTACAAGATAAAACACAAAAAAGTCGAATTTAAAAATAGCATTTTGAAAATGTCTTACTTAACCAACTTTAGAACAAGCAATGTGTAACTATGTAATGGAAACCCGCAATAAAAAAAACATATATGCAATTAGTATCGCTTTTAGGGTTAAACTGAATTAGCTTAATTTGAGCACTAGCATAGTTTACCGAAGGTCTGTGTTGTCACCAGTTACGCATGGCTACCTAGTCCGTATAATCGAGTTAGTATTCGACAGTTCGATGTTATGTTCTAAGTTTGTAAACAATGAGCATATAGTCTCAACTGAAGCATATTCTCAATTAGTTGATCTCAAATGATTATTTAAGTAAATTTAATTTTATTGCTGACTCCTGATCGTAAATTATTTGCAGGTAAAATTCACACAAAAATTGAAATAAATAAGCAGTTAGTAGAGCATATGGAGTCGATTTACATCGAATACTTACTGCCCCACCTGAAGAAAGATTCAAAGAGCCTTCTACCGGCTCTCTATATACACGGTGAACGTCGTAAAGTCGATACCGTTATCGGAATACCACACGTTCATCGCCACAAAGAGAACCACTTACTAAACACCATTGACGTAAGTATACATATCATTTATCATAAACTATTTTTTATAAAAATCAATAATAATATTTAAATGTTGTGTTGTAAGAAGATGTATGAGAAAGGGTTGCATGTATGTGTGATGTGAATGTTGAAGTGGATGAATTCAAGTGAAAAGAATGGATAAAGTTAAGAAATCAATACATTAAGTTTGAAAGTAACACCATTTGGTAGAAAAGTTGAAAGAGAATTGATTTTCGTGGTATATACATGTTATGAAAAGAGAGGAAGTGCATGAGCATAACATAGTAATGAATATAGAAGGATGAAAAAGAAGAGGAATAATTTGAAAAAAGAAGGAGTAATTGAAGAGATGACGGCTGATAGAGACGTAGGGTCGGCAACAGGACGTGAGAATTATGATTATAAAAACTGTAAATTAATGTAAATGTTGGCGTATAAAGATTATTAGTAGTGTCTACAAACATCGTCGTTTTAATGACCCTAAATTACAAGTTAACGTTATCTCTCGTCGATGGCCTCTTTTTTGAAATAAACTGTAATTATTTTCCGAAGCTCAAAACAAAAGAAACCATTTCCATCTTTATAATAAATTGCAATTATTTTTTATTTGGTTCCTCAAAATTAATAGTAATGGTAACTAGAATTAAGTGACTTAGTAACGATTTCAATTATAAAACAAATGCTTCCACATGCCTATTAATTTATGATAGTGACGATCAATACGACACTTGAATAAGAAAACAAATTATGATTGCATACATACATCCTCGCAATGATGAGTTACATTATAAAGATTTGTAAGCCGGTTTATATCAACAACAATATACGTTATCAGTTTTAAACAGCTTTGTTTTAGCAAAGCCTCGACGCATCGATATTCAATATTAATATAACAATAGAAGGCTGTCGCTTGTCTCGTGCGGCGAGATCGCCATACTACCGTAACGATTAATTAATACTCTACGCACTGATAACGTTTAATATTCAAATTTGTCAATTTGTATCATGCAAAACTATATTCATAATTATAACAATTGTATTTTGAAATATTGACTTTATTTTATGTAAAAAGGATGAACATGTCTAATGTAATGGAACAAAATAATATTTATTAATTATTCAAGAGATCAAAAATTAAATTATAATTAATCTAATTATACAGAGTAAATTAAAACAAAATATTGTATTGCAAAGAAATGCGCCTATTAAAGAATTTTGAGCAGAGTAAGCACATAAATTACTTGCATGCAGTTTGGCAGAAGTAATTATTGTAATTTAAAATATATATTTGATTTTACTGGTTTTATTACATATTACCAAAGATATGCTTAAACCTAGATGAAATGACGCTTATATGTTAAATGACAAACCTACCTAATGATGTTTGGTAAAAGATCGAAGCAGCATCCAACCAGACTATGTGTACAGCATCAGTTACAGGTACAGCTAACAAACGACTACGAATCTTAGACGATTATGTTATAAATGTTGATAAGCCTTATTAAGTAAAAGGGTAAGATTCTATCCATAAGGCTTGGTTCAAAGGATTTATGGAAATTAACAACATCAAAATCAAGAAATATGATGAGAACTATATCATAACAATATCCACGTGATGACAGGACACTGTCTCTATTAGCTTAGAAAGTTTTATCATATATTCAAGTCACTGACAAAAGACAATCCGCATTTGATAGGAGAAAATGGCAAGCTCTCAGTTCAGAAACCAGAACTCACTTTGAATAGTTGAGTCAGCGGCGTAATTACTAAAACCAAAGTTATCATCTCGAATAACATCAGGAGTTCTTTACAAATACACAATATGTCTCGTTAATAATATTGAGACGAAGAAAAAACGTGTTTTCTAGCCACGATATTATTCTCTGACCCAAGAATATGGTGGATGATCGACGAAAAGGGTTAAGCCCCGTTCAAGAGTTACGGAGGTACCAATAAAGGCTCTGTGTTCTGTTTTTTTTTTAGATAACATGTCGGACCGCGGCGTCTGTCTCATTTAACTATTTAACCAGGTTTTGTAAATAATGTAATATGTAATTTCAATGCTAACACTACCATGAACTATACTAACAACGAGGAGGAGGGGCGTTAAAAACATCTTCTTTTATACAACTTTCATGTTATAATAATAATCTAATTACTAAATAATTAAAAGAGCCCTTAAGAAAGGGCCGATTGATAGGCAATATACTAAGAAGGCGTTGTAAACAATTTGCCAAACAAGGTTTCATCTGGCCATGTAGACGAATATTCAATGTAGAACTTCCTGAAGACACTCAACTGAAATCGCTTGGAAAAGAGGGAAAACGATCGAGTAAAATGAAAAAAATGCTTTCAAATATATATAGTTTTAAATGGCTAACATGAAAGCTCCTCAATAGCTACTAAACAAAAAATAATTGTTGGTAAACAAAGAAAAAGAATATCTAGAACTGCAACTCTCGTTCTGAATATTTTAATATAGATTTGTTTGTAGGGAGGAAGAAAGTGATATGAATATTAATACAATAATAAAGTAGTATGAATATTAGAACAATTATACCATGCGTTGTATTAGCTGTAATTAGTCTCAAACGCTAAAAGTTACAAAGGTCTGCCGAAGTCCATTCGAGCGGATCAATTTCGGTATTATATTGCGTAATCAAATCAGGAGTGAGGAGATGCGCAGAAGTATCAAATAAATCGATATTAAAAGAAAAATTGCTAATTTAAAGTGGAAATTGGCAAAGAGGCTTATGCGGCTTATGCGGTCTCGAATAGCGCAGCTTGGATAGACCTCAAGGTGGACCAACGACCACTAATTCGTGGAGTGTCTTAGGACAGATCTATGTGTATCACGACGTCTTTCGAATGATGATGATGGTGATATAAGAATAATAAATCCAGAGATAACAATACATTATATACAGTTACATACATACATATGCTCACGCCTGTTTTCCCCGAAGGGTTAGGCAGAGGTGAAGTAGCGAACTACACCACCCACATTTCGCCGAGATTAGTTCCGTCCCAGATGTGACAGGGGGCGAAGCCTGTCGCCTATCGGGCACAAATTCCAAACTCCGGGATGATACTGAGTAGAAAAAACCCAATATCACTTGACCCGACCCGGTTATACAGTTATCTGAATAAAAAAAAGATACAAATGTAAGCGCACCGTGGTATTTCAAGTTTAGGTCTTCCTGAAAACCATAAAATTGGAAAAAATCTAAACTAACATGAACTCTATTCTTCCCGCAGTCATTGACAGAGATTCTCAAGGAAGAACCTAAAACCAGTGTGATGATCATCGTTTTGATTGCGGAAGCTGATACCTCTTACATGGGTCACATATCGTTTACGCTACAAAAGAAGTAAGTGCTGTAATTTAAACATTACTTCTACTTAAGTAGCATAATTTATAAATAAATAAAAATTAAAAATTACTACTATTTTTTTTTTAATTAAAAAAGGTTTGTTACACTGAAATACATAGGAAGACTATCATAAATTACAAACACGCACTCACTAAAATTTATTTTTACACTGTTTACAACATTTGACGATAATCTCATTTGATGTTATGTGACGTCGTGACCAAATATGAGAACACACTAGGTGTACGGAAACGAGTCCTCAAGTGATACCGGCAAAACTCACTTATACTTCAATTATTAGTACTTGACGAATAATTTTCAACTCCAGGATGGTAGGTAGCCAGGCAGCAATTAAAAACCCTACCACCATGCTACAGTTTAATAGGTTTATCTCATTATAGGTTAGGTTTCAACTTTACATAAGAGGGTGCGGGGGCTGACCACATTTACTCTTGAGCCATCATCACTGCCTCATTAATACAATATACACGCCATAAGTGAAATAACTGTCATCAAATACAATAATGGTTTCGCCACACAGCTGACGCGACCGCGATATTTTTATTGAAGACATCGCGTCGAAACAAATCGAGTACGAGCTGTGCACGACCTTTTCTATAGTAAAAGCGCGTTGGCGTCCCGGATCCGCCCGCTGTGTGGCGAGCCCATAAGAGATCGTTTATTCTTCACGTGAGTCTCTAAATATGAGGGGAGGGAGAAAACATAATCAAACATCACATGGAGGTTGGGGTATAACGAGATATCACGTGAGCATTTCGAAACGCCGCGCTCTGTCTAAACCGAGAAGAAGCGCCTGCTCTTTTTTTACGTGGTGAAATGCATTTACGCATTGTCGCGGGGACAATTGAGTTTAAATTTAGATTGATAAATAAATAATAAAACGAAATGAAAATATGAAAATAAAATAATATATATAAAAAAACGAAAGGTTCTCTTTATATAAAATATATGTAAAAAAAAATACAACGAATAAAAACCTGGCCAGCAAAGAAACTCGTCCCATATAGCACTGCTTTACTTTTTACCAGAATTTGTTGAACAGTACGCCTGTACCGGTCATAGTAATTTTACGATCGTCTATGATTTTCGCTTGCCTCATCTAAAAGTCTGAACGGTATAATGTTATAATGTTGCCGGATCTTTTATTGTCCGTCAATTTATTATATCTTAGTGTTTCTGATTACATTACTTTATATAATCATATAAAAATTGTTAAAAAGATTGTTTTGTTATCTATTTTTACATTCAATGTAACTAAATTATAAATTGCAAATCACTTAATAATATCTCCACTCCAATAAATAGTAACATCCTCTCACTGTCACACCCTGTGTTATAATGTGAATATTAAATTATATTCCTTTTCGTCGTTCGTAATTTCAATTTCGTCTTTTTTAAATGTTCAGTTTTAAACAGCCTCCTAAATAAATCCATTAAAAAACTCATATTACATTAGCAGTGCGCACGCGTAAGGTATAATATAAAATTGACAGTTGACACAAATAGAAACTCAAAGAAAACCTTCGGGTTTTCTTAATACATTAAATAAATATAATGATTATAGGATACACAGGTATAAAGGCTGTAGAAAGCTACATCATCAATGAGTTACTTAAGCTATATTAAAAAAGAAATAACTGCCTCGGTGGCAGTTGTATTATACAGTACGACTGTCGTTCTGAGATCTCGGGTTCGATCCCCGGGTCGGGTAGAGTGATACTGGGTTTTTTTACTCAGTATCATCCCGGAGTCTGGAATTTGTGCCCGATATGGCGACAGGCTCGTCCCCTGTCACATCTGAGACGGAACTAAGTTCAGCGAAATGTGGGTGGTGTAGTTCGCTATTTCACCTCTGCCTTACCCTTCGGGGATAACAGGCGTGAGCTTATGTTAAGTTATGTTATGTTGTGTTAAAAAAGAAAAGATTTTTAAATACCGGTACAAAGTCGGAATCATCATTCTCCTGCCTTTTCCCAACTCCCTTGGGGTCGGCGCAGTATGTTTTCTTCTTCCATACGTCCCTATCAGCCGTCATCTCTTCATTCACTCCTTTTTCTTTCATATCATTTCTTACACACTCCATCCACACTTTCTTTGGCCTTCCTCTACTTTTCCATACTTCCACATTCATATTTATTACTATTTCTCGGAACATAATATATAAATCGAATTTGAAACCAATGATGTTATAATGAAAATAATAATTCGATTCAATATTTAAAATAACTATTGGGTACCCATTATCACCGAGTTACATTTGTGTTCTGTTCAAATTATCAATGATCGCTCATTATAATATAATTTGTAAATAATAAAGAAAAGTGGTTTTCATGATTCGATTTTCTTTTAGATTTCCGGATCACGTGGCCAGTGGCCTTCTGGAAATTATCACTCCATCGGCATCCTATTACCCGAACATGGATAACATGAATCCAACGCCGGGTGACTCGCGCAAGCGCTTCACTTCGAAGACTAAAGAGAACCTAGACACTTTGTACTTAATGGTTTTGGCACAGTTAAAAGGATACTACTATTTGATGTTACAGGAAGACATCACCGTTAAACCTAGCTTCTTTACCGTCAGTAATCTTTTCATTGTATTTACATATCTATATCACAAATAACGTTTGATTAAAATTTTAATAATAATCTAGTCTATATATTATATAAGTATTTTCCCAATCATTTCTGAAGAAATAAATCTATAATTAGGTTATATAGATTATTATTATTCTTAGATGTTCTTGTATTGAGTTAGGAGATAACTACCATTTATTTACAAGTATATATTTATTATTACAGGAAATTAATAAGTTCACAAGAGTCATGAACAAAGTTTCTCCGAATTGGATTTACATAGAATTTTCAAACATTGTTGACGTCGGGAAATTATTTAAAAGTGATGAAATCAACCCGCTCGCTGCATACGTCCAGATATTCTACAAGAACATGCCGATCCATTGGTTACTTGAGAGTTATATTAAGGATAGGGCTTGCTCCCTTAACAGGTTTCCGGTAAGTTTAAATAAATAGTTGATACTGTTGCGTTTCAGACAAACAGACAGAGCTAGCTGCTGCCCGCGCTTTCGTCTGTGTAGAATGAGTATTTCGAGTGTACCCTATTTTTGATTCTCGAAAATCGGTAAAAAACTAATAGATTCGCGTTACCAATGCTATGATGCAGTCAACATGCATATCGAGTATAAGATAGTGTTTAAGATGTATAAGCCACATGTAAGATATTTTTCCAAAAACACTTATTTTAAATGTATTTCATTTTATTGTATTTAATTTAAAATTATAATTTAAAATAATACTATTTATTTAGCTAAATTGGAGCGTGTTAAAACATACATGTTCTTAAGATACCGATCTTATTTCAACATTTCAAAAACAGTTACCCCAACGTTAAGAGTTATCACTACAGTCGGCAGTTCCCATATCCCCTTATTATTTTTTTACTCAATACATCTCCATACTAATTAAAAATAATGCAAACCCTTAGGTTCTTAGAAAAGGTTAATGTATTTCGCCTTGTTAGTCTTTTATTATAAGTATAGATATAGATAAAAGATTTTTGGAATAACGTAAAAATAAAATTCCAACAAAAACAAAACTTGTAAAATAAACCAAGTCTCGGAACTCAGTTCTTGTGCCGTAAAAAGTTGTGAGATCTATGTAATACCAAGTCGATTACTTTATTAAATCCCTACTTAAGTCAAGTCAATCTATTTTATTTAAAACGTAAAAGATTTTTCATATTGTTATGTCACTATAAAATGTTGTTAGGTTAGCTAACTACGTAATAACTTAAGAATTAACTAAAGTACCTTAAAGTTTTAATGGTCGGTTAGTCAGTCAGTCAATCAGTTAGTGACAAAATTATTTTTTTTTTGTCTAGTTATAATAATTAAACTACTGATTGAATTTGAATGAAACTTGAAACGTACCGTGTTTATACAATGCCTGCTTTGTTACCGAGAATCAAACTTTTAGTTTAATCCACAACGAAGTCAAAAATGGCCTGAACTGGTTCGAGAAAAGGATGGTACGGCAGTACCGCTTTTTTTACTTTTTCTCAACCTCCGTACCCCCAGATGTTTATTATGCTTTATGCACACACTTCTTTATAGCGCTTTTTTAATGAATCTATTTAAACCCTATTCATACATTATATAAATACATATATTTTTAAAAAGCTAGATATTACTATAAACTAATATCATACTAAATTCATTGAATTTGGTACAGCAGTTTTTTGCGTGATTGGCAAAAAAAAAATTTTTGTTCTTAGACTTTTGTTATAATGTAGAATATAAATGAAAATAAAAAAAATTATTCAATTTAGGCCCTAAGAAGGAAAAAAGGAAAAAAATATTTTTATTACACACAATTTACAAAAACTAACATTGTAATAAAATTTTACTTAAATAATGCCTCAGTGTCGCTAGGAAATGGTACACAACTCAGAGTTAGCTAGCTGCCACCATTACAGATAAAATCCCTGCGCTGATGTTCAGGTGTGATCAAGTGGGTTTTAACGATACTAATAAATATCATAGTATATTAGTCATGTTGTACAGGATTTCGTTTATATATATATATATATATATATATATATATATATATATATATATATATATATATATATATATATATATATATAATAGCAAATGGAACAAAAAATAAAGGTGAAATGAATTAAATAGCTGAGATGTCTAAATTATAGTTTTCAAAACGCAGAATCTAAAAGAAGCTCTTTTAGTTTAATTTTGAAAGTAACTAAACAAAGCGCTGATCTTATTAGCGGCGGTATATTGCTCTATCACTTACTAGCATTATAACGAAAACTGCCTCTAAATGCTGCTGTATAATGACGTGGCGTCAATAACTCTTGAGACGTAACTCTGCGATCAGTTGCTCTGTTTTATTCATCCAATTTAATTTATTATAAAAATACTAGGGTGCTCGCAATTTAATTACGCCAAAAAGAAGATTTGCAAAATGCAATTGACGCATTGCCTTCATTTTTAAGAGTAGGTTTTCATTGATAATAGTCACTAGAAGAAGGCGCTTTTGAACGTCAAAAATATTACCGCCGGTTCGGAAAACAACACAGTCGAGAAGAGCCGGCAAGAAACTCAATCTGGTTCTTTTTTTTATGAATATATGAATGAAATTATACAAATCATAGTCATAACCGATGTTAGCGGAAGCACAGAGATGTGGCTTAATTCCAGACATCACTATCGTTCAATACGATAAATAGATTATGAACTTTCCATATAAACTTACAACCCTTATTTCATCCTCTTAGGGGTAATTTTTTTTAAATCGCCGATACACGTGTTCATCTTTTTCTAACGATTAGCAAAAATGTGTAATAAACTTACCACATAGAATTACAACCCCTAATTCACTCTTTTAGAGGTAAATCTTTCATTTCTAAACAGAAATATTTATATTTATTAAATTTCTTACATCTTAGTTTGAAAATGAATGACTTTTATCCAACGGTAACCCTTAAGGGTGAAATTTCCAAAAATCCTTTCTTAGTATGCAGACATTATAAGAGGCACCTACTGCTAAAATGTAGAGTTTATATCCCCAGCGGTATAAGCTCTCTGTTGATGAATCAGTTAGGTCAAGCAATTTTTTATACATATATAGATTAGTGCACATAAGTCAGTTAAAAAGCCAATCCAATCAAATATATATTAATCCAGCATGTTGGCTAACTCCATACCGAATTTCATCAAAATCTGTAACCGTTTGAGTGTGAAGAAGTAACAATCATATAAACTCAGAAAATTTCGCCTTTATGATATTAGTAGGAAATAAGATTCGTTCATTAACGTTTCTTTTTCTTGTAACAATTATTTGACTACATCATTTCGCAGCTTAGCGAGTTTGCAATCCTTCAATATGAATGGATTTATTAAATAGACCGTTTATATATTACAGAAAAATTGCAACCTCCAAAAAAAATACTTCCGCCCGCAATACAACTCGCCATTATTTAAACACGTTGGAAAAGATTCGTCTCTTAATAAGAATACTCCAAACATTAATGTGAGTAAGAACACCATTTACAACTCGATGAACCGTTACCAGAATGATATGAATTACCAGGAACCGAATGGCACCGACTGTGCCGAAACTAATAATTCAACCATGAATGATTAATATAATTAAGAAGAAGTATAAGAACTATTATAAGATTATTATAAGAAGTATAGTAGAGTATAGTATAGTAGTAGTATAGTAGAAGTAACAACTATTGTTGCACGATATAAGAGGTTTATGAAATTAAATTTCAATATTTTAAATTATTGTCAAATTTTATCGATGTTGAAAAAATTAAAAATAGAAAAAAAAAAAAAAAAAAAAAAAAAAAATAAAAAAAAAAAAAAAAAAAAGTATAGATTTATAATATGGTAGTTATATAATATAGAAATATATTTTTTAAATATTAAGTAACATTGTGAGTCACCTTCCTTCAGGTATCTGTTATGTCATGTGATATTACTTAAATTTAAATGAGAAATGTATATTTACATTGTAGACAATTTCGATATTAGAACTTTCTTTCTAGGGGCAATAATTACCGATGTATAAAACTGATCAAATATTACTTCTTAAATACTGGTTAATATATATTATTAATATGTATTATATGTTTTAATTTATATAATGCGTATGTAAATAAATCATACAATATTGTTATTCAGCATAAATGTCCAATCATTTACACTATTTTTATTGAATTATAATTACGTGTATACACTTAACGGGATAATTACGTTAAATATAAAACACGTATAAAAACAATTCAAAGCATTATTATTATGACTTAATAAAAATGTTGACAGATACTATAACAATCGGAAACGGGTTAGTATGTTAACGGGTACAGTCAACCTGAACTTTCTATGAAGAATATAAATATGAAATTATAAGTCTAAATAAACAAGCGTATATATGTATATAATTGATACTCGTTATGATGCACGTAATTAATTATTCTAAACGACGATTCAATTACACACACACAAAAAAAACATCAACCGGGTTCATAAGCGTTCAAAAAATAATCTATAGTATATATTGTATGTTACATTTATATTATTTGTGGTTTATAAAAATGTATTATATTTAGTATTAGTTATTGGTCAATGATAGTAAATGAATTATTTTGCTAACATATTTTAATATAGATTTCATGATCAGTCAAACTGTATAAATAACGTGCGATGGACAGACGTAAAGAAATAAAGATTTGTGCTATCGATGTTTTTCATCCATGAAACGATTTTATAAATTGATAATGGTTATATAAGAAGGAACCGTTAGTGTTGGTTAGATAATCTCTTTTACCGTATTTTTTTTTAGTTAATTATATCCAGGTATCTGATTAAAAAATGTTATTAGAATTATTATTGTTCGTTATATCCTGGGATAATCAATCTATTAGGTGTGTTTATTGGTAAGTGCTTAATGTCACATATTTATGCAGAGAACAGTTATCGCTTTACATGATTTTTTTTTAAATATAAATATTTGTGTTCTTTTAAACATTATTTTTTTCACCTTACAAAAATAAACATTGATTGCGTAATAATTAAAAGGAAAAGTTTGAGACAAACAAAATCTACATTAAATTTGCTGGTACATCCCAATGCACTTTTGTGTTTTCGTTTAATTTCTGCAAAATTAATTAATATTTTTTTTACTCACAATTAAATAATCCTCAAATATCTTTTCATTTAATTAGCCTTAGCTTAATTCATTTAATATGTTTGATCATACACGTAGTCAGTAATTTTGTAGTACTAATCATTACTCATAGTTATTATAATTTTTCATATATGTGACGTTACAATTTCAGGATACAAAATTTGATCAACTTACAACATACTACCCTAATCAAAATCCGCCCGTAAAGTTCATCAATTGGTCTATACTGGTATTTGCCGATCACACACCACATAGATTTTACTTTGTATACCCTGAGAAAAACACAGTAAAATCGATTCGTATATTATTGGTTTCAAAAAGTCACATTGAAAAGGTACGAAACGTTTATAAAGTTAATAGATATTTTTTAATCTTATCTGGTATTATAAATGACAAAGTCAGAGTGTACTACGTAACTCACCATCATAAAACGTACAGAAATGAACAGGATATTTTCATTCTTGAATTGAATTCTTGAATTGATGACAATATATTATTTATTTTATTTTATTTATTTATTTATATTTTTAAAAGAAATTTTCGCATAGTTCGATCAGTGCAAAAAATTATTAAACCACCGAAATATAATCTCATTTGTATTTACATACATACATACATATCATCACGTCTTTCTCCCGTGGGGGTAGGCAGAGATTACGTCCTTCTACTTGCTACGATCTTGGCAGACCTCTTTCGCTTCCTCTACTTTCATGAGCGCTTTCATATATGCTCGTCGATTATGAGTACTTTTTACCTGGCCTTCATTTAACACATGATTGATTTGGTCTAGATACATTCGCCTAGGTCGACCCTTACCGACTTGCCCATTCACCCTCGCCTTATAAATTTGTATTTGTACTTTGTTTATTTGCAAAATTTGTTTTCTCAATTCTATGGTTACAGGTTCACTTAACATAATTCAACAGGAACAGAAATATAACCAATAACGGAAACTTATCTTAGAATTTCACTATGTACCTACCGTGTATCGAGTTGAATTCATAATTGTCTTATACTAATGAAATAATATAATTTATTATACTTGGCCGTGGGTCTGCCGGCGTTAGAATAGCACCCCCTCATTCTTACCGAGGTGTCGTAAGAGGCGACTAAGGTATACAATCACGGGTAATAAACTCAACGTAATTCTATCACAATTGTATACGTTAGATGTTCAATTTCAAAGTTGACGTCAATGCAAACGTTGATACAATTGTTAATGGAAAATGTTAAGTTTGACCCGTTACGACGAAACGATACTCCGAACACCTGCGTATCAAGTTTACGTCGTCGATACAACATGACTCACAAACACCCCAGTCTTGTTGTATCTGCTTAATATAGTTTAGATGTAAGATTGGAATAGTATTAGTATTAATAACGTAGTTGCTTTTTGCCAAAAACAAAAACATTTACCATTAATATTTATTTAATGATTTTTTTTTTATGACGCTCTGTAACGCAGTATACATTCGCCTTTATACCTTAATGTCTATCTATAATGTTGGTGTAAGACTCTATGAATAATATATCTAATATGAAAGTAGTGTGTATATATTGGTTAAGACAGCCTTAAGGAAAAAAAAAAATGTAAAAATAAAAAAAAAAAAAATATATTAAAAAAACATAAAATCCACAAAAAAAAAATAATACCTTAGATGTTAGAATTTTGTCTTAGATGTTAGGATTTTCTCTTAGATGTTATAATAATAGATATTAATTAGATCAATTGCGAATTCAATACTCATATTATAAATTTACATTAAGTATTCTAGTTATAGTAGAATGATTATTAAGGGTAGGATATAGTTAGGATTATATTTCTTGTTTTCAGTTTAATTTCAATTATTTTGACATGTTATAAAACCAGGAATATTATAATCTAGTCTATTAGTTTTGTTTTAAAGTCTAAAGTCAAAAAAATTTGTGAAGTTTTCTTAATAGTGAAACTATTTTTTTTAATAATGTTCCACGGAACAATAACCAAAAGTCAAATCTAATTCGATATACATATTTCTATGAAGTAGTTTTCTTTTTCTTATCTATCAGTAAGCACAGTAAAACGGCCATACCTTTTGGAGAACAATACACACAAATTTTTACGCCTAGACTTTAACAGAGTAATTTTATTGACAGATTCAATTAAAATCAAATTCAAATTATATAATTTAATAAATCATATAATTTATATCAACTGCATGTGTTAAAAAAAAAAGTTATTTTGTTTGTTACAAAATTTCGAACACCGTAATTTGTCGTATAGCCCAGCCATGTACTACAAATATCTGATTTGATTGAAATTTTGTAATATATTTATTTTATTTATTTTGTTTATTTTATTTATTTTAATTATTTTAATTATTTTAATTATTTTAATTATTTTAATTATTTTTTAATTATTTTAATTATTTTAATTATTTTAATTATTTTATTTATTTTATAGTTTTGAGAAGGCTCACAGTCAAATGTTGAATTATTAAGCCTCCGCATATTTATATGATTTATATGATTTTCATGCCCGACTGGCTCGCGACCACCGTACACTTGGTGGAAAACCCGTCACAATAACGCGCTTAGGCGTATCTTGTTTCGGGATCAGTCAGTGTATAGCCTTTTCTTCTTGCGGTGTGGTAGGGCATACAGGCGACACAGAACAACGATATAACACAGTTATTAACAGTTCTAGATAAGCGAGTATTTCTATTACCAGGTACTCGGTATCTTTTACTGTGGTTAACCACTGTTCAATATAATGTGTTCGCCGAATCGTATAAATCGCTCTGGAACTCTTGAGTTTTTTTTATGTTTGTTAATAATAACATATCGTTATTATTAACCCCTTCCCACTTTTTCTATTTTGACATTTAGAAGCTGATATTAGATCATAGTAACTGTTCCTGGTTACAACATTTGAAATAGCGTAGATAGTACAATTATGTGATCATTTCCTTTCAGACCTCCTACCGTAGAGTATTTATCGTTTACTGTATTGTTTTATGACGTGATATTATAAGTTTTCTTTACTATTACTAGCTTTATTGAACTGCATTTAAGGATATAGTTTTAATTGATTAATAATGCTATCAAAATAATGTTAGTCAAAGTTTTATTTTAATTTTATTTAGATTAAGTTCTGGGTTCCTGAATATGGAACAGGCTGTTCTGAACGCTCAAGTTTGTAGTTAGAGCATTACCAGCTCTCTATGCAAACTCATTTTCAAATAGCGTCAGTTTACATGAAAAAAAAAAATGTAAAAAAGGAACGGTAATAATAATGTTTCAAATAAAAATAAGAAATGATTAGAATTACATTAATTAAATCGCCTCTAATTCAATTCTACTTCACATTCAATTTATCATCGGGCGAAATTTCTTCTTTTTTTTTTTTTCAATACTATCTGTTATTAATAAATATCGATCTAATTCTTCATTCATTCTCATACTTGTTATAGGTAAGATTTTATCCTCAAGTTAATAAACACGAGTTTTAATAATTGTTTCTCATTGATAATGTATTAATTCACATTTTAGTAATAAGATTTGGTAACGCCATCTAAGGGCGGTTTGTGAAGGGTTGCTGATGATTTGCTGTGCCGTTGAGTGGTGGCGCTGTAGTACCTTTGCTGGATTACTGCGCCGACCCGACGGCCGAGTCATCAGAGAGCCGTGACAGTTGGATCGCATACTCGAGTTCGAACGCCTCCGCTACAAATATTGTTTATACCGCAAACCCGCGCTATTGATTTGGTCTGGACATGATTGATTTGGTCTAGATACATTCGCCTAGGTCGACCCTTACCGACTTGCCCATTCACCCTCGCCTTATAAATTTGTATTTGTACTTTGTTTATTTGTAAAATTTGTTTTCTCAATTCTATGGTTACAGGTACACTTAACATAATTCAACAGGAACAGAAATATAACTAATAACGGAAACTTCTCTTAGAATTTGACTAAGTACCTACCGTGTATCGAGTTGAATTCATAATTGTCTTATATTAATGAAATAATATTATTTATTATACTTGGCCGTGGGTCTGCCGGCGTTAGAATAGCACCCCCTCATTCTTACCGAGGTGTCGTAAGAGGCGACTAAGGTATACAATCACGGGTAATAAAAACTCAACGTAATTCTATCACAATTGTATACGTTAGATGTTCAATTTCAAAGTTGACGTCAATGCAAACGTTGATACAATTGTTAATGGAAAATGTTAAGTTTGACCCGTTACGACGAAACGATACTCCGAACACCTGCGTATCAAGTTTACGTCGTCGATACAACATGACTCACAAACACCCCAGTCTTGTTGTATCTGCTTAATATAGTTTAGATGTAAGATTGGAATAGTATTAGTATTAATAACGTAGTTACTTTTTGCCAAAAACAAAAGCATTTACCATTAATATTTATTTAATGATTTTTTTTTTATGACGCTCTGTAACGCAGTATACATTCGCCTTTATACCTTAATGTCTATCTATAATGTTGGTGTAAGACTCTATGAATAATATATCTAATATGAAAGTAGTGTGTATATATTGGTTAAGACAGCCTTAAGGAAAAAAAATGTAAAAATAAAAAAAAAAATATTAAAAAAACATAAAATCCACAAAAAAAAAAATACCTTAGATGTTAGAATTTTGTCTTAGATGTTAGGTTTTTCTCTTAGATGTTATAATAATAGATATTAATTAGATCAATTGCGAATTCAATACTCATATTATAAATTTACATTAAGTATTCTAGTTATAGTAGAATGATTATTAAGGGTAGGATATAGTTAGGATTATATTTCTTGTTTTCAGTTTAATTTCAATTATTTTGACATGTTATAACAAAATTCAACAGGAACAGAAATATAACCAATAACGGAAACTTATCTTAGAATTTGACTATGTACCTACCGTGTATCGAGTTGAATTCATAATTGTCTTATACTAATGAAATAATATAATTTATTATACTTGGCCGTGGGTCTGCCGGCGTTAGAATAGCACCCCCTCATTCGTACCGAGGTGTCGTAAGAGGCGACTAAGGTATACAATCACGGGTAATAAACTCAACGTAATTCTATCACAATTGTATACGTTAGATGTTCAATTTCAAAGTTGACGTCAATGCAAACGTTGATACAATTGTTAATGGAAAATGTTAAGTTTGACCCGTTACGACGAAACGATACTCCGAACACCTGCGTATCAAGTTTACGTCGTCGATACAACATGACTCACAAACACCCCAGTCTTGTTGTATCTGCTTAATATAGTTTAGATGTAAGATTGGAATAGTATTAGTATTAATAACGTAGTTACTTTTTGCCAAAAACAAAAACATTTACCATTAATATTTATTTAATTAAAATTAATTTTTTTTTATGACGCTCTGTAACGCAGTATACATTCGTCTTTATATCTTAATATCTATCTATAATCTTGGTGTAAGACTCTATGAATAATATATCTAATATGAAAGTAGTGTGTATATATTGGTTAAGAACAGCCTTAAGGAAAAAAAAAAAAAAAAAAGTGTCAAAATAAAAAAAAATATTAAAAAAACATAATAAAATCCACAAAAAAAAATAATAGCTTAGATATTAGGTTTTTCTCTTAGATGTTATAGTAATAGATATTAATTAGATCATTTATTAGATCAATTTCGAATTCAATACTCATATTATAAATTTACATTAAGTATTCTAGTTATAGTAGAATGATTATTAAGGGTAGGATATAGTTAGGATTATATTTATTGTTTTCAGTTTAATTTCAATTATTTTGACATGTTATAAAACCAGGAATATTATAATCTAGTCTATTAATTTTGTTTTAAAGTCTAAACTCAAAATTTTTTGTGAAGTTTTCTTAATAGTGAAACTTTTTTTTTATAGTAATGTTCCACGGAACAATAACCAAAAGTCAAATCAAATTCGATATACATATTTCTATGAAGTCGTTTTCTTTTTCTTATCTATTCAGTAAGCACAGTAAAACGGCCATACCTTTTGGAGAACAATACACACAAATTTTTACGCCTAGACTTTAACAAAATAATTTTATTGATAGATTCAATTAAAATCAAATTCAAATTATACAATTTAATAAATCATATAATTTATATCAACTGCATGTGTTAAAAAAAAAGTTATTTTGTTTGTTACAAAATTTCGAACACCGAAATTTGTCGTATAGCCCAGCCATGTACTACAAATACCTGATTTGATTGAAATTTTGTAATATATTTATTTTATTTATTTTGTTTATTTTATTTATTTTATTTAATTTATTTTATTTTGTTTATTTTATTTATTTAATTTAATTTATTTTTATTTTATTTATTTTATTTATTTTATTTATTTTTTTATTTATTTATTTTATTTATTTTATATATTTTATTTATTTTATTTATTTTATTTATTTTATTTATTTTATTTATTTCATTTATTTTATTTTTTTATTTATTTTATTTATTTTATTTATTTTATTTATTTTATTTATTTTATTTATTTTATAGTATTGAGAAGGCTCACAGTCAAATGTTGAATTATTAAGCCTCCGCATATTTATATGATTTATATGATTTTCATGCCCGACTGGCTCGCGACCACCGTACACTTGGTGGAAAACCCGTCACAATAACGCGCTTAGGCGTATCTTGTTTCGGGATCAGTCAGTGTATAGCCTTTTCTTCTTGCGGTGTGGTAGGGCATACAGGCGACACAGAACAACGATATAACACAGTTATTAACAGTTCTAGATAAGCGAGTATTTCTATTACCAGGTACTCGGTATCTTTTACTGTGGTTAACCACTGTTCAATATAATGTGTTCGCCGAATCGTATAAATCGCTCTAGAACTCTTGAGTTTTTTTTATGTTTGTTAATAATAACATATCGTTATTATTAACCCCTTCCCACTTTTTCTATTTTGACATTTAGAAGCTGATATTAGATCATAGTAACTGTTCCTGGTTACAACATTTGAAATAGCGTAGATAGTACAATTATGTGATCATTTCCTTTCAGACCTCCTACCGTAGAGTATTTATCGTTTACTGTATTGTTTTATGACGTGATATTATAAGTTTTCTTTACTATTACTAGCTTTATTGAACTGCATTTAAGGATATAGTTTTAATTGATTAATAATGCTATCAAAATAATGTTAGTCAAAGTTTTATTTTAATTTTATTTAGATTAAGTTCTGGGTTCCTGAATATGGAACAGGCTGTTCTGAACGCTCAAGTTTGTAGTTAAAGTTAAAGTTAGAGCATTACCAGCTCTCTATGCAAACTCATTTTCAAATAGCGTCAGTTTACATGAAAAAAAAAATGTAAAAAAGGAACGGTAATAATAATGTTTCAAATAAAAATAAAAAATGATTAGAATTACATTAATTAAATCGCCTCTAATTCAATTCTACTTCACATTCAATTTATCATCGGGCGAAATTTCTCCTTTGTTTTATTTTTTTTTTTTTTTCAATACTATTTGTTATTAATAAATATCGATCTAATTCTTCATTCATTCTCATACTTGTTATAGGTAAGATTTTATCCTCAAGTTAATAAACACGAGTTTTAATAATTGCTTCTCATTGATAATGTATTAATTCACATTTTAGTAATAAGATTTGTTAACGCCATCTAAGGGCGGTTTGTGAAGGGTTGCTGATGATTTTCTGTGCCGTTGAGTGGTGGCGCTGTAGTACCTTTGCTGGATTACTGTGCCGACCCGACGGCCGAGTCATCAGAGAGCCGTGACAGTTGGATCGCATACTCGAGTTCGAACACCTCCGCTACAAATATTGTTTATACCGCAAACCCGCAGCTGCACGATTTTTATAATTAGCATATACAAGTATTATTGTGGAAGTGAGTTCGAGAAGACCGTCCTGGACACTATACGCTGGCATAGAGAACGGTTGTCGCCACCATCGGTGAGTAGATTACTGCAACACCTTTCACAACCGCATCGCTTAGGCTAGATTTCCCCCCAAAACCTTGGGGCTATTTACACGCCCTAGTATACTCTTATACATTAGTTTGATACTTGAGCCAAGGCCAATAAAATATAAAAGACAAAATCGTCCGCTTCGTACATTTTTCATTAGCGTCTGAATTTGAAATAACAAATGAATCGTTAGCGGGAAGCCACGAAAGACTTAAAGCTTTCGTTGCATTATAATTATCGTTATTATTAGAAAAACTAACAGAAGAACGATGAAAATCTGGTATAGTCTCTATAAATGCGTTAGAGTTACTTGCCCTATTTAACTAAATCAAAACCTCCAACTTTAAGTAGTTCAATTAACTCTTTTGATAAGCTGAATGCCGAACCCTCTTCAGGAACGGAGGTGACTAAAATCATCCATATATAATTGGGATTCAGCGATACGAGCGGCCTCTGGAAACTGATAACCTTCCTCAGATGCTAACTGTCGTACAGTAAGTAGGCATGGCTAAGTAAAGCGATGATTTTAAGCCGAAAGGAAATTAATCGCAAAAGTACGCAAAATTTCTCGTTATTATGATAGCGGTAAAATATTTTTATGTATTTTTGATGATTAGGTGCAAAGGCACAGCAACTCATCAGCCACCCTTCACAAACCGCTTATAGATGGTGTTACCAAGATATAAAATATAATTTGTAATAAGATGGCCGCAAAGGTTTTGGAATACACGCACAAATAGGGAAATGTATTGTGACATCGCGACTGAGGTGTTAGATACAATAATAATTATATTTTTAAATATAAATTAATTAATATAACAGAGGATGTTCAAGAACATATGTTTATTTTATGATAATCAGAAATACAAATGATTCAATAAATATAATTATAAGTATAGTTTTATTATACAGTTATTACTGTATCAACACTTGGTATGGGCAAACGATTAGTAAGTTTTCGTGTATATACATAATTTCTAAGAAATACATATATGTGTTTAGACGAACAATAGAACTATAACTTAAGTGGCAGACGACAGACAAATATTGATTATTAAAATATTTATTCTTCAGTAAACTATATATTAATACTAATACTATTCTATGGACAATTTCTACAAAATATTAAAATATTAAAAAACCTTTTTATTGTACACTTTACACAAGTGTCGAAGTGAATAATTATTGTGATTTTATTTATAACTAATTAATTTTATAGAGACAACTACCAGAAATTGAGAATTAATGTGAACAAATAAAATTAATAAGGCAGTAAAAATATTTAGTTTACGTCAATCGCGTCGCTTGCAAATAAATAAATAACAATCTAACAGTTTTTTGTTAATGAGATTTTAGTTTTAATTCACTATATTTATTAATTTATAATTATTGTATACATACTTATTATCAAACAAAAGGAATTACGCTATTATTTAAGTTTTGGTTAATACCAGTTCCGACAATCATATCAACACTAGGAAAAACGTAAATACCCTCAACTTCTGTCCATCACGTTATATGAAAATATTATCATCTACACCTACACATACTTGAATTATAATTATGTATATTAGAGTAAAACGTTGAGTAAAATGTAACTTGGATTTGAATGATTCTTTTGTTAATAAATAAAAAACCAAGTTGGTGTGCCCGTATCATTACAATAGATACTAACTGCACTATATTATGTATTAGATTCATTTGTTATATTTTTTAATATTTTTACATATCTATTTACACTGAAGGTAACAATTTTACTTCATTAAATTTAACAAGTTACATATTTTAGATAAAGTAGTCCTTTTAAAGATCCAAAACCCTTTCATGTATTACTATTCGATACTTTAGAATGTATCTTTAGCGTATATCGTTAATGAATAGCCAAAATTATTCTTCTATGTGTGTTTTAATTATATTCCTGAATAAATACAACTATAAGCAAATATATATGAGTTTTATTTTTCACAACATACCGCGCGATATAAAAAACATTAATACAATAATGTTATTTATTATACTTATAATCCTAAGCATTCATGGCGTAATGTAAAATATTACAAAGAAAACACACGAATATAATAGAAAATAGGTACGTACGAAACAAGCACACATAATAAATGAATTGGGGAAGAGTCTTACGGGGGCTTCTCCTCTGGTAGCGTAGCGATTTGAAACACATATACATATATAAATATATGTTAATTATATATATTACCTTTTCATGTACTCACAACTTATATATTATTTCTCCATTACATATATGTATTCGAATGTTATAGCAATAAGAATAGTTTACGGGCCGAGCGGCTGCACAAAATTGTAATTATTTAATCATATATCGGAGGCTGGGGCAGGCTGAAAATCAGCGCTATGTGGTAATGCCGCCTAGCAACAGCTGAGCTTGTCCCATTGCCAAAATTATTATATCACGCCATGAATATTTTTAAGCTCATGTAATATGTTTTGGCAATAAATCGTTTTTATTATTATTTATTATTATTATACCTACTTGAAAAACACTGTAATTACTTCAGTAAGTAGACATTAAGTAATGATTAAGTTGATTACATTCATACAATTACTTTACATTCGCACAGAGAGTCACTTTTTGTGTATTTCTAAACAAAATCATCATTTTATTACAAAAGGTAAATTAAAAACAAAAAATGAATTACGGTCAGGGATAATCTACTTAGCTGCTTTATCCGGCAAGTATGATTGAGTATAGGAAAAGCGACCCCGGCCGCCCGAGCTACTGCTGTCTTCTCCTAATCCTTTCGTGACAGTAGTATCCTATACCTATAAATTTCCTTTCTAACTAACGTATCCTAAATACCGAGCTCATTTCCTACCGAATCCGTTTTCCCCTCCTCTCCGCCAAGCTAGTGGTTGCCGTGGGGAGGGCTGCATATGTAAGGACGATCCTAATCGCTAGTGTCCCATATTATCCTCGGACGGGGCGACCCCATAATCAGGTATAGAAGGCTAAGTAGAAGAAGTAAGAACTTAGCCTTAGTATTTCAGTAAATGGAACTCTGCTTGGCTAGACAGTACGTTCCCTTGCTACTTTTGCTACACTCCCGCTGCCGTTCCCGTGGAAGCCAAAAACTGGGCTACAGATAGCCACTTTGTAACTTGCTAATGTTAGAGGTGGTATGAATTGAAGAAATTTGTAAGTTGAATAATTATAAAAAATTCTTGTTTTTATATCTAACCTAAGAAATTAAGCTCTTTAAATCATAAAAAGTAAACAAGTATTATTAAAAGGGAATATAAAAGACAAAGTTTATTTTTAATATGTATAGTATTTAATGTAATTAAATTTCTGTGATCTGGAGGAACGACTTTTAAAATTATTTTGTTAACCCTTAATTTAAAGATCTATATAGATAATTCATAGTTGTTCGTTTTACGTGACTATTTTTGTTTTCTCACATCTCCCACAAAATATTGTTCTACATACCTACTGGAAAAAATGTCTAAAAATTTGATTCCTGAATTTTATTTCTAACTACTTTTTTTCATTTTAAATTTTTGTACATGTAAAATATAATACATGAGAAACATAGGTGTTTTTTTTTTCAATTTCTATCAAAATAGATCAAAGCATAACTTGTAGAGAATAAGATCTTTGAAAGTATTTACAGTTACATTTACAGTTCGCTATTTCACCTCTGCCTAACCCTTCGGGGATAACAGGCGTGAGCTTATGTTTTATGTTTTTACAATTATTGAATAATTTATTTTCTACTAAAAATGTCCTTTGCATGAAATTTATACGATTCAAATCTCCTATAATAAAATGTCTGCATCAATACTTGAAAATAATAAAAATGTAGATAAGAATTTATTAGAACGCGACGGCTCTTTATCACAGGTTTATATTATATCTAATATCAAAAAACAATGTACACATAAATAGAAAAATACAAACATATATGAACCTTTATTCAAATAATACATCGTCGTTGTATTTTTGTGACTTTCTTGTGATGCATATTAAGTGAATTATCTTATCTTTTATTTTATTATCATATATATTATTATATTTAACAATTTATAATTATATATTAACAACCTTTGTTGCGCAGAGTTTATTAAATTCATTATTGATGATCTATAAATAAACTGTCAAAGTCGGAATTCGGATCTATTTTTTTTTTGTTTCTAGATAATTTAGTTCAATGTTATAATTTAAACGAAAAGTGCAGCATATTAAATGACTGACTCATCAGTCTGTGTATTAAATAAATGAATGAACATTATAGTTATACTTTAACCATACTTATATAAAAATTCAGTAATATCTTATCGATACCTTTGACATTTGAAATTGGCAATTTGTATGATTACAAACAAAAGATAACAAACGACTGTATTTCACATTATTATTAAAATACTAAAACGTTTAAAAAAAAATTTAGCTAATGTGAAAGCACTGCGAAAAAAAAAAAAAATCAATAAATAAAAACAACATTAAATAAACAATGCATGTCAACTTCAATTATGTAATAAATATATGACAATCTATGAACCGATCTCATTTAAATTTAAATATTAAAATTCAGCATTAGTTCGATTATAATATTATTATTTCGATATTATATATATTTGATAATAACATATAATAACATTTTCATGGTAACAAGTTAACGAAACTTTCAAATCCATATTCTATAGTCATAATTTATTTCATAACGTTTAAAGTTTTATCTTTTGAAATAATTATGTTCACACCCTATACTGAGTCTTTTCATTCGCTCGACGACCAGCATCGCAGTCAGTGTTCCCCGACGAGTAATACAACATGGATCATCAGCACACAATAACAGTGAATGTGACGTGTATTCCACCCTCAAACGTATGTATTCCGTATTTAATCCATATATATATCTTCAATTCATGTTTTTACTTAATTATTATTAGTTATTTCCACATTCTGTTTATTTTCTTAAAACATGGCGGGTATATTGTTTAGACACGTGTCTCTGCCGCTATGAAATGTTAGTTTATTCGTACGAACATTAATTTGTTTCATTTAATATTCCAGGGGTCGCCGGCTTATTGTTTGGACGGCACCGTGTTAACGATAACTGTTATAATTGACGACATAATGTATAAAAAATTTACAATTGTCCTTTATCATTAACATGAACATATTATATTCGGTGAGAATCCTATTTATTAATATACTATTGTGTTTGTAGAACATACGATTAGATACTCGTTATATTAATTATTTCAGATCAATGAGCATTTATTCATTATATGACCAGATCGAGTCTGTCACAGATCGTAATCTATGACATTCATAAGCACCTTAACAGAAAACATTACTTTTTTATTTTTGTAACGCGTACAAAATTAGTCTCTATGAGGGAACATTACGTAGAAATATTATAGGGATTTAAATATTGCGTGGTAAAAAACACTTCAATTTTTGTATAAACGTGTTTGTTGTATGTCGTGAGGTCGCGAGCTTCTTTAAAATTCATATGCTCAATTTTTAATTGTCATATAATTTCACCTGTCATAAACCATTATTGATTTTGTTATTTTCAGATAATGAGCAGAATAATATTCGGCAAGTTATTACATTTTTCAAAGCACGACGTACACTACCCACATCCTCGAAAATATTCGTTATAAAAAACCATTTTATATTTTTTTCAATATTTAGTGTGTCATTTTAGATTTGTTTTTTTTTTTATGTTTTGCTTATAAGTTCAAAGCATAGATTCCTTTGTTTTGATTATATTTTGCATTTAGCTGTACTATTGTTTTTTTAAATAAAGTTTTGATGTGAAATGTTGTTTTCTTTTAATATAATTTATGATTATCTAAATCTAATAATTCTAAAATTATTTAGTAAATAGCAATCTGTCTCGGTTTTCACGGAAGTAAAAATAAATGATTATATTTATATACTATTTATATAAAGAGAAACTTTAGAAGATCCGTTGTTTTAGAATAATATTATACAACAAGAAAAAACTACACATTTTTTTTTTTGTAGGAAGATAGTCATTTTGAGAAAGTGATAAATAGTGACATAGTTATTTTCAATTTATACAAAATTATATGTTTAGGTAACTAATATATTAACTGTAGGTATGTGACATTTTTTCGTCATACCTTCTATACGTAATGTCCGATTCGAATATTTTATAAATAAGTTTATGTGTATATAATCAATTTAATAAGTTAAGGATTAATAAGAGTGTCATTCTTCGATTCTACAGTGTTTTGTTTAGATAATTTGAATAACAATTGTTGTTGTGACTTAACAATAATAGTTTTAGATTAACAATAATTATATTACAGTTTTGTTGATTTTTTTATTAATAGGTACTATAAATGTGTAATATTTTTTTTTCCACGATATGTCAATGTCTTGATTACAATCACACCTGATATTAAGTGACGATGTGGTCCAGGATGGTAAATACCAGGCCTAGAGGAACTTGTTCTCAAGTTCTCAAGATGCTGCCGGAACACACCGGTGCTATCGGTGTTAGGCGACAGGTTTTCAAATTTTGAGGGTGGTAGCTACCCAGGCGAGTATCATTAGAAAATGCCCTGTTTTTTTTTTTTTTTTTTACTGCACTACCAGTAATTAGAAAATGCCCTACCACCATAGTATGGTTTCCTCGCGATGTTTTTTTTTTCACTGAAAGCTCAGGCTAATTTTAGAGTTGGAAAACTGGGGTCGAAACCACGTCCATTGACGTGGAATCTAGCCGCACTATACCAACTGCACCATCATCGTATTATTTCGTGTATCATAAATAGTTTTCGCAACACACTGTGAATAATTACTTTGTACGTGTACAATTACGTTACACAGTCGTTGAAACGTCGTTCCTCACTAAGTCTGTCTGACGTCTAATATAAAATATTGTACACTTTAATATGCGAATTATTCACAATTTAAGTAATAATATTATAAATTGCATAGGGATCTATTCAAAACCTTGTTATTCGTTTATAATGTGGATTTATTGAAGTGAATATTTAAAATCAGTAAGGTTCAACAAAATTACAAACAAACAATAAAATATTTTCCCTTCTAAATAGAAGGAAAGGAGGGTGCAAATTATTATGTAAATCGATTCACTTTTAAAGTTAGAAAAGTTCAAAGTTCAAATTTGTCCTCTGTTTGTCAACCAATTTTTTTTTTGTCAAATCGAATTAATGAACAATTATTCTCGTTTACAGGTTTATTTCCCGAAACACTGTTATGTTTCTGATCTCCACAAAGCACTTCTGCCAGTGCCTAAATGTAATTTATAACTTTATTAGGTATAATTTGTATTTACGTAAACGTATATGGAGTTAAATAAAAAAAATGATAAATGCTTTTTTAAAACCACGTTTTATAAAATATTGGCAGCTGAATTTAGATTTCGTTGATGTCTTTTGTGCTGCAATACGAAATAGGGATATATACGCTGAATTGATAACGAATATGTTGAAACTTTAAATGTTTAAACTTAACGATATTACAGCAGATATTTAAAAATTGTGTTCGTATCAACCATGGTTTGTCAACCATTTAAAAAATTAAATTCTGTATTTTAGCACCGAAATTAGGTACTTAGGTGTTCAATTAGACGCCAAAATGACTTTCAACGCTCACCTCAAGAAAGTCAAGCGCCAGACCGCCATGGTGCTAGGCCGTCTCTATCCCCTGTACAACTCCGACAGCAAAATGGCCCTCCGCCATAAAGTCACACTGTACAAAATGGTGGTTAGACTTAGACCATCATTACCCCTCATAGTGCCAACCGTCTCGTACTTGCCCTCTCCAAGATGCGACGACCGCGTAAAATATCTTGACCGACCGTGACGATAACATCGTTCGTATGAATAGGATCTTTCCATATAAACCTTGTTCACTTGCGTGCCAGCGCCCATGCCCGCGAAACCGCCGTTACCTCCGCCGGGGACAGGCGGCTAACTTTGCTCCCGCACTCTCTCCGGGTTCCCCTCAGGCGGCAACCCAAGACGTGTCTCGTTCCCCAACTGGGGAGGCTCTTGAAGTCGCCGCCAGCACGATACAGTGACACTGACCATGCATTGAGCATTACACGCACAACACTGCATACACACTCCTGCACATAACACACAGGTACATAGGTCCTGTATGGAACCTTTTTTTTTTTTATGTTAAATAAAAAATGTAGGAATTTGGTAGGATTCAATTCATAGAGAGTTTGTACACTCCGGTAACGGCCTCGCCGAGGTTACGATTTTGGTAACCCTTGTGCTAGTTACCTTTTTGCGGCTGAGTGCCTTCAGCGCTCGCCCCCAAAGTCACGGTGAAGCAAGGCTCTTCCGGTCACCGGCATTAGCTAGGTTAGAAAAAAATAATAATAACAACATTTCAGAAAATAGGTTTTGAGTTTCTAAGTGTACATTTTTTATAGGCACAGATTCTATGGAAAACGTAATAAGTACATTTGATAAATTTATCTTTATAGCTCTCGGCATCTACATTTTAGATCCCAGTTACCTGCGAATCCTCGGTATGCCAGTCTTGAACCAAACCCTTGTTCCTTTTGCCAATGACAATATTCAAAATTTTACCAACATGTCCCAGCGCCGTTAGGCATTCATTCTGAAATTACATATTTCATCATTAAATATTGCCTTTTTGTACCTAAATTTACTTATGTATTGCGTTCTTCCCCTTTCTAGAAATATCCTGAGATTTTAGAAAAAAATGATGAAGTAATTAAGAATTGTTTGGAGTCTATTTTGAACATCATGATCGGACTTGGTCTAAGCCTTCCTTCCTTACCTATTCATTTCAGTGAGCTGCGTATCGACAAAATTTCTAGTGTAGACTTGCCAGCATTCCTATCTTCGGTGCATGGGACTGAATTATGATCTTGGATATATTATTCATATTCAACATTTCAGGTCTCATGTCTTACTGACGTCAGAACTGCTTGGGTATGGAATAAACTTGTTGATACGTCAACTGGTGTTGCAGAGTGAGCTCGTTTTCTTGCCTCCTAACAGTGGTCGTCCGATCTGTGGTTGAAGGTATTACCATCTCTCTATACCGGAACAACTCTGCACGACAACACTTTCAGGCTTTCGCTCTGTTTGCGCTTAGGTGTGCCGTAGGTGTCTCCTCATCGCTGCCATAGCGCAGTTACGTCCACTCGCTCGGTCATCACTGTCTGGCATGCATCAGGAGCGCGGGTCATATCCTGCGGCACGCTGGCTTCAGTGTCATTATACGTTGGGCTCTTACCAACGTCAATGTACCGGCTGTTCTGGAATCATCTGGACTGACGATGGAAGATGGGTCGGCCATTAGTGTGGGACCCATCGTGCGTCGATACAAACCAGAAGGCTGGACTATTTCTCGGTCAGAGAAGCACCATTGCCATGCAACGCGGCAATTTGGAAGGTTTCGATTCTTTTTGTATATAGAACAATCAAATTTAGAAATATTATTTTATTATGAAATTAATATGCAATAGACTTTATTAATTATTAAAAAATAGAATCATCCATGAAGTTTGTTTTTGATTGAGTCTTATGATTTTTTTACGCTAAAACAAAAGCAAGAAAAAATGACAATTAATTGCGATTATTATAAGGTATCGTGTATAGAATAATGTTTCAAATTAAAATTAAATTTCTTTAGTTAGCGTGTTTTGTCCAACAGATACATTTTTACCAGTTGAGAAGAATTTGTAAAATATTAAAAACAAAGATGTAGGACAAAAAATGTTTAAAAAAAAGTTTACTGAGTATCTCGTATTTCCTTCCCCGGGCTCTAATGATTGCTTCCATGTGGATCCTCATAGAACGGATGACGCTTACAATCTTGTGTTGTGGGATGTTATCCCATACTTCTCGTATAACTGTTTTAAGTTGGCCAAGCGTCTCCGGAGCAGGATTTCTCGTTCTTATTCATCTCATAAGTGACGATATTCATAGGTCTATGAGGTTCATATCTGGGCTTTTTGCAGGCCAGTCCATAACCATAATACCGACTTCGTTCAGGTATTCATTTACAATACCTGCGGTAGAAGCCCTGGGATTATCCTGCATAAAAATGAACTCTTTACTAAAAAAATGTGCGTAAGATACCACATGAGGCTCCAGACACTCTTCGATGTAACGTGGTCCATTTAATGACAGTAAGCGAGGTCCAGATACAAAAGCAAGTAAATCTTCTTCTAATGGTACAATCGCTCAAAGCCAATCCACGAATAACACGTAACCGCTGCTGCAGTTAAAGTTAATGAAGTTAAGTTAGAGTTAAATCGACGATTTTATAGACAAACTGACACAACATACCGGGGATCTCGTTCAGACGTGACTACCAGATCCTAGACGGCGAGTAAACATACTAGCCTCCCGATAACACTGATACACTCTATTGGCAGCAGAGAGGCTAAGATGCAATTCGGCTTTCCCATTTCGAAACCCAGTAAGGGACACTTTTTACAAGAATTGTTTTATTGCATAATCTTGCAAATCTAGTAAGTCTCTACAAACAAATACAAAAATAACAGCATTTAAAACTCACAAGTAATCAGATATTTTTAAGCAACGATACCTAGTAAGTGCAACATTCACTGTCTCTTAACCACTTCAAAATCTAATAAGTCTCTGAGGCTAGAAGAGAATAGAAATAACATTTTAAATTGTGATAATAGTAAGTGATTTAAAATATGTAATATACAAATGTATTAAAATATTAGTATTAATACTTGTTTATTATTTAGTTTTTTATAAAACCAATAGCATTTCCTTTACTTAACATAAATCATTTTCAAAGGTTAATCTATTTTACGTTTTCGTTTCGTTTAAAATTTAGTTTTAAGCACTTACTAGGTTTTGAAATAAGACAGCCGAATTGGGCGGCCTCAACACAATGCCACGATCAATACACAACATAACATATTATACATATTTAGGAAATAAGATCTATGATTATCTTAGAGAAATGGGCCACTAAGAGAGAATATCACTATCGTCATTGATTCTTAATACATTGTTATTACGTATGTTCTATTTGTATTCAGTAATAGTTCTCCAAATAGGCTGCTGTGCTATGTCTTTGTGTTTTGTAATCTTTTGGTTGTAATTATATGTTCATTTGACTATTTGTTTATAAAAATAAAATAAAAATGCTATTGAATTCATGATGATAACATTATCTTCTTTTGTATGCCCTGACATGGAAAATAAGTATCAGTATTGGGTCCGACAGATACAAACAGTTGTTCTATAATACTCCGATAATAATATATGATGCCGACTCTTTTTAACCTTTAACTTGCCCCACCCCCTGCGTCACGAGTTACATCATATCACTGTCATATTACTCTGTAAAGGAGTCTTCCTCAGAAACCAAAAATAAAAAGTATTCTGTTATTGATTATAAACTCCTCTCTAGTTGTTTTTTTAAGGTCTTTTTAATGAACAAATTTTGTTGTTTCATTTTCTCACAATGTTACTCAATTAATTTTCAAAGTAAAATTGTAGATCATCGTGGAATTATCTAAGCAATCTAGCTATGTTACGTTGAAATATATTATGATTGGATAAATTTATAATTACGGAACGTGTCTCTCGTGTGTTAAACACGTATACTAACTGATAGAAACATTTTGAATCAAAATTATGATTTTTAAAAAGCTAATCCCAATAACATGTACTGTACAGTGTTTTGTTTGGAATATCAGCGTTGCTACATTCGATGTTCTGAAAAAATAAGAAAACTAAAAAAAAATATGGTCACATTTTCATAAATTTACCTAAAAATTATTATTTTTAGTAAATATACCCCTTCTAAAATTTCATTAGGTAACAAATGTAGGTCTACTACTAGCATAAGGATTACTAAGGACACTCGTTTATTATTTCCATATCCGTAAATAAAAATACACATTTGTGTTAATATACATTTTATTAATATTGACAAACCGCACATTGTTAAAAGCAAATTCATATAAATGAAATATTAATACAAATATTACCGGCAAAGTATGATTATAATATATTTTATAAGATTAGGTACAGTTTTATATGTATGTAATGGAGGGTTTATGGAATTTGCAGCTCCTTCTATCGAACGCCGAAAAAAAAACCTAGTTTTTTTTTAATCATAACCCTAAAAATCCCATTTGTAAGATATAGATCATGATTTTTACTTAGGTAATGTCTATAACAAGAAATTAAAAAAAAATGTATAAAAAATTAATAAGATATATTTGAGATTCATAGTTCTATGTTTCAGTGAACCTCTATAATCAGTTTTACTGCATACTTTTTATTTCTAACTGCTGCATAAGACACTTTTTTGTGAATACTATACAGAATTTAATACATTTACCGATAACATATACAATAAATTTAATTCAATTATTCATACATTTAACATTCTATATTGCTTAAAATATTTAGATAAGAACATAATTTGCATGTTATGCATATATAATCACAAAATATAATATGTCAAAGATGTTTTATAAGATAAATAAAGGACAATTAAAATAAATGATGTGTTGCTTTAAAAAAAAACTAACACATATTTGACATGTAAAAAAAATAAAACTCCATAAACCATAGAAACTAAATTCTTTACATAATTAAAGAAATATCTATAATCTTGACATGTGTAAATAGGGGTTTAAGTATTACGTAAGCAAAATGTTTGAAATTTGTAGCAAAATATTTCCACATATTGTAATAACTTTAATGATGTTATGTTATGATTATTTTCCGATTTCAGATGTATTTGAAGTCAATTTTTTTATTGCAAAAATCATTCATACACTTTAATATATTACAAGTAGATATAAATGTAAATAAAAATGTTAATAAACAATTTCCCTAGTTAAGAAGGGTTGTTGAACGAATAACTTTACGTGAACTAAGATGGCAAAAGTGGAACAGTATACTTGTAGAGAATTAGCCACCGCATCCACAACCACCCATAGGTGGAGGTGCTGGACCAGAGCCCGATGGACCGAAGCCTCCAAATTTTCTAGAAGGTGGTTTCGGTGGTCTGAAAATATAAAATGGAGTTAATCGATTTTTGCAGTAAAATTCTAATGGCTCATACATATGACACAGCTATTGCAAATCTTAAAATGAAACAAAAGTCTAATAACAAAAAAAAATATTAACTTGCTTATTTCTAGCTTAAAAAAGGAAATATTTGCACATGATCTCATATTGTTTATTTATATAAATTGGATAACCGATTTGTTTTATTAATATATTTCTCTGGACATGATTAGCTTATTTTTTGTTTGGAAAAGACAGTAAACTTTTGTAAAATTTTGTGAATTGATAGAATTTATATGTTTTTTTATTTAATCGCACCGGTTAACTCAATTACATCCACAAAATATGACAAAAGTTTCACATGTCTGATAGTAAAAACAAATGGTAAAGAATTTGTTACAGTCTTCAAATAAATTCTGTTTTCATTCAAATATATGTACTCCATATGGTAGGTATTATGCTGGATCAATTGCTCACGTAAATTATTAATTCCATGCTATTATACTACCTTAATTCTTATTTAAAAATAAAACAATGTAATAATCATTAGTTTTTTTTAATGATTTAGCTCAAGGACAATAATATTTTCTGTACCAATGATTACTCTTACATTTATATGAATGATGACAATCTATGAAAACCTATTTACTTTACCAAAATATTAATCGGTTAATTTACCCAATTCATGTATTGCATATTTATAGTGTTTAAATACATAATAAGTATGCCCTTTTTTAGTATTTCCCTCTTTAATTAACTATACTCAGATTATAGCACAATGGGAAAAATGATATTTATGTTCAAAGAATCACCTCGTACAAAAATCAAAATTTGCAAAGATAAAAACTCACCCACTGCCTGGTGGTCTGAAGTCTCTCACATATTTATCACCATGCCTATTGTAGTTGGAGTCAATGAGAGTCTGAAAACTGTTAAAAGTTAATATTTAATAACTCGACAAAGAAATAACAATCACTAAACTGGAAATCTTTAATATCTTTTATGTCATGTTTATAGTTACATAAATATTTGGTTGTATGTGGGCTACAGTAAGACAGGATGATTATGTGTAACTTAGTAAGTCATTCTCATTCCTAACATAATAAGTGAATATTTCCTTAAATGACTGATTTCATAATGTATACTTTAACAGCAATTTTTATGACAATTATAATATATGTATTATTAAATAGGAAATAGCCTAATATCTTACAGTATTTTGCTGTGGGGTACAGCAGCACAGGTAGACTCCATTTTTAATAAAGAACAAAAGAATATCTAAAGAACTAGTTTCAAGAATATGTTAGGTTTGCCAATACATCTTCGATAACTTAATGCACATTCGTAATAATTTAGACAAGCTCGATGTAGTGAATGATCGTCATAATTTTAATATTAGAAATAAAGACAAGTTGGCCGTCCCACGCTTTAGGCTATGGAAGCCTAATAAATACTTTATAAATAATAGTATTCGGTTTTACAATAAGATTCCAAATAACATTACTGATTTACCTAACAATAAGTTCAAGTATTATGTTAAGCAAGTCTGAATTTCAAAGGGTTATTTATAGGGAAGATCATTACGTGATCTATAGTGATGTCGGGAATTAACACACATCTCTGAGCTTCCACTAACATTGGTTATGACTATTAATTGTAGAGTTTTGTATTTAATCAATTTTTTTTTTTAAGGAACAGGCAGATCGAGTTTCTTGCCGATTCTTCTCGACTGGGTTGTTTTCCGAACTGGCAGTAGTGTTTCGACGTTTATAGGCGCCTTCTTAGCCACTTCGCCGCCTAAATTAAATAAAGATTTTTTTGTATTTTGAGTAACTCTTATGAATAATAAATATTAGTGTACTGTATTGTTGCAGTTTAGACTTTACCACATACGTTTATTTTGTTTATAATCACTAATATTCTAATAGTTAGACAATATTCATTAAAACAAACATGCAAAAATGAATTCAACATAACCTCTAATCAAATGGAATACAATGCTGATTATTTTGAAATGAACTTATATTTGATAATTCCTATTACGCTTTAAGGATTTTTTTATTTTTGAAAGTATACAGGAAAAGTTAGAAGATAGGATTAGGTTGTTATGACCATTATAGTCCGTTCACAGTTATTTTACCTCTAGCCATTACGTTGTCGTTCTGAATATTGTGTTACTATATATGAGATGTATTGTAACAGATATATGCATAAATATATTAACAATATAAGCGACATCTCTGCATTTGCTATTGTAGCTCCTGATTCCAAAAATGAAGAGTTTTCACAATATCAAATGGGAAGATATGTCAGCAGCAATGAGGTGGTTTGAAGAAAATTAAAGTACTAAAATTATTTTATTTCAAGTAACATAAATTTAAGGAACAATTCATTTGAATGAATAACTTATTAATGAAAGAACTAGCTGATAGAGAAAAGAGCACAAAGCCAAAAAAATTAGATTTATAGGCATTAAACACACCCTCCCTAACCATTTACTAATATATATATAAAATTATTTAAAAATAATTAAATAATATATACAAAGGAAAATAATATATACGAAGAAATAAATTATAATGAGTTCACAGAGATTTCTGGGCTAAAGGTGAAGTTATTGAAAAGTGGTTTTAACTACTTTTAGTTTGTTTACACCAATCACGTTTAAGAATGAAGCCTAGAATTAATTAGTGCTAAATAAAATAATCAACTATCATCAATATCATTATTTCCTAACTTACAAGATATTAACAAAAGATAGCTTTTTTCTTGACTATATGCCTTCCAACCATTTAATTTATATTTTACATAACGATACCTATGTAGTTCTTTTTCTATTACTTTTTAGTTAATGGCAGTCTGTGTACACACAATTTGTGCCAATATCATATGGGTAAGACATATTTTCAATTTTGTATCAGTGAAACCAAGCTCCAGCAAAACGGTGGCCCATCCTGCTCGAATTTTCCATGGAGCTTTGTCGGCACCTCAGAATACATGCTACGCGTTATCTTATAAAATTAACTTAACTTGAACATAATAACTAAACTATATCACACAAAACGCCACCAAGATTACATGATATTAAGTCAAATATACAATTTTAATGAATTAAAAAAACAACTGCTACAAATCAGACTGAGATCCCGCCATAAACTCCCTATGAAGTTATATCATTATTAATGGGCACATTGTTTCTTTTTCAATAGTGAAGTGACATGGTTTTTAGCTCTGATATTTATCATCTAATACAAAAACAAAAAGATTGATCAAAAATAACATACTTATCGATGTGTTGAATCAATGTCTTTATAAATAAAATCAATTGTTATAGGAAATCAAATCAGAAATGCATTAAGACATCACTAATTGAGTTATACTTGAACTGTCAAACACAAAACAAATAATTGGAAGGAGTATAGTCAATAGTGGTGATATTTTCAGGTACTGATAGGAATAGGTAATGATTTTACATAAAATAAGCCTCATCGGTAGGCATTGTATACTTACTAGTTTGTCATTTACATATTGTAATATCAGAATAGAATTTTGTGCCTGCTATGTTATATGGTGATTTGTTTATTATTTATTTTTTTCTTTTATTGTTAAATCCACACATATATTAGCATATACAGATACCTATTATAGGCCGTTATTATATGATATATATTTAATTAAGTGTTAGAGTCAATGTTGATTTTTTTTAAAGATTAAAGTAATAAAATCATCAAAAGGGAAAACTTACAGCAAATTGATAAAATTTACAATACCCCAGAACCAACCAAAGAGGCTAAACGGACTTCGTTCCACAACAGTACCATCTAAAACAGAAACATTATAATTATTAAATTATAATAATACATTATAATATGAAATATTATACCAAAAATTTATAAAATTTGCAGAATAAATACATGTTACTAATTATTTTGAAATATTCTTTTCCTTGCCGTTTACGAAATAGTAACGAAACAATTATAAGGCTAAAATGTCAGTAAACAAACAACATAAAAATATTTATCACTATTAGAGCAAGGTCTTATGATAACATGCCCTGATGGGAAAAACAAAACTTATTTATCTCACTGACGTGGCCAATTTGTAAAATTGTTTTTTCATATTTTATTTTACCTCCTTTAATGTAGACCATTATATCGTAGTTTCTTTTAAAGTTTATACCACTTTAATGAATTTCAAATTTTTTTTTTTTTAATTTTTTTTTCTTGATGATTTACTTTCATATGCACCTCCACCAGAAATATTACAATCACAGACTAGTAATGTACCTCTACAAAGCAGTTATTACATTCACTAGTCTTTCAGTATTAGTGTATTATCTGTGCACTAGTCTGTGATTTTTTTCGGTTCCATTTTCTTCTTATTAGATAATGGCATTTTGTATACAAACAATTTGTGCCAGTGTCATATAAGTCAGATGTATTTTCAATCTTGCTGTCGCTAACGCTTATAACTTTACAAAGCTCCAGCAAAATTGTAGGTTCTATTTATTCCTGCATGGGGCAACGCGGTGAATGCTACCGCGATCCTGTATCGTCCCCCTAAATGCCACCGGCGGCTCCGGGGGAGCTTAGAGGATATTTCCGGCACTTCTCGCCGGGTGAGTCCCACACTAGTGCGGAGACGTGCCTCCACACCCCCTTACCATTTCATTGGGGGGACTTTGATCCTCTTAAGGGGGCACGGAGTGACGAGCTCCGCGCCAGTGTGGGACTCACCAGGGCGTGAAGCGCCCGGAAATACCTACTAAAACCCCCCGGGGCTGTCCGCTCCATTTGGGATGAGGGCAACACGGGGTGGCTTTCGCAAGCACCGCGTCGCCCCCTGCAGCGAACCCACCGGGCCTCGTCGTGCAATGGCCCAGCGGGGATGGGGGAGTATACACACTTCTCAACCCCACCTCTTCGCCCACCTCCCGTAGGAGGTAAGACCTAGAGTGGTCTGCAATCCAGGGGGGCGAGGTATAATCCTCGCCAATCGGTGGCCAACCAAGACGTGTTTCATTACCCAATACTGACCATCATGCGTACAACAACTGCACACACACACTCATTGTGCATTAAGGAAACTTGTTTTTAATCATTATTATATAAAAATGTAGCCAAACACATAGTTTCACTGTCAAGTGTTTAAATATGCGCAAAACAGTTTTACTTTATTTTAGTACCAAAAAAAAAAATTGAGGAAAATAAGTAGGGTTCCTTATAAAAAAATTAAAATGCAGTGAAGAAATCATGAACCCGGGTGTAGCCATGGTGACACAATCACTCGTGAATAAAATCCGATTCATGCAGTTTTACTGGCAGATGTTTGAATTTGTGAACATCTTTGCTTTTAGTTAGTACCAAAATAATTTAAGAAAAATTTTAGGGTTCCTTACCAAAAATAATGGAGAACAAAATATTTTGAATAAAGCCAATTCAATGATCAGTTTCGCAGGCAAGTGCTTGAATTTATGAAAAATGTTTTTACACTATCTTAGTACCAAAAAAAATTAAAGACAATAATTAAGGTTCCACATAAACAATTAAAGAACATTAAATTGTAAACAAAATAAGATTTAATGGACAACACCAACAAAACAATATTTTCTAAAGAGATTTAAAAAAACTATATTACAATGAAGAATATACGAAATATGAGTAGAGCCACAGCACACAGCTAGTTTTAACTAAAAAACATCGGTGGCTCCTGGTGGTAGTAAATGAAGAAATTTACATACATTATTTGTATTTTTCACTGTCACAAACTTATTAGTTTGTATTACATTTTCATTTTTTTGTTCAGGTATACTTTTGATAAAATTGTGACATGAAAATCGAGTATAATACCAAGTAATATCAATTGGATTCATATATTTTCTAATATGACAGTTATCAATTTATGAATGTCAAAAATCTTACAATTTTAGTCTATTTCTCTCTATTACTAAGCTTAGTTCATCTAAATTTTTGAACATATGGTCTTCAGCTGATGGTTTCTCAATCAAATTGTGTGTAATAACCAATGCATGCCAGCCTGCAGCCTTCGCCCCTTGATAATCTTTTTCAATATCATCACCTATGTGTATAGCTTCATTCGGTTTTATTTTCTGTTTGCACAATCGTAGTGCTTCATTGAATATTCTACTATCTGGTTTAGTATATCCACTTTCGTAGGATGTTAAAATAAATTCAAAATGTTGATACAAGTCCAGGTTTTTTAAAATCTCTCTGAGTCTTGGATCAAAGTTTGATATGACACCTATAGACACTCCTTTTCTTTTTAGCACCTGCAAGAGATTGTATCCACCATCTGCAACATTCCAACACTTGGAGGTTCTAAATTCGTAGATAAGCTTGTCCGCAACCGTCCTAATGTCAACTTTATTCGGTAAGTGGCTTCTTAATGTAAGCCCTACAACTTGTCTCCACCAATCTTGCCATGAGATTTTATTTTTACCAAAATTAGGGTATTTTTCCCACATTACATTAAAACTCTCTTTTAATTTACTTTTAATCTGGTTTTCTTCCCCTACAAAACCATAATCACGGGCAATGATAGCGTAATATTCCCACGGTGGTAATCTAAATTTCAACAAAGTATTTGTTGCATCCAATGTAACTAATTTTATTCCAAGTAAACTCATTCTTCACGCAAGTAAAGGACCACAGAAATATGAATAATAATACTCCTATCGGACAAAGCACACAGACTATAGTTGCAGTCACAGTCGTCAGAGACTTACTAGAGATGCTAACGCATGTTGAAGTCTTTGCATACTAGTAATGGTTTACTATGTGGAAAAGGGCTTTAACTATCGATTTTTTTTTTTTAAATTTCGAAATATCGATTGTCAATATTGATTGCCGAATATCGGATTCGATCTTTTTTAAGTGCTTTATTAAATTTTATAACTAGCTGTGCCCGCGACTTCGTTTGCCTGGAATACAGTCGTCCCCTTGCAATGTTTCATAACAGTCCAAACTATGAAAAATAAGAATAGCGCCATCTATGAATAATCTTCAGAAATACATTTATAATTTGCTTACTTATTCCCCTTATAGAACATTTCGTCCCCCATATCTTTAAAAACAAACAAACGTGAACCGTCGTAGTTAGAATTAAATAATATTATGTTCCGCGCCTTGTTTATAGTTATTGATATTATAATTGAAATTCACTTCACTACTTCCATATACCGACTTCTTAATACAACACCTAAAATGCCTAGATGATTTTGTGAAAATTGAATATCAAAATATTGTTATTTCATTTACCATGTCTTAGATATTTAATTATATTACATCAATTTAAACGCATAAAATATACGTCCGGCATTTTTCTTCCACTATCACTTACACTTACAGCCTATCACGCTACACCTTACCATGATGAACTAAAAGTTAAAGTCGTTGTTATCCGCAACAGTTAAACACTTCTATTATAACTTTTTAGATAATTTAATTTCATTTTAGTAATACAAACGATTGCTGCGTGTCGACTGTCAAACTTTGTTTATCAAAGTACTTGGCTAAACACCGGAATATTCGACACGCGTAGGGAAACAAAAACCTCATCATTCTTTTCAACTATATTGGCGTAAAGCGCTCTTATTCTTGTGCAAATTGGGCAAAATCTGACTTCGTCTATAGTTTACTCTGTCTACGGGTTATGTATTATATTGTTATTGATCGATGGTACAAAGTAGAGAAGAATAATAATGTACAAAGGAGTAAAGTAGAGATGCCTATCAGAGATCGATTAATTCAAAAACAATCTTTAAGACAAAAAATGATTAAAAAAATGATATCTAGCACAGAGTTGACCCAGTGAATCGATATTAGAACCATGGCCAACAACCAAGGGGCATCAATTAAACCGTACAGCAGCGCACGCCATATTGAAGAATTTTTCCGACTTCAATTACATTTATTTTAATTAATTATTGAATATATATATTTATCATAATAAATAGTAGCCTATATTTAATATACTTTTCAAACACTGGAAAAATTTACAAAATTGAATCTGTAGTACCGGAGATTACCCCAAACATCCAAACTCACAAACTTTACATCTTTATAATATTAGTATATATGTTATTATGTATACACTTCATTATTATACTTTTTTAATGAATGTAGATAAAAAGTTGATTACCGTTGATTATATAATTACATAAATGTTACTAAAGAACATAGAGTTTAAACTACTGTACCAAATTTCATCAAAATAGGTTCAGAAGTTTTTGCCTGATTGGTGAATAAATTACTACACTAACACACAATTTAAACATTTTATTATGTAGTATGGAATATCATTTCCTTGCAGTACTTGAAAACAATCCAAATTATTAAATAATTAATATAGCGCCATCTATGAATAACGGCCAGATATACATAAAATAATTATTATATAAAATGTAAATAAATTACGTTGATTTAAGTTTGTTTTATTTATGCTCATTTCACTATGCATTTATAAACAAAAACATTTTTTTAATATGAATATAGATAAATGCCGTTTACGCATTATATAAGAGTATATATGTATAAAAATTCACAGTAAATATTAGTACAGACTATATGCAACAATCATACTAAATTTAATCCAATTCAGTACAGTAGTAGTTTTTGCGTGATTGACGAACAAATTAATAAACAGACAGACCAACAAAAATTTTTATTGGTGATTTTGAACCACCTCATAGTTTTTTTCTGAAATATCTTCAATGTACAGATTTCGTCCCTCTTGCCTTTTATTTTAAATATAGATTATTATTATCATTATTATGGCCAGGATTTTGCCTCACTTATAAAATAATAATTTACAATTAATAGTGTCAAATATTTGATATTACGGTGAAAATATTGTTCATATAAAAAGAATGCAAATAAAAGATGTTGAAATTTAAAACTTAAGGTACTAAAAATAAAAAAATGAGTGTGCCCGCTAAGACGCATGACTAGAGTTCATAAACTCTACGAACAAAATACAAATTGATGGTTCAGTTGCTGTTGTATCATGCATCAGCTGTTGCCGGTATATATAGTTTCTTATACAATAGAACCTCTGTAAGACTTACAGTTCTACTTAGGTGGAGGGAATATTCGATTTGTAGAGGTTAAAATTTATTCTAACTAATTCAAGTAATAAATAGTTACTAAACATATTTATAATTAAGGGAAAAACACAACCAGGAAGACGAATTTATAAGGTATACTCAGCTCTCGATAAAACAATTTAATATATACATAATGACACTAAAACAACTAGTTACTAAGCCACAATACATTTTCTTATAATAATCTTTTTATAAGAATGACATATCAAAAAGGTTTTTACATTGCTAATGAAACCTTCTTTAATATCTTCTCTCAATGTAGTAAACCTATTGATAACTTCAGCTTAAGTAATCTAGGTCTTGGTAAAGCCTTAGTAAAAATGTCCGCCAGTTGGAGTTCGCTGGTAACCTTCTTCACCTTTAACTCTCCATTAGTCCCTAACTCTCTGACGAAGAAGTGACGAATTCGGATGTGTTTCGTTCTCTTATGAAACTCCGGGTTCTCAGCTAATTTTATGGCTGCTTCATTATCCACTTGCAACTGTGGCAGGCCTATTAGCTTAACTAAGCTACCCATCAAACTACTAAGCCAAATCGATTCTCTAGCAGCCTCACTTGCTGCAAACAACTTCAGCTTCAGTGGTTGATATCGCCACACTTTGTTGCCTTTGGCTTGACCATGATATAGCTCCTCCAGCATACATGCATAATACTCCAGAAGTTGATCTTCCGGTATCAAGGTCTCCACCATGATCTGCATCGCTATAGCTTTCTATAATACCCTTTTTGTAATCCTTTTTGTATAAGATTCCTAAATCTGGAGCATATTGCAAATAACGCAGTATCCGTTTTAACTTTATACAGTCAGCATCTGGTGGTTTTTCTAAATTTCTGGAAACAACGCCTACTGCATAAGCAATATCTGGCCTAGTTCCAACCATAAGAAACGCTAAAGATCCAACGATTTGTCTATAGTTTTTCAAAAAACTGGACAGATCACAAGAACGATCTTTATTCTCATCATTCTTAACGATCGGCGTCATTACCGGTCTACAGCTTTCCATGCCAAATCTTTTTATTACTTTCTTAGCGTAAGAAGCCTGAGAGATCTTTATTCCATCATCTCTGCTTTCAATTTCTATTCCAAGAAAATAAGACGCTGGTTTTGTGGTCACTTTAAACTTCTCTTTCAACTGTGATATGAAATCAGCAATGAGTGTTTGACTTGTTCCAGCAACCAAACCATCGTCCACGTACAATGCTAGAATTAATTTTCCGTTGACATCTTCTCTGATAAAGAGACAAGGATCAGCTTCACTAACTTTGAAACCGACTTGTTTGAAAAAATCAATAATTTTTCTATTCCAGCATCTCGGTGCTTGTTTTAAACCATAAAGACTCTTCTTTAACAAACAAACACGCCCAGAACCATCATCATATCCTTCTGGTTGTTTCATGAAAATCTCTTCATCTAAAGTTCCATACAGAAATGCTGTCGAAACATCAAACTGTATCATTGACATTTGTTCACTTGCAGCAACAGCCAAAACAGCTCGTATAGTAGCCATTCTTGCCACAGGACTAAATGTCTGATCAAAATCTAATCCCTTTTTCTGACTGTACCCCTTGATGACTAATCTAGCTTTGTATTTGTCAACTGAGCCATCCGCATTCAGTTTGACTTTATACACCCATTTACATGGAATAGCCTTCCTATTTTTAGGAAGTTTTACGAGATCCCAAGCTTGATTTTCTTTCAGAGAGCTAATTTCATTCTCCATTGCTTTCTTCCACAACTCACACTCAGGACTACGAATTGCTTTTTTGAAGTAACTCGGTTCTGCATAACCATTCCACTCTGTATTCAGAACATAGTCATTAAATTTGTTTGGATATCGAAGTAGTGAACGATCCCGCAAAATCCTACCTCCTTGTTCAAGGATTTCATGATCAGGTAGTGAAGTACCAACATGAATATCTTCTAAACATTCCGGATCTTCATTGACTTCTTCAATTTCTCCCTCTAAATTTATACTATTTTCTGAAATACAACTTTGTGCATCATCAAAAGATCTCATCACCTACAGCAGGAAAATCTTCTCTAATCGAGAATTCTCCTCTATCATTAAAAACTTCATTGTCAAAGTTAGATGTATCCTTAATATTTAAGGGTTCATGCATCTTTCTCTGATTTGTGACTGGCAAATCCAAAGGAACGTCAATTTCAGTTTCGTGCAAAGCTTTTTCAGAAGCTTTTGCTACATCTAAGGATCTTTCATTAAATGTGACATCTCTAGACCTCACTAAAGAATTATACTCTTTATTCCATAGTCTATACCCATCATCATTTTCATACCCTATCAGTATACATTTTACGGCTTTTCTGTTGAGTTTCTTTCTATTTTGTTTAGGTACATGAGCATAACAAGGTGTTCCAATTATCCTTAAATGCTTTATTTGTGGCTTTTTGCCTATCCAAAGTTCATAAGGAGATTTGTGTTCCACTAAAGTTGGTCCAGTTCGATTTAGTATGTAAACAGCAGTATTTACCAACTCAGCCCACAACACCTGAGGTAGCTCTTCATGAGCATGCATCATTGACCTTGCCGACTCAACGATTGTACGATTTTTTCTTTCGCTACATCCATTCTGCTCCGGTGTATATGGCATTATCAGTCTTTGTTTAATTCCTTGTTCTGACAATATTTTACGTACCTCATGATTATCAAATTCTCCACCGTTGTCACTTAACAACTCATTAATTTGATATCCAGCTACTTTAGTTTCAGCTAACATTTGCTTAAGCTTTTTGTGTACTTCTGACTTTTGTCTCAGAAAGTACACAAAACGGTAACGAGTATATTCATCTTTAAACAGTACAAAATATCGGAACTTAGAAAATGACATTGGAAAAGGTCCACAGACATCAGTATGAATACGTTCTCCAAGCTTAGTAGCTTTTTCTCTGACACCAAATTTTCGTCGATGTGTTTTACCAAAAATACAGCCTTCACATAATTCTCCACTGTCTTTCGTGTAAATTCCCAATTCCTTTTCAATTAAACTTTTAACGTGCCTCTTATTCTGGTGACCAAATCGTTCATGATATAATTGTAGCATATCAACGGTTTGCACCAAGTTCACTGACGCCATAGGTGGTACGCCTTTACAATTCAGTTTGTACAAGCCACCATATCTCTTCCTATTTCCTGTCATAGTGACCTTACCATTTATTTTCATAATACACGAATTGACTCGCGACTCAAACGTACTATTTGGATTGCGATCTTGTGTAGAAAGTACAGAAAATAAATTTTTACTTATTTCGGGAACATACCAAACATCTCTCAGTGTACAAAGCAAAAAATTCTTGTTAACCTTAGCTCTAATTTGCATAGATCCTTTCCCAAGAGCCTTTATACTATTACCATCAGCAGTAGTTACTGCGTGAGTTTCGCCAAAATATTCAAAATCTTGAAAAAGATCTCCTCTCATCGTAACATGATTAGTAGCGCCATTATCTACGTACCAATTATCACGATCTGCATTGATTCCACTCGAATTAACAGATAATAATAACATGTTAACAGCTTTATTGCCTTCTACAACTTGACGAGAACCAGCTTTCTTTGGACAATCTTTATTGAGATGACCTTTTTTTTTTTTTTTTAACGTGGTTTAAATCTGCTCGTTGAACGCTCGGACGTGCGCAGAAAAACCCAGTTTTTCGCACACGTGTGATCCTCGCGACAGACCATAGACACCGAGTCAATTGACTTAGGTGTCCGTGTGTCAGGTTGGCCGCAGCCGACTGACTAAACACTCCACGTCCCTAATCGGCGCAAAGATGCCAGGGCCTCCGGAGCACATTATACATGTATTCTGCAGAGGCCCTGGCAACGCCATACCTCACGGGAGGTCCGACGTCAAATTATTTTACGAGGCTTGGCGACCTCGACGGGCGCCCGGACGGCTGCGTCCGGTGCCCCGGCGTGAGACACGCCTCGCTCGGTTCGGGTGCGCTGCCCGCTCCCTCTCCCGCTCTGCCTCCTCCTTTGCGAGCATGACGGCTTCGCAACAGGAAGAGACAACCGCCCAAGCCCTAGAGCTCCCGACCATCGCCCTCACGAGCGACGGCAAGGAGAGGACCCTACCCACGTCGGACGCCAAGTCTCTGAAAGACTCCCTCCACGCGGGACACACGACCAACGTGTGCTCGACGTCGTCGACGACTCCGCCGGCACAGTGATGACAACACGGAGAGAGTTCCCTTCCTATACGATTCAGGTAACTGCCGAAGCACCCGTGCCCCGTCAGCACCTGCGTAAGGCGGTAACTCAGAACTCCGTGAGTCCTCCCTAACCAGTCCCTAAGGTGGGGCCGAACGGCCTCCACTGTAGCGACCCCGGCGCTTGGATTCTCCAGCCGCCTTTCCCACCCTTCTAGGACGATCGAGATACTGAGCTCCGCCCGCCGCGCCTCGATCTCTCGAGGCGTCGGGCGTTGCATCCTATCCGAACGATCCCTGCACCACCTATACAAAGCGGCGAGAGCCCTAGCCTCCAGGTCCCACGGAGGGGAGCCGGCAAGCAGGGTCGCGGCCTCGAACGACACCGTACAGTACCCCCGTATCGACCTAATCGACATCACCCTCTGCGGAGCCCGCAGAGCGGCGATGTTCCGTCTGGACAGATTGTCCGCCCAGACCGGAGCCCCGTAAAGAGCCATAGATCGAACGACCCCTAGGTACAGCTTCCGACAGGCCGTGTTCGGCCCCCTGACGTTAGGCAACAGTCGCGCGAGTGCGCCGACCGTGCCCATCAGTCGAGGGGATAACTGTCGGAAGTGTTCGCCAAAGTCCCAACGACCGTCGAGAACGAGTCCGAGATATCTCATCGTCTTCCCGACGGGAATCCGGACTCCGGCGACTACGATGCCTAAATCTCTCGGTAGCGAAGTCCTAGGCCCGCGAAAACACAGAGCTTCGGACTTGTGCAATGCCACCTCGAGACCCAGACGCCTAATCCTTCCTACCACATGAGCGACGCCCTTATTGAGATGACCTACCTCTTTACATTTGAAGCACCTTTTATTTGTGAGTGGTCGGGCTTGTCCTTTCTTAATGTATTGATTCCGAAATTTAACAGTAAGAGCTTCAGTACTAGAGTTTTCCTGTATACAACTTTCAAGTGCTTTTTCGTGAGCACACAATTGACTAGTTATATTCTCTACAGTTCTGTCTTTTCTAGACATCAGCAACCAACTCGATTTAAATGAAAAATATGCTTCAGGCAATGTATCTAAAATTTTACAGAGTAATAAAATTTCAGGTAACTCTTTACAGTTTTCCTCTTTTATCAACTCCTGTCTTAGTCTATACCACATATTTTTTGGATTGGCTTCGCGATACCAGCGCCCGAGGAACAGCACGAAGCGAGAACGGGGAATCAACAGGTGCTTTATATTTTAAGCACCTTGTTGGTTCATAGGGTTTGCCAACAGTGGGATGAAGCCGGGGGCAGCTTTACGGGAATAGGCTGCCACCCAATTCCTGCGCTATCGCGAGTGAGAAGCCGCCATGCCGTCCCCGCTAGCACATAGCAAGGACGACAAAGGCCCTTTTCAGGGCCAGAAGAGGAAAAGAAGAAGGAAGAAGCCTAAAACCAAGCAGCCGTCACAACCACGCTCTGGCTCTGTACCAGGCTCAAGCACCTCGACGACCTCAAGCGACCACACGGACTCAGAAGATACCTCAAATAGCATGACAACCTACAAGCTGACCAGGGAGAACGTGCGTATGCACGAAGAAAGCCTGCGGGGGGTGGCAGCCACTTCCACACCCCCCCGCGCTCCAACTACCACCGCGGCATATGGCCGCCAAGTGCTGCCACCTGTGGGGGTTGAGGCGAGAATTACCTCGCCTCCCCCCGCACCGCCGAGCGGTAGCCGACTGGTGCTGCCATCTGCGGGGGTCGAGGCGAGAATAATCTTGCCTCCCCCCGCACCACAGCACGGTAGCCACCCAGTGCTGCCATCTGCGGGGGTTGAGGCGAGAAACATCTCGCCGCCCCCCCGCACCGCCGAGCATTTTTACGCGCGATATGTTTGCGGGGGTTGAGGCGAGAAAAATCTTGCCTCCCCCCGCACCGTCGCGCGTCTTCACGAGCGGCAGCAGGCCGGTGCCTGTTGCCGCAGCGAGGGTGAGGCCGGTGTTGCCTCCCCCCGCCCCACCTGCCACCGCATCCCGCGACCCGCGGGTACAGATACGAGCAGGGGAAGGGAAGACGTTTCCCCCCCCACCCCCGCCTACTCCGGCCGCTAGCAGCGTGTGCAAGCAGCCGACGTCCGGCCGCGCGGGACCTACCCCGTCCGCTCCGACGGCCGAGAGACGGCCGCCGTCGCCCGCAGCGTCCTCACCAACCACCATCCAGGAGAGGGACACCGTCGTACTCGCCCAGCTGGTCGAGACGGGTCTCCTCTCCCTGGGGATGCTGCGGTGGATGGCGCTGTACCTCCGTGTCTCGGAGGCGGAGACGGAGGGACGACGCACCCCTGCGCGGAGGACGTCGCAGCGCTGCACATGGCGGCAGCCGGGGTCACTGCACCCCCCCCCCCCCATCCCCGCGACAGTGCTTGACCGCAGCCCGGTCGGCCGCGGGCGTAGGAGGAAGAGGAGTGAGGGGGAGGAGGAGGACGAGCTGCGAGTAGGCAGGAGGACGCGCTCGCTATCGTCCCCCACCCCCCCCCTTCACCCGGCGAAGTAGCAGCTGACTGCATGGGCAGCTGCGGAGCGGATGCTGGCCGCGAGGTACCCCGGCTTAACGGTCCCAGTCGGGACCGGAGAGCCAGTACCTCCAACCTCAGCGGCCGCTCCGCTCCCTCAGCGCCAGCGCAACCGTCCATCGCGGCAGCCACCTGCGGCTCAACCGAAGCCACCTGCGGCTAACCCGCAGAGCGACCCGGCCGTAGCCGGAACCACGCGTGCTACGCCGCCCGCGCGACCCGGACCCAGCGTCGTGAAAGTACGGGTGGCAGCACCCGCGGGCACGACGCTGACTCCGACACCGGCACCACACCAACATTCGCGGCGGCGGTCGGAGGACAGCGTCAACCGACGCCAGGGACGTCGGCACCTCCGACCGCCCAACGCCAGCAGCAGCAACAGCAGCATCAGCAGCCACAGCCGGACGCACCGAAGGGGCCTTCAGCCCCCAACGTTAAGCAGGCACCGGCACCCAAATATCCTCCACTGATAGTGGAGCGTCTGCCAAATTGGCAAAGACACTTCAAGCTGCTGACCCAACAGCTCGGCAGAGCACCGAACGCGCGCCCCTTTGGGACAGGGGTGAAGTTCGTGCCGGAGAGTGTAGAAGAGTACCGTACGGTACAACGCTACCTCACCAAGGCGGAGTGCGAGGAAGGGGTAGCCTGGTTCTCGTACTCGTTGCCTGCCGAGCGAAGCCTCAAGGTGGCTCTGAGGGGACTACCCTCAGACACGGACCCCACTGACATCGTTGCCGCCTTACAGGAGCGAGGCTTCGAACCCGAGTTCGTCAAGAACATAATGGCGCGTGGAGGTCGCCCGGGTTCCGTCTTTCACGTCGTCCTGAAGCGGACACCGACATCCCCGGACATCTACGCAGTAAACGAATTACTGTGCATGAGGGGGATCAAAATAGAAGCCTGGCGCGGTAAGACTGGTCCCGCCCAGTGCCATAGATGCCAACAATTCCGGCACAGCTCGATGCAGTGTCATAGAACACTCGCTTGTGTCCGGTGTGGAGAACCACACGCTGCACGTGACTGTGGTCGCTCAGTTGAAGAGCCACCGATCTACGCCAACTGCGGAGGACCTCACCCTGCCAATTATAGGCAGTGTCCGGTCTTCCGTAGGGAAGCCAGGTACCGGACGGCTGGCGTTATTACGCGCACTGGCGACCATATCTCAGGAAGCGCGACGAAAGGGTCAGCACTACCTCCGCGGACAACAGTAGGGGAGACGGCGTCAGCGTCGCTGATGGCGCCGGCCAATGAACCTACTAGCCGCGGTGCGACGACTGGTCCTGGGAAAAGACGCCGACGCCGACGCCAGAAAAAGAAACCCGCGGTTCAGGATCGTACCGCGGGTGCGTCGAGAGATAAACCTGCCCCTCTGGTACCTCCATCCCCCCCCCCCCGGCTCAGCAGCTGGACACTTTGACCGCGACCCTCGGTGTCCTGCAGGAGATCTTGTCGGCCGTAAAGGAGGGTGAGAAAGGTCAGAAGGCCACCCTATTGGGATTACTGAAGCTCCTAAATCCCAATGCTTGAGTTAAGGGTGTGCCATTGGAATGCCCAGGCGCTCACGGGGAAGAGAAGGCTACTCATAGCCTTCCTCCGTGAGCAAAAGATTGACGTGATGCTGATATCGGAGACTTTCCTGCGTCAAGGCGAAGAGTTTCGGGTCCCTAACTACTTCGCATACAGGAAAGACGAGAGGAGTCCGACGAGTGGCCGCCCGTACCGAGGACTTTTAGTCCTCGTCAAGAGGAATGTCGTACATCAGCCAATACCCTTTAAAGAGTACCAGTCACTCTACGCTCTGGGGGTATTGTTGCACGTCGATGGTCGGGACTTGAAGGCTTACGCCATATACCGACCAAATAACCAGCCCACACAGATGCTGGAAAGAGAACTTGAGGAATTAATGGCGGGAGGTACGCCAACGATCATGGCAGGAGATTTTAACGCGAAGCACACCTCCTGGAACTCCTCATGTAATACGCAACCTGGTCGACAACTCTTGAAGCTTGCAGAAGACTATAGCTTTGATATCCACGGCCCAGACGAGCCAACACATCATAGCCCGAGGTCGCAAGACGTTTTGGACATAACGTTAACGAAAGGGCGCTTGAATCCACCGAGGCAGACAGTACTGCCGGATCTACCCTCGGACCATAGACCTGTCCTTCTCGAAGTCTCCGAGTCACCTACGCGAGTATTATTCCCAGCATCACGTACGCGGATTGATTGGGCAATATTCGTGAAGGAACTAGAGAGCACCACACCGACGCGAAAGATGTCCACGCCGGAAGATGTGGAACGGATGACGGGTGAACTCACCCATTGCATCCGCAGCGCCCGAGAAAAATCTACTCGCACCATTCCGACGGAGTCGAGGCTCAAACCTCTTCCCCGGCGGATTCAGGATCTCATAAAAGAGAAACGAGCGCTGCGGAGGGAGTGGCAGAATACCCGTTGCCCCTTCACGAAGACTAGACTTAACTCGATGGTGACACGAGTTAAAATTGCCCTAGATGACCATGCAGCCGAAGCGTGGGAGAACCATATAGACGAGATTATCACGGACAGCTCGGTCCCCTCAGTACACCGTCTATGTAAGCAGCTATCGAGCACACCGGAGCCGGTCCGCCCCTTACTGGGCGAAGATGGCTTCCCACGCTTCACAGCAACTGATCGGGCGGAGATCTTTGCTACGTGTTTGGAAGAACAGTTCTCCCCGAACGACGAAGCGGACCTTCAGCACGTCTTGGCTGACTTGGCTTACTGGGCTGAGCCTGTAGTCGGCGGCAGCCCGGCAGACGCCCTGTTCTTCACCCCGGCCGAAGTAAATCGCGTGATCGGGAAACTGAAGCCCAGGAAGGCCCCCGGTGCGGATAACATTACCGTTGCAATGCTGCGTCACCTGCCGCTGAGATCACTCGCGGCGGTGACGCGGTTTATTCAACGGTATTATCCGCTCGGGGCACTTCCCGAATGACTGGAAGCTCGGACTGGTCCGCATGTTACCGAAGCCCAGGAAGAACCTGCAAAGACCAGAAAACTACAGGCCAATCACTTTGCTCAGCACGCTGTCTAAGGTGTTCGAGAGGCTCGTGCTGGCCAAGATGCTGCCGCACATGAACCTGAGAGCCGAACAGTTCGGGTTTAGAGAGCATCACTCTACTGTTCTCCAACTCACGAGGGTCATTGACATAATAGATACCGCAAGAAGAAAACAGACAATACGTCGCAGTTGTACTGCTGGACATGGAGAAGGCGTTTGACAAAGTATGGCACCAGGGGATGCTATACAAACTGTTAACGACCACCACGATCCCTAGGAAGATTTTCCATGTCCTGAAGTCTTTCCTGGAAGACCGCCGCGCCCAAGTAGTGGTCGAAGGCCAAGTGTCTCGGGAGTTCCCTATGAGAGCCGGAGTCCCGCAGGGTAGCTGCCTCTCTCCTAGCCTCTACGCTGTTTACACGAACGACCTACCAGTTCTCGGATGGACAGAGCTCGCGTTATTCGCGGATGACGCCGCATACTTCCACGTCGACAATACGCCACAAGACGCACAAATTGAGGTCCAAAAACTACTAGATACCCTTCCTGAATGGCTACGGAGATGGAGGCTGCGGGCCAACGTAGGGAAGACACAGGCACTCATGACTAGAGTGATGATGAGTAGATTACCACCTTGCTTGACGCTCCAGGGAAAGACTATACCGTGGAAGGATAAAGTTCAATACCTGGGAGTCACTATAGATCGAAACCTGACTTTTTCAAGTCATGTAGGAGATGTGATCGCGCGGACAAGAGCGGCGAGGAGAATGCTGCGTCCAGTGCTCACCTCAAGGCTACCCTTGAGAACGAGGCTTGGTTTATATAAAACCTATTTGAGGTCACGATTTACCTATGCCGCCCCTGCATGGTTCAGTCGCTTATCGGAAACGAACAAGAGACGGCTTAGAGCCCAACAGAGCATCACGCTTCGCATGATCGCGGGGGCACCGCGATACGTTAGCAACCACGTACTTGCGCGTGACTTACGTGTAGAGAGCCTGGATGCGTTCATAAGCAGCCTTGCAACCAACATGTTCCGAAGAGCGGACACGTCGGCGCACGTTCACCTCCAGAACATCGCGCCGTTGCACGCCAGACCTCCCGACAGTCGGAGAGGAAGAGGTGATCGCTTGTCATTAATACATAGGCCTCAGGCGCGCGATCTCATACGCCGGTCCTCGCCTAGCTGAGTAGGTAGTTGAAGGAGGACCGTGTCTATGACCCGTATAGATCGGGTGCATCTCCCTGACCCCTCAGAGTCCGATCGACAGCAGGATTAGCTCCCAGAACTCAGAAGATTACTCCACGAGGGACGCACCTGTGTGCCTCACCCAGTTGACTTGTCCGTAGGCGCGGACAAAGGAGAGGCCACCGTCGAAGGGAATAGCCCTGATGCGGTTTCCCCGTGTCCCCTATTAGTTCGTAAGTTTAGTTTAAGCGTAGTCTGTGTAGTTCCTCTGACTGTTATTGTTTTTATTTTTTTTTTTTTTTAGTTGTTAGTTTTTAAATTTATTATAAAATGTAATTTAGCTTTAACTTACATCATGTAATATTTTTATTAATAAAGATTTAAAAAAAAAAAAAATAAAAAAAAAAAATAGATAGGGTAACACACGACACGCCGCTGCTAGACTGCTCGAACATAAGGAGACGAGAAGAATTGCTATATACCACATATTTTTTATTTTCGATATATGCGTTGCCATATTATCTGAAGGATCCATTTTATATCTGAAGAACTGTAAACATAAATCGTATAGGTGGTCATCACTTACCCCTTCATATAATCTATGTAGTTCATCCCATACTTCCGTCGACGTAGAGAACCTTAGTACTTTAACAAGTGCCTCATCAGTAATATTATTTATTATCAAAAGTAAAGCTGTGCTATCTAACCTCATGTATTTCTTTACTTCTTCGTTATAAAGATCCAAAGCTTCAGCTGTAGCATCAGCATCACCTGTGCATTTTACAGGCATCTTTGGCATACATGTTGTTCCGTCTGCAATGTCCATAAGACCGTCCATGCCCCGCAATAAAGCCAGCATACGGTACTTCCATTGTACCCAGTTGCGCCCATCGAGTTTTGCAATTTGTATTTTGGATAATTCCATTACGTGCTTTACGTATATTGGTCTTGCGTATCTGAACTTTGTTTATCTGGGCCCATAACCAATTAAGGGAAAAACACAACCAGGAAGACGAATTTATAAGGCATACTCAGCTCTCGATAAAACAATTTAATATATACATAATGACACTAAAAAAACTAGTTACTAAGCCACAATACATTTTCTTATAATAATCTTTTTATAAGAATGACATATCAAATAGGTTTTTACATTGCTAATGAAACCTTCTTTAATATTTATTCGCCAATTATGTATTAAATAATACTACATACAAACAAACATTATATATTTTAATTAGTTTTTTCAGTAAATTACAAAGATATGTTTTATTTTAGTTATAGATGTGTATCTAAAGAATTCTACTGTAAGATAATATAAACAATATAACTATCAACTAAAAATCAACAAAAATAAAATTTAACTCAAAGACTCATCTAAACTTTTTATGATTATATCTCTCATCTTTTCTGGAACTGGAACTCCGGAATGTGCAGGTTTTGGTCTCCTTGCTGATTTCTTGGCTTTTTTAACAACAGTACCGCTTGGCTCAGATACAGTTTTATTTTGTTTTGGCTTCAGAGTTGCTACATTTGACACAGTGGCTGGTCCTTGTATTGGCTGAATACTAGTAGTGTTGTGACTGTAAACATTGAGAATGAAGCTTCTTTAATTTATAATATGATTAAGGATTAAGACTGAAGAGTATAATTGTAGAGGAATGATGTAGAGGTCATTGCCCATTGACAAATCTTTTAAAAATAGAAGGAACTTTAATCATCTATAGAAATAACAAAATTGTAAATTTCATGAGAATGTATGTTTTCAATTTTTGTGAAAAAAATTATTGCAAGAGTTAGTCTGAAGTCTTTAAAGAGTAATTAAATATATTTCTAGCATTTTTAGAATTATCTCTCCTATCTGTTTGTCTATTTGTTTAACCGGGCATCAATTTGAAAGTAATTTTACTTATTTTATAAAATCAAAAGACTTCATTAAAATTGGTTAAACTCATTGAAAGTTATAACAAATAACACCACGAGTTTAGTATGAAAGAAGAGTTGGTAAGTTAATGCGTTTTAGTTTTGTTCATGAACAAAAATGGACAGATTGATTGCACATGAATGTGCTGGTTTCAGTTTCCATTATGATTTCTTGGCATTCTTAACGACAGTACCACTCAGCTCAGGTGCAGCTTTATTTTGTTTTGGCTTCAGAGTTGCTACATTTGGCACGGTGGCTGGTCCTTGTATTGGCTGAATACTAGCAGTGTTGTTGACTGTAAACATTGAGAATAAAGCTTCTTTAATCTATACTTATAATAAAATTGTAAATTTCACGTGTCTGTACATTCCCAATTTTTGTGAAAGAATTATTGCAAGTGATTAAAAATAGGTATTTAAACACATTTCTATCATTTTTAGAAATGTCTGTCTGTTTGTCTGTGCATGCATCAATTATAAAGTACTAAGTACATTTAAAAAATTCAAAATGATACAGCATATTTCAGAGTAATATCAAAATTTTATTTCATTAAAATTGGTTCACTCTATCAAGTTATAGTAAACTCAATGGCATGCGGCGATTTTAGTATGAATTAAGAGTACGTAAATGAGTTTTAATCTAATTTGAAAACAAAAAATTGATGGATTCAATGAAATTGAACAAATGAACTGAATTGAAAATAATGCCACAAAGCGTTTATTCTGAGGTGGGACCAGAATACCATGGAACATTCTAGAGGGATTGTCTTGCTATGGTATTGATACCATTTTGAACTTCAAAATAGGCAGTATGGACAAAAACGTCTCCGAATCTGTCCTTTCAGTTGAATATTTCTACTAGATATTACTGGAATTGAAAACTTTATACACTTACGATGCAACTTTCTTTTTCTAGTAGTGTTTGATTTTAACGATTCTGGTTTTTTGTTTTGAGCTACTGGTAACGATATATTTCTTTGAGACATAATTAATTAGTAAGTAATAAAACTGATATAAAACGTAATAAAAAGATACACGTAAAACAAACTTTCTGCCTACGAAAAAAGAGCTTATAACCAACACCAACGACAGGTTCAAAGTTATTTTACTGGTTATTTTTAGAGCTGTAGCAAACCGAATGTATCAATCGTTCGTTACCGAGTAATCTCCGTAATATTATTCTGTGCGAGTAATGGGTCACCACTTTACTAATGAATACATTTCATTATTCGCATGTTTCGTATTTTTGTAACGATGTTAGTTTGATTGATTCTTTATACAAACAAATGCAACTGTTTCAGTTCGGCAAGTACCGTTGATGCGTGAATTGGGTATTTGCATGAAAATGATATAACTAAAAATAAAATAAAACCAAGCTTAATATAAATGTCGGATATCTGTCCCGGATGCCAGGTCAAAGGTTGGGCTGTAGGACTTTGGCAAATAGGGCGTGGTGTGTCGCGCCCACCGCCGCAGGGGCCCGGATCATGGAGGTCTCGGGCCCCTGTGGCGGGGAGCGCGCGGATGCCCTCGCAGCCACTCTGCAGGCGGTATTGGAAGATGTGGCGGTGGTCTCCAGGCCTACGAAGCGGACCGATGTCCGCTTGGTGGATCTGGAGGACTCGGTGACGGTGGAGGAAGTTGTGTGGAGGGTGTCTCAGGAGTTGGGGATAAAGGCGGAGGAGGTGAAGGCGGGCCCGATTAGGGTGATGAGGAGGGGGGGGCATATTTTTTGTCCCTGCCAGTGGAAGTGGGTTTGAAGTTGGTGGAGAAGGGTCGGATGGTGATCGGATGGAGTGAGGCCCAGGTCTGTGCAATTGAAGCAAAGCCCATGCGATGCTTTAAGTGCATAGACCCGGGACACACGAGGGCTATGTGCGCGGCGGTGGTAGATAGGCGGCAACAGTGTTTCCACTGCGGGCCCACGGCCATAAGGTGGTGGACTGCGCAGTGGAGACGCCGAAGTGTGCGGCATGTGCGGATGCGGAAAGGGAGGACCGGCATCACAGGGGGGGGGGGGTGTTTTGTCGGACTCCGGCAGCGAGGGTGCCTTTCCTAAGAGTTCCACCGTAATGGTGAAGGGCGAGATGGTGGGCGGCTGGTGGTGGCCACTCCTCGTTACGTCTTGCTGTTACAAGATGAGATGGGAAGGGGTTTCACGTACACTGGAGAGAGGGAGGTGAGATATGGGGGGGAGAGGTGGCTATTGCTGTAGCAGTAATCACCCCTCTCCCCCTCGGATGGTAGGGCTTCTTTTAAAGAGGCGGGCGAAGAGGTGGGGGGGGGATTTTCTCCCTCCATCCCCATTGGGCTGACGACGGACGGGCCCATTGGGCTTACCGCAGGGGGCGACGCGGAGAATGCTCTGTTTATCCCGTATCGCCCCCATCCCAAATGCGGTGGACGGCCCCGGGAGGTTTTAGTGGGTATTTCCGGGCGCTTCACGCCCGGACGAGTCCCACACTGGCACAGAGTTCGTCCCTCCGTGCCCCCTTACCTATTGCATTGGGGGACTCCGGTCTCACTAATGCAATAGGTAAGGGTAATGCGTAAATACATTTCCCCCCGACAAAAAAGAAGGGGTTGTACTAATTGGTTAAGACGCCTTTTCTTGGTAAATGGTACTAGGACATTTTTTTCAGTATTTATCTTTAGTACATTGTCCTTGCATAAGGTACGAAAATGTACTTTGAGAGAAACCTCCGACAACTATCATCAGATGATCAGCGTAGCTGGGTGTCGATCCTTAATTCCTCCATGTTATGCAGAAGTTGTTCAACTGTTAGGGCCCACAATAGCGTCACGCGGAGGCGGCGGTTGCCGACAGTAAGGTCGTCTTGGCGGTGTCTTTAGACATCGTCAACGCGTTCAACACCTTACCGTGGGGCTGTATCCGAGAGGGTCTCCGGTATCACCGGGTACCCTCGGACCTCAGGCGTGTCGTCGACGCCTACCTGTCGCACAGGTCGGTCGTGTTTCCCGCTCAGCGGAAATGGCATAGGCGCGAAATGGTATGCGGTGTTCCCCAGGGGTCAGTGCTCGGCCCGCTCCTGTGGAACATCGGATACGACTGGGTCTTGCGGGGCGCGCCCATCTCTGGCGTCAGCGTCGTCTGCTATGCAGACGATACGCTGGTGCTAGCGAGGGGCGAGTCGTGCAGAGACGCAGCCATTCGAATGACTGCGGGCGTCGCTCATGTGGTAAGGAGGATTAGGCGTCTGGGTCTCCAGGTTGCATTGCACAAGTCCGAAGCTCTGTGTTTTCGCGGGCCTAGGACTTCGCTACCGAGAGACTTAGGCATCGTAGTCACCGGAGTCCGGATTCCCGTCGGGAAGACGATGAGGTATCTCGGACTCGTTCTCGACGGTCGTTGGGACTTTGGCGAACACTTCCGACAGTTATCCCCTCGACTGATGGGCACGGTCGGCACACTCGCGCGACTGTTGCCTAACGTCAGGGGGCCGAACACGGCCTGTCGGAAGCTGTACCTGGGGGTCGTTGGGTCTATGGCTCTATACGGGGCTCCGGTCTGGGCAGACCATCTGTCCAGACGGAACATCGCCGCTCTGCGGGCTCCGCAGAGGGTGATGTCGATTAGGTCGATACGGGGGTACTGTACGGTGTCATTCGAGGCCACGACCCTGCTTGCCGGCTCCCCTCCGTGGGACCTGGAGGCTAGGGTTCTCGCCGCTTTGTATAGGTGGTGTAGGGATCGTTCGGATAGGATGCAACGCCCGACGCCTCGAGAGATCGAGGCGCGGCGGGCGGAGCTCAGTATCTCGATCGTTCTAGAGGGGTGGGAAAGGCGCTTGGAGAATCCCGGTGCCGGGGTCGCTACAGTGGAGGCCGTTTGGCCCCACCTTAGGGACTGGTTAGGGAGGACTCACGGAGTTTTGAGTTACCGCCTTACGCAGGTGCTGAAGGGGCACGGGTGCTTCGGCAGCTACCTGAATCGTATAGGAAGGGATCTCTCCGTGTTGTCATCACTGTGCCGGCGGAGTCGTCGACGACGTCGAGCACACGTTGGTGGTATGTCCCGCGTGGAGGGAGTCCTTCAGGGACTTGGCGTACGACGTGAGTAAGGTCCTCTCCTTGCCGTCGCTCATGAGTGCGATGGTCAGGAGCTCTAGGGCTTGGGAGGTTGTCTCTTCCTGTTGCGAAGCCGTCATGCTCGCAAAGGAGGAGGCAGAGCGGGAGAGGGAGCGGGCAGCGCTCCCCAGCCGAGTGAGGCGTGTCACACGCCGGAGCACCGGACGCAGCCGTCCGGGCGCCCGTCGAGGTCGCCAAGCCTCGTAAAATAACTTGACGTCAGACTTCCCGTGAGGTATGGCGCTGTCAGGGCCTCTGCAGAATACATGTATAATGTGCCTCCGGAGGCCCTGGCATCTTTGCGCCGGTTAGGGACGTGGAGTGTTTAGTCAGTCGGTTTCGGCCAACCTGGCACACGGGCACCAAAGAGGGTGCCTCTCGCAGAGGGGTGTACCTCAGTGACCCAGTCTGTCGCGAGGATCAACGTGTGCAAAAAAAAAACTTGGTTTTCGGCATACGTCCGAGCGTTCTACGAGCAGATTTCAACCACGTAAAAAAAAAATGTAACTGAAGGTACTTTTAATTTTCTATAATAATTATTGTTCCGTGTAAAAAAAAATCATAAAAATTTAAATAAAATCCGATTCAATGCACAGTTTTACGGGCATGTGCTTGAATTTATGAGAAATATTTTTACTTTACTTTACTACTAAAAAAGTTGGAGTTCTGTATAAAAAAATTAAAATGCTATGAAGAATATATGAAACGCGGACGCAGTCACGGGCACACAGCTAGTTATTAGATAATGCCCTGCTGCCATGCTATGGTTTCCTCACGGAGTTTTCCTATACCAAAAGTTCAGGCTGATTTTAGAGTTGGCCTTAACTCCCACCTAGAATCCAATGGTGCTATATACCAACTACGCTGTCAACGCATCGCTTTATGCTCTGATATATAAGGCTATATAATATCGATAGATAATGCTTCCAGCTATTTCCGGCCGGTCTATTTTGAATCTGAGATGTTTATCAAACCTTTTGGAAATTGTGTATTCAATTAAATTCAACCGAATAATAAATGTTGTTCATATTAACACAATATTCCTAAACACAACTTAACGGTTAGAGGTAAAATAACTTTGAACGGAGTACCGACTATAGTGATATGTTACGAATAATATTTAAATATTGTCTATTAAAATATTAATTGTTTTTGTCTTAGTTGATTTGTCATTCTTGCTTTGTCGTATAAATGAAATAGAAAAATGTGAACAATAAAATAAATAATATAATATAGTAAATCGTATATGAATTTAGTCATTGTTGCTGCCTATATAACCTTTAATATGATACGATTAATATTTTAGTAATAACCGGAACGTAACAGTAACCGCACAGCAGTAGTCCGTAATAGCACGTAGGGACAAAGACAAAAACAGACTACGGTACTCGATGACGGAACTCATAGGGTGTAAATTATCTATGGACCCTTTCTAATGTATAGGAGGTTTTCAAGAATGGTAACATCGGTTAGTAATGCGCGTCCATGTCAAGAGAGTTTTGTCTGTGTATACGAGGATCAATATAAGTTAACGTTGAATCCTCACACAAGATCGCGTTATTTGTGTTTGTTACTCGGTTCGCATTCTGATCTTAAACTTCATCGTGAACAGTGGTGGTGGGACACAGTCATAATTTATAGAAACACGTCCTCCACTTATTTAAAGGGAGATTGCCCGAGTCTTTCTTTATATGAAGTTAAGTGAGCGGTCATTAATACAACATTATGTAGGGAATTTTGGAGCGAGCTGCGTTGTTTTTTAACTTATGTGATCGTGTGATGGTTTCGATATGATGTGGTTTGCTGCGGTCGCGGTGGTGGTAGCGGCCGCCTGGGTACGAGCCGATCAGGTGCTCCTGCTGGATACCACCTCAGAAGCAAAACTCGGCTGGACGAGATTTCCCTACGGTGCTCAAGCTAGCACACCTGGCTGGTTAGAGGAATCCTACACCAACTTCGAAAAACAGATCAACTGGCGATCTTACGTCGTCTGCGATGTCGCTCATCATAATGTTAATAACTGGCTATGGACACCGTTCATAGAACGTCGCAATGCCAACCGCATATACATAGAAAATTAAATTTACAATCAGAGACTGTTCACTATTCCCAGGAAATGCTCTAAGTTGTAAGGAAACTTTTAGTTTGTTGTATTATGAATTTGATGTTGCGACGCGCGAACAGCCTCCTTGGGAACCAGAGAGTTATAAATTAGTTGGTAGAATTGCTGCTGGTGAAGGCCGTTTTAACACAAACTCTGAAGTTGACATCAATACTGAAGTGAAAAGCATAGCAGTAACTAAAAGAGGAGTTTACTTTGCGTTCCGTGATCAGGGAGCCTGCATAAGCATCTTAGCTGTCAAGGTTTACTATATTACTTGCCCAGAGGTGGCAATCCACTTTGCAAGATTTCCTGCAACTCCAACTGGTCGGGAAGTGACTGTTATAGAACAAGCAAATGGTACATGTGTGGAGAATGCTGAGGTTGCTCCAGGTGATGCCCCACCTGTATATTTGTGCAAGGGAGATGGCAAGTGGACCCTTCCAAGTGGATCCTGCAAATGTAAAGCTGGCTTCGAACCTGATAATAATAATCAAGTGTGTACTGAATGTTCTCCTGGAAAATTTAAATCTCATACTGGTGATGAGCATTGTATACCTTGCCCAGATCATTCTCAATCAAGTGCCTATGCGGCATCTGAATGTAAATGCTCCCCAAAGTTTTATAGAGCAAAGAAGGATCCAAAGAATGTTCCATGCACTCAACCCCCATCAGCACCTGATAACTTAACTGTCATATTTGCTGATCAATTCTCAATATCTCTAGCATGGCAACCACCACATTACACTGGAGGAAGAAATGATATAACATACAGAGTCTTTTGCTTTAACTGTGGTTCTAGTGCTGAATATAGGCCTGCTGCTAATGGCCTCAATTCAACAAGAATTACTGTTACTAATTTGGATCCAGTCACTGAGTATAAATTCCAAGTATATGCTGAGAATGGTGTTACAGAACTGATATCAGAACCAGCAAAATTCATTGAAATAACAGCAATAACTGAAGCATCAGTTGTCAGTGTTGTATCTAAATTGAGAGTGTTAAATGTTGAAAGTGATAAACTGACTGTTGCTTGGAATCCACCACCATTAGATCTGACAGACCCTGATGACACAATAGAAAGTTATGAAGTTAAATGTTTCTCTAAAGATAATTTGGAAAAGGGGCTAAATGCTACTTTAAAAATAACAAAGGAAACTCATACAACAATTACTGGACTTAAAAGAAATACTGACTATGGAATTAGAGTAAGAGCTAAAATGAAACGTGGATGGGGGGAATTTAGTGCAACAGTCTATGCACATACTGGGTCTGTACTTGAAACAACTATGGCAGGGGAAGAAGAAGGTGCGCAAGTACGCTTAGTTGCTGGAGTTATGGTAGCTCTTGTTGTGTTATCAGTTATTGCCATAATTGCAACAGTTTTATTCTTACGATCACGTACTGACGATGAATGTGACAAAAAGCAACCCAGTGACTGTAATGCTCTCAATTATCGCAATGGGGAGGTATACACAGGACCTGAGCGACCTATGAAAACTAGCAGTAATGCAACAACGCCTTTATTTGCTGGGACAGGTTCTAGAACTTACATAGACCCTCACACTTATGAGGACCCTAATCAAGCTGTTAGAGAATTTGCTCGTGAGATTGATGCATCCTGTATAACGATCGAGGCAATAATTGGCGGTGGAGAGTTTGGTGACGTGTGTCGTGGCAAACTAAAATTACCAGCAAGCTGTGGACAAGAAATTGACGTAGCTATTAAAACATTAAAGCCAGGTTCCACAGAGCGAGCTCGACGAGATTTTTTAGCTGAAGCATCGATAATGGGCCAATTTGAACATCCAAATGTAATATTTTTGCAAGGTGTTGTCACAAAATGCAATCCGATTATGATTATTACAGAATTCATGGAAAATGGTTCTCTAGATACATTTTTACGTGCTAACGACGGCAAGTTCCGGGTTCTACAGTTAGTCGGGATGTTACGTGGCATATCAACTGGCATGCAATACCTATCAGAAATGAACTATATCCACCGCGATCTCGCCGCTCGTAACGTACTTGTTAACTCCCAGCTAGTATGTAAAATTGCTGACTTTGGATTGTCGCGAGAGATTGAGTCTACTGCTGATGGCGCATACACAACTCGTGGTGGTAAAATACCTGTTCGATGGACAGCACCTGAAGCAATCGCATTCAGAAAATTCACATCGGCTAGTGATGTCTGGTCCATGGGAATAGTTTGCTGGGAAGTGATGAGCTTTGGCGAAAGACCGTATTGGAATTGGAGTAACCAAGATGTGATCAAATCAATAGAAAAAGGGTATCGATTACCAGCACCAATGGATTGCCCTGAAGCAGTTTATCAATTAATGCTAGACTGTTGGCAAAAAGAACGTACACATAGACCTACATTTGCAAGTATAGTCAAGACTTTAGACAAGTTGATTCGATGTCCAGACACTCTCAGAAAAATAGCACAAAACCATTCAAGTGATCCAGTTGCAGGTAAGACACCTGATTTAACTCAGTTTTCTTCTGTTGAGGAATGGTTGGAATGTATCAAGATGTCACGGTATATTGAAAAATTCAGGGCAGCTGGTATAATGGACATGAGCGCTGTAGTTGATCTCACAGTACATCAACTGGCTTCACTGGGTGTCACTCTCGTTGGACATCAGAAGAAAATAATGAATAGCGTTCAGAATATGCGTGCACATATTCGGGGCAATGGTCCATATGGTTTTCTTGTATAAGTGATATGTAGTAATGTATGCAGCTTATAAATGATCTCTCTAAATGATCAAGAGCAGTGATTTACTTAGGTAAATGATGCATTTGTATATTTTTCTAAAAATAACCATTAGACATAGTATTCATAGAAACATTATCAACTATTATACTACATTTTATGCTGTTTATATTTTTTGGATCTACTATTTTCTAATATAATGTTGTAATATTTAATATTAATGTCAGACATAATCTAGTCTGTGGTATTAAAACAGACATTTAATATAAATAGCCGTCTCTCAATAACTGTACAACGAAAACTGGTGTCCTCATTTTTAAAAATCTCATTAGCTAAAGGTTTAACTAAAACAGACATGAGAAATTTTGCAATGTATTTTAGATTGTACTTTTACTTATTTATACATTTATTTTCATAATTTGCTGTTTATTCCCTTTATATTGTTTATTCATGTACTTATTATGCAGTGATTAAACTTTAGCTGTGTATTTTAAGGACATTATATAATTGTAAGTAAATTATATGCATGTAGCAATGTGATCATACAATTGGTCAACAAAAGAGCAAAGTAATTTTTCTAAAAAAATATCTAAATCCTAGCTAGCCAATTTTGCTATGTCTGTTTATTATTAGGTAGAACAGTGATTTCAAAATTTTTTATTACCTAATGATGTCTCATTGTGTAGAATAATCTTTTTACACAAGTTTACTTTGCTAATTTCTTAATGCAAGGTATACATTAGAAATATTAATGTAAGTCATCAAATTTTATATTAAAAAATTGACCCTTTTTTAAATTTCATAGGTGTCGAGAGCTTCATTACAAGTCTTAATTTAGATATCACTGTCCAAGAGTATTACAGAATGAGATTTATTTAAAGAGAATAATGTGTGTGATAACATATATTATTTTTTATTGACTGATTTGGGAGTTTAGGTTCTATTGACCATAATCATTTGTATTATTCCTTATTTTTTAATATTTCTTATTATTCATTTTTTATAATTATTATTAATTAGGCGATGTACTTATTCAAAATAGTTTTTTTAAACAGAAATGAATGTATTAACTTTTATATGTATAAAATAGTAACATTATATAAGAGATATATCTAAAAGCAAAAGAAGTAAGGGTTAAATAAATATAAAACATTATTCTTAGCAATTTTTTCCGTATTCAAGAAAATCCTGAACATTTTGTTATTTTTAATAACTATAAAGATTTTATTGGGTCACTGTTATGAATACATTAAACCAATTATCTAATTTATAATTTAACTTGCCTTTATATTTAAATACATCACATAAATTATCATTGGAATACCTACTAAATTTTTTTTTATTTCTTGCCAGAGTATTATTTCCTTTTTTTTTGTGTTTATATACAATTTTACACATTCATAGGTATAGTGTATATATTAAAACTTAATGTAGATTTGTAAAAGTATGTATGTCCATTACTTTTATAATTTCATGTGATCAATTATTTGTTTTATCGTTACATAAATCAACATAATATGTCGAACATATCTGTTACAACAATAAAATTATATTGTATTAAAATATACTTATCATAGTGCTTAATCTTATATGTGAAATTATATAATTTCCATTTATATAGTGTAGTATTATATTACATTGTAGTGAAAAATTAAATTACCTGGAATTATGTGTCCAATTTATTTGTTTATAATTACTAAATTATTATAAAATTAATATAAGATGGCTGTAGAGATTTTTACATTCACAATCATACTAATATTACCTATGGCGGCTGGAAAATTGTCAGTAAACGATTATTTTGATAATAGTGAGTGTGGCTCCTGTTATGTTGATAAATGTAACAAAACAAGCCAATTTGCACAACATCAACCTTGAATATTTTAAATATAACAATTCACAAAGGACATCCACCGATTATGCGCTATCTTTGCGGAAACATATAATTTATGTCACTTGATATTAGTAATATTAAAAAAATAAATAAGAACCTAAAAGTATAATAAATTTATAGCGTATAAACATCAATAACTGCTCAGATAAAACACATAACGGCCCGTGACTTGACAACTATACCATTTTTTAATAACAACTGCATCCCTTCTCCCACTTCTTTCACTTCATACTTTCTTGTTTGTGGTATTACATCTCTCACAAGTGTAGTTGGTTAATATGTCTATATACGAATACATAATACTCAAGCTAAGCCTTACCATTAATACCATTAATAAAGTTATATGCACAAATTGCTAACTTAATGAATGGGCATTCTAATAGATTGGAACATTCATCAGACTGTCTATGTAAGCTAGCAAAGTTCGAAATCGAACGTATGCTATGACTACCTGTGTAGATATTTGCATTAGAAATTTATGAGTTTGTTGTTAGCTTCATTTATTTTATTTATTACTTCAATATCTAATAAATAAATAGAGTCACACATTCACCTGTTAATATATAAATCATAAATTTAAACATTACTTATAACGATCCTTGTATGTTAATGTCAATAAAAAGTAACACGATTGAAAACTCAATATATCACTTCCTTTTTTTCTTTTACATAGTGGCATTTCTTAATGCTCGAAACTGGATTAATCTGGTAACTTAAACATTCTAAATATATTAATATGATTAATCCATTGAATAAGTTTATCTATATTAGTATAGGGTAGATCTAAATTTTAAAATAGTGATAAATACGACATTTTTAACACATTAGGTGGCTACATTGTATTTACAAAGTACTCATATAAAAATAATAGTAAAACAGATTTCAGAATTGGAGAAGTATTTTTATTTTATAAAAGTCTAGGTGTATCTAGTATCTATTCTAGTCCGCACCTTTCTTCATTGGGTAAATAGTTTACAAAAAATCTTTGGATATATTAGACATGCATATTCCATGTACATTCATATATACTTAAATAAAACTGTTATATTAATATTACAAACGGACACTTGGATTTTATTTCAATGTTTACGTAGTAACTACGGGTTCGCCTGTGCATTTTGATTAGCAATATCACATCGATGAATGATTGTAAAATAAATGTATTGAAGGCGCTTAAAACAAAAGCTACTACATATAAACCAAGTCGACAAAACACTCATAGAAACGAGAAATAAACATAATATTACTTGTTTCGAGAATTTCGAAAATACCTATTAGAAGTTTACACTGACGAGGTTTAAAGTATGGAAAAGTTTTGATTTTAAAGGCTACCTATCGTAGCTGGCTTTAATATAAGGATTTATGTGTAGACAAAAAAAAATAACAGCTCTAATAATAACACAATCTATACTAATAAGTAAAATGGTGTCTGTTTGTAATATGAAAAAATCTCCTTTTTACTAAATACATATTATGGTACATACAACAAACACAATTTTTAAAATTTTGTATGTGTTACAACTAATCTATAGAACGGCTAGACTGAATTTCACGGGACTTTTATGGCAGATAACTGAAGTTACTCCACATACTTTTAAATATTCGAAAATAATTAAGGTTCCGACTAAAAAAATAAAACTCATGAAACTGAAAAAAAAAAAAAACGATTGCATGGTCAGTTTTACTGGTAATTGTTTAAATTTGTGAGAAATTTCTTTAATTTGTCTTACTACTGAAAAAATGTTAGAAAAGAATTAGGGTCGTATATAATGCGAGCCGAGCATCGGGCACACTGCTAGTGTGTGATAAATTCAGATATCGTTATAAAATGAATAACCGTTACGCTGCATTGCCTAACCAAAACGATCAAATCCTATGTCAGTAAAAATCTATTCAAACATATTTAAGAAAAATCTAGATGAACCAAAAGCCGGTATTCGCTGTCCGCATTAATTTGAATATTCACTCAATTAAAAGTTTTTGAAAAGCCAGAACATCTGGTTTCACTAATTGTTAGAATTAAACGTATTTAGTTCGTGAATAAAACTGTAAGTTGTGCAAATTGTCTTGTAGCAGATCGATTCAAATTATATACTTAAAATATAGTGTATAAGTAAAATTTATATGTTAGTTCTAATGAAATTATCGCCAATATAGATTTTAAGAGCTTCGCTTATTACGAGCTTTGTGATGTTTAAACAACTATGGAAATGGTGTACGCTGCGCGCCTCTTGCATAACTGCCGTGCTAAGTGATATTTTGTATACCTATTCTATAATTTGATAATGATGCTGCGGCACTCAGTTGAATTGCTCAAATATCATATAGAATAATTAAAGTCATTTTATTCATTCGTATCATTCGTTATTTCTGTATCAATAAAAAAAAATCAAACCATTCATTCATAGAAGTTAAAAGTTAATAAAGAAAATGAATAAGATTTACCACACTTGCGCATTACTTATATAAAAATGACGTGTAAAATATACCTACTTTATCGTATTTTGTTTTTTTTTTTCTGTCAGTTATGTTATAATTAGTTTCAGTTTAGTATAATTTCCCTCACATCTCAGTTTGTTAAATATGTAGTTCTCTAGGTTCGATTTTTTGATCCGTAGTCAAAGTTACCATATCCAATTATGAATTTTACTATTACTAATACACAAATCAAAGGTTATAATCGCAATTCGTTTTTTAGTGACAAAATCTACTATAGTTAAATATAGCAATAGTTATTTATGTTGCCAGTAAAATGAACTGTATAATAGAATACTGTTGAGTCCGGTATTTTTTTATGTATGATCATTCCGAGTAAAATGTGTCAGGGTCCATAATACGAGTCCTTAAACAAAGATTACAAATAATCAAAGGCTGGAGCTACTCTCTAACATCTGTGTCCATTATTATTTCTTGTGGTCGTTTTGTAATGATAGTATTTTTGTTTATTTCGTCTTGTCTCAAATATTACTTGATATTATAACGAAATTCTTGAAAAAAAAAATCGTAAATAAAAATATTACATAAAAGATAAGAAATAACAATACTTAAATTGTTTATGTTGTAATTATTTAACAAATAATTTTATATAAATTAATGTTATATAATGAAACTTCAAATTATCTACTTCAAATGTTACACAAAAGCAATGAAACAGCTGTTCGCACTAGAGTTAACCATCCGCCATCTTGCTGAATTTTTCAACAAATAATTCAATTTTTGACAATTGATTAGCTTAACATGTTTCAAAAAACCCCATATTTTATTTCACAGACTGTAGCATGCCGCTGAGGCTAACGTCATAAGTGACGCGAATCTACAAATGTTTTCCCAACCGAAAATCGCACTTCGCTACTAAAGTTACAGTAAAACTAATGTAGAACTCTTCAACTATAAAGTTGTGTTTGGTGATTAAACAATAATTCACTTATTACCTGTCTATTAGTATTTTAAATAAACACGCATTTAGAAATTAGAATCTAGAAAGATCCACCACACTATCATAACCAACGAAGATAATATCAAATTTAATTAATAATTGAAAATGTTTATCATTTTATAATATGTACCTAATCTAAATAATTGGTAATTGTTTAAGTATGTTATTAGGCGTTTTGTTTTTGTAACAATAGATTATTCTTTTTAATTACTAATTCTCATGTTGTTCTTATTTAATATGTTATAAATGAAAAAATCTAATTATGTAATGTCTCATAGACTTCATTATGACTATAACTGAAAATTGCTGAGTATAATTCTCGAAATGGAAATACAAGTATTGGATTTCTCAATATATATTTGTTTACATTTATAACTTTGCAAGTTCAGTCGTTAGTTCTCTTATAACTTATGAGATAAGGTAAACGTGAAGCAGACGAAGCGAAGTTCCAACTCTAATAAAACTAATTACTAAGATGCAGTCAACTTCGTAGAACTCGATGAGCTTTAGAAATACATTTTCTCTTAGTTTTCAACTTTACGAACTTTTTTATCATTGAGGATTTATACTTCTGGTATAATATATTTATCTTTATATTGTATATTCATTGATTTATTACGTGCGAAGACTATACGAGTAAAGGTGAGACAATTTTTTTATATATCTTAAATTGCCTATTCGGCACTAGTTGTGTCCGCTACTTTATCCGCTTGGAATAGTGTTTTTGGGTAGCATTTTTAATTATCCAGGCTAATTATTATATAAATAAGACACATACGTATAAATACTTTAATGAGCTATTCCCCAGCGCGACTGCACAGCGCTCATTGTGTACGACGCGACGCGCTGTTTGGCAAGTTTCTTACTCGCGTTAACTTCAGTTTTACATTTTGTAATGACTCTGTAAATGTTACATAAGAATAGCTCTAATATTTTGTCTCTTGCCGCAAACTTATAAAACATTCACCTTACATATTTTCATACAAACTTTCATCCCCTATTTTCTATTGTTATTTTACACCCTTGTGGGTAAAGCTTTTACAAAATTTGAATGCCATATTTTTTATATCGGATCAACATCTTAAAAATACATTTTAAGCTTCTAGCTCTAAAAATGACAATATTTTCATACAACTTTTTATCCCCCTTACAACCCTTTTTTCGCTTTAATAAGTCGTATATTCTTTTTCAGGCTCTAAACTGTCTATGTACCAAATTTCATTTAAACCGGTTTAGTAGTTTTGGCGTAAAAGCGCGACAGACACAGAGATACTTTTGCAGTTATAATATTAGTAAGGATTGGTGATCGTCAATAAACTAACTGCGTTAGGCTGTTGATGAAAATTTCTTTCACCTGAATTAATATTCAATTGAAATATCGTGCAAATTAAAAAAGTGTTAACACATTGTGTTACAGGAAATTTTGAGATTAAAATGGCTTTATACTATTTTATTTGCACAAAATGTATATTGAATAATAATTCAAACAACAAATAAGTCATCTCTTACATCAGACCGACAGAAATGTACAGAAAATGTATTTTTTTAATATATCATTTGTTACTATATTGTCATTATTATATTTTCATCGTATAAGAATTTGAATGACTTTAATTATTTTATTTTGAAAATGAATCACCTAGTTTCATAAAATGTTCATTTAGTTTCTATTTGTATTTATTTAGATTTACGTTACACACACACACACACACACACATATATATATATATATATATGTGATAACCAAGTTAATCATACTGAATCATACGTGGCGCATTTTTAGTTTACAATTTAATTTCTTAAGATAAAATCTACTTATCAATCGAATAGAAAAAGGTGGATAAATAAATCACTTTTTTATTACATTATAAATAGTATTTTGTGATAAAAACCCCGTGATCTATTGAGACTAATTGATACAAGACACATAATTCGTTTTATTATATTAAATATGGAAGAAATCCGTTCACAAAGTGCACTAGTATTTTTATCTTTAAATAGATTTACACTATATTACATAAAGAAGGCTGATACGAATCATATAAGTCCATATAGATCACGGCATTCATTATAACAATCGAATTCGTAACACCAACGTAAAACCAAGTTAAAGTTCAATATTAATTTCGAATAAAAAAAATTTAGGTAGTAAAATATTAAAAAGTAAAAATTATGTGAACACATATATAAGAAATTTTGTTACGTTAAAGTTATAAATACAGATATTATCCGTGTGGGTGTTTTATTATTTAAAGCGAGGAAAAACAGTATTGCCTGTAGTAATATCAAAATAAAACAATATATAATTTATGCGGTTCCAGGCTATTGTGGGAAGCCGACAGAAAACACTGTCAGCAGTCTTTAATAAGGTATCGGAAATTGTTATTGTCCTATGTTTAGTAAAGTATTGTTTACTTATAAAAATAAAAGAATGTTAAACAAAACAAATTGGAAACGACTTGAAATTCTTTTCTATTCTTGTTTCGATATTATTTTAATTTTATATATTATGATACGAATTTCTCCAAACGTAACTCTATTCAATTAGAAAGTAATTAATAATTTGTTTAATAAAGAAAATTGTAGGTTCAATGTCTTTAATATTCATGAAATATATATATATATAATTTTTAGTTTACAGATTAGTACAGGACTAGGACTAACACGTGTTCGCTTTAACACCACGTATACTGTAAAAAACACTCAACTGCCACTTGCTTTATCGTTGAGAGTTCATTATGTGTATTATTTTTATTGAGATTATTCGTTATTTCCCAAAAAAAATATGTGCATAATTTCAAGTGTACACATTTGTTATTAGTAATGGATAGTCTTGGCCGATGAAATAGGTATCTATTTTATTATACCACGAGGGTTATAAATTCAATATAAAAATATTAGATAAACGATAAAAATAAAACAACACTTGAAATAAATATTTATTTATTTATTACGTTTTTTAGGATCTTGTTATATTTTTAGTGATATTATATCGTATATGTCGGAGCATGGCTGTAAATTATAAACCAAGACTTAAACACTTAATTATAATTATTATTACTTAAAAGACAACTTTCCACTTCGAAGATCTGACAAAAAAATGTCTCTACCACCACCTCCAGGCTTCGGTTTTTATTTATCATAAATTTATCTCATAATTAATTTACCTTAAAAATATAGCTTCTTTCTACACACGCTTTGTAATAGTAGAATTATGTAAAAATATCTGTTCAACACAACAAATATAGCCTTAATATGGCTTAATTATCTCAATGTGTAACTTATTTTAATAAATATAAACAGATATCAACAAATGTCAAAATAAGAAAACTTTTTAGCAAACACTTAATTTCTTCTACATAAGAAAAATAATTTGTCCAAAATAAATTATAAACTATAAAACATAATTTATAGTTTAAAGGAAATTGTTGAAATTATTAATTCCTTCGCTAGAAATCAAAAGTTAGTTTCTCTAGACAATGAACTCTATCAACTGGATGGGAGCACAATTGCTGCGCCGACATATACATGAAATGTAATAGAAATAATTACATGGACTTATTCGTTTATTTTGAGATATAAAAAATCTCCCTGAAAACTAATTTCACTTAACAAAGTTTGCCTTCATTTTCTTGAAACACTATGTGAATATTTGAAAAATTAAACAAAGTTGGACTTAAATAATTCGTAAGTATTAATGGTTGTAATAAATCATAATGAATAAATTATTATAAGAAGAATATTAAAAATGGAGTTACGTTTGTAGTTATGTAATATCGTGATTCCGTATAAATAAATTGGAAAGATTGAGTTAAGCTATGGCTATAAAATTCAAAGTGACCGTTTTGCTGTGTAAAAACACTAACCTCATAAATATCGGCAATTTTATACTATTGTAAAAAGTTGAACAACACCAGCTGCTGCGGGACACTGTCCAAGTTGTTTCGGAATTGGATTATCTATCTCGTACATTATATTAATACGTAAAGCGAAAACGTTGAATCTTTTTAAAAATGCGCGCGCACGGAGGAGTGTTAGGTCTTAAGGCTAATATTCATATATTCTTCACTGTGTAATATAATCTTTAAATGATTATTGAAAAATAATGTTATTGTAATGCTGTTCATTTAATCATATTTTGTTCTTAATTTTTTTAAGCGGAACCTTAATTATTTACAAAAAATTAAAGTGGCCTAAGTTATATGAAGTAACTTCACCTATCTATTCCATACCCGTGAAAATCGGTCTAGCCGTTCCGGATATTAGCCAGATCAAACAGACAGACAAAAATTAAAAAAAAATGTGTTTTGATATAAGTACCGTATATACATTAATATATACATATTCATTAGTAAAAAAAATTGTACGGTTGGGGGACCCCCGGCAGGGACGAAGTTCTTAGTTAAAACAGAAATAGAAAAACAAAAACAAAATTTTTATAGACCTACATGTAATAAAATATAACAAAAAATAACTCGTCGTGAAGAAAATATCTTAGATTAATATTATACTTTCTTAAGTAAAAATTAAACATCCAGTGTTCAAACTTTGAACGTTCAACAAATTACTTCAATGAGAATCCGAATTAATGTTATAAAATAAAGCGCTATCTCTTATTTCTGGTACAATAATAATATACAAACAAACTGTTATTAAATAAATAATAATAATATGATATAATATATACCTAGTATAGACAAGACTCACAGTGCTAGTTAAAAGCCGTTACAAAAAACGAGTTGCAAAAGTCTGCGTGAAATAGTGTTGTCATAATTAATCATAAATGTGTTATCGATGTATATTCTGATCTGTGGTGTCCCAGGCCGACGGGGCCTCGGCCCGCGAAGCCGCGAGCTCAGAAGAATTCTAATATTTTTAACATAATTCAATAAATTTTATAAATACAATTAAAGTTATACACGGCTGTATATTTAAAACGCTTTAGTGACTTATTAAAATCAAATTCCAACGTGACGATTTATACTAGGCCGTCTAAGCCCATCCAATGACTGGCACGAGCTTCAGATGGCTTAGTTACGTCACTGGTTCTGCTATAATTATCCAACTCTAAAATCGGCCTGCGCTTTCGGTGAAGGAAAACATCGTGAGGAAACCATAGCATGGTGTTAGGGCATTTTCTAATGATGCCCGCCTGCGTAGCTACCACCCTCAAGTTTGAAAACCTGTTGCCAAATACCAATAGGTGTGTTCCGGCAGCATCACTTGAGAACTAGTACATAGGTTTAGTGTGTTTAACATCCTGGATCACATCGTCACCTGACATCAGGTGAGATTGTGATGAAAGGATAGTGCTTTGCACAATCGTGTAAAAAAAACAACTTTTTTCCAAGTGAAAGACATAGAGCATTTCAATCGCCACCAAAAACTTTATACACCTAGGTGTTTCAAATTTTTATTGACAAATCTGTTATTTTTAATATATGAAAATTGAGTAAATTATCGTATTGCAAAACAAACTCAACAATAAAAAATACTACTTTGTATTATTCTATACAAGCTATATATTAATAAAAAAAATATTTGCTTTGAATTCCATCCTGAATAATAATAATTATACTTATTATATTAATAAATCATATTCACTTATTATCGGTTATCGATATTTATGACGTCACCATTTTGTCAAACACTAGCGTGAATTAATATTCTTTTATTTACCACCAAATATCTTCCAACTCTGTATAAAGCAGTAAAATGTTATAATAAATCAATATAAAAAGATAAAATCTATAATTGGAATCAGTTTTACGATTAAGTATTAAACCCAAATATGTGAACTAACACTGTAATAAAACCTTTCTTAATTACCCGTGAAAAGAGTGTATTTATTTAGATAATTTAAATAAACGTTATTGTGTTGTGTAATTTCACATTCACTCAATGAACAAAACACAAATAGTATTTTTACAGTTTCGTCGAACATTATTAACTATTTCAATAAAATTACTCCAACAGAATTGACAGCGGTCTTAGGGGGTCTTAGCAAGTATAAAAATTGACAATGTGTCACTCGATCTCTTTTTGTTTTCAGCAATGATGATTTCTCACTCTCACGCGCTGTTCATCCATTAGCAAACTGCAACAATATAATAACAGTCATCACTCAGACTATAGATTAGACACTGTATAGCCATCATACATAGACTATACATAAAAGGAAAAAAAATATGTCAAGTATAACTAGTATCTTTGCGTAGTGGCTGAAATTCGATCAAAATATTTATTCAAAAAATTTTGACTTGTAAAATAAATTTATTTCTAAATATGTTATTTAAATAACTTTAAAGTACGTCAATATTTTAACTAAAACATACAGAGTAGATAAATATACTGCAATGTTTTATGATTTATTATTTAAATGTAGATAAATTTTGTGTAACATAAACATTAAAATAATATTTTTTGCGTTGAGTTATGAAAAATTTTATGTATTGTAAAATAAAATAAAAAAATACGCCTACGGGTGGGCTCGAACCGCCAACCTTTCAGTTAACAGCCGACCGTGCTAAACATTTGGGCCAAGGAGGCGATATTTATTTGGGTAACATTTAATTACAACTATAATAGCCTAACGTTTTTTTTAACGTTACGGACGTTTTTTTGCCGGTTAGGGTAATCCTCCACAACGCCCCATAAGGAACTTCGTTCCATAACCTGTTATTTTGATATTAAAAATAGACATTTAAATATAGATATAGATTATAAATGTTTAAATTAAATAGTTCTCAACAAAATTATTTATTTACGTTTATACTAGTAATTTCAAAATCATTATCGCTCGAGTGATTTGATATACATATACCGCGTAGAAAATACAAGTAAAAAGTGTTATAAAATCTTAATAATTTTAACACTAATTATTATACTTATATTAAACAAACTAATTATTTTTATGAATTTCTATCAAATTTCGAACACTGGACGATCCCACTGATCGTACTTTTGATACTCATTTATAGTTTACACACTTTCCCCTTGATAAGAATGTAAATAAATTGCTTGGTAACATTCCTTCTTTCTAAGTTAAATTATGGTAATAACTTCAACGGACGTCTCATCTTGTAAGGTATGCCGTAGTTGAACACTGAAGAAACGCTTTAGTTTGTTCAAGATTCGTTTACCCGAACATAATATATTTTAAATCTCCACCTAGTAAATAGGATGTTTTATTCTTTAGTCGAAACCTCATTATAGGGTTTATAATAATGTCTGAAGTGAATGATTCCCGATTTAGGTCACTGTCGCTTCAAAGTTTTGTTCATAATAATCAAGCTTATGTGAAGAAAAGAAACATCTATACTAATAAATAAAATTGAAGTCTGTAATGTGAATTTTTTTTAGTAAGTCGATATGAATATATATACATATATATCATACGATACCAATACCGAAAATACAATTTAATTTTTTTTTTGTTTCTCTGTTTGTATCGTGTAATTTCCGGAACTGCTGGACCGATTTTGACGGGACTTTTTTGGGTAGACGGCTGAAGTTACTCCGGTCAACTTAGGATACTTTTAATTTTTCGAAAAAATAGGGTTAAACTCATAAAAATTTTAATACAATCCGATTCGATGCACAGTTTTACGGGCAAGTGCTATAATTTATGACAAATATTGTTACTTTATCTTAGTACTAATTTTTTTTGTAAAATAATTAGTATTGTGTATAAAAAAATTAAAATGCAGTGAAGAATATATGAAACGCGGGCGCAGCTAGTATTTAACTATAACGAGAATGTAACAATTGTCGGCCATAGCTTCTGTCTTTATCTTGTATTATTAATTTATAGACATTAAGCTAATGTAATGTATAATAATATGTATGTTTAAAAACCTAGAGCAATAATAAAGCCTCGTTAGGTAAACAGTGTAATGTTCAGGTAAACTGAAACGTCGCAAAACCAACAATATATTTTTGTCGGTCATGAATATATCGTCTCTAGTTACTTTGTATTATGATTTTATTTATTGATACTAAAAAAAACCTTTTTTCTATCAAAGCATAGAATATTTTCGATAAATTACTTGATGTAATTAGAGATAAAATCCAACAATACATTTACATTAACAATTTTTTCTCTTCAGCGGGTTTTGTTAACAAGTTATTATCAAAACGATTATTTAAGTATAGAAGATAATATTTACAAAATTGTTATCGCGTCATTGCTAAAAATAAGTGAAAATAGTCGACGGTCGCGAGTTTGTTATTAAGCCTAAATAGTTAAAGTGCTCGATAACATTTTCAGTTGGAACGTGGTAGGTAATCTGGTGAATAAAAATAAGTGCTTAAATTTGCTAACGTCCTCGAACACTTAATGATATTCTAAATATTTATCTCATTAAACCAGTTAATAAAACTTATTTAAACATTTTTATATTGTTTGTTTGAATAAAATCATTATACAAAATAATTTAAATGACGATAATGCGACGTGTCATGGCATGTGATAATGATAGATTTAGGTTCATACGTATTAGATTTAAATGCTTACGCAGAGAGATGAAAGTAGATTTTTATCATTTACATTATTATGATATATAATATTAGTAATTCCAATTGAAGTAACACCAATTTATAGCAATATTAATGAATCTTAGACTTTATATAAGGAATGCGAGGTTTGTTGGCGACGGTGCTCCATTGAAATATAATGTGTAAATACTCTAGATCAGTTACTTCGTATTAATTATTATTAGTATTAATTAATCAATTAGATGGAGTATTTGGCGGAATCTCGGTCTGTCATGTCTTTAGATATGGTCTTTAATACATTAATTAACTAGAGTATTTGACACAATTAGTAATGCAATTTTTGATATTTTGGTTTGCGTTCTTTGTGAATATATGAAGTGTAAAGGACATAATAACGCTGAACTTCTTTTCTGTGGTGCCACAAAAACTCCTGCAAAGTTTCTCAGAGAGATGGTCACCGTTTTGATATTTCCTTAAACCAGTAACAATAATACAAAATTGAAAAATATTTTCATCCATATGAGACTGGAAGAATTGTGTGCGCAACTCACAGATTGGTATTAATTAATTTGGTACATATTAATTCGAAATCGTAGAATTTTGCCAATTACTAATATTTGCACATAGTATTTCAATAGTTGGACCTAGAAACATTTTCGCGCTATTACCTCGCACCGAATACAAATTTTGGTATAAAAATTAGACTGTTGTAAAAATTTTAATATTACAAATCGATTTACTTATTAATATGAAAGTATAAGCATGGTTATAATTTATGTAATAAAACTAATGTGATTAATTATAAAATGTTTGTGTTTAATTTTTTACCTTCGATCTCTGTCTATTGCATTGGTCGTCAAAAAACGGCCTCCTGGCCGCATGTGGCCCGTGGCTTGTATTTGTGCGCCCAGCGACATATTAAACAATTTTAGTGAAAACTTATTGATCATTTTAGTCGCATACCTGTGTTTAAATATGATGTTAACAAAATAGAAATACGGGGGAAGGGAACACGAGTATAAGCAAAGTGTGGGAGCAAGTTCTGCGGGAGGGCAATACGAGCAGCAAGCCGACCCGCGATCCTCGCTCCTGCCATTGTTTATCCACTCACAGCGGCAAGGATTTCATTTTGCTGCCCATTCTTTGCCTGCTGAATCAAAAAGTTTGAAATTTCAAGTAATAAATTAAAGTATACAATAAATTCCTTACGAAATGTATTAAATTTCGTTGAATTGCGTGAATTAAACATCGAAAATTGTAGCTAAGAGAGTGTTCAAGTATTACGTAACGCAATTTTTGGAGGTTGTAGAGCCACCCCCCTCCCCCATGTAACGCGCCGTAACGATTTTTTACTACCCCCTACCTCTAGTAAAACTTTACGTTACCACCAAGTGACCATTTTTACCTGAAAGTCACAGTTATGTGATGTAAGTACCTATGTTATTATTTAAACGCGTTAATAATATTTATTAATATTTGAAATGTCTTGTTTTTAAAAGCAAGAGATTTCTATTTTTTTTTCTCTTTTTGTCCTAATAAATTTTTATTGCTAATCAAACATTTAATACTGTCTTTTTCCTGACTTGACCCTGTCCTTAACATATTTTTGCTTTATCCGCCATTGTTCTTCACATGTATCAGACAGAAGTATAATAAACCCATCCAAAGTGCGGTATTCTTTACTACCTAATTTACTGGAGTGAGTGATGAGAAAAACTATCACATCTGTTGATAAATATTTTATTTGGTTTACATTTGTAGTAAAAAAAAAATGAAACAATTAATCACTATCCTGTACAGCAAACAACAAATTTTGTAAGGTAAATAAATATTCAAGTGATCATTCCACTTCAAATTTTGGGAAAAAAAAAAAAAAACGTTATAAAAGTGCGCGGGAAAAAGAAATGTTCAAAACCCACACCCATTCCTGCCCCTTGAACGCATCGCAACGTTTCAGAAGACCCCCTCCCCAAATTCGTTACGTAATATTTGAACGCTCCCTAATTAAAAAGTTAATTATGTTGATGTACAAACATTACATTCAGATGGATGAGCAAACTAAAAGTTTTAATGTAAAATGTTTCGAGACTACGAATTTATTTTGAGAATAACATACTGAGAGTTGCATGTTAAAATACAAAATATAAATGTGCTATATTTTTTTAATTCACTCTATGTATGATCCAATTGGGTAGTACCCATAAACCGCCATTATCCAGTATTTCCAGAAGACATCTTAATTTTATTTTAGCCCTTAAAATTTTCAGTTAAATGCACATTATATTGGAGGGATTGAGCATCCCAAAAATACACAACAGAAAAAACCTTAACCATATACAAGTAAATTCTCAAAAATTTGGTAAGTTGCACAAACGATACTTGTGAAAATGTTTCAATATTTCAATAGTAGGGATAAAAAAAAATTGTGAGGGTTTACTTAGTGGACTTGAGAGTATATGAGGGTAAAATAGTACTTTTATTTTAATAGTACTTTTTGTGGATTTATGCCCACGTGTAGTCGTGCAAATGTATCTATTATGAAATAATTCTGCAAATATAATCTATACTTATAATAAAAGGGTAAAGGGACGAAATCTGTACGTTGAAGATATATCGGAAAAAAATACCTTGAGGGGGTTCAAAAACGTCAATAGAACACATTTCGATAGTAACATATACATAGGATTGACAAATAATGTATAAAGAGCGTTTATCTAGATTCACATTAAAACCCACAGCAATGAAATGTATGCATAATAACATTATCAATATATAGTCAAATTAACATAAATAGAATATAGTTAAACCTATTTAAATTGTTTCCATATGATTTCAAAAGAACATTTTTCAATAAATATGTTACATGTTTTCAAGGGCTATTCATAGATGTCATTATATTTATTTTGTAATTGTTAAATGTTTTGAAACATTAAAAGGGCTGTGTATGAAGTTAATTTGTATTTATTATAGGTTAAACTAACTGTGTGCCGCGGCTCTACGCCTCTACTCACGTTTCATATATTCTTCTCTGCGTGATACAGTTTTTAAATAATCACCGGAAAATAAGGTATTGATTGTGCTGTCCATTGAATCATATTTTGTTCACAATTTCATTTTTTTTGTACTTAATCCTAATTATTTTCCTAAAAAAATGTCGGTACTAAGATAAAATAAAAACATTTCAGGTACTTAGTATCTCAGTACAAATTCGTTTTATTTTTTAGGCGGAACCCTAATAATTATAGAAAAATTAAAGTAGTCTAACTAGTCTATTCTGCGTAAGAGTAACTTCAACTATCTTATAAAAAGCCCGGTCAAAATCGGTTCAGCCGTTCCGGATATAAGCCAGAACAAGAAGACCGACAACATTTATATTTGGAATTTTTTGTATGAGTACTGTATATTCATATCTATTCAGTAAAAAAAAAACAAAAGAATAATTTTGACATTACAAACAGACACTTCAATTCTATTTATTAGTATACATGAGCTCACGGTGAAGAAAAATATGATGATGAAACCATAAGTGATAAGACACTTTCTAATGTATACTTGATTAGGTAAATAAAACCTAGAAGCTGAAACCTTGAAAATTTATTAAGTTTGTAGTATAAAATAAATTGATATTTTCCCAATGAGCTCGTATGAATATTCTCTTATAAGAATTAAAAAATCTCTTTAAAACCTTACTAAATCACAGGAGTACTCTTCTGGTCAGGGTGTGCTTCGGTCCCCCACTGCGGAGGCTCTTGAAGCCGCTACGAGCCCGATACAGTGGCACTAGCATAACACGCATTAAATTGTACCTCTGCATGACTACACGTAGGTAGTTGGAATTTGATATCCATAGTTCCCCGTAAGCACCTTTTAGCTAGGGCAAATTTTCAGCTCGAGGCTTGTGCCACTTTGGCAACCTTGCGCTAGATACTACCCTCCTGTCTGAGCGCCCTCAGTGCTTGCCCAAAACAGTTTCGGTCAACAGCATTACCCGATTATTCAAAAAAAAAACTAGTAAAACATAAGGACTGCCGACTGAAGTAAATATTCGAAACTTCGTAAACGCTGAGTGCTTAATGTTTAAACTTCATAATTTATTAATTGAAAGTATTAATATAAGCTAATATTTAACATTTGTCTGGTTTTAACTATTGGTATCTATCGGCGCTCCGACCAATAACTATGTACGTTTCCATGCAGTTAACTCGTAATCAAAACATACAATAAGTTTACTACGTAACTATACAATGTATTATTTATCTCTGAGCGCTAGCACTAAGTAACTATAAAATGTATTATTTATCTCTGAGCGCTAGCAGTTAAACTCTATCTTATACTTGATACGTGGTCACTAAACTGAGGAATAAACACCCTTCACACGTTTTGCAGCTGTAAAATGTGCATTAGTGTAAGAAAATAAATTAAACAAGTATACGTATATCTTTTATTATTTATAAAATAAAACTTACACAGCTATACAAAATAATATGGCATTTTTTTATTTATAAATGCTTTTTAAAATTACATAAATCCATCGGAAATAATGTCACAAAGAAGAGGAACTACAAAATTAGTTAAACGTGATAAACACAGCCAAAATGCTTAACACGAACAGCTAAATTACAAATATACAATTTTCGATTACAGATAAAAGCGCACGACTCGCCTTCCTTTCAAAATTAGACATAAAAATAGTCGAATATCGTTTAAATATAATTTAAACGTTTTAATACCTCGAATGATATATACAAAGTTAACTTAATTTTCGAATCCCGATTTTAAAATAAGGCACAATATGTTCATAAAAGGTTTAACATTATAAGAGGTACTAGACCAAATGTAGGTAATGCAGTAAAATACTCAAAATAACTTCAGTTAAGGTTTTGATATTAATTGGTTTGCTCACGTAGCCTGATCACAAAAAATTAATATTCGGATCTCGTGCGCTAGTATCTGTGATCAATAGAGAAACACTGATGCCTTTAAGTATTATGTATTGAATCCAATATAATAAAATTTTGATTTTGATTTTACATTAGAAGAATATGAATTAACGAAAGTAAACTATTTGGTAGTAGTCAGTTACTAATTCATGATAAATCAATAGTGAGTTAAAAACTGAATCCGCAGCATTTAATTGAAATTTTAATGACTACTACTTTGACTTGCAATTATTAACAATAGACAAATGTGATAATGTATTACAATTGGAGAAACAAATTTAACGTTTACAATTGTACCAATTGATATCATTAAATTCGTATAAAATTATTTAAACAGAATTCTAACGCTTACGTTAATCCAATACGATAAGCTGCAAGACAACAAACGAAAACTATTCACTTGAAGCAACCATAATTTATTTTAAGCTTCATTGCCACGTTGCTTACATTTAAGACCAGGTTAATATAATAAGTGTACACATTGAAATAGGTAAAACACATGGTACGATTTATAAAAAAAAGTCTAGCTAATTAAAAGAATTGATATTCACAAATGGATTACTAACGCATGTCTATTGCATATGATTAGAACGTACACTGTGGATTCTTGTATCATTGAATATAAATTAACAATTACTTATTTGTATTATTACATTAGTATTTCAGTATACATGTAGTTTACTGATAAACAGTGTTACTTCATACAAATGTTTGTGTCTAGTTTCTAAAAGAACAGAACTAATTTATTGGCATTTTGCGAAGAGTCTCCCAACTAATTGCACGTCTCAAAGATTTGTACAATAAAGTTGTTCGGTCAAAGCTTATTTTCTACAATTTCTAGATTAATATTTATTGAGTTTTACCAGTAGAAAAGAAGTGTTCATAGGAAAAAAACAAAATTATTAACTAATACTATTATAAATTACAATACAAACACAATATATTCACAAGCAATACTCCCACAATATTATTTACTAATTAAGAGCTGTTTGATGATGATAAGCCATATGACATAGTATTCCCATAAAACCACAAATGTCTTGTTGTTCAGATAAGATTCAACGATTGTTCTTATAATCGTGTTATGATTACCACGAAGTCTACGTAGGATTGATGCCACTATTGTATTCTAATTAACATTTACAAAACTAAACAGTGTATTATTTACGCAAATCTTTTGATTTAAGCTTGTATAGAAAGAAAAATTAATAATATACTTTGAACAGACATATCTAAACATTATCAGTACAACGATCATACCCTCGATTCGATGTAAATCCTTATTTACATAGAAAAAAAAGCTTTCTGTTCTATTAACATTGTAATTACCTATTGGGAGTCCATGTGTGTGACATACCAGCTTTTCGCAATACATGGTGGAAAAATTACCAGTGACCTGAATTTAAAATTCAGAAAGGCTGTATAAATCTAATAATTAGGTTAATATCATTTTAAGTATTTGAATAACTTGCATTAATTTCAATTAAATATAACGAAACAATAACAAAGAACGAAGGCGTATTCAATTAGCTGTCAAATGCAAGTATAACAAGGTGGTTATCGGAAATGCAAGTTGCGACTGTTAAAGGCAACCACTTTATGCTTCGATAGTTCGGAAATTCACTGCGATTTACTAACAATAATTGTCACAAACTGACATTTCCATTTTTAGACGGAGATAGTGTTTATTTATCTATTTCATTTAGACGTTGCATTTTCAAATCTTATCTTTTTATGTCCTTATAAATTATCTCAAAATAGGTAATACTTAATAAGTTTATACGAGCACTTAGCTAAACCTGTCAAGAATCGATCTCAAGATTCGAAGAAGTAAGATGCTCCTAAATCTAGAAGGTAAGAAGTGCTTGCAATATGTTAATTGTATGCTGGTGAAGTTCCTGACATCTGGTGGTAATTTGAAGCAATTATGGCTTCGTATTAGTGTGGTCAATTGGGTAACACTTTGAACAACATAGATTCGAACCCAAATAAAGTCGAGTTTTTGTAGTTGGAAAACTTGGTAATCAAATTATTGCTGTCATATCGTCACGTAACATAAAATGAGATTACGATCACATAAATATTTAACGTATATGGTATAAAAATAATAAATTGGTTAAGTAAAAGAAGATTTGTTAACTTCAATAAACCTTGGAGTTTACGCGATCGAAATGTCTGAATACTTTAAGTTTTTTTAAGTTAAAGAAATACCACTATTAATTAAAACATTCTTTTCCACCTTTAAAAGCATCAGTGTTTATCTTAAATAATTATATAAAAAACCAAACATATACATTTTTATTACAATTTTATTACGTTTTATGTCAGAATCTTAAATATGTAGATGTTTAATATATCATCAAATATAGAATAAATATATAATATTATATATGTTAAAAAAGTCGTGTGTGTATTTCAAAATTTATGGAAAATGTACATTTGAAAGATTTTTCCAACTGATTTCCAAACGTGAAATAAACATTGAAAAAACAAATCTCGATTCTTTTATCAAGTTATTCATATTTAACATATAACGAAGCTTTCACATGTAACACTTTCGTTTTTCAGGGTCGAAACTAGAATAAGTTGTTTAATTGTTTTGTCTAACCTAGCTAACACAGTTGACCGGAAGAGCCTTTACAGTTTCACCGTGACTTTGGGGCCGAGTGCTCAAGGCACTCGCCGAAATAAGGTAATTAACACAAGGGCACCAAAGTGGTACGAACCTCGGCTTGGTCGTTACCTGTGTGTAAAAATTAGGAATTCCTAAGGTAGACTACATTTTTAATTTATATAAACAAAAGGTTCCTTAAAGGACCTATGTGCCTGGGTGTTTTATGCAGGAGTGTGTGTGCAATATTGTACGTGTGATCCTCAGTGCATGGTTAATGTCAGTGTATCGCGCTGGTGGCGACGTCAAGAGCCTCCCCAGTTGGGGAACGAGACACGTCGCCGGGACCGGACTGGGTTTAATTTTTCATAATTAGTAGAATGCTTGGAAACGTTCGATAATCTAATTTAATAAGTTTACTAATTAAAATACATTTAGTTTACATCATACCCTTAAATACATTATCGTCACTTAAAAAATCCTTTTTTTTATTTAAAATATACATAAATGGTGCATATAAAAAAAAACATATTATAATTCAGTATATTATACCACTAGGTGTATACATCATTGGAAATAAAGTGATAGAAAAACCTAAAAATATTTTACTATGTTCGAAACAAATTTAAAAATCATTTTTGTTAAAAATAAGAGTTTTTTTGTAATAACAAATACAGTATAACATAAATTCGAACTGTGGCTTCGGCTGAGTCGTGAAGTTTTTGATCACTGTTGTCATTTCACCAGAATAAAATTTAAAAATCTGTCATCTTATCTAATACTAGTGAAAATATCACAAAAGAAATGTATACTTAGAAGACGGGCATATTTTACCGGATACTTTCCAAAAATAAGTAATTGGAATATCATTTAAATATAACTCAAAACAGTCAATCTACTGTAGCACTTGTGTTATTGAATTGTTTATGTATTTAATTAATTAATCCAGAATAGTTTATTAAAGTAACGGGTTAGTAAATTATATCTTTATATTCGACTAATTAAAAAGAAGTTTAAAAATCATAACCATAAAGTAAAACATATAATTAAACGAGCGATGATGTATTACTTAACTTGGTGCCAAATAATTATTCTGTTAATAATATATAGTTTATATATTCTACTAATAATATGTATTTTAGTAATATAACATAACATAACATAAGCTCACGCCTGTTATCCCCGAAGGGTTAGGCAACAAAGTTATTTATTATTATTATATTTATTATTAATAGAGAAAAATCAATTAAAAACAACTAGTATAATGTAACATCCCATCAATATGTAACAAATAAATTAGACATTGTTGTGATATCACATTTTTTTAAAATTTATTACACATTCGTTTTAAATATCAAATTTAACAAATGCATAACTACATATTTATTTCTAAATCCACATATAAAATATTATTTAATTATTAACCTACAGGATAACACATAAATGTTGTCTCTTTTATATTTAACAAAAAAAAAAGTTACAGAACTTCGATCGATATACATTATATATCTTATTTTAATTTAAATCCGATCTCTACACATCTGCTATACGAGTATGTTGATCGACATAATTTGAAGACTCCATACCACTTGTACCTCATTTAAGATAAACGGAATTTTAAGGAAAATTCTGATCGGAAACGTCGCACTTTTGACTTTTGTCAATAATTTATTTTATTCGGTTATTTAAATTCAACGAACCTATTTAAGTTTCCCTACCGTTAGGTCAACATTTACATTGAATTAAAATTTCATATTAGCATGAACTAGTTTTGTTTCCGTCTGCAAAAAGGAAACAAAAAATCATCTACTTTCAATCGCTTTAATTTTATTTAAAATTATTTTTAAGTTTATATAGTACGTAGATGTATGTTAATTTTCTATAAGTGTGGTAATCTTACTTGCATTTTAGAAGGTCATATGAGATTAAATCTACCATGATACACACACTACAATATGATTTTCTAGTTGTATCTAAAGGATATAACATCTTTGGTTCCAACAAAGGATATTATCCATTATTTCAATAGAATGATAACTAAACTTTTGTAATGCTTTGATTCCACTATGCCTAGTGCAATGAATACACACATCTATCGACCTTGACATTATTTTACGTTTTGTATTCGTTTCAATATACAATATATATATTTTTAGGACACATGTGTTTAGGCAATATTACAAAAACGGGTTGTAGTAAAATAATATACATAGCACGATAGCTACAGTAAAATACAAGATTAAGGGTGACCATGAACAGTCAACTGTAGAAATCATGACCAACCTTCAAAATGTAAATAAAAATGTTTCTAGTATTCCAATTAGCGAAGCAAAAGAATTCTATACAGTGTCAATCATTTTTTTTCCGCAGAATTAATATTTCGAATTAAATTCAATATTGTTTATATTTCTTTAAACAACCATTTTTTAAAGTAATATTTTTATAAGATTTTAGTAGGTACGTAGATTAGACACTGTATATTGTGAAAAATAACAAAATAGCTTGAAAATTTAATATAATATGTAAAGGGCACAATAGAACCATAAAAAAATCTTTGCCTTTAACTTATATATTTATGTAGTCAAATCAAGTTACAGTTAACTCTTACGTTAAATTATAAACAATTTCTAAGGAGATTATGAGCAAATAGGAAAGTCACGTTAAGTACTTTATATTTCAAATTCCTCTCCTCCGTGTGCAGACTAACCAAAATATGCCATTTATAATACGAGACAAGGTAAATTAATATAGGATAGAATAATGCAAGTTTATGTTTTAAACAAAATAAAAAAGATATTACATGCTTGAGGAATTTCAAATGATAGTCTCAGTCTCAGTTACCGACATAAAGAGATAACGCTTTGTAGTACACCGGCATAATATTATGAACCGTGCCTATAAAAATGGGAACTAGAACAAGAAATCTACGGACAGACTAGTCTAAATTTAGTTGAGAGGATCATACCTAGCATTTATGAATAATCAAACTCTTTATTACTTTTATTGATATTCATAGTGTGCCGTCACTTAGAAATTGCATTTGAATATGTGATGAACGAATATGTAAAATGGAGTCTATAATCTAGTTTCAATGCAAGTAATAAAAGTAATGGACCTTATTACAATGTATAAAGTCTAAGTATAAGATAACAAAGTTGCAAGATTAACGCGCACTGTTCACACTAGAATACTGAAAATAAAAAAAGCAATACTCCTCTTTCTACACGTTTAATGGGCTGTAACTCGAAAACCACGTACGCATATAACGCAGCTATAAACTAACTACAAATAGAATTTACGAGTATCCGCAAATAAATTAGTTAACATTTTATGAGAACTGGATCTAACTGAGAAACAAGAAAAAACAAGACAAAAACAATTCTCATTAGAACTATTATCATAGATTATTTGTGCATACTTTTTTTTCTTTAGTTACAAACAAATTAAAAATGTTGTCTCGTTTACTCGATTTAAGTGTAAATGAGAGAGATGTAGGCACTGTGTAGAACATGATATAGAGATTTTTTATGGGGACATTATTTATTCATGTTCGTCCATCCATTCAAAAGAAAGACGTCCACTGATGGACATAGGTCTACCTCAAAGATCTCAACTACGACCGGTCTCGACCTTCATCAGGTCGACGGCTCACCTTGTGGGGCCAACACACGCTGAGTCCTGCGGTACGCGGCAGCCATTCCAGCAACCGTTGGCCCCAAATGGCATCGGTTCTACTAATTCTAGTACTCATTTGCCCAACCTATAACCACTTAAGTTTGGTAATTCTTCAGGAAATGTCAGTTACTTTAGTTCTCTTGCGGACACCTCATTTTTGATTCGATCACGTAGGGTAACTCTGAGCATAACCCTCTCCATTGCCCTTTGGGTAACGAGCTTTCTTATTAGGCCTTTCTTATTTAATCATGTATCTGTTAACAAATTATTGGATATCGCTCAATTGTTATTACTGTAAAAATTTTAAATGTGTCCTGTACTAAGGTAGCAAAATAATAAACTTAAATAAATTATAGAAAAATATAGGCGTGAATGTGACATACCGAGATATGTTCGTAAAAACAATTACATAATCAATTTTACGATGTGAAAAAATACCAGTTTTATCTATGGATTGTATTGTGCCGTACGGCGATGACTTATATGCGTTAATTACTATCGCAATTTTAGTTTGCGTAATCAACGTATATGTGAACTATCCGCCATATAGTAAATCGAAATAGACGAACGGTCATGTATATGTTTATATGTATACAGATATTACACGACTATACTACGGCTACTACGTGTGATCCGCAAATCCCCTTTAAATTAAAGGGGAAGATTTACAAGAACATAATACGACCTGTCGTCTTATATGGATCAGAATGTTACCCCATAAAGGTGACGGACGAAAGAAGATTACATGCAGCTGAGATTCGAATGTTGAGATGGATGTGTGGGGTAACAAGAATGGACAGGATTAGGAATGAATATATTAGAGGAAGTTTGAAAGTGGCGCCAATAACAGACAAGTTAAGAGGCGGTCGTTTATCCTGGTATGGACATGTGATGCGCAGGGAGAAAGAGAATGTTGTAAGAAAGGTATTGGATATGAATGTGGACGGTTACATGGGAAGGGGAAGACCAAAGAAAAGATGGATGGAATGTGTGAAAGATGATATGTTTAGAAAAGGAGTGAATGCGGAGATGACAACAAATAGAGAGGAATGGAAGAGGAAGACATGTTGCGCCGACCCCAAATAAAAATGGGAAAAGGGTAGGGAGATGATGATGTTTTCTAATTTTTAATGCATTATGAAAATATTATAAAGTACTAAATCATTTGTAATATAGATTGTTTTCAATAATAAAATTAGAATTATAATTTAAATTAAAAAAGATTTTCTTTTTAGATATGACTATATAATATATAGTTTGATAATTTTCTAGTGTTAAATATGGTAACAGTTGAAATCTATGAATATATGCTATACTTATGTGTAGTTGTATTAGATTGAATTTAAGAGTAAGTAATAGCTTTACTATTTATAATCCTACCTAATGATTCGCTACGACAGCGCTTAATATTTCATATATATATATAATTTCGACACATTATTTCCAACGAAATTTTGAAACAATATCCTTTTTCCATTAACATTTCGCAAGTTATATTATTGTGAAAAAAATAACTTAATATTCATTTAATACTAACTGTATCCGCGACTTCACTCGCATTGAATTCAGATAATTATAATCTGAAAGAAGTAAGATTATGTTTTTTTTTTAAATACAAATTTGAGGTTATTTAATTATTCCCACACAAATTTTAGTTTTGTAACTAACACTTTTTAACTTCTTTCAGATTAAGATGATCAAATTAGAGACACCAATGAACCGAAAAGGGTTAAAAAGCCCCTACTTACATAATAAAATAAGTTAAGATTATGCTTGAAAGCTTTTAACATATAAATGAAAGTTTTAGTAATCAAAAATTGTATGATTGCTTAACTTTACTTGCCATAAAATTAGGAAAAAGCAAAAAAAAAAATATTTGTAATATAATTACAATCTCAATATTTATGAAAAAACAAAATCTCAGTTTCAACATTTTGAGGATCTTTTAAGAATAGTCCAAGGTATTGAACAAAAAATAATTAGCCAAAAATTTGATAATCATATAACATTATAACGATTTTCAAAAATTCAAAATTATAGAAATTCGAGTTTTTTCAATTTTTTATTATTTTCATAGCCCCATGTATCCTCTTTAAAATGAATTGTGCTTAACTTCTGTATGTATAATAGTTTTTGAGATATTTAAAAGATAAGATTGAAAAATATCGAAATTTTGAATTTTGTAAAACTTGAAAAAAAAAAACTCTTTTTTTCTTTATAAGTACTTCGGTATATGATAAATTATAACTTCTGACCAAAATTTGTCGAAAGGGGTCGATTACAAGTATTGGTCGATTTGAAGTGGAACGACCCAGTAGAAAATTTTTGGCCGAATCCCAGTTAGTTATGGCTTGTCTTAAATTGTTTAACTTGCGTTATTTAAGCCTATATTATGTAATTTTTTTGCGTGATATATTTGGTTATTGTGCACAAATATATTGGAAATAATAACACCAAGATGTTATAAAAATAAATTTTATCAAGATGCCCACCGTTTTGCTAGAGCGGTTTACAGAATTATATCTCATGGTATTTAGAAAATTATGAAAAAGTTGTGTTATATTGTTGTTATCATACAATGCCTAATATTTTCAATATAGACTTCGCATTACGAGTACTTTTTGAAGCGAAGTTGCGGGCGAGATATAGTAAGACGTGAAAAAAAAAAGCAATAGCTATAAAATAATTAACTTATCACCAGTTCACAAAAATTTTGCTCTATCAGTCGGAATTTATACATCATTGTCTAATGCCGGCGGTCTCGCTTACGTTTGTTTATAGTTAAAGTTTTTATCACTAGTCAAATAAGCTTTAGCGTAAATAACTCTAAACAGAAAATAATGAACACGTTTTCTATAATTTCTATATAAATAACGGAAAAATGTCAGTGTTTAAAAGCACACAAATGAAGAAGAAACTAAAAACGCAAATAAATTTAGTACCCTCGCTTTGGTTCCATCGAGCTTTATTCAGGGATACTACAAAGTTACTAATTACATAATGTAAAATATTAAAACAGAAGCGTTTCTGCGATCTGTAAGTGTTCTTTTATATTGCAGTGGATTTACCAACGTAATACTACTGTAATTTATATTATTGAAATACTGAAATGTATTTTTATGGTATTAATAGGTCGGGGAAAACTCTTTTCGCATATAGTATGTATAAACTATTTGCATTTGGCTGCTTTTAATGACATTAAAAAGGCTACTTTTCAAAAAAGAAATAAATTAGTCAACTGTTTCCAAATATTTTTCATTTGTGTTTCTTTCTGTAAAAGTGAGTAAATCTAATGAAGAAATTCGATACATTTGAAACTTTTATTACAAAAAAGGCAAAAATGCAACGCAAGCTGCAAAACAAGTTTGTGACGTTTCTGGATCTAAAGCAGTGTCAGTTTGAGTAGCATAAAGTTGGTTTTATTTATTTATTTATTTATTAATCCGGGAATTTTGATGTCAAAGATGCACCTCGCTTTGGTCGCATCTCTATTAAGGATAAAGTGGACGCCATTTTCAAAAAGTAGAGCAAGTTTGGAATATCTGTATACTACATAGTTCAAGAACTGGTAATTGACCACAAAACAGCTTTGACCATTAAATAAAGCTGGGTACACAAAAAAAATCGGAATTTGGGTGCCACACGAACTCACCTAACGAACCGTGTACTCATTTGCGACTCTTAATTGAAGACATAATGAAAGCAAACCGTTTTTGAAGAGATTAATGAATTGGTGATGAACAGTGAATCACGTACGATAAGAAAGTGCGAAAAAGGTCACATTCAAAGGTCGGTCAGGCTTCACAGACTGTGGCAAAACCTTTTGGTGGGGGATGTGCATTTACGCTTTCCTCTACCAACTTAAAATCCTAAAATTTCTACAGCAACGCTATTATAGACACAAAAAGATGGCAAAAAGTCATCTAACAAGATGGCACATATACTGTACATTATGTACTGTAATTACTTAAATGTAAATAAAATTTGGAAAAAAAATTCTTGATTTTTCATATAAAACGCGAAAGAACTTTTCCCCAGCCCGATAAACACTATATTATGTGTCAATGTGCTAATGCCAACTATATTATGTGTTTACAATATTAGGCTTGATTTTGTATCACTTTTCTAATCCTTAGTGTTTGAACAATTACAGTGCATAGTCGTTAATAAAGCAATATTTATAACTAGGGATAAACCTATCAACATATTGATAACATTCGTTAAAAGGAAACATGATATCTTTTAACATGATTATTATTTATAATAATTAGTTAATTTACTCATTTAGCTCATCACAAATTTGAACATAGAAAGAATTCATTTACACCCAAAAGAAACGATAAATATGAAACGTGGCATAGTTTAAATATTATCAATATAAGATAACTAAGTAAAATAGGGATATGTAGAGATTTAAAATGATCTATGATTAAAAACTCAGCAAAGTTTACAGTAAGATAATATAAATCAAGGGTCACTATCCTCACAAGGATGACGACAGGAAGTGATTACTATACCAATATATATAAAAGATCGATATTTGTTTATAAGACAAGTTGAAGTTGAACCAGTTGTGTGAATTTTAATCAACTTATTAAAAGCAAACGCTACAAGTTTTTGTTTACGTCAATTTGTTTTTTCTATTTGAGAATGACTGGTTGCTCATTGCGGTGACGACTCATGTTAATAAAAAGCGATCAAAAATAGAACCACTGATTCACAAATTAAACAATTTTAGTCTCATAATTGAACCAAATTTAACACGGTAATTGTTAAAATAACAAAAAACTTAAGGATACAGCATAAAATGGCAAATATCACAAGGGTAACACCACAGCGAACCACGGTCAGGCGGAACTTCAAATTAAAATTAAACATATCAGTTTGGTAAAAAATAAAGTAAATGTTTCGTCAAAGAACATATCCCCCTTATATGTAGTATATATCAGTCTAGTGTACGCAACATAATGAAACTGGTATAGTGGTATCAAGTACAAAAGCTTCCCCAGTTGAGGATTGGAACATGTCTTGAGCCGCTGCCGTATGGAATAAGATAATTATCGAAAATATGAAAATAGGTAAAACCACCGATGCAGACAAGATTCCAGCCAAGATGTGGAAAAAATGCAACACTGCTATCCTATAATAATAGAAATAACAATTTATGACTCTCATATAAAAATAAAGGGAGTGCTTATTAAAGTATTATTATAGTATGTCTATATGTATTTATAACAACAAGACTATACATTTATGAACTGTATTTAATTAAATTATTTGTTTTATTTTACTGTAACATAAATACTGTACTAAATATGTGGAATATTCACGAAAGAATAAATAGTAAAATTTGTTGTTATATTGAATTCTTCTTTCTACCATTGTTTTCCTTTGTTCGAAATTATTTTACGTGTGTCTAACAATGAAATGCTTAGTAAGTAGTCTTTCAGAAAATTAATAAATAATTTAACACGAGCCAAATATACATTTTACTATGTTTATTTTTATATCGTTTACTGCATAAAACTTTTTTAAGTTACATATTTATTTAAATACAATTTAGCATATGAATGTGTCCATAAATATAATATTTCAGCTATTCATTCCGAATGTATGGAATTATGTATAAACATTTAAAATTTAAATCTCATCAATACAAATGCAAGATTTGTTAATAAGCGCGTGTTCTCTGCCTTACGAATGCCGACAAGGCCACTTACCCCACATAGTATGCATATTTAACCAGTTGAACAACATAACTATATTACAAATAATTATTACAACAAATAAATACTCATTATTAAATTACAATTTCCTTTTATTTTATGTTTCTTTATTTAACTATAATACTATATAATTATAAACTTTATTAAAATGCTTATTTTAATTATAGAATAATTGATGATTGATTTATCATAATAATGTCCTTAAGTTTGAATCTTGCCCCTGCTACACTTTTAGGTGTATTGTGTGAGGTAGGTACACTCAAAAACCAGCTTTTATGTTTAGTGTTTCACCATCATTTCTTAACATATCATCAGAATAAAATCAAAATAATTAAAAAAATCAAGTGTATGAAAGATATTTTCAACAGATGATTGTAATAAAAAAATATTTACTAGTCCACCACCAGCATGAAGAATAAATGTAAATATTACTGTTTTATTTTAGAATAATTTTACGTTATTCAAACTTCATATTTATTTTTTTAGATAAGTTTAACCCTAAGTTCATTGTTCAGGTCTAATGTTGCCCTGTTCGACATCATCATTATCATACAATTATTCCAACTCTTCAACTTACAGAAGTGGTACTGGTTTAAAAAATAGTTTCATAAATTCTCCTTATTTTTTTTAACAAATAATGTTCCTTATTCTATAAAGGAACTACATACTTATGCATACATATTTATTTTAGGTCTGTAACAAATGATCATTCTCATTATTTATTTTTAAACAACTTCAAAAAGGAGGAGATTTCATCAATTCGTCTGTATGTTTATTTTTGTATGTCTGTTAAGTAACTTTTCTGTCAGATGTGGAATAATTTGTAATTTTTTTTAATCAAAGGAGTAACACTCCCGAAGTAGTCCCATTGTCCTTAAGTCTGGATTTGATCAGTAGATCTCAAGAAAATCGAGAGAATTCATCGAATTCTATGAATACTATACACATGTTTTATTTTGGTTTTTTTTTTCACAGCTATTCAAGTAATTGCGTATTGTAGTCACCATCTTATTTCACTGATCTGGTGATGATAGAGACAAGATTTTAACGAGTAGGAATAGAAGAATATTTCTTTTATTGTACTTTATTTATATGCACCAACAGTGAATAAAAAAGAGGAAAGAGAAGAAATAATTATAGAAATAAAATTATATTTTAGAGAAAAATCAAGACCTGCCTTCAAAAGTAATAAGTACATAGCACATACTTAATTAAACTAAAAAGTAGAATGCAAAATGTTTTTAATTAAAAACAAAACTGAATTAAAAAATATTATACTATAAATATCCACTAAAAAGTAAACTAATAAATTACTTCATTAATCTACTTCTGCTAACTAAAATATATCAATTATTTTAATAATATTGGAGTCAGTGCTAGCTAGAGTTAACCAATTTACTAATTTATAAAAGGAAAAAAAAACTGCCTAAACTTCATCACAACCACATATAAACTTATCCTAAAGACATCGGTGATTTTATGATTCTTATGAAGTCAGTTTAGTTTTTAATTAAAACAGTATTATTTGATATATATTCAAATCTATATATTATGGGACACTATACAAGTTGTAAAAATGAAGTATAAGTAGAAACTATTCTGGTTTGAATGATGACAATGATATAAAGAAAATCTAGGATTCAAAATACAGTTGGCATACAAGATTCAAAATCGTACTATAAAATGAGAGAGATCTTCCACCAGTAATCCCAGCAAACTCATTCAGATTGTGGATAATGATAAGAATATAATATAATTAACTATTTTGATTATCTTACACTTGCATTGTAGATTATTTCTTTAGTTACCGATCATAGGATCTATGCATGGTATGCACCAGTATTCAGAGTAAAGCAGAGAGTATTCAACCAACTGAAGGTGTAAACAAAAAATAAAATGTAAATAAATGTGTATATGAAAATAAAATTCTATAATAATAAAATAAAAATACTAGAAAGATTAAATAAATATATCATATATTGATATATGTACTTATTCATTTCGATTAACATATTTGGATTATAAAATTCTAAAATTTTACTAGAATTATAAACATAGTTGATGGGGAAACATATTAGATTTTTCAAATTGTTTGATAATTCTTAATTGTTCTAATATGTTGTAAAATAATAGCAAACATATTACAATAATTACGTAACAATTAAAAATTTTCAAATATCCTACATTGATTATTGCTCTTGTTAAGTAGATTTATTTCAAAAACTGTGCACAAATTCCATATAAGATAGTGCAAATTTAATAACAAGATCTTAATTACATTCTTTGGTAGCAATAGAACTACACTACACATGTAAAACACTGGGTGTATTTGCATTTTACTTTATTCTATACAGTATCCACCTTCCCACTGCTAATCAGCATGTATGAAGGGGTAGGCTTACGTTTAAATGTGACATAAGTATACAAAAGGCTAGCAAACACACTTATGTTTAAACCTACAAAATTCAACCATGAGAAGACATAATCCCCACCTATAACCATTCCCAAGTATGTTACAAGGATATTCTTGAGACATCCAATAATGGTTGTGGTCAACGCACTGTTATACTGAGTACATAGCATAACACTGTATGATAATACAAAACCCATTATACATGACATTAAGAATTGAGTTAAAAATAGAGGGTCATCCCAATGTAGATAGTTTACAGACCTTTCTAAATCTCCAGTACACCATGCCACAATAGCTGCTGGTAGCAACATAAACAAAGCATTGTAATACATGAGTCCGTATTTGCCTAAGTCTTTTGCATCTAATTTCTTCTTCATATACACTCCATTGGCAGCTGTGAATGTATCATTGAGTAAGACGAGTGTATATCCGGTAACGGAGAAAGTGACATCATCAGCGGCGGCTAACAAGGCTCCTGCCACCATTGCCATTACACTTGCTTGGACTGGCCATGTTGCTTTGACATTTAACACAATTCTTTCGAGGATCATCGTCATGAGAATGCTGAAGCGTCGTAAAGCAGTGAACATCGGTAGACTGAGCTCTTTGGTACCTCCGAGACCAGTTGCCATGTTACCAAGATAAATTAATGGTAGGGGCCATATTCGACGCGCTATTCCAGAATCTAAGGGCGGGAACTGCACTATATGAGCAGATTTGCCACACCAAAGCACTAAAATCGTTGCAACCATCTGCCCGAGACCAAGGAATTGGTATGAAGGGAATGCGTAAGTCGTCAATACAGTCTTGTTTACAACGGTAATCATAAATGAGGATATTGCGTAAAACACTGCACTTAGGACCTTCTTTGTGAGTTGGGCCCTATCCGCGGCTTCAGTTTCTTCCTGCGTGCTGTGCGACATGGCAACCACGTATATAAATAACTAAATAAACATAGTTTTTAAATAATTTGTCATAAACATTCACCAGTGGTCCTAAAAGTCATATTATACTGTTATATATTCACGGTTAATACTTATTAATTACGAATTACTTATTACGAACTGAACAAAAACTTAGCACACCACATACAAACCTACACTTGATGACTGGTGTGTGCCTTATTGACATTCATATTTATCTAAACAGACTTTTGACGACCACTTGGCATTTTTTGACATATTAAATATGTTGCCCTAAAATATACTCAAGGTTAAGTACTAGTAGTATTTTTGTTTTTTTTTTTAATCTAACTTAATTTGTTAGTAAGTAATTCTTTATTTAATAAAAAAAATTGTGCGTCGGGGATCCCCGTAAGAAACGAAGTTCTTGGTTAAAACAGAAATATGAAAGGAAAAATAAACTAAATAAGGCCTACATGTAATAATAAGTAAATGACTCGTTATGAAGAAAATATCTTAAATTATTATAATACCTTCTTAACTAAAAATTAAACATCGTGCAACGCTATCTAGGATTTAAACATTGACCGTCATTCGAAGAGATTCTGAGACCGTCATTGGCAAGTCTATCAATTCTGTTATATCTAAGTGCTGTGATATTAGAGTAGAAATTACAATTTTTTATTAATTTAATCAATGCTACAGACGTTTAAAAGTATTGTAAGAGAAATTGTATTGAAGGTTCATGCTTTTTGGGAAAGAGAAAAAGCAAAGAAATCTCCGATTATTCCATTAAATTAAGGACGGTCTTGTGTGTTGAAATGTCAGGTTAGTAAAATCTTGTTGCCATACCTTTATATTTAAAGTCCGTATAATTTGACAAGTTTGTTTTAATTTTTTTTAGTATATATTTTGTATTAGGGATATAAGTACGATAATTACTATCTATCCAGAAAGTAGTAAGAAAAAAGTAGTAGGGCGGGAGGGGAAAATAACCTTTAGAGATGATTGTATTCCATCGAACAATACTTACCATATTTCAAATTAATATGCTACTTCTCACTACCTGTGAAATCATTACATTATGTAATTATTGTTACCTGGTAATGTTTATTTTATTTATTTTGTGTGTGGCACATATTTCCGATGAAACCGTTATTAAAATCATGAATGTAGCGGTCGTTGCTGCAGCTACTTCCCAATAAAATTAGAATCTTGGGAAAATATGTACCAAAAGAAAGACTGTAAAATTCGATGACTTCGAGAAACAAAATCTCGAAAAAGATTCATCGAATTCAAATAGAAAAAATGTAGTTCAAAATGGAAATTATTAATGTAGAGATATGATATTGTACTTTGGAGTCATAAATACATAAAAAATGAAGGTAACATGCTTGAACTTGATTAATAACAGTGATGGTCCTTTAGATCTTTTTGAATGTCAGATTTATAGTAAAAATTACTTTATTTTTAGTTTAGAATAGATGTTGTTTTCATGTGTTGCATTACTTTATTATGGCAGTTCACCTAATGTGTTCGAATGAAAATTTACCCTATGTAACTGTCAAACCAATCAGCCAAACGGACTAAACAATTGTGCCACGGAGGCGATATTCATTTTACTGAAATTTAATTACAGCCTACAATAGTCTTACGCTTTTTTTTTACGTTACGGACGTTTTTTGCCGGCTCGGGTACCCCTCCGCAACGACCCATAAGATAGTTTCGTTCCAAAAATGTAAATTTTTGTTTTTTCTATGTGACTGAAGGAATAAATGGAAATATTCTTAACCCGTTGAGCACTAACCTGGCGTTTACGCCAGCTTTCCATTGTCTTCCTATTTTCTCATTTTTATGAGTAATCGACATATTAATATAGAAAGAAAGAAGAAATTTATTGTTGGATAATAAATTAAATCATTTTAGTATATTTTATAATTTATAAAACATTGTTATTGGAAAATTTTGTGCCAACACACATCATACATAGATACAATTTTACTAGATTTTTACTTTTAAACGACTTCAAAATGAGAAAATTCTCAATACGTTTATATATTTTTTTGTATGTTTGTTCTGCGATCATTCCTCCAATTGTGGTCTGATTTGTAATTTTTTACACTCGCAAGCTGGTCCCAATGTCTCCAAGTCAGGATCAGGTTAGTGGATCTTAGGAAGAGAAATCATCAACTATTATAGACATTTACATGTGTTTCATTTCATATATTGTCTCCAAAGTTATACAAGTATTCTTATTTTCCTGATCTGATGATGGAAGGTACAACATTTTAACAAGTAGAAGTGGTTTTTTTTTTTGTGTCAATACCAAGTGAGGTCTTGTGTATTGTCATGGTGTAAACAAGTCTCACTTCAATAATGTTAAAGCAATATTTGACGATGTATGTTGATTAGAATAAGAATATTGTAACTATTTAATAAATACGCCATTTTTTATTTCAAACACTGTCTGTCGCATAGGTAGAAACCACTTTTATTTTTGTATTATTCATCTCTGGAAACCACGTAGAAACTAAATAGATTTGTAAAATGTGTTAGAGGTTTTAATAGTTTTTGATGAGCCTTTAGTAGATTTGCATAGAAAAAAGTGGTCACTCTGCATAGATAATATAACACATTATTATTCATCCCTGATATAACACTGAGTTACCAACACTTTATCTGTGGTTTTGATACTAGATTTTTTTTAAAAATATTTTATACAAATATACAATAAAATAAAAAACAGTTAAAATCGAACGTATAAAATTGATATAATACCGAAATAAAAAATAATTGATTAAGTAAATATTTCAGTACGAATGTAATCTAATTTTTTTTTTCATAGAGCTAGTTTGTCATAACCACAACGTTGTTTGTCGAACAATGAACGGTGCATTGTGAATTTTGAGAAGCAAAGAAGAACGTACGACATTTTGTCAAATGTTCCTTGTTTTGCCATGCAATACATTATTTCTAAATGCGCATAGATTATGTTCAAAATTCTTGTGACTTATTTAAGAATTGTATTTATACACAATGATGTTATAAATTTTATAGATATGAGTATACGTAGACGTAGAGATATCGACAGTGTTTGCATTCAGTGATGTATCAGACTTCAGAATAGGGACGCGTAGTTAGCTTCAAAAGTGTTACGGCTAGCGGATAAGAAGTTGGTGTCGTAATTTTATGGTGCTTTAGCTTCATTCGGAGCAGTATGGCGATACCAGAGCAGTTTTCGTTGAGATGGAACGATTTTCACTCGAATCTTTCCCAGTCGTTTCACGCTCTTCTGGAAGGTGAAGATCTGGTGGATGTGACACTGGCTGCTGGGGGCCAGTATGTGCACGCTCACAAGCTCATTCTGTCTGTCTGTAGTCCATACTTCAAAGAACTCTTCAAGGTATGAGTCATTCTCATTATAATTATTCCACTTTTGCCTTTCATACTCACTTAAATCTTAAGTAATTTCTACTTTTACTTATTTCATTACACACACACACAATTTTTGAAAAAACAACTTATAAAAATAAAAAAATATAATAACATCTAAAAATGTATATCTGTCTCATCAATTTTATTTTGTGAATAAGTGATAATTTCTAAACTTACTTTATTAACATGTATTATATTAATATTTTGATTTAAAAAAAGAAACTTTGGTTTTGTTTATATCTCTACTTCCTTAAATTATACTGGATTCTTTAAAATAACATTTGCATTGGATAGTTTCAGCATGTGAGATATCCACAGAAGATCACAAAGGATATCTTTCACTCATTTGTTTATAGTATTTTCTTATCAAGTTGCATTATTTTGTTCTCCATTTCCTACCTATTAGTTATGTCATAGAACTGATAAGCTCCCGTTTGTAATTTACTTAGTTTCACTTCTATTAGATAAGTTTCTTGTTGTACCACATTACTATACTTTCGCTGCGGCTATATGATGACTTAGTGGTTTCTAGGAATATATACATAAAAATAGGTACCTCATTTATACTGAAAAATGTGCCCGCTTGGCATTTGCCATTTCCTGTTGAGTATAGTGTAAAATTATACAATCTCTAATAAAGCAACAATAGTTTTATTTTTATACATATATTAATGTATATTGTTTGACCTTTATATAATATTGTTGGTAATAATATAACCTAAAAGTTATATGTAAAGCTGAATACAATATGAATTATGTTTGTTTGTTGCATTAATTATGTATATAAAGAACAGAATATTGATAGTGTTGAGGGGTTGCTTTGGCCATGAATTCACTATAAATATCCTTTTATGATCTAGGAAAATGTTACAGATCTATTTAATGTAAATCAGTGTGTGTCAGATATGGTAAAAGCTATAACATATTAGAGTTAATAACATCATCAAAATTTTCGTATATAAGATAGTTGTGATTGTAATTTCAATTTTTTTTTGCAATAGAAATATTAATTGTACATCTATTCAAGAACATTTTTTAATTATTTCTCAATTTTGAGGAAAGGATGTTTAATTTATAATGCTGAACTTATTTGCTTAACCTTATCAAAACATATATTAAGGTTTTATTATACTTTTTTACAAATTAAGAAAGTTGCAATTTTTTTATAGTGAAATACAAAATAGTACCATTTTCTAACAGTTAAAAATAAAATTAATATATAGAGTAACATCCTCCTAGTTTGAGAATCTATCACCAAGCACTTATCTATGTTCTAGCAGTATCACTTGAGAGCCAGTACCTCTAGTCTTAGTGTGTTTAACATTGTCACTTGATATGAGGTGAAATTGTGGTTAAAGTGTCAATCATACACAAGTGCAAGAAAACAATTTTTTAATGAAAAAAAAGTTTATTTGTACAAGGTGTATAAACAATTTTAAATGAAGAGCCATGAGTTAGGGATTTGACATGAAATATAACATAATAAATGTATTATGTATCAAAAACGAACACTGAAGAATAATACTAGACTCAGTAAAGTAACTAATATATTTATAGTTGGATAAAGATACATATAATTTATTTCAGCTAGGAAAAACCATGAGTATAAGCTAGTATCTGATAAAAATTTATAAAAACAAACAAAAGTCTCATCTTGTTATTTTTACACACTATGTCTATACCTTCAAATGATCTAATATGCAAATTGATAAGCTGTAGGTATCTTCATGTAAGTATGTTCATATTTCATTGTAAATGCCAGTTGTATGTTCAGTGCAAATTAGTACTTATGTGTGTGATTTATGTATATATGATGTTTTGTATTTTTATATTTATATACTGTTTTTTTTCTCATGTTTTCGTTTTCTTGAATAAACAAATCAACCAATTTGCAAATAATTTAATATAATTGTTGAAATTGTTGTAGTTAAAGAACACAGTTTTTTTTCTAATTAAAGAAAACAAATATAAACAATAAGCACTTCCATTGATCTATAGTTGAAAAAAATTCAAATATTTTAAATACTTCATATGGACTGTCATTGGGATTGAAATGTGGGATGTTCTGAATTTGTTTTGTTTTTTATAGTCTATCAGATATAAATCGATACATGCCTCCCATACACAAATTTTATTCAAATAGATAAAGTCCTTTATGAGGAAAAATATTAATTGTACAGACAGATTTAACAGATTTATTATTAACATTAACAAATTTGCATTCAGGCTCTCAGATCTTATTATTATTCCACTAAAAGCATGAATGTATTGTGGAATTATTTTGGCACGGATTGTTTGTACATTTTCCAGTACCAAAAAATGCTTGCTCTCATTAAAATATGAAACATTTTTTTACTGGAAGTTCTTGTTTCTATTGGGTCCTATATCAGACTAATGTGAACAAAGCTGAAAATATGTGACATCTGTGAATCAGCAGTTAGTTGTTGTTACAACAAGTCAACAATTATTTTTTCATACTGATTCAACATCAGTTAATTTCATGATTTTTTTGCTAATAAGGTTGAGCTAGAGGAAAGCTTACATTGTAGAAGGCGTCCTTATAGGCTTCACATTCAAAATTATATTGAAAACTTTTAATAACTATACCCCGATTCACACCGCAGCTGCGTAGGCTCAATTTATGCCCAGTCTCTGGCACCTCAATTCTCTTTACTGAAGATTTTCCCATATAATCATGCGGTACTTGCCTCTTTACGGTGTTTTTTTGTGGGCTGAACCCTCGAAATATCACTGTTTTGCGCAAACCGCAAAGAACGATGATAGTGTCGTCAATATGTGAGCATCACAAGACTTTCGTCAAGCTGGACTTTTGGCTGAATCTGCGCCATGTGACTCGGATGCGAGAGCTCTCGCATCATCAATGGACGTGAATCTACCACGTGCAGCTTTTAAAGTAAGAACGTACAGGTCGAAGTTCATGGCTGTATGGAATCGATTTAAGCACATCAGCATCATCAGGCTACAATTTTGAGGTTTAGTTACGCCGGTGGCATGGTACACCTCATTTTCAGACTAACATACACACTTTCGAGGCATGGCTATTTTGGGAATTGCTTGTATCGTATAAGTCGTGAGGTCACAACAAGTTGGCATCAATGCATCAGCGCAAAGAATGATGCACAGTAAACGGTTGCGGTCGGTCCCAAACGCGACTTAATCAAAGAAGTAGGGCACGATTTTTCAGTCTTAAAAGTTGTTGAAGGTTGATGAACAGGATGATGGGTACGTACAATCGGCCTTGTTGCCCAATGTAACCCAATGTTGGTGAGCAATGTTGTATCCGTCAGGGAGTAGAAATAATGTGGAAGGAGTTCTTACTCTCCAGTCAAAAGGTAAAAAATTACCTTTGCTTAGTTTACTTTTATTTGGCAAGAATTTGACACAATCCACGAACAGCGAAGCGCGGACCAAAAAGATAAAAATTAAGTCGGGCGCTAACTTTATTTTCCGTGTTATTACAATATTTATTAAAGTAAATATACAGATTATCATGGCCCTTAGGTTTTATTAATACTTTAGTTAGTAGTGGTAGGAAGAGGTTGTGGATTTGATTCGTATATGACATATGACTTGTATGAACATGACAACAACTTTATGGATTGTGTTAAAGTTGGGAAACAGATGACCATGTAGACTATTTCTAAATATGACTAATAATTCATATTACGTTTTAGTAAATTTATTTCCCTTAAGAATGTGTGTAAATAGATCACCCCCAAAAGAGAAAACAAATTACTCCGAACTTTTCTTAAATTGTCATCTTGTGATGTCAAAATTCATAACAGACTGTTATATATAGATTTTTTGAAATTATTTTCCTTTACCCGAATTGTGAGAAATATGGGCGTTTAGGTAGCTGCTAAGTCGACAAATTCGATCACTTTTAGGAAGAACCTGTTTCGTTATTGTCTGTAATAACATTTTCCAAACAGTCTGGTTTTAATAATGTTGTAATAAAAATATATATTATAAATAAGTATAAATTTTAAGCTATCGTTTTTTTTCGTTTCATTTAGGTATTCACACGAAGGTTTACTTTATTTAGTAGTAATATTAATGAATGTTAGTATATCTTCTTAGATATTTATATTACAGTTAAATAATATGCGGCAATAATACGAAATATAAAATAGGTAAAAGAAAGCATTTTTTTTAAATTGAAAATTAGTTTAAGGAAGTTTGCTTTCAAGTGATGCTACTGGCATCCCTGTATTGGTGATCCGCGACGAATTATCTAAGGCGGATATTAGAAAATGGCTTACCACTATACCACGGTTTCGTCAAGTTATTTTCCGTCATCGGATAGCTCGACCTTATACGATAGGATTCGAACCTATACCTGTCGACTTGATGCCCAACCGTTATATATATACCTATACTATACCGTGTAGATTGATTTATAATCATCTAAGATGTATTTCTTCAGAGCTAGAATCAATTATAGTTCCCCGTATTGTCTGACGGCTATTTCTTAAATCATTAACTACTGTGTTGAAAATAAAGGTATTTGTACAGTACAATCAACATGAGCTGTTAGATAAATTTAGTTTATAAATAAACAAGCCGGTGTACGCTGCTAGTCATCGTTATATACTATTCATGTGATATGTTACGTTTTTAAAAATACATCACGGTTAGGCTAAGGGGTCGCCCATTAATAACTTTAGCAAATTTTAATACCCAAACCGGTGATTTTTAAATTAACCTAAGAATTTTCAGAATGTTATCATTAAATCTAAATGAATTCTCGAAAGTCACACGTCGCTTATAAGTTTAGACATTGCGTGTTCAATGAAAAAATAAATACATATGATATCACACTGCACCACCCTTCCCCCGTTGTGATATCTCGTGATATTTTCCAAAACCTCTTCCCTCTTTCGAATCTCACGTGATTTATGGTCGACCGCTAACCTATGCAAAAGAATATTTATTTAATTTACTTAATACTAGCTGCTCTCCGCGATTTTACCGGCGTAGTTCCCGTTCTCTTGGGATTTTCGGAATAAAAACTCCATACCAAATTTCATCCAAATCAGTCCCGTAGTTTCACAAGTTTATTCGTTACACATAAAAATACAAATCTTTCCTCTTTATAATATTACTGTAGATAACATAACATAATACATACTATAAACAGAAAGGATACGAGAAAAGAATTACATAAATCGGTTCAAAGGTTATAAAACTACAAGGTTATAAATGCTATAAACACTAAACGCATTTTAGTGTAGTTTCTACATACAGTCTTTGGATTTTTATAATAGATACTAGCTAGCGTGGTGCGGTCGTTCGTATCGTATTCAACAATCGCGATAACGGGCGAAGTTTGAATCGTTATGGCTGACGAAAACGCTTATCAAAGTGACTGAACCCAGGAGAACCAGCTCACGAGCTTAATTATGTCCCTAGAGAAAGTTGACTCAGAAAAAGATACGGTGGACCAGTACTGGTGTCATACACTACAATAGGAGGGGTCGAACCTTTATCTACCAACTTGCCATCTTTTCTAAACAAATGTTTAATTAGGCTATAGACGTGACGTGAAATAATTTTGACTGAATCATCTACTGTTAAATAAAGTAATACATTTTTCTATTTTTAACAATAAATATTTCAGTTATTCGCGTAATTCAAATTAAGCTAACATTAGTGTTATTTGTTTGTTGCAGTTTATTTGATATTAAGATGTTACTTTTAGTAGAATGCATGCTAAACTGGAGCCATTTGTCAAACATTTCTTCATTGAAGAATCAATAACAGAAATAAGTTCATCAGTAACTTTTTCTTCGCCGTGTTTCTCATGTACCTATATCTAAATTGGATCATGCCCTAAGTATTGTGGCACGTGCTCTCAATGGCGCATGTGCCATTGGTTAGCCATCCCTGCTCTACAGCTCCTTAAAATCTGATCACGCGATAACCGTAGATCTGTATTATCAACAATTGTAAATCATGATAGCTTGCTTGAAAAGCTAGCCATTAAACAATCGAGACTATTCCATTGCGTATCAGGACAACGCAAGACCTCATACTTCACGACACGGTCGCTAAATTAGAGCAACTGCGGTTGGATAGCTGGCATACTCCTCATATATTGCTCCAATAGATTACCTTTTTTTTTTTTCGCAATTCGGACAATTTCTTGCAATCATTCCGAAAAATCAATTTGGTTAGAAACGGAATTAAATGGATATTTCGTGATAATAAGATTGTTTAAAAAAAAAGTAATTAATTGAGAAGACAATTTCCTCCGAAACATTTTCTATTTTTAATTCAATAAAGTAAATTCAGTTGTTTCTGGCGAAGATTTTGTTTTTCAGTTTAAAAAGGTTACTGTTAAATGTATGTTTAGATGAATCCTTGCGAGCATCCCATCGTGATCTTGAAAGATGTCGCGCATCAAGAACTTCGCCAACTGTTGCAGTTTATGTACCGTGGTGAGGTGCATGTCCGTCAACAGGAACTCTCTGGGTTCCTCCACACTGCTGAACTGCTCCAAGTCAAAGGCCTTACTGGAGGTAGAGAGGTAAGGTATCTTCTATAGTAAACATGATTTCTATCTATATCTATACTAATAAATAAAGTTGAAGTGTCTGTCTGTAATATCAAAATAACAATTTTTTAGTAAATACACATTAATGTATGTAAGGTGTATATGCGAAAAACACAATTATTAAAAATGTTGTCTATCTGTTTGTTCCGACTAATCTCCGGAACGGTTGGACTGATTTTAACGAAACTTTTTTTTGATAAATTAACCGTTCCTTGTTTCAGGCTTAATATTTACTAGTAAGAGTTTCAGAGATCAGAGATTTCAGAGATCAAATCTTTTATTAACATAGTCATTATTACATACAGAAGGGTGTTACATATATCTGATTAGGTGTACAAAAACAATGAGTAAAACAAAGTTATACGCTGACATAGAGACAAGAGTTTTTTAAGTAATAATGTTTGAATTTATAATAAACCCCCAAAGCACATTACCAATGTATCGGACAATAAGTTTAAGCAACATGTCAAGCAGGTTTTACATTGCAAAGATTATTATGTGAACGATGGTGATGTCTGGAAATGACATCCCTCTCTGTGCATCTACTAATACAGCTTTGTAACTATGGGTTGTATAAAAAAACATGGAAAAAACCAGGTCGAGTTTATGCCGGTTTTTCTAGATGACCGGGGTGTTTTTCCGAACCGGTGGTAGTGTTTGGACCTTTAAAAGCGCCTTATCAGGGCCTAAATTGAATAAAATATTTTTGAATATGAATTTCCAAGGTAAAATAACATTAAAGTGACGTAAACTATGTGCGGTTTGTGTAATATTGTAGAAAAGCGAATCCCCGCCACCTGTCGTTGAAGATCAACCAACACCGAAGCCGGAACCGACAGCAGACAGTCAAGCCGAATGGGTGCCCGGTGGCGAGGACACAATAGCCACCGAGACACTTGCTGAAACGTCAGACACTCTGTCCATAAAGGAAGAAGCCGCAAGGAGTCCTCTAAAAAGGTACCTGTTTCTTTATACAATTTTGAGTCTAATATAATATATTTTGTTTGTGTATTTTGATGAATTTTCATTCATCAGTAAGAGGGTTGACTATAATTGTTTTGTTTTTTAGTTTTTCTCGAACCAAAGGCATATAAGACTATGTTGTTTAAAAGACGAATCAACAACTCCACGGTACAGCATAGATAAAAATTAAGTAGCGCGTAGTTCATTTATGGATGATAATAAGATAAAAAGAAATATCTATCTGTAACTAGGTATTAAAAAGACGCGAAAGTAGTCGATCGGATTTGAATCTTTACAGTACTGGTGGTCTGATGCGAACATTTGTGTGTTTAGATTTCAGTTAGATATGACAGAGATAACAATCAAAATGATCTCGCTTAACGAATACCCAATGTTAAAATAACAAGTAAATGTTTTGAGCCTTTGTTTAAGTTAATTTGAAACTAAATCAGGATATGCAATAATAACTTGTGAAAGACATGTCACAAGAAGACGTCAAGGCACATTACGTATCCGGGATAAACAAGTGTACATCTAGAGGTACCTAGAGGTTTAAGTCACGGTACATGATGCCTACATACGTTAAATTCTCACCTACTGTCATCGTTTTTGGACTGTTATTTATTTAATACCGGATGAAATGGAACCAGGTTGCGTGTTTCCCAATCAAGATATGTGGTCTTACGACTGACTCTGAATTAACATGATCCATTACAGATTAGTCGGTTAATTTTCTTTATAGTTGTATGGAAAGAGAAATTAGATACTAAACTACTGAATAAGATATAAAAATTAAAAAAAAAAGAAAAAAAATTAACACACAAGATGTATATATATATATATATATATATAAAGCATTAAACGTGGAAAAGGGCACCAACTCATCATATGCTACAACAACTATGTCGTGGCGGCTGATTTTCTGTTGGGCCAATAAATAGATTAACTAAATATAATATTAATCATCAAATTATTAACTGGCATCGAAAATTAATCAAATTGGATTTAATTTTAAGACCTAACCTACCTTGGTTGTGTCGTCCATTAACAATATTACAAAAAAAAACAATTAGAATACGTAGTTTAGAGGCGGTTGTAACAGATAAATTGTTACATGAAATCTATACTGATATTAGTCTGTTTGTCCATGATATATTATTTGAATTTATTCCTAAAAGTAGAATAAGAATTGTAGATGAGGAGGAATATTGTCCTACACGTCTGCAACGGTGTATTTTAAAGCACCTCTTGCTGCCGTTATACTTTCGGAATGTTTAGAAAAGACAGACTGGTATGTTCGGACCTAGTTAATTTATCCGGGAGATACTCAGGTTAATAATAATATCGAAAACAAGCGCAGTAAGATGAATGTAACGTCTGTTTGACGTTCGTATTGTTCGAGTTAGTCACGAGTGTAATCAAACGAATCGCGCTGGGCCCTAGTCTAAACGATTCGGGGTCGTGATTAACCCTGGCCGACCTGCGATTCGCAGTAGATCAAAATAATGTAAGATCGACACTTACCTCTCGAGTAACGCCGGTGTCCTGCTTCACCTTCCGTAGCCCGTGTGTAGTAACCAGTGTATACTGTGAATATGTGAACTGAGTAATAGCTAGGAAGGCTTAACAATCAACAAACAATCAATTTAACATTTAACGCTAATCACAAACAACTTTCATCTATAACAACGTGTATGCTCGCGTCAAGTTATTACCAAACTGAACCCTGCGACAATTCTCGCGGGTACTACGATAGAATTCAAGTGCCCCTTTTTTTTTACTTATGATCAATAATTAACACGTATTATTAATCGATTAAACAGATGATGTAGAGTGTAGATAGATCTGCGATGGTTATTATTACTTTTCTTAAATTAGATTGTTGAAGAACGCACCGAACAAGAATATGTATGTGAAGAAGAAGCCGCGGCCGGTCAACAATAGTCCTACGCATCCCGAAAATACCGACTTTGCTTACGATGGGTGAGTGTAACTGTTATCCCTTATTATCTAAATTAATACTAACATTTTTAGGTATCGCAGGAGGGTAATTTGGACATATATTTTGTCTTCCGACTATATATACCTTATATTTGTTTATTTGTAGTATTTTAATGAAATATTTCTGTTTCGTTTCCAGCGAACCGCTTATTGATTTCGACAACGATTTATTCCATAGTGTACTGGTGTTGCCAGAAGCTAAAGAATCCGGTGAGTTGTTATCGTATTGAAACATTTGGGATATGGCAACATATTTTTGATTTTAAAGTTATCGATGTAAATTTGTTTGATAAAGAAAATTATCCGTTGTAATAAGATCTTTTATTGCGTACTCTGTTGTATAGAACATATTGTTCAGGTATTGTAGTTATATAATGTTTTAATGAAATCCCACGGAACATTCAATTCTATGTATCAAATATTAAATTAAATAATATTAATTATTTGTAGATATATATCATAGACTGGAATCCTCGTTACGAGGCACGTAGTTAGCGTTTATTTAACACTAGCTGTGCTCCCGCAGCTGCGCCCGCGTTTCATATATTCTTCACTACATTTTAATTTTTTTATGCGGGACCCCTAATCATTTTATAAAATTATAAGTACCTTAAGCTCAGCTATCTAACAAAAAGTCCCGCCGTTCCGGAGATCACCCGGAACAAACAGACAGACAGATAAAGTTAATCATATGTATTTAGTAAAAAGTTTTTTTTTTTTTTTTAATAAAAACAGACACTTCGTTTTTATTTATCAGTATCGGTTTATAATTCAAAGTAAGAAAATATCAAAGTATTTCCTTGGCAATGTCATAAAAATATAATAAACAAGAAATCCGATAAAAATCGGTTTAGTATATTTAACAATGTGGTTAAGCAGAAAGATATGTCTTATATTATATATATATATATATATATAACGAGTCGTCTAAAATCAAACACCGCCACTTCCAATGCAGAAGCTAAAGTGTAACTGTAATTAATTACTTTTAAATAGATTGGAATTTAAACGAACATTTCGTTTTTAAGCACAAATTTGTTAGTGAACGGAGAGTGTTTTTGGTACTATATTGAAAGACTAGGTTGAAAAACGTTTAAAAGTGGACGTGACGGAGTTTGATTTTAATCGACTTAATAATTATTAGGACCTTAATAACAAAAGCGGCAAGTATTCCCAAGAAATGGCAAAATAAGTTTTTTTTCCACTGTATTGCTCTGACTACAATTTCATCTGATGTTAAGTGATTATGTGGTTCAGGATTGTAAACACCTAGAGATGTTGCCGGAACACATGCATTGGTATTTGGCGACAGGTTTTCAAACCTGAGGGTGGTAACTACTCAGACGGGTATCATTAGAAAATGCACTGCTGCCATGTTTTATATGTAGAAATATTATTCTAGTAGAAACAAATTAATGCCTGTTTAAACAGTTTAAAAACATGAATATTAAAATAAACCATACTGAAATGTTATATCGTTTACCGCGTTACTAAGAATGATGTTTTATGAAGTTTGCTGTTTTCGTTATATTATACACCAGTATAGATCTATGAGTGTTTGCATGAATAAGTGAGTGAGCAGGCGAACAAACGGTAAGGGAATGTCTATGATGTGTACCAGGGTGGAATTGTAAGACCGGGGGCGTGAAGTGCCCGAACTGCCACCGGTTCTTCGCGAACCGGTACAACCTGAAGGTGCACATACGCGACAAGCACGACACGCGCGAGGGCACGCTGCAGTGCGACATCTGCCACAAGCGCATGCGCAACCCGTCCTGCCTGCGCGTGCACATGTACCACCACCGCAAGCAGGCCGCGTACCTCGCGCAGCTCACCACCACCACCACCACCACCACGATCGCGCACGCGCACGCGCACCCCCAGGGCGACCACATGCGACACCTGTTAGTCACCAACACTACCATGTATAACAAAAAAACACTCCTCGCGAACGAAATTACTTTCGCTATAAGTAACCGTGGAAGTAAGAACTGCAACAGATTAATGATACTCGGTCACTTGTCGCGTTAATTAATAATTCATAATCTCGATAAGATTTTTATTGTAGTTACATGTTTTTTTTAATAAGGATTTCAATATGACTAGTAAAACAAGACATTACTTAAATTAAAAATAATATCTTTTTGAAATTGATGTTAAAAATACACGTAGAGTTTCGAATGCCGTAAATGAATAAGAAGAGTTTTACTTAGTGTTACATGGAATTTTTTTTTTCTATATCTGATAATCTTTACAACTGATGATTGTTTAAAATCGGGATAGGAAGAAAAAAAAAACCAAAGGTAACGCGAAAAAACCCGTTAAAATTAACTGATTTTAAATATGGAACGCGAAAACTTAAAAAATTACAACTGACTGTTTGTTCAAATAATTATTTTAAACTATAGAAGTAATTTAAAAGTACGGTTGTTTGTGGCCGTGATTATTTCACGATCGACTGTATGTTTGTTTATGGGAAACATTTAACTTTTCCAGTGTACAGAACATGGTCGGGTCGAAGTGGCGCGGGGATTCCGCTTTAGCTGAGTACAGGGAGTTCGAGAGGTCAGTTTACAATTTTTTTTTTTCAGATCAATATATTTATATGTATGTAGAAATGAAAAGAACATAAGACTGAGTGAAAGAATGCAATGTGAGCGAATGGATGATGAAAAAAAACAAAGATCGTAAATGGCGAACCGGGAAATGTGTCGGGAAAATTTGTAAAGAAAAGAATAAAAGATTTAATTAGGAAGTATTGTGTTTAATCACTACCGATATCCTACATATATATATATATATATATATATATATATATATATATATATATATATATATATATATATATATATATATATATATATATATATATATATATATATATATATATATATATATATATATGTACAGGTGTTTAAAGAAAACAATGAACTTGTTTCATGTGTGTTACTTTCTTTATCTCTTTATTATTACATAAGGTGAAGTGTAAATATACGTACGGCAAATGAAACTGTTAAAAAATGACTCGACTACCACTTAACATTTTTAATATTATTTCGATTGAGTTCTCCTCTAATTTTAAGTGGACTATATAAGTTAAGATAATATCCTAAGCTTAGTGTAAATTAGTTCTCAAGTGATGACGTGATCGATTTTCAAATTTGAATATGGTAGTTAATCAAATTAGACCCCAACCGTACTATTATCTTGCAAACCCAGGTTCATGTGTTGAGTACGCGTAAAAATAAGACAATAGGAAAGCAATGGGAAGCTGGCGTAAGCGCCGGGTAAGTGCTCAAGAGGTTAATTGTAGGATTCGAAATAATATTGATCAATGTGATATTCGTGCACATTAAAACCGTTATACGTTTATATTTATTACTTGTTACTTGAACGGTACTGGAGTGTACAGAATAATAATATTAATAATAAAATAATAATAATAAAAACGATTTATTGCCAATACGTAATACATAAGCTTAAAAATAATCATGACGTGATTTAATCATTTCGGCAATGGGACAAGCTCAGCTGTTGCTAAGTGATATCATATATATACACATACATACATATATATTTATGTAAGTTGAAGGAAAGACATAAATAACAATAATGAAAGTGATAAACTCTTTAGTAGACTCGACATAAACTGCATGTGATTAGGAAGGATTACAGAGTTCGGTAATTTCTGTTTGTTTTTTTTTTAAATATGCTCTCTTGATTTGTAATTTAAATGTCGATTGGGATATACTGATGCTTCGCAATGGTGGGGGGAGGTCGTTCCAAATCTTTGTCGCAGCGAATTTGAAGCAACCTCTAAATGCAGTTTTTGTACGTTTCGGAATCGATGCATTATCTGCAAACCTAGCACGTGTAGCTTTATCATGTACACTTTTGAGCCAAGTAAACTTTTTAAATAAATATGGCGGTCTTTTATCCAATATTAGTTTTCGTACCGTCATCGACAGATGGAGTTGTCTTCGTGCTTTCGTTTTTAGTGTCCCATGTTCGTTAAGATACGGTGTCGCGTGGGCCCGCTTCTGTATATCGAAATACAGAATATGATAACTATGAGTACATAACTGTTGGCGCGCGGTTGAAATTTACAAAAAAAAAATCCATAAAACAAAAGAACAAAATAACTTTAAACTTTGAAGATCTTACAAAGATGTTTTAACCGTTCTCAGGTGTGACAACCTCACGATCAATTTACTTACAAATGTAATTACGGTCTACAATTTACAATTGCGGAAATAATTATCAAAAATAACAGTTGATCTATGATAAAAAGCCCTGACATGTCTTAATTAACTCCATTAATCATTTACCTTAACAAATTTAGTCGGATACCAACAAATGTCTTACATCCATTATAAACTAAATTTAATACATAAATTTTACACACCTCAGGAACCTCATTTTATATAATTTTATTTATTTATTTGTTTATTTGTATTACTTTTAAGTTGTTGAAAGTTGAAAGGTTCTCGTTTGTCGTGGTATGGGCATGTTATGAGAAGAGAGGAAGCGCATGTGGGTAAAATAGTAATGAATATGAGTGTGGAAGGATGGAAAAGTAGAGGAAGGCCAAAGAAAGTGTGGATGGAGTGTGTAAGAAATGATATGAAAGAAAAAGAGGTGAATGAAGAGATGACGGCTGATAGGGACGTATGGAAGAAGAAAACATACTGCGCCGACCCCAAGTGAGTTGGGAAAAGGCAGGAGAATGATGATGATTAGTATTACTTTGCGTTTGTTTTAAAATAATTTTTTTTATTCATTATTCTTATAGTCATGTTTGTGCAATGTGTGCCGACGCCTCGTAAATAGCCAATGTTCATTTATTTTTTTCTCATCACTAAAGTTTATATGAGCTTGCGTAATTCAAAATAATATTAGTTAATTTTTGTATAATATGTATATTTATTACTTGTTATTATTTGTTAATCTTATGAATAAAACACAACAATTATATATTTACACTATCTGATTTCCTCTCACTTTGCTGCGCGTAAATAAGCATTATATACGAGTATACTATTCTAGAATGTATTATAGTATACTCCTGTGTCTAAACTCATTAGAAGCCGTTCAATCGTGTTTGACGGGAAAATATTCACATAAATATAGTTTAATTGTTACTCTCCCGTTACGCTGGATGTGACATAGACAAATTTTATTAAAAGCCGTTTAGTAATCCGAGTTAATTACTCGTATTAGACAAACATTTGCTTATAAAGTAGCAAACAGGCATACAATCCGCCTGACGGTAAGTGGTCACCGTAGCCTACGGACGCCTTCGACGCAAGTGGTGTCACGTGCGCGTTGTCAATTCTTTAATACCTGGTAATTTTACTTCATCGCTGTGCGTCAACTAGCATCTTACGTGGCTAATTCACAATATAATCAACTCCTGTGATAAACTCCGTTGGAATGCGTCTAGCCTTCAAGTTTGATTGGTGAAATAACTATTTAGATAACATACTTATTAGCTGTTCGCTGGGCGTAAAATAAGGATCCTATTTTATATTCTACGATATATTCATTCATATAAGCAATTTTTAACAAGGGAATAAATCACAGTAATACATTTTTATCAGAACAGGTACCTATATGAAACACATTGATATAAGTTCGAGCATAATTTCTTCCCTGAAATTTTTCGCCGCTCATATAAATACCATACATTTATTTTTAAAACTTGAATGTTTATCTAGGATGCATTTATGGCAACACTTCCAGATTATATTTTATTGTTGGAAGTTCTGTGCGCGATTTAGGTTTGTCTTTATTTGCCTTAGAAGTCCTTGTGTTAGGGTTAATAATAAAGTTATTTGGCTTTAGATTATGTTATTTGTGTGGCGTTATACGAGATACTGTGTGGTCTTTTCTCTCTCTCTCCTCAAAAACTCTCTTAAAAGTATTTGACAAAGAATCGTTGTTCTTGAAGCACTAGAGATTAGGAAAATAATACAAAGTAGGTCCAAAAGAACTTGTGTTTATAGCCGTAATAAATTATTATTGTTATATACTGTCATTTGAAATGCACCAAACCCAGCTCAATCTTTTGTACCACTCAACATGAATATTCATCTCGTTTAGGCGCTTGGTATATGTTGATGTTTCTCGAAATTTCTATAATTCGCTCAGCGTGGAGCAAATCTATGTCTACATGTTCAGGGATATAGAAATATAATAGCTTGTCTAAAATTTGTGCTGTGGTTTTATATGTATCCTACGATGTGCTCATTTTTTTAATTATCGCAAGTGGCTGTACATTTTTGTGGTTTATTTTAAAGTATATTAATATTTAATTTTTGTGTATTTACTTTATATACTCTACGTAGTGTATAACTGCGCAATTTTAATATGAGTAATCGTTGAGACATAACAAGAAACGTAACGGAACTAAAGGTGATGTTAAATGGTAATGTAACGTCTAAGATGGTAACATGCTAAGCATAGAAGGACTTAGCTTAAATGACACTGTTGAGACACGCCTTCACCTGTCGGGCAACAGATTTTCAATTTGCTTTCAAGATACTAGCTATTTGATCTCAGCAAAATGACTGCATTTATTCCTGATGTTAAATAAAGTACACACCAACAAAAATATTAATCGGCAATAGATGAGAATCTTTTAACTGTCGGAATCATCGTGGCGACCAACTTCTACCATATGAATGATATATTTTACCATGATTAACGCCTCTGAATAAAGTACTTCGAGTTTAATCGGATTCTACTTACGATTGATGTTATTATAAAATGCTGGCGCTCATGACCTATGTTTATGTATAACTAGCTGTGTTCTTGCTGCGCTGCTCGCGTATACACTAACGTACAGACAGACAGGTAGACGCTGCCTTTCATATAATGTAAGGATAATGTATACCTTAGATCTGTCATCGGATTCAGTCACATATTAATGTGAATTTTACGTTAAAACCAGTATAATAAGTAGTTGTTTTTTATTGATCGCGTTTGAACCCTTTTTTTACTTGGGAAATGGATTTACGCATCCTCTTTCACATCTCTAAACCGGAAGTAAAATCTCCCGGATTAGTGATGCCAGAGGGGTATGTGGGGCTCGTCTAGCGTGTGGGCCGGAATACTCACTAAAACCCACGGTACCATCTGCCGCCTTTCTGAGGGGGCGTCAGATCCGGTTCCGTATCTGCCACCACATTGCGACGTTGCTCGATCCATGCAGCACATTCTGCCAGCTCCTCTACAGCGCCGCAGTGATGGCACGCTGCTTTCGGTTCCATCCTGTCTATCTTGTGCAGATACCACCTGAAACAACCCTATCCGGATAGTATCTGCACAAGACGGAAGCTGAGGGAGCCGTGCCATTAGGTAGGGGTAGGCCATCCATTCCTAGAGGAACGGGCGGATGGCGTCTACGGTGCTACGACTGTAGCGCACATCCACCAGGTCCTCCACCCAACGCCGAAACGCTGCCTCCCTCGCCCTCCTCTTCTCCTCCAATACCTCCGCGTGCGTAAAGCGGAGCCCTCCATCATGCCTCCTCACCGCCGCGAACCAGTACACGGCGGCAAATACCTCCGCTTTATGCTCTCAAGGCAGGGATCCTGTGAGTACCAGGGCCGCTGACGCGGACGCCGTGCGGTAACCGCGTATCGCCTTTATCGCCACCGTGTGCTGCGTAGCCCGCTAAGGGCGTTCGCTCAGACTGGTACCCCATAGATGACCATGCTCCACACGACTCCTGCGTGAAGCTGACGACACTTCTAGCCTGGTCCTCCCAAATTTGGGAGGAGATGCCCCAGTGCCACTGTGGCACTAGCGATGCGCGGTCGGAGCCTCTTAAAATGAAACTCGAACTGCCATCGTCCAAGGTCAAGCCCAGATATTTCATCTGGTCATACTTCTATATACTGTACAATGCTGTTGATTCTATTTGGAATACACATGTGGGTGTCTCCGTTTTTGAGAGATTGTCTGGATTTTGTTTTGTACATTTTCTTCAACACAAGCTTGTACTCAATATCAAAAATATTAAAATGAGTGTTATCAATGGATGGGTATGGAATATAAATTACATGCCTATAAAAATATCACATTCTTCCGTAAGCTGACTTTAAACCTATTCTCTCCAAGGACTGTCCTACCATGCTGTCAATTCCGATTGTATCTCTACCTATTATAACCAAATTATCGACATACAATAAGCAATACAATGATAGCTTCTGATCATCAAAATATGTTGTCGAAGAACTTCACTTAATGCTGGGCGGACCACTTTTGTGGTATCAATAATTGAAAAACTCAATTTTGTTCTTCAATTGATTTATCGATTTATTTTTTATCAAACGATTTTAAAGCACTGCGAAATGTGACGGGCCCATAGTGGTGATATATATATCTACATGAATTGTAAAATGTATTGCGTAAATTATTTGCTACAAATTCTACAAGTTTGGTGTGACAATTCGATCTGATCGTGCTGGCGAGACCCAAGGGTTCCTTTTTATCCATAGCTGGATGAGACATCGAACATAGTTGAACCAGAATTTAAATCTGCTTGAATTTTATATCGAGAGTCGAGTCAGTGATTGGATATTTAAGCCTAATAATACCTAGTTATATTCCAATTGTTACATTTCTTAATGGCTGTGCCCTGTGGCTTTGCTCGCACATGAAACTACTATTCTTCTATGAAATGTATCTCTTAGCTAAATATCTAATAGTTTTAGCCAAAGCATTTCATAAGAACGCAATTGTGACTATTTTTTTGTCGATATTAAATTATTATTGAAAGTAATTCTGATCAGATAATTCGACTATTGTATAAGAAAATAATATTGTAAATTAGTTCTCAAGGAGTTTTTAAATTTATGCACATTAACATCGAGGTTATATTTTCATAAAATTATTCTTGGAAAATAACGAATATATCGACATTATACTTAGCTGAGCGTAATTAATTAAAATTGAGAATGATCGTTACATACATTCCTCGTACATAGCACACTGTTCATTCTTTTAGTAGAATACACTAAAGAGTCAAGAGTTAGTGCTTATGTCAAACAAAGTTTAGTTTTTCTAATTGCACTCTCATGCATTTTAATTCTCTCGTTTGTACAAGACCGTTTCCAGTTGGTTCCGAGTGCGGGCACGTTTGTTTAGTTTTAAATATTATTTTAAAAAGTAAAAGCTTATATTTGTATAATTTTATTTCTTTCGATTATACATTTTATTTTTTTCTCTTTAATATTCAACACAATTTACATTATTTCATATGTACATTGTACACTACATCCAATAGCTAATCTGTCACTTTGTCAGGTCGTTTTTCATATAGGTAGGAAAAAAGGGTCGTTATTTTTACTATCCATTCCACTTTAGTTATATTCTTGTTATTATATTCTTGCTGGATTTATCTGCTTGTATATTTTAGTAGGACTAAATACTATGTAAAGTCCCAGTTACCTTATAAACATTACCTTTTTAATTATAACTAATCGATCATATCCTTAAAATATTATTATTTCCAGCGGTGAAGTTTTGTAATATATATTATGTTTCACATTTATATCCTTATCTATTTTATTTCATATCTATAGGCTCATGACGTGATATTATAAACTGCGACAGACTTAAATTATTAAAAAATGAGTTGTCTCTACATTTGTAAAGCGTAATGCATCATTCCATGTTGAAATTGTACAACGTGAACTATTTGGTGGGATTTTGGTTTTTTATGTAGGATTCCTTATTTTTAATTAATTAACTTGCAGTAGGTATAGGGATGTCTATTTATGTCATTTTGGTGGCGTTTTACGTGATATAGATAGTTTTTGTGCACAAGTGAAATGCATTAAAGGTGACAATTTACATCACGTGGTGCGTGAATTCTAACATTATAAAACAAGTTCCATTGAATAATTTAACATATGACCATCACTTATTTGTAGCATTGATTATTAGTAAAATAATATGAAGCTGGACCTAAAGAACTTAAGACCATTATAAAAAAAAATAGGGAGTCATGAGGACTACCGACAGAAGTGAAAACTCAAAACTACGGAATAACTGTTATATAATTTTTAAATCCACGATAAAATACTATGAAACAATTAGAAATCTATTTACCACGCTGCCAAGATGACTTCCAAGCCACAATGAAATATTAATTGTGTGATGTATAGAAGTGATGAAGTATTAGAAAACTAAATAATATCAAAAAAATTCACGTAAATTTTGATATCAATTTTGGAAAATAAACTGTTAATATTCATTTCTCTACATAATCAGTTTAACGAGTTACGTAATTATATGCGTTTATGTAATTACGATTTTATTAATACTGCGTATCTAAAACGATAGCTCCTCGGTTGTTGTAGTTTGTTATACGAATGTAAGCACTTTACTATTAACGCTCGGGGAAATCAAAGTCTAAACAAGTTCATACAGACAACTAGTTAATATAACTATACATATGTACCTGTCGGAAGCGTATGCGAGAATGCGATACTGCATTTATTGTGTACCAAGCTTCTGATTGGTCGATTGTTGAAAAACTATTATCAGCAAACTTGCTAGATAAACTTGTTTGGCCACTGAATAACGATCACGTAAACAGACGTCCCGTTAATGTTGAAAGTGTATAATAAAAAATGTTTAATTTTTGTTGTTTCCAGTTGTCCGCGTTCCACGACTCCCGGTCCCAAAGTAGTGTCGAGCCCACCGGCGCCCGAAGAGAAAAATAACCCCCCAATCGTCGAACAAGTTGACCCGAAACCCGAAAACGATGCCGAAATGGTTTAATATAAAAACCAATAATTATTCGAATCTCTATCAATATTGACAGGTACAAGTCATAAATTATAATATTTTTGAATAACATCGAAGGTGGAAGGTGTGTCCGTTCAAGACGTGGCCGTTATAAAACTAGTGTGCCTTTTTAAAACTTTTCAGAGGAACTGCCACGCACCATATTTCAATAAAATCAACCATATTCAATTCTAGTATACAAAGTAATTTTTTTTTTATTATATGTACATTTAATAAATGAATTGCATCTCACTTATTGAAATTACAGTGATTCGGTGCTCATTGCAAATATATAAACTATATTATATATTCAATTCTCAAAGATTTTACACATTCCACAAAAGTGATCGTAAAGACTGAAAACTTCTAAATAAAAAAAAAATAAAATAAATCAACTCTATTGAACAGTAACATTTTATAAATTATAGTATCATTTTTTTTCTACGATTTATTTTTATGATATATAGATATTTTGTCAAATAAAAATAAATTTACCGAGATACAATTTACTACAGATAGTGTTAAATAATTTAACAAAAAAAAAATGTTTTTATCAGGAAAAAAAAAATATTGATACGAGCATATTTATACAGCCGGTCGGACAGAACCGTCGTGTATATATTTTTTTTAAACCAATAGCGACCATAAACAATCTCGGTCATTACATATTAATAAATTCATATTAACGAATGGTATAAATATGAATAATGCACAGGATGTGAACGAATGACATTAATGAGAATACTCGAGATGTATTTTATTTTTCTATAATTAAAGGTGGTGGTTTTTAATATTTATATATCGATTATTATCTAAATTTAAAAGATAAACTTTATCCTGTGCATTATGAAACACGTTGTAACAACGTATGTAGCTATTATTCTGCAAAAATGATGAGATTTAATTAATTATTGAATCTTGTGAAGTCAATTAATGTAATTTTTTTTTAATGTATTTTATTATTATATTCAAGTACAAGTTATTATTAGGCAGCTAGTTTGAAAAACGATTATTATCAATTGTATGATCTAATTTAAGTGAATAAAAATAAAGTGTTGCCATTTTATGAGGAAAGTATCGGGAATACAGTTTATTACTAGTAATAAGGGTCTGAATACCGATTACGGATTGTGGTTATTGAACTGATAGATGAGTCGGATGCTCGCGAAGCACTCGGCGCGACCTCACAGTACAAATACGATATTGCGTTATCATCAATTAATCTATGCTTTACTTAGCTGTTAAGTTATAAATAAGCACGTAGTTTTACTCTCCATTAACACTCAGATCAATTATTTTGTACGTACAATTTTAGTCCGTTAGAATGAATGTTTTTAAATCTTATTATACGAGGGTTGTTTAGATACTATAAGATACAAAAGTTTTTATACCTCAATATATATTGAACTGACTGTTCTATGTAAGATAGTTTGTATGTCGGGTTCACCGGCATTAAAAAAATGTGCGATAAACAAAAAAAAACATTATAAACGCGTCGATTCCCGCCTTTTGGGATCGTCGCGTGACACTGACATTCCACTTTTTGTTTTGTTTTATATATATATACATGTATATAATAAGGTTATAAATTAAAATATAAATTGAATATTATATAAAAGAAATAACAAATGGCCAGAGAATATGGAACGAATAAGAGTGGTTTTTATAATCTGGCTTTAAAGCATTAAAAGTAGCTTTAAAATAAATCGTCCCATCGCAATAATATCGAGACATATTGTAGTCATTAGCTCTCTTAAAAATAATTCGACATGAATCGACTGTCGGTCTTAGGGTTTGTTCCTTGAATCCATTAATCCGTCTGAAATGCGTTAAATTCCTTACGCAATTCGATGCGGCTCAAAATACACGCGGCTTGTGTATCATTAAAATCATACGTCAATCAAAGAAAATAAATAATCGAATATGTCCAATGTAAAATGTATTTTTATGAAGGTTTGGGTATTTTTAACTTGTAATATTAAGGGGGAACTATGACTAACAATAAAAAAAAGTTATGTATACATACATATTTACGATAACCTTAAGATCTTTTTTAATCTCTTTGACATTCCATTAGATTTTAAGTTTTGTATAATCGACCTGATATTTTTAGATATATTAATTTTAGACGTTACTTTTTTTTTAAATTTGCGTTTGTTTTAGAAGCGCTAATTTGAAGTAGTGTGTTATATATTCACAGTGTGGGGTTGTCAATGTCAATTGATTATTAAATTAACAAGAATAATTATCAATTATTATTATGCGAACATTTAAAGTTTATGGAGTTTTGAGCATATTACATATAAAAAAATGGATTCTAATTTTTCTCACCTTATAAAGTTTTTGCCATTTTTATTAATACACGTTTTCGTAGCGACACACGAACGGGTTCATGCTGTAACACACACTTTCTTATTGCCGTTTATAAAACAAACGCCTGTTTTAATATGAAAAAGAGATTACGAATGTTCTCACGCGTGTGAACGTTCTTATAGTTTTTGGTAGCTCTATAGATTTAAGAGTAAACGTAAAAAAAAAGAAAGGACGCATGATATTTTTTTTACCAAATTTTGTTCATACCAATGCTATAATTACATTATAATATATTGATATAGGGAGCTCTGCAGCTAATTCAAACATTTCATGACTCGTGGTACACGAAGGGTCTATTTTAAATAATTTCGTCTGCCATTTCGTTCGTTATATTGATAATAAACAACACGATTAACGAAGTAAAAGAAGTTACACAAATGCCTTTTTATTCAATTTAATTGATTGCATTTAAAACATAATTTCGTACAAAACAAATTCATAATTTAGGTTTTTCTTAAATAAAACATGGCTCTAAGCGTTTAAGCTCAAACGATACATAATGGATCATAATATATATAGTCTGTTTAGGGATTTTATTGATAATTTTACTTTATTAATACTCAATGTCGCGGCCAAATAGTGTTTTTTGTTTGTTTTGTAAATCGTGCCTCTAGACATATCATAGGCTTAATGCTATGATTTGCAATATATCATCAGATTTATATATATGTGTGTGTGTGTTTGTGAGCGATATTAAATATCATTACAGGTTTTACGATAAAAAAAAAGTTTTAAAATGCATATATTATTTTTAATTTTCAACTATTAATAAAGTCTTAGTATGCGATATTCGATAACAGTCTTTACTAGGTATCATATAAACTAATGGTGCGTATTTTAAACGAATTGTTGTCTAGTAAATAGAGACTTTAAAAATGTTTTTATCCTTCGTGCACCTTGACAATAATAGTCGTTAGGTTTTTCGTTTGATGGATGAGTAATGTGAAGACCTAGTAGGAGTAAGTCACGACCGCATCCATCACAAACACTATCACCACGTTTAATATCCATACCGAATTATGTTATAAAAAACAAAAACTTAACATTAGAATTATCATATAAATTGAATATGCTCAAATATTGTATATAATGAAGAAACGTCGTTCGAGATCTGTGTAACCATGACAATATATTTTAATTATTAATAATCTAGAAACGTAAGCTATGTCTTTTAATGGTAATATTTTTTTCTTATTAGTTCGTTTACGAATATATCTTTCGTTGTATACATTTACAGCGGTTAATAATTGATAATTATCAATATCATATATTTATTAAACCTTTCCAAAGGTAATATTATATTACGTAAATATATTTTGCCATATCGAAAACAAATAAAGAATGAAGTTGATATATGTATTTAATTTAAACTGTCCGTCTTTTGATTAATTAATTATATTAATAATTATAAGTATTTCTCCAGAAATAACCAATAGATGATATATTCTAGATTTTAATGAAATGAATTTATATGTATATTTGTCAATTGTTGTAAGATATCTCTTAAGAAACTTGAATTTGACAAGTCTATTACGTTTATTATTATAATGGGTATATAATATAAATAAATATTTATATTACTCGAATGGATTTATCGCTTTCAATATTAACTCGATTCGGTTTGTTGAAAACGATATCTAAATATATGTATGTATATGTATGTTAAAGTCTGATATGCTGTACCATTTGTTCTTCGATTAATTAGGAGTTAACATAATTATAGACAAAAATTTAATATAAACCGTAGTTTGCATATTTTTTGACATTTTTACAATTATCATCTTTATAGAATACATATATTTTATATAAAATTATTACATAAAAATATACACATGTTTAAATGTATGTATTTTTATGTAACCACGTTCAGATATAGAACAATTGGCCAGTATTTTTAAAAGATTGAATATTTCTATAATCTTATATGTATATGTCAATCGTGTGTATATATATATATATATATATTCTGAATTTATGACGCAGGAAATAATATTTATATTTTTATTTATTCGTGTTGTATAATAAAACAACGAGTGATGAATTTAAATAAAAAAATATTATTCAATTGTTTTTTATCGACCTTTGACTGTTTGTTTTATGTAGAAATCCGCATATTCTGTTGTAAAAGTATATTATGTGTTGACGTAATATACTCCACTGAGATTAAATCTCATTTATTAATAAATAATAAGGAGACGGTGATTATCAAAAATACGAATATGTTTATTTAGAACAACATTGTTTATATGAAGTGAAACCGGTTGATAGTTTATGAGGAATCCTCTATAAATCAATGTCAGCGTTATCGTTTGGGAACTGGATTAAAAACAACAACAAAAGTATTTACAAAAATATATCCGACATATTTCTATTATACGTTTAACATAGACTTAGTTCAACGTTGAAAAAAAACCTTATTATTCTTTGTAATAAAACATTTGGTGTTCTACTGAAGTACTTATTAAAATGACATTAAAGTACCTATTTGAAAAAAAAATGTAGGTCGTTTAATTAGAATTGTGACAGTTCGTTCCGTTGATATCGCAGCTACGGTACAGCTAGCTCTGTCGCCTGCGTTTCACTTTATATGCAAATTATACCACATTTATTATGTAATGCACGATAATTCACGTTAGGATAAAAGGAGCCGTCTTATAAGGTTGTGGAAATAAATATATAAGAGACTAATTTTTGAAGAGTTTTTTCTTCCACATTAACAGATTGAATAATAAACGCGAAATGCTACTTCGGAGGTCTACGCGGGATTAACATATATTACGTGTACTCTATGTTAAAATTAGTATATGTTTTCAGAATTCAATTTTGAAACTCATTTGGACTTTTATCAAGAATATCTAGATATTTTAATTACCTCAATAAACAAGTGACGTTTATATATATAGTGCAGTTTATGGAGTTACACCCCATACATACTGTCTATTCTTGTATTCATTCCGTGTCGATGTTTTTTATTATAAGAGTCACGAAAAAAAATTGCGATATGCTATTTATGTAACGAACAGACCTCAAATAAGTACAACAAGTAAATCGTTGAATTCGGATAATGCGGCACTTTACCTATTCATGACTTATATTGCTTATCGAAGTAACTTCTGTGCCAATTTTTTTGTATATCAAATAATAAATTTAATAATTACTAAATTTATTTAATCTGTTAACGTGGTAATATAGTTTTTATACTTTTTACAATTCTAGAAACGAAAATCTGTAACAGAAATTTAAACAAAATTATCTTGTTGAAACAAATGTATTAATATAGAATGGTTGAATCTAATATAAAAACCTACAAAATGCTCTCTAATATTTTTTTATATAAGAACTTTTATAGGGACCACTGATATCATAATCAAAAATTGTTAAATAATTTGTAACTGAAATTAAATCATATTTATTATAAAGATAATAAGATCGTGTAAGATTATTTAAAAAATGTTTCAGACCGATGTATATGTTTTTATATTAAATAACAATATTAAAATCCACTGTATTATGTGTATATTTTGAATAATATCTCTCTTTTAGACAAAATATTGTGAAATCGTATATTGAATTTATGTATTAGATGGTTTTTTTTTTATCGAGGTCGACATTATAACATCAAATACATGAAAATTTCATAAATATTAAAGATGCATAAGTAAGCTTATAAATAACTGTATTTTTTATACTGTAATAGTTTTTTTTTTATAATATCTCATTTTACAACTTGAAAATGATCGTTCGGTTCAATAATAATACCCCTGGTTTCATTTTACATTTTCACTGTTGGGTTGTGAAAACATTGATAGGAGTAATCGTAGGAACTGTGGGATCATACGGTATACTTTCAAAATAAATATATCAGTTTGCAGTTACCCTTTGTACCAACTCGAAGGAGCCGTACAGTTTGTTAAACAATTAAAATGAAAAACTAATTATACACATCTTTACCGTCTGTTCATTTTATCGTTAATAACCGTGAGATTGGAATTCTATTAACAAAGTTGTGTCTGTCTGTACGATAAATTAGTTCAGGTAAGTTTAAAAAACGGAAATTCAAGAGTGTTAGTAAATATTTGTGAATGTTCGCAACCTCTGATCACGTTTAATAATTTCAATTATTGCAGACAAGTGTAATGATCTGTGTTATAAAGCCTCTTCCGTTGTTTGGGATGCGCTTTACATGTAAAATATATAAGCTGCAAGTAAAACTGAATTTGGACAATAAATGCGCATTAATTGTTACCATTGTTTACCATACGTTATAAATCGACCTCGATAATAATAAATAAATTCGTGTAAAGAAAAAATAAATGAAAGGAAACGATTTGCCCAACAACTTGCAACAAAGCGTAATTAATTCAGTATTCTTTGGTTATTTAGAAAATTTTACAATTATTCTTCTTCGCCCATTGGAATTGGTGTGTCGAGTTTTTGGGCGATTAAGCCGATTGTGGTCAGTATGTATGGAAGCTGCACGAAATATCGATGCAGTTCATATAAAAAATACCCTGTATATTATTTTATATTGTAGCTTTACACGAGCTATTAAATTATGATTTTGTGTATAATTTTCGTTTTATTTTAAGCCTCCCTTTTAATTTACAATACCTGTATAAATTATCTGCATGTATGAATCAAGTGTAATAATGCACTGTGCGATATTAGTGCATTATAGTGGAGCTCATAAATTAATTAATATTATGTGAAACGAACTTATTCCCTTTTGATTAGTGAGTAATTTTTTTTCATAGGGTTTTCAAATAAATATCCGATTTTTATGTGTAACAAACTGATTGACTGAAATCACATTGTTCGACAGTAGACAGTAAATTATATTTGAAAATTTTGTCGATTTATAAGCCAACTAAAGTACCAGACACAGAGAGACTGACTTTTATGTAATTTTGATATCTACATCTAATTGCGCACATAAGAGCATAAAACTAAAGCAACAATTTCTCACACAAGCTGTATATCATCGCTGTATCGCGTACAAGCTGCATCGCGATTTATTAGAGTCGAAAACTTCGTTCCAGGAAACGACCTAAACCCTAATTATACTAACATCGATTGATGTTAGCCATATACAAAATCATAACTATATTGTTGATTACCTATTAGGAGGAGAGCTGTTAAGTGTTTCACATCGAATTTAAATCTATAATGGCGTCAAAATTTTCATATTCTTAATAATAGGCAAAATTAAAACTAGATAGCGCTATTTTCTATTGCGCTAAATCAATGGTCGTCAAACGGGGACCGCGGGCCGCATACGGCCAGTGGCCTGTGCTTGTACGACCCACGACATAGTAAACAATGACTATTAAGCTTGAGTTTGCATATGAAGTTAACTATTTTTTATATATTATATATTATTTTTATATATTATTTTATATATTATTTTTTATATATAGTATATTTTCAAAGGCACCTAGTTTCTTTCTATAATAACAAATTTATGAAAAAAAAATCAAAATGTACGGGCATGGGGTGTTGGTTTGGTATAAGAATATATACCATAATGCTATTATCCAGGGAAAAGAAACAGGGAACTACGTTTGTATGCAATAAACCCCGCTCGCATATCCTCTTAATCGCTCACTGTGGCAAGCATTCATTTGGCTGCCTATTCGTTGTTTGCTGCATAAATAACTTTGGAATGTTAAATTTCAAAAAAGAAATTAAAGTATGCTATTAATTCCGCAATAAATTTCATTCACGCTCATGAAGTAACCATTGAAAATTTCAAGAGCCAGTTAAGAAATTACAAGTTACTTATGGTAACCACCATTATCCAGTAATTCCAAGATACATCTTAAAATTATTTTAACCGTGAAAGTTTTCAGTTAAATGCACATTACCTTTTTTAGTTAACAAGGAGAGTTAACTTGCAACTCTCGAAAATTAACTTGTTACTTACGAGGAATACGCGTTCCCCCCTCGCTTCACTCATTCCGCTTACGGCCTTCGCCCTCAACTACATACAGTACGGATAGTAACAATAACACAGAGTGCATAATATATTATGGTTAATATAATAACTGCGATAACACGTGCACAATCTTCGATCGATATGAATCAATTGATTCATAGTACATCTTAAAATTGATGGAGTTTTTTTGAAAATAAAAAATAAAGTTTTGTTATTCTTGTCGATCAAGCACTTAAACGAACCTATTTAGCTACTGTGTTCTCGGAATTGAGTGTGTAATTTAAAAAAAGCTGGAGAAATAAATTTACGAATTATTTTGCAATATATTATTTCAATTTTATTGTACATAAATGTAATCCGGGCAATGTCGGGTAGAGTAGCTAGTTGTATATATTGGTACTTCAACAAATATTTCACTTAAAAATTTGTATCATTAGCCAGTCTATATTATTCAAAATGAATGTACCATACTTTTCTTACATTTAACACATCGCTATTTCGCCATCAGAGCTAGGCGCCTATAGTTTGTAAAATTTTGCTTGATTAAAATGACAGCTCTCAGACGAATGTGACTAGTGGTGAGAAATTATCGATGAAATAAATTATATTTTTAATAAGTATGTAAAGATTAGTATTAGACTGGGCTAAAATAATAATAAAATTTGAAATATAATTTGTTTATTGACTTATTTGTATAGTATCATTGTTATCAGAATCTGAATCGTTGGAACAATCTTAAAGATTAATTATCAATTTATTGTCACTTATGAAATGCAGCATATTCACATGCATTATTAATAAGCTTATTGTCCTCCATTGACAAACCTCCAAATTTCCTGAATCTTGTCACGATACCTCTATCAATACCAAGAGCGTCCAAAACTTATGCTTTTAACAACGGTAATAAAGGTTTGTTGATGTTCGCGTTCGAAATATTCACGAAAACGAACCACAAACTTACTTATTCACTGTTTCACTATTTAGAATTCACTCACTGATTTGCTATTTAGAACAGTTTTTCTGAACTTCTTTGACATTTCAGTATTAAAATACCAACAAAACAACTTAATAAACATAACAAGTAACATATGATATGAAAATCGTCATATAAAAAAAAGCCCGGACGATGCGCTCAATGTTACCAATATAAAAAGTCGAGTGCATGGATGTTTTCTTGGAAAGACGAAAGTATTTTTTGATATACAAAGTAGCCGCATGAATTTGTACAAAATAACAGGACTGTAGCACTAATTTGAAATTGGCAACTAAAGTTGCAATGAACTGGTGAACGCAGTTCAAGAGCCGTCACACCGTTTTACTACGTGCTGTATGAAAACAGACTAAAGTAGTGCTGAAATAATATTTTATTCAATCGACTTACATGTATCGATTGGACCCGTCTCTAACATTTGTCCGTCGTAACATAACGTTGTAAAAACGTCGTAGATTTTTTTAAAATCAATACCTATTATTGTGAATTGCTGTATTAGAAATCATGTTGATTTATAAATATATGAAGTACTATATTTTAAAAAACGATAAGCTTTCCAGATATGAATGAATTTTCAGGTGGTAATATAAACGAATCGTCAGACGTTCCAGCAAACTTATGCAGATACTGTTGTTTTAATCGAGCTATATTTTACAGACTATAGTTAACTTCTGCGACTTTTACTTTTTAATCAATAATTAGTTAATTGGGTAGGTAAATAAAAGAGAAGACAATTTACTATTTCAATAAAAACGAGAAGGAAACGCGCATAGATAACGTATAAAAAAATTGTCATTCGATTGGAAGACGATTTAATCCATAAATATACGGCCTGCAGTTGTCCTATGTGTTCCTTGAGCCAAAAAAATGCAAAGTCCACTGCGCTAAATTATAATTGGCACGTGGCCAGCTCATGCTTCGTTGAATGCGAAGTTGCTGCTCTTCGTTTTCAACTCTCTATTTGGATTTGAAAAGATTTGTTTTTTCTAAAGTAAAGAATAGATTTTCCTCAAAACAGGATTTTTATAAAGAACCTTGTGTTTGATATTTCTATTATCTCAATAACTCGATTTGTATAATTATTGTAATTGTGTCATCACCACACGTATTTATAGAAATTATATATTAATTTGAAACTACTAAATTTAAAATTTTAAACACACTTAACACGTGTTACTTTTGACAAATGACGACTGAGATTGGTATTGGTGGGATGTAATATTATTTTTTAAAGTTCTGTTCTTTTTGACATTTTCTTTACTACTTTCGTTATTCTTCTGGCAATTTTATTTCTGACAATTTTGCTTCTGACACCATGTTGTATAAATAATGCAACAATATTCTTTACAAATATATGTATTTAAAGATACAGTGACAATGAAGTACGGACACACGACATCTTGAACAAGCTCAAGACAAGCAGTGTTGCCATTACAATTATATATAACAACTACGTCTTGCCCTTACAAGACGAGTGAGAGGAGAGGAACCTTCCTTCAGCTGGCGGACGATTCTGGTTGGGGGGAAAAGGGGGGGGACAGTGTGTCAGGGTACATCCCCCTTCCAACCCCCGGACGTGTATTCTCCAAAATGTGACAATTTGGGCGAAAGGTGGGGAGGAGAGAGACTATGGGTCAGGATGGAACTCTCCCCCACCTCAACTGGGTGAGATGAGAGGAAAAGACCCAGGTGGGCCTGCCGAAGGGGACGACGCGGTGCTTACGTCTCCTTTCCCGCATCGCGCCTTTAATGCGGTGGGTGGTCCCGGGGGTATAGTGGGTATTCCAGGCGCCTTCAGCGCTGGGGGAGTCCCACACACCCCTCCATCGAGCCCATCGGGGAGCCTACTCTCCGATATTATTGACTCATGTTCATATACACCCGTTTACTCGATCTTACCAAAAAACGATAAAAAAAGCTATAGTGCATACTTATAGAAATGTACGACTTATATATTGAAATAAAAAAGTCACATTACATTGGAATAAGGACCTTATGGTCATGATCCAATGTTGTTTGAGTTAATAGTTGTTTATTTCTTTTGGTACATTCCTCGGAACTCGAGTAAGTTTTTATTTTTATCAAGAGAGACTTCAAGTTGTTTCGAGAGTTTTTAAGAAGGATCTGGATGTCGATACAATATGTAAAAAAATATATGTTTAAATTGCCGCTACTGCAATAACGCATTCCGCCCGTATTATGTTCATTGTATGCTTCTTACCGAACCCGAACGACTGTTAACACTATTAAGATTTTGCAAATACACGGCTGCACAGTTACTAAGTACTAATGTTTGCCTGCTACTTCATGTACGTGAATTTACTTTTGATGTATGACGTTAATTTCGGATCTTATCATGCAATTTGTGCCCGATATGGCGACAGGCTCGCTCCCTGTCACATCTGGGACGGAACTAAGCTCGGCGGAATGTGGGTGGTGTAGTTCGCTATTTCACCTCTGCTTAACCCTTCGGGGATAACAGGCGTGAGCTTATGTTATGCTTATTATGATATTAGTATTATCAACACTACAGGGTAATGCTCATGAAATTTGCATATTAATCTGAAGAGTCCATATAGAAGCGATGAGGGCTTACGACCGGTTTCAATAATGATTCTTACCTTTTAAATTGAGATCAAACCAAACTTAAATCAGGTTTTCTAACGTATCACTGAAAGAGATTTGAAATTAGAAAAAATCAATAAAAATTTCGTATTTTAGTAGGAAAAAGGAAGTTGATATCGCATTACCGACCGTTAGTGATAGTGAGTGTGCTTACGTTGAGCGAGTCCCACTACGAGTACGAGTATTCCATGAAGGAAACAATTATTTCTATCACAGAGTGACACAGTCCTTTTAAATAGCTGAAGGCTTTCAATTTTCTTATTTCCATAATTTTGTTTTTACTTATAATATTATATGTGCTGTGTTATAGAAACAAATATAATACAATTTTGTTTTTTGTTGTTCTGTAGAAGAAAATTCAATTGCTCGTTGACATGTTCTTCCCACCTGCAAGTTTTATTAAAATTGGTCGAGCTTTTTTGATTTAAATCTGATAGGACGTCAACATTTCTTTAATGGCTGATTTGAGATTGGTAGTTTCTAGCATATACATCTGCTATATAAAATAATTTATTATTTACTATTGTCTTAAAGATCTGCACGACGACCAGTCTTGCGCCACCCTTATCCAGCGGATTTCCGCGACCTTCACCAGGTCGTCGGTCCACCTTGGGCCCTACTCAAGGTACGTCTTTCGGTGCGTGGTACCCATTCGAGAACCCATTGGGCATCGGTTCTGCGAGCAATGTGCCCCACCCACTGCCACTTAAGTTTAGCAATTCTTCGGTCAATGTCAGTTAGTTCTTCTGCGGATCTCCTCATTCGTTTCATTCTTTCCTCATTCGTCAAGCAGTGGACGCCTTTAGGTTGAATAAACAGATACGATTGTCTTAAATTCCATATCATAACAAACAATGCGTGTATGTTACCATTATGTCTATTGCCACATAGCGCTTAAGTGTCTGTAATATATGTAGATGTTTTCCAGTCAAAATGAACATTGTTACAGCACATCGTTTGTATTATATTACATTTTTAATAATACTACACACATTTTCGTATTATCTAACGACAAGATAAATTAAATATATTATAGTCTTAATTACTTCTATTAAGTTTGCAGGCAGAATGAATGAGTGGCACCAAGAAATAAAGACGGGATTTTTAACTTTACACGAGTGAATTTTATGTATGGTTTTTAGCAATTTAGTAGCATTTTATCTATGACTTTACACATAAATAAGTCTCTGTAAGTACTACTTTATTTTGATATACCAAATTAATAATTATAATTATAACGTGTAATTAAATATGTACTAAAAATGTAATATTATGTTACGGTGGGAACTAATTATAATTTGAATATTATCAAAACTATATTACTAAATCATTATAAAAATCTACAATAAAAGTATACTTTTAATAGTTTCGATAATTGTTTAATAGAGTAAATGCAAAATAAGAACATAAGTCAAGTAGTGATAATTTAAATCCTTAACCGATACATGCCGGCTCTTATTCTATTGTAGTCTGTGAGTCCTTCAATGGCTCCCATCGCAACTACTACGGGGCATTTATCATAAAGATACTTAGTGCAGACCTCGCGTACGTTTTTCGAATACACTCTATCAATCGCATAGAGTTGCTCGTGCAATGGTGGCCTATATCCCTTATACAACAGCCATCTTCCGATGTCGTGACAGGTTCCCACCGCGCTCTCAGTTCTAGATAATAGTTTAGATTTCAACTGCCTCTTAGCTCTCTCAATCTCGGCATCAGTTATATTGTTACACATATACATCCATTCGTCTTGTACTACTAAGACCGTGTCATCCAACTTTAATGTAGGGCCCATAAACTTAATCCCCCATAAGCCGGTATCTTTGTAACTTAGATATATAGAGTTATAGGAGTCACAAAAGCGGCCTGAAGAAATCGCCCTAGCAACTTTAACACCATGGTCTATACCTCCTGGTTGGGAGCGATCCCATCCGCTTATAACGCTTGCTGCCACGTCCATAACGAGTTTATCTTTATCGCAGAAAGATGGTCCTTCGACTGCTATGATACACTTTGCTAGCGACATAGAATCATCTCTATATCTGATATCAGATCCAGTGTATCTGCACACGCATCGCTATCAATGTATTTTAATGTGTCTATTTTGTTTAGAAAATTTTCAGCTAAAGCGACAATTTCGTTGTGTTTTTCACGCTACTCACGACAGCTAGTACCATCCGCGCCGGATCGAAGCGTTTTGCCAAATAACTACGTATGGTTGTATCTTTAAAGTTGTGTAGGTTAGAACTCGGGCCTAAGATAGTTTGAGCCAATGGTGTACCCTGAAATGCAGTCGAATGAAGGTAATCGTCCAGAACAGCGTCAGTATCGCAGTCATGTTCTTGCATTTCCAAATAAACTGTTTTCTTCTGTTGCTCGATGTCAGAAGGGCAGAAGCTGTTATGAAATAAACAGTCAGAGAGTATATCCACAATTAAAGGTACATCTTCGCAAAGACATTCGGCATAATATGCGACCATCTCTCTAGTAGTGAAGCATTTGAAACGGGCTCCAGTGCATGACATTTGTTTTTCGAGTTCAGTTTTCGTTTGGGATTGCGTACCTTTGAAGGCGATGTGTTCGAAGAAATGAGTAATACCATTTTCAAAGTTGTTCTCGTAACGTGAACCTCCGTCAATGTAGATACCGACACATGCGTTGCAGCTTTCCCTTTCCTCAGTTGCGACTGTGAGTCCGTTTGACAGCTTAGTGTACTGCGTCTGCTGTAAGTTTTTCAAATAGTGTATGAACGGTGCTGGGTATGGTTTCTTCCTGGCGAATATTTTCATTGGTTTCCAAACTATTTTCAACATTTTATTAGCACTTGGCATAATTAAATATCAATCATAGAGGCATTATTCATAATGTGTCAAATTTATTTACCCTTTTGTTTATTGTCATTGAATAGTTTTTAAGTGATATTTAATCATTTGATTTTAAAAAAGACCTTTGTTATTATAATTTTATACTATTTATTTTTCTTGTAGATGGATGTATCGATTGTGCGATTGAGACTCACGCGTTTAGTACAAGTGCTCGACTTTGAAGTCATCGCGCCTTTAGAGCCCATTCATTCTCAAGCGAACTGTCGCCTGTCAGTTCTAGACATAGCTCTGATGAAAGGGGTTTCGCTTTCTGTGCGTCTCATACAAGTCGTACACAAACTTGACTCCGACCACCGCCCATTCATTTTACTACTAGGTCAAACGGATGATTCTAGTGCTAGCTTGCCTGTTGTAAAAGTCATGGACCATTGCAAACTCGGCCATTATTTAAAGGACCATCCGTCCACCCCCTCCCTCGATATGATAAAGTTACTCTGTAGAAAATGGTGATTAGACCCTTCATTATGTACTGTGTCACGCTCATGTTAAGAGATTCCAGATTCAGAAGATTCAGAATCTTTTGTGAGGATAGCCGTAAGCACCAGACGGTATCAGAGAAATGTGGATATACACAGGGATCTGAACCTGCCTTGGTGGGCAAGTCCGTTTTTAAAACCCAGTGTCGAACCTTCTTCGAACGCGCAGAAACACACCTGAACTCTCTCATAATACAAGCCGTCTCGTAATCACCAGAACCGAACTCCCCCCTCAAAGATGCGACGACCGCGTAACATCTTGACCGACTCCGACGACAATATCATTAGCATGAATAGGATTTTCCCGCCTCAAACGCGTATACTTGTGTGTCAGCGCCCACGCCCGTGTAACCGCCGTTCTCACCGCCAGGGACGCGCGGCTAACTTCGCTCACACACACACTCTGGATCCTCCTCCGATGGCGGCCCAAGATGTGCTTCGTTACCCAACTTGGGCGTCTGCTGCCAGCATGATACAGTAGCATTGAACATGCATTAAGTATTATACGTACAACACTGCACACACACTCCTGTACATAGCGCTCAGGTTCATAGGTCCTGTAAGGTCGTGTAGGGCTTAGGTAGGTTCAAAATTCCGCTGAATTTTTTACACTCAGGTAACGGCCAAGCCGAGGTCCGTACCGCTTTGGTAACCATTGTGCTAATTACTTTTTTGCGGCTGAGTGCCTTCATCACTCGCCCCCAAAGTCACGGCGAATCTGTAAAGACCATTCTGGTCTTCAGCGTTAGCTAGTTAAAAGAAAAAAAAGATTGTGCGATTGTTTATTCTTAGTCAACGGATGAATAACTAATGATACTGTAGCAGTATATTATTATATATCATATATTATTCTGTCGTGTGGTGCCGGCGAAGAATAGTACAACTCCATATCGTTCGCGTGGGTGTCGCGAAAGGCAACTAAGGGATAAACAAGACGATGGGCAACAGCTTCTTCTGAGTACCACAGACATTGCGATCGCCAACCCGCCTGTCAAGCGTGACGATTACGACAATCCCTCCCGAATCTTTGGGGAAGACCTATGTGCAGTCTTTTGGTTGAATGAATGGACATATTGTAGTAGTGCGTTCCTCCTAGACGTACAGATGAAAAAATTACAAGTTGATAAATGTACACCAATGCCACTATTCTCCTGTATATACATATCAACTAGAAACAACTCAGCGATAATAAATTACTGATAATTTTAGCATTTATAAACATATATTGTATTTCCCCTAACTCTTGACACACTAATGGAATTCGGTATTGACCGTTCTATTCAAGTTAGAATGTATTTTAAGTCAGTATTAAACTTTCGAACTTCGGATAATATATTTCAAGTATTTTGTAGCGAGACTGAAGCGGGTAAAACTATCCGCTTAGCACTTAAAGAATTTATGCAAACTCGAAAGATAGGTGAAACCTTTAAATACCCGTAACTTTTATATAGAGAGCGAAGTTTGAATATAAATAATTTCGAAACCTTTTCTAAGTAAGACTTATAAAAACTGCTTTGCAATTCAAATTAAATCGCTCCGAGGATCGTCAGGGCCATCGCCATCTTGAGCCTACATACTTATAATAAAATAACGTAGGATAGTTTCATTTAGTCATTTTTATTAGAAACTAGCTGTGTGCCTGCGGCATCGCTAGTGTTTCATATAACCTTCACTGTGCGATATTGTTTTTAAATAATCATTGGAAAATAATGTTTTGATGGTGCTATCTATTGAATCGTATTTTGATAACATTTTCAGAGTTTTAATTTCTTTATACGAAACCCTAATTATTTTCCTACATAATACATAATATATATCTAGTATAAGGACACTTCGATTTGATTTATTAGTATGTAATATATACATATGTATATATAATACATATGTAAATAAATTATTTTATCGTCATCATCAGCCAGTGTTGGTTCAATTTTGTTTTAGAAATAAAATACCTATAATATTATTCTATACCTATAATATTCTTATCTTACGTGGTTTTTGTTTAACGATTTTTCTACCGGATAATAAGTTTTAATGATAATAAGTTAAGTGATGACACAATAATATAAAACGAGACATGTCTTTTCGTGTTTGCGTATATTAGATATTTCATGAAAAAGGTTTATATAATATATATCATTTTTCTTCATTGATTCTTCTCGATATTGATAGAGTACAGATTCTGTTTACCATCTAACGTTCCATGAAAAACATTTATGTACTAAGAAAGATGAAAATTGATTAAATCAATTTTTGCATAGTCTATAGAAAGTTGACGTTGATTGTTTCGTCTTCTGTCAAAGTAAATCATTAAACAGAAGTAGTAGTAAGGAGCGACTTTACCCATTTAGGGGTAGTACTCGACCATGAGAAAACAAATGTAGCCTCTACACAAACTATGAAACTAAATACCTGAGTATTGTTTAGTGTTTTATATCAATAACTGAGAAATGAGAAAATATACATACTAAAAATACTTCACATAAACCTTATGTATTTTATATGAGATTGTTCTATCAGTTTATAATACAAATAGAAGCATTTTGACTTTAAATAAAGAGAATCGGGACCATGTCATTGTTATAAAAGACGGAATAGATCTTACTGAACCACGAACCAAATGAGAATAAAAAAAGAAAATGAAGATGATCGACTTGTACACCGGTGAAGAACATAGTGAGAGATGCATTTTTATGAGAACTCCGCAAAATGACTGCAATGTATCTGTCGTGCAAAAAAAGTACAATCCAAAAACGATAACGTTCATCGATCGACACTTATGCCGGTCTACATATTATACGGATAATTCTAGTTATGTTTCGAAATACCCTCGTTAATCTTGGAATGTGACATCCGGACACGTGTTACTGTAGACTGTTTATCACCAGCCGCATGGAGGGTGTGACCCAGTCGGTGACAAAAATAATACCACCCTGCAAAACTTGTAACGTGAACTTGAAAAGGATATTTTGAAACTTTTTGACCAATTCAGCTCTGAATTGGGTTTTTTCTTCGTAATCTTCTTTCCCTTGTTCTAAATATGCAGGGTTGGCACTGCATGTTTTATGTTTGTAGCGGTAGAGACGGTAAGTTGTAGGTAGATTTAGTAGGTAGTGTGCGGCGATTGGAAACACCGCGATTATGTGGTGGTTCTGACTGCCATGTCAATCTCACACATCCCCCAGTTCTACCGTTCTCTTGGTTACTTATACGTAAACGTATTTTACTCCCAATAAAAAAAAAAAAACATATTTTTCTGCCGTGAAATTAGATTTAGCTTAGTGTTTTACGATCGGCCGACAGCTTGATCTCAATCTATTTTAGGATCTCTTAGAATATCATGTACTATTAACTCAGATATATCCCGTTAAGAAATAAAGTTTTTTTTTCTATTTATACAGCGCAATATCTGCTTTTGAATGCTTCTTTATCGTACTTGCACTCGTATTCGTTTGCAAGTAAGTCCTCTATATTCATTTCTTGTAAATTTATATGAGCTAAATTAACCTTACGTTGATAAATTATTATTATATTTATTAAATATAATTATAATGTCACAAATACATTATACTGATTATTGATATTAATCATTAAAGGAATTAGTTGTATAATAATTGTTTTCAAGATTCATCATTACTTCAGTATTAAAACACAATCTCCCTTATAAATACTGAAATTGAGAAGACATTTTATCGTTATCAATGTTATAATATTCGGTAATTTTAGGTTTTTTTTAAATTAATTCTCTAATGAGATTTTATTTTCGTATTAAATGTGATCTATTACCCTCTGGTACCGGATTTCACCTAAGCTTATACTAGCCTACACTACTACTTATAGTATATACATCTATTTCATACAAGAAGGTGATTTATCTTTCCAATTAACATAACTTATAATATATGTAGATATATTATAATAATCGCTCAGGTGATGTTTCACGGAACGATAACGAGCGACTCTGTATTGTGTCTTAAATAGATATGTTACGCTTGATATCGAGAAATTAATTTCGGCTTTCGTAAATAATTCTATTCAAAGGGAGATTCTCTCGTTGAATTTCGCATGGGCTTGTTTGTTCAAATAAAATAAGCTTTATTCAGTTCGTTTTGTTAACAACCTTTCGCTTTCTATTTCATTAATATCACATTTATTAAATTCTTGTCACATCATGTTAACTGTTTATAATGAATAATACTATTATCGAATAAGTTTATGTCAGTCACTCAAATCGGTTTACTAAAGCGAACCAATATCAATTAATATTCGATTAATTTGTGCAGACAACTCCAGTCTGATGACTAGATTATTCTTTGGCGTAACTGTATCGTTTCTGAATGAACCATACTTTGAAATAAATTTGGGTGAATAACTAACATTTTGTGTACTAGTGATCTTTTTCCGGTACTTTTTTTGACAAAGTAAAACTGTTAACACACGTACAAACCGAACCGCAGACATGGTATGGCGGACGGCCGAGGTCCCTTACAGAATCCATGTACCTGCATGTAGTGTGAAGAAGTGTGGGATGCAATTTAATACGGTTATACTAGTGCATGAAAGGGTCATTGTATCACGCTGGCGATGGATATAGAAGCCTTCCCGGTTGTGGATCGAAATATTTCCTTGGCCGCTATTGAAGGGGACACCGGAATAATGAAGTCGAGATTATCAGTTACGGGAGACGGTGGTTGCGGTATAACAAAACATTATATCTAAATGCCTAGTAAATAAATCAAAATAAAACTAGCGTTTTACATAATATGATTAATTGTAGGAAACTGAAAGTACTCGTCCATTTCAGGTTACGTATATTAAACTTTAATGAAACCCGACAGAGCTTTTTACCTGTACGTAATTCGATTTAAACATTTTCCATTCATCCATCCTTTCAACCGAAAGACCACTGCTGGACACAGGTCTACCTGTTCAATTGTTTGATTGAACAGTTTATAATTGGCATAGCCAAGTAACAAATTAATGGGTATTCAATTAACGGTCTTACCTTCTGTTTGTGTCTGTGTCGAGTACCCATAAAAATAAGACAAAAGGAAACCAATGGAAAGCTGGCGTAAACGCCAGATAAGTGCTCAAGGGGTTATTTATTAGGTACTTACCGACAATTGTATTAATTTTTGAAATATTACCATTGAATTTTTTTATTTATTTTGTATGGTACGAAAAACTGTCACCTACAATTACAAACAAGATACAGAAAAACCTCAAATAAAATACGTAAACTTTTTAAACTATCGTACATGTAGTTCACTATGAACGTCCTCGTAGAAGGAAAGCTGCTAAAATCATAAGTTATTACCATTTAAAAATATAAGAATGGTTTTTATACAATTATGCTATATAAGCTTTAGAGTAGATTGAGTAGTAGAGTGCTATGATTGTACTTAATACAATTTGTTTTTGTAATATTTATTATCATTTATATATCACCATTATATTTATTAATGTAATTCATTCATTCAAACTCGAAAGTTTTCTATTAGTTTATTTATGTCAACTGTCAGTTTTATAGTATATCTTTCGCGTACGCTCTGCGAATCTATCATGAGTTTTTTAATCGATTCATTGAGGAGGCCGTCTAAGGAGGAACATTTGATTTTTCGAACGTCGAGAAGTATTAGAATTTTGATGACAATGGGGATCGAAAGACGGAGGACGTGAAAAAGAAAACATCTGTCTAGAATACCATACAAGATATAGAATATTATTTCGATATATACCCCGAATGTTAAGGACGATGCTGCACACATGATATCTCAAAGGGTGAAAAATTATTAAACGAAGGATCCTAAGGATTGTATTCAGCAGCGAGAGGGCCGTACCCTCTCGTACGAGCAATTGGCCAGGGAGGATCTTCTCTTACCGTGATTGAAGTAGCAGGTGTTGGATTCCATATACATATTTTCATTTTGTTTATTTATTGATATCGCAGATAATAATTTAATTTAATTATCCCCGCGACAATTTGGCGTCCAACGTAAAACGTATCGGCCACTTCTTCAATTATGATAGTACTAATCGGCTAGGCTTCAGGACATCGAGTGAATCTGTCAACTGCTGTTAGACAATAAGAGTAACCTCTAGAGTGTGGAAGCGGTCCCATAATATCAACATGTATGTGACGGAACCTATGAGTTTCAATATCTCCTACAGACGAAGACAAATGTCTTGAAACCTTACATCGTTGGCATTTCAAACACGTTCAATTACGTATATCCTTATTGATACAAGGCCAGATGTAATGTTGAGTAATTAATCGCACGGATTCCCGGGTTCCAGGATGGCTGAGATTATGCATCCGATGAAATGCTAGTCGTCTGAAAGGCATTATAAAAAGTGGACGAGGATGGCCAGTAGATATATCACACCAAATTAAGATGTTGGTGCCAGAAATATTATTTTTTCTAGTTTTAAAGAGCTGTTTTTAAAGTGCTCAGTAAGCTCTGGATCTGAATTCTGAGAATTTGCCAAAGCGGTCCAATCTTCTTCCAACGCTATTGTATCACGTTTTAATTATTTCGGATTTTGGTTGGTATACTACCTAAAAATCTATTGGTAACATAAAAAAAAATCCGGGACTGAGATAAGAAGACTAAAGAAACTGATGTCAGAAATTGGCACATACATTATTATTTGATATGACGTGTCTATGTATGTTACATAATATTTGAGTTAATAGAAGCATAATAAAGGTACAATATTGTGTTATTTACACTCTCATTACAGAGTAATTTTATACCTTATATATACAAAATACATAAACACAACGTATGCACTATAACACCCTGACTATTTCTTTACGCAGTTAGAATCCAAGTTAACCTGTATCAGCTCTAGCGCGTCTTATAAACCACTCGCATGAATGCCGGTGGAGTGGTACGATATGCCGTTGACCGGTTGGCTAAAGGCCACCGGAAACGTCTTACAACCCACAAAAACTTGTGACACAGCCACTAGAAGCTGGGTGAAGAAGTCGTGAGCCGCCGCCGGAAGTAGAACGACAACAATTGAGACAACAAACTATTTGAAGTAATGATAAGTTGTATTGATAGAGCTAAATATTGGACACAATCCTTCAGAACGTAGCTCGATTTAAAGCTCTGGTCTGAAATATGGTCTAAATAAAGAAAACTCTGGATTACTGTCACATTGTTTTCTTTTGTCAAGTACAAGAAGTCTAATTGTAATATTTCTCCATAAATAATATCGTTCGTAGCGCCATGTCCTGTACCGATTTATGGATAATTTCTGGTTAATCTTCAGAAGTATGTTTTTTTTTTTTTTTTTTTTTGACGGGGGGAAATGCATTTACGCACTACCCTTATCTATTGTACTTAGGGGATCAAAGTCCCCCAGTACACTAGATAAGGGGCACGGAGTGACGAGCTCCGTGCAGTGTGGGACTCACCCGGGCGAGAGTCGCCCGGAAATACCCACTAAAACCCCCCGGGGCCGTCCGCTGCATTTGGGATGGGGGCGACACGGGGTGGCTTTCGCAAGCACCGCGTCGCCCCCTGCAGCGAACCCGTCGGGCCTCGTCGTGCAATGGCCCAGTGGGGATGGGGGAGTGTACACACTACTCAACCCCACCTCTTCGCCCGCCTCCCGTAGGAGGCATGACCTAGGCGGTCAACCAGCCGGGAGGGGCAGAAAAAACTGCCCCCCCATAAAGTGGAAAGATTGGGACAGTTCAGTGGCGGGCACAGAAAAAGGGGAAGAAACCCGCCACTGAAGAAGAAATTCTGGGTCCCTCTCCATCTCTCATCTTGTCTCCAAAACGACAAGAAGTAGAGAGGAGAGGGATACCCAGGAAGAAGAAAAGGGACAGACGAAGACATAACAACACAACACACAATACGGACACGCGTCCACCACAAACACGGACACGCGTCCATAAGCCACACAGGGGGGGGGGAGGGGGCTCCTACAACCGCAGGAACCCCCTGACATAACGGGCCCACCGCCCCCTCGGCCTCCTTCTCCTCCGAGGATCCGCAAGCGGATCCTCTTCCCTCACCCTCTCGTCCGCCTCCTTCTGCATTAGAACGTTCTCGCAGAAGGAGGCGACGACCCTCCAGACCTTCTCGCTACCGACCATGGATTTTGAGTGTAACCTAACCTCATCTTTCAAGATGAATTACCCTTTCATATTTATGGATTTTATTTATTATGTTTTTTAATGAATTATTCGAATTAAAATAAGTAAACATAAAATTAGTAAAATAATGGAATTCAAATATTAACATAATAATATCTGTTCAACAATTATAATAACAAATAAATAACACAATGCGTGCACAGTCGTGCACTGGCAAATGTATATAAAAAAGAAATAATGAATAGCGTGATATTTGTTTCTATAACAATTGTTTTTTGACGAAATTCTATAACAATATATTATACTTCTACTGTAACCACATAGAAGAAATGTAATTGTTTAACATTTCCGTGGGCTCAATAAGCGAGTTACACGACAGGCCAATCCATTTATTAGTTATTCATGAATAATGAAATAATTTAATAACGTTACCAGAACAGGAATGCTGCGACATCATTCGTCACCGTATAGTTAGGGAAAATGGTGAAGAATTAATATTTTATTTAATTACATGTTCAAATTAGTTACATAGAACATTTGGTATTAAAGTAATACTTTTTTTTCTACTCTAAATATAATTTATGTATAAGAAATATATATTTGCATGTAGTGCTATTACAATTACACAATTTGAAATAATATATCGTCATAATTACGTAGAAAATTAAATAAATTCTCTGATGGACAGATAACATATTGTAAACACTTTAAACAGTGACTCAGGACTTACGCAGACAACTATAGTGTAGATACATAGAGAACTTAGCCTATATGTAGACATAATGCGATGTATTTTCATTAGGTTGTAAATAGTGCGTGATATTTTATTATAAATAAGTACGTCTCGATTCTTTCATACGATGAACGTTTACATCTTAGTATGTGATGGCTGCGAGCTTGGCATACTCGTTCACTAAGCTAATCACTAAACTACATTAATTAACTACATTTATTAAGTGTTAGCAGAGCGAGTCGTTTGTATTAGTGTTAGGTAAACAGTTTTAGAAACGAAATGAAAATCTCTTATGTAAACATATAACACAAAATGTATCCACTTCCATATATCCTTATATAAACATATCGACAAACATATTAAAAATATACACATTACATACACACGCTCAAAGACACACACACACACGCACAGTTTTGAAATAGTGATAAATTAATTTTTAGTTCTTTATCTTATGCATCGGTTTAGTTTATACATCTATTTTTTACGAGCTGTGAATTTTTCATGTAGACAAATAAATAAATAATAGGAAAACATAAGCAAATACTTTTAATTTAACTGCTCGATACTTCCGGAGCCAGAACAGACGCGATCAAAGAATCGTTAAGCCTCGTGGAGCAAAGAACACTCATTAGAACACTAGGTTACATTAGGTTCGGGCCAACCTAATCCAAAAATGGTGCCATGATGACAGCGAGCCCACGTGCCCGTCAGGATCCTCAAGAAGGTACATTCCATTGGGAAGCAAAGGAAGCGATGATGGCGCAGCGGGTGGTGCGGCCGGATTCCACGTCAATCAACGCGGGTTCGATCCCCACCTATCCGACTCTAAAATCGGCCTGAGTTTTTGATGAAGGAAAACAATCGTGAGGAAGCCACAAGCATGGTGGTAGGGCATTTTCTAACAATATCCGCCTGGGTAGCTACCACCCTCAACTTTGAAAACCTGTCGCCAAATACCAATTGGTGTGTTCCGGCAGCATCACTTGGGAACAAGTACCTCTAGGCTTAGTGTGTTTACTATCCTGGACCACATCATCACTTAACATTAGGTGAGATTGTGGTCAAAGCACTGAGCCTATTCCGTGTAAAAAAAAAGAAATCCAACCATATACTAGTCAGTGAGAATCATTTAAGTGTTATTCAGAGAAACTATTGGCATATTGCAATTTAGTTATTTAGATACTCTATGTTTAAATTGTTTCTAATGTTAAATTCTTTTTTTGCGGGTTTGCTGGTGTTTTGTTTTAGAGTAAAAGTGGGGCGATCAGCTACATTATTAATAACCAATATATGATTAGGCGAAATATATAATAAGTTCAGATTAGATTGGACTATTTCTAATAATACATCCCTGGGTGGTAGATATGTGGGTGGTATTTTGTCGCTTGCTGAAAACAGGTGTGTTCTGGCGAGATTACTTGAGAGTCAGTATCTGTTGTGTTATGGCCGGTTTCAATATGGAATTTTAACTTTTAGATTGCGATGAAACCAAAAATAATTATTTTTTTTTTTACATATCATTCCAAGTTAAGAAATAAAAGGATTATAATTTCAGATTTCAGTAGGTAAAACAAATTAAAATTGTATATTGGAACCGGCCGCTAGTGTGTTTATCATTTTAGATAACATTGCCATCCTAACTTGAGTGATATGGGGGTCAAAATGCTGAGCTTATAGAGTAATCCTTTAAAGTAATTTAATTTAAGGTAAATAATACAATATTACATTATGCATATAAACGTAATGATTACAATTTCTTTGATCACATCTACATTATACGAGACTCTTTAGACAAAATAAATAAGTCAGTATTGAAATGTCAAATATTTGACGAAATATATGTCTTTCGTTTGTATAAAAATAATATGAGCAACAGAAAAGATGGACAAAGTTCTACGCAATATAAAATATAGATTGATACATAATTTATTTAAGCATGAGAGGTTTTATGCTATATGCAATATCGTAGAACCGAACGATCCAAGAACACAAATCACCATTTTGCCTAACGGAATGAAGGTCGCAACCGAAGTAACTGCATCACCACTTGTCGCCGTATCATTCTGCGTCGGAGCGGGTTCTCGCTACGAAACGGCATGTAATAATGGTGTAACCCACTTTATAGAACACATGGCCTACAAAGGATTTAAAACTTTAAGCCAGAGTGAACTCGAAGAATCACTCCTTTGCATAGGAGCTAAAATGACAGTGGAAACTTCAAGAGAACTACAAATATTTTCGACAACTTGTTTACCAGAATGCACGGAATATGTAATAAACACTCTATCACGCATATTCAAGGATTTAAATTTGAGTGATTGTGCTATCGAATCAGCAAAGCATAAAGTTTTCCTGGAGATGGTTGACGCCGAAAATAATCCTAAGGCGGTTGTTTTCGATTATTTGCACCAAACTGCATTTCAGGGGACATCGCTTGCCCAACGAGTCATTGGCCCGACAAGGAACATCCAGCGGTTTGATAGCAACATCATCAGAAAGTTTATGTCCGAGAATTACCATCCTTCCAGGTTCTGTTTAGCGATATCAGGAAACGTGCCACATGAGGATATCATGCGATTCGCTGAAGCTGGTTTTGGACATATACATGCTAACCCTGACTGCCATTCAGAGGAAGGCCCGTCTCGTTTCACGGGGTCCGAGATTAATTATCGTGACGATTCCATGCCTTTCGCTCACGTGGCTATAGGCTTCGAAGTTCCAGGTTATGGGCACACAGATTATTTGAAACTTCTACTCATGAGAAGTATGGTTGGATCTTGGGATAAAAGCCAAGGTGGTGGTATTAATAATGGATTGCCTTTAGCACGTGCCGCAGCACATGGACTTTGTGAGAATTACGAAGCTTTTTACATACCTTATAAAGATGTAGGTCTCTGGGGTATCTATTATGTGGGGAATCCCATGCATCTAGATGATATGCTTTATAATATTCAAAACCAGTGGATGCATATGTGTACAACTCTCTATGTTAATGACTTACAAATGAGTTTGAATTTAGCTAAATTGAAAATGGCGAAGAGTATTTATGGGGTGATAGGTTCGTCGTATGATATCGGTGTACAGTTAATATACAAGTCTAAGAGAATTTCGTTAACAGATCTGTACAATAGAATGGATACGATTAAAATTCATGACCTGAAGGATGTATGCGATAAGTATTTGTACGACAGATGTCCAGCCGTGGCCGCTGCAGGTCCGATAGAAACATTGCCACATTACACGAGAATAAGAGCAGGACAGTACTGGCTTAGATTTTAAAACTTTCGATTACCTGTTATATAATACCAATAACATTGACAAGTAATACTTTATTTGATAAAATTAAAATTTACGTTTTCTTTATTTATTTATCAATGATTAATTGTGATTAGGCAAAGTTATTAGGCAAGAATGTTGTAGCGGTTATTATTTTTGTTGAATTTACTTTCTTCGTTCATATTATTCGTTGTATTAAATACCTATAGGTATACTAAAACCGAGATAGATACTATATATCTGTCATTTTAAAATTATGCAAATTGTTCCTCGAGGTATAAGCCAACTAACGGACAGACCGATCCCACAGCTCTCCTTTTATTTGGCAATTGGGCAGAGTTCAGACCCCGTTGGTGCGGTACGTGGGCAGAGTCACACTGTGCGCTTAGGCCTCGTTGGGCCCCTGAGCTGAAACTATGCACTCAATCATTCATGCCCTTATAGGGATGAATGGTGGCCTGCACAGCATATTACCCGTGTGGTGATGAGTGTCATCTTCTGCCTCAGCCCTGCAATCCTCAGGCCTTACGGCCCTGCTCCCTATCTAAAACATTGACTTCCCCGGTCTACCTCCGAAGGACAGACTTGGCGAATGTGACCCAGGCCCATACACCGTAAGCAAGACAGCGGTATTGATCAAACCGTACAGGCAGCGCACGCCATATTGTTGAATTTTTGGAGACTTCAAATATTTATCAATTTCAATCATTCATCAATTTCAATCAATCATTTTCAACAAGTAATCCTATTACTTGTTGAAAATACATGACGAAGGAGAACAGTCCGTAGTGTTTTTAAAAGGTGTGACGCCAGCAATTATGGCGTCACAATTGTTGGTTTCATGATGATAACTTATGTTTGGGTCTTCGAAAGAAAACTACATGAATAACTTTTAATTTTTGTATATTCCACGGGCATCGTAACAATGCCCCTGAGAGGTCCGTACTATACGACGGGTCGTAGTTCGTACACGAATGGCCGAACAGTTGTGGTCTTCTGTGCTTCCCATATAAAGTTGTGGAGCGAGGATACTGTACCAGAGCATCGCTCTTTGCAATAGTATTCACCACGATCCGCTACTACGGACCGGACTCTGGGTATATATCGCTATATCGAGCGATTAAGTGTTCCTGTTACATTATTCATGGCAATGTTGTCAATCTTCGTTAGTGCCGCTAGTTCGACGACTAGGTTTTTTTTTAGTTTACACAAACACCCTTGACATTCCTGAGAGACCTGTTAAATCTTGCCTATCTATCTATGTTAATCTATTTTACTGTTTTTTTCCTAATAATTACTTTTTTTAGTATTTTCTACAATATCTCAAAAAACTTTTAAAATATTCTTTGCTCATTATTATTTCTATGTTTTCTAATTTAATATCCATGTTTAGGTCCTGGCTTAGCTTCTATCTGTCTAGAGAGGAGGTGTCACATTGGAAGATCACAAGTTGGACACTTTCCTGTTCGTCTGGGTTGCAGATGCATGAGATTGCGCGACTAGGTTGCACGATGAGGGTTTCGTTAACCTGTTTGGCAGTCTCGCCTGAAGCGGACCGATCCTTCTGATCTGAAGGTGGCTCGACGCGTCCGCCCACCGGAACAGGTTCGTCGCGAGTCTTTTGATATATTATTCTAGACTTTCGCACCTCAGGTCGCGCCAGAATAGCTAGCGATATAGGGGTATTCCTGACGTATCTGGGCTCCTTAATAATTGTTCTCAGCGCAAGACTTTCCTAGGCTTGTAACTGCTTCTTCTTAGCTTTGACTATATATGCGTACCATGCGAGTATCACGAAGTTGAGCTTAGACCTCACATAGGTCTTATACAATCCTAGTTTGGTTCGTTGGCAGTGTGGAGTTAAGTACAGGCCTGAGCAGCGTCCTGGTCATCTTTGCGCGTCCCACGACGTATTCAGTGTGTTTCGCTAATGTTAGTTGACTATCTATGTGTACCCCCAGGTACTTGAAGTGCCCTAGGCACGTCTTCGCCCACCAGGTGTAGCGGCGTCGGCAGCGGATGTGGCAGAGGGTATTTCAGCGGTTTCACAGGTTCCTTGGTTTAACTTAAACTTCTGCATAGAGAATTGATTGAGGGCAGATCATCATCTATTTCCGTTATATTTCACTCCCAAGACTGAGACGTGGTCGGTCAATGCTTGCTTGAACCGCTCCATAAAATTATTCATGATAATCGTGAAGCGCTTTCCCTGCCACTGCCATCGCAGCGCCCTTTTCTTCGCGATTAAGTCCAATATCCGTGCGGGGAGGGGGTGACGTCCCTTACGTATCTTACTTACTCCAACCGATTTTCCTTAGTGAAGGTGGCATTGTTGTAGCCGCCATATTGTCAAGAACGAAAATGACCGGCCGGTAGTTCGGCAGTAGGTCCGCCTTAACCTGCTGCGTCAGTGGTGTTATTAACCCTGTATATATAGTCAACTCGGTGTATAGTGACTGCCCCTGGAAGCAGGTGCTCGACGAGTTCCACCATTCGCACTTGGCGTTGAAGTCGCCTGCGACGATCGTTATGCTCTCGTATAATTAAATTTGGTGGTTTATACTTCGCGTATATGTTCGAGATTATGACTCCCAGCGCATAGAAAAATAAGATCGACTGCGTTTCCTCCGGAGCGCGGAGCGGGCGTTTCAGTGGGCGAGTCTAAGAGGATTAGCCATTGATCAGGAGGAGAGACTTCAAACATCTGAACATTAGGCCTGCAGCCCAGATTAGTCGATCGCCCTAAAATGGTATGCCCTGTTGGGCAACCGCTCCACTTTTAACGGCGGGTAGAGCGACCGTTTGTTGGCTGGTTCTCCTGTTGGTTGACTTCTCGCGGTATTCTGTATCGCTATGTCTGTATGTACTGGAGCTGTCACTACCGATTGCGTCGCGTTTATTGCCCGGAATCGAGGTGCCATGATTATAATGCCCAAACTTTGACCGTCTGTAGCGCGTTGAATTCGCAAAGAAAAATTTCAGATCAATTAATTATCGCAAATACCTAATTAAAAATTTTGTCTAGCCGACTAATTGTAACATGACTTTTAGACGAAGTCGATACTTTGGCTGAGTATTCAGTTTCGATATTATAACTTGAATTTTAATAATATTTTGAAACTTAATATTTTGTTTAGTTTTGAAATAGATTATTTGATTAGCTTAAACGCATATTTTATTTAAATTCGTAAATGCTCTATAATAATAATAAATGACTCTTTATTGACGATACATGTTTACAATATTCAATGGTGCTCTGTTACGAGAACTAGGGTATGCAATAAATGTATGTTTTAGGTACCTTTACAGTGAATTAATATGGCAACAATTGGATTATTTGTTTTATTTATAAACATTCAAATTTAAACAATTATACAATAATGATTACAAGTTTATGTGTGTGTTGTGGTTGTGTGGATTTATATATGTGTTAATAAATGATTGTATGGTTGTGTGTGTTGTGTTTGGCTGTGTGTTATACATGGGTGAGTGTTGTGATACTTGGTTATTTTTATATGTATGTACTTATGGAAATATCTCTTATTTATACTTATACTTTAGTATTTAGGTTTCGATTTATTGTCTTTAAATAACTGATTTTCCGTTTACAGATGCATCTGCAAATAGGTAAAACAAATAGGTACTACAGTGGAACCTCGATAACTTAAGGACCAGATGAAATGGTAAATAATTTATATTATCGAAGTTTTTATCTTATCGAGGTTTCAAGTTAGAGAATTTCTGTAATAATTATCGAGGTTCGTTTCTGTGATATATTTTGAGGATTATTATACATATGGTTACAGGAACTAGGTTAAATTAATAAACGATTTTCCAATGTCACAAACGTACTTTGTTTATTAATTATATTGAACAAAGTCGGTGATTTTCATTTGTTAATCCTTTTGTTTTTGTTTGTCAATTGTTTGTGCCCCAGGGTTGTTTACGACTCACCTTATGGGACTCATCAACAAAAAATAAAAACAATTTAAAAAATTCATTACCGTGCTTACTTTAGTTTCATCGTAGTCTTTTCTGATCAGCGAGTGTATTTGAAATAGTAGAAAAAGAATTTTTATTTACCAAATAAATTACAATTATATTTTATCACTTTTGAATAATATTTCATTAGAATATTTTAATATTCCTCTTTAAAGTAATACAGTATAAAGGTATATTATAATTTTTTATAAAAATAATAAAAGCCTTTATTACATTTCTCATCGTACAACAACAAAGGGCAAAGGCTTTATTTAATAAAGATGGTAATGTTGAAAGAATGTTTACATTCCCTGAAATAAAAATACTGCACAGAACGTATGTTGTATACAGAATAACCCTTTGACATACACACGCCCATGATGTTATTGTGAGCGCGTGTTATAAACACTCAGTTACCACGTACTTCTTTTACGTTAAAAAATGTTTTTTTTTTTATTTTCAGATTATTTTTACCTGGGAACATTATATTATATTACGGTGTGCTACTGGAATAAGCCCATTCGTGTTTATTTAATTAAAGTTTATTTTAAATTGTGTGAATTTACTTTGAGATTTTAATTAGCTTTTTCTACTTTATACTATTACAATTTAAATAACATACAATCTCATTGTTGTCGTTTTACTCTACGTATAATAATTCAGATAATTTAATTCAGATTAAATAGATTTTCACAAGAAAATAATCGGAAGTACGTAATTAAGAAGGTTTTAAAACTTATATGTTTTATATCTTATATATTAGTCTATAGGTAAATAACTTACAATCAGGTACATTATTATTTTCTGTATAAGACAATGGTTGACATCATTTAACCCTTTTTTACTAATAAAGTTCAAAATATTGAAGTGTTTCAGATGCTACAAGTACGGGCGGAATTCTAATATTTAATATCTTTTCAAATTTGTCTACACGAAATGATGTTGACCCTTACTTTCTATCACCACAAGGTTCTCTATGACCGGGTGTTCACCCCTACATCTTGATGCTTAAATTAAAACACAGTGCGGTTCCATCGAACTTTCTTTCAGCCAACTGTTTTGATGTTGATTGAGCTCCGTCCTACGGTTTTATCAAGGGAATGTATGTATCTTCAGAAGACTGAAAAAGAAGTTTTAAATAATCAGTAATACGCATATGGTATCGTTGATATTGCATGAATCCATAAGCTACGCTGACCGCTTATGATCAAGCAAACATATACCTGTTTTCTAGTTACATGGTGCAAAAATAAGTGACCTAAGCATCAGAAAAATATAATAGAATACATTTATTAAAATAATTAAATACTAGCTCTTAAACTAGTGTGTTATTATAAATTTAGTACGGATATGTCAGAGCACGTCTCACCTCAATTTTCCACATTGTGCGTTCTCATTATGCTTGCATCCTAAATCCGCGGCGTGGAGCCTCACTAACATAAGGGAGAGAATTATTATATTTATTCCGGTTCACGTACGGTATACGATTGCACAACGTACTCTCTTCGTATGAACTTCATAACTATATACATATATTTATTAATTATCTCATTAATAACGGTAAAAGGAGGGTTCGTCGACACTAAAATATATTAATAATAATTTGTGTCATTACCCTTTTGTGTTTAACCTTCCATCCATCCATCCGTTCAGCCGAAAGACCTCCACTGCTGAACATAGGTCTTCCCAAAGATTTCAACAACGACCGGTCTTGTACCAGCCGTATCCAGTGGATTTTAGCGACCTTCACCAGGTCGACGGTCCACCTTGTGGGCAGACCCACGCTACGTATTCGGGCGCTTGGTAGCCATTCGAAAACCCGTCGGCCCAGTCGGCAAACGATTCTGCGAGCAATGTGCCCAGCCTACTGTCACTTAAGCTTAACAATATCGGTTAATCCAACGAAATCATTTTATTCATGAAGAATAAGTATTAATTTTATACAATTAATACTTACGAAATGATACTTGTTAACAAAAAAAAAATAAAAACAAAGAAATAAACACAAATAATAACTATAAATTAATAAGATTTAGTCCTGTATTCACATTTATTAGAAAAGTTCGAACAATTTTATTGATTTTGTATAACAATCTATAAAAGCATTTCTTTAGTAGATGGCGCGATTTTAATTACTAAAGTTTCAAATTGTGGTAAATATTTATTATTATAAAGTTATATAACCTTCGTACATTACGATTAATTTTAAAATGCGTTTTATAAAATAGAATCACGTTACTAAATAGTGAGACATGTATCCGTATATAACAAATGTAGAGAACGATTCGTCACAGCGGTGACATTATCTTCGTTTATGTTCAGGTTCACCACAATAATTTGCTTTCCCGTTTTCACGCATATTAATGTTGTTACACAAAAAACGCACCTTAATCTACATAATAATACAGCGTCTATTTGAATGTAAACGAAAATACATGGTAGAATAAATTTATGAGATCGTAATTAGAGACATGAAAAACATTTTCGTCTCTCCCGTTTGCTTTTGATTTCTAGTTTGGTACAAGGGCAAAGATTTTGATTGTTTTTAGTTATTCATTTTCTTAAACATAACTATTTACTGGAAATGAAAAAAGTTTTTTAAAATACTGTATAGGCTCAGTGCTTTGAACGCAATCTCACCTGATGTTAAGTGACGATGTGTTCCAGGATGGTAAATACACTAAGTCTAGAAGTTACTGGTTCTCAAGTGATACTGCCGGAACACACCTATTGGTATTTGGAGACAGGTTTTCGAATTTGAGGGTGGTAACTAACCAGGCGCGCATTATTATAAAATGCCCTACCATCATGCTATGGTTTCCTCACGATGTTTTTCTTCATCGAAAGCTCAGAGTGATTTTGGAGTTACATCGGTTGGCTCGTACCCACGTCCAATCACGCGGAATCCGATCGCACTACCGACTGGGTCATCATCGCTTCAAGTTAGTTGGCTCTGATGTTAATATTGTTTGCCTATTTATGGAAAACGGTCTGGTGGTTAATGTTACCTAGACTAAAGATTATCCTCATGCAGTGGCCCAAGACATGCTTCGATCCCCATCTTCGTCACACACTTGCACTCTACATGCAAAATACACAGATTTTGTCAGAAATCTTTTTTTAGTAATGTATCCCTGACAAATCAATTTAGTTACAATGACTTTAAAGAACTTTAGATTCTAGTAAGAGCGAAGTTCATATCGTTGAAGAGCCCTTGGGCTAGTTACCATTTTTCGACCGAGTGCCCTGAAGCGCTCGTCACAAAACCCGGTGAACCTGCCAAGGCACTTTCGTCCAACAGGGTTAGTCAGTTTCAAAAAAGTCTCATATTTCACACTTGTTTCTATTTCGCTGCCAAGACGTATGTATGTACGTATCAATTATTTTACGAATTAATATATTTTGAACAGAAACGCTATTAACTTATAAATTAATCTATACGTTACATGTTCACATCTTATTTGTATTGTGTATTCCCTTTGGCGTATCTCCAATTTAGACGGAGTGAGTTAGGGGAAAAAAGAGAATATTACGAAGTCCTCCTTATAATCTCGTATTGGGCCGTGTAAACTCTTACTTCATTTCAGAGCAAATAATTTATTTAGCGCCTTCCACCGCTGCTTCAGGATCGCGAGTTTCATTCCACTTATAAAACGCAAAAGCTTATTTTTACCTTTAACCTCTTAACCAGCATTCGTGTGTGTTTTCGGTACATTTCAGAAATTTAATCAGTTATCTGAGTATTTCTTTCGCCATATATCCTGTTTGAGAAATCGTTACTGTTTAGAGAATAAACCTAATAATATAATGAGTAAGAAGTTTATTTTAAAAATGTGTACTTATTTGTATTTTTTTTTTATTGTCATTTAACTAATACTAACTTAATCCATACTTTGTCGCGAGCACAATCTAATTAAATTTAGATTAATAAATAAATAATAAAGTAAAATGAAAATAATCTGATATATATTTTCTCTTTACATAAAGTATAAGTACAAAAAATTAAACGAATAAAAACCTAACCAGCAAAGAAACTCGTCCTATGCGCTGTAATACTTTATACCTAAATTTGGTTAATAGTACGCCTGTATCGGTTTAGCGGTAATTTTCCGATCGTCTATGATTTTCGCTTGCCTCATCTAAAAGTCTGAACGGTATAATGTCATAATGTGCCGGATTTTTTATTGTCAATAAATTTATTTATCTATACTAATAAATAAAATTGGAGTGTCTGTTTGTAATGTCATTTTTTTTTTACTTAATAGATGAGAACGTATATACAATACTTACACAAAAATAAAAAAATTGTCTTTGTCTTTTTGTGTGTTCCGGGTAATCTCCAGAACGTCGGGATGGATTTTGACGGGACTTTTTTTGGTAGATAGCTGTAGTTACTCCGGGTAACTTAGGGTACTTTTAGTTTTCAAATATAAGCAGGATGCCGCGTAAAATAATTAAAACTCCAAAAACTTTAATAAAATCCTATTCAATGCACGGTTTTACAGGCAAGTGCTTGAATTTACAAGAAATATATTTACTTTATCCTTAATACTACAAAAATATTGTATTAAAACTAAAAGTAAAAATTAAAACGCAGTAAAGAATAAATTAAACGGAGCGCAGCCGTGGGCACACAGCTAGTGTCCAATAAATTTCCCGTCGAGTGTTGCTTGTTCTTCATCACCTATAATGTGCCTTATTACTTTTCTTTATATAATCATGTAAAGATTGGTTAAAATATTGTTTTGTTATCCATAGTTACGTTCAATGTAAATAAACTATAAATTGAAAAATACTTCATAATTTTTCCCCTCAAATAAATATTGATATCCTCTCGCTCTCGAACCTTTTTTCTTATTGCCATCAAATTTCTATTGTTTCTTGACGTTCCAAATTTTCAAATTTTAAATGTTCCTTCTAAAGGTAGGCGGCGTCCCATATCCGTATCGTACGTATCGGGCGCATCGCATCAAACGGATCGGAGTATTCTTTTTATAGGAAGTTATATACAAGCGCGTCCAACGAACCGCATCGTACGGATCGCACAAAGCTATCCGTCGGCAATGCCGATGCTCACACTCCGAGGGGCAACTTTTGCGATGCCTACTGATGACGTTATACGTAATGCCGACCAGTGGACGGATTCCTCGCGCTCGTTCGCTCCGCGTCGTCCGCTATTTACCTACGAGTATCGTTATTCCAGTATGGACGTGGCATTACTAATTGCAATTGTGAATTGGCGAATTTTTCGAACAGCAAAAACAATGAATGTGAGTTGTCGCCCTTTGCGTTGCACAGATGCCCTTTGGGTGCACGTGGAACTCAACATTTAGAACCGTATCTGCATGTGCTTTTACAGATATCACAGAGTAGATATACAGACCAGTTTACTCCTGTGCAATTGTTAGTCATAGGGAAATTTAATACAGGCTACGAATTGTGACTAGGACCCACTATTACTGACAGTACAGGACGCTCTAAGTCACGCTTTAACTTAGTAACCCACCCAGATTCTGGATATAGACTTTTCTACTATATCTTCTTATTTATGGTTTCTTTAGTACATAAGTGATACCGTAATAAAAGCATATACTTAGTAGTAGCAGAGCATTTTTTGGATACATAGGTAGACATGTCAACTTTTCTATTGTAGACCGAAACCTCCTATAACCAGTTCTTTATTAAAACTATTTCTGAAATAAGATTCAAGGAATCAAATCATTTTATATTCATAATTCTGTTGTGATCTATCAGTAATTTTCTATATTCAATAAATGTGTTTGAACGTGACGTTCAGACGTGAAAGGTCGTACTTTTACAAATTCTGTGAATAGAAAAAATATGATTGTATTCGTTTGAAAATTCACATTTAAATATAGATTTTATTGGATATTATAAAGTTTTAAAGATTTTTTTCAAAACTTTAATATCTGTTTTACATTATTTTTTAACGAGTATGTGTCTTTAATTAAACGTTTCGAGTTCTTTTGACATTTTCTTATTTGATTGTCACTAACGATGAGTTTACAATGCGTTGCGAATTATGGATTTTTTAGTTTTTTTATTGTACTTAAGTGAATTTATAACAGAACCTCTACCACAAAATCAGTGAGAGCGTCTTTCATGCGTTATAATGTAAAATGTTATCAACACCACTCATACTAAGGTAATTATACTAATGGATAAGGGAGATATATACATTAGGGTAGTCCACAAATTGTTGTGTAACTAACCAGCGTTCGGGAGTGATACAATATTACTGTTCTTGGTTAATATGCGTGTGATAACTGCGTAATGATATATCGCTCAAATGTTCAAGTACTAAAGTATATTTATATCTGTTTTTTTTTTAAATAGTAATAATATATATATGTATAGAGGGTGAAATTGATATAATGAAATGGGAACTTGTAATAATATTCAGTAACATTGTTAAATATGTTTAGTGTAAAAAATATATTAAATAAAACTATGTTTAAAACATGTATAATGAATTCAATAAAAGTATTAAAATCGCGTAGCCGGTCGAAAACAGCGGTCGATAACCCGGTAGGTAAAATTATCAGCTGAAGTGCGCGAGCGCGAGGGGGGTCGACGCCCACCGAACACTTGTCGCTCGTTTTTGATACTTCAATTGTATATTTTTGATTTGATAAAGTTATTTTTTGCTTTATACTTATTCAGAACCATAATTATAAGCTCCTATTTAATTATTACCCTTGATTTTAGTCACCCAGTGTGTGTGTGCGTTTATGCGTGCGTGCATGCGTCGTGGGTGCGTGTGTGTGTGCGTTTGTCATTGGATAGCCAATACTCTACAGATACGCCTTACAGAAGATAACAAGAATTGACTCCAAACAATAGAAATTCAGACGACAATCATTATGAAGGGTCACGATACCCTTAGACGAGGCGTACTGAATTTCTAAGGCTAATAAAACTATAAATATACATATGTATAGCGGTATACTGGTGGCAGAATCACTATGTGCGTTGGGATGCTATTTATTTGAACAATTTAGTTATAGTTTTATTGGTACTTTCATTAAGCGTAGTGATCACAATATCCCCTGATGTTAAGTGAGTATGTGTCCGAATATGGTAAGATTCAAAGCCTTGAGAAACTGCCTCTCAAATGAAATCATTACGATTTCACTTGATGATTTCTCTAAAGAACGTCCTTAGTATATACAGAATTTCGTCGTATGATGTATTTGTGTACTTATGGAGTCACCTGGATGGTTCTTAGGTTTGATTGAATCTGTATAGTTGGCTCTGTCAAATTACAAAACGTCAACATGCTCATTGCCTGTTCTTAATTCGCTCGGAGTTGGAGCAGTGCGTATTCTTTTATTTTTTGTCAATAATCGTTTAAAATAAGCGGGTTTAATATAGTCTAAAATGAAACTCATAGTGTATAGTAATCGTGTTTATTATTTATTCTAACAAGTTTGATGTATAGATTAGAAATAAGAATTGAACATCGCTTTGTCACGTATATTTTAAGTTATAAAACATAATAATATCCTATATTATTATTAATTAATATATAATATTTATCAATAACAGAATTTATTACATAGAAAAAGAAATATTTTATTTAAAAGAAAAAAAAGTGATACAGTTTTGTGACACATTAAGTTCTGGCCAATGTCTATCTTACTGTTTGTTACGAAATAATTACTAAACATATTTGAAGACAATAATTTTGATTTCATTAATTATAGAATAGTTTTATTTTTCCATATTTAAAATAGTAACTAACAAAGCGTTGTTCAATTTAAAAGCAAGCGCACATTGCCTTATTTTATTCATTTCAAAAATAAGAAGATTTGTTAACACGCATCGTCGCGTGAATTACATTGTATTGAAACATTTATTATTTATTGTAATAAATAATAGTATTGCCAGTTTTGAATAATACATACTCTTATAATAGAGTCGTTTATAAAATACAAAATTAAAGATGAAGTACGGGAGCGTGAGTTGAATAAATAAGATCGATCTTTTTTTTATCATTTCAAAATTGGTAATTTTAAAAGAAATTTAGTAAATAAACATCTATTACAGTGAATAGATATTTGTGCTCCTCTCAAAAAGCCTTAAACTATCGGGACTAATTTTACCTGAAGTGATCATGAGTTACCACGGAATATATTAATTTTACATTCATATTAACATTCTACGTGTAAAATTGTATAATATCGTGGTGACGTCAATTTGACATTATCTATTTGATATCGTTATTATTATTTTATTAACTCGGGAGTCATTTCTTAAGACATCGATTTTATGTAAACGAACTATTTACGCGTTGCATATAAATAAATCAGGGCAAAATTATCTTAATGTGCGTAAAAGAGTCGTCACTTAATTCATCTTATAGACGTATAAATCGTACATCTATTTAATAGAATAAGGCATCGTGCGCTTTTAACGTTCAATATATTATTTTCGTTTCAATAGAATCACAAAATAATATTTAGATATCATAGTTTCTAGTTATGCTATGCTATATAGCAGATATAGTTTCGAAAAAATTTTCAGTCCCAATATGTATATATAAGAAATATTAATAATTTTGACATAATTATATGTTCTTATTCTATTACCACACAAGTTATTTCACAGCGGTTCACACGAATCTGCCAAAATAAAATAAACAGAAATACTATAGTTTTTAATACAATTTCGCCACGTCTGCTGAAATTATTTGTTTTAATAAACGTTTTACTTGAAAATCTGAATAATGTATCCCAAAATTGTTTTTTATTTTCAAATTCAAATAGTTTGTATTGTTTTATTTTGGCACTTCGTTTGTCCATCACATTACTGATTTTAAAATCTTCCCTTAATCTATAATAAATTAGATGTTAATAATATATTCGTGTACTCGTACATCGTGAACTGAAAGTGTGATCGTGCTTCAACTACTTATTTCTGATAAACTGTTACATGTTTAATATAAGTGATAACTTGAATACGCTAATATTGCACAAATATAATAATATACCTTATATCTCTAATATTCAAGAAAATAATAGGTGAAATGAGAAACCTTGGTCCGAAGCTAAATCGTGCCAAAAACGTTTTTTTTTTTTTTTTAAGTGAAGAGATCGACATCCCTTTATTTTTGCTCTGGACATTGTTTTATAAATTAGTGTAATAATATTTTAAAGGTGCCATTTTACTAAGCGATACAATTTGGTTATTTCGAGAAATCTATTGGAGATAACAACGCGGTACATGAATTCTGAGCTGCCGCGGAAACTACATAGATGGCCTTACAAAACATTTGCCACTTTATTATATAATGCGTTGTCTGAAATTTAGAAAAATGTGAGATAATTCTGTCGACGTTATGTGTATATACTCGTACGTGTGTAATGGTGTATACATGCAGTTACTATTAATTACAAGAAGAACCACATTGCATTAAATAAATAAAGGTTTAATAAAAGACTTTTATATGCCATGTCTCGATTTTCGTATATCATTTTTCACATATATTTCTAAATGTTAATAACTTTTATATACGATTGTCTACTCGCATCACGTAACTGCGCACATCTTGCTTATGTTTCGAGTCTAACTCGATCGTATAGTTAATGGAGTTACTCGATACTCTAGTTCGAATCTCGTTAGTAGCATCTATATTTTATATGAATTGATCTTTTTTCTAACTGATTGCGTTATCGGTTCCAAGGCTTTTATATCTTTATATTGTTTTTTTTTTTATATATCAAGCGTTTATCATATCTGCAACAACAGTATATATTTAAGGATACCACAATGATACGAACCTCGATTAGTCTATTGCCGTGTATGTAATTTCGCCAAATGGTTGTAGCTAAATATGTACGTTTTGCCAGAAAGAAAAATAGATCCCTTTAGAGAAAACTATGTACTTACAACTCTTTTAAAATTAATTAAATTAAAATTCGATATTTATAATTCAAAATTATGTAATGCTTGGATCACAGGATTGTATTGCTGTTTTAACATTATTATCATATTCATTGATATTTTTGAAACAAGGATTATTGTAAATATTTATAACTTTTATTTGTGCACACTGATATGATCTGAATGTAATTTGTCCGACAACAATATGGTTCACATAAGCTTTGAATATAATTACTACCTAGAACACTGTATTGTTTAGGATCATGTAAAACATGTATGTAGATAAACAAAGTAAGATAGCTCATAATAAATGTAGTCACATTTTACTGTAATAATTTTATCTGCTTGTCTAACAAATGCATTACAGCTTTAGGCTTATCTTTTCTTTTTATTAGTAATTTTAGACAGTCTCGTCATAGAGGATAAAAGATATCTAATTTACGTTGAATAAATGACTTTCACCAGCGGTTTCCAATACTAGGGCAAATAATAGAAGCCATTTGTATATGGTTATACTTCAACTACTACTAGTATACACCAGTGGAGCCTTTTTATTGGTCCGTTTTTCACTTGTCGGCAACGATAGTAAAACTCTTCTCATTACTCGGTAGTGTCACCATTGTTTTGGGAGTTTATTTGACTTGGTATACTTTGTTTACCAGCAGGTGAAGCAAATTTCATTTCAAATATGCCTATATGCCAATATAACTCGAATAATAAAGTATGTACTGATATTATTTACTGTTTCTCTCTATTGACAGTCATTGTCCAGAGTATTCTACAGTATGGTTATACATCTATATTTTATATAAAAACACTATATCAAGCCATCGGACCGTGGCTACGAAATGATATGTAGAAAAAATAGCTCAGACTTATATAAGAAACAAATTTCAAATGAGTACACGAGTTCTCTGTTCGAGTTTACAATATGAAATTGAAAATAATCAAAGTGATATTATTTAGATATTTTTGCTTTTTATACTGATTCAAATTCAATTTACTCAAACCGGAAAGAGACGTCTTGTTTAAAAGTGTAAAGATAGCTTCGTATTGCTTTTAGTGGGAATATTGAAAAGTTTACAGTTGATCGGTAAACCGTAAGTTAAATGATTAACTATAAAGCATCGAGTAGAACTGCAGATGTTAACGAGAAAATGATTTAGGCCTGTTCAATGTGGAAGGCGTTGCTCGTACAGTTTCCGTTGTCGTTTGGAGAATCAGGATGTTCTTCGGGTTCCACTCCATTTGTTCGCATTTCGTCACGAATCTATTACACAATAATAAATTAGTAATAATTACATTCAAGTATATAAATATATGACAAAACAGCCTGTTAAAGTTATACTAATAATTAAAAATACATCTACATGTAAATATACAATAATAAAACAGTTCAGTATTTTTTTTCCTTCTCTGTTATTTAACCAATTTACACTTCTTAGTTTATCAGTAATTGATGAGCTTTTGTGATGTCACTAAAAATACATTTGGAAATTGTTTTATTCTTCAAGGTTTCAATAATGTTTACGGTTGTATGTTAACCACTTCGCGGTTATGAGCAAGTTATGAACAATACAAGACTAAAGTATGCAACAGTTCGATAGAGACGATCTGGCTGCCTTTACACAACCGTTACTTAATTCCAATTTCTAATAGGAGATAAATCATTTCGTTAAAATAATAATAAAAAAACAGTAAATATTATTTTTTTAATCTATTCCTGTAAGTATTTCAATCATTTCTATTTTAAATTCGATTTTATTTTTGTTGTAACTATATTGAATCTGGTTCGTATCTGACAGTCGTACGTGAATAAAAATAAATAGTATAATGAGATTGTTGAGAGGTTTACCTTCTCGACTTGCCTCATCACCCGCAGCATGTTCAAACCGGCCAGGTTCTTTAGATCCTGAACAGACCACTGTCCACTGCGCAGTAACTCCGCAAATAATTCGGGATATTTAGACACGTCCTCTAATCCACGTGGAACCCTGCAGCAAAATGCAAATTAGTATTTACATCTATGTATATTACTTACTTTTTATAAGTATTTCTATACCTTTCATGACTCTTTTTCATCATGTCTAATTACATGCCTATAATTAGAGTGCTACGTTATCTTAAATTATTATCAAATTTTATTATCATGTAAATCTGTGTATGTACTCTGTTAGTGTGACAAATAGATAATCTGTTTAATTTCATGATTAGAGTTGTTTCGGTTTTGCTTTTCTTCATTTTACAGGCAACATTTATTCCTTTAAAGTATAAAGTGTGGACTGAAAACTTGCTTTTGTTCAGTAAAATAATAATAATCGTCGACAGGAATAGTATTATAAATGTAAGGAATGAAATAATCCAACAGTGATATATTAGGTTACGAAAAGATTACCTGTTTACACCGTCGAAGTCGCCGCCGATGCCTACATACTCAGATCCAACCAACCTCTTGATATGATGGAAATGTTCTGGGAATAAACAAATTTTATTTTATATCAAGCTCAATTTACGCTCGCTTGGAATATGAGATATGAATCTGTTTTAACTATTTAAATTGCAAAATAATTAAATCATTGTTAAGAAAATACTGGTAATTTAATTATTATTTTAAATAAAGTAAGTCACAACGGAATATATATTTTACTTTTTTCTCAATCAAATAATAATATTCACAATCGTAAAATAAACACAAAATATCAAAAGAGGTAATCTAAATGCGCGTACGAAGTTGTTTTGGTTATTTACTGACAATAGCGGTCGGACGTCGGCCGTTGTGACGCAATATAACACCGCCCTCCAATGGTTGCGTTTTTCAAAACGCTCTCGCGCATTCTTGTCGTAATAGATCGTTTAATTTTAGTGCTTGCTCGAGACCTTCGGTTTGAGCTAAAATTTCGACGCATTTTGGGCGAAGTAAAATATTTAGCCAAAGGTGGCTGAAGGTGGCCGAAACTGAAGCCGGGGCCGTAGGTTCGGTCAGGCGGTATTATTAATTTTGTCACGTAGCCTTTTAGTACTTGGGATCTAGTCTAACTTTTTCTCTATAAAAACAAATTCTTGTATGACTTTAAGATGACGAACACACGAACACGATGAATAGTTTCTTTTATATTTCAATATTTGGTTTAGATATTGAATCTTTTTTCAAAGCACCTCGTAAATATTCTTTTAGGCCGACTCCAATTTTAATGTTAATGTAACATTTTGATGACTTTCATTTGAGTGAAAATAATTTATAGAGAAGTTTAGTTATTAAAGGTTTTTTTTAGTAGATTATCAGTTTAGAACTATGCTAATGTCGTTAAACCAAACAGATAAGTTTATTCCATACTTAAAACATACGAGCGATGATGCCGACAGGGGATGTTTCGGGGGTTAAATTTAATTTATTTAACAATAGCGTTACAAGTTTCACAATTCGTTTGTGTATTAATAGAGTATTTGTGAAACTGTTCTGATATTGATAACAGTAGGGTTGCTGTGTACTCTCACTATCTAAACACGCCTAGATATGCCAGCGGCTTTGCTCGAAAATATTTGTTTATTTTCTTTATTAAGTGCATTATGGGCAGCGATGGTTTACGACAAATTGTAGTAGACTAGAAGAGTGTTTCTTTGTTGATCTATTTAGATGGTAGTAGAAATGATTTCCGCAGTAACTCTACTGCGTACCTTTTTAAGGGTTTTCTTTTACGGTTTAAGAAATTCCTCCGAAAAAAAATTTAAATAGAATCGCATACTGAATACCTAAGCCGCTTATACATAGATATGAAGGGAGATGTACGTGACTACGGACCCCGTCCGTAGGGTCTTTCTGCGATGGCCGTCGATCATTCTGTACGACCAGACGTTGCCGTTCGCTCCATTGCCTGCGAAAGGGTAGCTCAGTTGTCTACTCCCGCTCACTCGTCGCATGTGTAAGCCTAATAGTAGGTCGCTCATAAAATAACGCCTTCATTAATCATTTCAAGCGGAATTAGCAAAGTAATATCAGCAATATTAATAGTAAACGAGGTCTCAGCGTGGTGAATTCTATGCGCTACAGACGGCAAATATGTGCTTTGTGGTACTCGATGTGACCAATGCGTAATATTCAATAGTATCTGATTTTCCGCAACAAAGGGCTCAGAGCTCATCTCTGTAGAACACAGTCTTGTCAACTTACTGCAGATGTTATGCCTGGGGTCTCTGTTTTAGCGAAAAACTTGGACATTAATAGAGTTTATCAATACGGTATGAGAGCGCCACGGATAATGTCTCTCTGCGGTAATTACTCACTGATCAGAGCTTTGTGGCCACCTGTAGGGTCTGTTTCGTAGATTTGTAAGCTCATACAGGGAAAAATCATGTAAATCGGTTCAACCGTTCTCACTTTATGAGTTAACTAGCTTTTCTAACTAGCGTACAATAAAACATGAAATTGTCAATAAAATTAGATACAATAGGTTAGTTATATTAGCGTTAGTTTAAATTTATGTGAAATATAGTTGCTTTTGTCTTAGTACTAAAATAAATTTTAGGACAATAATTAACGTTCCATCTAAAAAAATAAATACTCATGAAATTGTGAACAAAATACGATTCAATGGGTAGCTTTACTGGTAAGTGTTGGAATTGAAAAAAAAAGCCTTTATTTGCTGTTAACACCAACAACAACAATTTTAGGGCCAAAAAATAGAGGCCATCCATCTATCCATTCCACCGAAAGACGTCCACTACTGGACATAAGTCCAAACATCCCCTTCCCCAAATATCTCCACGACGACCGGTCTTGCGACATCCGCATCCAGCGGATTCCCACGACATTCACCAGGTCGTCGGTCCACCTTATATGGGCCCTACCCACTCTACGTCTTCCAGTGCGTGTTACGCATTCGAGAACCCGTTGGCTCCATCGGGCATCGGTTCTGCAAGCAATGTGCCCAGCCCACTACCGCTTAAGTTTAGCAATTCTTCGGGCAATGTCGATTACTTTGGTTCTTCTGCGGATCTACTCATTTCTGATTCAATCAATATTTAAGGACATCAAAACATTATTTTTCGATGGTTATTTAAAAACTATATTACGCTATGAAGAATTGTGCTAAAAAGAAAATATGGAATTAAGAATTAAACGGTTTGTTAATTAACAATACTTGTGAAGGTGCTTTGTGTACAATATTCAGGTATACAGCGCGGCAGCGGGTCAGAACCACAACTTAGGGAGACAACTGAACAATTCAAAATAATTGCATAAACTAAAACGGAATGGAAACATTATTTATGGTGTGTTTTTTAGACTTTTGTTATGGATGTATTATTCCATTTTAGCTTTTCTGCTATTTATTGTCTTTGCAGACCAGATACATATGTGGATTTAATTCAAGCGAATATTTCGTAGGAATTTACTGTGACAGTGATCTTCATAAACAAGAAATGGATGACATCATTTACTATTTTACCAAGTTCAAGTAATTTGATGGTTTTCTACTATTACATTTTAGAAGGTTCAAGACATATCACTAAATTAGTCTCAGACTTACACGTAGGCAGCCTACTCTCGCACACACTCCTTATACACATTGATCACTCGGGAGACACATAACGCCAACGGAAGTTCTACAAGAAACTTTTTTTATTTCGTCGTTAACTAATTGGTTTAATCATATCGTTACCACATACTTAGTATAGACAATACTCACAGTGTTAGTTAAAAGGCGTTACAAAAAATGAGTTATAAAAGTGTGCGTGAAATAGTATTGTCATAACTAATCATAATTGTGTTATCAATGGTTTATTTTGATCAGTGACGTAACTATAGGGTGGCAGAGCTGGCAAAATGACGCGGGCCCCGGTCCGATGGGGCTCCGAGCCGTGAACTATCCTTACATTTTGAACAAGATCCAGTAAAATTTATAAATACAATTAAAGTTAGACAGGACAAAATATTTAAACGCTTTATTCGTGACACCTTAGTAATTGAATAAAATCAAATTACAACGTGACAATTTTTACTGGGGCCCCATCCAATGAATTTGCCAAGGGCCTCAGATGGTATAGATTCACTGATTCTGATATAATCATATATTACTGGATAGGTTCATGCCCACTTTTTATTACGAGAATATAATGATTTCAAAAGATACAAAGCAATCTCCAAATAAACGATATTCTAAATACTAATTTAATACAAGAATATTATATTTCTTATAGAAATTGGTGTAACAAGATACTACAGAGAATACTACAAACCAGTTAAATAAAAGTAGGAGAAATTGAAGGCATGTGGAGTGTTATAAAAAAAGTAAGTAAATTAATTATTATAAATTGAAACAATTTATAATAATACAAGATATTATTAATTATTCTACATTGTATTAAACAAATATGGGATGTTCAACGGCTTCGTCTCTTGTTATTCTTTCAAAATAAACCTTTCAAAAGGCTGAACACTGAAATCAAAATTACAATCTAAAAAAATAAAGAGCTTACAAGTTTTTAATTTTACCCTAGAGAGATAACCTCCTATACTAAAATATGACGTCACGTTTTCCGTGCTTCGTACAATTTCTATACCAAAATTTTTAAATACATAGTACATGTAATTATGACTATGTAATTATGACGAGTAGTGCCAAACCTTACACCTGGTTTTCGAGGGAGGTCGGGGCATGGAGCGCAGCACTGATGTTGCAACGAGACAATGATCAGAATTTCCCAATGGGGCATTGACCGACCCTTTGTACTCGCTAGGATGACTCGTAGTAGGTCCAGCAGGGAAGGTGCATGGCCCGCTATGTCGGGGATCCGGGTGGGCTGGGTCACTAGTTGTGACAGGTCGTGCGTGAGAGCATATACATGGGCAGTTCGTCCCGCATGCTCTGTTTTCGAAGAATTCAACCACTGTTCGTGATGTGCATTGAAGCCTCCTAAAACCACCAATTCTGAAGTAGGGAACTGCTCCTGAGCGTCGTCCGTTGCCTGGCTTAAATAGTCAAATAGCCGAGCTGTCTCATCATCTCCCTTGTGAGATCGATACAGACACGCGTAGACTCGGCTTTCAACGTCGAGATCCACGTGCATCCATAGGGTGGAGAAGGAGAAGGAGGAAGGTCCTCCATGAGATGCAAACGGTGACAGCATTTACGTACATACCCTGGCTTTAGCTTGAAAGTTTTGCTCTAGCTGGTAGCCTGGGTAGTGTAGATAGGATGTATCGACAGGACGGTGGATCTGTGTCTCTCCGTTAGAAAGAGTAAAGCAGGCTGAGCCGTCTCTAGGTGATGGTGGACGGCATTTAACTTAGTATGGAGCCCGCAGATGTTAGCGTACTCCATTGTAAAGGCGGTGTTGGGGTTGTGCACCGCTGTGGACCTAGTTTTCTTTTTCTTTGGCACAGTCATGGGTAACAAATAAATAAAAAGAAGAAACAAAGAAGGCGTGAAGTTTAAGAGATTCGTTGCGACATAAAGCAACCATGCTCGCAACACTAACTCGAGCACTGCGTAGAGGCACCGATCTAACAGACGGAAGGGCCCCCGTACCCACCCGGAATAGCTCGTCGGGACCCCGTTCCGTTCGCCAACCGGCACGACGAGAGTATCCAAGATTATGCACGGCATGGTGGGACAGCCTCTCACGGTGGTTCGCCGTGATTGGGCCCCTGTACTATACCGCGGCGTCTAGAGGTCAACCGTTGCTACAGGTCTCCCTGACCGTCGGGTCCGTGCATCTCAATAATGCAACGAGCAACTAGTTATGCTCGCCATCTCGCCATGTCACAGCGAAAGTCTCTAAGGTACTGGGTATACACCGACTGATCCCGAAACACGACAAGTCACACTTACGGGTTTTACACCAGGTGTACGGTGGTCGCGACCTAGTCGGGCACCGATGACCTACCACACTGTAACTGCTCGATTGGCACCACCCAGGGGTCACGTGTAGGGTCTCGAGGGTAAAGCCTACGGTCGTGAGCAGCACCAAGATCAAGAAATTCCATTAATCTGATATTTTTAATAAATGAAACATCAGTAAATTATTCTATTGAAAACCAAAGTCAACAATAAACAAAACAACTTTCTATAACACTATACAAACTATATTAAGTGTACAGATACGAAGAAAAACGTATTTGGTTTCATTTCCATCCTGATCCAAAATTGTACTTTTTATATTAACAACTAGCTGTGTTGCCGATTAATTTTTTTATAAGGAACCCTAAACATTTTCCTTAAAACATTTTAGTACTAAGATAAAGTAAAAATATTTCTCATAAATTATAGCACTAGAATGAGGAGATCCGCTGAAGGACCAAAGTAACCGACATTGGCCGAAGAATTACTAAACTTAAGTAGCAGTGGACTGGACATATTACTCGCAGAAGCAATCCCCGACGGAGCCAACGGGTTCTCGAATGGGTACCACGCACCGGAAGACGTAGCGTGCCTAAGCCCACAATGTGGACGGCGGGAATCCGCTGGATGCGGGTGGCGCAAGCCCGGTCTTAGTGGAGACCTTTGGGAGAGACCTATGTCCAGCCGTGGACGTCTTTCCGTTAAGCGGGTGGATGGATAGCACTTGCCTGTAAAACTGTACATTGAATCGGATTTTATTTAATTTTTTATGAGTTTGACTATTTTTACGCGGAACTCGAATTATTTTTGAAAATTAAAAGTATCCTAAGTTACCCGGTGTAACTTCAGCTATCCACCAAAAAGTCCCGTCAAAATCGGTCCAGCCGTTCCGGAGATTATCTATTACAAACAGACTGAGAGACAACAATTTTAAAAGTTGTATTTTTGGTATAGGTATATATATATCTAGTAAAAAAAAATTACATTACAAACAGACACTTCAATTTTATTTATTAGTATAGATCCATATTCACCTATCCACTAAATATTTATGAAACTTATTATCGGTTATCAATATTCCTGACGTCATCATTTTGTCAAACACTAACGTAAAGAAATATTTTTTATTTACCACCAAATATCTTCCAACTCTATATAAAGCAGTAAAACATTATAATAAATCAATATAAAAACCTAAAATCTATAATTGAAATGTCTTACGATTAAATATGAAACCCAAATCAGAAAATTATGTGAATTAACAATGTAATCAAACCGGTTTTAATTACCGGTGAAAAGAGTATTTATTTAGATTATTATATTGTGCAACTTCACATTCACTCACTGAACAAAATATAAATAATATTTTTAGTTTTATTAAATTACTCTCCAACAGAATTGACAGCGGTCTTACGGGTATATCGTCGTATAAACAATTGTCAATGTGTCGTTCGATTCACTTTCTCTGTTTGTGTTAGGCAATATATACTTTATTATGACTTCTCACTCCCACGCTCTGTTCATAGCATAGGGAAGACATATTTTTAAAATGTTTTTACAGGTACCTCTACTACTTTTACATTAATCTCAAAACTATATTCAAAACTGATGTTTAGTATTTTTAAAGTAGTGACTGTCAGAACATAGAAAATTTACAATTTTGTAACATATATGTAGGCATGGAGACATGCAATCTATTCCACAATATAAGTAGGTATACCGCGTTCATAGATTTATCATGAGTTTGTAAGCTTAGAACAATCGAGATGCATTGGATTGATTGATTGATATTATTCTTTCAATAATGATTGAGATGGATTTACTTTCAAATATCTTGGGTATACCATTGGGGCTTTAGCAACTTAGGGATGGCTATCTGAAATCGATTAGTCGTAAAATCGATCTTTTATAATCGATATCTAGCACTGAATCGATCCAGTGAATCAATTTTAGAAACTAGGAAATCGAGCCATTTTTTTCTGGTTTTTCTATTGATGAACTTTAGTTATCAATAAAATCATTTCGGAAACAGTTTTTGCCTCAAATTTTCAATAAATGATGATTATGGTCCGATAAAAGAATACTAGTTACAAATAAAAAAACAAGTCGAAAGAATGATTTTCTAGATATCGATTTTTTAGATCTCGATTATTTGTGAACCGATTCATAAAACATCAATTAAGATCGATTCAAAATCGGTCTTTATCGGAAAGAATCACATCCCTATACCAACTTTCTAACCTCCCCCTCTCCTGTGATGATATGTGGCAAGGTTTTAGAATAACTCGCGCAATTTTCAGAACATTATCTTTTAATACGGGTATATTGTACAATTTAAAGTTACAATTAAAAATTAAAAAAGGGAACACAACAGGCTGGTGTGGTATGGAATTAGTTAATTAACTTATAATTACTTATATACCCACACGTATCTCAAATTATAACATTCAAACATACCTAGTACGTATAAATTTACGTTACAGGCAAGTTTAATCGCAGTTGACACATCGAGTTAATATGCTTATTTAACTAAACTGTACGTATAAATAGACAATATACGGTGTTTCATTCTTAGAGATTTCATCGACTTCTATGTCGAATGTTAAATTAAAATACATACTTATTATAGTATAAAGCTGACTGTGGACTGTATTTCAAGAACAAAGGCGTCGCCGCACCGATCGATAAATATTAATCAAGAGAGTTCATTATAATAGCTTCTCTATGCAACAGTAAAGGCCACAAATTAGATGAAGCTATTGATTGCTTACAAATATTGTATATCAGAGCAAGCCAATTTCATAGGCTTTACAAAGGACTGATTGCGTTCGCCGTTAAATTCAATTCTAGCAATCACGATATTGAAAATTTAAAGAGAAGAAAAAATACTCAGTAGAAATTTATTGTGTAAACTAATTCTTTAATATAAAGTGACTTTCGCTTCATGGTCCCTTTCTTAGTTTACACAAAAACCTGTAATAACGTTTCTATGATAAGTTTTCAATATAAAAAGCTTTTCGTTTTATTTAAAATAGTCTTAGTATTACAAAAGGTATGGATATCCTCCCTCGGTTTAGTAGAGATGAAGTGAAGCAGCACATTTTTTATACGGTTAGTGTTATAAAAAATATTTTTGGTGTATTTTTCGAAGGGAAAAGCGCAGTGTAGTGAACATGATAACATGAAAGTGAAACATAATATTATGAGTAAAGAAATATTTAAAGGACATTATTACTTACATTATTATTTACATTAAAGGGCATCTTGTTACACTGAAACCCTGGTGGTGTAAATAAATAAAAAATCAAGGAATGTAGATTACAAATTTAATAACAAAAAACAAAAAACAAAAATAAAGGTTGTAAAACAAATATTAATCAAAACTCATCTCACTCGGCTAAGAAAGTGGATAGTATGAAAAATAACACAGAGCGTGGGCTGTCAAGATTTATTAAGAAAAGAAAGGATTGATGAAACGATTGGAAAAGAAAAGTTCATATAAGGTGTTGGACGGTTGGAAGGTATAATATAATTAAAATAAGTATAGTCCTTAGTTATTGGACTGACATATTTGTCTATTATTAAATTTATTTTAAAACTACGCTTCTCCAGCGGGGAAAAGAGTGGAGGGCACCTACTTCCCCCAAACTCTTCATTCAGGCGACTTGGTTTAAGATTTTATCCAAATTCTTAGTTATCACGACGTCAGGTCGACAGAAGTTCAAGTTGTGATTTAAAATTAAATACTACTGATTTTAACAATTTGTAAAGTTAAATATTCTCACGTATATTTTTTTACCATAACTGTCAAAACGTTGACAATGAATGTCACAGATAAAGAAAATAATGTTAAAAGGTGGAGGTTTAATGGAACTATGGGTAAAGGAGTATGTCAAAGGATTTGAATCTATCTCAAGTTGTAAGACGTACGGATTCTAGAACGTGTCAATTTCTCCAGTTGTGTGTTACCATCTTCGAACATTTAACAATTCAACATTTTCAATATTTAATGTTGTAAGATTTTAGAATAAAATCTATAGAATATAGAATGATCAATCACCAAAATCGGCATAAAAGCAGTTAAAAAAGGATAGAAATAATTTATATTAACATCAGAGATTATAGTAAAATTTGAAAGTATATCGAACAATGATATCGAATATACGATAATAAGTAACCGATTAGGTTCTCCGAGAGGGTTGAAACTCGTTTTTGTTTGCGAAGCGACGGAAAGTTTCCCGAAGCCACTACCCCCCCCGTGCTTCGAAATTCGTAAACTTAGACACGATTTACATAGTATTGGTTTTGTTGATCATTTTGTTTTTAAATTACAGTTAACGGAACAGTTAAGATATTACATTATAAAAGTATATTTTGAATTAAGTTGAACGAACTTGGTGACCGCTCGCTTCGTTGAGCGTAATAATTTTTTTTACAGATAATTTATAAACATAATAAAACATATAGTCTATTCTAGGACACAGAATAATTTTAAATTTCATCAGTTAAAAAATAATATACACTATAGTTATGTGTAGACTATTATTTTTGAAAAAAAAAGCTCAAATTAACCTCTTTGTTGACATTTAATAGTCCGTTACAAGCATGAATATCGACTTTATCTACAATTAGATACACTATCACCTTATAATATAAACGAAATCATTTTCAAATAAACATATATCAGCTTTCTCACTAGACAAATAGACAGATGTATGCAACAACTATTTTAAAGTAATGATTTTATGATTATTTGATGCAAGCCTCAAGACTGATCCTCTCTACGCACTTGTATCTATCTAGAGAAGATTACTCCTAATTTGTTATCAGTATCATACTCCTCTCCGTAAAACAGATCCAAGAAAACTTTAAAATTGCATGCTGCATAATCTACTTCTTTGATATACAGCCTAGCTACTTTCTGTGGGATCTCCCTTACTTCGCGAAAATCAAATTCAATTTTAGATTATGAAATGCCTAGACTAGTTTTCGATTTTCCTATTCTATTTTGGCTAAGAACGATACTTCTGACCAGAGCCTTAATTTTTCTTCAGACCTCCGTCCGAACCCAATCACTTCCCTTCTTTCAATTCGAATCCCTTCTTTTGTTCTTTTTTTTTTCTATTTTCCATTTGAATTTTAAAACTTTTTAATTTCTCATAGTTGTCTACAATTAAAATATTCATTACAAAAAAGGTTTCATCCCTTAGTTATTATTGTTATTGTTATTAATGATTGCTAAAATTAATCCATTATAAATATATTTATTAATACCTGTTTATTGCTTTCTTTTAATAATGCTTTATTAATAAATATAACCTTTTTATTGTAACCTTTTTTAAATTTAGCATGTAATGTATAATACCTATACTTAATTTCTACATAATTATAAATCTTGAAAAACGCCTATATTTCCCTTATTTACACTAGGTGGCGATAATTATTCAATTTTATTTAAAATGCTAAGAACAGATCTGTCACACATTCTGTCTGTGACATCTTTCATTGCTCATCTCACTTCTTTCGCTCAAAACTATTAAAATTGTAGGAACTTTTATGCTTTGTTTCACTTCTAGCACTATCACAAATTAATATAATACGTACACATCGGTAAAGATACAGTTATAAGTTTATAATGTACTCGCTGCTCTTCGCGGTTTTACCCGCGTAATTCCCGTTTCCGTGGGATTTTCGGAATAAAAACTATCTTATGTTACTCCCTGGATTTCAAACTATCTCCACAGCAAATTTTATATAAATCGGTCGAGTAGTTTTTATGTTTATTCGTTACATATAAAAATACAAATCTATCCTCTTTATAATATTTAGTATAGATAACATTTTTGTGTTTATGTTTTTTTTAATTATCCATAAAAATACATTAATTTAATGTATTGTTTTAATACAGTTCACATACTACCATTAGTATGACACACACATCTACGATTACTAATGCATTATCAATCACATGTCAATGTCAGACTAAACATTTATTTACCGTGTAGACAGAATATTGACTTTTGAAGGAATTGTTAGTGTTTTTTTTTTTAAAATTATGGCCTAATTTCGATCACAGGCGAGCACTAGTATTGGTTAAATATAAGTTTTCCCGAATGTTCATTTTAAAATAAATTCAGAGATCTCTTTACAATTAATAATATAGGTTTATGTATGGTTTGTAAATAACAAACAGTTGTTAAGTACAATAGTATAAAAATAAAGATTATTTTTCTGTATCGAATACAGTGGAAAAGAATTTTTAAAAATTATATAAAGGGCTTTTTAAAATACAGGGCTATTTGTAAACGGTATGTATGTTTATTGAATATTCTCGACATTCACGTGAACGCGACTTGCTCAATCGACATGAGGCAAGGGAGGTTATGGAGTGAGGAGGAGTGGAGTGCGGGGGTGGGGGTAAAGGTGATGAATGTGTTATAAGCAAGGGACGTCGTGAGATATAAATGTCTGGTTTTCCAGTAGCTGTAAGAACCGAGCAATGTGACACAATGTTAGATAAGCTTATAGAGAATTGTACTCTTTATATTTTCTGCTGTGATACATTTTCCCGCAAATACTTTAAGTAATTTTAATAATATTTCAGGTAAAAAAATGGGTTTAGACCAGTTGATTTTAAATTCAATGTTTTTTCACTTGAACTGGTTGTAATTAATAATTAGCTTCCTAAATTTAGCATTAAATATATGTGCGCACACACAAATGCGTGCGGGCGTATATGCACTCTCGAACTTACCCACAAATATATACACGTAAGGATGCACACTACACGATAATACCTAACACTATACATACTCATATCCAAACACTCGCCCACGACCACACCCACAGACATAGTCAATTCACACCCAAATCCAAGCACGCACGCATGTATGCACAGAAATGCAAGCTAATACAAAATCAGGCACTTACGCGCTTATACACACACACAAATACACGAACGTGCGTGCTCGTGAACACGTGCCCACACGCGCCAGCATACCCAAAACCACACGGGCCACTACAGCAAAGGCTCCACCCATAACCACACCCATACAGAAAACAACGCGCGCGTGCGCACGCACTGTTGAGACGATATTCTGCGGGTAAATTTTAAAAAGTGGTCAAACATTTAAACACACGCATACTTTTATATTAACCGCAATGAATCAAGTGCATTGACACGGGAAAAGACGCGTTTTAACTGATTTAATTAACCGGGGTTAAAGCAGTTTTATATAAAAGTAAAGTCTTTTCTAAGTGTTTTGAGGGGAAAATACACTTTATTCTGAATTGAGATCCCTCTGATAATGAACAGTTAAGGATGTAATAGCATATATAGCAATTGAAAATCAGTAATAACATATTGTGAGATATGAAGTATAACATTTCAATTTAAAAAAAGTCGATGTTGGATCCGTTGAAATCAACGTGAACTGATCAATAATTATTAAAACCACTAACCTAACCTAACTATTACAAAAACAAGTTGTATTAAAAAAACCGATCATTACAAGATATGCTATAGGATGATTTCACAGTTGACATAATGTTTGCAATTTTTAAATGATCAGTTGGAAATAGAGACATACTAAATATTTATGGCAGTACTTGCACTAATGGCAGGATTAGCCAGATCTTTTTTAGACGTATTTATTTCGCTTAAAGCAAGATTTGCTAGTTTACATCCTATTGAGGTAAAATATTTCTTAACAATGTCTGAAGATTTAACTTGAGTTTCTCTTCAATATCTAAGAGTACACAGATGGGTTTTTTTTATCTCTCTCTAAATTACAAACTTCTTTTATAACATACCATGTATGTGCCTTTAATTTTTCCTAAATATTTTTGAAACTGTAGTTCATAGTATTCATTTTTTAAAGATGTAACAATCTTGTTACAATATTTCAATGTTTATAATAGCATAATATTTTACATTAATATTTAGATTGTCTTTTACTTGCAGAGTATGTTTCATATGTTTTGAAGTAATTCTATTCTCGTAATAAAATGTATAGATTTAATTTTATTCATTATTCTTTTTTCATGAATTTTTCCGATGTATTAATATTCTGCTATACGGGGCGGACACCAAACCAACAAATCGAACATCATAAAAATCGGTCCAGCCGTTCTGGAGTCATAAATGTTGTAAATAACTCCACTTTGTTTATGTATATGGTTATAATTGAGCTCAACTATAGAATATAAATAGTCAGGTTTTAAACCTGTAAATCTATAGAAAAAACCTTCACCTAGTAAATCTAGATATATAGTTTATGGTATCTGAATACTTACCACTGCCTGATCCTATAATAAATCATAATAATATACTATCTAGATACCTGTTTCAGATCAAGTTTGAAAAAGGAACTACATTGAATTTATGCTAGCAATTTAGTAGTGATGTGCATTCGTAAATGGTTTGCATTATGATTTTGTTATGCTAATTTATCCCTACATCTGACCGATAGTAGTTCCGTCTAAAATCCAATAAATTGCAAGGAACCAGAACGTGAAAAAACTGTATCGTTACGAACAAAACAGTATTACATCGCAATACGTCATTTTTAACATCAGTCGTATAAATTTGAGTTATTATAGAAATATCTGTATAGACTAAGTCGATAGATCCACCGTCGATAGTTAAAACTTGGCAAAACTTTTAACATCCGCGTGTAATCGTGTATGAGCTGTGATATTAATAACATCCTTTTTTGTCTTAGTATAATTACCAACATTTTCTTTCTCTTACACGCTGACTAGTAAGTGAGTCAACTCCTTAGTTTGGGGAAAAAGTTTCTTCGCATTTTATCGCAAGAGATTTTTTTTTTCAAAGTCTATTTACATTTAATTACAGAATATATGTCCCATTTTGTTCAATGACTTTCTATCACCTTGTGCCATGATCCCGTTGATATAGAAATTTTGAGACTTCTGATTAAAAAATACTCTCTCCTCTATCCTCTCTTGATGTTAACCAAATAATAATAAATAACTTTATGGACATAAACTAGGATATGTTTCTCAGGTACCAGACCGTTCTTTACAGTAACTTAATTTAACATTTGGATTATTTAATATATTGTAATTTAAGCTTAATTCCTTAAATTATACAATAATTACAGAAATACGGGTAGTTATGGTTATTTGTGTGGATATATATTTGTGGATGTGTTGTGTATGGGTGTGTGTTGTGATATTTAGATATTCTTCTATGTAACTACTTACAGAAATATCTCATATAGTTTCTTTTTTATTTGCTTTCGATTTATAATATAAGTTCCTCACACAAGTTGTAACTTAAAGGTTAAACTTAAAACTTAAATTTAACCAATCGAAAAAATTCTTTTTTACTTCGTAATTATTGAATTTTGAGCTTATTATCAATTATATTGCACATACGGGGTGCTAGGAACTCATAATGGTTCCTCGCCTGAGTACATCTTGCAGATGGCACTGATCGGATTGTTCTCCTTTTGTTGTTATTTAGGAAAAGTGGAACTATCATGCGATAAGAGCGTCGTAAGTGTGTTGATATGTGAAAGTTTCGTATACTGCTAGGGTTGGGTAACTGTAGGGAAGGAACAGAAAGACTGTTAAAATGGCTCTTAGTGCTCTTTCAACCTCAAGTACGTGTTTTTGCAGCGCCCCCTCAAGCGCATATACAGTTATCTATTGAAGAATAAGCCAGTGAATTGTATATCTGTAGTAATAATTCTTTATTAGCTCCAGTGTGTAGATTTTTGAATGCGAAAATCAATTTTCGTAACCTTTTGGCTGTATTTGATGTATGGAAGCACCACTTTAGATTTTCATCCAGTGTTACACCCAAGTATTTGATTTTCTCTTACTTAGCCACTTTTCAATCAGTTTTACTAAATTTGAGATTAAAGATATGTACCTATAATTTGTGGGTAATAATGTACTCTCTGACACTGACTAATAAATTTTGAATAGACCGAAACAGGTACAAATCTGAAGGTGCAAAATCGGGGCTATATCGCAGTTGCATTAACACGCCTTAGCAAACTGTCTTAATTTTAGCTGGTTAAAAATATGTGCGGTCTGGCATTGTCGTAATGAGATCAATTCCAGCCGTTTCTTCCAAACTTCTTGCTTTAATCTCATTAGTTGTTGGCAGTAGAGATCCGTATCAATGGTCCTGCCCGGAGGAAAAACATCCGTAATGAACATTGACATTCCAATCATTACACACATATCATTGCCAATTAACCCATGTTGTCCCAGAGTTTAAGGGGGCATGCGAAGCATGGCCATCTACGGAGCACCGGTGTGGGCAGACCTTAGCGCCCGTAATATCCATGTGTTGCGGTTGACACAACGCATGGTGGCGCGCTAAAGAAGATAAGCGGTTACCGCACGGTGTCTGCGGTGTCGGCTTTTGCGCTCGCAGGATCCCTGCTGTGGGAGAGTGAAGCGGAGGTGCTCGCCGCTGTCTACCGATACGCGGCTGTGAGGAGAGCTGGTGGTGGGCTCCGTTTCAACCAATTGGAAGTTCTTGCTTTACCGTATACGACGTCCGTCCGGTCCTTCAGAAGTAAAGTTCGGCTCAGACTTGTGAAGATATTATCCGGGTATGGATGCCCTTTGAGCTGACTAGTCAGTCTTCTTTGCTCCATGCCTTCTTATTCTCTCTTCCTCTTCGCTTTTCCCGTTCGTTTCCTTTCCTCCTAGTTTCTTGACGATAGACAAGGACGAGAGAAGAAGAGGGACCCAATTTTTCCTGGTCACCCCTTGTGCATGACCTAATAACAAGTCGGGCCTACTGCCGGGCCGACGCGGAGCATACAGGAATGATCCCGTGTCACCTCAGGGTGGCGGCGGACGGCACCATTGGGTATTTATGTTATGACTTATTATTATGTAACATTGATTTGAATAACTTACAGGTAAGGTATTCATTTTATGTGTATTGACAATAAGGATGTTATAATGAATTAAAAAGTGATCTGTTAAGTTAAAATGTAAAATAACTTACCAGCGACATCGGATATAGTTGCATTGGGTGCACACTTAACAAAGTCCGGGAAAAAGTTAACCATTATGATACCGCCATTTTCTTTCTGAAAGAGAAAATATTTATATTTAGGTATACATTAGAAATTTAACATTTAAATTGACCTAATATCGTATTAGTCAAATAAAAGTTGGGGAACTGAACCGACGATCCCTTCTTCTAATAATATAAATTACTGTCAAATGTCATATGTTATGTTTTTCTATATCGACAATATTACTATTTACTAAACAAATGAGAGTAGTACAATATGTTTATATAAGGAATACAAAATGCTCTGCGTAAATACAAAAACTTAACTATGAAGTAATTGTCGGAATTACATTTCAGTTTATGTAAAAAGTATTTTATAGAATTAAATCGTAATTTTCCATGTTAAAAAAAAAAACCCATCACTTGAAAAATGCTAAATCAGTTCGTATATGACATATGAATAAAGGAACACATCTAAGCAAGAATTCTTTTTACTTTTTTTTATGTTAATCACAACCAAAACCTTATGTCAATATACTAACCCTATTAGATGGACCTGAAACCGTGTTAGCGCAACATGACGGTCATTATTAAATGTCCTACCGCTGTGCTATTTATTGATTATCTGTAATGTTTTCTTTTACCTAATGCTCAGACTCATTATCATGTCCCTTTCATATCTTTAATTAGTAATGATGTATATGTAAAAAAACATGATCAGATTGCTGGCTCTGGTTAGTAGAACTAACTCATGTTCGAATGTTGAAATGTTTTGTGAATGTTTAATCATAACTCATGCATAAATCTGTATGTTTTTTAACATTCGATCTGTTTATGATGTAACTTTACTAATCAATTAACATTTTTTGTTTTAGTGTTTCGAAGATTTATGATTGACACTTGTTTTGTGATAGATGTCTAGTTTAGACTTAAACTCAAAAAAATATTAATTTGCGATTGAAAGGTTGTCAATATCATTTTTAAAATTAAAAAAATATAAATCAAAGTAAAAAGATATATTTCTATGAATTTTGTTGTACGGGAAACAGATGCCGCTCGGTTACTGATGCTAATGAAAAACAAAATAACATCAGGACAAGTCCCAGATTTAAGCAAGATTGATTCTAATAATATTGCTGAAACGTTAGTTTTATTATTTGGTATCAGAAATGTTATAAATTAAAAAAAAACTAGGCAGCCATGGGGACTGCCGCAAAAGTGAAAACTTTTAAAAAGAGTGTTTTTTTTTGTCATTTGCACTACCAATGGAATAATTTTAGTAGTAATCGTTTCGACTCGAACATTTTTCGGCAATTTAGGGGTAACTATTTTATATGTGTCAACACAAAAGCTTAGGAATCTGCAATCATACTTAGTATTCCTTTCCATCAAAGATAAATAAATAATAAAACTTTCCATGTCGTTGACAGCAGGTTGACAGATAATGTCACATTCGATTAGTAACGCGAATCTATAAGTAATTTGCTTATCGAGAACTCCAACGCCGCTAAAGAAGTTTTCACTTCAATTAATTAGAGGCCCACAAAAAAAAAACTTATAAAAACTTGAATAAAATCCGATTCAATGCACAGTTTTACGGGCAAGTGCCAAAATTTACGACGAATATTTTTACTTTAGTACTAATTTTTTATTTAGGAAAATAATTAGGGTTCCGTATAAAAAAATTAAATCGCGGTGAAAAATATATGAAACGCGGGCGCAACCGCGGGCAGATAGCTAGTCTATAAATATACAAGTTATAATTATAACCGTTGTTAGCAAAAGCACAGAGGGGACTGATATTAAAATTATGCCGATCATTTAATTACTGGTACGTTTACAATCGGTATATTTACTTACCAATGATTGTATGATGTCGTCTTGGACGTTTCGGTTGTGGTTGCAAAGGTTGTAGACTGACGAGTGGCTGAAAATAACCGGCGCCCGCGAGATCCTGATGACGGCTCTCGATGTATTCTCGCTGACATGCGACAGATCTATTATCATTCCGATGCGATTCATCTCTCGGACAACTTTCTGTTTCAAATAAAAAAAAGCATTGTTTAATAATATTACTACGATCTAAAATAAATTAGGCATTTTAAAAAAATTGTACCGTGTTTAGGATTTTAACCACAATCTCATCTGATTCGATATTGAAGTGATCTAAGAGTACCACGTAAAAGTAACTAGCTCTCGAGTGGATGTGTTTTTTTTACACGATATAGGCTCAGTGCTTTGACCACTATCTCATCTGATATTAAGTGACGATGTGGTCCAGGATGGTAAATACACTAAACCTAGGTACAGTGATGCTGCCGGAATACGAGACACCTATTGGTATTTGGCGACAGGTTTTCAAACTTGAGGGTGGTAGATACCCAGGCGGGCATCATTTAGAAAATGCCTTATCACCAAGCTATGGCTTCTTAACGATGTTTTCCTTCACCGAAAGCTCAGACTGATTTTAGAGTTGGAAAGGTGGGATCGAACCCGCGTCCATTGACGCGGAATCCGGCCGCACTACCCATTGCACCGTCATCGCTTCATTCGCCAATCGCTTGGTGTCTTCACCTTTATATTTCGGAGCCTAAATGGTCATGGACTTTACAGTTCCAGGGTTCATAGAGTTTCCTCCTACAAACGATACGGATGTGGAACGAGCTCTCGATTGCGGGTTTTCTCAGGAAATATAGTATGGGCTTCAACAAGAAGGGGGTCAAAGAATTTTAAAGAGTCGGCAACGCGCATGTAATATTCTGGTCTCGCAGACGTCCATAGGCTACGGTGACCTCTTACCATAGGCGGATAGTATGGTTGTTTACCACTTTTGTGGTATAAAAACCTACAGATTCTTAGCGATAGATTTTTATCCCGATAAACCTATATAAATATGAATATTATTGCAAGGGCCTAAAACAGCATTTCTATCATTTTTAGAAATGTCTGTCTGTCTTTATAAATGTTTGTTATCAATTAAAAATTAACTTAACCAAAATCGTATTTAAAACATATTCCGAAGCAAGATTAAATTTTAATTTAATTAAAATCGGTTCAATTTATTAAAAGTTATTGCAATCTGAATAACATGTTAAAACTTTAGTATGAAAAAAAAAATTGTTAAGTAAATGGGTTTCAGTCTTATTCGAGAACGAAACTTTCAAAAAGTAGGAATCATCTTAAGAAAATAGAATATTTGGCAACCCTAACTACAATATAACCAGAGACCACATATAACTAAACTATGATATATCCATCAAATTGAAAATCTATCCTAAAAAGAGAATATTAGAAATCCGCCATCATTCTAAGTTTTAAATATTTCAAATTTAGACTACTTGGTAACATTCCACAAAATTAACACTCCGTATAAAACTATAACTTTCGTTAACATAATAAATATAAGAATGTGATCCTCATCATCTCAACCAAGAGGCGTCTACTGCTGGACATAGGTCTTCCCCAAAGATCTACACGACGACCGGCCTTGTGCCACCCGCATCCAGCGGACTCCCACGACCTTCACCAAGTCGTCGGCTCACCTTGTGGGAGGCTTTACCGCGCTGCGTCTTTCATTACGTGGTAGCCATTAGAGAATCCGTTAGCGTGATCGGGCATCCGTTCCACGAGCAACGTAAGTGAACGGGTCAAAATAAACATATAAATATAGTCAGATCAGTTTTGTGGGCCAGTAATCTATTATATTATATGATATAAACAAGAAAAAAAAGAATAGTCTTTTATTTATTTTTTAAATGATGATAAATTCGTTTTTGTCTCGCTATTTAATGTATCGATTTATATAAATTTTACACGAGCTGTGACTTTTTCATGTGAATAAAAAAGTGAAAATATATACAGACACATGAAACAGTAATGTTAAAATAGAAATACTGTTGTATATTTGATTTAGAGAACTTTAGGAAACTGATGAAACTTTCTCCGACCGCTGCACGATATTATGTTCACCGCGTACATTTTATTAATAAAATAACTTCATAGAATTTGAAGCCAAAAGTTTAATATCGTTCACCGTTCATATTGCTGAATACGATTCGATGCTCATTTAAATATGTTAAAAGGTTTAAACTGGTATCCGCTATACGTTGAGAAATGGTTGAGGTAGACATGTATTGTCCATGTTTAACCAATTGTTATTAGTGTTGTCACGGAAGCCACGAACTGCCGCTTCTTAGTTAACAGCCGATTCCGTTCGACTGCAGCAGAATTGGCATGTTTATTTCGTCTCAGGAAATTTATTTTGAACTAGATCTGAAAACCTTTCTGTCGTCTTGCTGCGATCTGATAATGGAACATTTATCCTTTTTTGATCAGGAGGTCTAGAATTGTCACAACAATCAAGGAGTAATCAGTTACAATCTGCACTGTGATACGCACGCCTATGCAGAATGCCCTTAAAACTATTATTTTTTTTAGTTCATATCAATAGTCAGAATGATGGGTGGCATTATAATACTTTAACCATAAATTTTCATTTAAAATATTTGTGAATGATGTATATTCGATCTCAGGTTCCAAAAATCCTTTTTCAATTCTCATTTTGTTTGATAATAATATTTTTTGTAGTTTCGTTTAAATTTCTTAACACTCTTTTGTAAAATGTACGTTATTTGTTGTTTGCTCTTTTATGTCGATTTTATTTTATTATGAAGTCTGACACTCTCTTACTTATACATGTTTATTTATGTACATTATTATCTGAACTTATTAATTAAATGAATATGCTCTATGTCCGGGTGTCGGTTGCGTGTTATAGAAAGCATACACCGTGTAGACAGACATGTATAAGTATGGTGATAATATTATATTAATCAGTTTTCTTGTAATATTTATACATATTTCATTTTCTATATATCATTGGTGTTTATCAATTAAATTATTTTATGAATAGAATTCGTTATCTTCTATGATAATAATCTTTATCCAGTAGTTTGATATAGATAGATCTTTTAGCGACGTTTCTAGAATGGATAAATACGACGGTATACAACCTAGTAACACGTACGCGTCGTTGCCAAATTGAATATAACAATTCCTTTGTAACCGTTCCTCAGATACGAAACTTGTTGTGTTCTCTTATTGTGAATTTATCCTTTATATAATCTCTTATATTCTGTTACAAGATTTTTATGTTTGATTTATTTATTATACAATTCAGTTATCTCGGGGAAAAACTATTGTGAAAGTAATGAATAATGTAAACGTCTACCATCATTCTCTGTAGAAATCTTTGGATAAATTGTATTAATCGTCTGGTTGGCTTTGCCTCAAGTTGAATGCTTATCACCAAACCTTTAAGATGTTTCGACAACTACCTTCGTGGGACAGTTCTTCTAAGCTTGCCATATTTATTATCTCTTATCAAATCATACTTTAATATTACTTCGTGTTTGAAATAATGCGAATGCTTAAAGTATTAAAGATAACAAAAAAGATTGAGTAAGTAAATCCGTCTTACCTCTCCAAACTCAGTGAGTCCATTTGCCACTGGCGCTTCATTCGACGAGTCGGCCCTGTGGGACAAACAATACAAGTACATTACAAAAAACAAAAGCTAGACGGACCACGGTGCATTAACAACCTTTTGTTCGCGGTACTTTTTAATAAAAAATATTCGCATTTACTACTTGTATAAGTGACATTATAATTACCAAAAATATAAGGTAATATAAGCTGACAAGAGTTATGGAACAAGCATAACATATTTTTATGTTATTTAGAGTTTATAAAATCATTTTCTTCACAAAATGTGTTTTATGTGCAGAATTTGTTTATATGCTAAATATACATATCAATTTTCACAGTAATCATTCGAACGGTGTTGAAATTTACCTATGTCGTATTTATTTATTATTTGTAGTATATTTTGAAACCCTAACAGTTTCATTTCTCAAAACTTGTAATAAAATGATTTTGGCTTATTCCGAATCGCTGTGTGTATTGCATTATCTTCACAGTTCCTTGGTATAGCAACGTAGTTTACGTAAATACGACATATCTATTTTATTTAATTTATATATATATAAAGAAGTATTGAGAAATGAAACTGTTAGGGTTTCAAAATATACTACAACTAATAAATAAACAAGTAAAAAATACATTAAGTAAATAACTTTTAGTGATCGGCAGAACAGTACGGCGTATTGTTTTGTATTACTGAAAAAGACAATCGTAAAAGCGCAGTGAATATGGACCGATGACGTCGGATACACATTATTATCGAAAGTTTCCATCGTTAGCTTTGAAATGTAAATTTGAAAGCTTTCTTTGAAAGTTCATTATAAAATATAAATTTTCAAATTAAACCTATTGGTAGTTTTGTTAAATTTTACTCTATTCGAAAAGCAATTAAGCTTATTTTACCACTCAAATTGTCCGGACTTTTGAGTACGACTTTTCTTTCTTACAGTTTATTCATTTCCCAATACGATATTACATAACATAATAACATAAGCTCACGCCTGTTATCCCCGAAGGGTTAGGCAGAGGTGAAATAGCGAACTACAGGACCCACATTTCGCCAAGCTTAGTTCCATCCCAGATGTGAAAGGGGGCGAGCCTGTCGCCATATCGGGTACAAATTCCAAACTCCAGGATGATACTGAGTAGAAAAACTCAATACCACTTGACCCGACCCGGGGACCGAACCCTAGACCTCAGAACGGCAGTCGCACCGTAATACAACTGCGCCACCGAGGTAGTACGATATTATGCTCCATTTTTTTAAATATAATTACTAATAGTACCTTTAGTATAAATAGAACTAAAATTGCCAGTATAAATAATACAATATCTATATAAATAGGGTGATTTAAAAAATGCAAGACATTTGTTTCATATGTTTATTAACGAATTGTTTTTACTTTAATTTTGTTATGTATAAATTCATTAGATTCACATTTAAAATTTTTATTAATGGATATGATCTAATTTACTGTATATGTCAATTATGAATTAAAAGAATTTCGTGCTGTAAGTATTTTGTTCACCAGAAGGACCTTGATAGCTTAAGGTGCACAACCGTGAGAGTGATAGCCAGCACAAGGATATTAACGTGGTACGAATCTCGACTTTGGCTACTACTACTACCTAATACGTAAAATAATGTAATGTAAATTGTTATGTGGCGACAAAAAACTAAATAGTATTGAGATAAGAGGTTTTAACGTCTTATGATATTACTACTTGAATAAGTCAATCTTGGAAAAAACTAAGAGCCTTTGACAAACTAGATAAAGACATTGGAAGTCATGAATATTGTCTTAAGTCTGGGCGCGTTGAGACAAGTTGAGACAAGAGTATGAAATACAATCAAAGTTTTCATAATACTTGCCGTTGGCTCGCATGTGACAGTTTCGCGCGTGACCTCAAGTCTCTCAAAACTTCGCGAAGTACTTCGCCGATGAAAAGTTTCGCCACTTTTGTGTTTCGATGAGAAACTCATTGGAGTTTTGAAAAGTACTCGACTCGAGTCATTGTTAAATTTTCTCGATAATTTAATTTGGAGAATGTTTTCTGTTTAAGTTCTGTTTCATATCGATTATTCGTTGTTATAAGTGGTTTTATAAAATATACATAGATAAAATAGTTTAGACACTTTTCTCCCCTGTTTATTAAACGATTTTCTTTGTTTTTTTTTTATTTAGAGAAAAAAATTGCACAAATTGTAAGTAATCATTAGGGTTAAATTTCTATCGCTAGGCATTATGTTCACTTATAGGAAATCTAGTTATATTTTATTTTATCGGTACTGAGATTAGTACGTCAAGTTTAACTGATTTGAGTAAAAATTGAGTATCCGTATGATTTAATAAATTATAAATATGAGTTAATTGAGTCGTACCCGGATTAAGTGTATGCTAAATGTACCCAGATTGAGTTTTAGATTGATGTACGATATGTATAAATTGAGAGACCACTAATTAGGTGTACTCGAATTAAGTATATGTTAGTAGTCATAATGTGGACGGACACTACGTATATGGACGTAGGTTTGGATCGACTAATCTTATTTTATAATAATCCTGAACTTCCAGTGAAATACATAATCTTGTAGCGCTCGGTTTGTATCTTGCACGATTTGTAGGGCTCGTTTAGTTACCATTCTCAAGTGAATCGTCCTCCCTCACTCGTCAACTACGTATATGGGTGTGTTCTGGTAGCATTATTTGATAGTTACTTATATTAGCTTAACGTGTATACCTTGAACCAGTATTTCTGATATATTATTTTTACTTTTAATAATTATCTTAACCTACGACTATTTAAAAAATAATACAGTATAAACAAAGTCTATAAGAGAAGAAATAATGAATGAAAATAATATAAATAGTAGTCAACAGATAGACAACATAAAGAGTTGACGCAAGTTGAAGTTGGATTAATAAATGTTTTACAAAACTTTTATTACCCGTAGATAAACTTCAAAGCAAAGTAGAACTTCAAAGAATTATATGAAACATACAAACAGGAAAGTTCTTACTTGTGAACGACTCCGTGAAGTTTTATAACGCGATTTAATGTACTGCGAGACGAGCGCATCTTAACGTGACTTGAATTTGTAACAAAAATGAGATGTTGATTTATACTAGGAGCTAAAGGGCATAAAGTTATACTAGTTAAGATTTATTGGATAAAATACATACATTCAAAGTTTCAAATCACAACGGCGCTAAAGAAGTCTACAGTAACACTTGAAAAATACTGAACCGATTTTGATTTCGTTTACAGATTAATACATCAGTCACATCGAGAAAGAATTAAAAAAAATAATAATAAACAAAAAGATATTAATAAAATAAAAGCATTTCAAATCTTAACGGACATTATGGACACCAGTTTGTAAGAAATAAAAAAGTCCAAACTATATTCGTGTATGTAATTTATTCCGTTTCACAAAAACTGTATTTTTCGCTCCAAGTAAAGTTTTAATATTATGTATATTACGAAGCTTCTTTGTCATTAACGTCAATGAAAAGGTTCTTGGAAATATCATAATGAATAAATAAAAAAAATACAGAATCCATTATCTAGAAGTTTATTAATCTGGCTTTAAATAATATAGTCAAGTTATTATACGAAGATCGTGCGCCAGCATAATATGTAGCTATGCCGCATTTGTTATAGAGATCACGACCCGAGGCAAAAAGTGGCTGATAAAAGGGTATTCATGTAGTGAGAGATTATCTCTGAGATGTGTTTGAACTGAGGGCCACACATTAAACCAGGGTTAATTCATGGGTTGAGGGAGTTAGGGAGGGAGGGAGGGGTTAAGATCCCAAGTAACATTACCGATTTACCTGAGAATAAGTTCAAGTATTATGTCAAGCAAGTTTTAATCTCAAAAGGTTATTACAGGGTGGATCATTACCTGAACGATAGTGATGTCTGGAAATAACCCACATCTCTGTGCTTCCACTAAAAACTACGATTTCTATAGTTTTTTATTTTATATAACAAAAAAAAAATGATATATATTATATTTATGAAAAAAAAAGAACCAGATCGAGTTTCTCGCCTGCGCTCTTCTCGACTGGGTTGTTTTCCGAACCGGTGGTAGTGTTTTAGACGTTCATAAGCGCCTTCTTAGGGCCTAAATTGAATTAATAAATTTTGATTGATTGATTGATTGTTAATACAAGATTTCGATATAAATAATGAAATCTTTTACATCATTATAACAAACTTTTACCGTGTCGCATATAACAATTCGATTAACGTTATATATTTTGTAAATTTTAAAATTCTTGTTCTATAGGGAAAAGAGAATAAATGTTTGCTTGGATATTTTTGAAATTGTTTTATGTAAGCTCGAACTAAAATATAAAGTATGCGTGGGATGGTTCTTTGAACTTTACCGAAAGATTACTATCCTTTTTTCTTTTATTACAGTTGCCTTATCCGTTTGTCCACACAAAGAGAAAGTATTTGTATTATTGTTTATGTAATATTATTATGCTGTTTGAGACGCGTGTTTGTTTGACTGTATGTTTCTTGAATTCATGTCTCCTCGTGTTTTATCATGAAATGATGTATCGTAACATCATCTCTTTTTATACTATTTTTTTTTCAATTTTACACATATTTGCAAATGAAAATTATGTTTTTTTTAAAGTGAAACCTATATATGGTTTAATGTGAATTACATAGTTGACCGTCAGTAGGACGTTTTTAAAAGTCATTTTTTTTTTACAAATTTATTATATAACTAATTACAATTTATTACTCAATCTAAGATGTCAACCCACTAGCTCAGGCGATCGAGAGAGATTCTCCTCTTCTCATCGCTTGATCGTCCCACGATACGTTATTTCACGTTGTCAATGTTACATGATTCACGTGGGAACTTTCGCTGTAATATGAGTGCGTTATAAGGGTATTAGGTACTGGGTACAGAAAGTAACATGTGCTTGAAAATGAGATAGAATTCATTATGTCTCGAATTAACCACGCGTATACAAATATAGAATTTGTATACTATAGATATAGTATTTGTTTACGTAAAAACTAGGGAGTCAAATTTGATGAATCATGGTGCCCTATAGCATGTCCCTTCTTGGTGTCTCACGGAAGTATCTGGCACCTCATAATATAGAATATACGTAGTACCACGCAGACGGAGTTACAAGATATAAATAAAAAGATTCTCGGTCGCAGTGTTTGTCTACGAAAACTCCGAAATTACTGTTTGCCGCATATCTGTTTCGATTTTGCTGTAGACTGCAAGAGGCTTTAATCCTTCACCGAACTTTTGAGGCAAACGATTAAGACGCTCAGCCGGGACAGTGGTAGCTAGAACAAGGCTATAAAAGTAGTACGGACTTCGGTTTGGGCTTTACATTTGTAACGCTTTACATTTAGGTTTAGACGTATCTGGTAACAAGTACATTCGCGCCGTGTTTGACTTGGACCAAGCTAAAAGATATGATAGTTTTTTATCTTAATTGATGAACTCAATATTTGAATTATCGCAAATTAAATGTTTTATGAGAGTAAGCCGGGTAGGGCGGCCAGTATACAGATTATGTAATATAATAAATGTAATTTAAAATTAATAATGACGGGCATGTTTTCCTAATAGTCACCTTGAAAGGTGGAAACTTTGAAACGAAATGAAAAAATCGCTACGACTCGCACTTATCAGTGAAATCCGACTGGTTGAAAGGAAGGTGACATTTGTTACGTTTATCCGGATCTCTAGTGACAGATGGTCCGGACACGGCCGGGTCGAGTTGAATTCACGTCCGGATTTAACTTCGGTAATTAACCGGTGCCGTTTGAATCGTTCCGAATTCGGTTCACTTAATTTTTGAATGACGTTGTTTTTCAGTACGGTGTAATCAACTTGTTGTAATTCTAGTGGCATTTGATTGTTTGTGTTAATATTCAAATAAGATATGGTATTAAAATACACTACTGTTGAGAAAGACGATTTGTTTTTAAGTTTGTATGCAGGATACATGCAATGCATGTTAATATACTTATACACATAGCTTAATCTAAGTATTTCTTCGCAATTTATTCTGAAAGTGGAGTTTAGGCTGAGGAGGTGGGGGGACGGCAGCTGATTCTAAGGCTGCCCCGCGCCTTCCCCGGAGAGAAGACAAGGGAAGCGGTCCGATTCGGGCCTGCCATCGGGGCGACACGGAGTGTGCCCGATCAATCCCGTGTCGCCCCAGGAAGGCAGGGCTATGTGAAGTGGTTTTAGTAGATATTTTAGTGAATTTCACATGCCCCCTTGGTATCTCTAATCTGGAATACCCACTCCCGGAGGGATGCGTAAAGGCATTTTCCACAATAAAGAAGGTGGAGATTAGTAAATCCCTTACCACTATGAAAAGCTAAGCTTTAAACTTTCCTCATATTGCTCGGGTGGTTTACAAAAAACTGTAGAGACCTCATCAACATCTAACGGCACACTAGCGCGAGCCGCGGGCGCACGGGTTACATATATTTAATACCTCGTATGAGAGAAGTCCGTGTGTCCCGTCTCGCTCGCACTCTGCATGTTTCTGATTGACCACCGTAGTTACTGTAAGCCCTACGACTAACGAGGGATCTTTTAGAATTTAAGTTTCACTATATGTCCTCAGAATTAATCAGAAAGCATTAAATAATCAGAATAAGAATCAAATAAGAATCAGTTAATAAATAACTTTCAACGTGTACCACGACTTTCCCTCCAGTCATCCTTCAACTAGCGAGAAGCAACTAAATTGGTGACCCCGAAAAACAAGAAGATGGCACTGAACGAGGGAGCTACTGAAGAAGCACGTGCACTGGATCTGAACGCTATCTCCGTTCAATCCAGATTGCTACCTTTTTGGCGCGATTTACCAAGAGCGTGGTTTATCCAATTTGAAGCAGTCGTGGACCCACTGAAGACCTCAGACGATCAGAAATGGCGATTCGTCCTACAACAACTACAAGCTCAAGACCTGCAGCATCTCACCGACATCTTGTACAAGCCACCTGAAAGCGACAAATATACGACGTTGAAAACCCGCCTACTCGCCGTGTACGACAAATCAGACGTCAGGAATTTTCAGCAGTTGATCAGCGGCCTAGAACTAGGTGACCAAAAACCATCGCAGCTGTTAAGGAAAATGCGTGAGCTCGGCAGTGGCATGATAACCGAAGAGGGCTTGAGAATAGAATGGCTGAATCACCTGCCAGCACAAGTACGCGTCGTTCTATCCGTCAACACAGAATCGTCACTCGATACTTTAGCCGCTATGGCTGATAAGATGCTAGAATACACCGGACCCACCACGATCGCTGCAATATCTACGGACACTAAGAACCCTACAACCCAGCAGTCAAGTTCAAGTTCGAGTACAATACAACTCGAAGTATTAAGTAAGCAACTTGAAAAATTAACTCTCGAAGTAGCGGAGCTGCGGGGACGTGCGACAAGGAGGCATCACTATCACCGTCCTGCTCGCTCACGGTCTAGTTCGCGCAACAGGAGCGCCGCCAAAGTAAAGCCTGGCGATGACAAGTAGGAATGCAGATACCACTATCGTTTTGGAGATAAGGCAAGACGATGTGAATCACCGTGCAATAGAAAAAACAAACTCAATAATACGTCTTTAAACTAGAAAAGACACCGACTGTGGCGAGCGTCGGTGTCCCCAGCAAAAGCAATCGCCTATGTGTTCACGATCGCAACACTCACGAACGTTTCCTCGTGGACACAGGAGCAGACATATCAGTTCTTGCTGTACCGAAGCACACAAGACGTACAAGCCTTAATACTTTTAAGCTATTCGCTGCAAATAACTCTCCAATTGATACCTATGGAGAAAAAACAATAACACTCGACTTGGGACTGCGACGCAATTTCACATGGAAATTTATTATCGCCGACGTGAAAACTTCGATTTTGGATGCCGATTTTCTACGCCACTACAGACTATTGGTTGATCTTCACAAGAAAAAATTGTTCGACGAAGTAACCAAATTATCGATCGACACAATTAAAATATCTTCGGCTACCGAGTCTGTCTACTTGATTAGCTCCGAACAAGATTACTACGATATTTTGAAGAATTACCCAGACGTATTACGCCCAATGTCGTTGAAGCAACCACCCAAACATGAAACAGTTCATCACATTGAAACCACGGGCCCGCCAATGTACGCGCGTGCGCGCCCTCTGCCGCCGGAAAAGTACAAACTTGCCAAAGAAGAGTTCGACCGCATGACAGAGATGGGTATATGCACACCCTCTAACAGTCCTTGGGCAAGCCCCTTACATGTGGTTAAGAAAAAGGACGGCGGAATGCGTGTATGCGGTGACTACAGACGGTTAAACTCTGTAACACAGCCGGATCGTTACCCTATACCACGCATACAAGACTTTACCTATCAGCTACAGAACAAAAACAATATTTTCGAAGCTCGATCTTAAAATGGCATATTATTGGATACCTATCAATGAGGAAGATAAAAAGAAGACAGCTATCATAACTCCGTTCGGATTATATGAGTTCAACTGCATGACCTTTGGCTTACGCAACGCTAGTCAAAGTTTTCAAAGATTCATGCACGAAGTCTTGCATGGAATAGAAGGATGTTTTTGTTATATCGATGACATACTTTTATTTTCTACGGACGAAGACTCTCACAGGGAACTCTTACATACAGTTCTAAAGCGACTCGAGAAGTATGGTGTCACACTCAACGTAAACAAATGCGAATTCGGACGCTCAAACATCGACTTTCTCGGCTACGAAATATCTGCGAACGGCATTACACCTACTGAAGAACGCACAACAGCCATATCCACGTATCCCAAACCAACAACAATAATTGAATTACGACGTTTCCTGGGCATGATAAACTTTTATCGTGACTGCCTGCCACATCAAGCTAACTTGCAACATGAACTCAATAAATACCTGCACAATGGAAAGAAGAATGACAAAACTGTAATCGACTGGACGCCCGAAGCAGACGAAGCTTTTGTTAAATGCAGACAAAGCATAACAGAAGCAACGACGCTAACGCACCCAATCCGCGGTTGCGCCCTAGCGGTTATGACCGACGCATCCGATCACAGTCTAGGAGCCGTACTACAACAAAAAAATCGACAATGTTTGGAAACCGATTGCATTCTTTTCTAAAGCGATGAGCGAGACGCAAAGACGCTACAGTGTGTACGATCGCGAACTTTTAGCGATGTACATGGCTGTAAAACATTTTCGACGTTGGATAGAAGGATCGGAGTGTACTATTTACACTGATCATAGACCACTCTCTCATGCACTTTCAAGATCCGCAAGCAGCAGCGACACACCGCGACGTGAACGTCAATTGCAATTTATAAGCCAATTCTGCACAAACATTGACTACCTGAAGGGAACAGAAAATACAGTCGCAGACGCATTATCTCGCATGGAAGAAATTAATTGTCCATCCATCATCGACTTCGACCAACTAGCGGTCGATCAAGAAAATGATGTCGAATTAAAAAATCTGAAACAACAAACAAACTTGAAGTTCAGCGAATTATCGTTACCGGGACTTAGACACGCAATCACGTGCGAAGTATCTACAGCGACGCCTCGTCCTTATCTACCCGTTACATATCGCCGAGTAGTTTTCAAGACTCAACATGACATATGTCACAGCGGCATAAGAACGACTCGAAAGCAAATAGCATCGAAATTCTTTTGGCCCGCTATGAACCAAGACATATCAACCTGGGCAAGAGCCTGCCTTGGTTGCCAGCGTGCAAAAATTCAGCGGCACGTCATCACGCCTCTATCAGAGTTTCCACCGTCACAGCGCTTTGAACACATCCACATCGACATAGTCGGACCAATGCGACTATCGAATGGCTGCCAATATTGTGTTACCATCATAGACCGATGTACCAAATGGCCAGAGGCAATACCAGTGCAAGTGATCACAGCGGAAGTTGTCGCTAAAGCACTGTACGAACACTGGATTGCCAGATTTGGATCTCCACTGCGCATCTCAACTGATCAAGGACGCCAGTTCGAATCATCTTTATTCAACGCTTTGATGAAAAAGTTCGGCATAACGAGAATACGAACTACGGCGTATCACCCGCAAGCTAATGGTCAAGTGGAAAGATGGCACCGTTCATTGAAGGCTGCGCTCATGGCGCGCGGCACTACCACAAATTGGGTTGAAGATTTACCCACTGTTTTACTTGGCCTAAGGAATGCACTGAGAAGTGATAATAATCTCAGCCCTGCCTTAATGACGTACGGAACAACACTACGTATGCCATCTGATTTTTTCGTACCGACTCAGACGAAAATCGACGATGCAGACTACGTGCGTCAGCTCTCGGAGACCTTAGTGTCACTCACACCAACGCAACGACCATCAGCCAGTCATCACACATTCATCCACAAAGATTTGGCAACATGTACCCATGTCTTTGTTCGGAATGACGCCGTAAAGAAACCTCTCACACCACCTTACGATGGACCTTTTGAAGTACTTGAACGACATACAAAGCATTTCAAAATTCAACTACCATTACGCACAGCTGTTATCTCGCTAGACAGATTAAAACCGGCTTACACACTCAGTGAAGACTACATGGGAACGAGCGCAACGGAAACCACGATGGCCTCCACAAACTCTCGTCAAAATCAAGCCACAGTGGACTCGAAAACAAACCAGCCTTACGTCACTCGAAGCGGTCGCGTCGTAAAGAAGATCGTACGCTTCGCTTGAGGGGGAGACCTCATCAACATCTAACGGCACACTAGCGCGAGCCGCGGGCGCACGGGTTACATATATTTAATACCTCGTATGAGAGAAGTCCGTGTGTCCCGTCTCGCTCGCACTCTGCATGTTTCTGATTGACCACCGTAGTTACTGTAAGCCCTACGACTAACGAGGGGGATCTTTTAGAATTTAAGTTTCACTATATGTCCTCAGAATTAATCAGAAAGCATTAAATAATCAGAATAAGAATCAAATAAGAATCAGTTAATAAATAACTTTCAACGTGTACCACGACTTTCCCTCCAGTCATCCTTCAACTAGCGAGAAGCAACTAAAAAACGATCTGAGTTATGACGTATAAATTTAAAGTACGTAATAAACGAGCACTTAGAGGACTGTATTAGTTTTCAAGTCCCACTTTTCTAGATTCTTATATCATATTCGAGGCTGTTCGATTTTAATAATGATCATAACGCTATTGAATACGATTATCGCTATACGCCATTTATGTAAGCGCCAAATTAAATTACAAATCAGAATGAAATAAATTAACCAAACAATGTTATTTACTTTTGTAAGTAATCTAATTAAACACTGAATTACGGTTTGTGTAATGAACTAGATTTTGTATAATATATAAGTTAAAATAAATGAATAGAAATCTCAAATACGAAGTTAGTTCGGGTGGTTAATTGTAGACTTATCTTGTTACGGAAAAAATATTGAAGGAATGGCGTCGGTCGCTCAACGAGTGAAAATTACGTTTAATTATACACTATTGTATAATCTGAAAGTAATCAAACGGTCTCCGCTTACGCAGAGTAATTCGTTTTCTTTCGCCTCCGATATTTTCCGAGTTATATTTCAAAAGGTGAAGAGGTTTTTTTTTAATGGATTCTTATTATAAAATAACGTTTTTATTTTAATTCCGTAAATGTTTATATATTATGTAACGTGTAATGTGTAGGTCGAGTGTATGCGTATATCCACAATCTTACCTGATTTTAAATGCTGAAGTAACTGCACTATAAGTCTACAGCGACAAACTCTTAGATTATGCTAATGGACACAGCTTGGTGATATATTTTATAAATAAAGGTAGTGACGAAATAGTTGAATATACGAGTATATACCATTATGATTTTTTTTTTCATCGAATAATTACATTTTGTGTAAATTCGAACATACGTTGATAGACGAAATACCCGGCCCCATTACCGCTGATCCTTCATTGCGTCTAACATATAAAATATCTGATGGTTTAAATTATTATATAATAGAAATAATACATATCAAATTCAGAAATGCTTCTAGGCTATATATTTTTTTAATATGTCGATTACCCATAAAAATGAGACAATAGGAAAACAATGGAAAGCTGGCGTAAACGCCAGGTTACTGCTCAAGGGGTTCAAATAGAGATTTCTATATTTCCCTCCTATTATTCTATTATCCTTGGTAGGTCGCTAGTAAGAAAAACAGCAAACAATTTTTTAGTTTATGGTCTATTTATTTATTTAATTGAACACTAACTTCTTCCTACTAACTGAATGACTTCCAAAGTGTGCAAACTAAAATAACCATGTCTATCTTGGTACGTATAAAATGTTTTCCCTAGCCTAGATGGAATCTGTATGTCAAATGCCACAGAAAGCGCTTTTGAACTCTCTCTAATTTATAATATCATAGTAAAGGTTCCATATGACAATACAGTATTCTAGATAACTACGTACGAGAACTTTGAATATTTTATTGTATCTGCATTTTTTAAATCTTTATTGTTGCGTAAAATTAAACCTAGAACTCTGAATCTCTTATGAACAATATTATCAATGTGAATATTGAATCGTAACTTAGTATCCAGGATAAAACCCAAATCATCTAAAAATACAAAAAAATAATAAACAACATTGAAGAAAACCTTATTTAATATTTTAGAATAGTTAGAAAACTGAAAATGTAACTACCTAATAGAGTTATCTTGGCATATTCAGTTTTAAAACTAATTTCATAGGTATTAAAATAAAGACTGACATTGAGGCACCGGCAAAGATTTCTTTTATCTATGTTGAAAAATACTTCTACAGTTCGCGCTATTGGCTCGATACATTTTCAATTCCAATACGTTAAACTTCTATTATTATTTTGACTCGACGTTAACTTCGATCAATTAGGACATGTTCTTTTATACGTATATTCATATATAACGATGAATGGCACCGCGCTATGACCTTGAACTTTGTAATGTGACCGTCTGTCTGGGCTATACATGACTTTATTAACCTTTTATTAACACAAAAAAAACTAATTTGTCATTTATATAAGATAATATATATCGATATTATAATTTAATATGATTAATATGTCACCATGAATTATGGTTAAAATTATATGTATATTTGTTATTATTTTAATCATAATACTAATTTAGGAGATTAGACGACCAGAGCGAAGGAATTTATTTAATAACGACAACCCGGGGCGATATTTTATCGTCTTCAAATATTGAGGGACCTATAAATAATTCCTCGTTTTTTACTCTTTTAAATTGTGTATCTTACGGTAAAATGAAGAGATAAGAATATTATATTTTAAATATAACGTTTTTTAACGTTTGACAAATTTTCAATCTCAATTTTTGTCTGTTGAAAAATTAATCTTCAGAAATGTAAGCATTTGATTGAGACTTACCATGGTGTATGGCAAGTGTGCGTGAGCGTCATATAACGCACACCTAGAGTGTAGTAACTACGCAGAACACCTAGAGAGTTAGCGATGGAGTGACCACCTTCGATCCCGATCAGCGAAGCAATCTTCCTAGGCCTGGCGCTGTGTGCTTCCAGAATATCTATAACATTATATTTAGTATAATAATATACTAAGTACATTATAGTAGTAATTTAACTTTAAGCTATTTGAAAGCAATGTTCATTTCAGTATTCAAGTTATAACGTGAAAATGTATTAACAAATATAAGTTTAATAATTGTTACGTCAGTTTAGGCACTTGCCATTTAAAATTTAAGCGAACGGCGTGTCATAACTGTGGTTTTGACACTCGGAGCGTGTTTGCGGTTCTACATTAACCTCACCTACATTAAACTCACTGTTTAAAATGCTTGTAAATTTATTAAAGATGGTAGTGACAATTTTGGTCAAAAATGGCAAACGTGAAACTGATAAGAGCTTATAAATCGCGATCCCGCTATTGTATTTTATTATAATTATTGAGCGTTTAAAAGATTGATACCGCATAAGGTAAGAATGCGAGAAAAATAATCTTAGCTGAAAGACGTCCACAGTTAGACATAGGCCTCCCTCAAGATCTCCACAGCGACAAACCTTGGAACACCAGCGTCTAATGTATTTGCCCAACCAAGTCGTAGACCGTCTTATTGGGGGCCTGCTCACACTGCGCGTCTGTTATGTTTTAACCCATTCGAGACTCGTTCGGTTTTAGAAACTATGTGTCGTCCTGCCCAATGATATTTAAGCTTGGCAATTCTTCAATTATTATCGGTTACTTTGATTCTCACGCGTATTCTTTTAATTAGATTCATCAAATTAAAACTTCACACCAATTTTAATAATTTTCTTTTTAGTATTACACAAACTTTTGTCTGTTTAAAACACAATACCCTGAGTATACTGAGTTTATAAAAAAAATATAAAAGAAGTAAGTAACAAAAAACTGTTTTTTTTTTTTATTATTTCGACCGTCCCGCTTTACGGCGCCATGTCGCATCGGATAAAATCCTCGGGCGGAAAAGAGTTTAAGTGAATTTGTATAAAAATTAAAATTGCAATGCAGGGTTCTGTATCATGTTAAATTACATCAGCTGAATTAAAAGTGTCTGTAATATAAAATTGTATATTGTAATTTTACTAGTAAAATATAGGAAATTTACTTACGGTAAAATTAAAAATTAAAAATGATTAAATAATATGTTAACAGATAAAATCAGAAAGAAGTATACATTTCGACAGGAGATCCTGCGAATGGTTTTCCATTATGTATTTACCTTAGATTAGTCGATAAAGAATAACTAAGGTATCCCTTTTATTCCTTTCAAATTGTTCCCTTACCTATTACATTATGATAATGTTACTCAGGGCCTTTTGTATCTCATTTGTAATTAAACACTTTGTATACTTCAAAATGTTAATATAAAAAAAAAAAACTGATAAATGTATGTTGTGTAGACAGATATATATACATGACTAAATAGCACCCCCGAATTTGTACACGTGTAATCCTTTTATTGTTAGTGCTATTAATACCATTATTTATTAATAATTAATATACATTAAAAGTATAATTATATTTAGGTTAGATCTTTGTAAATGAAGCCGGAATATTAGGTTCGATCTAAAGTTAAAGCCTCATAAATTTTCAATGGAAAATACGATGAGTATGTACATATTCCAAACAAAGGAGTTTTCGTTCGAGTGTTTCCCAAAGGAATTCTAAATGGTCCGAATCTAAGGAATTAGGATGCCGCCTGCGTTTGTGGTAAACTAATTTCGCGACTCCAAAACTGGATAGCTCCGGATAAGACCGGATTTATATCATTCCATTTCCGCACTTCATTTTGTCGTTCCTTATGGTCGATTCATATTTTGTATTCACTTGTCCCTTTGGATACTTTATTCAAATGGTGTGATACTTGATCGAAGAATCGTGATCGAAGGTATTCTTATACATTCGATATGGATCGACTTCAATGGATCCATAATTTTATTATTTTAACTTTAAAATTTTAAATATTTTTATTTTAACTTAGGAGATTCCTATATCCTATGAGACTTCAAAAAAAATTATAACAATGCAGAGTAATCAATCTGTAACCTTTATACGAGTATAGTAAAGCTATAGTGTAAATATATTTAAAAAAAAAAGTAAAACAAGTTCATGTGTGAGTGAGTTGGCTGTATCTATCGAAGATCTAAACCTAGTATAAGACATTTTGATGGAGTAAGGGTTTGGGAGAAACTGTTACAAGTAACTGTAAGTGGAAAGTAAGAGACGGAGACGATGGTATATCTTTAAAAAAGTTTATATCAAGTAAGAAAATACTGATCAATTATATTAAACTAAAACATTGTGAGTGATTAATTAATGAATTTGTTGAAATTTAAAACCATACTACTTTATGATAAAATAAAACATTGACACAGGCAAAAACTTCAGCGAGAATAATAGAAGAAAAATGTCTTACCAGTCACAGTGGTAGCAAATTTGAAGTACTGCGGATATTTGTCGACGAGGCGTTTAATGACGTCGATTTGTTCTAAGGTCAACTGTACGGAGTCTTTATTCTGAGTTCCGCACGGGACGAACGCTGACCAGAACTGTTGACAATAAAAAAAATCTTCAACTAATTTTCTATAGTAAAGCAATAATAAATAACATAACATATTAAAATAATCTATCCATGTTAATAATTATTTAGCGTATGCGATCAATGAGCGCATTTTTTTCTATATCTGCTGCTAAAAAACAATTTCTTACTACTATCAAATTTCAGGATATGTGTTTGTTTTGTAAAATATATAATTCAAATATTTTTGGTGTGTATATTTTCTTTTGCATTCTTGCAATCCCTGCGAGTGATTTAGTTAAAAATGACGGAAATGTGTAACAGCAAGCTGGGAATGCGAGCGCTATTTGATTTGACCAAAGAGTGCGCGTAATGCTAGACTTAACCATCATACAGTACCGATCTATTTTTCGAGAAGTTCTGTTCTGTTCGACAGACAGTACCGTCTGTCATAAGTTGTGCGCCTCAACTTCACTATTGTGTATAAGGTGTACTGTTATATAAATTAATATTTAATATGTGTAAATGATAGTAATAAACGCAATTACTGTTAATAATAAATATCTGAAAAAAAATGTAGGTAGTTAATGATGCAAATAAATGTTTCAGTATATAGTTTTTTTTTTATTTCAAGTTTATTTATTTTGCTTCTAAATTCACATTTTTAATTTTGATATCAGGTTCGCTCGTGTTTTTTTACACTATAGCTGTTGAGGACAAATGAATATTTCCTTAAATCTTTAACATTAACATTCAATTACGAGAATTACATCGCGAATCACAACACACACACACACACACACTAGCTGGAAACACGAGAGAGAGAGAGAGATATATCATATGTACCTTATGTGTGTAAATGAGATAAATGATAAGTTTGTAGACTAAGAGTAACTATGTGCTGGATGTAAGTATTAAAAATGTATTAGAATTCGCGCCGACCGCCGGCAAAGTTGTACCGGCAAGATATAGTTTCTAAATACATGTAATTCCAAGTTAAATAAATACAGTCCACATTATATTGAGAAGTTGGGGTTTCATTGGTGAAGAAAGCGTCCCCTTCAATAGCGTTTGACTACGATCTCATATAAAGTTAAAGTAATAATGTGGTTTATCGTGTTGTCATAATAAACCTAGAAGAATTGACTCTCAAATGATCGCTGCTGGAACACAATTATCGATGGTTACAGAGATATTTTAATATGGTAGATTAATGCGTTACAAAATACGATGCTTTGATTTAATAATGATATTTTCCTTTATCATAAGTTCAGGTTTACTGTAAGAAATTATGCGAACCCACCACTAAGATATCGTTGTTCAACCATACTACCATAAAGTAACAAAGTCGTCGTGTTTCTAATTATATGCATACCACTAATAATTTAATTATTTATTGTGGACCACTAACGTAATACAAGATAATTCATTACTTTTAGATTTATAAAATAATAATGCTTGTAATAATTAAAAGTGACAACGAAACTTAAAAACGGAGTTTAGATTGTATATATTTCATAACACTTAAAAAAAAAGAAACATTCGACAAAATGAGTGCTTGTAAACTTAACACGTGATTGCAGTGAGACTTCTTTGACTGTTGTGGAAGGTATTACTAAAAAAAAAGATTAAATATAAAATTTCTTGATAACAAGCCTCGGCCCGTACAACTTCGAACCGATAACTGTTGAGTTATTAGATGAATTAATTTATTTTTTCTCCCAATTCTCGAATTTCATTCCCAAAGTTCTCAAAGTTCATCGAAATCAGGCATTCCGTTCTCGAGATATTATAGAAAAAAAAACCGTTCCATGGGACAAACTGTATGTAATAATTAATTTTCCTTATAAATTATAAATATTTATTCATATTGCAGACAACCAATTAATCAAAGATCAAAGAGACAGAAGGTAATAATCGGTCCAGCTGTTCTTGAGTTATAAATGGTGTAATTAATCCAACTTTGTTTTATATATAATAGATATAGATTTTAGTGTGAGTAATGAAACAAGCAGACAGGAAGTCTTATTTACTGAACGTCATTTTCGTTTCAAATCGTCACTTCCGTCCGCAAAGTATAATAGTTACTAATCATATCGTGGCTCCATTCATCCATTCAACCGAAAGACACACTGCTGGACATAGATTCCCCCAAAGATCTCCACAACGGCTGGTCCGCATCCAGCGGATTCCTGCGATCTTCACCAGGTCGTCGGTCCACCTTATGGGGGCCTATACACGCTACGTCTTCTGGTACGTGGTAGCCATTCGAGAGCCCGCTGCCCCAATCCGGCGTCGGTTCTACAAGCAATATGCCCAGCCCACTGCCACTTAAGTTTAGTAATTCTTAGAGTAATGTGGGTTACTTTGGTTCTTCTGCGTTTTTATCATATCACGCCTAAATAAGTTTTATTTTAATAATCAGTAATATCAATAAGAGAATAGAGTAATAAATATGATAACTAATAAAATTAAGTATTACCATAGATAAAACATTAAGTAAGTATATTATGGGGGTGATGGTTTTATACATTGCTTATTTTGTAAGACAAGAAGGGCGGAAGCGTTCCGAAAATGATGTTTACTTGTATATTATTAAGTTATCTTTTTCTTGCATATCTATGAGCAGAATATTCCTTACTTACAGTACTTCAACGGCCCCTAATGGTATATTAATACAAGGAAAGAAGACATCATCGGTTTACGCTGATATCACTATTTTTAATTTTATTATATTATCAGAGAAAATGTCTCAAATTTTATGTAACATATTACATAATTTATATATTCTGTAAAAACCTAAATTTGTACGTGAATAAAGTATGGTACCAATCATTACTTTGTTTTAATAACCGTTCTTAATTAAGTTAAGTTTTCATAGAGAGAGAGATAAAGTTCCGTGCATTCACATGAACCATTATTCCAATATTTCTAAATAAATGTTGTACATACAAAACCAACTTTGTATATGTCTGTCTGTCATTATCTCATGGCTTATACTTAACCCATATATATATATATATATATATATATATATATATATATAGGCAAAGATAACATCAATAAAGGTTATTTACTATATAGTTCAAGTTATTTTTCTGGCCTGTTTATCAACCAATCTTCTTTGTTATAATAGCTATTGATGTGATTTTTCTTGACAATAATAAAAAAGAGTGTGTCTAAGCGTGTCAGAAGTGAAACTTCTTTAGTAATCTTTAGTTTGCATTTATAAGAGAAATTATTAGTAAGGAATAGAAGAACGTATATAGCATAAATAGAACAAAATAATAATTCTTTAGTCAAAAAGTATGTAAGCGTGTTTATTCTCTCTCACGACGTACTTCTCTATTCTCTCAATCATGTTGGTCAAATTATTATTATCATCACGTGACAGAACCTTGGAATTTTAACCATAACGAATACAAATCGCGTAACGTGAGTTTCACTTGAAAAAATTAAAATCGTGCTTTATTCTTTGAATATTCAATAATAATTGCGGTTATATACATATAGAGTACCAAGCTATTACTAGTTTATATAAATACTCATTATGAAACGTATATTATGTACGTTGACAAATCTAGTAGGCTTCTACGATTTAAATATGGCGTCAGACGGAGTGATGAATCTTGTTTTCGATGTTGGATCGAAATTCACTAAAGCCGGTTTCGCCGGAGAAGCATCCCCCAAGGTTGTTTTTCCTACAACTGTTGCGAGGTATACTTATTTATTTGATATAAAGGCAATGCTTGCATACACAAATTTAGAGTGAAATAAGCCCAAATGTAGAAAAAAAAGAAAAAAAGAAAACAAAAAAAGAGTTTTCCTAATTTGTACAGAAGAAGGAAAGTCAAAGCCAACAGTTTTCAATATTGGCCAAAATTTATCATCGCGTTAGCAATAAAAATATATTAGTCGAGAATAACATGTTTACCTCACACCATTTTTCTTAGATAATAATTAGGATTTTTCCTACAAAATAAGAATTATGAAAGTTTTATTTTATCTGAGTTTGAATACAAATTTTAGTTATAGATAGTTTGTAATACTTATATAGAAGTAAAATACAATATGCTTACTAAAACATATGACTACTTGTAATAAAAGCAACAATAAAAACTATGATTAAATACAGTAAATACTAAACATAGAAAGCGAATCTCCTATATTTTATTATATTTTATTTGGAGAGCGACTACAATGTAGACGTATTAAAAAATATGCTCTCTAATTCAAAGAAAGGTATCATTGAACAAGGTTGGATAAAATATTCTGTTTTGATTTATTAGCGAGTACAAGTTAAATAAAGTATTTATTGGAAATGGTACTACGGAAAAGGGTTTTATTCTGTTTACAATTAGGTATTTATAAGCGAGCTATCCACACGTGAATAGTGTAAGGTATGAAGCGATCATGTTAGTAGTGTAGTGTAATATCACATCAATGAACCTACGTTTGATAACCAAATCTGTCTATATATAATATTAATCTATAAAAAATAACGATTACCGACAGTTAGATTGATGAAATCGTATCTTTGACATTTACGTGAGTGTATTTAATATTTGATAAATAATTACAAATTTAAGATGCATTCATATATTATACGAATTAGCAAATACAAATTAGGTAAAACATTAATATATTTCCTACGTTTGACAAAAGAGCCATTTTTCAGGTTTCGTCGTCAAGAGCTCCTTGACGGTTTTCCTGTAATATGCTGTGGAAAGGAAGCCCTAGAGAAAAGAGGTGTATCAACCCTAACCTGGCCAGTGAAAAGGGGTTTAATAAATAACTGGGAAGAGATGGAGAAGCTATGGCATCATTTATTTTATAGAGGGCTTCACGTACCTCCAGAGGAATCTCGAATTATGCATTCCGTTCATCCTTTAGTACCGAGGAGGGACAAGTATTGATAAATTTTGTATAATTTCATTAGTAACCAGCTGTTCCGATGAATTTCATAACACTATGCGTTAACATATATGTTGTACTATTCCTTTGAATAAGCTTTAATAATAAATTATATAATAACAATAAACTAAGCTGAATAAAATTCAGATATTTTTTTCAATGCAGGAAGAAACTTCGGTAATTCGTGATGAACAAAAAATCCATAGATCCAAAATATCATTAAACCGCTCCATTTAAACTGAATGAAAAAATTAATTTACTTTGTAAAAATAATTTTTGCTAACTTCTGCTATTTGGATCGGAGAACATTCAAGCATCATATAAATTGGCTCTGGCGTTCTTGAGTAAATGATGTATGAGTATGAGTAACCCTACATTGTAAAATATATAGATATGACCATTATCACACACATTTTACAAAGGTTATGACATAGAAATATGGAGAGACGCCATTCAATAACATTGCTAATGCAAAATGATAAAGTGATATAAAACAAAGATTTATACAATCGAACTTCCTGCAAAACAATAGCGTAATAACGAACTCAACTCAACTAAAAAATGATTACGAGTTAAATAAGCTATGGGACACAAAATAACTAGGAAAAAGCAACCTTTTGTTAGAACAAAAGCGTAAGCGTTGCCGGCTAAGAATAGTACCACCGCATAGCCTAGCGTGGCGATTATGGCAATTCCCCCCCTTATTGAGAGAGACCTATGTTTATCAGTGGACGCCTATCGGTTGGCTGATGGTGATGAGGACAAAACACAGTAATTAAAATTTTTCGATTGCATTTAAATCAATCCATGTATTGAATAAAGAGCTGAGAAAACGAATACGTTTATTTTTTACAGGGAGAGAATGGCTGAGATTCTTTTCGAATGCTTCGCAATCGATAGTTTGTACCTTGCTAAGTCACCAGCCCTCGTTCTTCATGCAACTGGTAGAACTTCGGGCGTGGTGTGGGAGAACGGCTTCTCATGTTCTCACGTCACACCCGTGTTCGAAGGGTTTCCCTTAAAGCATTGCACTTTAGAGTCGCCTTTAACTGGAGAAGCAATGACTGATTATCTACAAAAAATATTACTGGACACTGGATACTGTTTTACCACACCCACTGAGAGAGATCTCCTAGATAAGATTAAGGTGCCATAACAAATTTTATTTTACTTTGTATAACAAAAATTGACGATAATACTGTCGAGTTGAGAGAAAGACCTTTTTAATTTTAAATGTTAAATAAACGAAAATCCCACTAACAGGATCTTTTTCAATGTGAGCAATGAATAATTTTGAAACTTGTTGGTAATTTTATAGCGATCAAGATCAACTCATGTAAAATAACGATATCAGCATAATATAGACTAGTCATGAATTCAAAAAACCTATTAAACACAAAAAATAGTGTTTTTGTCCTTCTAAATCTCAATACACGTCCCAGTGACGTATAAGATGTATACAGGTTCAATTAATTGGTTTTTTTTCTTGTCACACAAATATCAGTTATAAGTAATAAGTACTTAATTTATTTTTAGGCTGAAACGTGCTTTATAGTCCAAGACTATGAAAAGGAAATGGAAGAAGTGAAATGTGCTGGGGAGAACCAAGTTCGATATGAGCTACCCGATGGCCAGCATTTGATGTTAGGCCCACAGCGGTTTCAATGCCCAGAACTCCTTTTCCAACCTTCCCTCGCTACTCTCGACTGTCCCAACATCTTGGATACTATTTGCTCCAGCATTAACAAATGTGATGCAGACCATCGCGAACTATTCTACGATAACATAGTACTAGCTGGTGGTTCTACCATGTTTCCTGGCTTATTGGATCGCATGAGAGCAGCACTTACGTTACAACTGAAGAGTTTACCCAACATAAATGGGAACATCGATGCATTGACTTACAGAAATATCGCAACTTGGTGCGGCGGTTCTATTGTAGCATCTTTGAGTTCACTTAATAATTTCTGGATGACTAAAAAAGAATACGAAGAACAAGGGGTCGATAGAGTTAATTATAAATTCTTTTGACATGAACTCATTGTGGTTTTTTCTCCAAATTTAATTTCCTAAAGATATCATAAACAATTTAAATTATAAATATGAATCTTCGCAATCATACTCATCATTTTACACTCGCCCTTTATTGAGTAAGGTGGTTCAACCTGTTTTATTGTCAAACTCTTTCTCTTTATCCTATCTACAAACCCATTCTTCAACTTCTTCGGGATTCTTAAAATATATCTATCTATTATATCTGTATACCTTAATTAATTAATTATATTTAATACTCCTCTAGTAACGTAGAATTCATATCAACTGCAGACATATTCATATCAGTTTATTCTTCTATTTCTTATGGCTCCAGTACACAACGTGACATATTGACATTAATGATCTAAAATATAATATCGTTAGCACAATCTTTTGGGCCATTTTTTATTTGTTTGTTTTTGATACTAACTGTGATTACTTTGAAGTCCATCGTAAATGCTTGACTAGGCAACAATCAACTATGTACTATTATGCAAACACCTTTTCACCGACAGGCAGTGCCTGACCTTTCGTGGCATATAACCATGCATGCTCAGTTGTGTCCAGAAACGATTAATTTATAACTAATATCACTAGATATACTTTCCAAACTGAATCACAAGTGTACCTATACGAAATTAGTCACCAAGAGGTCTATATATGAGTCGCTAGGTACTCGTATATTTATCAAAGTTTGTTTACTATCGTATAACAATAACCATTAAGTTGTTGCTACAGTTCACGAGACATAGTGTCAGAACAACGCTGGTATTCTGGTTGTACCTTGTTAGCGCGCTGGGAACACGCTATTCTTTTTACACGCTATAGGCCCAGTGCTTTGATTATAATCTCATTTGATGTTAAGTGACAATGTGGTCCAGGATGGTCAACACACAAAGCCTAGAGGTACTGGATCTCAAGTGATGTTGCCGAAACACACCTATTGGTAATTGGAGATAGGTTTTCAAACTTGAGGATGATAGCTACTCTGGCGGATATTATTAGAAAATTCCCTACCACCAATAAATATATCAAAAAAAAAATAAGATAACAAAAACTGAGAACTATGTGTACAAGTTATACAAATAAATAAGTAAACTAATTTTGTGTCCCTATTTATTAAAAAAAAAAATATTATTAGATTACCATCTATATCATCAAACACACAAATAACACTTCAGCACCAACAAGTAGTGATGAGATGATACCATTGAGGTGTCGATACTTTACTCGATACTCGATACTGTATCGGTCGTCAAGTATCAATACTTACTCGTATCGAGTAAGTTTAGAGTAAAAACCCGAACAAAAATTGTTTTTATTTTTATTTTATAAGAACAAAACTATCAATAAAATGTATGAAAAAAGTCAGCTTTTGTAGCACTCCCAAAACATATTATTTTTTCCAAATATTTGACTGTTAGACTATTTCTGGAAGCAGTGACTGTTGCGCCAGTTTTGAAAAACAGCCTTTCGCAAGGTACCTACCAACTTTAAATAAATGCGTGCTAGTTTATATAGTGCTGGGAATACGGGCTTTAAATCCTCCCATTCCTTTGATGGGTTAGATTTTAAAGCACAGACTGGATTAGCGAAATAAATTGACACTTCATTTGTTTTCGAGGAACGTCTTCGCTACCGACCAACCGCGAGTTCTTTGTGATGAGACCAAAAATCAAAATCTTCGTTGGCCGTTTTATCTTCAGACCCACTGGTTGACATTGTCGTATCTTATTCAATGAGACCAAATCTTTTCTTACATTCAGCTAGTACTTTTCTTTGCAACTGTGTAACACAGTCTATTTATGATGAAAATTTCGTTAGCTACGATGTGTGACAATTAATCATGGGGATGATTTTGAATAAGGTAACGTAATTCTGGCCTGATGATTCTGTTGTAACAAATTCGAACGGTTGTAACAATGGTATCAACTGTTTTAATATTTCAATTTCCTGTCCAGTCACCAATTCAGGACTATCTGTAGTATCGAGTAATAGCTGTGCAGCAATTTTGGACATATCTAAAAATCTATCAACCATATAATATAGTGAATTCCAGCGCGTCGAAATGTCAAGAATAAATTTTTAGTGCATCCCTCAGGTACTCCATTATCAGTCTGAAATTTTCTTAGTTTGTCTGATTGTATAACGCTATTTTTAACCCATTTAACAATTTAAAATATTTAAATAAACCCATTTAACAATAAAAAACTTAAATATGAGAAATATATTTTTGTTTATCAATATTATATACTGATATGAGTACTTTTGACCGATACCTACTCGATATTCAAATTCGAAGTATCGAAACTAAAAGTACTTGGTATTAGAGAAAAGTATCGAGTATGTACTTGTATTTACTCGTATCGTTTTATCCCTACCAACAAGTAATATTTGATTAATACATGTTTATATTTCTAATATAATATTCTTATTATTTTATACAAGAATATTATGCATAATTAAATGCAGTATATTACTTACTTCATAAATAAATTCAGATTTAATTTGTTGTTTTTTTTTTTTCAAATTCTATAAATACTGTTTATCATTAATTTTGAAATAATTCATATTAAGTGATAGTCTAAATGGTGGTGGTGTATTGTTCCAGCATTTTGTGGCAGCATAACGAAAAATTGTGGTTCTATAGCGTGGATAGTTCAAACGTGGCACAAAACCGTATGCGCCGAGTAGTAAAATCTAGTTTATAGTATAGAGTCTGTATGAACTTTTATAAAGGAAAGTAAAAATATACTAACAATAAATATTGTCTATGACAGGGCTTCCCAAACTTAATTTAACTGTGACGCCCATGGGAAGTCGCCATATTTTTGCGACATCCTGGCTTTCTTGTTGTTTACCTATTTACTTACTAGTTGTAGTTCTAGCCTAATAACAATTTGTCAGAAAACCCCCTGGTCTATAATGCTCTTGGTAAGTGCTACATACTACAAAGAGTCAAAACTCTTTGAAAATAATTATTTTTCTTTTTTGACAATTGAGCTACCCTTTGTCAAAACAACAATTTTCCAATTTGTATAAAATATTTTTTGTAGATAAAAGCGGATTCCTGTTATACGTATGTCTTTTGAAAAACCAGCTGTGGTTATTGATAATGGTAGTTATAATATCAAAGCTGGTTTTGCCTGTGATAATCACCCCGTTTCTATATTCAGAACGGTTGTTGGTAGACCAAGTTATCTACAAGGGTCTTATGGAAAGCAGTTCTATGACGTATTCATTGGTATTTAAATTCCTATACTTATTAATAACATCTGGGCAGTGTCTTAATGTCATATAGCACGCTAGTTGCATAAGGTTGTTACATCATCTGATTTTAATAAGTACATATGGAGTGTTATTATGACATCTTAATTTAACAAAATCGATCAGACTTGGGAGAATAAATTAAGTGGGCCGATTACTTAATTCTATGCGTTTCAGGAGATGGTGCTGTAACCAATATTATAGATCTACATTTAAATACACCCGTTATTAATGGCAGAATTGTTCACTGGGATAATATGGAAAGGATATGGCATCATGTTTTTTATAAAGAGCTTAAAGTGGCACCTGAAGATAGAGCTGTGATCTTGGGATGTGCAGTCACGACACCTATGGAAGAAAAGTAAGTTATTCGAAAGTTAGTTAAGTTCTAGACTTAAACGTAGTTATAGTTCACGACGTCAACTAGTTTTAAATTAAGAAGTTACTTTAAAACAATTATGACAAGTAGCATATTCAACCTTGCGATGTAGGAATTTTGTTAAAAATAGGTGAACATCTAAAGTCAAATCATATTATGTAAGATCGAACGTTATGTTTGAAAGACATTCAAACAGTTAAAAAAATGCTTAAGAAATGTATGGATGATAATAAAAATTTATTTATAGCTTTGTTGGAGTACCGAAATACTCCTATAGATGATAAAATACCATCTCCAAATAAACTCATGATGGGTCATAAAGTAAATGCATTATTACCTCTCAGTTTAGAACAGAAAAAGTATGATTATAAAAAGATTAGAATGCACTTAATGAATCAGAGAAATAATAAGTTCTACCATGACAGAAAACATTACAAAAAAGGAGATAAGTACAAACAACACAATGTTTTTGTTAGAGATAAGGTAAATGATAATGTTAAAGGGCAAATACTTCGTGAGGACAAGAATTCTAGGTCTTATAAAATTAAACTTTCTAATGGTGAAATTGTTAATAGAAATAGATATAACATTTATAAAGGTTCTCCTAAAACTAAATTTCTGATAAATAGTTCTAATGATAACATTGTTCAATAAAATTCAACTTCTAATAGTGATGTGCCTCTAAAGAAAGTAACATTCTCTTTGTCAAATGAAAATAATCAAACTGATAGATGTATGATTATTAAATCTGGTAGAATTTTCATAAAAAACTATGATTACATACTTTGTGTAAAATAAATAGAAAAAAGGAGATGCCATAAACGTTAAGAACTATGATAAGTTGTCTATGTGATTGTCGATGAAACAGTGTCATTGAATAAACGTGATATGTAGACTGGTTGTGTCGTCTATCATTTCATACATTATCTAAATCCAAAATGATCGCAAAGATACACCCCACACAAAAAATTGTATATGAATAATAACTAAGTATATTATAATTAATAAATATCACGAACATTTATATTAAATTAGAAAACAACGAAAGAATAGATTCGTTATTAAAAGTCAACAAAGCAGAATTCCATTGGGATGGTTGACGCCGGCGGAATAGTAATTGTGGAATGAGAAAAAGGTTAAAATGGTTTAAGTAACAGTGCTGTCGGCTTTATCGTGTGTACTGTATAGTTTAAATAAAGTCAACGACTGTTAGTTGATTTATAATAACTAGAAGAATGTTGAACCAGTTTACGTGTACATATCATGTACAATACATGTTACCTGCAGGTTAGTTATGAATTCTATTGAGTGTGACCCAATATTTCGTATAGTTAGGTAATTAATAGAAGTCATCATAGTTGTGAAAATAATTTATAAATAAATTGTTGTATTACATAAAATTGCTTCAGAATCAGATGTTGTGAAGTTTTCTTTGAGACACTTAACACTCCGGAGCTTTGCCTCCAATCTCAAAGCGTCCTCTCACTGTATGGTTCTGGCTACACCACTGGCCTCAGCGTCGATCTTGGCTATGACACTACAGCTGTTTGTCCTGTTTTCGAAGGTGGACCTATAGTTTATGCTTATATGGATACAAATATAGCTGGCAGACAAATATCAGATTATATAAAGTGGCTTTTTGAACAGAGAGAATTGTATTTTGGAACCCAGACCTCAAAAATTATTGAGCGTATAAAGAAGAGGTGTATGTATGTCACTGAGGACGCGTCAATGTCAAGAAATAATTACAAAAGAAGCTACGTATTACCTGACGGTGAAAAGATTGATGTGTGCCAGGAAGCATTTATGGCCGCTGAATTGTTGTTTCAACCAGATTTGGTTTTAGGAGTTAAGACTGATTACGTATCTCTGCCAGAAGCTGTCGTGACTTCAGCTATGAAATGTGATGGGGAGTTACAGATGGAGTTGTTTGATGCTATAGTGCTTTGTGGGGGACTGGCACAAGTACCAGGTATACTGATGACCCTTATTATAAGTATATTGGTATCTTATTTTTGCAGTATTTGACAGATGTTTCTTGACGATATAGAGACTAAAAAGATTATAAGGTGAAACTATTCTTACATAGACATGTCTTTCATACTTAACTTAGATGTTACAAATCATGTCTTTAAAACACCAACTGAAATCGCTGGGAGGATTGTTGAATCCTTTTCTTTTTTTAAATGTATGAATTACCTAGAGACTTATTAGACTTATCAGACTGTTCATAATATTACTAGTAGTGTTTAGGTTTGTGTAAATATTTTCAAAATGTCTTTTAACCATTTTAATCTGGGATGAAGAAATAATGGAAAAATGACTACTTTAATAAGCAACATAATTCGGTGAAGAAAAATATATAGTGTTATATATACAGGTAAAGTAAAAGGATATTTTTTTCTTGTTGTCGTTTGCAGACACCATTTCTTTTTAACGAAGATAAGCTATTTATTAGACTGTCGGCTCCTAAACAGAGTGTACACAATGTAACACACTTTCTGTGTAGAGTGATTCCTCATATATTCAGCATCGTTATAGGCACGCTACCTGAGAGCTCGGCCTGCTCCACTCAGCATTTTTACATAATATCTAGTGAGATTGCCTTTACTGTACTTATAATAAAATATAACATGAGTCGTATTTATGCATTAAACAACATCGTACTATCAGGCCTAAAGGAACGATTGACTATAGAAGTGGAAGAGGTTATCCAAAGACCAGTAAAAATGCTATCGTCTTCTGAAGCTTACGCCACTGCATGGTTGGGTGGTGCCACTTTTGCTGGACGACTTCCGAACACAAACAAAATGTGGGTGCAGAAAAAAAAGCAATATGAAGACCAGGGCGCGAGAATCGTTACGAATAAATTCATTTGAGATTTGGAATAAATTGTCAATTTATTTGTTTATATTTCATACTATGATTAATATTCTATTTTGATGTTTTTATTTCTATTATGCAGTATGGAAAATATCTCCTGTATTTCATAGCGTTACATAGTTTACGACCAATGGGGCTCGAATATCTTAATCTATACTAATAAATAAAATAGGAGTGTCTGTTTGTAATATCAAAGTTATTGTTTTTTTTACTAAATAGGTATAAATGTATATACGATACCTATACCAAAAATACAATTATTAAAATTTTTGTCTATCTGTCTGTTTGTTCCAGGTAATCTCCGGAACGACTGGACGGATTTTGACTGGACTTTTTAAGTAGATAGCTGAAGTTACTCCGGGTAACTTACGATTCTTTTAATTTTCGAAAATAATTAGGGTTCCGCGTAAAAAAAATTAATAAATCCAACTCGATGCATAGTTTTACGGGCAAGTGCTTGCTTTATATTAATAGTAAAAAAATAGGGTTCCGTATAAAAAAAAAAAAAAACAAAATGCAGTGAAGACCATATGAAACGCGGGCGCAGCCACGGTCACACAGTTAGTCTTAATATAAAAATGTTGCATTTTCAACATTGCCCTTGTTAAAACACGTGAATGTGAATGTCGAACCAATTGGAGTATTTAGTTATTTAATACTTTATTGTGCACCAATTAAATACATTTGTGCATAATATAGCTATTGCATTAGAGTACAAAGAGCGGCCTTATTGTTGCCAGCAATTTCTTCCAGGCAACCTTTCGAAGGATTTGTCTTAGGAAATCAGTGGCAGTATAGGCGTAGATTACTTATAATTGTAAAAAAAGTAAATTTAATTTCTGATAGGTAGATAAAATTATTTTAAAGACAACCTTATAAGATAAACAGTCTTATAAGTACGATAAACTGTGAATGAAAGTAGAATTTTTTAATTTCATTTTTATCAAAGGAAAGATAAAACAGTGCATATGGTTATAACATTTTCTATCGTTTCCCTGCTTTAAAATTTAATTATAATATTTAAATAAATAATACCAGCATTGTTATAAGTTTTTGTAAACATTACATATTATAAAAGATAGCGTTACTTTTTCTGACTGCAAACTCGGTGGCTTGTTGTTGTTGTTGAGAGGCAATTTGCATGACTTGACTTGACATGACATGAGAGGCAATTAACATGATTAAACAAAAAAAAATATTTTTACATTCTATACCTGTGGTACATATTTTCTTAATAATTACATTTCTACCTATAATTAAATTGACATAGATAACAAAAAAACAGTTTTTTTCCTTTTGTAGCTTTTTACGATGAAAACATCAAGCAGGTAGTCGAATTTCCTCTAATGTGTGATTCAAACGTGTGAATATTATTAATACCAAAAAACTAATAAAATTGTTAACAGTTTAGATAGATAAGAACTGTTTTATTATGGAATATGAAAATAAATAAGCGTGGCTTATTTAGTTATGAGACTTGCATAGAACGCTTAATTTATAAGACTATAAGCCAGTTTTTCGTAAACACTATTTCTCATTCATCTCAAGGTAATTTCAGGAAGTTGGTTTTTCGTGACGGTGTGCGTGCGCATTGTATGTTGACTTGCTAACTTCGTGGTGTCGTTTTCCCGAGACGGTTGCGCGCGCATCGGGAAAATTTACTCTCCTAATTTTTCCATAAAGCGCCAAAAGAAGTATAACTTAAAAAAAAAAAACGAGCTCGTAAAATAAACATCTAGTTTTTGTATTATAGTATAATAAATAACTTAATATATATGTAATAAAACAGGAGTTTTTATTTATTCTCTATTATTTTCCTCTACAATAACCAAGGACAATCGTTTTTTTTTTTTATTATGACCACGAGTCCATGACAAACGATGTGTTCTTGCATCATTAAACTGGACCACAGTAGCCCGCCTAACAATAATATTTTTTTATACACTGTGATTTAATGCTAGTTAGAATAATAATACAAGAATGCTTTTTTTAAATGTATATTTAATTTTGCATTCTATATATTGTTAGGTGCCTAATTAGCTTTTTTTGTTTACGATTTAAAGTGTGGTCAGTATCCTGTCAACTGGTGTAGGTTCGAATCTATCAATTCTATTCTATAATGAGTCTGTACTGTCGGAAAAGTAAAATATCGTGTTGAATCTGTAGAATGGTGATATTAACTAATTTTTAATGTCATCTTATAAGCTACAAACCGAATGTTTGCAACGCTATCATTATCATATTGAAAAATCTTCAAATGTGTTTCAGTTATACATACTAGATTGTCTCAAAAAACTAATAAAGAGTATTTGTAAATAACTATTCTGAGGATTAGTATATATTTCCGCAAATATACACTAATCAAATAACTTAAGAGATGTCCTCTTAAAGTAAAGGTCGGTAAAGTAGGTATTTTAGAAACCTATCGCTATCGCGTTGCACCCCAAAGAAAGGATAGGGACAACTGCAGCTCGATGAATTCACCTATGCAAACATCACTTCGTAGTACCTTGTTCCTACTCCAAAACTGAACCGATTTTTAATTTTCTTTCAGCTTTAGAATAATAAAGACTTTGGCTATGCCTGCACGTTTTGCTTTTTTACATTTTATCCACCAAATTTGTTTGAAAATCGTCTGAAAATTATGGTAAAAATAGAGCAGATATTTCATTTTAAAAGGCGCCTAGTTTCTTCGATAAATAATTTATGGAAAAAATCAAAATGTACGTGCATGGTGGCGGTGGATATATATTACTTGGTATGAAATATTTACTATAATGCTATTATCCAGGGACTTAAACACGGGGCTACTTTTGAATGGAACAAATGTCGCTAGAATATTATATTAAATCTAACAACATTAACCTCGTAATAAATAGGATTCTATATTAATAAAATCAATAACTTCTCGGGATCATTATTTTCCGTCATATTATATTTGTATGAAACTTAAGATGCGTGTCGTAATCTAGGGATTAATGTGATGATGGTAATATTATTTTCAATGCGTGTAATGATACTATAGGGTAATGTATATGATAGACATAGGCGGTTTTATTACTAAAACATTAATCTCCAGTTGAACACATGTTTAAAAAAAAATTAATTACCAAAGAGTGTTTTAGGGTTGTTTAGGGTTCATACAATTTTAAATTTTAAACACTGTATAGTAAAAGGCGTGTTTAACACTAGTTTTTTTATTTATTTTTTTAACAGGATGTTTTCTTTATCTATTCTATGGTTAATATAATGCCAAAAAACAAAACTTGTAAAAAAAACAAGTCTCAGAACTCAGTTCTTCTTCCAAAAAAAGTTGTGAGATCCATGTAATACCAAGTCGGTTAAGTAACAAGTAAGTAATGGCCAAATCAATCTATTTTATTTAAAACAAAATATTTTTAATATTGAAATGGTAACTATAAGATGTTGTTAGGTTAGCTACGTAGATTCAGTAGATTAATCAGTACATTACGTAATAAATTAAGACAGAAAGTCCCTTAAGTAGGGACTTATAAAGTAACCGACTTTATATTACATGGATCTCACAACTTTTTACGGTAGAAGAACTGAGTTCCGAGGCTTTTTTTTTAAGTTTTGTTTTTAATGTTATCTCATTTATTTTTGTAGATAGTACTACTTTTTTTCTTACCGATACTAACATACTCGAATATAGCAAATCTAATCTCACACGACGACTTAATATTCCCATACATAGAGAATGACAAAGAATGGAATAAACACGAACCATCGCCAAGTATAGAGAGAACCCAGTGTGGGCGAGGATGATCATTCACATACAGTATTTCCGAATCCATTGCGATTACTAGTACTGGTACGCAAGGGTTTTTTTATGCAGGAATACGATTAATAGTAAATGTGATTTTAAAGTACCTTATTAAAACATTAGAGGTAAACTGATTCATTAACTTGCAAAAGTAACTTTGTAATCCTATACAAAGTCCAAGGCCCTATCAGAATATCAGCGCTGTAGTGCTTCATGCTGAGAGAGAGACCTTGTCGACCCCATGCGACACTTTCTTTTTAACTTTGTTGTATTATAAGATAATGCTAATATGAAGTATTGTATGTATGCAGAATAAATTTTTTTTCTTCTTTCTTTCTATACATTTATATAGGAAATCAAAGTTATTTATGCAGTTGGTGTATCTAGAAAACTTATAAGATATTACAAAATATGTTAATTTATCGTAGATTAAATCACTACACACTAAACGCTAATTGTATTCTAAATTTGAAGCTTTTATGTCTGCTAGAAGTGCTTTAGAGTTTTGATGATCGGTTAGTCAGTCAGTGAGTGACAAAATTAAGAAATGTTGACTAGATATAATAATTAAACTACTAGTTCAAATTGAATGAAATTTGAAATATACCATATTTATATAATGCCTGCTTAGTTACGGTAAATTCAGACATCTAGTTTTATTCATAACGATGTTATAGGGGGTCGAAAATGGCCTGAACTGCTTCGAGTAAAGGATGGTACGGCCGACTTTTTTTTGCTTTTGCTCGACTTGGCGGGGGCACTGCCGTGCCCACAGATAGAGAACTAAATGTGTCATTTAGCAATGTTTTTTCAATATTTATTTTATTATTATGTGAGTGGTATGTAATTATTTAATAGTAGTAACTAAAAGTCTGGAAAAATAATTAATTTAACGTAGTAAGATAGAAATAGTCATAAACCCTGGGAAGCATTTCACAGTACAGTCGTGATTACATGCAGGTTTTAGAGCATGACGGGATTGGTTTTAATTGATTAGTTATCTGTCTATTAGTATCAAATATACTTGATACTTGGTGAACAGTAATTGTGAATGATACGTAAATATTTAATTTTATCGGTTTTCCTAAATGATTCGTTTTAAAAATCTTATTATTATTATTTTTTTATACAATATAAACTATTATACTACATATTTTTAGGTGTGTACGGTCGTAGTCAGTCTGATGCTTGAACGTTTGGGAAACGTAAAGAAGCACAATTCAAAAGATCCCAGCAAATGGTGCCATACCTATTGCCGGGTGTGGTAGGGCGTGGTCGCGCGTAGACTCCAGATTCTTCGACGTGCGGGAAGCGTTACGTAGGTTGTGGTTGAGTTAAATACTCGAAGTATGAAGATGTGCATGGAACGCATATTTTCACTGTTGAGAGAGGTGATGGCCAGACATGAGAGGAATGAGTTGTCGTTGACGGATGGTCTCCGCCTACAATAACGTTATCTTTCAGAAGGGGAATACGAATCTTCTATTACATTGCGTCTAGGGTATTAAACCAGGACCATCTTTGTTTGGTATTAAGAACCCAGTAGAGAGGTCTCTTAGATGGCGACGGATGATGCAACCGATAGGGACTGTCACTATGATCAACGGGTCCTGATTCTTCTTCACCTTACTTAAATTCTTTGTCAGTTAATAAGCTTTCGAACATGGAAATTGTTTTCAATTACAAGTTTCTCTATCTCTTTCACTTATAACTTAAGAACTACTAACTACAACATTTACGGGCCGACCCGCTGATGTATCTAATTCTCTATACAGACCAAAGTTTAAAATACACATGCATTTTTCAACTAATATGCACATTACGGATAAAGTTGACGCCATTTTTTAAAAAATGGAGCCAGATTTGCATATAGCATTATCGGCATCGGCAGTAATTATAACATAGCGGAAGAACTAGGAATTGATCACAAAACAGTTTTGACCCCATTGAAGGAAGCTGGGTACAAAAAAAGCTCGATATTTGGTGCCGCACGAGCTCACTGAAAGAAATCTGATGAACCGTGTACTCATTTACGATTCTTTATTGAGATGTAATGAAACCGCACTGTTTTTGAAGATAATTGATGATGAAAAGTGGATCACGTACGACAACAACGTATGAAAAAGGTCGTGGTCAAAGGTTACTTTATAGACATAGAGCTCTAACCTTACACCTTTAGATTTATTTATTTTGTTTATTTATTTGGTTTGGTTTGGTTTTTTTTTTTTTTTTTTTTTTTTTTTTAAATTTTTGTCCCCCTGACATGATCAGGGACTTTGTTACTACTATTCTAAAATAAAACTACATTCCCCCGTTCCCTTTTATTAACTTTAAATTGGGCATGTTCTTTTGCCAATTCCTTGTAATTAATTTTGGTCTTTTGTCATTTTTTTTTCTTTAATTGGGCGTGTTCTTTTGCCAATTCGTTTTAGTTAGGTTGCTCTTTTGTCATCTCTATTCTTTTCTTTCATTCGTTATTTATTCCTTACGTCTATACATATTATACATTTTGTCATTCACTGTATGACACTCACAATTTAAAATAAACATAAAAACATTAACAAAAAACAAAGACGGAATTAATGATCAGTCAGTACTGAATACGGTTGTGGTGCAAACCTCAGTCATTTTTACGGTCTATGGCTAAACAATTCCTTCAATCCCGAATCCACATTTCCTCGGGGCCACCAGCTTGAGACCACCGTTATTTGTTACGTTTCCCAGCACCTCTTGCTATACGGTCCATGTATTGCAAGAGGGCTGGGCGGTGGTCTTCGTCCAGCAGCATATCCGCCAGAGCGTCCGCTCTCACCCTGGCCCCAGTTCTGCACTCGAGATCGTACCTGGACGAGCCGAACCTAGGACAGTCCTCTAAAAGATGTAGGACTGTCTCGGCGGTATCCGGATCACAGGCACACGCGGGACTAGTTTTAATTTTGAAACGATGCAGGTACGCTGCGAAGCCCCCGTGACCCGTTAGGATCTGCACGTGGGTCGGTGACAAACGGGTCTTCTTCAACACCCTATGGGCCACCTCTACCTCTGGGAAGAAGACCCGCGTCACCTTTTTTGCCAGTTCGTCGGCTCGCTCATTTCCTGAGGTGCCGACGTGTGCTCTCACCCAGTGTAGACGAACCGAGCGTCCCTCTGCACGCATTTCCCGGAGCATCTGCTGCGCTCCCAGGGCCAGGCGGTGTGGGGGTGCCGGGTTGGCCAGCATCTCCAGCGACGATTTTGAGTCGCTGAAGATGCCGACCTCCCGGTCCCGTGATTTTTCAACCGCCTGAACCGCCCTATAGAGCGCATACAGTTCAGCCTGGAATACCGTGCAGAAGGGCTCTAGGCGAAACGTGGAGTACCTGAACTCTTTGCCCCCCTTCCACCAAGTAAAAGCGGCTCCCACTCCACCGGCGATCTTAGAACCGTCGGTGAAGATCTGGGAGCCGCCCTGTTCCAGGGGGGCTTCTAGGCTCTCGTACGCTTCGCCCTCGCATAGCGCTGGGTGAGGATACTGGCAAAATGGAACGGGCCGCTCCAACTCACGATCGACCACGATCTCGTCCAGTTGCTCGCCACGTTTTATACGGTACAGTCTCTCCACCTCCCGGGCCCGGAGGTCCAGCGGGAGCAAGTCCGCCAGCACGATTGCGCCGTCAGAGAGACCGTGTGGTACGCCCTGCAAATCTTCTGGGCAAAACCCCTCTGCAGCGAGTCTAGCTTCTTACGAAGCGAGAGCTTCGCCGCAGAGGGACCCCAGACATTTGCGGCGTACAACACGATCGGCTCAATGACGGCGACGTATATCGTTCTGATGATGTCCGAGTTCAAGCCCCAGCTCACTCTTGCAGCACATGCCAGTTGTTTGTAGATGTCCGCAGCCTTTTTACAGGCTGCGGTGACATGTGCTTCAAAAGTGAGCTTGCTATCGAGGGTCAGACCAAGCAGGCGGATCTCACTCTCAAGCGAAATCCGGACTCCGCCCATGATAAGGACTGGTGTGTCAAACTTAAGCTTCCTCGTCAGCACCATCGCCTTGGTTTTGCGTGGTGCGAAAGAAAGCTTAAATTTGACACCCCAGTCCATCACGGTCTGCAGAGTCCGATTCGCGAGCTCCTGCATTGGTCCGACCTCCTTCCCGGAAAACACCAGAACGACATCGTCAGCAAAAGCCTGGCAGTACACTCCCGCGGATTCGAGCTCCACCAAAAGGGAGTCTAGGATAACGTTCCAAAAGGACGGTCCAGCTATAGATCCCTGGACACATCCCTTGGAACTTTCCCGACTCACCTTTATACCGGAGTAATTGAGCTCTACTCTCCGGTCCTCTAGGTATGAAGAGACTATACCGTACAAATTCCTTGGGCACTCCTTGGCTATGAGTTGGGACTTCAAGCCCGGCCACCAAGCGTTATCAAAGGCTCCCTCTATGTCTAGCGATACCAGGGTAACGACCTCCTTGGCCACCACACGGGTCCTGATATGATTCACCAGATCATAGAGCGAGTCCTCTGTCCCACGCTGGGGCATAAACCCATACTGACGCACGCTGAGTTTTGGCAGCAGATGCCAGCGTAAACGTCGGACGAAGAGCTTTTCCAGGAGCTTCCCCAACACAGGAAGTAGGCCGATCGGGCGGTACGACTTAGGGTCGCAGTAGTCCTCCCTGCCGGGTTTCCGGAGTATGCACACGTGGGCTATCTTCCAGGGTCTAGGGAAGTGAGACAGCTCCAGGCACTTGTTGACAAGGGCCAGGAACACGTCCTCTCCCCCCCCTAGAATCGCACGTGTGCATATGTCCGCGGTTAATCCGTCGTTCCCAGGAGCCTTCAGCGGGTGAATCTCTTTACACACCCGCATCACTTCTTCCCGGGTAAACGGCGGATCGTCCGCGGATAGCCCCCGAATATCGGCCGGGAGGATCCCCTCCGTCCCTTCCCTCACGGCCCGGTGAACCTCTGTTTCATCCTCTACAGTATCCTCCGGAAAGAGCACGGAGGCTAGCCGCTCCACGGACCCCTGCGGGTCAAGAATGACCCCGTTGGGGTCCTTGAGCAGCACTTCCTCACGTCTCCGCTCTGTCCGTCTGAGTACCCTGTAGATTCCGTCCCAGAGGCTCTCCCTTTCCTGTGTCGTACAAAACTCCTTCCAACTCCTCGTCTGGGCGTCCGCTGCCTGCCTCTTGTACAACTCAAGAGCATCAAGATAATCTTTGACGACGTACTGCCTCCTGCTAGGGGCGGCGCAGCGGATCCTGCGCTTCCGTCGCGTCGCCTCCCTTTTTAGGCGGTCCAGATCTTCAGACCACCAGGGTGGACGTGCCACTTTCTTTGCGCCACCTGCCTTGGGAACTACCTTATTACAGGCTTCCTCAATGCAGATGACGTAATCGGACACCACTGTCTCCAGACCCTCAATGTCGTCGACCTTATCCACATTACATGCCGTCAGACTCCTCTCGGACAGTTTCTCTTGGAATGTGGATATGAATTCCGACCATACAACCTTCTTTGTGTTGTAGATACGCGTAGTGACCGGCCTCTGACTGGGCAGAGGCTGGTCCACGCGTATCGAGAAGGTGATGGAATTATGGTCGGAAGATGTTAAATTCATATCGACCTTCCAGTCATCCATCCTGCCGAGGAGAGCGAGCGGGGCTGCAGACGGTAACGTCTACAATGCTTGTGAACAAGCTGCCCCCCCTAACGACCTGGAATGTGGGTAAGTCGCCTTCATTGAGGATCTGCAGTCCCGTGGCATCCAGAAAGGAGCGGTACGCCTCACCCCTATGATCTTCGGATCTGGATCCCCACCACAGGCTTTTGGCATTAACGTCGCCACCGATTATCAGGTTCTGCGCTCCTAGTTGGTTTGGTTTGGTTTGGTTTGGTTTGGTTTGGTTTGGTTTGGTTTGGTTTGGTTGGAGTAAAAGCAAGTCGAGGTAGTAAAAGCAAGTCGAGGTAGTAAAGCAAGTCGAGGTAGTGAAAGCAAGTCGAGGTAGTGAAAGCAAGTCGAGGTAGTTAAAGCAAGGTTAGGGGTTATTGTTGTTAGGGTTGTTGGTGTGTATAGGAGTTGTTTGAGAGTAGGGGTTGTTTGTTGGGTTGGGGCTATGGAGTGTGACTCTGATGAGGAGGATGGGATGAGGGAGAGGGAAATAAAGTCGAGTAAGGTGTTGCACGATGATGCGGAGTATGAGAGCCTCGAGGACAGGGATTTTCCGTGGAAGAAATATGCGGAGTTCTTTGAGAGTCAGGGGATGTCCGTGGAGGAGGTGGTTACTAAGATGGAGGGGATAAAGAAGGTGAAGGACCTGGATCCGGTGATTAGGCTTATGCCGCCGGTGGGCATTCTTAACCAGGCTGATGCGATGGTCGGATTTTTGGCGGAGCTGGAGGGGAAGGCGAATGCTGCTACGACCAAGGGGTTGAGGCGAATAGCGGTGTTTTTGTGGAGGGTTTCGGCATTCGCGGTGGATATGTCGGAGCACACTAGGGAGGTGTATTGGGAGAAGGAGGAGGCGGATAAGAAGATTGAGGAGTTGGAAAAGGAGGTTGCTAGGCTGAGGGCGTGGAATCTTGAGAAGGAGACAGAGAAGCTTGGAAAGGGCATGGCTGCGGAAGTTACGGCTGCGGTCATGGGAAAGTTGGAGGGGATGTTTCAGGGGGTTGATCGGAGGTTGGAGGTGTTAAGAGTCAGGTGGTGGGGGTAGCCAGTCGGTTACCTATGGGGACAGATGCTAGGGCAGAGGGCTCTGGTGTAAAAGAGGGGTCTCGGATTAAGGGTGGGGAGAAGAAAGCGGGTAAAAAAGTGGTGGGGAAGAGTGGTGTAGTGAACTCTGCCCCTTTAGGGATGGAGTGGGCCCCGCTCCCTGGTGATAGAGGTGATGGGGAAGAGAGGGAGAAAGTTGGTGGAGAGGGTGAGGAGGAGCAATGGACGTTGGTTGAGGAGAGGGGAAAAAGGAGGAAGGTGGTGAGGAGGGAGGAAGTGGCGGCCCCTTATGTGCCTCAGGGGGATGTGCCGAAGGAGGGAAGGGCTCGGAGGGCAAGGCTCCCGCTACCGCCGCGGACGGTTGCGGTGGTTATTACGCTGCGGCCGGATGCGGTGGGGAGGGGGCTCACCTATGGGCAGGTGCTGGCGGATGCGAGAAGCAAAGTGGGGCTGGAGGCTATGGGAATAGAAAGTGTGGTGTGTCGGCCGACGGCGGGGGGATCTCGCATGTTGGAGGTGGCGGGTCCTGAGGGAAAAGAGAAGGCGGATATTTTGGCGGCAAGGTTGCAGAGGGTGGTTGAAGAGGTGGCGGTGGTCTCCAGACCAATGAAGCGGGCTGATGTCCGCCTTGTTGGTCTGGAGGACTCGGTGGGGAAAGATGAGGCGGTGGACAGGGTTGCGCAGGAGGGGATCTGTAGAGTGGAGGATGTGAGGGCAGGGCCGATTCAGGTGTCGGGGAGAGGGGTGAGAACCCTACTTGTATCGCTCCCGTTGGAGGCGGCCAGAAGGATTGAGGACAAAGGGGGGATTAAGATGGGGTGGAGTGTGGCCCAGGTACATGTACTTGGGATCAAACCAATGAGGTGTTATAAGTGCATGGGCCTGGGGCACACTCGGGCCATGTGCACGGCGGAGGTGGATAGGGCGGGACAGTGTTTCCGGTGTGGTGCACATGACCATAAGGCGGGAGATTGTACGGTGGAGAAACCTAGATGTGCGAGGTGTGCTGATGAGGGAAAGGAGGCTGGTCACATGATGGGGGGAGCGTTTTCTGCTTCCCCTCTTATCAAGGTGGGCGCCCTGCGGGTGGAATAAGTTAGTGAGGGCATCTTCTTCTTCCTAGGTATCCCTCTCCTTATTACGTCTTGTTGTTTAGACAAGTCGAGTAAAGGAGAGGGACCTAGCTCTCCTTCTTCTACAGCGGAGGCGGGTTCCTTCTTCTTTCTTCTTGGCCCGTCTCCGCTCTGTCCCTTTCTTCCCGTTTCTCTTTATTGGGGCAGGAGTATATCCTGTCCCGGAATGTGACCGTTGGGTCAGGTCTCCCTTCGGGGGGGCGGGTAAAGAGGTGGGATCGAGAATATTCTCCCCCATCCCCATTGGGCCATTGCACGACGAGGCCCGGTGGGTTCGCTGCAGGGGGGCGACGCGGTGACATGCCTAGCAACCCCGTATCGCCCCCCATCCTAAATGCAGCGGACGGCCCTGGGGGGTTTTAGTGGGTATTCCCGGGCGACTCTCGCCCGGGCGAGTCCCACACTGGCACGGATTTGGGGGACTTGATCCTCCAAATACAATAGATAAGGGTAGTGCGTAAATGCATTTCCCCCCGTCAAAAAAAAAAAAAAAAAAAAAAAAAAAAAAAAAAAAAAAAAAAAAAAAAAAAAAAAAAGGTTAACATTAAAAGAGTTAAATCTACTTGTTGCGATTCAGAAGTCAGAAGTCCCAACATTTCTACAGCAACGAGATCATGAACCTACTTTAAGACAGCAATAAGACGGCAGAAAGTCATCGAACAAAATCGCACATACATGCTGTAATGAAATGTAAATAAACTTTGAAAATAACAATTCTTGAGTTTTCATATTAAATACGAAGAAACTTTCTCCTGAACCTGAGTATATTCTATTGCGAATTTTATAATATTGCTGATAATAGAATTATCTTGACGACAAGATCTCGGTTTCAACACATACGAGTATGCGCTTTCGAGTGAGTACCGAAGTACACGAGTACTTATTGTAGTCATTCTACGAACGTGATGTAATGTCACGTATTCAATTAACCTAGCAACTTCCTTCCTCTGCAAACGTCAATACATTCTTTCCAGCAAGATATTTCTACTCTACCCGATTTTGTATTGTATTTGAAAGTTTTTTTTCTTTTCGGTCACTAAATACAAGATATCCGGGTCTGAATTTGTATTATTTTCTAATTCCCAAAAAGGATTATTAAAATATTTTTCTTGATTATTAATAACTTCTTCAGCGTACAATTAACAGTATTATTTTCGACATAACGTAACAGTTAACAATCGTCTTGACCTGATTTTATATATAATGAAGGGATCTTTTATAGGTAAAATGGAGCTAATAATACGTGGAATGGAATTGAATAAAAGCTCTCAAATAAATAAAGAATTAATATTCTACCCTAACACTACCCCTTAAAGTAACACTACCCCTTAAAGTACAGCAATTAAAATAGTATCACTTTTTGAATAAGACGTGTAAAAAAATAAATATATACTTTTAAAATAGTTACCATTGCCATGCAAACTAAATAGTGTATAAAAAAGTACGATTAAAACAGTAGCGTTATATCTGTGATAACAACTTTCTGCTTTTCTTTGTGATATTTCAGAATTCATACTGTGTATTTATATTTCTAACACAGATCGATTGTGAATAAGTAAAAAAAAGTCATTTTTCATTTTACTTACATTACAGAGTACATAACAGAGTTATTATATTTTTTTATTATCTAAAAAAAACAAGATTTTAACTGCGGTCCTTTTAAAAGTTTTTTTTTTACCTCAAATTTATCAAAGCGTCCTTACGAGGCTGAATTCAGCTTAAGTTTCGAAGCGGCAGACCCTCGTCAAGGGCCCGATGGGTACTATTTGTCAGTGCAGCATTATGTCGCTGAACTACAGTAAGTAAGTCGGGTTAGTTTTACTTGAGTTAACGAATGACGGTGTCCATTTTAGTGGAAGTATTGTGAAGCAAGCATTTTTCATTAAAAATAAAAAAAGATTCTTAAGTGAGTGGCGTTAAGTTACTAATGAATAATAAGACAGATAGATTTATTATAAATATAGTAATCCGGTAACAAAAAAAAGGAGGGATTTGTCTGATTCTTAATCAACATCTAGGAATTTTTAATAAGGTTATAAGAGACATGGTGATAGAATAAAAATATATAGGTACGTCACATGATATAAGTTATTATTATTTCTCCTTTTATTTGTTCGCTATTTGGAAGGTTTTTACAGACTGACTTGAACAGAAAACAAGAATAGTGAATATACATAAATATTGCTAATGTTATGGTTCGTTTTATTTAATTAGGTGCTCCGTGTATATGTCAAATTTAGGGAGTAAGTATATTTAGAAATACGAGTACAAGACGTAAGACAATCGCTGACGAATATTCATTAGTCGACGATTGGAATTACTCTTGATGTATACTGTATTCACCGTTAGATATAAGTCTAACTAATAGCAAAAAAAATGATAAAATCATTGATCATAACATGGAAATAATAATATTTGAAATATCAACGACCGAAGGCTGATATTAAAGTTTTCATTTAAGAGGCGATTATTTGACCGTCGTCAACTCAACATCCTTTTCAAGTGTATCTTTTTAACGTAGAAAGTAGTAAACAGTATCGTGGACCACATCGTGTTGCGTAGCCACTGTAGCGTGTACCTCAAACAGAACCGCGGTTTAAAATGAGGTAAGAGAAAAGTAGGCTGCAGAAACAAATGCGGTTTAGTCTTGGTCAGATTCGGCGTAAATTATGCTACGTTTGAAAGAATAATAAATCTCCAACAACACAATCAGCTCAGACACAATGCTATGATTGTACCGTATTACATTGAGCAAAAAACATGGATCAACATAGAACAAAATCTTATTTCATTTGTTCAATAATGTTAATCATCTATAGTTCTTACAGCTGTTACAACGAAAGCCAGCTTGTTTTTGTTAATTAAAATATTCAAATCTTTGAGAACATTAGAACTCTGAGACAACTTCGCATGAAACAATTTTTATTCTGAACATTATTTTTATCACTGTTATGGCAATATAATTGCACTTTAATCCTGATGTTAAAAGAACGCGCGGTCGGCGACAGGTTTGAAAAGTAGGTATTTATGAATGAAATCTATTTTCTATTGCGTTGCGCCGCAAAGAAATAGTTATTAACGCTCGGGTTGATTTTACCTATGCGAAATAGATGAAAACTTCAATTCGAAGTAACCAGTCGCGAAATCCAAAACTGAACCGATTTTAATTTTCTTTCAGTTATAGAATAGAAAAGACTTTACCTATGCCTCTACGTTTGCTTTTTAATTTTATTTTTTAATTTTATTTTTAATTTTATTTAAATTTGTTGGTCGAGCGTCTGAAATTGAAAGGCTCTTAGTTTCTACAATAACTATTTTATGGAAAACAAATCGTACGGGCTTGGCCTTGGTAGATATATGTTATTTGGTATAAAAACATTTATATTATATATCCAGGGAGTAAAAACAGGGTACTACGTTTATATGGAATAAATACCGCTAGCATATCCGCTTAAATGAAGAAAATGTATCGATTATCATCGTGGCGAGCTACACGTGTAACGGGTCAAACTTCCAGGTAGTACTGGATACACTAAGATACACTTGATGATTCCGGACACGCGAAGTAAATTAGCGTTTTCACAAGTGTACCGTGATTACGATTATTTTGATCGACTCCATTTAATAATATTTTCATAATATATATAGTATCTGGACAGATAATGAATGATAAAAGATTAATAATTTATAAGCAAAACTTCGGCACAAAGTCGCAAAATCTTCTATTTACTGTACAGTAAATATGTAGAATAGCCTCCCAACTGTTGTGGTTTCTCCTTCCGACAATATCGGGTACCTACTTCTAGCGTAACATAAAGAAGCATTTACATAGGCTGACTGCACGGCGATGGACCACAACGAACTTTCTCTTTCGTTGGTCGTCACAGTTTTTGACTGTACTGGTCTTAACACCAGACCGGCATAGCAGCGGCGACCGGTGATTGATTGATCATCTTTCGGTGGTCGTCGCTGTTATTGGTCTGTGGTTACGATCAGGCGCAGTGCCGTCATTTTGACGTGCTAGTATAAAAAGGTGCAACCACTTTTATATATACTCGTATATACGTCAAAATAATCTAAGCTACACACATCATTATAGACACGGTAAGTTTTATTATTAGCAAAGTTTCCAGCAAATTGGATTGAACAATCATTTTTGTTCTCAGAAACATGCACTGGCTGATTTTAAAACTAGAACGGTTTAGTAAACACAACACGAGCTCAGGAGCAATGGAATTCATTTGTTTTTACGTGAGTCTCGGTTTGGATTTGGACCTGATTTGAGAAGAGTGTGTTTTGTTGTCCTGGAAACGCTGAACGTGTGAAATACGTCCAATAAGTGCATCTTAATAACAGCTCCACGTGATGGTATGGGCGGGTATTGTGAACAGCTCCACGTGATGGTATGGGCGGATATTATGAAGAACAGACGAAATAACCTCGTTTATGTAAATGGAAAGTTTTATTGAAGATATACATACACAGGCTTTATGCCACTCATTTGCATAAAGTCTTGGCTGTGATTTAACGCTTATGGGCACGATAATGGACCTTTACATACAACACGGAGGACTAGAGAGTACTTGCCAAAGAGACACATCCAGGTATTGCGATGCCCTGCATAGTTACCAGACTTCAATTACATCGAGCACCCATGAACATGCTTCAGAGAAGTGTTCTATAGAATTTGGACGGAATGTAGACAAAATAACAAGTGAAAGACTTGTTAAAATTCAAGTGAGCGCGATTACTGCAAGATCAGATGTACGATCTTATAAATTCAATGAGGAATTGTTAGCGAAAAGTTTTAAACAACAAAGGGGGCCACTTGCTAACTTTTTATTAAACTAACAAAAATAACCAATTTTTAAACAAAATTGTCGTAATTCAATGTTGTAATAGATGAAAAATTCAATTCCGTTTTAAGAAAGTAACTTTCTTTCATGATGCGTATAATATGGTACACATCATTTTCTAGTCACTAACCATGAAAAAAAGATTCAATATTAAAAATTCCTTAAAAATATACATGTTTCTTTGGCTTTTTATGTGTGTGTATACAACTATATAAGTGACTGTGGGAATTTAAATTAATTTATAATAGAAAAACGTGTTGCTTAATATAAACTTAATTAGCAAATTTGAAAATTAAACGTATTAATCTATGTACCTACTCTAAGCTCGACGATTTCCCTTGTTTATTTAATCCGGCTTAAATAGGATTCTCCGCGTAATGTACTCGTTTCAACCTACAGTTGTAGGATTACCTCTCAGTGATACAAATATGAATATAAATTTTGTTATCGCTTGAGGAAATGTATATATCATAAATGAGTGATCTCAGGAGAATTTAATAGTAACGATTTTAATATTGACATTGAACAGTGAGATTGAAACGTTAAAAAACACTATTTTGCTAAGAAAGTTTCTTATTGGCAGTAATTTAATTTAATAATAACAATCGCATTGTGATTTTAACATTTTTTAAATAAATAATAATTTAATATACAATTAAATCGTCGAGTCTATACAATATAAAAATTAATTAACGCCAAAAAAAAAAAAAAGGTTTATTCAAACATATACAACTCTACAGGGATTTTGGTTGTTGCCCGACAGAAAAAAATACCGTAAATGTAAATGCACGAATTTTATGTAAGACTAGCTATTTCAGTGGCTCCGCCTGCGTATCATATTTTCAGTTCCGCACAAATTCATCGCGCAATATAGTTTTTAAATAATCATTCGATAGAATTGTTACTTTAGAATGGTTGTTTGTATAGCCTCTGAATGTTTCTAGCTACCTAATAGAAACAATATTGGTTCCAAATCTAACAAATTGTCACTAAAGCTTATTATTGAATCGGTTTTTTTTTTTTATAATTTCAGAGTTTTAATTTTTTTACAAGGAACCCTGATTATTTTCCAAAAACAAAAAGCAAAGATATTATACTAATTTAAACACTTGCCAGTAAAACTGTCTAATCGATCGGATTCCGTTCACAATTTAATCAGTTTTAATATTTTTTTTTCGCTGAACCCTAATTAATTTCCGAAATTAAAAGTTGCCTAAGTTACACATTACAACTTAATTTATCTAACAGAAAAAAATTCCCGTTTAAATCTGTCCACCCGTTCAGGAGATAAGTCTGAACAAACAGACAGCCGAAAATTTAAGAACTGTGGTTTTGGTATAAGTGCCGTATATACATTTACATTTATTTAGTAAAAAGCTTTCATTTAAATATCATAAACAGAAATGTCAATTGTATTTACCGGTATAAGATATGTTATTTCTGTATTTCGAAGATATTATTCATCAGTGAGACAAACGGATAAAATACGCGATAGTAAAAAAAGCTTTAATCCGATTACAGATGTTACCTCCGAAATTTCTTAATTTTATCTGTTTGTTTATACAAAACGATTTATATCCCTGGACAACAACCTACTACCTACATGCTCACTGGATTATGTCTCTTAAACAATATAATAATTATGGAAAAACATAGGAAGAGAAGATCTATCCGCATCCTGCATCAATTATTATGTAAGTAGTAATGGGGGTCGGCTCGGACTAGTCTTGCTTATATTTGATGGTATCTCGGAATGGTAGTTACGTAAACAATGTTTCCTTATTTTTACTTTACCTTATTTTTCTTTCAAATTATGCCAATAATTATGTTAGCATGAGTCGAGGCAAGAGCTGTGCTTGTTATTGAGAAGAGGGAAGTGGAGATATTTTCCATACGTAATACTTAAATGGACCCTAATGACCCTAGACAAAACATTAACATACACTACACGCATAAGCAATTAATAATTCAATGATTTAAAAGCTATTATTTAGGTCAACAACACAACACATCACGTCAGCTTCAGCTTTAGGTTACAAATAGTTAAATGATAGACTAGAATCAGCATTTCTACGTGTCTTGAAAAATCTTGTTGGTCCGAATATTCCAATAACCATCATTATAACATTCACTATAGCATCACCGCCAAAATCATCATTAACGGCACTCGCAGTCTTAGCAGAAAAATATAACACCTCGGTAGGCACTTACTGACATTATAGCAGGATATAAATTAGATAGATTTACAGAACATATGCAAATGCAGGATTACATCGTTCAGAGGATATGCGGCGGCAGCGATTTTGAAAATAGGTATTTCAGAAATCTATTGCTGTCGCTCTGTTCGGCCGAGCTCACAATGTGCAACACAATGTACACACGCGCGTGCTCGCAGTTCGCGTCTTGTTGTTTGTTGTAACGTCGGAAAGCGCAAGATATTCGGAAAATTAAATTTAAAATAAAAAAATTAAAAACACCAGGTACTATATATATTACTCATTTGGAACGAGCACGTGTGTTCTTTTGAGAAAACATTTGGTTTTTATATATTCTGATAGGTGCCGGACAAAATTTGTACTGGGAGTGTTTGGTATAACTTGCTTGCCACGCGTAATTAACAGTACAGGAAAAGTTTTTTGAGAGACAATTATATTTTTATAATATAACTTATTTCTTGAACATAATAATAATAAATAATAAATTTTATTGAACAAAGGATACATGTACAGAAAATACTAATGCGGGTATCTGCACTGGTTACAAACCGTATCGCAGATATCATAGCACAATATAAAGGTACACTTAAATATCATTCAACATAAAGTTATAATTTGCAAATTAGATGAGTGAGTGAGAGAGAGTGTGTGTGTAAATGAGTTGTGTGTGTATATGTGTGTGTTTGATGTTGGAGTAACAAGTGTTTTGTTACGGAATACAATTGAACGTGGTTGTATAGAGAATGATTAAATTCTAAACTGGGCCTTCAATAGACTTGCAGTATTTTCATAGGTCATCACATTGTAACCATTTAAATACAATTTGTCTCAATTTATGGCTTTGGAGTTGTTTAATCCCCAGAAACTTATTTGCTGTATTATACAACAACGCTCCAAGATAGTCTTCAAAACGAGAAGCAAACCAAGTATTGAATTTAGGGGTTTTGATTATATCTTGCAATATTTTGAACTAAATATAGGTATCCTTAGATTTACTGAGTTACAGTTTGCTAAATACACACAAGCTTTCATACGAGGTCTCTGCGGCCAACTTGTTTGCTGACGACTGGAATGATTTATGTGCTATGTACGAGGATTTTCGAGGGTTACTGTGAAGGGAAGTGGGTAAAGGGATTAGGCATAAGTGATATATACGAAATTATCCCAAATACTATAATAATAAGATACAATTTTGTGTAATATGTTTTTTTAGTCCTTACGCACCTCAGGCATGACCCGAAACTTTGTTGTCCCTCTTTATTTTAGGTAGTTGTCTTATATATATAATTTTTTCATATTTACACTTGTTTTATTTTATTTCCTCCTAATAATTTTATTATTATATTGTAATTCAAATTAAATTACTTTAGACTGCTATTTCAATGTCTGGCAACTGTCACAATCTCATAGTCGAGTAGATATTTTCGAGTGTCCTATCCCTCCAGCAGGGAAGTTAGGCTGTCCATTGAGACTTTTCTGACCCTACATTTCAGGTCATGCCGAGACGAACCGAATCTTGGGCAGTGTAACAATATATGATACACTGTCTCGGCGACATCTGGGTCACAAGCAGGTACGGTACGGTATGTTTAATATGTTACAATATTACAGGTATTTCAAGCGAGACGTCTAGTGTAGTATTATAGGGCATTTAGAGGTTGATAAGAATTTCATCATCGTCATTGTCCACCATTGTCTATTGTCCATACTCTATTGTAACATTCAAGATATTGTGCCGTGGTATGATTAACGATCTTGTCGGGAGAGAAAAATTGTTTGTTTTTTTTTAAAACGTACAAATGTGTGAGTACAAAGTTATAAATCGTCGGGAAATAATGAGATGGCTTTATTATGAGATGGTTTTATTCGTTACAAATACGTTTGAATTGAATGGAATAGGAATGTATACTTAGATTAAACCTAATTATTATATGAAGAAGAACATCGTTATAAAGCCATAGGTTAAATGGTAGCGCATTTAGGGCTAAATTCCAACCTTAAGTTAGAAAATATGTCGCCAAGCACGTATTTTAGATGTATCATTTCAGAGTCAGGCTTAGCGTGTTACCAACTTAGGTCAACCTTAAATCAAGTGATATTGCGATCAAAGCCCTAAGATTACAAAGTAAAAATATAAAGTAAAGAAACTAATCGACCGAGGAGTCGCCGGCAAAAGTGAAAACTCAAAACTTTGAACGAACTGTTTTTTGAATATTTAAATTTCATAGTTTGTTAATTGAAATTATGAATTGTTGTGGAAATATCTAAAAGGATGATGTTGAAAGGAGCAAACGGAACTTACCTTTATTATTAGCCTTCGATTAAGCTGGTTCAGATTTTATTTTCCACCTCACTTTACTTTATGAATGTTCTATATAATTTGATAATTAATGTGCACTCTTAAACATATGAGAGACAGCGGCGGCGGTTGCGTGTTGGTGTTCCGTTTTTGAATAGGAAGAGGAAGGGATAATGCATACATAGACTAAATAGAGCGGGAGCGTATAGATAATTTAGACAAGAAATAACTCAGAATAAGAAGAGAATATATGCGATAATAGATGGCGTTAACATTAATATATCCTAACATTTAACATTTATCCGGTTTTTACATCTATTCGCGCTCCGAGCAATAATTATATACACTTTCAAATAGTTTATTCGTACATAGCATAGATTGCGTAAGTATAAATTGTATTTTTTATAATTGACCGTCAGCACTTAAACATAGTTTGCATATTGTCGGTTGACGTCATAGTGTTGGTAACGCGAATCTATAAGTGATTCCCTGCCGAGAATCGCAACAACACTAAAGAAATTTTTGACTTCAATAATTTAGAGCGTATAGAGTTACTATAGGATTCAGTTCGAGCTGATCGAACAGAGCACAGATCACTTCTATATTGAAAATGGATTAACCGAACAGTAAAAGGGACCCGTTTTACCTCATCGGTGTTTTTGTGTCTCGAGCCCCAAAGGGCGAAAGTTAATTTGAATTTATACCCCCCATAAATATTTTTGCTGCCAACACGAGAATAATTTGACCCGAGGTAAACAATGCCCGGGGTCTTTTAAAGGGTTATTATTATTACTTTTTTTATTTAAGAAGTTTCTGGGTCATTTTGAGGAGATAGCGAGTAATTTATTTCATAAGCTGGTTAAGTTATGAAGTCTTTACACGAAGGGCAAGGGACATGAAGACATAAATCATCTGAGGTTTCCTCTTTATATTGTATTCAGGTGTAGTAGTGTAAGACATACATTAATTGTAAGTCAGCCCTAATCACAAAGTACTTATAATATAAGCGACACTGCACAGGTAATTTCTAATAATAATAACAAAAAAAAAATGAATAAGACGTAATATACTCACGCTTAAACATATTAAATATTTTATAATATGTAAAAATATTTTTAAGTGTTTAATTAATGTTTTACGGGCGCCAATAATTATGTATTAACGTGTGTATGTATTTATCAAATTTAATTATATCTTGTAACAATTCCACATCGGGCATGAAATTTAGTTCTGAATTTATGTCATAAGATCTTCCTATGTAGTAAGTTTCCAGAGTGTGGCTCCCGAAAACCATGTCATAGATTTTCATAGTCGATTACTGGAAACAGTTTTCAGTTTAAAACTCCATATTTTATAACTTCACTCACTTAACATTCTCTTGTTTAATATTCGTTTATTTGTATATATTTAAGTAAAACAGAATTTTCACACTCTACAATAAAGTGATTACCTAAAGTTTAACCATTGTAATACATATTTTGTAAAATATTTAAGAAACCCACTCTCATCCAGTTTACCAGGCAAACTGTAGCTAAAACTAAGACATATGTCCAAAGTTATGTAATATCAACATTACACAATTTGTGTTTAGTTCAGAAAATATTCTTTTATGATAATAAACTCTATATGCGAGTTATCTCTGAGGACAATTATTTTTGTAAATTTAAAAGCGCCGGTTTCGAACGGTTCAATTTCATTTTCCAATATGTGTTTCCATTTCCATTATGTTAGTTCTGAGCTGCACCTTGTATATATTTTTTGTAAGGAGGCGCAATTTTAAGACAATGATGCTAATGTGAGGACCGCACCAATAGACACGTAAGTTCGAAATAAAATCAACCTGAGCATCTGATTCAAGAAAACCATATCATGGTATGTCTTAGGAAATTTTTTAATATTTTTTTTATTTAAATTGACGGCGAACAGGCGTACGGCCTGGCCTTACCATCTTATGGTAAATGGTTACCGTCGCCTATGGACAATTACAACAACAAGAGTATTATCGATGCGTTGCTGACCTTGGAGAGCGTTTTAAGCTTTCAACAACACAATTCGTTGTTTTAGTATGAAGTACTGCTTAGCCATCAGGCGGCATTGCTGTCAAAGAGCTAAGCTAATTTTAATTAGAAGTTTTAGATTTACAATTTTACATTTGTGGGAAAGGTAGTGCCCCCCCCCCCCCCGCCAATTCGAGCTAAAGCAAAAATGTGGCACTACCGTACCATCCTTTTCTCGAAGCAGCTCAGGCCATTTTCGACCCCCTAAAATTCGTTGTGAATAAAACTTGAAGCCTGAATTAGAAATCTATTTTATTTAAAACGTAAAAGTGTTTAATATTGATCTGGTCACTATAAGATATTGTTAGGTTAGGTAATTACGTAATAATTTAAGACAGAAGGTCCCTTAAGTTGGAACTTAATAAAGTAACCGACTTGGTATTACTTGGATCTCACAATTATTTACGGTAGAAGAACTGAATTCCTAGACTTAGTTTTTTTTTTTTACAACTTTTGTTTTTGATGGCATTCATTTTACGATATGATTCCAATCCGAAACAAACAGTTATTATCGCTTAATGATGTATTAAATTAAAGTCATATTTATAAATATTCATTCTGAAACGTATATTTGTTTAATGAAGCAAACTTACTTGAGCGCCGATCATGCCTTCTCTCAGCCTGGGCAAATCGGTGTGAGAATACTTGGAGATGGACCAAGGTTCTACTAATGTCAGCTCGGTGTCCAATTCGAACTCGTTGATCTGATTGCGGAGGAACTTCCTGATGTTCCATGGCAAGTCGTTGTGCCTGCAATAAAACCATAGTATTGATATTATGTAAAATAGCAAACAATCCACCTTGAGATACCTTTAAAAGGATTATTAGTTTTATATAATGACAACCTTGTTTTTTACAAGATTCTATGTAGCTGAATTTTAAAGTTATCTTCAATCGATTTAACTGCAATGTTGCATACCAATTATTATATAGTTTGCATGGCAATGCATTACCAATTTAATTACCTCATTCTTTATATAATATACCTATCTTCCAAAGTAGGCAAGGCTAGTTATTGTATCCGTGATACGTTTATAAATATAAAAAATAACACAAAATTGAAAAGACGTCACAGTTAATTAATAAATACTTTTCAAAATATATCTTCTAATTTTAAAGAAGTTTATGTAAGAAATTTAAAAAAGCTTATTTTTAATGCATCTTTTATAATGAATAATTTCCATTCCTGCCACTTTTCCCAACTAGTTTCCTTTAAACCTTAATGTTACATTATTGTGTTTCTGGATGTTGCATGGTGGTTGAACGTTTTCACATGATGTCCATCTGGGTAGCTAGCACCCTGAAGTTACAAAACCTGTCGCAAAGCATCGATAGGTGTGTTATCATTGTGCCATCATTAGCATCCTTTAATATCAATAAGAAAATTCACCCGTTTAGAGGTTATATGATTATATTAGTGGTATTATTGATGGCAGATTGCTTACCCGTCAATCAGCGGGACTTCTTCAAGAATCTGCTTGGCGATCTCCCTCCGTTCGCGTTCATACGAAGCGGCTGCGACGACTGCCGTGATGGTGAGCAAAGCACACGCCACCAGCCGCCTCTCGCAACGGTTCACCATTCTTACTATTGACAATACAATATTAATGTTATCGGATCGTCCATTAATCACGTGACGCACGAATTATATTAATAAACAAGGTATGACCGCGATTCTGTCCGCATGGTTTGTCAAATATATATATATATATATATATAATTAGTTGTCGTTATATATAACTTACGTATCACACATACAAATTTGCATCTTCTTTTTTACTCAATTTAGGGGAAGTTTAACAAAAAAATAAATCTATATGTTCGTCTGTCCATCTATTAAACCGAAAGACGTCCACTGCTGGACATAGGTCTTCTCAAAAGATCTCCAAGACGATCGGTCTTGCGCTGACCGCATCCAGCAGACTCCCACGACCTTCATTCACCAGGGTGTCGGTCCACCTTGTGGAAGACACACACCCACGCTACGACTTCCGGTGCGTGGTAGCCATTCGAGAACTCGGTGAACCCATCGGCTAACCTATATGTTACTTCGGTATATAGATTACTTCCTTTATGAGTATATAAAATAAAAAAAGAAAACATAAAGGCATAGCCAAAGTCTTTCTTATTTTATAAATGAAAAAAAAAATATCGGTTTCGTTTTGGAGGAGGAATCAGTCCGAGCTGCAGTTGTCTCTTTCAGTTTCATAACGCTTTTGTTTGGCGCAACGCGATAGCAATAGACTTCTGCTAAATACCTACTTTTCAAATTTGGAGATGACAATTTTCCCTTGTTTAGTACGATATGTCTAATTCATTTCCATTGTGATAAATATTCCTATAATTATAACCATCTAATAACTTGTAAATGGGTGACTTTCGTAATAGTGGATTTTAACTATTTAAATTGAACCAGACGACACGAGATGGCGACTTACGCGAAACGACGAAAATATCGATTAATTTTTGTTTCACACTTTAATATAAAGTTAGATGTGTTTGCAATTATTTTTTAGAATTTATAATATATTTTTAACAAAATGTTAATTTTGAAGTGCGCATAAAAATGTAGGATTTAATCAGAGCAAACAGTTAATTCAATGAAATAACTATTTATTATTAGAAAAGCTTTTTGACAACCATTCTTTACAATCGTGTCGCCATCTTATTCTATATATATATATAATTAACAAACAACCGAGTAACTTATAGTTAATTATAATAATTATTAACCCATGAATCTATACACATAAATGTATTTTGGTTTTCAGATATATCAATAGATGACGCTATTGTTAAATATTTTATCTGAGATCGATCACCTATCTATTTTATGTTAAGAATAAAATTATTAATTTAATGCACGTAATAATAATTGTTAAATAACACCATTAAGTCATTAGAATTACATCTTAGTTACACACACGTTAGTTTGTATATAATAAAGATATAAAAAAATATATATTACAAAGATATTTTTACCAAAGCCTGTTAATTTTTTTTCGATAAACGTTATTTGCAAAAATATACTGTAATGTGATAGCAATAAGGTTTAAAATGAAATGGAATATGCCGCAGCGTACCGGCATACTTTCAGCACAAAAAAGTGGCCACTTATATAGAATATATACACCAAGGCTTTCATTGTGTGGGTGATAATTAAAGTGAAATTTGCATGTATATGTGAATTCGATTCCGACGTTTTCTTGTCGGGATGTATAAGCAGGATCTTAGTGTGCGTGTTTTATGACTAAGATGTGTGTTGTTATAACACCATGTAATAAGAGTATATTTGCTGTTTATAAAGTGAGTGTTGTGCGAATTTTTTTAGTAAAGCTATAAGAAATCGGGTTATTAGAACGCTTCGCCACTAGTCAGTTGTAACAAAAATAATAATGACTTCAAAAAATCCTCTTAAATACTTGAAAATCGCTATCGCATAAACATTTTTTTAGTATTCTTAGGTAACGATAGAAACTAAGCAGTCAAAGTCAAAGCACAAGTTTACTCAAATGAAACGACCCAAAGAAAAAACAGCTCAACGATTTCAATTAAAACCAAACCGTATTTAAATAGCCTTTACGTTCGATTTCACACTCTTTTGTAAAACGCACAAACAAATCCATAACTTCTATAGATATTCTATTATTCCCTTTCACTGACCTACGAATCCTTTTACAAGTAATTGTTTCTTTTGTACTTTTCATATAAGGTTAAGAGCTTTTCTTATGATTAGTTTCGCTATAAGTTTTATTTTGTTTTAAAAAGCTTTAATTATTTAGTAAGCGAGTACTACATCTTTCTCCTAGATAGCTGCGATTTCTAATTGAGAACAAATCTACCTACCAATAGATCTATTGGGGCCATAGTTCATTAATGTTTTACCTTACTGCCTGTTTTATATTTACACGGGGTGCAACGGAAAACAAATACAACCAACAAACACGCTTGTGATTTTTCAACTGCTTTATTCGTGTCGGTGTCGGTACAGCCAACACTCGAACACACTACCCTCTTATGTCAATATCTAACACTGCCTTAACAGAAATTCAATGACCATGTATTACTTATTGTATAAATATTTAATCAATTAAACAGATTTGACTAATTTCGATCGTTTCAACACATCCATCCGACAAAATGACGTCCACTGCTGGACATAGGTCTACCTCACAGATCTCCACAACCACCAGTCTTGCATCACCCGCATCCACAGGTTTCCCACGACCATCACCAGGTAGTCGGTCCACTTTATGGGAGGCCTACCACACTGCGTCTTCCGGTGCGTGGTAACCATTCGACAACACGTTGGCACCATCGGGCATCGGTTCTACTAGCAATGTACCAGTTACTGTCACTTAAGTTTAGCACATATAAAACACATATAAAATTCACAAATTTACTGCGAATGGCATTCCTTACAAACATTCATATAGGCATCTAGGTCAGCATTATTTCGTGATGGTATATCATACGTATGCGGATAGAAAAGGACATACTCTAACTTGAACATTTTAAGCGAGATAGCGACATAATAACATAGTAAACAACGGTGTATAAGCACGGGCTCTAGTAGAATACGTACGTAATAAAGGTCCTTTAAGCATATTCAAGGTTTAATGTTAACTAGAAAATTGAACAAAAACATGTCTAACTATATACCTGCAGATTAAATGGTTTTAATTTTTTCAATGGAAAATACTATTTTGACGATATACAATAGAGTAACGCAAAAACGCCGATGATGGCAGAGCAATAGAAACTCACGTATCCGTAAATGGAGATAAATATCCGCATTTGCGGTGTACATATGCGGGATGTGTTCATGAGGTGCAGAAGAAAAAAAAGTTAAGTTCAATTAGACTGAAGATATTATTCTTTCTTAAATTGTATTCGTTATTTCAGAGCTCTTTGATCACTTAGTACAATAGTATCAAGTCGAAGTAGAGAAGTGCACTCACGGTTCCACGAACTTACACATTATTCATCTAGGGAATTCACTAGAGTGCTGTGATTATGACTTCTTATCACACCAAAGCGTATCGTGGTCATCGTAACAGGAATAAAGAAACAATTTATATTGTGGTATAAAATAAAAAAAGTATTTATAAAGTTAACATAAAATCCTGAAAACTGTAACATAATATCTTCTAAATAATCATTCGGATTATAATCAACTCCTAGACAAGTAGGAGGACCGATAAAATGTCAACAATCACAAGTGTAATCAAGATATTATTACTTCGGATTCAATGTACGTTGTGTATCGTAACATAACTATTTGTGAAATATTTAGTTGAAATTAGACACACCAAGGCGTTAAAGCGATCTTCTAACTAGTCGTTCGAAAGTTACAATAAGAGTTAATAAAGGTATGTCCTTGTTTGCGCGTTTGCACTTCAGAGTACACCAGATGATCGATGAAGTGAATCATTGTGAGGTAATGTGGATAACCCAAAAATATATCAAATAATCGATACGAAATAGCTTCTTTCGATTATGAAACTTCATCACCATCAGCTCTTATTAATCCACTGTTGGATGTGTGATATGTATTAACGGGCCTTAATGAGTTTTTTGTTGTAAAATTCTTAAATAATATGATGTGGTTTTTTTGGTAGTATGGTTGTATTCTACTTTTGCTGAGGGATTACGTCGTGAGAAGGTAACACGGTGGCAGGATAATTTCTAATAATGCTCGTCTGGGTAGTTACTACAATCAAGTTTGAAAACTTGTTAACAAGCACTGAAAAGTGTGTTCCAGCAGCATCACTCGAAAGCCACTGACAGATTGCGTTCAAAGCGATGAGCATATACAATATGTACAAAATATTAGAAGAAAAAACATTATATTATATATCGGTGTAACAGGCGGTCGGTGTTAACGTTACTATGCGACCGGGGTAATGGAGCTTTGAACTGAAGCCTCTGTGCGATTATTGTGTTAGAATATTAACTTGATACGCAAACTGCATTTAACTTTTTCCAACTTTATTTTATTTACACAGTGTCTTGCTAATATTATAAAAATTATTTCTATACTATCTGTGTTCCCGTGGCTGCGCCTCCGTTTTATTACGTACATATACGGAAACCTAATTATTTTCCAAATTTTTTTTTTTGGTACTAAGATAAAGTAAAGATATTTCTTATAACTTCAAGCTTGACAGTAAAACTGACCATTGAATCGGATTTTATTCAAAATTTCATGAGTTTTATTTTTTTTACGCTGAACCCTAATTATTAACGAGAATTAAAAGTACCCTAAGTTGCCTATAACAACTTCAGCTATCTACCAAAAAAAAATCCCGTGAAACTCCGTCTAGCTGTTCCGAAGATTACCCGGAACATCATACAAAATTTAAAAAAAATTATATATTTTTGGTATAGGTATCGTATATACATTCATATCTAATTAGTAAAAAAAAAATAGTTCTGACATTACAACTACACTTAAATTTTATTTATTATTATAGTATATACATAAAAAAAGGATAAATAATTCATAAGGTACAATAACACATATCGACCGTTGCAAAACGGCTAAGGTAACGGAGGTAAGAGCTTTGTTTTCAATTCGTAAAATCCTTTTTTTTTTTTTTGACGAGGGGAAATGCATTTACGCACTACCCTTACTCATTGCATTAGTGAAACCGAAGTCCCCCAATGCAATGAGTAAGGGGGTGCGGAGGGACGTCTCCAAATCATACCCTACCATAACTGTGTTCTGTGCAAGTTTAATGAACGTTAATCAAAAAACTACAAATCTAGTAAAATATAATATAAGTTACGAGTAACGCACGTAATATGTAATATGTACACTGAAAGATAGACTATATGTATGTACTTAACTAGTATATTGTTCTGTAAAAGTGACATTTCATGCTTTGTTTATTACAGAATTATGTTACGGGAGAGAGCTTTTAAAAATTAAACCGACCTCGCCAGGGACGTGTTATAACACACCTGATGACAAGTCTAGTAGAGCGGTCCAAGGCATATATATATGTATATGTATTCTAGCTAAGTGCCCGCGGCTGTGTTCGCCTTTCATATATTTACTGCGTTTTAATTTTTTATACGAAACCCTAATAATTGTTTTAGTACTAAGATACAGTAAAAAGAATTCTCATAAAATCAAGCACTTGTCCATTTTTACGCATTTATTATAGATAAGATAAGATTAGTATGGATAAACTCGGGCTGATTATTTCTATTCATAATGTACGTAATCATACTTTGCCTGTATCCTTATCCCTGTTGCCTTCTCCAAAACTGGATCGATTTTAATTTTTCTCTCAATTATAAAATAAGACAGACTGCTTATCTATATTTGCCTCTATATATTTTTTGTGTTTCTGTTAGTCAAATTTGTTTAAGGGGGGTCTGAAAACGACAGTGAAACCAAACACATTTTCTCATATTCGATGGCTTCTAATTTTTATTATAATTAATTTATGGAAATGTTTTATATGAGTATTTAAAGGATAGGTTTATGAATTTATATAATGGATGAATTTCGTTAAATTAACATGACATTAACATTTTTTAAAACTTGGTAAAAATCTGCTAATTGGACGTACGGACGTATGCTTAAATTGCGGTATATGCATACGCTGCTCCGCACGACACACTCATCCGACTGATCTTTATGCCCGGTTGGTTTCCGCATGAAGCTTTCACAGACTAACTAAACTGTCCACTGAATTACCTAACCGGCATAACAACGTCAGGGATACAGGAGGCGCATATACATGCATTCTTCTGGCAGACATGCTCGTAACAGGCGTGGCTGTGGTTCGTATTATTTTGATGTCACTGTACTAATTAACATCATTCAACGGATTGTCTAAGCGATCTTCACTAATCCCTAGTGTAGGTGTCAAGGCGTTTCAGCTCAACAGAGTTCAACAATTCGGAAAAATATTTTTATTTCCTTATACATTCTTTTTACATCCTATTGCAACGGTTCTATTAAAATAAATATGTCACATTCTGGTCTTATTTCACAAAGGAATATTTGTGACTTGACGTACCAATACGATAGATGAAATCACAATGTTTAGAAGCATCTTTTTGGCGCCGTGGTTCACTTAAACTATATTTTGTTTACTAACATCCCGCCCCGGCTTCCCAAGAGCACATAGAAATCCATAATTAAAATATACAGCCTATGTTACTCTGTGATACTTTGTGATACTAGGTTAGCTTTTTACAGATGAAAGCTTTTTGTTAATCGATTAAGTAGTTTTTAGGTTTTTTATCCCTTTATATATCACAAAAATTAATTTTATCTCTTAATACAAGCTAGAAACACACAATCGGAAACGCCAGCTGCTTCGTTTTAAAATCAATAATATCATATTGTTGTTTTTTCCGTTAAAGAATATTTTCACTTTTAACCCTAAAAACTACGACGGTTCTTTTAGTCATAGTGACTACATTATATACAAAAAAAATCTATTAACATTTCCAAATAGCACTTAAGTACTTACATTCTACGTATAGAAGCTAAAGTCGTTTATGTTGTTGTTTTATTTTTTTCATTTATAAATACAACTTACCTCCGTTGAAAACGCTTGAAATCTTAATCTTTCTTTTTGGCTTATGATCTGGAAACAAAAAAAAATATCCTGATAGAGTAGATTCGATAGTCAACATAATTAATTTAAAATAAAGATAAAACCATAGTCTTTTATCAAACAGACAATACGCAAATTGGCTGGCGGTAAAAACACTTAACAAAGAGCTAAGAAATCTCTTCGTTACATATCAGGTGCGGTCATTTTACAAGAAAAGTAATAACTGTTTACGGAAAAATTTATCCGCAAGTCGCCATTACAGTATGAAAGAATATTCAAGTCACGCCTTTGTTTTTAAAGTTTCGTTGTGATGGTTATAAATTATTAGATGCAAATAAAATGTTTATATTATTTTCACGTTCACGTGTATTTAAATGAGCGTATATTTTTTCATATATAACACATTCGATTCGAGCATTTTTATCTTATTCAAATACAAAATTATTTTATTCAATATAGGCACCGATCTACATAAAGCATCTTGCTTATGAACGTCGGTTCGGTAAACAGCGCAGTCATCGAGAAGAACCACCAAGAAATTCGATCTGGGTTTTTTAAAATACATATGCTTTTTATAGAACTATATAACTCATAGTTACAAGCTTTATTAGTAGACGCACAGAGAAATGTAACTCACATTTCTAGATATCATCACCGTTCACATAATGATCCAACCTGTAATAACCTTTGCAATTAAAACTTGCTTGACGTAGTGCCTATAAACTTATTGTCGGATAAGTCGGATATACATCATTTGGACTTTACTAACACTATTGACTAGAAAACTTTTATTAAGTCTACAAAAAACTAAGGTTTTTGGTAAGTACCAGTAACACGTTCCGGAACCTTTTTTAGCCTTAGTATGTCATCATCTTCTGTCCCATTATCGCGGACGGCTTAACATAATTGTTAAAAACTTTCAAATATAATGGTAGCATTTATTTTCCTAAGTAACAAGTTTTGATCCTTCACACTAGCTCTAAGAGATGTGTAAAAGAAAATTATAATTATGTGATTTGTTACATGAAACGGTCAAAATATTATAGTTTTGGTTAGACTGAAAACAATCATAACTTACTGAAACGATTTGAATTGAATTTGTACCCAATGAAAAGCTTAACTCCTTGAGCAATAATAACGTGGCATTTACGCCAGCTTTCCATTGTATTCATATTGTCTTGTTTTTAGGGTAACCGACATATTAAAGTACATATTGTACGAACTCAAGAAGGCTCTTCGAGGTGTAGCCTCGGTAACGTTTGTTTGGTAGTGTTATAGATGGCGCTGCCTTCAGTATCATCCTTCCGCCACTGTCGATACCTCAATAAGCCCAGGAGCGTCTTCTTCTTGAACTAGGATCGAAGGCATGGTTTTTCTTAGATGAGTTGAGCAGAAAACATCTGTATGAATAAATTATTCCGAAGGAGTTCACTTGTGAGTCGATTTCAAGAATTAAATCTTGTTACAAAATTGTCATGAAGAAAACTTAAAAAAATCATAGACCGGTGTTATGCAGCGGGAGACTTGACGCTGAAAAAAAAAACTAGCAGTGGAATAGGACGGGTGAAGCGAGCATGTCGATCATGAAGAATAATTGCAATCATGTTGGGTACTTATTCTTGAGCTCTCGACATTATTTCTGAGGTCTCGTTTTTTTTTTTAACCGGAAGGGCCTTTACAGCTTCACCGTGATTTAGGGGGCGAGTGCTGATGGTACTCAGACGTAAAAAGGTGACAAGCACAAGGGCTACCAAAATGGTACGAACCTCGGCTTGGCCGTCACCTGAGTGTAAAATCTCTCTCGCGAGTTTGAACCTAGCTAATCCCTACATTTTTTATTTAGCATAAAAAAAAGGTTCCTTATAGGACCTATGTACCTGCGTGTTATGTGCAGGAGTGTGTATCGTACTGTATCGCGTTGGCGGCGACATCAAGAGCCTCCCAAGTTGGGCAACGAGACACGTCTTGGGTCGCCGTCTGAGGGGGACCCAGAGTGTGTGCGGGAGCAAAATTAGCCGCCTGTCCCCGGCGTCGGGAACGGCGATTTCGCGGGCGTAGGCGCTGGTACTCTTTTGTACGAGGTAAGGGAGAAGTACGAGTTATGGTATCGTCGCGACACGATAAGATCCTACGCGGCCGACGTATACGACGCGGTTAACGTCCTGGCAAGTACGAGACGGCTCGCACGATCCGTTACGCGATTGGTAAAAATTAAGAGCAGCAGTACATTCGGATATTACAACCGAAGTATATAGCTTGCTGAGGACAAATTAACCTCTTACATCTAATACATTCAAATACGAGAATAACATCGCGATCGACAAGCCTTACAACACACACACCTAGAAACACGAGAGAGAGATATAAGATATGTACCTCATGTGTGTAAAAGTAATAGATAATAAGTTTTTAGACTAAGAGTAACTATGTGCTAGTAGTAAGGATTAAAAATGTACAAGAGCCCGTGCCGACCGCCGACAAAGTTGTACCGGCAAAATATAACTTCTAAATACGTGTAATTCCAAGTTAAATAAATACAGTCCACATTATATAGAGAAGTTGGGGTTTTATTAGTGAAGAAAGGCGTCCCCTTCATAGCTGTTTAATTACTTTTGCTTCAATCAAAAACTAACAACTTCAGAATGGTTTATATGTACATTTCCATATACCTACTAGGTACTAGCGTTCGAAATTCAATCACAATCATTATTGGAAATTTGATGAAAAAAAAACTTGTCCACGGAGGAAAAAGTTACTTTTATAAATATATTATACTAACTAGATTCTCTGCTTCACTCGAATGTAACAGTTTTCAATCTTCACAATTATTCATATTTTTATATAAATCTATTTAATGTGTCGAGTGAGTACCCATAAAATAAGACAATAGGAAAACAATGGAAAGCTAGCGTAAACGCCAGATAAGTGCTCAAGAGGTTAAATACGGTTTCTCCTAATTTTATTTAGGTATATGAAAATCAATTTAATTGTTTTGGTGTTTTTCGAGTTATAATCCCACTGATGGACATAGAGACAGACACAAAAATAAAGATTCGTCAGCTTTTGTAATATGTAAGGATAACCATATTTTGATTTTTTTTGTGTGGAACAATTTAAATGTGCAAGATTGAGAAAAAGCGATAGATTCTCTGCGAAATTCGTCTGTTTATTTTTTATTCAATCTCGAAAACTTATTGAACTTCATTTTAATATTAAATGTACATTTAAAAAATTATGTCGACCGCCAAAAAAAATGTGATTTTTACCATGCGTATGGTAGTCGCGACCTATTGTCTGGCTTAATTGTCCTACCACTTCACTAACTATCGAATCCACATGTCTGTTCACGGACCGTGACGCGCCGAAATCTCTCAATCGAGACTCGATGCAGTATTGACAGTTATTCACAAGAGCGGGACTATAAATTCGAACCCAAGATTAGGCTGAGCAAATGCTTAACAAAGTTTGAGCTAAGCTAGGGGTAAGTTAAGACTAAGTTATGGTTAAGTTAGGGATAAGTTAATAAGGTTGAGATAAGGTTTACAAATCTCACCCTATGACTTTGATTAATAGTCATAAACATATAATGTTTATAACCTATATTTACGTCAAACGCAGGTGATAAGTGACACTCACTACTAATTCATAACACGTATTTATTCTAAAAAATAAAGTGTCTCGTGTCTATCAAATTGTAGTCGACTCAAAAATCACCACCGTAATGACATATAATTTAGTGAATAATATAAGGAGTAAATAACAGATACAGGTTAATGCGAGCAGAGCCATAGAGCATGTCTTGTATAGCATAAATTAAACTCGTTAATTTACCGTATTTAAATGCATATTAGCAATATTCAACCTTTGTACATGTAATTTTGACACTATTTTTTTTTAATGTTCTATAAAACAGGGAAATATTTTATAATTTTACACAAAGTTAATTAAAATTCCCCGTTCTTGGCGTAGACAGAGCTTGTAATAATTATAATAATTATAGTAACATGTTAAAGAACTAAACAAAATTATAATTAAATATTAAAATGTAAAATAATTATGAAAGCTATAAATGATATGTTTACGACAATTAATATCCATCCATCCATTCAAACGAAAGACGTCCACTGCTGGACATAGATCTCCCCCAAAGATCTCCACGACGACCGGTCTTGCGACACCCGCAACTAGCGGATTACCGCCACCATCATCAGGTCGTCGGTCCACCTTATGGGGGGTTGGGGGGGGGGGGCTACCAACGCTACCTCTTCCCGACAATTAATCGTGTACAATCTCAATTAAAATTAAAAACAACATATATATGTATACAGTTATATATAATGTTACGTTATTATACACATATTAGGAGCATTTCCTTGGTAACACGAGAATAAAACACGGTAAAAAGTAATTCCTAAAGAAAAGTATAAATTATTTTTCGCACGAAACGAACCCGTGAGAAGTAGGAAGGAAGCGGTACAATTAAAAAGAGAAAAGTACATATAAACCTTTTTGAAATAATAATTAGAGGTGGTTCTAACTATCGGAACGACTTGGTATTTGCACATCCTGTGGGGTCAAGCGTGCTTAACACGTTTTGGATGTCTGTTTTATTTATTTTTTGTTTAGTTTTTATGAACATCTTTAATCAAACAATACTTTATTGGATTACAATTTCTAGCTCAGAATATACTGCTTTTACAGTACAGTTTGCTTCACTAAGATTCGTAAACAAATGTCTACCTCATATATATTGGTGCAGCGAATGTGCTGCTATTTAGAAGCGATGATGGCGCAGTGGATAGTTTGGCGATCAATGGACGCAGGTTTAAATCCTTCTATCCAACACTAAATTCAGCTTGAGCTTTCGTTGAAGGAAAACATCGTGAGGAAACCATAGCGTGGTTGTAGGGTATTTTATAATAATGCCCGCCTGGGTAGTTACCACCCTCAAGGATGGACACATGCCGCCTAATACCCATAGGTGTGATCCGGCAGCATCAGCTGAGAATCAGTACTTCTAGGCGTAGTGTGTTTGCCATCCAGGAACACATTTAAATAGTAAAAAAAAAACATCTAAATATGCAGAATTTTAATTTCAGTGACGCGACATCTATCTAGCGTATAAGTGGTAAATAAAGTAATAAGAGAAATAATTTTAACAATTTCATCTGGAAAAATGGAATAACTATAAGTAAGTAATTATAAGAATTATTAGTTTATAATAACTTTTAAATATATTTTGCTGTAATTACGTTATTTTTTTGTTCAGAACAGATTAAGTATTTGCTAATAAGTTTAATTATCTTGACACTTGTTGATATAATGCGTATATTAATTACGGTAATTAAGACATATTGTGCAAGGTTATTTTTTTACATCGAACAAGTAAACACTTGATCACAATCTCACCTGATGGTAAGTGACGATGTGGTCTATGATGGAACACGCTTACTCAGCAAAAACCTGTTCACTCTTTGTTTGAAGATTTCTAGATTGTAGGACAAAGGAAATACAGACGCCGGTAGTGAATTCCACTCCCTTGGAGTACGCATTATGAAAGAAGCTGCATAACGCTTCGTGCGGATTTGGGGAATATGAACTATATACGGGTGAAAACCCTCGTGGCGTCTGGTCGTCTTGAGATAGAATGGAGTTGATGGAATCATATCGTACCGTTCCTGGGCACACTCTCTAAAGTGTATTCTGTAAAACACTGAAAGGCAAGCCACCTTACGGCGATGCTCAAGAGAGAGCATATTGGCCTTCTTCAGTGTTTGTTCGCCAATTAACCGAAGTAATATTAGTTATAATTGAATTTTCACAGGTTTTGCGTAATGGATTTTGTGTAAAAATTACGTCCGTACAACACGCATATCCATTCGACATTTGAATTATATATCATTCCTAACGTAAGTTATGTTTTAAATAAATTAACGAATTAACGCGAAGGATTTACGGCGAAAGCCATTTAAGCAAATAAGATCTCATTTAGCAAAAATTTAATTGAATTTAATTATATATTTTATATATAATATGTACATAAAATTACACACACACACACACACACATAAATATATATATATATATATATATATATATATATATATATATATAATATAAGTATAAGACATTTATTAGTAGCGTCGAGACTCAGGAAGCTGTTTTTTGTGAATACACATAACGCTCTCGTTTATAATCTATGCCAAGTCAATGAAACAAGCGCTGAAATGTGTTCCGACTTTGCGCTATAATAAATCTTGGGCACGCTCGCGCTCGCTTCTTTCCGGAACTTCGATTTGTGTGACTACATCGTACCAACTGCCGCCTCGGATTTCTTAAACACTGTGCTAATTAAAAAGTCACTTGTTTTATTTGAAACGTTGTATATCCCTGTTTGTTAGTAAATTTGTTTTATTACTTGTCTTGTTTCATTATCACTACGTTGATTTTAATTTTATAAAGAAATATCTATTTAAATTTCTTTGTATTTATTCTTTCTCTTGTCCTACAATAAAAAGGGTCGGCATAACATATTTTAATGTAGCGATTTGGCTTCCTTCTTTAGGTTATCCTAGTTAGAACATAATACGTTTAATATTCCGTTAACAAAATTATGATTTCTTTTTTTTTTATATATCATACAAAAAAAAAAAACACTTTTAGAACTTGCGAACTTCTTTGTCCGTGGTGATGATTCGAGATTGAATATACCGTTTATATGAGGAATTTGTAAATCATCCCCCGTCGTTCTGTTTTATAAAAGGAGATGAATGTATAACATTTTTCAGTTTCTCAGAATTCTCACCATAATATTAAAGATAAAAATAATTTCAATTTTTCGTAACGGAAGCGATTCAAGACTACTGTCTGCTTAATTCATAATTTGGTGGGCTCCACAGTCCACCTAGATAGGTAGTTAAGAAAGTAATTCGCGAATCAATTTCAAAGATGTAAAAACAATATTCCATACATTCCAAGTGTGTTCCTTGTAAAGGAGATACATCTGTGAGAGTGTACAAAATATTTGCATTTTGTTTCCCATACCGTGTCTTCTAGAAGTTACTAAGAAATATTATCAAAACGTTCTTAGAGATTAAGATCGTAACTGATATCGACCCACAGCAGCGTCTTTAGCCCTTGTAACGTCCGTGTGCTATCAATATCCTGGCATCCTTTGAGAACGTTGGCGCGCCAACTGACGCATCTTTGCAGGTGTCACGAACGTCGCTTGGCACCCCCTAAAGCCCTGCGTCCGAGTGCGCTGCACACCCTGCACGTAAAGACCGCTCTGATCCTTAAGATATTGCTATACGAGTGAGACATCGTGAAGAGTAGAAAAGGAAGGAGATATTTTGTTTTACTGGAAAACACGTAAATTTGTGTTTTGATTGCCAGTAATAATAGATGTAATCCAAGGACTGGTTGAGGTCGATTACAAGTACATCCCACAATCCGAAATTGTATTTAATTGAAATACATAAAAAAAACATACCGGGATAAAATACAGAGCCTTGTAAATTTTCAAAATAAATTGACATAACTTGTGCTCGTCAAGAGATCAGGTATTTTCCTTTCATACAAAAATGTAGAAGATTCACGAGTAATACTTTGGCACAATAATTTTTATGAAAGATCACTGCATCAGAAACCTGTCAAACAACGATGCCAGGCTCCACCAAATCTCTAGAAAATGATTTACGATTCCAACACGATATTTACGTTACTTAATAGATCAAATATCATAATTATAGAGTTCGAATCTAGTAGAATTACTTTATCTAACGATAATAATCAATTGGTTATTATCGTTTCAAATCAATTTGATGTTATAGTTAACTGGTTTTAACGTAACCAGAGTAACATTTCCAAACCAATTAAAATCAATTCGGGTCGACGGTTTATCCAGCCAGAGCCACAGAGTAAATAGATCAAGCGTTAACGTTAATTGGTGAGTTTCATCCTCCTTGGATGAAAAATTAACATTAGGTATTTAAACTGTAAAAATGATAAAATATTATATTGGTATTCCACTCATCGTACATTTGTCATAACTCATCATAGCAGCACGTTAAGGAACTTCGCGTTCTGGATGTTTTAGCCATGGTAGATATAGGTCGATATAACGATGGCGACTGTTGGTAGATGTTGTAAGATCGACATGAGCCCATTTCATTAAGATTTGAAAAACTCTCGTTAATGTTACATGGATGGATGGATGATGGATCAGGGACGGAAGAATGAGGAGAATTAACTTACACTAACAGATTAAATCTCCTTTAGATGATTTTTTCTTAATTAGTTGTTCCTTGAGCTTTACTAAACTAATATTGAAACTATGTTTTTATTTAAGCATTTTGAGCAAAATATCACTTGATGTTAAGTGACGTTATGGTCCACAATAAGTACACTTAGCCTAGAAGTTATCAAGTGATGCTGCTAGAACACGCCTACAGGTGTATGCCAACAGTTTTTCAAACTTAACAGGGAGATCATTATTAGAAAATTTTGTACCATGTTATAGCTTCATCACAATGTTTTCCATCCTACGTCCATCGCCGGGAATCGATCCTCACTAACAACTTCGCCATCGTTGCTTAATCATATTGACAGTAGTTTTACAATCTATAAGGATACTAGCTGGGTGCCAGCGGCTGCGCCCGTGTTTCATATATTTTTGATTGCGTAATATAGTTTTTTTTTTTTTTTATGCGGAGGTCTAATTACTTTTCAATTTTTTTTCCACTAATATTGAGTAAAGGTAATTTCTCACAAATTCAATTACCTGCCAGTAATACTGTGCATCGAATCGGATTTTATTCCGATTCGTATGAGTTTTAATTTTTTTTACGCGAAACCCTAATTATTTAGGAAAAAATAAAGTAAAAGGTTACGCGGAGTAACTTCAGCTGTCTAACAAAAAAAAAACATGTTGGAATAGGTATCGTTTATACATTTATATGTATTTAGTTAAGAAAAAACAGACACTTCAATGTTATATATTAACAACAACAAAAATAGATTTTCTTTGAACGATTCTATTTTACATCGCGCTATGATTCTGTTGTCTTCCATTATAGATATATTTATCGAAACAGTCTACGCTTTAATTTTATACATTAGTAAATATTATTTGTGACGTCTATTTTTATCAAACAAATGTTTTTATTTCTTTCATAGTAAAGGTAAACCGTAACCAGAAACCAATTTGAATGTGATCCTGTAAATAACATCTCTATAACAAAACAAATCTAAAACAAGAGAACGATTGAAAGAGACCGTTCTTATAGGGTCGACGAAGAATAAATATAACCCCACCCCCACCTCTCTATTTGGTGTACGGTATGAGTGGTAGCGTGAACTCTGCGAGCGGGTTGTGCCCCGTGACGTACAACAAACGAAATGGTGTTTTAACAAATCAGTAATAAAATATAAATTCCATGGAAGTTGAACATCTTTACGATTTATTTACAACAGGTAGCGCTTCAGCGGCTGAATTAACTGCTTGTAAAAAACCTTATAATATTTCATTTATAACATAACGATAACATAATATAATATAACATTTCGAAAATGAAAGATTTATCGGTGACGTGATTGATCCACAGTCGGTTTCGGGCAAAGCGAGTCGCGAACCGATATCCACTGAAAATCAGCTTATCATATTAAGTTAGAAACTATAGGTAATTATGAATATTTTTATTTCAGCTGTAACGAAAACCGATAGGTATATTTGAGAATTAAATTTAAACCCATTAACTGTATTTCGATTATTTGAATTCGAAAATAACTAGGTAGTTTTTCGTCGGGCTACATTTTTGACATTGTATTGGTTTAGAATTTGACCTCGATTCCTCCAGGTAAATATGCTAAGCCTCGAGGCACTGACGATAGATTTTCAAGCTGCAGATGCTATTCATGCGACTTTAACATAAAACACACATCAGTTTGTTTTATCACTATATAAAAAATGTATCGTATACAAAATGAAAATGTATAATTATATTAATATTACAGTAAAAACTACTAAAAAATATAGCAAAATTCTTCTTCTAGTTCACTTTTGACCTGCAAATAAATAGTGTTTTCTCAAAATGGTTTTTTTTTAGAAATTATAAGATAAGAAACGCTTTTGTTTTATTTTAACGCACGTCTATAACAAAAGAATTGAGTTTGGAAAATGGACATAAAATATATAAAAAGACGTTCCTTAGTAGATCGGAGGATAAATCTCCGGCGGCGTCTCGAGCCGTGCCGGCACGTTGATAATAAAAGATTTACCGGCCGAGATCGTTGGACCGGCTGTAACCGGTTACGGGTGCCGTTTACCGGTTTCCGTCAAAAAGCAGTCGGCCGAGCGATGTTATACGATGTGCGCGATATATTATAAAAAACTCGATTCCACCGTTTATGATATTTTCCGTCAAGAACATCAAATTTACGAGATAAAATCGTATTTCTCGTTCCAATGCTAATTGCCTATTAGTTCGTACAAATTGTCCATTTAAGTCAACAAAATAGCTTGTTAGTCTAGTTATTAAAATTACAAAATATGCTTCAACGTCGCAAGTAGTTTAATGTATTGAAAATATCAATGCATTTTAAAATGTCGCAAACTGTATTGACTTCATTTTTACGTATGTATTTTGGTTTTTAATTTCATGCTACATTGAGTACGTTTCTAGTTTGGCATTTCGAATTCGGCCGGGATCAAGAACTTTTTTCATTTTATTTGTTTGAAATCCTTAATTAACATACACGTTGCATTCTGGATTCCGACTTTTACGTTGTTTATTATTACTATTTGTAATCGCGTCACAAGAGTGCTTGTTTGTATAACTAATGATTCAAATTTTCGTACAGCATAGTATTTTATCGGGTGTACTGTAAATACGACATGTTTTGTATGTATGGGTTTTTCTTTGCCTAGCAACAATTTTAATTTTTTAAGCATGAATACCACCGCTAAAACTCATAGGAGTTCTCTTGTATAAGGTTTAATTCTTAATATAAGTTAACTTGTCAAAGTAACTTGCAATTAATTGCAGATAGCAAAAATTACACAATAAATTCAAGAACCTACTATGCTAACTCTTAAATTGCACGCAAACAACCCGTATAATGGGTCAACAGGCTAACATACATACAGACTGCCTTTTCTACATACATAAATAGCATCACGCTATCCTCCCGTGAGGTTAGGCAGAGACTACGTCCATCGACTTGGCACGATCTTGACACACCTCTTTCGCTTCCTCTACTTTCATAAGCGCTTTCACTGCAGCCTTCATTTAAGACGTGCTCGATTTGGACGAGATACGTTCGCTTGGTCGAGCCTTGCCGACGTGGTCAGACACCTTCGCCTTGTAAATTCGTTTCGTCAATCTTCTGTAGTCCATCCTCTCCACGTGCCCGAACCAACAAAATATTCCTTTCTCTACCTTGGTCACCATATCCTCTACTACACTCCCGCGTTTTCTTATCACACTATTTCTGAATTTGTAACATGTAAAAAATACATACAATTATCTCTACTGACAGATGATACTTAATTACAATTTAGCTAATAACAGATAATGAAAGTATGTTTTTTTTTCACTATAATTACACCATTTGTTCACTGTACTATCTTTTATATATAATTAAAATAAACCTTTGAATAATTCTGCTATCCACTTTGTTAGACACAAACCGACTCGGTTTAATCTGCTTATGACATTTTCAATTAACTCACACCGGTAGGTAAACTCATAATGATTCTCTCAAAGAACACGTTCTCTCCGAGGACGCTTGGTTTCTTGAAATTACTTTTAGAGAAAAACACTAGGGATAATTTCACTATTTTTACTGGTAGATTATAAAGTGGCAAGCTTCAAGTACACCCTTCTCCTCTATACTGGAAAGATGCACGAATGCTATCAAAAAGGTATCAAAATTATTTCCATTTAGATCATCTAGTATCTAGTATTCCATTAATATGGTACAAGCTGATACTCCATACAACTTAACGGATTTGTTAGTATCAATTAAAAGGCATCGAAGAGTTCCGGCCGAGGAAATCATATCACTAAATTATAATTTAAAAATTACGTATTACTTGTATGAGACATACAGGAAGCAGAACTTTTTTAATAATCGCTACATCTAACACTGTCGGGCGGCATTGCGGCGTGAAGTGGGTAGACTCTAAAGGAGCGATGACCTCAAAGTCAAGCTTATCCCTCAGTTCAGTAAGAATGATTCCAATTCGTGTGCCCACAGTTGAGATCACATGCGATAATGACAGAATCTCCAAGATACAAAAGCTTCCCTAGATCAGATGCTAAAATACGTTTATTGTGAGGGAGGTATACAGACATTAGTACGATAGAGAGATTGTCAATCATACCAATTCTGCATCCAGAAACTTCAAAGTTTTCGAGTTTCAGAGGATCTAGCGGCGTGTAATACAGAGACCGCTTGTAATAGATTAGAGTATCACCACTCCTTTATGGGGGCAATCTATCGTTTCGAATGACAGTGTAGTTCGCAATCCCGGGATTGCGATCCTTAGGTTTCAGGAGGGTTTCCTGGACAAGAAAAACATCTATTTGACGATCACAGAGGAAGCTCGCGACGAGGGCACGCTGCGGAGCGAGTTTCCGTACGTTAAAAAAAAGAAAGAGACAGACCGCGTGGCTTTATCTTAGCTATTGATTACGAATGGGAGGAGGTGCATGCCAGACCTTAGAGGGTCATGGCAATGGCGGGAAAACAAGTTATGGCAGCCAACTCGGCATTTCCGGAGTCGCTGTTCAACAGAGCGTTGAAAGCGAGTATGTCCTGCACGTTATGTACACGCAGGAGATTGAGAACCCGGTCTTAGGTGTAGGTTCCTCTTCACCTTGGGTGGACACGGGTAACCACTTAGTTGGCCGGATGACCCTCCTGCTGCCATAAGGCACAGCAGGGAGAGGTCGGAGGAGTCTTTGGAGTCTGGGGTGAGGTGCTCACCCAGACACTTGACGCACCTCGGAGCCATGAAACAGCTCCGAAAACTATGTCCGTATCCATGGCAGCGGTGACACTGCGTCGGGTAGAACTTATTGTGGGGGTCTCTACGAAGAGCCCGGAGACACCGTAGAGGGTTTTCAGGTTAAAAACCTTCATACCCTCCCGGTGGCTGGGAGCGAAACGAGAACCATATAATACGGTTTTCGTTCGCGCTGGGAATACATCCTGTGCACTTCCAACACAGGGATGTTCTGCTCCTTAAGGGAGGCAGTGATGTCATCATACGAAAGTTCCTTCGGAACTCTACGCATGAGAACCCTAAGGAGCTTCTTTTCTTGAAGCGCATGCTCGCCAACACGTCCGTTCACTACAGGGCTTACCAAAACACTCAGTTTGACGAAATTCAATTGGTATATGTCTCTATCGCCTAAACATCCTTTGACGATAGAACTACGACAGCTGGAGGTGATGGTTCATATTTCAAATTAAATATTGATTTCATAATTACATTCTTAATTGATATAAAAATCTATCGTGATAACTTACTTTGGGCTCGGTTAGTATGCATCTCAGTTTTCTAGATAGTTATTTAAGCTTGTTCCGCTAATTATTTGTTACAAGCTGTGTGCCCGCGGCTGCACCCGCGTTTCTTATATTCTTTACTACATTTTTTTATACGGCAACCTACTTTTTGTTTAATACTAAGATATAATAAAAACATTTCTCATAAATACAAGCACCTACCAGTAAAACTGTGCATTGAATAGGATTTTATTAAATTTTTATAAGTTTAAAATTTTTTAAAGGGAAACCTAATTATTTCGAAAAATAAAAGTTACCCGGAATAACTTCAGCTAAATACCAAAAAATCCCATCAAAATTCATCCTGGCTGGATGAATTCCGGACTTTACCCGGAACAAATAGACAGATAGACGTAAAAAAAATTTAAAAATGCATTTTTGGTATAGATATCATGAATACATTCATATCTATTTAGTAAACAAAAATAATTTTGACATTACAAACAGACACTTCAATTTTTATTTATAGATTATTTGTCGATGAAAATATTTCTTGACAATAAATAGATTTACTAAACTATAATAAAACAATAATAGTCTTATTTTGACCATAATTTTAAGAAACTTTACGTAATTCTCTCACTAGGCTGATCAGTTTCAATAGAACTGGATACTTGTTCTATAACGAAATTATATCTCTGAAAACATTATTACGTACCGTATCGAGACTCCAAGACGCCATGTTTACTCGGAAGTGAAACTGTTTATGAACTTTGTTATTAAAGTTTACTTACATTAATTTATTTACACAGTATACCGTATTAATATGTTCTGAACTATGGTAATACTATCTCTAGCTTCTTCTAATTTACTTGGATACATAGAAAATGTTGTGGATCTTTAACTAAAACTACTTAAGGAAACTTACAATGAGTATTGATTGTTCGTCTGCGAAAGTGTTTCTATTGACATAACACACTGGGATATGGAGCTTTCTTCAGAAATAATAACTGGTCTCTAGAAGCACTATAGGTTAGATTGGTCTCTAAACAGTACACTACAATAACTATTGTACACATGGGTGTTGTTCTATTAGAAGCGATGATAGTTCTAAAAGTTAAAACCGATACAATGCACGGTATTGCGGGTAAGCGCTTGAATTTATGAGAAATATTTTAACTAATTTTTTTAGGAAAATAATTAGGGTTCCGTATGTAAGTTAAAACGCAGTGAAGAATATATGAAACGTTGGTGCGGATGCGAGCACACAGTTAGTTATAATTAAAATAATATCGTGACCCACGTAGGAACTCAACTCACTCAACTTGAGAAAAATTAACTGTTTTGTAGCTTGTTTAACGAAATTATCCAAATTTCATGTTAAAAAAACGTAATTTATATCGATTTTGTTTGTAATAGAATATCATATCGAAACTTTTGGTGAAAGTTTTGTAATTATTGTAACGTTATGGAAACAAATAATGAAATACAATTTAAAAACATTATCAAAATCAAAAAATCATTAAAATCTAACGTCTAAAACACTACCGCCGGTTCGGAAAACAACCCAGTCGAGAAGAGCCGGCAAGAAACTCGATCTGGTTCTTTTTTTTTATAAATATATTATATATCATTTTTTTCATTTAAAAAAACTATACAAATCATCGCCTTAGCTAATGCTAGCGGAAGCACAGAGATGTGGGTTATTTCCAGACATCACTATCGTTCACGTAATGATCCACCCTGTAATAACCTTTTGAGATTAAGACTTGCTTGACATAATACTTGAACTTATTGTCAGGTAAATCGGTAATGTTACAAACATTATTGCTACAAACATATTATTTATCATTCTTTCGAATAGTAAGCGTTTCTATAAAACATCTCGAGGGACAATAGAGGAAAAGAAGAAAAGGATACTAGGATTATAAAGAGGGAAAAGGGACACAAGAACTTTATATCATTATCAATGATAAGTACTTTAGGAAATAAAAAGACGCTCGGCTTTAGAGATCAAAATGATATTGCGACTATTAATTTCTTTGTCGCTATTTCATAGTGAAACATAAGTTAAAAGATAAAAAATTGAATGAAATAAATTGTCCCATTCTAAATCTAATTTCAATATAAAAAAAACGAGTGTAAATATAAAAAAAAACATATAAATAGAAATTCACTAGATACTTAATACAATACACTCAGGTTATTATGTCTTACTCGAATATAAAACAAAGTAAGCCTGTCCACTTTTAGTCAATAAATTTAATATCATATCTTGCTTGCTGTCGACAAATTGTTTATTACGAGTATATTTTCCATAAACATTTCTCTGTATTATCTGTGAAACACAAGGCGACATATACAATCAAACCAAGAAGTTATATGTATATATTAGACACATGATGTAACTTTGTAAATAATAATATTAACAATTTGTTCGTTCGTTTATGTACATAATTTACTGAACAAAATGTTATTGATGGTAATAAATTTACTTAACGAACTCTCTATTTTCAGAGTTCTTTAGCAAGTACCTACTTTAACGTGATTAGTATTAAACGCTGGAGTTAAATTTGTATGTCATTAAAGTACAGAATATTTTTGGTTTTTTATTAGTTGTTAGTTTCGGTTGGTTTATTTAAGATTTAAACGTACGTAGACACTCAAAATTGTAAGGAAATTACAATGATCCTAGAATACTACAGACTACAAAGTATATTATAGATTTGCTTATTAGGTTTTCTCTTAGAACTCTATAAAGTACTTGTGATTGTCCTGCAACAAGAAAGTTGGCGTAATAGTTCCTCACTAGTTATTAGGACCGGTATAATTATCAGTGTTCGCCAAAATCGCATATTGATAGTTTGTTCCGAAATCATAAGTCTGTCTACGGTTTGATAATAGCAATTAGTTTCTGCGCCAGTGACCAACCGATCCGTAATCAATTATATAATAGACAGCGAACAGACAAACTGACAAGTTGTTTGAATTCCTATATTCAGAGTTAACCGTGTAAATCGTAAAAAAGATCACCCATTAGTATTTGAAGTAGAGAGTTTTATTCATTGAGATTTATTTTTACATATTAATTATATGTCTATCTATATATTCGGTTTGAGTCTTTTTTTATTATTTGTAAGATATATCACATTCTCATTTGATGTTATATGACGAGGTAATTGAAGATCCCACGTACAAGGTACTTGTTCAACCTAGACCTTTCAAATTGCGCTGCCGGAACACTCTCATAGATTTTTAACTTATGGCTGTTGCGCGTTTGAAAATGCTCATTATAATTTCATACGACGATTTCGTTCATCTTATCTGTACTAATAAATAAAATTGAAGTATCTGTTTGTAATATCAAATAACCATTTTTACTAAATACATAAGAATGTATATACAGTACCTATTTATTTATTTATTTACATTAAAATTCACAGCTCGTATAAAATATACATATAAACTAAACCAATACATAAAATAAAGAGCCAAAAATGAATTTATCACTATTTAAAAACTAATTATAAGACTATGTTTACATATATGTGTGTGTGTGCGTGTATGTAATGTGTATAAATGTGGATAAATTTTGTGTTTACCAAAGAGATTTTCATTTGATTTCTAAAACTGTTTTTATATATATTTTTGTTATGAAGTTTGATGTTAAATAGATATATATCACTGAATTGTTTATTATAAGTACGCGGAATTCTGCTCGTCAAGTTATTGAACCTATAGTTTGTTCGATGCTTGGGAATATGAAATAGTTGTGTGTGTCGAGTACGTGTGCTTGGCGCATGTAGTCGCAACATTTTGTTGACGAGTGTAGAACAATTGAGTCCGCCTGAGCATACATCATATAATAGTAACATGTCTTGAAGAATTCGCCCATTACGCAATGATAGTAACTTATGCTTTTGACAAGCTAGCTCGTAATCCTAGAATGGTAATTTACAAAGGAAACTTAATAATTTTAAAAACTTTATCTGCAAGCGCTCAATGGCATGTTCATATGTGACATATTGATGATTCCATACTGTGCTGCAGTATTCTAGTATGCTGCGAACATATGCAAAGTATAAGCTTTGCGTCCAGCATAATGCCTAGGTCACGGACAACTTGTTCTTTACTTATCATTTTATTAACGCTGTACTCAAGAAATTTAGGATTTGTACTACGTATAAAACTAATATGAACACACTTTGATATGTTAACCCCAATGCTATAGTATTCTATAGTAACAACTTAATCTATCTAAATCTGACTATAAATTTACACAGTCTTGATGAGATTAAATATTCTAGTAAATTTTCTTATCGTCCGCATACATTAAGAATTTAGCGTATTGGAAACAAGCAGAGATATCATAGAGGTATGCTGTATAAAATAGTAGCCCAAGCAGAGATCCCTGAGGAATTTCAGAGGGAACACTTATCGGAACGTTCACCTCCAAGTATGACGGCTTGACTTCTGTTAGTGATGTAAGACTGAAGCCATCTTAAATTTGTTGTTTGTCTGTTTGTTCCGGCTACTCTCCGCAACGATTTTGACGGGTTTTTTGGTAGATAGCTGAAATTACTCTGCGTAATTTAAACTACTAGTTTTCGAAAATAATTAGGGTTTCGTGTAAAAAAATTACTATTTATGAAATTGTGAATAAAATCCGATTCAATCCTTAGTTTTACTGGTAGGTGTTTGAATTTGTGAGACGTATATTTCCTTTCTGTTAGTACCAAGAATATTTTCAAGAAAATTATTAGGGTCTCGTATAAAAAAATTAAAAATTTTTTTTTGGATAAAGACGATTAAATGGTCAGTTTTAAGCTTAAATCAAATAACATCCGTGCCGGTTGCACACCGTGACGCAAGCGCGATATGAACAGTTGTTACTTCTATAGTTCCTATGAAATATGTCAGACAGTCGCGTTCTCGTCACGTCGCAACCCTGCGGAAATACAACAAGGAATGCGGAGGAAGCGGGGCTTGAGTGAGCCGCGCACACGTTGTGCACTAGGGTTACCACCCGTACTTATTGTACCGTATAAAGTATTGTAAGTTATTTCGGATAATTGTACTTTTTACTTTATGATAACAATAAAGTATACGAAAATACTTTATACATAAAAAGTTGATAGAATTACTGGGATCACTTATGTTACCAAATAGATTCGATAATTGATGGTATTTTTTATTTTCATGAAATGAAACGCCATATGAGAAAAAAATAGCTCTCTCTTTTGCAAAGTTCAGTTGACAATTATTGAATTGTTAGTTATTAATAACAATATAACGACAAATTATTATTAAGTTTTTTTTTAATTTTAGAAAAATATCCGATCATATCACAAAATTTACTGATGCTTGATTGGAGTTTATTTTCATTTTTGAAGCCATGTGTTAAATTTATTTAATAAAGTTCTAAATTGCCAAGAAGGCAATTTCGTAACAATATTAGATGGTTATGAGATTATGCATAATCTCAAAAACAGATTAGTACACAGAAAACTAAAGATTTTCTTCGTCTATAAAATAGGTAGAAGAATCATACTGTTCTCTTCACTTGAGCTGATTAGCAAGATGATGATAGTTTTGCATTTGAATAAGTTAATTTCATTATTACTCATGTCCGCCATTTCCGAAAGAATTGTAAAGGTCCTGTTATGAATAACAAAAGGCGAGAAGAAAAACACAAACCGGCTTTGAATCTGATAAAAAATTAAAAACTTATTCACTTCAACCTTATTACAGTCTGTAAAAATAGTGTGCATACGTTTGGCAGTGATAGTTATCTTGCTGAATGTACTGGAAAATATGTTTTAAGCAAAAAATTATAGTAAATAAATCTTACTTTATTTTGACACAACGTACTTTTTTTCCTACCTTTAATAACCAATGTACTTTATTTGCATAAAATCAAAATCAAAAACATCTTTATTCAATTTAGGCCCTAAGATGGCGCTTATGAACATCTAAAACACTACCACCGGTTCGGAAAACAACCCAGTCGAGAAGAGCGCAGACAAGAAACTCGATCTCGTTCTTTTTTTTTAATATATACAATACATTTTTTTTACATATTAAAAACTATACAAGTCATAGTCTTAATAATGTTAGTGGAAGCACAGAGATGTGGGTTAATTCCAGACATCACTATCTTTCACGTAATGATCCACCCTGTAATAACCTTTTGTGATTAAAACTTGCTTGACATAATACTTGAACTTATTGTCAGGTAAATCGGTAATGTTACTTGGGATCTTATTGTAAAACCGAATACTATTACCTATAAAGCTTGTATTACACTTACTTAACCTAAAGCGTGGTTCCGGCCAACTTGTCTTTACTTTTAATATTAAAATTATGACGATCATTCACTAGATCTAGCATGTGTAAATAACAAAGGGTGCCAACCCTATATGCAACGCAAATAGGACGTAGACGTAGAAGACGTCTGAATCACTTGACATTTTGTTTGAAACTGTTTATCCTGTTTGCCCCAGCCATTACGGGCAAGTGCTTGAATTTATAAAAATATTTTTACTTTATCTTAAGACCAGAAAAATTTAGGACACTAATTAGGTTTATTATTATGTATTATTATTTATTATATAGACTGTTATTTATTTAGGTTCTTTGTAAAATAAAAACAAAAAATTGTGAACAATACAGCCCTATCAGAACATTATTTTACAGAGATTATTTCAAAACTATGATATTTAAACGCCAATGGTAGAAAAGTTGAAAGATTCCCGTTTGTCGTAGTATGGACATGTTATGAGAAGATAGGAATCGCATGTGGGTAAAAATTAATGAATATGAATGTGGAAAGAACGAAAATTAGAGAAAAACCAAAGAAAGTGTGGATGGAGTGGAGTGTGTAAGAAATGAGATGAAAAGAAAAAGGAGTAAATGAAAGATTCCGGCTGATAGGGACGTGTGGGAGCGTCGACCCCAAGTGAATTGGGACTAAGTGATGATATTTCATAACTATATTATGCAGTGAATAATATTTGAAACGTGGGCGGAGCCGCGCGCACGCAGCTAGTGCTTGAATATACACACCAAAAACTGTTTATGCAAAAGATCGTTAACAAAAATGGCATGTTTTATGCTATTATTATAAATTATAAATATTATTATAAATATAAGATTATGTTAATAATTTAAATTAACAAGTTATGAAATTTAAATATGAAAAAATAGTTTTTCAAATATTTCGATGTTTCTCTTTTGTCAGTAGTCCCAATGGCTACAAAGTATTTTTCCTAGTAAAGATGACTGGTGTAAGATCTTTTTTCTTCTCAGAAACATATAGGTACTGGCTGATTTTAAAAATAGAACCATCTCAATTGTTTTCTGTTTTTATAAAAACGAAAGTGAATTATTTAAACCCGATTTCATGTGTTTCGTTATTTGATCAATTTTACATAACAAAAGGAGACCATCAACTGAAATGCAATCATGTTGGTGACCATCCTGATTACGAATCGAGCATATTACAGTTTATTTAGACTATACTGGTTATGGTTTCCTCAATACTCTTCAATTTAATATTTTCAGTAAATTATTTGAAAATAATTTGAAAACCGATAACACCGTACGCTAAAATAACCAATTAATTAACACTTCTAATTTTAAACGTGCAAAAACTTATTGTTATATTATAATTAATAAACGCTTTCGAATTCAAATATGAGAACAAAATGGCGTATCGTAACCCTGACCCCTTACGTAAGATACGAAATATCGTGAAATTATTTTAGAAAATTTGTTTTTGACTAGACCCCTTTCAAGTGAATTGTTAAGTTCCGTCCGCGGTTATATGCCGTTAACCATACATATGTATAGTTATGTAAATGTGCTCGTCTTGTGTTATGTAAAATGTTATAGTACTAAGTTAGGAATTCTGGTATAACCTTTTGTTGAATTACGTAGGGAAGTTCTAAGTTTTCAAATTGGAATAAATGAAACGGCACCTGAAGCTGGCCTATCTTTGTAGAATATGATCAAACGTATACCTCAAAGTCAAATGTCAGAAGATGTTATAATCGGTCTTATGTCAAAAAAGATGTTTTTATACGCCGTGATGAATCCACATACTATTAATACCAAAGATCAGTTATTTAGAATGTTAAGCGACACTGCACTAGAACGGCAACTAAATAATTGTGAAATTCAAGAACCCGATTTTAAACGACCTCGATTGGCAAATTATATTTTCCTTGGTAAATGTTATCGATTTGGAATTTCCTGATATCTACTAGCCGAATATAAAAAGCAACGAAAGGATTCATCTATGATGATGCCTAAACAAAAAGTTACATTTATGGTAATTTCGGACATATACCAACAAAAAAAAAAAAATGCATGTCTAAATTTTTTATTTTTACTGGAATACATCGACAATTTACTATTATTTATGCGTTTTGTGACGGATAGAATCACAGTAACATACAAAGAAACGTTTTGTTATGAGATAGCGTTTAAGCAATAGTTTAAATTTTATGACAGCTGCATATTTCCGACTTTGGAATTTCAAATCTGCCACTAAAAGAATTACCGGTCTGTCTGTCTTTCTGAGTTTAACTCAAAAGGGCTCAACTGATGGTAATGAAACTTTACAGGTGTGAATAAGACGTGAATGAACAATTGATATGAAAATAACAAGCTTAATATTAAAAGTATTTTTTATTCACAAAATTAATTGTATTTGTTCTCAGTAACACACATAATATAATATGTTAATATTATAACTATCAAGATAAAACCCGTAATCAACGTGCAAAGTTCACCTTGATGAAATCGCGTGAAACCATTAGTACCTAATAATTCTTGCAAGTCAAAATTCAATCTTGTATCTCAAAAAATTGAATAGTTTAAACAGATGGTTGGACTCGGTACACAGCACACAACAGACACGACATGGCGGATGACCGAACTACGCTACTATTGTAGCATGCCGAAACGTGAGCTGCCAACGTAGCAATTATAATTTAGCTCGATAGGGAAATTAAGGAATTATTTCTTGCGTATTATTAAGCTCACAAAAATTCTAACGCCATTAGACATAGACTTAACTAAATAGATTTATATGCGATTTGAAACACTTAGCGACACTTAATCGGTGTTACGTTCGGTCTAGTATGTAATAGTATTTGTTGCATATGTTTAAAATTATAATCGTATTTTCAATTTGGAGTTGTAAAAATAAACTTAAAATATCGTTTCTTTATTAAAAAGCAACAAATTGTTTATTTTAGTTGTACTTGAAACTTTTTTTATACGGTATATGCTCAGTGCTTTGTCCACAATCTCACCTGATGTTAAGTGACGATGTCCAGAATAGTAAACACACTAAGGCTAGATACTGGTTCTCAAGTGATGCTGCCGGAGCACACCTATGGTATTTGGAAACAGGTTTTCGAACTTGAGGGTAGTACCAGGTGGGCATTGTTAGAAAATGTCCTACCACCATGCTATTGCTTCCTCACCGAAAGCTCAGGCTGATTTTAGAATCGAATAAGTGGGTTTGAACCCGCGTCCCTTAACGCGGAATACGGGCGCACTATCCACTGCGCTATCGTCGCTTCAAAGTTCATTCGATTATGGAAAAAAGACATTTTAAAATAGAAATTTTGAGTTATTATAATAGCAAAAATGATAGATGTGACATTTGAAAACGTTCCCGTTATTCTAACACACAAGAGTATAGTGATTGTGAATTATCAACCGTTCAAGATCGATTCCCACTTTTGAACATCGGTTAAAACTCATATTTTCTTGTTTTTTTAAATATTACTTGCATTTATATCATAAATACTTCAACTAGTTGAGAATTAAAGACCAATATATGGAAAAAAAGAAAATAAATATAATTTTTATTTAAAAACATGTCATTTTCATTCATAGGCGGGTTGGGTTTGTTTTTCTCTAATAACAATTTATATTAACCAAAATCTCTTAAATATGGTTTATGTTTAGAGAATGTGTTGGGGACTGAGACCTCATAATTATTGTCCCGTTACTTAATGTGATAAAATGTATATTAAATCCTAAATACATGTATGATCCAAAAAAGATTTATGTAAATCGGTTCAGACATTCCCGTGTTTCATATAATCTATAGTGCATTTTAATTTTCTTATGCGGAACCCAAGTTATTTTCTTAATTATTTTTTAGTACTAAGATAAAGTAAAAATGTTTCTCTTAATTCAAGCACCTGGCCAAGCAACTGACTGTTGAATCGTATTTTATTCCAAATTTGTGTGTGTTATCTTTTTTGCGCAGAATTATCGAAAATTAGAGCAGTTAAGTTACGTGGAGGAACCTCAGCTATCAACCAAAAAAGTCCCGTCAAAATAGGTCTAGTTATTCTGGAGATTAGCAGTAAAGAACAGAACAGATAGACATCTTTTTTTAATTGTGACTTTGTTCAAGATAGTGTATTCATGTGTATTTAGTAAAAAACTGATATTTTTAAATTACAAATAGACACTTCAATTTTATTTATTAGTATATATAGAATTTGAAAATAGGCAATGTTATAAAACGCCAAAGTAATATTAGTTTTTTTTTTATAAATCGAGTTTCCATGTTAGGGGTTGTAGCTACACAATACCGACGATCAACGAAAAGTGTCGCTTCATTTCCATTCTTGTGAAAAGCTTTATACATGCTACAATAGAATGCTAGAAATAAAATCAATATTTAAACAATTTTTCATTTGTCATTGGTTTGTTCTCATAAATATGTAACGTTTAGATGAAGTATTGTAAGGGAATCCGTTGGTATTCATTTTTTACGAACTTAACTCAATTTTGTCCTAAAAACTTTTGGGTCCTTGCTACCTACTTAAAGTAACAAAGCATATATTTAATCTTTCTCTGAGACACAGTTACCTACTTGATGAACTCATATTTACACTGCGGTCCCCATTATGAAAAATAAAACCGAGTATGGCTCCGACGTGCCCAACTACAGGCCTATACCTCTGGCGACTGTCGTAGCCAAGGTGTTCAAAGTGGTAAAATTACATAAAAGTCAGGTCGGTTTCAGGCCGCATCTATCCACTGACTGTGCTGTGTTGTGGCTCAAGCAAACTGTGCAATATTACACTGGCAGGAAAGTGCCTGTAATAGCCTGTTTCCTGGATTTGTCTAGGGCATTTGACCTTGTTAATTATAATGTCTTGTAGCAAAAGCTACAACAAGAAACCACCTTGACACACGAAGTTTGATCGTTATTTAAATATTAGTATAATAACCAACGTAACAGCGTAAAGTGGGCGGGGTCGTGCTCGCAAGCATATAACTTGGAGTGCGGGGCGAGGCAAGGGGGCTCGAGCTCGACTATTCAACTTGTATATGAGTCAACTGATCGTTGAGCTCGGCAACACCAATGTCGGGGTCGGGTGCTATATTGATGGTGTATGTATTAATAACATTAGCTATGCTGATGACGTGGTGTTGCTGAGCCCATCGATTAGTGCTATGAAAACACTAGTTTTAGTGTGTGAAGGATATACGGTGACCCAAGATCTTAGGAATAACACGAAGAAGAGTGAACTTATTGTTTTTAAGGCTGGTGCCAAGGGGTACCATAAGACAACTTGGACATAGACAGGGACGTAGATCGCTGGCTGTACGGTGTAAACATGCTGGCTCGCAGATTTGCACGATGTACTGAATCAGTTAAAATTACTTTATTTAAGGCATACCGTCAGTCTTTTTACACTTGCAGTCTGTGGACCAGTTATGGTGCTCGTGCATACAGCGATCTGCGTGCCAAGTATAATAATGCACTCAGGATATTGTTGGGGCTGCCGTGGCCATGTAGTGCAACCTGTATGTTTGCCGAGCGACGGAAAGATGCTTCGCCGCTATATTTGGTAAAATATGTGCCCCATTAATGACACGCCTACGCGCCAGTACTAACAATATTCTGAGTGTATTCACAGATACATTGGAGTCCCCAACGCTGCGTCATTGGATTAAGCTCCACACGACGTAGCTTCACTAAACTATATATTCACACTCGTTTTCGCTTTTTACGATATTTCAGGATTTATTAACTTGCAAGCGTTCATTAGTTTGTTGCTAGTTATCTAGTAAAGTAGAACAAATACTTGAGATCAAACTCATTGTTGTTAATTTATATTGTTAATACGAATATATTGAACTAAGTCGCGGCTCTAAGTTAGTTTACCGCGTAGTAAATCGAGCGATCCGATTAATCACTCTATTCGATTAAAATTACGTGGTCAAACTAAACGTTCAACACTCAGTTTAATGGAAACCATTGAATATCAAACAGACGGATCGTGGATTTCAAATTATCTATTATTTTAAGGTTATGATCGTTACATCATATAAAAGGCGACATCTATCTGTCTGCCTATCCATTAGTTAACCACTGGAACGATTTACATTAATCTTTTTTTAAATCGTAGATATATTATGAGCTTGTGTTTAGTATATATATTTTTTTACGTTAACTAATATGTATGAGTATATAGGAAAATAATCAGAATAAGATGTGCGTACAGTACAACAATCACCATTGTCTGTCTGTTCGTTAGTATACGCGAGCGGAGTTTCTAGCAGTATATATTTTGGTCCTCTGCAGTGTCATTTCGCACTACGTGCCATCTGGCCACATGTTGCATTTTTATAATTTGCGTGCGTCACTTGAGCCGACACTCGCAGACGGACTGCGTTTCCGAGAATTTATTATTGTTTGTAATTTACATTTGTCTAGATTAAAATATCTGTTTCAAGTAAAGTTCAAAATCCCATCTTAATTCTAGATAGGGCTCATTCATAGCCTGCAAAATTAATACAAGTAATAGAGGCTAACATTTTTAAATAGCGTTGTCGTTAATGTTTACTAAAAATGTGTGGTATTTTTTAAACATGCAATATTGAACTAATATTTGGAAATGTTTATTTTCACTCAAAAACATTGATAATTATCATAATTTATGTGCTTTTTGTCAGATATAATTTTGGTAATTTACAAAGAAACGCACTGTTATGTTATGAGATGGCTCTTAAACAATAGTTTAAACTTTGTGGCAGCTGTAGATTTTAGAAATTATTAATCTCAAACTACTTATACAAAAAAATTAACGAAATGTCTGTCTGTCCGGATTTAACTCAAAAGGCCTCTACTAAAAAAGCCGTTGGTCCCATCGGGCACCGATTCTACTAGCAATGTGTCTGCCCATTGCCATTTCATTTAGGCAATTCTTCGGATACTAACGGTTATTTTGGTTCTTCTGCGGATCTCCTTTATTTCTGATTCGAAACCGCAAAGAAAAAAATAGTTTTTTCGAAATTTTTGAATTTTTAAATATGTCGGCAATACCCAAAGCTGCCTAGTACAATAAACACACTAAGTCTAGGTACTGGTTCTCAAGTGACGCCGCCGGATCACACCTACACCCATTTGGATACAGGTTTTCAAACTTGAGGGCGGTAGCTACCCTGATTGGCATGCTATGGTTTCTTTACAATGCTTTCCTGCACCGAAAGCACAGATTGATTTGAGAGTTAGATATGTGGACTTGAACCCGCGTCCATTGATTCGGAATCCAACCGTACTTCCACTAGCGTCATTATCGCTTGGAAAAAAAAGAATGACAAAAAACCTTTTAAGGAATAAAGAGATAAATAGGTAAGGAAACATTGGATATAAAGTCTTGAGAAACTGCTTATGGCTGTGATCTCTGCACTAAATGAACTATGTAATAATATAGAAATACGTAAATAAACCTGGTGCATGTTAACTTAGAGAAAACATACGACTGGATATCTTAAGAGGTAGACGTAATGAGCTTTGAAAAAGATGTAAACGTTAAAGTGATATAAAACCTGAGCTGCGTAATTATTTCTTTGATATAATTTATTCGAATAAAGTATTTTACTATAATATTTATAGGCATAACTGGTAAATAAGAAAATAAACTTTTACATCAACTAGTAATGGGAATAAATAAATCATCATAAGAAATAGAACTCCGCAAGAGAAACTTTCTGGAATTTTGCACAGTAACTCCATTAGATACACAGTTTTCTTTCCGCGGGTATTTATCTAGTTTGAACTACATTCACGGTCAGTTACGAGACTTACGAGTTGTGTTATTGAGATCGACCTGTTTGTTAACTTATAATATAAGATTTTTTTGCTTGACCTTCTTAGTTACCTCAAGGGTAATAAAAATTTAAATGGAATAAAGGTAACATCATCTAAGCATAAACGAACCGTTACTAGGTGAACTAGAGAAATAGAGAATATTTAAATACATATATATGTTTCATTGGGTTTTTACATGATATTGACTCAGTGCTTTGACCACAATTTCATCTGATGTTAACTGACTATGTAGTCCAGGATGATAAACACACTAAACCTAGAGGTACTCAAGTGGTTCTCAAGTAATGCTGCCAGAAAACACCTATTGGTATATGGCGACAGGTTTTCTAACTTGAGTATGATAGCTACCCAGACGGGCATTATTTCAAAATGCTCTACCACTATGCTATGGTTTCTTCACGATATTTTAAAATCAAAATCAAAATTTATTTATTAAATTTAGGCCCTAAGAAGGCGCCTATGAACGTCTAAAACACTACCACCGGTTCGGAAAACAACCCAGTCGAGAAGAGCGCAGGCGAGAAACTCGATCTGGTTCTTTTTTTTATAAATATAATGTACATAATTTTTTTTTTGTCATATAAAAAAACTATACAAATCATAGTCTTAATAATGTTAGCGGAAGCACAGAGATGTGGGTTAATTCCAGACATCACCATCGTTTTCCTTCACCGAAAGCTCAGGTTGGTTTTAAAGTTGGATAAGTGGAATTGAACCTGCGTCCATTGACGCGAAATCCGACCGCACTGCCAACTAAGCCATCATCGCTTTATTTCCTTTCTTAAGCTATCATAATACACAATAGAGTTGTTATTGATTTGAATTGTAATTATTTATATAAACATACGTATATATTAAGCTAACCAAAGTAATATGAACTAGTATGGGATAGCCATATGTTCCCAATGTCCATTTTCGTCGTTTTAAGGATGTACTATACTTATTGTCCGATGTTGTCCAGTTGTTTGATCAAGTTCAACTATGAATATAATAATATCATTTATTGTCGAAAAAAAGGAAATTTTTAGGTTATTATTTTAATAAGAGTTTCAACTATCGACATTAATGTTGGATAATTTGTATATATTACATACAAATATTACAATTAGCTACTTAAAAATAATCTGAACCGCATGGATTGCTAACGGTTTACAAGAATTCAATAGCACATTGTAATCAATGACATATGACTATGACTTGGTTGAGTTCAATGCCAAGAAAACGCAGGTATGTGCCTTTACTCATAAAAAATCCCCTTTTTCACCCAACCCTACTCTTCAGAACACCCAGCTTGCAATGCGTGACAGACTAAATATCCTGGGAATGGATATTCGGAGCGACCTAAACCTCAAGGACCACATCGAACATGTCATCTCCACAACATCTCGGAGACTCGGAATCCTAAACAGAGTGCGACGGTTTTTCCTGCCCGACCAGCTGTACCTTCTTTATAAGGCCCAGGTTCGGCCGTGCATGGAATACTGCTCGCACCTCTGGGATGGATCCGCTAAATATCTCATCGATGCCTTAGACAGGATGCAGAGGCGCGCTGTCCGCATTGTAAATGATACAGATATCACCAACTCCATAGAACCGCTTCAATTGCGCAGGGACATAGCCTCTCTAAGCGCATTTTACCGCTTTTATCATGGCGAGTGTTCTGAAGAGCTCTTTGACCTGATCCCCTCCTCTCCATTCCATAACAGAACCACGCGGGCGGGACTTCGGTGTCACAGTTTCACGGTGACACCCATAACTTCAAGAACCAAAAAGTTTGCTGACTCTTACTTTTGTCGCACTGTGAGGTTATGGAACCGACTTCCTGTCAGCGTGTTCCCTCCTTCATACGATATTGGGTCCTTCAAAAGAGGCGTGAAGAGGTACTTAAGCAGGCCAGCATGACAGCGGTGACTGGCACTGAATTCTGTTCAGTGTCAGTCGCCGCTGTTTTGGATTGTACTGTACTTACCATCAGGTCCAGTACAGTCACTGTGCTGTTCATTATAAAAAAAAAAAAAAAAAAAAAAAAAAAAAAAAATCTACCAGATTACATCCATCACAAAGTGGTATACGAGATGTATAATGTCTAGATACGTTCATCTAGTTCGAACCTTACCGACGTGCTCAGTCTCCCACCCTCGCCTTATTAATTTAGTTTCGTTAATCTTCTGTCATCCATCCTCTCCCCACCACAGCATTCTCTTATCGAACTATCGCTGACTTTGTCAATCATCTTCACTCCAGATATACTTCTCAGACTTCTCATTTCCACAGCGTTAATCTTACTCTCATGCTTCTTCTGCCAAACCCAGCATTCACTATCATACCTAAGTGTAGGGACCAGTACTCCTCGATGAACAGCCAAACAAAAACTTAAATTTAAAATACGTGTAACTTAAATTCACGAGAAAGTAGGACACTCGTATCTAGGGCTGTCAGCTGCCCCTGGAGAGTCAGAACTTCCAATTTGAAGCTCCCACAGAATGCCCCCAGAACCTGACTTGATGATAAGTGACGATATGGTTTAAGATAAACACTAAACCTAGAGGAATTGGTTCCTTCTAATGCACCTATACGTAGATACTTAATATAAACTAGAGATAAAATATTACCAATGCGATAATGACATTTACTTCAGGTTCATTATAGAATTCGATAATATGGTTGATATATAAATAGCGGTATCCGCCAACTCCGCTTATTGCCACTTTGTCGTATAGTTACTGTTTTAAACCTCAGAGTAATTTCACGATATAACTCGAGAGATATGCCTATACTACCTACTAAGAAAGTAATTGGAAATTCAATTTCAGAAACATGCGACCCGGCCGACCGGCGTGGCGTCCACTCTTATCTTTGGTGGCTTTTGTACTTGACGTGCCGACCGTCTGACCGGACTCGGGAAAGATTAAGCTCGATAGCAGCTCAAATAGTTGGTCGCTTTGAATGCGATTTCAATTTGTAGTAACTTTTTTTTATTCAAACTATTATTATAAAATTGTTAGTTTGCTTTAAACATACTATGTGACGTTATTTTCCTAAAATATAGTCGACGGAATAAAATGAATTTAAATTATATTATATTATACTGATCGCTTATAAAACATTGGAATCAATTTTGAAGCTGCAATCTCACAATAAAAATATAACCTTCCAATGGAACTCATCACATATAAGGCTTAAAGAAAATTATGATTACTACTTACTAGCCAAACCGACCAACATTACTCGAAAGGATATCGGCATTGATGACAACTTTAACGTTACTTTTACGATACAATTACACGATAAAAAGTACTTTATCTTAGCACGAATGTAGCAACATTCCTCCATAAAACAATCACAGAGATTCATGTAAAACAATATTTATTAGCCGTTAAACGTTAGTTTTTTGTAAACGTAATTTCTCTATTTGTTAAGATTTCACACAGATATTTGGAAAAAAACGAGAAATAAAGGTCGAACTATCCATGTGTGTAATAGAAATTAGCGCGGTATTTCTAATTCTAGAAGAGACAAAGTAACTCGACATTTGTCCACGAAACTCGACAATCATTGTGGCAAGTTAGTTTATAGTTTGATTAGCCTCAAATAAGAACTTGGAACGTTAATTGGAGTTCTTCCAAAACAACTCTGTGTCCTATATTGAGGTAACACGACTTTATCGATTTCTTTGTTTCATACATAGTTATTGCCAATATTATTGCCAAGTGCAAAATTATTTCATTGTTTCGCACTCGAGTTCGTTATCACGTCGATTGTATGTAAACTATTTATTTCAGAATACTTGAAATATGTGTATCTATAAATAATTGCTTGACCTGACAGATTCATAAACACAGAGTCTAAACCTGCTCCTACAAAATTGAAATTTTGATAATATATACCTTGTGTGATATAAGCATTCACTAAGAAATATTTCGACTGTTCAGCACAAGCCGTTGATATGTAATATGTAAAAAAACTAGAATCCTCTAAAACTACCAGGACCCTAGAGACAGTCGAGAGAGAACAAAAGGCTGTTTTGAAATTCCTTAAACGCTTTACGCACCCACTTACAGCAGCTCTTGGAGTTCCTAATACATACGACTCGCGAATGTCTGTCTATGACATATTCGTACGCCGACCATTCTCGAGTGGGCAACACGCTTGCCAAATTCGGTATTATGTTATTATTTTCATATAGATATCAGAAATCTGTAATGTATACCAATCGTCCAAATCCGTGGACAAACTGAGGAATAATATTCCTGGTGCTATTTATTTCAATATCGATGCAGACATGCTGGATAAAGTTGACTAAAACTTCTTGTTAGGTTTTATGCACTGGCAACACGGTCTCACATATAAGCCTCATGTGTATTCTATCGTCGTCGACATTCTACACCAGTAGCATCAAAATCGCGAGCGCATAAAACATATAACGATAACGGTGCTGTGTCTAAATACTGGTTCCAACCACATCCTGGGATACAGGATCGGCGCAGAAAGATTAAGGGGGGTGAACATGTACCACATGTACATGTACCCAGTAAACATTTGTTATTTATTGTGTTTAACATTAAAATCAAATTAGGTTATCGAACTACATATTTCCAATTTCGACTCTTTCATTATATCAACGATAAAGGAGGTTACCTTCGTAATATTATTTTCAAGAAGTAATTTAAAAGGATCAGTTTGTAAACAAAAACTAGCCAACTAGTATCTTAGACGTGACAACACAAAACCTTAGGAATCTGCCATCATAGTTAACATTCCTCTATATCCGAGATAAATAATAAAACTCTGGCAAATGCTTCTGCGACGCCAAGAAAAAAAAATCCAAGTCGTTGACAGCAGGCTGAATGTTAATGTCACTTTCCATTACTAACGCGAATCTATAAGTTTTACCCCTACAGAGAATTGCTCAACGCCGCTAAAGAAGATTTCACTTCAAAAAACAAAGATAGGAAGTTCCCGCGCTTCCTGTAGCGTACATCAGTCACGAAATCTAACATTATATTCTCTGTCATAATCAGAGCACGGAAAACCTGCCTTATACACTAGTGTATAGTAAAATTGATATTCGCAAAATCATTTCCCAAAAAAATGCACGAACCAATTTTATTTATTTCATCAAAACAACAGTTATTTAATTCGATATATACATGCAGTTTATTCAATTCACATATACTGAAGGAAAAGAAGAAGAACTACAATCATGTATACGGATCGCGGCATCCCTACGTGTATTAATTTAACAGACGTCACAACAACTAGATCATGGCGGCAGGAGGTTTCACACTACGGTAGACATACAATTTATATTTATATACTAGTTAGTTCAACTTAATAGAAAGGGGAAAACAAGCACGTGGCGTGATAGCCAGCTCCTAGTGCTTCTTCGCTCACATCATAGTTTAACATCAATTAAGATCGTATTATATTCTATGCTAAATCTATACAGTACCTGAATAAACAGTAATTCTTAAGAATCTCTTAAAATTGAAACTCGTTAGAGAATTCAAAAGACATTAAAGTGATCATAAATCAAACCAGTTTACTTCAGTCAGCGGACTTATTTAGACGCCGGATGTCGTAAGAATAACCCTTCTTTTGATTCATTTACGTTTCTTGACGCTAGTTATAATAATTGTATTTTAAAACTAAATTACATTTTTCGTACATACGTCATTTTGGTTTGTGATGAATTTAAATTAAATATCGTTAATTATCCATTAAAACCTGAAAGGCAAATTTTACATTTTCTACGCCGAATACGATCATGTGCGTTGGAGATAGAACCAAAAAGATGAAAATCCATTATTATTAGAAACTAGGAAACAAATGAGTAAAATGCCAAGAAATCTTTATCAAGGCTTTTTGACATATAATCATTACTTATAACAAAAGGCTAAAGGCACGAACTCTGTATATTGAAGATATGTTATATACCATGAGTGGGTTCAGAATCAACAAGAGAACACATTTGGATGGTTTGAAAAAAAATCCTGTCTGTCTTTCTGTGTATTAATTTGTTTGCCAATCAAGCAAAAACTACTGGACTGAATTTAATGAAATATAATTGTAATGCGTAATTTATACGTGTCCGTACACTTTAGTTTCTCGTGAAAAGAATCATTGCAAGAGACTTTCTGTTTCAAAATTGACTTATATTTAATCTAGATAAAACATAAAAACAAAAATGATTTCCATTTCTCACGTAAATGAACCCTTAGTCACCAATAAGTACAGAAACTAAATAGCAGTAGACTATGATAAGTAATTCTCTGTAAATAGTTTCTTTAGTATGTGAAGAAAATGGTGTGGCAAATAATTTTATAGACTGCAAAAAAAGTAACGATATGATTATGGATATTTATTCTTAACAAATTTTAATGTGATCTACACAAATATGAACCAAATGCAATTAAAACAGTCTTTCATATATTTGACAACTCTATAATGATTTATTGGAACCATTCGTAGCTTTATGTGTGTAGTGATATATGATATGTTGCAACAGATGTCTTTTGCACGAATAATATTAAAGTTTTCAGTATTTCCAATTTAGCTTAGATTAGGTTTTAATTACCAGCAACATGTTGAGATAACGTTTAGGCGGAAATAACAGACGATAAAGTGAAATCGACCGGAAACACTCATAATGACTGACAAATTGGAAGGCAGAGATGGTACGAAACGGCCGCTCGCCGTGACCAAGTAGTACAGGTTTTGCCGCTTCGATTCACGAAGCCAAACGCAACGCAAAAGACAGAGCAGCAAAATATTGAGATTTTTGCCCTTACATACCGCAATTATTACGATCCACACGAACAATATAGGAAGAAATAATTAAACTGGTACATAGCGCAACGAACGTGCCGTAACTATTCACTGTAACAACCAATAATATTATTTTTCTTAGTTTTTTTTTATAAACTAAGTAATGCTGTTGACTGAAAGGGCCATTACAGCACTAAAAATGTGTAAAAATGCCCGCGGAATTTTAATACTAGTTAATCTCATACATTTATTATGTGAAATATAAAAAAGGTTCCTTACAGGACCTATGTACCTGCGTGTTGTGTGCAGGAGTGAATGAGCAGTGTTGTGCGTGCGATGCTCAGTGAATGGTCAGTATCACTATATCGCGCTGGTGGCGACGTCAAGGGCCTCCTCAGTTGGGGAATGAGCCACATCTTGGGTCGATACCGGAGGAGACCCGAAGTATGTACGGGACAAAATTAGCCGCCTGGCACGCATATTTTCTCGATTGATGAGAAAAGATCCTATTCTCGTAATTGATTTCGTCATCAGGGTCGGTGATGACATTTCGCGGCCTCCGAAGCCGTTTCGGAGCTTTTGGATCGATAGAGTACGATACGGCTTTAATTATGGCTGGGTCCGGGTGTGTCTCTGCGCGATCAAAGAAGGCGCGTCTCTGAGACTTGATTATGGAATGAATGAAGTGTAGGTTCAGATCTCTGCGTAAGTCCACATTTCTCTGATACCTCCGGGGACCTTTTTATACACAGGGAAATGCGTTTAAGCACCGTCCTTCCATACGGGAGCAGGGAGGGTATGTGGGACTAACACTAGGGAAGGAGACCCTAGCGACTACCCACTAAAACCCCATGAGTGACCGTCTCTACCGCCACACAAGGAGGCAATCGCAAAGTTTGACTACCGCAACATACCGCCCGGACACCTCTGAGCACCTACGGCTTTCCTTGTGAAGCGATTCTGAATCACTTGGAATGAAGCTAGGTTTTTATATCCAAAAAAAGGCAAGGGTGCAATATGTCATGATAGGTGTAAATACCACTTTATACAGAGTACCTCTTTGGCTGAAGGCCATAAAAGTTTTGGAGTTATACAAAGAGAAGAGACGCCCTAGCACCATGGCGGTTTGGTGATTGACTTTCTTAATGTGAAGTCTGAAAGTTGCTTGGAGGTCTAATAGAACACCGAGGTGCTTCACTTCGGTAGCCCAGGGGACCTCTACTCCTAGATATTTTACGGAATGAGGAGGGGTGTCGAACTTTTCAGAGAAAATTATCTCGGGTTTCGCTCTTTCCCGGGTTTATCGCTATGTGCCACTTTTTGTACCAAAGACTGATGTTGACAGCTTTTTGGAGGCGGGCTCTGAGAATGGCTCTTTGTCTATAAGATTTTATATATCTTTGTCTATAAATGACCGTATCATCGGCGTACATACCTAATTGAACCTTACCTGCCTCTACTCCTGGAAGCGGGTGTTCTTTCAGGTTCGAATTTAGGTCGGGTAGATCTGCTATGTAGAGGTTGAATAGGACAGATGCCACAATGGAGCCCTGGGGAACACCTGCGTGGATTGAGTGAGCTGAAGAGAGAGCAAACTCTACTGTAAAGCGGAAACTACGATTTGAAATGAGATCACGTAAGATGTGAACTAGCATGTCGAAGAGACCAAACTACTATTTTGAATACAAGGCCGATATGCCCGACCTTGTCGAATGCCTTCGCAACGTCAAAGAAGACAGCGACCGTGTGTCAGGGTGAGTCTGGGGTTCGTTGCACTTGGTGCAAGAGTGTCTGGCTCTGAAACCAAATTGTTCGGGGAGCAAAAGATATTTGTCCTTTATCACTACTAAGAGACAGTTCAGAAGGATCCGCTCATAGAGTTTACCTATTGCGCTTAATAATCTGATTGGACGGTAACTATCGAGTAACCTGGCGTCTTTTCCAGACTTATGTATACCTATTACTATCGGTTCTTTCCAAGCGGCTGGAAAGTGGTGATTTTTAACAACAGCATTAAAGATGCAGAATAGTAACGCGATGAGACGGGGAGGAAAAAGCTTAAGCACTTCGTTCCTAATCCCGTCTGGATCGGGAGATTTTCTGGGCTTAAGGCCTTCTGTGGCTGTAGTGACCTCATCAAAAGTGACAGGTGACAGGGGAACAACCGGGGGAAGAACGTCTAAACCCTGAACCTTGGATTATATAACAGAGACGTGGAGGACGACAACGTTATATGTTACATCAACTGGGTAACATTACTGCTCGAGGCTAGCGGCTAAGCACCCGGCTTGTCATAGTCAAATGCGGGTGGAACACCCTGTGTGTTTCCGTTCAGGGAGAGCATTCCAGTGACGGCACGGTCCGTCTTCATTGATCGTACAAGCTTTCAGTACGAGATTTGAGAAGGTTTCAGCTCCGCAAAGAGACTGTTCCACCTATTGTCACGGAGCTGATTTATACAGTCTTTTACCGCTCTATGCAAGGAACGTAAGCGCGCACGATTTTCCTCAGCCGTTATTTTTGTTGGTAAGCCTATCGTCATTTTATACTACTACTAAATGTTACAAGGAAAATTAGGTAATTACGGATAAAACGGACAGCTCTTATTGTATTAAATTGTAATCATGACTAATTGAATTATATTGAATGTTAATAGGCGTTTTGTTCATTATATAGCAGTCTTACAATTGTTTTCAGTAGAAAAAATATTCGAGAAAATCACAAAGGAAAGTCGGAAAACTCGAAAAGACTAATTTTTTTAGGGATATTGATAATTACATAAGGATGGTTTTAACGATTTTCGACACCCACTGCCCTAATGTGAGGATACATAAGATATCTCGAACCCCCCTTTCCTTCCTCTTCTTACGTAAGATTCAATCTCGTTTTAATATTAATTATATATATGACATTTAAAATTGATGAAATTGAACATATTTAAGATTTTAAACTTTTAATAAACAATAAAAAATTGTAACATAACATGTTAATTGAAATGCACATAATGGAATGAAGAAAGTCATTCAGCATCCGAAATAGAAATAGAAATAGAGTATAATAATAAATTTCAATTTAATTTAATTCAATTCAATTCAATATAAGAATGGGATTTACTTTTTTAATGGAGCGGTCCCCTCCAAGATAGGGGCATGTATAGATTTTTTCTGAGTGAATTTGAGAGATTTAACGTTTGCAACAATCTCATCTGCTATTTATTTACGATCTGGATGTATACAGGCGCATACTAGATCTAGAACGAATATTAATGATAAATTTGTACAAACTAACCAAATGACACATTATAAAACACCTTAGCATCATGTTATGGATTCATCGCGATATTTAGTTTCATCTATGTGATGTGATTAGAACGCGCTACCGCTGGAACGTACCGCGACAGCTTATTTATTATACGTCTTATTTTGATGTCCATTCATTTTAGATTACGTTTTATTATTATATGTACTGTATTTTAACTTTGTATATTTCCATTAAGTCCATGACGCCGGCTGCTCTATACACAAATTTACATATTCCGAAGCGCTAAGCAAACGCGCGCGGATAACGATGTACATTATACAAGTGCTGACACTAAAATGTAATTTTCTGCTTAAATTTATTTTAAATAAACATTTTACCGGACTTAATATATGTAGAGTTAATAATATTTTTATTTATTTCCTACCTAGCTAATGCTGTTGACCGGAAGGGCCTTTACAGCTTCACCGAACTTTGTGGGCGAGTGCTGAAGGCACTCAGCCGCAAAAGGTAGCTAGCTCAAGGGTTCGAACCTCGGCTTGGCCGCTACCTGAGTATGAAAACTCCCGCGGAATTTTTATCCTAGCTAAACCGAGTTAATAATAACATTTTTATTTTTATTTTATAGTGTCGCGTTATCTTTAGACGATCATTTATTGTTATAATATAATCCATCCATGGATCCATTCAACCGAAAGACGTCCACTGCTGAACATAAGTCTCCCCCCCAAAGATCTCCATGACGACCGGTCTTGCGCCAGCCGCATACAGCGTATTATAAAGTTATTAATTTCCATGATCATAATATTTAAGCGATGTTGGCGCGGTGGACAACGCGGCCGGATTCCACGTCAATGAACGTGGATTCGACCCCACCTATCTAACTCTAAAATCAGCTTAAGCTTTCGGCTAAAGAAAAACATCGTAAGGAAACGATACCTTGTTGTTAGGGGGCATTTCCTAATAATGCCCACCTGGGTATCTACCACCCTCAAGTTAGAAAACCTGTTTCCAAATACCAATAAGTGTGTTCCGGCAGCATCACTTGAAAACCAGTAGCTCTGAGCTTCGTGTGTTTACCATCCCAGACCACATCGTCACTTAATATCAGGTGAGATTGTAGTCAAAGCACTGAGCAAACACCGTTTAATTGTTTTTTATTAATAATAGCCCGCGCCGCTATTTCTGAAATATAACCATAGTAAATAGTGAGATAACGAAAGCGTTTTCAATTCATAAATAATTCGAATAAACAAACAGCAATGGTAACCGAGTTTCCAGTCACTACTAATTGACGTACTAAATACAGCTATTGTTTTATAATCATCGTAGCGAACTCTGTGCGGTTTCCTATTGAAGATATCCGGCTGCATAACAACTAGTTGCCTTGTGCTTTGTGTTCGTTCCCAACCACTCGGATACAACACCGACTCAGTTTATAAGTCTTACTTTTAATAGTGTGTTATTTTAATAATAGTATTATTTGACATTCTTTATTTTTTGTACATTTATGTAAACTAAAGTAAGCAACATTATTTTCATTGTAAGTCGACACGAGAATTACCGCTTTCTATTTACTATTTTAACTATGAGGGCATGCATTTCATAAATTTTTCGGTGGTTTCAATGCGTATTCTGGAGTAAAGACAAAGCCAATTAAATCAAAGGTGACAATAACCGGCCCAGTCTTTTGTGAGCTATAAATGATGTAACTTTGTTTATAAATATTCATGAAATTATATATTATAAAATGTATATAAATGAATTACTACAAACAAAGAATCGCTCCAGCTACTAGATTAGATTCCAATTAATGTCTCGAGGGATATAAGCGATCCATTATTGTTCGAGAGGATTCATTATACAAATGGGTTTTTCGGAGTGAATTTATTTAATCAAAATTATTTTACGTCTACTTCATACCGACGAAGGTTATAAGACATAAGGTTGTGTTTTTAATCGTATGTGTCTGTGTGTGTGTTCACTTAAAAAAAAATATGGTACACTGTTTGAATCCATAACTAATTTTACGAGCACTTTTGAATTTTGTTAGAATAATCTTGTAAGGGACGGTTTCATTGCGTAAGAAACATTTCAGAAATTTTCCTCCCCTCCTGTCAGTAATGAAATAATAATGAAGGTAAGTATGTAAAAATTGCTTACAGAGTCTTATAAACTTTTAAAACCTTATCCATTGAGTGAAAATCCTGTATTTTATGCCTTAGCTATAGGCTATTTAACTTGTTCAGAAAATAAGACGTTCTGAAAGATAAATTAACCGTTGTCCCGTGCACTTTAGCAAGCAAAGTGGATAAAGTTATTTCAACTCTCATACAATAGCTGTGAACGACTCGTTTGACATAATGCGTCTGCCAGAGGATTACTTAGTGATGTGAGATCATGGTCATCACTCATACTGTGTTAATTAATAGTTTGCTGATATAATTGTTTACGTCCGATGATAAATCTAATGATAATTTTATTTGTTTAAATAATATATAAATAAGAAGGCTATAATGTGTTTGTATATTATTCCGATGACGGAATTAAAACATTAAATGTTTTTGTGTAAGATAACATACCTAGAGCCTTGACTACCATTTAAAATACAAGATCCCTGACCTCTTAAGGATATTTTTGTGGGAATAGTTTCAGAAAGGTGGCACCTTCATTTTTTATGACATTAGTAAAAAATATGATCTGAGATGCGAACGTCGGTGAATTTCATGGTGAAAAATCACCAATGATACAGATTTACCATAAATGTATTATTAATGATTGATTGATTCGACCGAAAGAGTCACCAATTTGGCGGATATTTATTTTAATAAATAAAAGATGAATAAATAACCATTGATTAAATACAAGTAATATTAATATTTTACAAGTAATATGTTATTTACGAAAAGATAGTTCACCATCTTCCCTGACAAAACAAATCGTTTCCAAGGTATCGTCATTATTTTTCCTCAATACGAAAAAGGATGTAGCTAGCCTGCTACAAGTCCACTGCTGGACATAGGTCTCCTCCATAAAGAGGGGGGGGGGGGGCGTAATCGCCACGCCACGCCACGGATTGGCGATCACAGTACAGGTTTGTGGTACTCAGAGAATGCTGTTGCCCATCCCCTGGTTTATCCCTTAAACGGCTTTTAGACACCCACAAGTAGATATCAGGTGGTACTATTGTTAGTCGGCACCACACGGTACATTATTACGACGTATTAACACGCATTATTAATATGTATTCTCATTTCTTGGAACGCCAAAGTGAAAAGTGAATCAATCTCCAATGAACTATGTGCGGTACAAAAAAAGTGTCAGAATATTATATTTCAAACTCATTCACGATCCAAAGTAACGCAAACATCAAGCATATTTAATCACCGATTTTCTATCATAGAAATGTGATGTGATTGTGACTTATAGAGTGATCTGAACCTGCCCTCGATTATTTCCGTAATCAAGTCCCATTATCGCGCCTTCTTCGATCGCGCAGAGACACAACCAAATCGCTCATAGCGAGAGCCGTTGCATACTCCACCGATACGTTCACTCTGATATTGCTTCGGAGACCGCGAAACGTCCTTACCGACTCCGACGATAAAATCACCGCCGCAAAAAGGATCTTTCCCCATCACTCGAAGGAATATGCGTGCCAGCGCCCACGCCCGCGAAACCACCTTTCCGCCGCCGGGGATAGGTGGCTAATTTTGCTCCCGCACACACTCCGTGTACCCCTCCGGCGGCGACCCAAGACGTGTCTCGTTCCCCAACTGAGGAGGCTGTCGCTGCTAGCGCCATTTAGTGACACTGACCATGCATAGAGCATTACACGCATAACACCGCACACACACGCCTGCACACAACACGCAGGTACATAGGTCCTATAAGGAAGCTTGTTTATTATTATTATTAAATAAATAAAAAATGCAAGGGATTAGTTAGGATTAAAATTCCGCTGCAATTCCAAGCCGAAATTCGAACCCTTGAGCTAGTTATTACCTTTTGCGGGTGCCTTCAACACTCGCCCACAAAGTTCGGTGAAGCTGTAAAGGCTCCTCCGACAAAGAGCATTAGATAAGTTAGAAAAAAATTATCGGATTTTGAGAAATACTGCTACGAACGGAGTCGTGTTTCAATCTTAGTACACACTATTGACAAAATTGCTACAGTTACCAACAAATATACTAACGCTTGCCCTTATTCAGAGTTCAAATACATGATAAGATAATAGATAATGAAAATAATATAAAACAAACAAACTTGTTTATTTGTTACTTACTAGTGACCTTTATTATAGATTTATTATAAAATATTAAATAATAAATAGTTAAAGTATTGCAAGAAACTGATTATTTTTAAGAATCACTTCTTCTTTAGCCGAAATACGTTTAATGTTGGATATAGGCTTTGGGTGTCAAGCGGATTCTTGCGACCTTTACCAGATAGTCGATCCACCTTATTGTGATACTGCACAGACTGCCTCTTCCGGTACCACGTGATCAACATTCGAGAACCTGTTGTCCTCATCGGGTATCACTTTTACAGACAATCAATTCATTTGATAAAGTTCTCATAACTTTTTCTATATTAACCAGGTAATTAATCTGAATATGAAACAATAATGTCTAATCTTGTTTTATTAAATAAAGAGGATTTTTTTAAAGTTTGTTATGGATAAACCTTGTGTTACCGGCACAATAACCAAGTTACATAAGGTACGTTTTATATTTCTTTAATAATTACAGATTTCTATATGCCTGTACGAAGCAGAAACGAGTCACTAGGATAGAATATTTAAAAATCTATTAACTATTACAATCTATGAAACTTTTTTATAGATATAAACAAACGAACAATACAAAGAGTCTTTTAAAATACATGAGGACAATAATTATTTACATGCATACCAATATTAAAATGCAACAAATACTTTTTGCACAAAAAATATACAACTCTTTCGAATCAAATCAATAAACATTGGAACTACGAATACATTCAAATGTAACGTCCTTTATGGAGTATTTCTTATGCCGTATGCCGTAGACATACCCAGTTCGTATGTAACGATTCGTTACTCTCAGTCGACTGAATGAAATAATGTGACTTTCCCGTTGCTAAAGGGTGAGTACGTCCTCGAAAACCGTACCCAGTCTTTCCGAGCGCACGAACCGAACGACCGTGTTATTTTAAAAGAATTTATAAAATACAATATTTACGTTTAAAATGTCGATATAAACATTATAATCAAAAGAGTAAATTTTTTTAACCATCTACACAACATTATTCTTTACATTATTTAAAGGCAACGTTTATCTGTTTATCCGTTAGTTCGCTGTCAACTCAAAAACCACTAAACCGACTTACAGGTTTTTTTTTTGTTTTTCATACATTTTTGATATATTTACTTTTGAGGTTTTGTTCTATATTTTTCTATTTGACATGCACTAATTTATATATTAAACAAATTACAAAAGTACTCGTAACCGAAGAGCGTGTATAAAACGCAGTTGCCAAGACATATTCCGATCCCCATCTGGTTAAGCTCTTGTAGATCTCACACGCATCATAATTGCATACTACACGCAAGGTACATAGGGTAAGGGTTTTTGGTGCCCTGAGTGCCTTAAGCGCTCGCTTCAAAGTCCGGTGAAGCTCTCAAGGCATTTCCGGCCAATAGGGTTTCGTCAGTTTAAAAAAGCGAGACTTTTATTAGGATCGTAGACTGTGAAGGAATGTAGTCTCGGCCTACGTTTATGGGACTGAGGTGTGATGTACATTTGTATGTTTGTTCTAATGTAAAAAATCTATTATTGTAATGTTCAATACATACGAATTGATCTTAAAACGTGATTAGGTAATATTAAAAATACCGCGATCGTTTTTTTTCACCTATTATTAAACAATTTGAACATATTCGAGCTGTTTACTAACTCTGTATCTATAGTAACTCCGAGGGAAATGTGTAGTGTTATGAAAATACACAGTTCAACGATGTCGTTTCACTGGATATATTCATAACACTAAGTGGCATGTTATTGTAAACTGTAAAATAGATAACTCGTTGATTAGGGATGTATACGATGTTTGTCGATATTTTTAGAAATTATTTTATTTGTCACATCCATACCTTGTTTTTTATCTAGTAATTTTTTTAAAGATATTTGTACAATGCCAAGTGAAATAGGTTTGATCGCTCAACATGTACTATATATCTTAATGACCTTTGTACTGATACGAACCGACTAAGTCCGACCAACAGCGTGTACGAGTGCGAGTGAACGACTTCATATCTGCATGAACCATGCGTTACAGTCGTAAATCTACTACTAATAAATAAAATTGAATAACAAAATAACAATATTTTACTAAAACATATGAATGTATATATAGTATCTATACCAAAAACAAATCTAAAAAGTTTTGCCTGTCCGTTTGTTCTGGCTAATCTCCGGATCCGCTTGACTGATTTTGACGGGTCTCTTTTGTTGAAGCTGAAGTTACTTCGCGTAATTTTTCGCAAAAATAATAATTAGGGTGAAACTCATGAAATTGTGAATAAAATCCGATTAGTTACACAGTATTACTGGCAGGTGTTTGGATTTGAGAGAAGTATCTTAGGTTTTCTGTCAGTATCAAAAATAATTAAATGAAAATTATTAGGATTCCCTATGAAGTGTTTATGGCGCAGTGGATAGTGTGGCCGGTTTCCGCGTCAAGGGACGCGGTTCGGGCCCACCTACCCAACTCTAAAACCAGCCTGAGCTTACGATGAAGCAAAACATCGGAAGGAACCCATAGCATGGTGGTAGGGCATTTTCTAATAATTTCTGTCTGGGTAGCTACCACCCTCAATTTTGAAAACCTGTCGTCAAATATCAATAGGTGTGTTCCGGCAGTATCACTTGAGAACCAGTATCTCTAGGTTTAGTGTGTGTTACCATCCTGGACCATATCGTCACTTAACATTAGGTGAGATTGTGGTCAAAGCACTAAGCCTATATCGTGTAAAAATAACATGATTCAATGGACAGTTTTACGGGCAAGTGACGGAAATTTATGACAAAAATTAGAAAAATATAATTGTTTTGATAGTAATATGAATAATGATTAGTTACGCTATGGGTTCCAGTAAAAAAAATTAAAACTCATGAAATTGTAATCAAAATACGATTCAATAGACAACATCATCAACACATTATTTTTCAAAGAGTGTTTAAAAACTATATTACGCAGTGAAGAATATAGGGAACGCGGGTGGAGCCGCGGGGACACAGTTAGCTTTGTAATAAAAACATTTATTCTACTTTATAGGGTCAGCACTTTGACCACAATCTAACCTGATTTTAAGTGACGAAGCAGTCCAGAGTGGTAAGCACACTAAGCCTAGAGATACTGGTTCTCATGTGATACTGCCGGAACACACTTATTGGCCGTTGATGAGAAATTTTCAAAATTGATGGTAGTAGTCACCCGGGCGTATGTTATGCCCCACGATTGAATTATAGTTTCTTTATGGTGTTTTCCTTTACCAAAAGATCAGATTAATTATAGAATTGGATAGGTGAATTCCAACCTACGTCTATCGACACGGACTCCAACTACACTACCAACTAAGCCATCATCGCTATCAGTATAACAAAACATATACTAAATTCCGGCCAATTTTCAAGTAATAGTGTACTTAGTGACAGATTGTAACATAATGTTTAAGATAACTAAAAACGATTTTTTACATTACAAATTTGAATTTTACATGTCATATATTTCCATTAGTTAGCTGACAACTCGAAAATGATTGTTTCTTTTTTATAATAATAGACAAATCCTCTTTTGAGCTGAATAACCGAACGCCAGACTAGAACATGCCACAGTGCCAAAGTGATCGATCCTCGACTTAACTACTTACATGCGTACAATCCCAAGTGATACTTAAAACCAAAAAGAAGTTAAACTTATATAAAAACCTATGAGTTTTTAAGAAAAATAAACGCATACTAATCTAGGACTCCATTTTCCAATAAATAGAATTTTGTTAACAAACAATAAAAAATCAAAAATTCTAATCTCCATGTATTTCATAATAACTTTAGAAAATATAAAACTAATTTTAAACAAAAGTAACACTGAAATAGTTACTGCAAGAAAAAATATTTTATGTAATTTATTTGAATTCTCTTTACTTTTTAGTGTTATTATGTTAAACTATAATTCATTGCATCTGTTTTCATTCCACTGTAGTTGTTTGATTATTTTTTCAGTTTCTCTAAAAGGTTCAACGACTAATCTACTAAAATATTTAGCTTGTAAATCTAAGCATGAATGTCGCACTTGTCTGTAATTAAGGTAGCATTTAACATGCGTTTTTAATAATAATGTACCTATTGGTAATAGCATATTCTATATCTAGTTATAGGGGTGAGAGTTAGGGTTAGGGTAAAACTACACAAAAACTACAACAAGGATATGCTTTGTTCACGTGTCTGACGTAATCGTCTAACTCGACGTAGACGACCGATACTTTTAATATATTTAAAAATTGTAATTAATCAATATAGAATGTGCCTCCAAATCGGCAACGTGTTTCATTTTAACGCTCCCTAAAACATGAGTACCTTGTCGCTGTTTGGTGTGATGTGTTTATGAACGTAAGGGGTGTCATTACATAAACTGAAATCCGTGAACGAAATGACGATACTGAGCACAGAACAATACAAATACAACGAATATCTGTGAGAGGTCGATATTATTATGCTAACTCTCTTACAAATATCTCTTCTCGTCGCGCTTGTAGAATAGAATGTCATAAAGTGGCTAATATATAATATTAAAGAGATAATACTGTAAAGTAAAGACGTTTCGATTTTTTAGTTTATACCAAGATGCAAGTTAATAAGAAAATGTGACCCTAAAAGCCATCGAACGCATGATTAGTAAAAATTAAAAAGGAAATTAGCTTAAAAAGCTCTTTGAAATATCCGCCCTAATATACAATATAGATTAACGAGGCAATGTGTCTCTGGAACTCGTTGTATTTATACTTTGGATTATTTCCTGTACGTAATACTTGTTCAGGATATTGAAAAAGTATTTTCAAAATCCATCTCAAAAGTGTAAACTAGTGCCAGATAAGTACGATTTACCGGACGTAAAATCATATACATGCCTTCTATAAAACTTGGGGAAAGTTGTAGTTCTCACTCTTGATATCCCTGATATCGAAATCAATACGAATATTCGAGATGGGATAGGAGATGGAAGCTATCACGGAATACATATGTCAGGAGTATAAAAAAAAACTGTTATTTTATGATAATTAACTCGCACACATCAATTTTACATTTACAGAAAAATGTCTGATTAAATTCAAATACAAATTTCTTCTTTCTGTCTTTACCTGTGTAGTGTAGTGAAGTGCTCAGAAAATTGCAATCGCAAAATCTTCGTGGTAGACCTTAAGAAATATGCAGTTGACTTTTTGTCAATATTGACGCACCTATGCAACATACTCTACTTCTATGTATATTTGTGATTGCCATTTTCTTTGCATTTCACTACATTACACAGGTTAAGACAGAGAGAAGAAATTTGAAGTGAATCACATTGTAACACCGCAGTAATAGTGAATGGGCTTTACAATTGTCAAGACCGGAGTAAGCCGCAAACAAATTAGCCATAAATGACGCTTTCATCTGCGGCTCCTGACGCAGTTATCTATCTGAGTACCTCAATGCGGTCACTGGTCAACGACAGATTTTAACTTCCCTCTTCAGATTTGAAGGCAGTTTTGTAAGCTGCTTTAAGTGAATTAGCGTTAGGAACCTGAACTATTTCTTCCTTGGTCTGATTACGATGCGTAGCTTGCTCGATACTTATATATTCAATATATTTGGAATTGTACAAAAGTTGTAACATAGGAAAACTAAGTGGGTTGGATTACTACTTAAATCAGACCATGATTTAGAGCAAAGATATAAACAATGCATTCAAAATGGATGAGTCTAAGAGAAACTCAACCAGTCGTCCGAGACTACCAGCTCCGTAAACAGTTACCTTGCTTAAAAAGATAAATAGTAAAGTAGTATCTCCGTCACCTGAATAAACAAGTACATGTAACTTTAAGTGTTAAAATCTACGTGTGGAATCTTACACTGCAGTATAATAAATTTATTTTAACATCTTCGTGTGTGGTGATTAACGGGCCAAAAAACAATGAATTATCTAAAGTAATAAGATATATCAACTACAACATATTGACGTTTGGCTATTCTAAATTTATTAACTCCTTTACAATGGGTTACAACGTTTTGTTGCTACTAACGTATATCTAAAAGAAAGAGGAATCTTATCTGTAGGATAAACGTCGTCAGCATTTGCCTAAAACGTATTTTTATATTTAATTTTTTACGGGACTAAAAAACATTTCAGTAAAGTTTCAAAGAAATTACACGACATCTCAATAATATTAGGGAGCAATACGTCAGAATGGATTCATAAATGCCAGCTAGTATAATAGAAAAACCTATATATGAAATCACATCATACTCCAGTTGTTTCTATTTCTATGGTGATGGACGTAGACATACTTTGAATATCGAGTCATGTTCGATTCCTTTGACATCGAGCATTTTTCCCTATCGAACGAGCAACGTTTGATGTATTCACGGTTTAAGTTATAAGCGACAGTGAGCATTACGTTACAATTTTGATATTACGTATACTGCTCAACCATATATTTTGTTTTTTCTTTGGTATCCAGTGATGTATCATTACGTTCTTCACTTTTCTACATATACTAACATCTAACATCAGCAGGATGTTTTCCACACTAATGCTACGGATTCGGATTCTTTGGGTTGGAATTTTGTACTTTTAAATGCTTTTGCAACATAACAATTTAAAAGTAAATATTCTATTCGGGGTTATAAATTCAATATCTTCGGAATTATTCCACAGCTTTTCCGTAAACACATAGTCCCTGGGAATAGTACAAATTTTGATAACCGGTCAATCGGCTGATTTTTAATATAAAATCCGTATCTCTTTATTAAATTAATTTAGATTAATTAAATTAGTTCTTCGGTTTCTCCATCAACCTTTATAAAGCTTTGCCATATAAATAAAAAGGATATATATCATGCCGTTTTTGAAGAAAATATAAATGTTGGTAAAACAAAAGACCCATCTATTTCAAGATTTTAAATAAACATTAAGATTTTGAAATAAATAATATTCACTTAAAATATATTTTATAAATAATTTAGAGTTATTAAATTCTATATGACAAAAATACCCATTCCGGTGATGAAAAACATTTCGATATAATTAGTATGTACAACCCAACCGGCGATGGATTAAGCGGACGTCCGAAGCATAGAATGTAAATTCGCTTCAAGTTGTGACTCCAGCCGTAACTAAAGTATCATGGGAGTGAATATATTTGTTAGCGGATAGCTGTGAACACAAATCGGATTCGAGAAGCAACTTGTTTTCATATGTAACCAGTGAATCACGTCCACGCCGCTTATGAAACTTGAATGCAATGAAATTTAATAAAAAGCTGTGGAGATAATAGTATATAGTCGGATACTGCATCAATAGATGTTGCTTAAAATTATATAATTTATTGAGCTTGAGCTTTTGTTTGTCATAGTTAATCTGGCTTTTGCCCTTTGTAGATCCATAACTCAAAGATCAACCTGTTGTATAAAATGAAACTAAGCGTTGAGGGTAGTACAGTCTCATGCCTGTAGTAACTTAAAAGTGTGTGGCCTGCGTCCTGAGGTGCTAGAAAGTTTTACTTAATTTACTATTTCTTAACTCTGTACAAATGAATCCGTCCAGTCGCTCCGAGGCATTTCGACATTCTTCATTCCTCCTCTTTGGTTGAACGTTTAACACAACTAGAAAATCTATAAAAATGTATAAACTTATGTGCATCTTCTGAATTTAATTTAAAGTAACTTTATTGGCTGACGATGGATAAAATATATTGAGGAACTCTGAAGAACTGGACAAAAGTTACAAAAATAATTGTGTGAAAATAGCGAATTATAGTTCGCTTGAATCCGGCAGTACGCCAGGAGCTGAAATGGTAATCATAGCGCTTCTTGGTTCTATGTATGTCTTTATACAGTAGTTCGATATCTATTGGGTTACTACGAATTTTTATCCTTCTATAATGTACTTTAGACTATATCGTTTTAGTTTAACTCACTATACTGTCATCTTTTATAAAACATACTGACCTTGAAATTATATTTATGAAAAAAATCAAATACCGGCAACCAATCAAAAATCAATTGGCAATCAAAAAAATCAACATATAGGCACATTGAAATAACTTTATTTATGTAATTATACTTAAGTTAAGTTATTAAGTAAGTAAGTTATTAGTATAAGTTAAAGATATTTAATTCAAATCTAACAGCGAAAATATGATGTTGTTTCAATTCCGCATATAAAATGTATGAGTTTGATTACAAGGATTAATTTCATAATTTTCTCTCGTTAAATTATCGGAACCGGTTACGTCCACTTGCACTCACTACGCACACTCTGAGGGCGTTTCTTATTGAAAACATTAGGAGTAACGACAACTAAATAAATTATATACATTCCATTAGCTGGAAAGGTGAAACAATGTACTACACATGAAATAGCGGTATACTCTAGAGAAATTCTATAAAGCAAATATTCACCGTTTATCTCGTCTTATATTATTTATTGTACTCTCCGATCATATTGCAGGACAGTTTCCATACAACATCTCTAAAATATTACATGGATTTCGTAATTTTTTTTAAATCTATATCTATACTAATAATAAAATTGTTAATTACACGTGTTTGTACATTTCCGGTTTTTGCGCAAAGAATGCAAGGGACTTAAAATAGGTAACGAAATAAATTTCTATCATTTTTAGAAATGCCTGTCTGTGTCTGTCGGTCGGTTTGTCTGTTTGGTTGTGCAGGCATCAATTAGAAAGTATTAAGTATATTTTAAAAATTCAAAACATATATAAAAGCAAAGATAAATAATATTCCGGAGTAGCGTCAAAATTTAATTCATTAAAATCGGTCCACTCTATCAAAAGTTATAGTAATTTGAATGACACGCGCTGACTTTAGAATGAAGGGAGAGTTGGTAAGTTAATACGTTTTAGTATTATTCGAGGACAAAAAAAATGTATTGATTGAAATTGAACAAAATGACATAATTAATACAAAAATATGTTTATAGTATATAAATAATGAATATGTAAGACATAGTAGACGGGACGGGACGGGACTGCAGGGAGAACTTAGGCTATCTATTAGAATACAATTATCTGAATTTCACGCGAGCGAAGTCGCGGGCGTTGGGCACAGGTGAAATACCGAACTACACCACCCACATTTCGCCAGCTTAGCTTAGATGTGATAGAGAGGGAGCACAATAAAAATATTGTGGATGTAATGAGATATGGCTTTTATATAAGCGACCAAATAATTATTATTGTGCATATCAAAAGCAATGACGGCGTCTAACGTTTATTATTTATAAATATTTAAATTATTCACGTGTATTCCAAATTCAATCAAAATAAACCAAAACAAATCAAAATTATATTATATTTAAGTACAAAAGAAAGTTTCTTATGTACGGAAAACATTACGTTACCTATTTTTCATAACCTCAATACTCTCTAAAGAGGAAGCCTTAAGTCGAACCTTTTGAATTTTAGGAACGTGAGCTGAGAGATAATGCGATTCTCGGGGAATTTTTATTACATCTTTAATATTTATTGGTATATTACGAGTACATACAAGACTTATTTATCGGTTCTACTCATTTGATATTAAATTGATATGATTTGCTTATTATTTTTGACCGATTTCAAATAGGAGGAGGGTATCAATTCGTCTGTACATTTTTTTTGTGTTTGTTACGTAATTTCTCCGTCATTTATAGACGGCTTTGCAGTTTTTTTTTTATCGAAGGAGTACACTTCTGAAATGTTCTCATTTCCACCAAATCAGGATCTGATCAGTGGAAATTAGGGAAATTGAGAAAAACTCTAGAATAATATAGACACAAGTGTCTCATATATTCGTTTCCAAAGCTATGAAGTAGGCTTCACAACTACACCTTTTGAAGCGATCATGGCGCAGCCGGTATTGCGGCTGGATTCCACTTCAATCGACGCGGGTTCAATCCCCACCTATCCGACTCTAGAATCGGCTTGAGCTTTCGGTGAAGGAAAACATCGTGAGGAAACCATAGCATGGTGGTAGTGCATTTTCTAACAATGCCCGCCTGGGTAGCTACCACCCTCATGTTTGAAAACCTGTCGCCAAATACCAATAGTTGTGTTTACCATCCTGGACCACATCGTCATTGCACATCAGGTAAGATTGTGTAAATATACTCATTTACGAATAGAAATAACTGCCCAAACTTTATCACAATTACACATCTGCGAAATAAAGGACTCGGGTGATTTTAAAGAACAATTAACCAAAATTGAGTATAATTAGGGACGTACATTTACACCACTTTGTTATCCATAAGCTGGCACTAATTTCAATATTATTTATTGACTTTTTAGTGCATTTTATAGTTTATTATTTTGAAGTCGATTATGTTTTTAATTAAAAATGATTTTTCTAGTAGTCACTGTTGTTTCTTTTAATAGTTAGTGTAATAGAAACAATTAATCAATAATTTTAGTACTCGATGTTTTTTCAATATTGTTTAGGCTCAACGCTTTGACCATGATCTCACCTGATGTTAAGAGGCATAGGCTATTAAATTAAATAAGCTTAGAGGTATTCCAGCTCTCTAGTGATAATGCCAGAATATACCTATCGGTGTTTGCCGACAGGTTTTCAAACTTGAGAATGATAGATATCCATGTAGGCATTGTTGGAAAATACCCTACCAACACACTACAGTTTCCTCACCATGTTTTCCTTCACCGAAAGCTCAGTTTGGTTCTAAAATTCGATTGGTTGGTTCGAAACTACGTGCTTTTTGGCGGGGAATACGTCCAAGCTACCAACTGAGCTTTACATATCAGACTTAACATAGTCACTAAATGTAAAACATGAAAAATAGTTTTGGGCAGTTAGTTTGAAGCTATTATTATGTCTCTTATGGATTCCTTGTATGCATGTCCTTAGATATTATAAGGTGCAGAACTATTTCTTATCGGTAAAGACCCATTGGTGGTAGTGTTTTCACGTTCATAAGCACCTTATTAGGGCCTAAACTGAAAAAAGTTTTTTATTTATTTTGATTGTGTCTATACATTTTATTTTAAAACTTTGAACGGAAGCAATTAAACGATTCGACGCAGTTATTAATACTCTGTTAAGTACGACGTATATGAATTTACTGTTGATAAATCTCCGTTCCTCTGATATATTCTAAATGTTCATTGAAAATACTGCTTTATAATAAAAGATATTAAGTTGAATTTTTCCAAATGACTCTGAAATCATTAGGTTGTTGTTCTACAGGCTTTCAAAGGACATTTTTCATGTCTACGTATTTCATATTTATTTTTTTTATCTAACTTTTGATCAGAACTGTGTACACATTGTTTGTGTAGCTTATTTGTTGTACGATTTATTGATTAATTCATTTTACTCAATTTTGGCTAAAGTATTAAAAAGCTTCTAAAAAAATAAGTCAAAAACAAAATCAAAATTTATTTATTTAATTTAGGCCCTAAGAAGGCGCTTATGAACGTCTAAAACACTACCACCGGTTCGGAAAACAAGCAAGTCGAGAAGAACCGGCAAAAATTCGATCTGGTTCTTTTTTTTTATAAATATAATATATATCTTTTTTTTTTTGTCATATAAAAAAAAAACTATACAAATCATAGTCTTAATAATGTTAGCGGGTGCGCACAGAGATGTGGGTTAATACCAGACATCACTATCGTTCACGTAATGATCCACCCTGTAATAACCTTTATAGATTAAAACTTGCTTGACATAATACTTGAACTTATTGTCAGGTAAATCGGTAATGTTACTTGGGATCTTATTGTAAAACCGAATACTATTACCTATAAAGCTTTTATTACACTTACTTAGCCTAAAGCGTGGTTCCGGCCAACTTGTCTTTACTTCTAGTATTAAAATTATGACGATCATTCACTAGATCTAGCTTGTCTAAATTTTTACGAATATGCATTAAGTTATCGAAGATGTATTGGGAGGGCAAAGTTAAGATATCATATTCTTGAAACTTGTTCTTTAGAGTAATTCAATAATGCAATGGTCAAAATTAAATTGGGAATAATAAGCACAGAAACCTAACACTAAGGAATGATAAGAATTGTGTAAAACTGTCTGTAGATTATGTCTGGCTAGATCATGCGAGAGAACGGACAACACAGCCGTCGTTCCAGATTCCAGATCCTGATGATAGTACTATATTTATTTATTTATTTATACTTAATTTACAAATTGTGTAAAAAGGCGGACTTAATGCCAGAGGCATTCTCTACCAGTCAACCTTAGGGTGGTGCAGAGATAAAATAAAGTAGGTGTGATAAGAGATAAATAGTGAATAGAGATGAATATAAAAAAAAATAGTGAAAGAAAATATGTGACATTTATACATTATACATATGATATTATAAATACATATACGTACACACATACCTATATATATATACAAATATAACACATACCTATATATATATATATACAGACATAACACATATATAAACATATAAATAATATTATAAACTTAATAATACACGATATACACATGATATAAAATAGTAATATACTAGTAATTATAAATGGAATAAATAGTCAAATAGCCCTAGTGGGCTCAAGGAAGAATAGAAAAGAATCGGAAGGATCTTGTCCTTGTGGTTAACTTACACCCTTACACTACTTATTTACATGGGAAGTAAATAACTTGGATGATTTCCATGGCAAGACAAATCAGATGTACTTTTTAAATGTAAAAAATACAGAGACTTTAGATTGCTAAGCGTGCTCTACCGTTTGTATCATGGCGAGTGTTCCTGAAGAGGTATTCAAACTAGTTTCCTCTTCTCCCTTCTTTAATACATATTCACACATCACCGCGGTATGTGTCGTGAACTTGTGAGTTGTGTCAATGTGTTTTCTCCTTCCTACAACAATGGGTATTCGAGCATAACGTCAAGAGCTAGTAGCAAGATACAGGCTCGTAGTACCAGAACGATTCTGAGCCTTCAATTTGGTAGCACTTTCAAGTGAATTTATTTTATTACGCACATTATCAATGTCGGTAAAAGTTTTATATTATGGGCACAAGTTGTTCGAGTTAGTGGAGGAGAAGCTTAACTATATATAAATATAAGTTAAAATTATGTACGCTCTATTGGAAACAAAGGATACTGTAAGGGCGCAGTCGGCGTGTCGGGATATACGGACCTGCAGTGGTTAACCTAAGTCTCTAATATATGGATCGACCTAGAAGCTTTAATACGGCCTGTGTTATTTACGTGTAAACTGACTTTTATTGGGTGTTCGGTCTTTTTGTACAGAAGTTTATTTTATCTCCTTCGATGTCTCATTACGTTACAATAGCCAAATAGATTTAGGAATAAGGCATTATTATCACAGTATTAATTTTAACCTAAATGTTTTCTAATTAGTATTATTACATATTATAGAATACAACGTATATCTGTACAAAAAAAAAATTGAAGAGTATGTTTGTATTTTTAATATCGATTTTTTACTAAATAGTAGATATGAATGTACGGAATATATACACGTATTTACATTTTTTTTCTGGTAGATACCTGAAGTTGCGCAGCGTAATTTAGGCTACTTTAAAAAAAAAAAAAATTAGGGTTGCACGCAAAAAATGTACACCTCATGAAATTGTGAAAAACATTCTATTCAATGCACATTTTTACTGGTAAGTGTTTGAATTTCTAAGAAATACGTTTGCTTTCTTTTAGTTTCAAAAATAATTATAGGGAAATTATAAGGGTTCCACGTAAAATAATTAAAAGTTAAAATATTGATATATTGTACAAAAGACGATTCCATGGATTTTAACTGAAGCGTTTGAATTTGTGAGAAATGCCTTTGCTTTATGTTAGTACCAAAACATACCAAAAAAATTGTGGCCTCAAACATATTCCAATAATTACTTAAACTATATTACGCAGTGAACAATGCCGTGTGTGTGCGGCGGGTTAAGAATACACCATATATAAAAAATTATACGAGTATATCTATATGATATAATAGTATACTGATACGGATTTTGAAGTGTTTTAGTTTTAGGTGTATCGATTCGTACATTTTTCACTCTAACAGCGACACTTAAAATGCTAACAGATGCCAGGACCGGATCGCGGATATGGTACGACGGACGGACCGGAGCTATCACTCGCCTTGTGGCCGTGTGCCCACGTGTGGTACGGAGATTCGATTGTCTCTTATTTCCTTGGGATTTCCGAGCGACAAATAAGTCATCGCAGAGCACTGGACCACACTCACGTCAAACTAAAATTATTCATGATCTAGGAAACCCTTTCATTAATGATCGGGTCGAGTGGTTTTCACACTTCGCTGCCCGCCCCCTTTTGACTTGCCACCCGTGAATGTTACGACTAACGAAATGAATCGACCACTGGAAACTCAGCTATCATTACTTCAGAAATATTATACCATTTACCGATTAATTACCTATTAATAAGACTATTTGTTTTTATTAAAAATAAGCCGTATATTTGTACTTGTACCGTCTATCTTTAATCTATATAAACAGTTTAGGTATATGAATTTATGCAATGATGTGCATTGCTTTTTTAAAATAATTTTGAGTTTGCTTTTTGACCATTCTAGAACATAGATTCTCAGACCTAGTATTAGTATGCTATTAGGTTGGAGTCCCGGCACATTTCGTAGCGCAGAATTAATAAATGTTGAATTATTAGCTGAATTAACTTCAGATTTTCTTCCAATGCGCGAGGAATCAATCCGTTCTCGAGATATTATCAAAAAGTTTTTTTTTTTTCGCTTTTGTTGTTTTTTTTTTGTGTATTTTCGAGTTGTTTTCAGCTACTCTGGATGGGGAGTAAATCAACATATCTAATAATTAATATCATAGAAGTCGGTCCAATCGTTCTTGACTTATAAATGGTGCAACTAATTCGACTTTATTTTATACGAGTATGTTAAATAGATTAAGACATTAAGTTAATACATTAAGACGTATGCACCTGAACATAATAATGACGTGAATATTTAATAAAGACGATACAAAAGGTCAATGTTGCGTTCCTTGCCTATCGTTTTTAAAAAGCCACTAACATATTCCGAATGAAATCAGTTTAAATACCGACATCAGTAAAAATGTAAGCCAAATAAATAACACATTATTTGTCAACATAAGCCGCTACGAGCCGCGTACTGTTCAACTCGAGCTGTTTTAATTATACGTTTTTATTTTTACTCCTAGTCCGGTCAATTTAGATCTCCGAAGATACAAAAATTCCCAAAAAGCTGAAAGTCAGTTAAAATGTTCAAAAATATAATTTAAAAAATCCTCATCGATCCGGTACCCGGAAAAAAATGTACTCGAGGTCAAAGGTTTTTCGCAGTTTTCAACAAAACTGTAAGTTTTTTTTTTAAATTAGCGTAGACAAACAATGTAAATTGTAAAAAATTATCAATACGTTTTTTTTCTAAAGAGTCACAAGAGCTAGAGTTTCCGAGAAATAACGATTTAAAAAGTTGGAAAAGTAGTAATCGTCATAATATGCACACGTTTCCACGCCACCTTAAAAGTACCATATTCTTGACAAAAAAATTAAAGTTTTTAGTTTGTCTAGATTCCAGATCCAGATGATTATGTTAAAATCACACAATAAAAGAATTATAAAAGATTTGTTTTTGCAACAGCTTAATCAACGAGATTCATATTACTTGCTTCAGATTTAAATGCAGATTGTATATATATTTTTATATTGCCTTTGTTAATCATATTGTATATTTTTTCAGGCTCACGAGAACACTTCTTGAAACTTCAAATTATTGTTATAAAAATAATGATATATTAATCTTGCGTAAGTTTATATTATACCTAATATAGTTTTAATCGCGGCTCTATTCGCATATTGTAACAATGTCTTTTCTTACTCAGTTATATGATGTAGCTATAATTTTTTTTACAAGATAAGGGCTCAGTCTTTTGACCATAACCTCACCTGATGTTAAGTGACGATACGGTTCAGGATGGTAAACACAATAAACCTAGATATTGGTTCTCTGGCAATTTTAAAGCTATAACTTTCAAATGTTTATTTAAATAACTACGGGTTCAGAATATATCAATAAAACTTTATTTATTATCAATTTACACAACAGTAGTTTTAAGATTTAGGTTATGGTAATTAAAAAAAGAAAAGAACATTCGTATATTAAAAAAAATCGAATCGTGATTTTTTTTTTCATGACATTTTTTAACGTTACGAATTTTTCAAATGTTGCCTACGAGTCATTTGTCATCCGTAGCGACAGAAACAGCAACCGGATTTCGAGGATTCGAATTTCGGAGCGTAATAATGTAATTGCAAAATGTTCTCCTTGATTGCGTAATTTGTAAAGCAAGTGTGTGATTAAAAATAATGTTATAACGAAATGTAATCTACATAAAGAGATATTGTTTGTAGTAACTCTTTACAAGAATCGATATACTGATATAATATATATCGGATCACTTCTTTCATTATTTTCACATTAAACATCGCCTTCATATATTATAGTCGATACTGTCGTCACTATCTTTCTTTAGAACGACTTGCTCATACACTCTAACCCCTATATATCAGTTTTGTCATTTTTGTTTTATCCATTCTCTTCACGTGCCCAAACTAATTGAACAACTCTTTAACTATTTTCGTCATTACATTACATCCTCTACCATACCGCTTTATTCCCATATCACGTTACTCTTTGTTTTGTCTACATCGTTGCTTGGGTTACATTTCGAAGACTTGTCATGTTCACACTAAAACTTATCTTGTCATAATAAAATGCGTTATTTTTTACAATATGTAATAATTGTACACTGTTTATTGCTTCAATATCGTTCCTTTCAATTGCTTTATTGAGTTTTGGCGTCGGAGCTGCCTCAGAGGAAAATATGAAACTTTGTAACCGTTCGGTCTTAGTGCAGGAAGCCTTTTCAAAGGACTTTTGAACTAATTAGTAGACGCGCGCGTCTGGCAACCACAGGAAAGGTCAAAGGCTAAGCTGTTCCATAAAATATAACAGTGGTATTAATTTCAAAGAAATGTTTTTTTATACCGGATAATTGGGCGACACACATCACTTATAATGCGACTATTTACCTAATAATTTATCACAATGTTTATTGTCAATACTGAATATATAACAGTTGAATATATAAAAAACTTTGGAATATGATATTAGTTACAATCAGTTGAAAATCCGACAAGATCTGATCATCAACAGATCGTTCAATAATGATTTTTTTTATTCCTAACTGCACTACTGTTTCATTAAATTCCACTTCATTCGTTTACAATTTAGCCACTTTACACTAAATAAAATAAAAGTGTAAATAATTACAAAGCAATCAAATATTAACCGACGGCCATTGTTCATTCCGTACAAACTGATCGTGTTTATTTTTACTTTGTGTATTTATTATATGTATTTGTGATTACCGTTGCGTTGGTCGACCGATGCCAATATTGGTTTCGTAACGTAAATATTTGTTACCAACGTTAAAACACCATTTACTAGGGAATAACAAACTACGTATTTTTATTTTACTTTTTTCAAATTATTTTTATTAATTTACCTCTATGACGTTGGTACCCAACGATAGCTACAGTTGATTTAAATAAGGATTGACAATTAGAATATTTTCAAAAGATCGCTTTAAGTATTTAAATTAATAACGAGCCTTTTTAAATACGTCTAGAATTTAAAACTTTTCCAATAAAACCAGCCACCGTCGTTGTAAAGTTTAAATTAAAATGAATGAATAAACTGAAACAGTAAAATAAAAAACAAACTGACGTGTATAGGCTTTTCTTCCATCAGTATACACATAGTAAGTTTACACAGAGTAATTGACATCACGTAAAATATAAAACAATTACATAACATCATTTGAATTTTACGATCGTCATTTATGATATAAAACTATTTATAAACATTATACGACTGTATCTTGCTAAAAATATCGTTCTTTATAATATATGTTTAAAGTAATGTCTAAATTAATTAGTTATTTGTAAATTTATTTTAAGTTTATAGTTGGGTGGCGCTGTGAAAACATAAACAAAACTAGTATGCTGTGAAATATTTCGCGATCCTATTAACCGTTGGTTTGTAATCCGACAACCGTAAAACATTGGCTAGTTTCTGATCCCGTTAGCACTCACACTACACTTTATTTACAATCACGTAACATTTAATCCATTTTCCGATTTTAAGATGAAAGTTATTAACAATAATAAGAACAATATTTTTTTTCTTTTTATTATTTATTCATAAATTTACACAGTAAAAATCAGAGCGAGCATTGAACCCGGAATAAAATATATTTTGTGTCCCGGGATCTAGTGCCTTCCTTCATACCATTACGGATTTAAAATTTATACTAGTGTAGTGTTTACATGAGGTGAGACTCAGTGTATGTATAATCGGTATGCGGTTGTGTTTAGATATATAACTGTGTCTAAGCTATTGTTACAGACTCGAAAGAGAAATGAATAGACAAAGCATTTAATTCACTTTCGACAACAAAATATTATGTTCGTAGCTGTTATTGATATAACTATTATATTTATATCACACCTGATCAAGCTAACAAATAATATAGCAAATTTACACACAGAATAACTTCGGCACAGCTGAGAATATATCACACTTATTATAAATAAAATGAAATTTCATTTTGATAAGTTAAATATTATTAATTGTAAATATAAAGTAGATACTAAGTTTATTCTATATTTTTCCTTAGATATATAAAGAAAACCTAAAAAAAAGTAAACATATTCATAGGATACTGGTTATCATTGAAAACCAAATTATTTCCACCTTTACGAGTTATGTAAATAAATATATATTTATTTAAATTATTTTTTTTTGTAATATGTGAGTAATCAAATATTTTTATTTTATAAAAACGTACCCTTTTCGCTCGCGACGAGTTCTGCCGATGCGGACGGCATAAGTCTAACGTACGTACGACTTACGCCGGTTGCGCGAACACACTGACGTCTGACTACCAATTGCCAATGCCAGCCTGAGCCAGCGCCAGTACCACATAGAATAAACAATTTCACGCGGGATTCTCTCAGCAGTGACATTTGTATCGCTACGCTTGACATTGTTATTTATCGGTAACGTTTCAATAATTATTTGTTATTTTAATCTTGTTTGTTATTTAATCATAGCTTTATTAAAAAAAAGGCCTTTCAAGTGTTGCATAAGCAAAATTTTAATAATTAAAAAAAATTAGGAGAAATTAAAGGCACGTGGAGTGTTATAAAAGAAGTATGTAATTTAATTATTATACATTTATATCTTTTTATTTTATTTTATTTTTTGTTTTAATTTTATTTATTTATTTATTATACCTTACAACTTATTGCTAATTAATTTACATTGTATTAAAAAACATATATGTTGTTCAAGGTCTTCGCCTCTTTTTTGTTATTCTTTCAAAATTGACCTTAAAACGTTTATCACTTAAATCAAAATTAAAATCAAATAAGATTTTTTTCTTAGAGAGATAACCCCTGTATTAAATTATGACGTCACGCTTTACGTGCAAGTTCTATAGGTACTTACAAATTTTTCACGGGAAGAGATAGAGCAACTTCCTCCCCTCTCAAACCCCACCAAAAAAACTTTAAACAAGGTATTTAAAAATTTTATTGGCAAATAAAATTAAGGTAATCTGATATTTTTAATAAATAAAACATCAGTAAATGATCCTATTGCAAACCAAACCCAACAATAAAAAAAAAATACCAGTTTATATAATTCTATACAAAGTGTTTTAGTGTGTAGATACGAAAAAAATATTTCATTTGAATTCCATCCTGAATAAAAATGATAATTATTATATTAATAATTCAATTTAACTTATCCACTAAATATCTATGAAGATTATTATCGACTGTCGATATTTACGACGTCATCATTTTGTAAAACACTAGCGTATCAAATATTTTTTATTTACCACCAAATATCTTTCAACTCTATATAGAGCAGTAAGTAAAACATTATAATAAATCAAAACAAAACTTAATCTATAATTACAATCAGTTTTAATATTAAATATTAAACCCAAATCGGCCAAATTATCGGTATTTATTTAGATTATTACGTTGTGTAATTTCACATTCACTCACTGAACAAAATACAAACAATATTTTTACAGTTTCGATTAATTACTATTTAAATAAAATTACTCCAATAGAATTGGCAGCGCTCTTACGGGTATAACGTCGAATAAAAATTGTCAATTTGTCATTCGATTCGCTTTTTTTTTTTGTCTTAGGCAATATATACTTCATTATGAATTCTCACTCCCACGCTCTGTTCATCCATTATGGTTAAACTTGCTTTCTGCCAGCTAACCCACTAGGCAATTGAATATGTACTACTAATAAATACAATTGAAGTGTCTGCTTGTAATGTCAAAATATGTTTTTTACTGTTTAGATATGAATGTATATACGACATCTATACTAAAAATACGATTTTTACATATTTTGTCTCACTATCTGTCTGTCTGTTTGTTCCGGGTAATCTCCGAAACGGCTGGGGCGATTTTGCGGTACTTTTTTTTGGTAAATAGCTGAAGTTACTCCGCTTAGCTATTTAGAACTTTTGTTTTTTTTTTTTTTCGAAAATAATTAGGGTTCCGCGTAAAAAAAATTAAAACTCATTAAATTGTGCACTGAAAATGTATATGAAAAGTGGGTGCAGCCGCGGGCACACATCTAGTATATAATATATTTAATCGTAAATGTTCGTCTTATTTCCATATATCAGTTAAATAGCGGTCAACTAATTTTAAATGTATTTTTTAAACAAATAAGTTAATCTTTAGGTTTATTCATACTGAAAAAAACCGTATTATTATTTCATTTGAAATTACTTTGCCGATGTCATTTGGTTAACAATATCATTCAAGACGCTATAAAATAAACTAACTAGTATAAAATCATGGCATTTTGTTCAAAATGTATTTTTTTTTAATTCTCATTATAACATACGTCGTATAATAGTTACCATGGAAATAAATCTATGTCAGGTATTTGTTTAATTTTTGTAAAGATATTATAACATAAGTAGAAAACAAGTAAATATGAGACATGGATGAAATTAAGTTCTTGATGATATGAGACAAATGCTGTGATATACGCCTTATAGCATTTTTTTGTTAAATAAATAAATGAGTTACCTAATGAAGTTTAATTTATACTACAGAATACAATAATTCGCCTTTTTAATATTAAGTGACATACTTGTGTATTACCAACATACACCAATGTTAGTAGTTTTTCTTTAGGTTTTAATTTGAAATGTATTACAGGATAATAAACACGATAAGCTTAGAGTTTTGATCTCTGAAACTATGCTGCCGGAACATATTTATATGATTTTCAAAGGAGAGTGGTAGTTAGCCAAGTGGGCCTTAGAAAACGAATATTAACGTCTTAGTGTATTTAATTTTACCTCTCTTAGTATTATGTATTATATTCACAAAATTTACTATACATTACTCAAGTGAATCAATATACATCGGTACACACAAACTCTATACAGATAAATAATTTATGTAACAGTTGCTGTTTTCATTTGAACAAATATTATCGGTTTTTTTAATATATTTCTATAGTAAATTTTATACGTCTTACAATTATTATATAGGATTACCGCATAACGTTCAAATTAGGGGGAAAGTGATATTAATTATAAAAAGGATCACCCACTCTCCCCTCCCCCCACAGAAAAAACCCTGATACAATAGGAGACACTTAACGTGCGGCCAAGAATATAATTACATAGTGATCCTTGAAAAACATCGAGTAATGGAGGAAAACCTGAAGTTTCACAAGGAGCGCATGCGCGCGCTGGAACGATTGCCGGGCAAGGAGACCATGTTGATTGATTCCACGAACTTACGCGCAGGTTAGCTCCGTAGCCGTGAGCAAGCACCCTCAGATACCGGCTGTGGCCCCCAAATACCGAACGACCAGTTATAATATCGGCCGGGTTACGTACGCATCGTGTTTACGAACCCTGTTGAGACGCTCCAGTATTATTTTTTTTTTGTTATCAATGATGCCGACATTTTCCTATGTTTTAGGATTATTTTTGAATATTATGTATAATGCTAAGAGATGTAAAATTAAATACTCTAATACATTAATTTTCTTTTTCTAAAGCCCACTTGGCTAACTACCATTCTCCTTTGAAAATCTATAAATGTGTTCCGGCAGCATCGTTTCAGAGCCAGCACCTCTGAACTTATCGTGTTTATTATCCAGTACTACATCAGCGTAATATTTTGGTCAAAGCGCTTAACCTATTCGGTACAAACAATATCCTGATAGCGTTGATCTTTTTAAATATTCAGACATATGGCTTTAAGAAGGACGATGGCCGTCGATAGATCGCGTCACAGTAACTGTCGCCACATCCACAATTATGAATACCATAACCTCAAGCAAACAACCTTAAGCTGAAGTCGATACCTCCTTGCCTAACACCGAACCGAGTAACTATGGTTGGTTTATCAGCCATTATTTTGTACATCCAGTTGATTATCATTCGTAATACCCATTAATAAAGTGGACTCTCAAATTCAATTGTAGGAATTCTGAATACATACTTGAACATTGCTTTTCCGAGTATCTATTTATTTACTTTGAAATTTGATCTAGCTTTCTATAATTTGTACAACATAATAAAATAAAATACAACCTTATCGTAGTAGATTTAGTCAAAGACAATAATTACCTTCGTCAATACATATAATCTATTTAACATGAATATATATCGATGATCTTAAAATAACTATCACAAATAATTTAAACAACTTCATCCTTGACTCAAAACTTTTGATTTCGAATATATTTTAGGTTAAGTTCCCGTTTCGTAATGAAATATGAAATCAATTTTTCTCAATAAATCAATTAACACATAGTTTATTTTTATTAATAATTCGATCCACTTCCCTTGCAAATCAAACGTTTCAATTCATTCATTTCGAAGTTGATAACTAAACTGGTTTACTTTGTTTTATGAAATGTGTTATATTAATCCTTACTATAATATTATAAATGCGAAAGTCACTCTGTTTGTCTGCGTGTCTGTCACGCTTTCACACTCAAACTACTGAACCGATTTAAATGAACTTTGGTACACAGATATTCTAGAGACTGAGAAAGGACATAAGCTTTTTAATACGAAAAAAAGGTTGAAAGGGGGGATGAAAAGTTGTATGGAAGTATCGTCATTTTTAGAGATAGAAGAGTGAAACTTATTTTTTAGGCTGTTGATTCGATTTAAATAAATATGTCATTTAAAGTTTGTAAAAGTTTTGATATTTCTAAAGTAATTAAGGTTACGCGTAAAAAAAAATCATAAAAATTTGAATAAAATCCGATTCAATGCACAGTTTTACGGGCAGTGCTATAATTTACGAGAGATATTTTTACTTAATCTTAGAACTAAAATTTTTTTAGGGTTACGTATAAAACAATTAAAACGCAATGAAGAATATTTGAAACGCGGGCGCAACCACGAGCATACAGCTAGTATAAAATAAGTAAGCAGCGAAGAGGCGTATACGCGCTTTTACCACAATCTCACCTGATGTTAAGTGACGATGTGCTCCAAGATAGTAAACATACATACATACATACATATGCTCACGCCTGTTTTCCCCGAAGGGTTAGGCAGAGGTGAAGTAGCGAACTACACCACCCACATTTCGCCGAGCTTAGTTCCGTCCCAGATGTGACAGGGGGCGAGCCTGTCGCCATATCGGGCACAAATTCCAAACTCCGGGATGATACTGAGTAGAAAAAACCCAATAACACTTGACCCGACCCGGGGATCGAACCCGAGACCTCAGAACGGCAGTCGTATGTAATACAATTGCGCTACCGAGGCAGTTAAAAATAGTAAACATAAGCTTACTTAAGGTGGTTCTCAAGTGTTGCTGCCAGAATACACCTATTGGAATTTGGCGTCAGATTTTCAAACTTGATGGTGGTAGCTACCCAGGTGGGCATTGTTAAAAGATGCCCTACCACCATGCTATGGTTTTCTCAAGATGTCTTGCCTTTGGCGAAAGCTCAGGTTGATTTTAGAGTTGGATAGGTGGAATCGAACCTGCGTCTGTTGACGCGGAATCCGACCGCAATACAGTTCAAACAGGAATCAATTTAGGGTTCAAACCGAACTGAGGCAAGTGCTCGCTGGTTTGGGATGGAAATAGTTTATAGAAATAGCGATTATTATGCTCAATAGAAGTGCTCGGATTCACACATTATGTTTGTTATATTTATTATATCGGTTCTCAGAATGAAATCCTTGAGCTTTTTATTTACTTTATTTTATTTCGACATAAATATACATTGGAGACGCCTGGAGCTGGCGCGGTAGGCCAAAATGGCAAGGGAAGCGTGGTGGATGCGGGAACAAGGAAGTCGTGCACTGACCTGTTCCTCAGCAGCAGCAAGCGCCTTCGACGTGTAGATCCGCTCGCAGCCGCCCGAAAGATCTCTCGGATAACACACGAGGGCTTCCAACACCTCACACATTTGCCAACACACGACGTCACCACAATATGCGGTATAGTTTATTTTATTTGCGAAAAAGCGAATATAACCACCACGATTTCGTGGCGGCGCGGGTGCGGTTAGGAGCACAAGTATGTACTCGTATAGCGGGGTTGCGAAACGTAGTATGTCTATGCGATGTATGCGCGGGCGCGGTCGACACAGAAGTGCACGACAGGGAAAGGGGATGGGGGTTTTAAGAAGCCACACTAGGTGGCGTTACCATACATTTATATCTTAAAAGTAATCTATATCTGTGTACTAACACTAAAATTGCAAATTTCACGTTTCTGCACATTTCCGAATTTTGTAAAAGAATTGCGACGAACTTAAAATAATTAATTACATAGATTTCTATAATCTCTAGAAATGTCTGTTTGTCTGTCTGTGTGTTTGGATGCGCATGCATAATTTAGAAAGTACTAAGTATATTTTAAACATTTAAAATCGGTCCAGTGTAACAAAAGTTATAGTACCTAATTGAAGTGCCGCGGGGCGACTATAGTATGAAAGAAAAGTTAAAGAAAAGTATGTTATATTTTAAATGATATTACAAAGCAAGTTCTTTCGAACACCTCACTTGGAAACCTCGGGAATATACTGGACTGCGATGAAACACCTGTTAAGATTCACCGCCTAAATTGATTCAGTAGCACCTTGGCTTTATGTACAGAACTTATTGAGACCTCGAGTCGGGGCATCAAGCCTAGAGATTTCGTAGCCACAGTCTACAGGATGATTCAGAAGATAGTGTAATATATAGAAGTTTGAATAATTTTTCAAGTTGAGATCACCTGTTACCATTATCGCTGCCAACCTATATAAGTATATAGATAGCGTTCGGCCACGTACGCTGCTTGCCCCACTTCCGATAGTGACTGGAACTCTTTGTAGGGTAATAATCCTTGGTACGGGACGCCGTTATACTGTCTTTTTTCATTTTATAAGGATTGGTTTTAATATAATTTGTTTTTGTAATATTTATTATATTATTACTATTTATATATCTTCATTTAATTCATTGCGAATCGAACATCAGTTTTTAATGTATTCATTGAGAAAGCCTAAAGGCCTAAAGGCCTAAAAGCGCTTAAAAGCTACCGTACACCGCCTTTAAGACAGAATATTAAAAAAAAAAAATTGGAATTACGAACGTCGAGAAGAAATAGATATTTGGATGTCATTAAGAAAAAGGCGTTGAGAGTGCGAGGACGTAATTGAAAATTATTTTATTTAGTGTTAGGTGTTTTGTAATATATAATTTATTTACATTGAACGTTACAACGGATAAGAAAACGATCTTTCGAACAATTTTTACATGATTGTATAAAGTAATGTAATCAGGCACACTAAAGATGATGAAGAATAAGCAACACTCGACGGGCAATTTATTGAATATAGTAAATGGATGGACAATAAAAGATCCTGCAACACTATAACATTATACCGTTCAGACTTTTGGATCAGGCAAGCGATAATCACAGACGATCGGAAAATGACTATGACCTGAGACCTGACAAGAGAACTGTTCATCGAATTCAACAAGTTCAACAAAGTTTATTACACTTTTATAAATTGTAAAAATAAAGAAATATCAAAATGGTGTATGTGGCCGTATCCCAGAATCGGCTAAACTAATTATGATGCAATTTTGAGGATAGAAGGTATGAGTCAAGAGAGAATTAATAGCCGACAAAATCATTACAATACAACTTATGGTTATCGTAATAAAAAAGAAAATCTTACATCTGCCCGTATCTCAGAAACGGCTGAACCGATTTTGATAATACTTTGAGGAAATGAAGTACGTGACAATTTGCAATTAATAAATGCAATAGAAATTTTAAATGAGATCTGTAGATGTCATAAAAAATAATTAAGAAAGAAAATACAAAAGGCTCTAACCTATAAACGGCTTAACCGAATTAGATGAAATTTTGTGAGAATGCAGTGTATTTTAATGAGCAACTGAACGCTACTAGAAATCTATTATTGTCACTTGTATAAAATGTAAAAATAAGATATAATTACGTGCAATAATATTTGCATACGTCAAATAATATACGTAAAGTATTCCAAGTCTATTTTCCGATGACAAAATTGCAGACAATAAGTAATTTGAACATAACATTTGAAGGACATATGACGTTAAAAAGGAATAAACCATGACGTTATTTGTATTTTTTTGTCTAAATTGCTCTCATCTAACGCATATAACCATATAAATTGAATTCCGCGTGCTTGTGGTATTCGTATTGTATACCCGCTTGTATTCTAAGTTCATTGTGTGTGAACAAATGCTAATGGTATCCAGTGCAGCGTCCACCGCGTTTGCCAAAGCTGTAGCAGAGAATTTACGAGTGTATTCCCTCGGCAGAGATGCCAAGAGTCGTCGAACTGTTTCGACCGGGAACAATAATTCAGACTCCCCTTTGGCTGAAAACCAAAAAAAAAAACTATGTGTTTTTTGGTATTTAAAGATTTCTATTTAATTTCGTTGCGTACTCGAATTTATATGCACGATTGTTCCATGTTCAAAAGTTATGATTCGATAACCGATTATGTGCAGATTACGTAACAAACTGACAAAAAATAATACCATATTAAATTATGAAAAATGTTAAATATTATATTTTTACGGCTCACTGTTTAGCGTTATTCTATTTTTATCATGTTACCAAATTACTTTTTGGTCACCAAGAATTTATATATAAAAAAATCTCATTCCTCTTCCAACTATTTTTTTTATTTTTTACTTAAACTCACCTATGAAGTTCTATCATCTTTTTTTTTACTTGGTTGAAATCTGCTCATTGAACGCACGGACGTATGCACAATGCATACGCTGCTCCTCGCGACAGGCACACGTGGTGATGGCTGTTGTGCCAGGTTGGTCTCATATTGAGGTCGACTGAGTAAACACTCCACGATGTCCCTATCTGCCATAACGATGCAAAGGCTTCTGGAGATAAGTATACATGCATTCTTCTGAAGCCCTGGTGACGCCCCACCTCTACGGAGGTCCTACGTCAAGTTATTTTATTGAGGATTGATGACCACGGCGAGCGTGCGGACGGGCACGTCCGGGACGCCTAACTCTGCTAGGGTGCACCGAGCGCTCCCTATCTCTTTCTGCCTCCTCCTTTGCGAGTATGACGAACTTGCAATAGGAGGAGACAGCCTCCCAGATCCTAGAACTTCCTAGCATCGCCATTACGAGCGATGTTACGACGAAAAAAGCCAACGTCACGCGGTTTTTCTCAGGCGGTCACCCATCCAAGTACTGACCGCGCCCGACTTTGCTTAACTTCGGTGATCGGACGAGAACCGATGTTTTGAACGTGGCATGGGCGTTGGAGAAGTTCTATCATCTATAGAAAGGCTGCTCAACCTTTTTATCAGTCGGGCCAAACGAACGGTTCAGAATTTTTCAGCGACCCACTAACTATTACTGTTTTTAACTATATATTGTTCCTTATTTTGATCCTTCGATGATAATATAGTACAGATTTATTTTAAATAGCGTTAAGTGCCCTAAAAAGTAGTTTAAATTGTAAATTCCCGTGCGAAATCACTTGTCTTCATCTTGCTTTAGTTCGTGACATCACTGATCATCAACATCCTAGGAATGTCGATTCTTTCCGAAAAAGAACGATTTTTAATTCACCTTATGCTAAAAACAATCTATTATATCTATAATCAATGTCATTTCAGACGTAGCGTTTGTTGTAATTTATTGTTTATGTCAGACGTTAAATTAGGTGGTGATAGCAACAATAGGTCACAAATATGTTGTTCAGTTACTAACATGCAATATTTATTTTTTACACAACTAAATTCTAAGCAGAGTTTTTCATAAACATCTTCTGTTAGTGACTGCGTACGCAACACTCAGCTTCCTGGGAATATATTATAGTTACGCGGGCGAATAGTTGAGCAGCCTTGATCTATGCTAATCAATAAATTTGAAGCTCAGATTGTTTCGAAACATATATGTATAATGTAAGTAAGACACCAGTAGGTACCAAAGCCCGATATAAAATCGTTCAAAGAAAATCAATTTTTGTTGTCGTTAATCTATAACATTGAAGTGTCTATTTGTAATGTTAATTTTTTTAACGTAATAGATATTTACAATAAAATACATTTTTTTAAATTTTTGTATGTCTGTCTGTTTGTATTAGGTAATCTCCGGAACAGCTGGACTGATTTTATAGGGAAATTTTTTGGTATATAGCTGAAGTTGCTCCGGGTAATTTTTAATTTCCGAAAATAATTAGGGTTCTGTGTAAAAAAGTAAAACTCATAAAAATTTAAATATAAACCGTTTCAATGCACAGTTTTACAGGTAAGTACTATAATTTAAATTAGTACTATTAGTATATTAAAATAGTACCATTTTTTTATCATAATAACTATTCCGTATTCCGTAAAACCCAGTGAAGAATATATGTAACGCAGGCGCAGTCGCGGGCATACAGCTAGTTATAGATACCTAGGCAACCATGGACAAAAAATGTAACAGTTCCTGGACGCTGTTTTTTTTTAACGAGAACACATATTATGTAAACGTTATGATTTAATGAAATGTGTATTCAGTTACATATGTTAATAATTATCAATAAAATAAGTAATTAAAGGGGTATCATGGGTGTTTCCACATCGCTGCTATTGTGGTATTATAGACGACTCGCTCGGGCATCACAGTCTGGCTTGTAGTAAAAACGCAGGTCGTATTTCGCGTCACGCCACCCTCAATGACGTTTTACGTCGGGCTTTTGCCAGTGTTAATGTACCAGCCAGCTTAGAACCTATGGGTTAGGTGCGTGACAATGGCAAAAGTCTCGATGGGATAACGCTTATGCCTTGGAAAATGGGGCGGTCTTTGGTATGGGATAATACTTGCGTCGATACTTTAGCACCGTCATATCTTCCAGTTACCTCTTTGAAGGCCGGTGCAGCAGCTACATCAGCGAAGGATCTCAAGCGGCGCAAATATGCAGCCTTTGGTGAGAGTTACATGTTTATCCCGTTCGGGGTCAAGACTCTGGAGCCGTGGGGTCCGAGTGCTCACAACCTTTTTAAGGAGCTCGCGAGTCGTCTAACCGACATGTCTCGCGACCAGAGGGCGGGCGAATATTTGGCACAACGAATAAGCATTGCCATCCAACGTGTCAATGTGCCTATTTTTTTTTTCCTAACCTAGCTTATGCTTTTGACCGGGAGGGCCTTTACAGGTTCAGTGAACTTTGTGGGCGAGTGCTGAAGGCACTCAGCCGTAAAAGGTAACAAGCACAAGGGTTCGAACCTCGGTTTGGCCGCTACCTGAGTATGGAAACTCCCGCGGAATTTTAATCTTAGCTAATCTCTACATTTTTTATTTAATATAAAAAAAAGTTTCCTTATAGGACCTATGTACCTGCGTGTTGCGTGCAGGAGTGTGTGTGCGGTGTTATGCGTGTCAATGCATGGTCAGTGTCACTGTCGCTGACGGTGACGGCAAGAGCCTCCCCAGTTGGGGAACGGCGGTTTCGCGGGCGTGGACGGTAGCACGCATATTTCCTTGGGTGGTTGGGAAAGATCCTATTTGCGGCATGGCAATGTAGTCAGACTTATGGGAACCTTCCCGTCTGGCGGCGAGCTGGACGGCATTCAATATTTATAAAGGTAATAGTAATAAATGTATTTTATATAATTAATGTACTTTTTAATTGAAATAAATTAATTTATTAATCATTAAATTTAAATATTGATAAATGTTATATTTTTAATAGGTAAAGAAAAGAGAGAATATATGTTAAAAAAAGTAAAAGTAGCAAATAAAACAATTAAAATACTTTAAAATTGCCAAATGCAACATCACGATCCAATATTAGACAAAATAATCATTTTGTTCTATTGTCAACACTGGCCTAGTTTTCAGGCGTCACATTACAACACGCATTTTTTTTAGTAAAACTAGCATTTTCTTTACGGTGAAAGAACGAGGTGTGTTATTTCTATCCACGTGTTCTTTGAGTTGTGCTCAGATGAGCTCCAAAGCATTACGTTGACAGTGGTATTGCGGATTTGTGAGGACTATATGCCCACGTTCTGCTGCCATTTCATCACTAGCGTATCGTTTGCTTTCAATATCTTTAGTAACTCTACTTTTAGTAGTGACTCGTCCACATTCTCTCCATTGTCACGGAGCCACGCACGGCACTTTATTCATTTAACGAAAATGATAGGGTGCATTATCAATAAATATTATTGTTTTTCTAGTGATGTAAGTATGCATTTCTCTGAACTACTTTTTATACACGTTCGCATTCGTCTCCTCATAACAGTCACCTGTTTTATGGGATTTAAAGGCTAATAGAGCATCTGGCACCAATCCTCTTTCTGTCCCCGCGTGACAAATGATTTCTCTATTGGCACTGCGGAAGTGAGGTCAGTGTAAGTTTTTAATAGCGTATAATTCCCATTGAGTCATGTTTCATCTGTGAAAATAACATTCGATCAGACTTTTATTTTCTTCGCTTGTCTCAAAAATTCGCATCGAAACAAAGCAATGTCATGGTGATCATGGTCAATATCATGGTGTTCTATTATTTATTTTTTTGTCACATTTTTATAAAGGAACCCAATCTGTTTCTTCACCTTTTCCAAAGAAGATTTTTGAGCACGAAACAAGCCATTATCTTGTAAAGATTCTACTATTTTTTTTAAGTTAGAACTTATTTTCTTTGTTAATATGACGTCATAATTTATATATGACGACGAATAGCATCAACGTAAAAACTGTCAACTGATGTCAAATGCTGCCGCACTCTTCTTTAGTTGTTTTCGCCACTGTCTGAGCACTAATACCTAACGCTGTTATAACTTGCGTAACTGGTATAAGAGGTCCACCATTACAAGTTTCCTTTTCAGGTTAGGAGTTTTTTTGAGTTGAGTTGGGTCTCGTTTGGTAAGCCGAGGTGTGTGCACGCATGCCTGGGTCGCTCGCTCCAAGTCGTACTTGTTTTCGCTTACGTTACGTACCGTAGTTGTGTGTCTCCGTGACGTCGGTTACTGGATTCCAGAAGTCGGGGTCACGAAGACTTGCTTCGCGTGTCGAATTGTAGCGAGTTTTCGAATACTCGTTCTTATAATTTATTTATAACTTCGAGTATTCTCGTAAAACGTACTTTTCAGTACGCGCGCGTTTAACGTATACTCACCCTTAAGGTGAGGATACGTGTCGCTTCACGACGTTGCTGAAACCCACTCTCTCTTGATTGTGGTCATCACCGGAGACCTAACGGTGCCAACGTAAGGTGGTGCAGGGTTTAGCAGGTTCCCAGGGGACCCCTTTCTGGGGTCACCGAATACCGGAATCTGGTGTGTGATCACACCGGGTTTCCCTCTTTCTTACCCGATTTCCGCTCCTGCTACAGATCCATCCCCTGGGTGCTGTTTGGGCGTCTGACCCACGTCCTCGGCCCTAGGGCTTGTTAGGGCCTCCCCCTAGGCTCCGTAGGCTCCCATTTACCTTGAGTCATTGCACTTTGACTCAACGGTCACTTGCGAGACTCGCGTAGTCTCATAGATTTTTGGCGCGCCCCCCTGCCCCTCAGGCAGGGAGGTAGTTCACCCCCCCCTGCCCTCTGCCATCGCGGGATGGCCGAAGTAAGTGTTGTGGAGCGAAAGCTCCTTAGGTTCGCTCAATTATTGCTAGACAAATCTCCCATACTCGCCCGGGTGTTTAAAAACTTTAGCGCGGATTCCCCATCGCCGGCCGTGCCCTCAATTCGAGTTAGGAAGCCGGTTCCTAACATCAACGCACCGGAGCGTTCTCGCGCGCCCACGCCACCTACGGTTAGAGATAGGCGCGATTCGTCCTTTTCGGACTGTCGCTCGCGTTCGCGGTCGCGTTCGCGTTCCCCTTACCGCCGTCCGCACTCGGCGGAACAAATCAATGTCAGCACGGGGAATAGTTTTTCCCCTCTGTCCCCCCAGAGCCAGGCAGATAGGCATCCGAGCCTGATGCCTAGGTTCGCCGCTCCCGCAGTCCATTCGTCGTCCGGGTCAGACTCGGACGAAATGGATATCGCGTATCCCCCGCTAGGGGGGGTGAGTTCACCACCCCCAAGCGGAAAAATAAGAGGAAGGCGCCGGCCTCTCCGCCGCCCTCCGGGTCAGTCCCAAAGGTCCTCGCCGTAGAGGACGCGTCGCGGCAGCCCACTTCGCTGCCCGTCGCTAAACCGGCCGCCCACAAACCTGCGGCTGCGCCGTCTCAGGTGCAGCCCAGGAAGACACGTCCTCCACCACCGGTCACGATCCAGGACAAGGCGTCCTGGACGAAGATCTCGGCGGCCCTCTCGAGCCGCCATATACACTTTACCACGGCGACCAATGTCCGAGAGGGCATTATGGTCAAAGTGGCCAATACCGACACCTTCCGTGCCCTCACGAGTTTCCTTCGTGAGGCCAAGTACGCGTTTTATACACACGCACTTGAGGAGGAAAAGTCCCTTCGGGTCGTCATGCGAAGAGTTCCCAAGGAACTCTCGTGTGACGAGATAGCTGCCTCCCTTAAGGAGCAGAACTTCCCCGTGATTGAGGTGCATCGGATGCACTCTCAAAGAGATAGGATGAAACCGTTTAACATGGTTTTAGTTTCTTTGTCCGCCACTGAAGAGGGAAAGAAGGTCTTCGGTCTGAAGACCCTCTGCGGCCTCTCCCGCGTATCTGTGGAAGTCCCACATAAACAATCTTACCCCTCGCAATGTCACCGTTGCCAGGGGTACGGACACAGTTCTCGGAGCTGTTATATGGCTCCGAGATGTGTCAAGTGTCTCGGGGATCATCTAACCCCAGACTGTCCCCGTCCTAAGGACACTACCGACCCTCCAAGCTGCGTTTTGTGCAGGCAAGAGGGTCATCCCGCCAATTACCGTGGGTGCCCGTGTGCGCCCAAGGTAAGACGCAACCAGCCTAACAAAGGCGGTAGGCGCGTTCCTCAGAGGAACGCTGCACCCCTCCTCCTCCAACCTCAAGTGCCGCCCATGACACTGAGGTCTTTCCCGTGCCTCCCAGGCACGTCGGCGTCGCCTTCCGCGGTGCCAACCCGTCCCGCCGCCCCCCGCCCCGCAGCCCCTCTGGCTCCGTGGGCACCTAGGCCCCAAGCCAAGGCGCAGCCGCGCCTGGCTACCCCCCCCCAGGCCCCTCAGGCAAACTCCACCGGCTTAGACCGGGTTTTATTTCTCCTGCGCATCCATGATGTGCAGGAAGTAGTCGCGTTCAACGCAATGTTGAACAGCGGCTCGGGAAACGCCGAGCTCGAGGCTATCGCGCGTTTCCCTGCCATCGCCATGACCCTTCAAGGTCTGGCACGCGTCTCTCTTAACCCGTAATCGATGGCTAAGTTCAAGCCTCGCGGTCTCTCCCTCTCATTCTTTAACGCGCGGAAATTAGCTCCGCAGCGTGAATTAGTCGCTAACTTTCTCCGCGATCGTCAAATAGACGTATTTCTCGTCCAGGAAACCTTTTTGAAGCCAAGTGATCGCAATCCCGGGATTGCGAATTATAATATAGTACGTAATGATAGGACCCCTGAAAGGGGCGGTGGTACCCTTATATATTATAAACGGTCACTTTACTGCTCGCCGTTGCAAGCCCCGGAGCTTACCAATATGGAAGTTTCGGTATGTAGAATAGGTATGACTGGCCATCCGTCAATCGTACTCGTGTCTGCATACCTCCCCCCCAGCAAACGACCCTTAAGGCGGAACTCATGCGCTTAGTACGGAAGCTCGATTTTGAGGTCGTCGCGCCCTTAGAGCCCACCCATTTTCAACCGAACTGTCGCCCGTCGGTTCTAAATTTTGCTGTCTTGAAAGGAGTCTCGCTTCCTGTGCGTCTTATACAAGTCGTACACGAACTCGACTCCGACCACCGCCCAGTAGTTTTGATGTTAGGTCACACGGATGACTCTAATTCTAGCCCGCCAGTTGTAAAAGTCGCGGACTATTACAAGCTCGGCCGTTATTTAAAGGACCATCCGTCCACCCCCTCTCTCGATAGGATCCCAGATGTACTGGATACGTCTGCGGACGCGGACCTCGCGATCGATGCTCTGGTTGAGCACCTCAAGATCGGCATCGAGGAGACCTCGAAAGAGGTGCAAGCGGCGAAGGATCGCCGCTTTGTACTCCCCGATGACGTGAGAGCTCTGCTCACCCAGAAAAAAACGCCGCGACCCGCGCCCACGACACGTATCCGACTGAGGAGAATCGTGCGCGCTTGCGTTCTTTGCGTAGAGCGGTGAAAAGCCGCATAGATCAGATCCGTAATGAAAGGTGGGACAGCCTCTTAGGAGAGCTGAAACCTTCCCACCTCGCGTACTGGAAGCTCGCACGATCTATGAAGATGGACCGTACCATCGTTAACATGCCCCCCCTGGACAGAAATACGCAGGGTCTTCAACCCGCGTTTGACGATATCGAAAAAGCCGAGTGCTTAGCCGATAGCCTCGAGCATCAATGCGCTCCCGTCACCGACAACATTGATATCGAACACATCTCTGTTGTCGAATCCTCCGTGAAGGACTCCCTCGCTCTTACTCCGGTTGTCCCCCTCTCACCTGTCACCTGTGACGAGGTTACGACTGCCATCAAGGGCCTTAAGCCCAGAAAGTCCCCCGGTCCCGACGGAATCAGGAACGAAGTCATCAAACTTCTTCCTCCGCCTCTGGTCGCGTTGCTGGTCTGCATCTTCAATGCGGCCATCAAAAACAACCACTTTCCAGCCGCCTGGAAAGCAGCAATAGTTATAGGGATACACAAACCTGGCAAAGACGCCAGGCAACCCGATAGCTACCGTCCAATTAGCCTTCTTAACACCTTAGGCAAACTCTATGAGCGGATCCTTATGAACCGTCTCATAGAGGTGATAGAGGACAAAAATCTCTTGCCTCCCCAACAGTTTGGTTTCCGAGCCAGACACTCCTGTGCGCATCAGGTGCTCCGCCTCACGGAGTACGTACTCACCAATATTAATCACCCTGAATTTAATAAATCCTGGCATACGCTCGCAGTTTTCTTCGACGTTGCCAAAGCATTCGACAAGGTCTGGCACACGGGCCTCGTCTACAAACTCACTAGATTAGGTATCCCCGACACTCTGGTTAGAATCATACACGATTCCTCACCGATCGTAGTTTCCGCTATAGAGTAGAGAGCGCTCTCTCTATAGCCCACCCCATACGCGCAGGAGTCCCCCAAGGTTCCATTCTGGCGCCTGTCCTCTTTAACCTCTACTTAGCGGACCTCCCTGATCTCGGAAGAGTTCAGCTAGGTCTATACGCGGACGACACTGTCATATATTTCGCTTTTCGTAAGAAAACGGTCTTACGCAAATACGTCCAAGGCGCTGTCGACCAACTCAGCGCTTGGTATTTCAAATGGCGGTCTCGCGATAAACCCGAGTAAGAGCGCCGCGTTATTATTCACTAGAAGTAGTAAACTCCGAAAAGACCCCCCCAAGCCCATACAGTACGCGGGTACTGAAATCCCATACTGCTCCGAAGTCAGGTACCTAGGAGTTCAATTAGATGACAGACTCTCTTTCAAATCTCACATAAAGAAAGTGAAGCGCCAGACCTCCATGGTGCTAGGTCGTCTCTATCCGCTCTACAACAGCAAGAGCAAAATGGCACTCCGCCATAAGATTACCCTATACAAGATGGTGGTCAGACCCATCATCACGTATTGCGCACCTGTCTTCGGTCACATCACTCGTTCACGCATGCACGCCTTACAAAGGATTCAGAATCGCTTTGTAAGGAAGGCAGTAGGCGCCCAATGGTTCGAGAGAACTGTGGATTTACACAGGGATCTCAACCTGCCCTCCATTAGGTCCGTTTTCAAGACCCAGTGTCGCGCATTCTTCGAACGCGCAGAGACACACTCGAACCCCCTCATCGTGCGAGCCGTCTCGTACTTGCCAGGACGTAAGCCGCGTCGTATACGTCGGCCGCAAAGAATCTTATCGTGCCGCGACGATACCATAACTCGTAGTAATAGGATCTTCCCTCCTTTACCTCGTACGAATGCGTGCCAGCGCCCACGCCCGCGAAACCGCCGTTCCCGCCGCCGGGGACAGGCGGCTAACTTTGCTCCCGCACACACTCCGGGTCCCCCTCAGGCGGCGACCCAAGACGTGTCTCGTTCCCCAACTGGGGAGGCTCTTGACGTCGCCGCCAGCGCGATACAGTAACACTGCCCACGCATTGAGCAATTACACGCACAACACTCCATACACACTCATGCATAACATGCAAGGTACATAGGTCCTGTAAGGAACCTTTTTTTTTTTTTTTTTTATGTAAATAAAAATAAAGATTAGCTAGGATACAACTCGCGAGTGAGTCTTGAGTACTCAGGTGACGGCCAAGCCGAGGTTCGTACCACTTTGGTAGCCCTTGAGCTAGTCACCTTTTTGCGGCTGAGTGCCTTCAGCACTCGCCCCCAAAGTTCGGTGAAGCTGTAAAGGCCCTTCCGGTCAACAGCATTAGCTAGGTCAAAAAAAAAAAAAAAAAAAAAAAAAAAATCCTTTTCAGAATAGTCACGAAGCCGCAATACAAGTTCTCTGTATAGTCTTTCAAACTTCATACCTTTATGCATTTAGCAAGTATAAAGCTTAGAGGGAGGAACAATATGCCCAACTCAACCAAACGCTAGAATTCACAACTAAATCAATACTTAAGAATATAAATACCTAGTCGATGTATGAAAAATATGAAACACTTAGCCAACGGAAATGTAATAATTAGTACGGGCGTCTCGTTGCTAGTGACACAAAATGGCGTCGCCTCATTGGCGATGCATGTTCTCTATGACTTGCTTGATTGATGTTCCCAAATAATAAATAAATACATTTACCATAGTATAAATGGTTTACTCAGGCGGCGACCCAAGACGTGCTTCGTTCCCCAACTGGGGAGGCTCTTAACGTCGCCGCCAGCGCGATAGAGTAACACTGCCCATGCATTGAGCATTACACGCACAACACTGCATACACAGTCATGCATAACATGCAGGTACATAGGTCCTGTAAGGAACCTTTTTTTTATGTAAATAAAGAATAAAAAATGTAGGGTTTAGCTAGGTTAAAAATTCCGCGGGAGTTTTCATACTCAGGTAGCGGCCAAGCCGAGTTTCGAACCCTTGAGCTAGCTACCTTTTGCGGCTGAGTGCCTTCAGCACTCGCCCACAAAGTTCGGTGAAGCTGTAAAGGCCCTTCCGGTCAACAGCATTAGCTAGGTAGAAAAAAAAAATAAAAAAAAAAAATAAATGGTTTATTTTAATACACACCATTTTAATCATTTAAACCCCGGGTATGGTTATAAAACAAAAATGTTGAACATAAATAAAATACTCATTAATGGGTTAAATGGGTTAAAACTTTTATTATAAATAAAATCAATTGTTACAGGAAATCGAACATTACTAATTGAGTTGTACTCGAACTGTCAAAAATAAACAAAATAGTTGGAAGTGGTATGGTCGTTTAAATCTTATAAATACATATACTTTTACAAGAAACGTCGTCAAAAGTTTTTAGAAACTTTGTAGTTGATTTTTAGTGATACGATTTCGACGTCCGTTGATATGGTTACATTGATGTGGTTACATACTATTGTAATTTGCTAACAATAATTTACAATGCTCGTTGGTTACAGTCTCAATATGATCATTTTGATGCAACAAATAAGTTGGCTGCATCCAAAATCTCAAATAACCGGTGCCGGCAAAAACCGATTGTAATGTCCAATCCCCAATTCATTGTGTAAATATTATATCTACTTTAACGATTTATAAAAGTGGTAATTGACAGCTAGAGAAACTTTGCCTTCTATAATATGTAAGGATGTAACACAAGGAAACGAAGTAAATTCTTTAGAAAATTGTTAAGAAGAAACTCGTTCGATGTTGTTGAAAGCATATCGATGAGTTAATAATAATAAAAACAGCCATTAATTACATAATAATCGCATCGCTGGCGCAAAAAATATGCAAATTCGCAAATTCAAATTATCTGATGTTGCACGATTCATTTAATCCATTCTGAATGTTATATACGGTCAACTAGTTTATTGCAGAATTTGTTTTATATTTATATTATTTGCCAATGATTTAGTCCGTTATGTTCGAACACCGAACAAAACAATGTTAATGCACTGTGATGAAGCGCCCGAGTTGCCGGAGTGTGAGCGTAGGGCGCCGCGGCCGGCGCAGTCACTCGTGCTCACTCGCGGCGGGCGAGCCGAGCTCGCGGACGTGTGCGCGGATACCGACGCGATGGATGACCGGGCATCGTATGTCAATTTTGTTTTCGATAATAGTTTACCAGTCACACGGATAATGCTTTGCAATGAAACAAAAAAAGACAAAGTATTGCAAAAATCATATGGTATATTTTAAATGGGTGGCCACCAAAAATGACAAATTAAAGCCGTATTTTCTTTGCCGGCTAGAATTGTCATACGAAAGTGGTTGTGTGTGATGCGCGGCCAAAAAATAGTAATTCCTGAAGGTTTAAAGCACACAGTTATATCTGAATTACATAAGTCCCATTTAGGAATAGTTAAAACAAAAGCAGAGGCAAGGGGAAGATTTTGGTTTCCAAACTTAGATCAAACAATTGAAAAATATATATCTAGTTGTAATGTGTGTATGCAATTACGATCCTTACCCGGTCGTGCACCGCTTACAGTATGGCCTTATCCTCCACATGCTTTCTATAGAATACATATCGATTTTTTAGGTCCAATACATTGTTCTACCTACCTGATAATAGTAGATGCATATTCAAAATGGGTCGAATCATATATAATGACTTCTGTTTCATCTGCATTAGTCATATTGAAATTACAAGAGTTTATAGCGAGATTCGGCTTACCACACACCATAGTGAGCGATAACGCACGGCTTTCACTTCACAAGAATTTAAAATATTTTGTCAATCAAACGGCATCGATCACTTGACGTCACCACCTTATCACCTTATCACCTTCGAGCAATGGACAGGCCGAGAGTTTTGTTAAAATCATTGAAAAAGGAATCAAGTCCAGTTTAATTAATGGTGACAATATAAGCAAAGCGATGCTAAATTATTAAAATACCTATTTGACTATAGAAACTCGGTGCATAGTACAACCGGGTCATCACCTGCTGAATTAGTTTTCGGTCGGAAGCTTCGTTCACGCCTTGACATATTGAATAGCTCACCACGTAAGTCATCGATCAGTACACTCGCTAATCATGTGCACCATAAACAGTGTAAGTCGTATGCGGGTAACAATAAACAATTTTTTCAATTAGGCCAGTTAATTTTATATAAAAAAACTAATATGTGTAACAAAGATAACTGGCTCAAGGGTATTGTAGTAAAAAAAATTGGCAAAGTAATGTACTTAATTAAAGATGTTAAAAGTAATGTATTCTTAAAAAAAAACATAAAAACCAAATAATTGCCTATATGGGGTTCGACAGCGGCGAAATGTAAAAGTCAACTGGAAATCGATGATTTTACAAGAAGAAGTTGTTCACCAATTGAGTCATTGACTTCGCCACAATCGGCCAGGTACTCGCAGATGATATCGAACGGCCAGATTATGCTGACACGGATCTCGAACCGACTTTGCATACTATCAATCAATCCCGCGACATGGTGGAATCTTCAACACTACACTCAGAACAATACTCTAGAGATGATGGTTCGAGGTTACGTCCGCTGCCTAGGGTCGATTTAATATAACATTGTGCTCATGTAGTATTAAGTATTTATACTAGACTATAATGTAACATGCCAGAGAGTTATTCAGAAGAGTCTTATTACAATTGTTATTATGTGTATTATCGTTGTAATACTTTACTAAGGGGGGGGGGGGGGGGGGGGAAGATGTCAAGTATGGCTGTACATATGTATGTATGTATCTGTATAATGTTAGATGACACATTAAACGTCAGTGCGCTTATGACTGTCTTTGATTTCTCACGTGCGTTCATACATAACACATTGTAACATTCAAAATTATATCTTTTCTTCTAAATTAAAAACCTACGTTTATGCCATATAATAACATATTATATTAAATAATAATATATGAAACTTAGACACGATATCCTCGCCTGTACCTTATTTCCTACTCCTTAAAAATCATATTTGTGCGTAAAACAATCAGTGACAAATAATAGAATTAAGAACAATAGGTAGCATTCTCAATATATATTTAACTAGGTGTGCGCCCGTAGCTGCGCCCGCGTTCTATATATTCTTCTATGCGTTTTTTTACGGAACCCTAATTATTTTCGTAAATTAAAAGTAAGTTATCCGGAGTAACTTCAGCTATCTACCAAAAAAAGTTCCGTCAAAATCCGTCCAACCGGTCCGGAGATTACCCGGAACAAACAGACAGACGGACAAAAATTTTTGGTATTGGTATCATGTATACTTTCATATCTATATAGTAAAAAAAACATAATTTTGACATTACAAACAGACACTTCAATTTTATTTATTAGTATAGATTACAAAATATTATTTTTGTCTACTGTACAGTTCATTCAGATCGCATAAAAGCCATATATTTGACACGCCAGCGGCATAAAATATTATTTTTTAATGTAACATAATATACGCGGGCGATTCCGACCGTCGTACAAACAGACTTGATTATTCTAATTGTTCACTGTGTGATCTGTCTACAATATGCAACGCCTTAGTCAAAATATTGGAAGAAACGCGATAGTGTTTTTTAGTATTTACCTCATTCACAGTGTGCTCCTTCTTGCCATCTTCTTCACATCATCTTGATATTTTTTATTTACTATTGTTTAACGTAAGAAAATATAAAACCCTGTGTACAGAACTGTGGGAGTGTGTCGGTTATCGTTTCATGAAGGCGGTTATTGTCAAACCGATAGACAATCACCGTGTATAATTAAGATGATGATATGTCATAACGTCAGTGTGTCCCGTCGAATCCCCACAATAAACCTCTGCTTATGACGAAGGAAACCATACTATACAGTACATGATTTCTTATAGCTGCTAAGTACTGTCACTTGTTATATTGAAATTCTGTAGCAAAATATCTATAAGCGGGTTGGGGAACAGCTTAGCATGCTTAACGTGCTAAGCGTCTTCGGTCACATAATCACTTAACATCAGGCGAGATTGTGGAACAAACCTCTAAATATAAATAAAGTACATTAAACATTTGAATAGTTAAAAATATTCATAATATCTAAAAAGTTATTTAACACAGGTTATATAATAATGTATACTACGACATTTAAGAAACTGTATTCGGTTACATATTATAAATAGTGTAACGTTAATAATAAATCAATAGTATTTACATAAAATATTTATTCACATAACCATTCTTATTAAATTATGTTAAAAAAAATCAAATAAAATGTAAATTATGACCAAAAGAGTATTTTTTATAATTCGTTTGGAAATAGAAAATTTAATTATTTCTTATCACACGGATATTAAGTAATTTATTAATTTAAAGTCTGGATGTCTTTTGGAAATAACAAATAAATAAAATATTTAATTGAAAAACTTACGAATGAATTCAGTTTAATGGCGGAATTTATAAAATTTGTGCCGATAGGGGGTGCTTGAGAATGGGATTCTCCTGACGTTGCGAATGTTTATGGAATGGGGTTCTTCGTGGAAAGATCCATGGCTTGATGGTGATGGGAATGAAGAACCATAGACCGTCGCAGGACCAGTATAAGAGTTGTGATAATCGTCTAGACCTGCAGATGGTGTGGAGAAAAAACTGGCGCATTGTTATGTGATAAATCGGATTCTGAAGTAGAAGACTGTTCCACTTCATAGGATGGCTCAATAGGCACGTCATACGATGAAGACTTGGTTATGTACGTCTCTGACGGAGGACCGTGAGGCTGAAAATGACTGACTTCCGGATTATCATGTCTCGCATAATCTCCAGTGATGTGATCACCTTGATGGTATTGAGCGACCTCAATGCTTTGTTGGATATCTATTAACTCTATTCCAACGATTGTCCCATAATTGTCGGTGTGTCCGTGAGGAGCATTGTGCAATTCATCTTTAAGAATAATGTGTTTGATATTTTCCAGTAGGTCTGGATCGAGGTGGTATCCTTCGGAGGTCTGTGTACTGTCAACAGGTACGGATGTGTAGTCACCGCTTCCGAACGAGTTGAAGTCACGCCATTGAGACGCTCGGTCATTGTATTCGACTGACGGTTTCACGAAACTGCAGCCGATTATAACGAGTGTAATCTGTCAAAATAAAAACAAATTTACTTTATCATTTATCAAGGAACGTTTTTGAACTCCTAAAATATTCTGTTTCAAACTCAAACGTTTTTATTTGAGCACATTTGTTATGGAGCATGTATTCAAAATAGACTCAGAGAAGGCGTTTATGAACGTCAAAACACTGCCACTGGTAGGGAACAACACCCCACTTGAGAGGAGCTGAGAAGAAGCTCGATCCTTTAAAGAGAAACTTCAGATTGAGGATAACAGACCAATAAATAAGAACATTACTAAAACAATTAATACTCAATGTTCTAATTTAAAAGGACTAATATCTTATTAAAGACTTATTTTAATCTGAGAAAAGCTACAATTTTATAATCTCTATCCAATATAATAACAAAATATATAATAATTGTCACGTCGTTTGATTACTATTTCTGTATCTAGTAGCTTAATTAATTGTAACAATTTAGATGTTTATTTGTTTAACTGGTGTTGCAAGTCTACTGCAAGCTACTATTAGCTAATTGCGACGTTGCAAAAATTACAATAACATTTGAGTAGAAAAAAACGCATATCATAGTGAATGTAAGGTGATACACATACGGATGGTTACAAAGGCATTTTCGTTTTGATCAACGTATATTATATCCTGTTATAAATTGTAGAGGCGTTTCTAAATCGATCACGTGATTTTCTGCTGCAGTGATAAATTAATATACAAATTCTACTAACAGTGCAAATCGCTAATCACTTTTCTTAATCTCCTGATTAAAACGTATTATTTTATAATGGTTTTTAAGTGTGAAATGGTGAAGTTTTTGTGAACGAATTAACTATTGAATATTTTAGAGATAAGATGTCGTGAATAACAAATATAGAATGTAAACTGTAACTGTAATTTTTTGCTGCGGTGACGTTAATACGTAAGTACCGTTTAAAAATAATAAAGCTTATTACTTGCCTAAATGTTTTAAATACAGGCACTATATGGATTTTATATAATAAGTCTATCTGAAATTCTATGGTACCTATATTTGATGTAATCTGTGAAGATAAAATTACTAAAAAAGGAAAGCGTAGCCAAAGCTTTTCACTGATTATTACTACTGCAATTATTAAACGAGGAAATTGTATTGTTTGATGAATATTTATTTTGTTGTTGATATATTTGTGGTGGGATTCCACCGTCAAATACAAAAACTTAAAGTTTTGCCAGAAAATATATATGTACTTGATTATCACTTTAGAAAAACTTGTTGGCGTGAAACAACTTTTAATAATACATAAACGAAATAAAGAAAAAATAATTTGAACACGTAATATATTCATATATTATAATATATGTGTATATAAAACAGAAAATGTGTTATTAAAATAGCAATCATTTACACAACTGACATCACATGATGTTAAAATGATATTACAAAAATGTAAAACCATAGCATTAAATATAAATCAAATTTTAATGAAAGGTTTTATTTACAGTGATATCATTTCATACACGTAACTTTATATACGAGTATAGATTCTCATTAACTCATTAACATTATTTCACTAAGATTATCAAACACACAGTCACAAAAAATATGAAGAACTTACATAAAATAATAAAAGCATAGTATCTGTCGCGTGTCAACGTTCGAATGATTCAAATATGTTCTTGTTAACGCTTTATATAAGAGGAGGACATTCTTGACAAGACTTTTACTTTTTTTATTTATAATGTTTAGAATAAACTAGCTTCAAACTGTATCTAGGACATGCAGAAATTGCATCGAATTTTCGTATTGGCCATTAGGAAATGACGCGCCTTCACTATTATGTAGTTTCTTAACCTTTTTCTAATATTACATTAAAGCGTCAGTTCATTAATTTTATTTTAAATCTAAGTCAAATCGCTTGTAGAAAATAGAGAAGAGATTACTTCAAGTATAAGTCGATAATGGTTCGGTGGCAGATAACATGTCGATAGACGACGGTTCGAATTCACGTGTCCTATTCATATGAGCATGAGTTTTCGGTCAAAGAAAACATTCATGTATATATATTTCCTAATCTATTTAACAAGTGAAGTTATTTTTTATTGGGAACCAGTTTACACATGGAATTTTCGTTTATCTTGCATGCATTCGTTTTTATTATTATTATTCAAAAAGTGGCTTTGCAGGCTAAAACGGTCCTGCATCGCTGCGATCTAGTCAGATTTATTTAGATCGTTCCTATATTGCTAAAGCTCACTTCCTGAACCTACAACCTTAGTTATCAAATATTAATATAGTCTTTGGTTAGACTCACGCACTATCCACTTTAATGTAACCCGGCTACTATTGGCTAAATTAGTATTCTATTATATTTTAATATTATCACTTGCCGTAATCCGAATGTACAAAATACACTAGCTGCGAATCGCAGCTCCGCTTGAATTTATTAATTTATAAACTGTACAATTATTTACAACATTATATATTTCTTGAATATATAATACAGAAGTTTAAACCACTACAATTACTTAAGAACTAAATTGTAAAATAACGTGTAGCAGGTCATTTTTGTACCTGTTTTTTATTCCAAACTTTTCCATGTATGTTAAATTACATTATTACTTAATAGGAGATTTTTCCTACGATGGGCATAATATATGATTGTGTCAACCGCGTATAGACTTAACTGAACTCTTTCGAGATCAGGGAGGTCTGCTAAGTAGTGGTTGAAGAGTCCAGGCGCCAGAATGGAATCTTGAGGGACTCGTGATCGTATACGGTGGGCTATAGAGAGAGCGTTCTCTACTGTAACAATCAACAATGCGTGTCAGCCAGACTTTACACTACAATTTGATAACATAATATTAGCATGATAACCATTCCATTAACTCCATCTATTGACGACGTAATGATAATAAGAAATTAAAATAACTTGAAAAATATTTTGTCGTGTCCTACGAATTCTTGAAAGATTATCAAATATAACACAATATGTACTAAATCTTTCAGGACTGCATAATAAAATCGTACCATTAAAAAAACGAGTTATTTAGTTTTATTGGTTCTCGGAATATAAGTGCACAAGAGGACAGACGTTACCTTGTTACACAAATTATCGTTGATATTTTTCACACATCAATCCAAGTGTCCACATAACACGCTAGTCTATCCTCTAAGGTCCTGTAAGGAATCTTTTTTTAAATTACTCTTAAATAAAAAATGTAGGGCTTGTAATGTTCAAAATTCCACGATTTTTTTTCACTCAGATAACGACCAAGCCCTTTGGTAACTCACTTTGGTAACCCTTGTGCTAGTTACCTTTTGGCGGCTGAGTGCCTTTAGCACTCACACACAAAGTCACGGTGAAGCTGTAAAGGCCCTTCCGGTCAACAGCGTTAGCCAAATAGATAAAAAAAACACACAGTGAATTCCATTCAACACTCATCGTGATCGCTTTCAAAGTAGTCTTTTTTTTCATATGGTGTGAAGTTTGGAATTAGTTTTCAGTTCACCTGTTCGTAGTTATAATTATTATTGAAAATAACAATGTCACTTTGAACAAAAAAAAGTCTATAGACCACATATAAGAAAACTTTATTAATACAAAATGCAATATCCTAATACATCGAGCCCAACGGAGGGACGTCGGAAACTTTTCAATCGTTTCACATAATGCTTGAAACAACAAAAAAAACAATATACATGTTTCAGTATATGTTATATAAATATGTTTGTTATATTTATGGTTAAGTACAATTATAAAGTTACTATAACTATGTATGTTATGTAAAGCACGGCCGGTCGGGTTATAGACGGCCCGTGCTCTATTACATACTTCTAAATTGTAACGAGGTTGTGAAGGGATAGACATAAGAACATTCCAAATATATGTATGTATAGAGAGTATATATATATATATATATATATATATATATATATATATATATATATATATATATATATATATATATATATATATATATATATATAGGTGGGTTAATTATTTAAATATATGTACCTACATGCATATGTTTGTTCGTAAATGATCGCACTGGTCGTCTGTTAGTGGTTATACATTCTGAATGTTATAGCTAACGTTAATAACAATAATATGGCACATTTAAGAATTTATGTAAATATATAAGATAATTTCAACGAAACATAAATTTAAACTTATTATTAACAACTACTTTTTTATCAAATAATTTAGAATATATTATATTTTTTTCTTACATTTATATATTTAAATCATACAATCTAACTTAATACAATCACATATCAAAAAACATGGTTATATCAATTACATATTTATTAACCCTTTGAACACTAACCTGGCGTTTACGTCGACTTTCCGTTTTTTTCCTATTGTTTAATTGATTTTTAACGAAAGTCATGACTCGAAACAAAAACGGAAAAATTTCATTTACGTTATTATATGGTTATATAATATTTTCATCGAATTGTTCAAAGAAGGTCATCTCACTCTAATTAATCGTACATTATACTCATTAAAGCGAGACCGTTGGATTACATAACTTATTACTAATAAGAGTATATTATGGAAGACATTCTTGTCATTGTAAATTAAAAAAATTTAATCTTATGCAATTTAATAAGCTTCCTATGTTTCTTAACAGTATCGCAGAAAACATTTAATTTAATTTATATTTTTTGTATTGTTATGGACCTGGACATAAGACTTTATAACAGTAACGATGAAAATATTATTATATTTTTCACTTCTCGCTTTTTATTATTAAACGATATTAAAGCGACTGCGCTCTGAATCAAATACATCATTGAATTACACAATATAGAGAAAATAATTTATATTTTATAGAGAGGCGTCATCGAGTAACGATCAAAATTTGACACTCATTTATATCCAAAATAAAACAGCTAGGTTTTTTTATTTAGCAATGATGTCACTAATCAGCTTACTCGTAAATATCTCTACACATCAAATGTTCAAAACGGAAAGAAATGACACATCACGCACATTCCCTTTGGGCGATTGCTTCGATACGCTCGTATGTAGAGGTATAATAAATCAGAATACCATTATATTGAATGTATATAAGCTTAAAGCAATGTAGGTAGATATATCAAAAAGAGGAATATAATTATCGATCGTACAATATATAACGGAATGACAAAGTTATTAAAGAAATATATACAACAAAAAATACCACACAGAACACATATGCGACATCAGTATTCACAAACAAAATCAGATATTTGTGAAAACATATTTAACTTACAAAAAACACCACGTTAGAATCGCGCACCAGTCACGACACATAAATATTTAAAGGAACTTCCAATAAGCAACGAAAACACTTTTTGAAAAAGGGAAAATACTGGTTTATATAAATATTCATACCAAACGCTATGCGAACGCAATAATTAAACAATTATTCAATTGTAATATATAACATATCATAGAAACTTGAAAACATTTGTAACACTCTAAACTACGTGCGAACTGCATGGCGGGGGGGGGGGGGGGGGGGGTACAGTGCCCTCACAGGAACCTGAAACTAGTTAGGATCTTGTGGGACAGAGTAAATGTTGAATTGTGAATCGAAAATGGATAGCTGGTCTAAAAAGGAATGTGTAACGAATTATGTACGTTGGTATATGTTATTTAATTATTACTAAAGAACCAAATGAATTTAATTATTAAAATTAGAATAATATAATGTTTGTATTATTTGACATAATCCTAACTAGTTTGACATGCTAGTTGCCGTCACTGTCGTGCACATGATCAACTTAGAAGTGACTGATGCGCGTTCCCGTAAGTAAACGTGACATATGTTTATAATTTAACAATAACCGATGCGTTTGATTCGGTCTCGGTGGGACTCCTTCGCCGGCCAGATAGACCGCGGACCAACCACACACATACGATCACCTAACAGAAATATTACTCAATAAACAACGAAAAATATAAACTGTTCCAACATTACCAACAAAGAACCCTAAATACTTAAATACGAACGAAACGTTTTGTTGTTACAAAAGACATTTCCGTTTCACTTATATCTAATAAAAAAAAAAAATAAAGCATCGGTGTGTGAGCGATGACTCTTTGGGCTGCGGAAAGCCGCCCCCGCGACCGCTACGAACACAGACGTCAGACAATACGACACCTGATTACGTGCCGGTGCGTGCGTGCGTTCGGGTCGTGCCTGCCTTGGCGGTTGCGTGGTTCGTACGTCGGTTCTTGGGGCGAGGTGCGGACGATCGGCTCGTATCAGCCTACGCGTGGCGCCTCGCGTGCAGCGCGAGGTGATCCGAGCGTGAAAAGCGCCGGTCGCAGTGGCGGCAGCGGAAGGGTTTCACGCCCGTGTGTTTACGAAAATGCCGCGTCAGTGCATCAGATCGTGCGAACCGCAAATTGCACCCTTTCCAGGAACACCTATACGGTTTATCCCCTGCAAATTATAAATTTATCGGTTTTTATATATTTAATCTGACCTTGTTATTCGTCGTAGGTAAATTTGCGAATCAGAATGGGCGTGGAGGATATCGTCTCTGAATGTGTACCCGACCACCTTACACTTGTGGAAAACTCATGATAAGAAGTAGTTAAGGCGTGTCACGTGTCCGTAGTCATCTAGTATACTATTAGCTGCAAAAGTGCAATGGATATCTTAAGGTGTATAATTGCGTGGTGAACTGAAATTCTTGTTTTATACATATAGTACCAAGATCAAAGTAACGAGATCGCTAGTTCAATTCATGGGGGTAATTATTGAAGTGAAAACTTCTTTAGGCGCGTTGAACACTTTTTGGGCAAAATAAAATGGAATTTAACGGTTTGCTATTTATGTCGAGAGTATGTGCAGATTGTTAATTATGGAGCAAGTGGAATTAATTTTGATGATGAAAGTTTTCAGGCAATCGCACAAAACGCAAACGCAATGAACAAATGAACGAACATAAGACTTTGAATAACGAATCTGATCTTTATATATTTTCAGCTAATCTCCTTGTAATAACGTGTCACTAAAATTCGCAAAGATAACTAAACTTTCGAATGTCGAATGGCGCATAGAGAGGACTTGCTTCGCTAGGTTACAGGTTCAAATCCCGGCGTCCTGCAGATATGATACAAAAAAAATCTTTTTAGGAATTTTAAATAATATTGATTGGAGTTTCGTTATCTAGACAGTATAATAATTTAAAAAAAATGGTTATATAGTTCTAGGAAATTATTTTTTTTAAGATAGCGCAGCGGTATCTTTAATTATTAATGTAGCTTTACTGTTACACTTCGAAGTAAAAGTATATCGTCATAGATGTCATCAATTCTAGCCTCATAGGACCTCATAGGATTTTGCTGAACATGCACTTTTGCAGCCTACTTTCCATCCCGAGCTACGTAGTCATTACCCGGGTAGTCTGCCATGACGACAACTATCGGGGTTCGTCGTTGTTATTAGACTGTACTTTATTTAACATAAGATGGAATGCAACCATTATCGTCAATTGCCATCAATGGGTATTAGCCGTTTCACTAAGTATCACTATGGGATTGTATAACCCAGCATAGTCACCAGTAATAGGTATTCATGTGATTGCCATTTGCCTTTGTATTTGAATTTAGTTTTATATAACCGTCCTGATTAGGACTTAGCACTAAAATGGATACAAGTTTTATTGTCTTGAACAAATAGAAGTTATATATACCAGTATGTCTCCGATAGTGAACTTTTAATTGCGAGCTCTTTGTAAACGCTTTTCCACAATTAGGGAACTTGCACAGATGTACGCGTCGGGGCGGGCCTACAGTGCGCGCCGCATGCTCACTGGCCGTATCCGGCCTCGTGATTGATGGTGGCCTGGCCAACTCCTCTGTAAACAAACACACCACAACCCTACCTTTATCTACGTTTACTATTCAGCCAGAGTTCGGCTAGTTATTAAATTGTGTTTATTTTGGTTTGTTAAACTACAATTTATTTAATAACTTAAGATTTAATGATAGAACAATTATATTACCTGTAGGTTCGTCGGAGTCGCTCGTCATCTCTGGCTCGAAAATCGCAGTAGTGATGGAACGCATCGACGGTGAAGGAGGTGGTGCAGAAACCGTAGGTTCAGCCCAATCCTCCTCGTAGGATAGGCGTCGATTTGTGCTGAGCGGCTCTTCCTGTAGATACGTCTCCTGTAACGTTTATAACATTTGATTACGTATCTTTCCTAGCATTAACAAATTAAGAGGGCATGCAGTCAAAAAAGTGGGTATTACAAAAAACTATTGTTATCACGTTCTGCCCCAAAGAAAGCGAAAGGGACTACTGCTGCGCAGGTTGATTTAACTTTAGAAAATAGAATTATAAAGGCTTTGACTATGTCTGTACGTTTTTCTTTTTTTAATTTTATTCATGAATTTTGTTTGATGAACGTCTGAAAATGACGGTAAAAGTCGAGCATTTTATTAATTTTTAAAGGTTTCTAGTTTCAACAATAACTAATTTATGAAAAATATCAAAACACACGGGAATGGCGGTAGAGGATATATATCATTTAGTAAAAAAATATCTACCATAACGCTATTATCCAGGGAGGAAACAGAGGACTACTTTATTATGGAATAAAGGCCGTTAGGATATCCTCTTAATAGTTACGCATAAAACAAATGTTTCACATTTTCAAAAACCTGCGGTCAAGTCTTAACTTATTATAGTAACACTGTGAGTTATCTATTTTATTCTAACTCAATCCATCCAGTATAATAGATGATACTACATTCTGGTCTGGGGTGATTCATAAAACTTTATTTATTCAAATTAAAAGAGCTCAAAGCGCGTTATTAAAAGTCATGACTTGGAAACCTAACCTCTCTATTCAACTGAAGAACTAATCTATCTGTAAAGTTCAATCTGTCCGTGAATTATTCATTCTACATGTTGTCATAAAAATGCATGCTAGTTATAGGTAGTATATAGGTCCTGTAAGGAACCTTTATTTTTATGTTAAATAAAAAATGTAGGGATTAGCTAGGATCCAAATTTCGCGGGAGTTTTCACACTCATGTAGCAGCCAAGCCGAGGTTCGAACCCTTGTGTTAGTTACCGTTTGCGGTTGAGTGCCTTCAGCACTCGTCCCCAAAGTTCGGTGAGGCTGTAAAGACCCTTCCGGTAAACAGCATTAGCTAGGTTAAAAAAATAAAGTTTTGATGATACTGAGTCTCCAAAAAGTATACGTGATATTGAGTGGAGGAGGGCTTGTTAGTTTAGAACTTCGCCAATTATCACCAGGAAGAAGTGTTAGTCAAAAATTTGCAAAAAAAAAACCATCACGATGCCTGTTAACATGCAGAGAAACTTGATAACATTGTTATGATTAGTAAAGGTTTATTCACCACATTCTTTTTGTTAGGGACGTTTCAGTTTTTTTGTTTACAAATATTCAAATAGTTTTTTGTTATATTTATTAGATTACGACTTACTGAACATTGTTATTTTGGCAACTTCGATAATAAATGAAATATAGATTCAATTCACTTTAGTATATTGATTTGTTTTGTTTTGTCTTTACTATATTGATTTGTTATTTTAATTTTAGATGAAAATATGAACAGTGACATCAAAATTAAAAAATAATATTTTTAAATGAATTATAATCCATATGTTCTTAATTCTTTGCAAAGAAATTAATTCACGGGTTTATTTATTTTTTAAAATTACAAAGATGCGGCACTGACGCGAAAATGATAACAAATAGTCGTTTCTTCTGCATGGTCACCATTCGGACCAGGGGTAGGAACGTAAAAATATATCAATTGAAAGTAAAACATAAGAGTATATTTCGAGGGAAAAATTGCGTAATTTTTGATAGAAAGAGACAAAAAAAAATAGTGATTACAGAAACAAAGAGCATGCATTTCAGCTTTAAGTAACCAATAGTTTTCGTGGTGGTTAAAACATATTGCAATGTGTACGCAAGCAGTCATGAGGAGGGATTATTATATTTTGAATCAGAATAAAATCATGTTTTTTTTTAATGTACGTTGTGTAAACGCTTTATATAATACGAATAGAACAGAGGTAAAGTTTCGAAAAAATCGGGCAAAAACTACTTAAATCATAGGTCTTACAGCTCTGTTCATTGAACTACCATTATGATTAACCACATGCCACGTTTCATATATGAAAAAAATCAAGACGCAAGTGTTTGTAATTACGGTTCATGAAGCCTTTTTAGAATTTTTACCTGCAATCCGAATTGGCCTAAAATCAAAGAGCATTTACTACCTAGTGATACTTCACATGGACATTGTGACTTAATCAATGGCGTGTTTAACTTAAAAACAAAAAAAAGAACAGATTATTTTAAGAATATTATAATTAATGATTATAAGACAGGAAAATTTCTGGAGCCTTTAGATTGAGCCGAACTATTTAAATCAATGATGTGATCTGAGCAGAGATCCTAAATCTTATTTAGGTCTTCAATTGTATGATAGTGTAACAATTTTTATTTTGATATTACAAACAAACACTTTTTTTTTATTTGTGTAGGTAACCAAGTAGAAAATTAAATATAAAAAAGTAAAATTTAAAGTTAAATAAAATAAAAATTATGATAATTTCGTTTACTGTCAGTGTTTACAGTATTCTAATTGGTGTAATAATTGAAGGGATAAATGGTGTGTTTAGTAAATATAGGTATATAGGAAAAACATGTATGTTCAGAGATATTAAGAAAAAAGAACACTGGCCATAATTCCATAATACACGCAAGCGGAGCCGCGAGCACAGCTAGTACTACATAAAACATGCCCCCTTGGATTCTACTACTGCTGTGCCTTTTTAGGCACAGTAAAAGAGAAATTCTATTTCAAAGAACTCTGGACAACAGCATATCGACATTCTGTACTTGAATAAAACGTCTCTGGCTAGTGCCAGGGGGTACGGACCGAGCATAGACATAGACATATATATCAAAATACTAATAATTTACTAAATACATATGAATGTATATACCAGGGGTCGGCGAGTAGTTTTAGGTGGGGTCCGGATACTGTGGAAAATTTTTTCAGAAAAATTCCTATTGCGCCTATTACGGACTGTTGGTATATACGATACCTATACCAAACATATAATTTTTAAAATTATTTTCAGTTTGTTTGTTCCGGCTAATCTCCGAAACAACTGGACCGAATTTGACGGGACTTTTGTTATATAACTGAAGCTTAAGGTACTCTGGTTTTTTTTATTCTCGTGGAATTTTAAAAAGCATAAAGACATTTCCCGCGGAAAATAAGGTATTTTTATTCTTAGAAAATAATTAGAGTATCGCTCATAAAGATCATGAAATTGTAAACAAAATACACAATCAAAACATTATTTTCCAATGATTATTTAAAACAATATTACACAGTGAAGATTATATGAAAGGCGAGCGGAGCCACGGGTAGACAGTTAGTTAAGTTAGCTATAAGCCCAAATATGTCATGACAATATCGCATCTACGACAACAGTGCACGATCACGACATACATGTATTATACTGAATTTTACGCTTGTATAAGACATGGGTTTTATTAGAATGGTTATATCAAGGTAATAATAATTAAATTCAATATTTATTATAAGTTAAAATATATATAGGTATTTCTAAGAAATGTTATGTTTAAAATATGTAGACAGTGACATCTACTTTATAAAATGTACTTATCTTACGGCTGAAAGAGCATATAGAGTACCTATGTATATCAACAAGAAGAGGATTTCATTTCCAATAAAAAGTGATATTGTTAATATAAAACTTACAGTCTGGGTTTCTCTCGTGACCGAGGTCTTTGCGAATATTATTCCCATTGTTATTGTACGGTTAAGCACTCAAAAGTTAACTTATCAAACGATAATAATGCTTAATAATGTTAAAGAGGTGACGTGTTATCACGAGGACTGATGTGCACTAAGCGCGTCACACGATGTTGGCTTTAAGGGCTGCAAGTGCTGCCCCACTCACATACAAACTGAAACTTCTTTACGCGCGATGAAAGCAATATTTCAAGGCCACGCACACATAACTGAGATAATAAACACTTACCTCCGTATTTTTAATATTTATTTATTTATTCAAAGAGAGAAAACAACAGCATTTTTGAGATTATACTTGGATAAAAACAGTTTACTATAGCCATTTACAGTTTTATTAATACATGTATTTTATTAAATAAGTGGTTATACTGGTAATAATTGGTAATAAAACCAACCACTAGTTCCTATAAACAGATTTAAACGTATGGATCGATCTATCGGTCGATTACCCGTAAAAATGAGACAACAGGAAAACAATGGAAAGCTGGTGTAAATGCCAATTTTACTCCACTCGGAAAATTCACTCGTAGGAGTGAAGTAAACAACTGTCAACTCAAGTAACCCCGCGAAATCATTTAAGTTTTAAGGAGAACGACCATAATGTTGCGGAGTTACTCAAAATTAGATAAAAAATAAGTCATATTTAAATAATGAAAAAGAGAATGGTGATATTTCGTTGGTTCATGCAGGAAATTTTAAATTCATAAATTAAATATTTCAAAATAAAAACTAATAGAAATAAAAAAAAGTAATTTATGCTTATAATAATAGACTAAAGACGAAATCTGTACATTGAAGATATTTCAGAAAAAAATACCATGAAGTGTTCAGAATTAACAACAGAACACATTTCAATGGTTTTAAAAATGTTTGTCTGTCTGTCGGTTTGTTTGTCTGTTTATTAATTTATTCGCCAATCACGCAAAAAGTACTAGAACGAAATTGGATGCAATTTGGTATGATTTTAGTATATACTCTGTGGTAACATTTAGAACACATTTTTATACATTTATATAATGCATATATAGCGTATATATTATATATATATATAATAAATAATATTATATCTACACAAATAAATAAAATTGGAGTGTCTGTTTGTAATGTCATAATTCATATTTTTTACAAAATAGATATGGATATATTTACGATACATGTACCAAAATCACAATTTAAAAAAAATTTGTCTGTCTGTTTGTTACGAGTAATCTCCGGAACGGCTGGACGGATTTTGAAGGAACTTGTTTTGGTAGATATTTAAAGTTACTCCGGGTAACATAGCGTACTTATAATTTTCTTATATTACTTATTATGTTTATTACTTTGTTCTAAAACTACTGAACCGATGAAATGTTTGTATACCATACCATATATATATATATATATATATATATATATATATTTGTTATATATGTTATGTTATATTTATATGTATAAATAAAAATTAATACATATAAAGTTTGTGAGTTTGGATATTCGGAATAATCTCCGGTACTACTGATCCGATTTTGTAATTTTTACACTGTTATAAAGGTATTGTTGTGGATTATATTTTATGTCGGTCGATTGAATTAATAAAAGCCATTTCATTTGTATATTACTGTAATTCTATATAACAGACACGTTACATGGTTTCCTTAATAGTAGTGACAGTTCTTTTTACAATATTTTATATTACGATGGGTATTAACATGACCAGTAACATACCCATTAATGATGGCCAGTATTAAAATGGGATATAATCTTTCCACGACATCCTACCCACACAAGACAAAATGGGAAAGTAAATTGTTTCTTTATATAAAAGCATATATACAATAATTTAAAATTACAGTTACTACAACAATAAACCAATACAAAACATACATATTTATACATTTCGATTCAGTTACATTATTATTAATTATGTAATTCAGTTAAAAAAATATCTTGGATAATTTTATTTTTCTACCATATTTGATACTATAACAGTAGAAGACAGCTATGGATAGTCTTACTATATTTTTGCCAGGATTATATTCACCATTATTAGTTGCAGACGCGTCTTATGTATCTGTAACTGTCAATAATTATTTTATAATACCTAATAGTTCAACACTCCACAGACCAGAGAGATTTATTATTTATATACTCAGATTAAAATCTCTCATCTTCTTTAATAACTAGTCATTCTTAACTTTTGGTAGGTGCCCACATCATAAATCAGACTGTTCTAATGTTCTGATACGAGAATATCATAGCATTTATACTTTACCACAGACTGTTTTACATCTCGAAAATAATATATATATATATATATATATATATATATATATATATATGACCTTCTTTTCTCCTGTGCCACTCTGCTGCAGACCCAACACCGTAGCTAGTGCAGCTTTTACTACGACTTTTGAAACCCGCTATCTAAAAAAAAACTTTCACGTACCTACTTAATCTTATATTTATAGGTGACATTAAAAATCAGCGTCTGTAATAAGGCACCAGTATATATTCTAACACAGAGGACACATTTCATTTCAGATTATCCCATTTAATTCATCCAATAAATAATAATAAATAATAAAGTAATCCAATTTAGATATCTGAATGAAGAATCACATTACTTATATGTTTCTTATATGAAGAAACACTACAAAAAAAGGGATTCTATATTTATGTGCCCTTTCCTCAAACATATGTAGAGCAAAAACGTTTTTCTTTATTCTCTCTATTTTCTAGAAGAGACATCTTATTGGCTTTGCTACACCCAAGTGTTGAGTCTATTTTACATAAATAACGTAAAGCCTACCTACGTGTTAAAGACAATAAAAGGTTTTTATTAACAAAATTGATGTTACATATTTATAGTTTATTATAGTTTATTTATAACAAACTAGTTGCTAAGGAACGTCCATAGAGATGTCATAGATATACTATACTACGTCTGTTTACAGTTAGTATACCTGTGAATCATATTAATAATACTTTTATTACGCATAAAGTCAGACTTGCCATACCAATACGGTCCTCTGTTTCTACCTTACATTTTTAATAACTCTGATAGTCAAGTCTGTTTCAACGGAAAATATTTCTTCTTTGAACTCTTTACTGTCCAGCATTCTAACTTGAATGTATTTGTTGCCGCCAAAGCTTCCATATTTCGGTGATTCAACTATTTATTATAAGAATATCACACGACGCTTATGCGGGATTCATCGGAATAACGCTGTCACGCTCGCCAAATGTCGATAATTATTTCTGTTACTTATAACTTTTTTAAACAAACTGTTGAGCCATGGACACTCTTCTTTCCATAATAATGAAACTTCATAACGCCCCTGTACGTTTATTCAGTGTACGTAAAATTCAAAATCCGTATCGTAATTTTTAAACAATTTTCATTTCAATCGCCGACACTGTCCTATCACGGTTGCCAAATGTTGTGGATTATATTTTATGTCGGTCGATTGAATTAATAAAAGCCATTTCATTTGTATATTACTGTAATTTTATATACGTTACATGGTTTCCTTAATAGTAGTGACAGTTCTTTTTACGATATTTTATATTACGATGGCTGGTGTGGAAATATCTAGAAAGTATGATGTTGAAAGGAGCAAACGGAACTTACCTTTATTATTAGCCTTCGATTAAGCTGGTTCAGATTTTATTTTCCACCTCACTTCACTTTATGAATGTTCTATATAATTTGATAATTAATGTACAATTTTAAAATATACGAGAGACAGCGGCGGCGGTTGCGTGTTGGCGTTCCGTTTTTGAATAGGAAGAGGAAGGGATAATGAATACATAGACTAAATAGAGCGGAGGCGTGTAGATAATTTAGAGAAGAAATAACTTAGAATAAGAAGAGAATATATACGATAATAGATGGCGTTAACAATGGGTATTAACATGACCAGTAACATACCCATTAATGATGGCCAGCACTAAAATGGGATATAGTCTTTCCACGACAGGTATATTATATCATAGATAAATAAATTATATAAGATAGCTATTCACATACAAAAAATCGTCACACGCGAAAAGTTCAAAATCCCGTCTTATTTCTAGAAGGCGCTCATTCATAGCCTGCAAACTTAATATAAATAATTGAGATGTTAGTATTCAAATTATGTTTTAGTTAAAATTAACCAAAAAGTGTGTATTATTTTTTTAACGCATAATAATTTATAAATACATAGCTTTCGAAACGTTTTGTTTTCATTGGAAAATTTGAAAACATCGATAATTTACAACTATTTATGCGCTTTGTGACAGATAATATGATGGTAACTTACAAAGAAACGCATTGTGTTTGTTATGAGATGGTGTTTAAATAACATTTTTAATTTTATGACAGCTATATTTTCACCGGGGAAATAACTCTTTATAGCATGTAAACTTTTGATTGTTACAGATAAAGCAAAAGAAAAACTTTTTACATATTTTACGTAAATAAATACGAACAACAAGAAATTATATTATAAATATTTTTATTAATAAATTTTAAGATTATTATTAAATTTTAACAAAAAAAATATAATGATCTAATTATAGTGTATCGTGAATGGCAGTTTGTTTTGGCGTCTGTCGTCAACGCGGATTACGAGTTTTTTCGTGTTTTACACATTTTCATCTAAAATAAATAATAACGGTAAGTTTTTCTTCACACTGTATTCTGTTTATATAATTTATTTAGTAAATATGTAAATTTTACTGAAATTCAAACGTAATTTCTTTGTAAGTTTCCATGAATTTATATTTACGAAAAAGTGAATACAAAATAAAACAATGTACTTTTGTTGGTGTGAAATGTAGAAAACCTGTGGCCCAGTATAAAATAGAAGCTTTTGTTTCAACAAGTAACATAAAATAAATATTTTTTTTTTCACATTTTTTTATGTCATTTAATCTGCTAAATGGGTCCATATAATTTACAATATCGATATTATTGACGGTATTTTAGATATATCGTCATATTGAATATATAATTGTAATGAAATCTTGAATATATGTTTATCATATATTTGTGTAATTTGTTTTTTATAGGAATACTAGAAATGTTCAGACTCATCTACCCGCAGCTCATTAGGAATTCCTTGATGGAATGCAGAGTGAAGAGTCTGGAAGCAAGACAAACCACGAATATTGGATGAAAGAGTTTATAAGAATGAATTCTCGGAGCCAATGGTAAATTCGCAAATGACTATTAATAGTTATTGTTTTATGTTATAAGGCCTTCTATTTGAATGTTTGTTCTTATTTTATGTGGATTTTGAAACTTTGCATGACTACTTTAAAAAATTTGCAGTGAGAGTGAACAAAATATTATAACAGGGTTTGTATTTTCTTCATAGTTAAAACATTATTTTCAAATATGCCACTAAAAAAAAATTACGGTTTGTCTGTCTGTCCGGACCTAAGTCAAGGGGACTCGACCAATATTAATAATAAGAAAACTTTGCAGGCGGCGTTAACACATCAATGAACAAGTTATATAAATATAATAAATTTCATTTTAAGTTCTCAGTAACGCGCATAATAAGTAAAAACAAAATTATGAAAATAAGAAAAAAATATAACAAACATAATAAGAAAAAAAAATCACAATTTATTTTTACAGGGAATAGACTCAGTGCTTTGACCACAATCTCACCTGATGTTAAGTGACGATGTGGTCTAGGATGGTAACACACACTATGCCTAGAGGTACTGGTTCTCAAGAGATGCTGCCGGTACACACCTATCGGTATTTGGCGACAGGTTTTTTAAACTTGAGAGTGGTAGCGGGTATCATTAGAAAATGCCGTAATACCTTGCAATGATGCTAAGTCGAATGAACGCAGTGTTGCCAACGGCTAAATTCTAAATTATCGTATTTCCGCGTATAAATGTTCTTTGCTACAGATTTTTTGTACATTATTTACTATGAGCTGAAACTTATTGTACATTTACATAATTACTATTGTACATAGTACTAGTGGCTGAATTATTGTATGAGTTAACGATGCTGAATGGCATTTAGTTTGTTTATAGTGTATTTATAGTGATAGCAATCGTTATTTGTAAAAAATAACACGTCATTAAAAATGTAAAATTTAATATCTATTCAATAGTTCAGATTTAGGATGTTTAAAATCATTATCTAATTTGTAGAAATAAATAATGCAGATAATGATAGATTACAATCATTATAAAAGACAAATTATTGATGTAATAGTAACAACAGTACATCAAAGACAAACTTTAAAAAAATCTATTTCAGGGAAATCTATCTATTCTGGTAACACTTCATACAAATTCGCATAAATACTTTCAAATACAAATAGAGAGTCGAAGACGAAGAGCGGCAACGTCGTATGAAACGAAGCGTGAGCTGGCAACGTGGCAATTATAATTTAGTTCAATAGGGAATAGCGACATCTAGTTACTTTTTGCGTATTATTAAGATTCTGACGTCATTATAGATAGGCTTATCTTCAATTTGAAACACTCAGCGACATCTCTCATCCTAATAGGTAATCATTTATCTTGCTACGATACTTTGTATGGGTATCGGCAGTCTCGATATTTTATAGTCTTTGATTATAAATATAGACTTAAGAAAGATATATTCTATTTTGGTAAATATATGTATATTTTTAATTATTAATCACAATAAATGTAATTCAAGTCAGCAAAAATTCTATATTATGGTGTGTGCTGCCTGAACGGTTTTGATCTATCCCCTTGCGTTGCTTCTGGTGTTTGGGCCTGGGTCACACTCGCCCAGTCAGTCCTTTGGGGTAGAAAGGAGAAGCCAGTGTTTTAGGTATGGGGAGCAGGGTTATAATTAAAGCTATTGATTGTAGGGGTGTGGCGGGAGGTGACATTCATCACCACATGGGTAGTATGCTGTGCAGGTCGCTATTCAGGCCTATGAGGCCTATTGAGGCAAGAGTGGCTGGGTGCATAGTTTCTGCTGGGTCTGGTAGAGTCCAGTACTGCCAAAAAAAGCGGGGAAAGGGCTGGACCTAACCTAGACCTTCCATGGAACTGGGAAGGCTGTCTGGTCAGACCGGGGTGACCTTCTCCGCGGGTAGGGGCCAGGACGGTATGGGATGGAACGGGCCATAGATATATTGTATAAATGAATATATTGATAATGAGATAGATTTCATCTAGAGACCAGAATATAGGTTGTCTATTAGAATATGATTATCTGAATTCCCGGCGAGCGAAGTCGCAGGCACAGCTAGTTTAAAATAAAATGGAAGTATTGTCAACAGTGGATTTGATTGAACAATTAGAATATGTACAAAAATAATTTTATTATTTATCTCTGTTCTTATATAATATATATATATATATATATATATATATATATATTTATATATAGATATATATATATATATATATATATATATATATATATATATATATATATATATATATATATATATATATATATATATATATATATATATATATATTATATATATATATATTTAATATAAGATAATTAATATTGCCTAAAGCTGTGTAGTATTTTTTTTTGCTCTGACTATAATTATGCTGTTCTTAATCAAAACAGTGTGTTCGTAAATCGAAATCATTGATTTAAAAAATGATGGGAAAAGGTAGTGGGGGAAAAGGGAGTAGGAGTGGAGTGGGGATGAGTGTGGGAGGGCTGAGGGTGCTTGAAGTGTGGGAGGGGGAGCGGGGCTTGCCGGGGGTGTGGGGGGGAATTTTGATGAACTGACGAAGGAGCAGACGTTTAACGCATTCTTGAGGGTGCAGGACGATTTGGAGAATATGCAGGAGGATGTAGAGGTGGGACCTTATGGCCTGGAGGCTCGATAGAGCTATACAGATGGTCAGGGTTGCTGGTAGTGAAGTAAGTAAGTGGTAGTCAGGAAGGTAGTTGTTGAAGCCAGGGAGGGAGCTGATAAATTCAGGAAGGAGGCTTCTGAAGAAGTTAGGAGGCTTCGTTTGGAAAAGGGGGAGTTGAAGAAGAAGGTTGTGGCTTTAGAATTGGAGCTGGCGGAAATGAGGTTGGAGGAGGAGAAGGTGTTTTGCGGATGTTTCTGTGGGAACCTTGCTGAGGGATGGGAGGGATGCATGGGGGGGTGATAAAGTTGTGGAGGCGGTTATGGTGAGATTGGAGGGGGCGCTAGGAGGGATTGAGCGGAGGTTGGAGGCGTTGGAAGGTCGAGGGGGACGGATTCCCTTGAGGGAAGACAGGGAAGTGACTCCCAAGAAGAAGGCGGTTGGAAAGAGGGGGACGGAACAGCTGCCCCCGCTGGGGATGGATTGGGCTCCTCTTCCTGGTGGATGCCCTCGCTGCCCGACTCCAGACGGTGGTCTCCGAGGTGGCGGTAGTCTCCAGGCCTACGAAGCGGGCTGATGTTCGCCTAGTGGGTCTGGAGGACTCGGTATCGACGGAGGAGGCCCTATTGAGGGTTTCGCAGGAAGGAGGGTGTAAGGTGGAGGAGGTGAAAGCGGGCTTAGTGCGCGAGACTGAGAGGGGGGTAAGGACGCTGTTGGTGTCCTTACCAGTGGAGGCAGCACTGAGGGTGACGGATAAGGGCCGAATTAAGGTTGGGTGGAGCATGACCCAGGTATGTGCACTTGCGGCGCAACTTCTGAGGTGCTTTAAGTGCATGGGCTTGGGGCATACAAGAGTGATGTGTACGGCGGAGGTAGAGAGGGCAACGCAGTGCTTCCGCTGTGGAGTCCAGGGCCATAAGGCGTTGGACTGCACAGCGGAGCGGCCGAGGTCCGCGATGTGTGCGGAGGAGGGAAGGAGGGAGGAGGTTAGCCACCATATGGGTGGGATGTATTGCCGACCTTCCTTTAAAAGAGGGGCACCGTCAGGTGCTAGGATGGCACCTATAAGGGTGTAGGGCGGTAGAGTAGGTGGAAGAGGCGGCGGTTACCTCTCCTCGCTACGTATTATGGGGCGACAAGATGAGTGGAGGAGAGGGACCTTCCTTTCTATCGCAGTGGCGGGTTTGTTCCAATTTCTTCTTTACCCATCACTGTCCTATCCCATCTTTCTTTCTCTTCTATTGGGAGCAGGGGTATAACCCCTTGCCCCTGGACTGTTGACCGCTGGTCAATACTTCTCTTTGAGAAGTGGGTGAAGAGGTGAGTGGGGAGTGAGCCTGTGGGTCAGGCATCGGCATTCTCCCCCTCATCCCCAACGGGCTAAGTAATGGACGTGGCCCTGTTGGGTCTGCAGCAGGGGACGACGCGGTGCCTGCGAAAGCCATCCCGTATCGTGCCCATCCCAAATGCGGCGGACGGCCCCGGGGGGTTTAGTGGGTATTACCGGACGCTTCACGTCCGGGTGAGTCCCACACTGGTGCGGAGACGTCCCTCCGCACCCCCTTACCCAATTCATTGGGGGACTTCGGTTTCATTAATGCAATGGGTAAGGGTAGTACGTAAATGCATTCCCCTCGTCATAAAAAAGAAAGGAGTAGTCGATTGGTATATGACATATCTAGTTGTTGTAGTTGTACCTTATGTGTACCAAAGAAACAAATTTATACAGAATTCTGGCAGCCTGGGACATTGGTTTTCTTAAAATTATGTTTATCTCTCCCATCCTCCTGCAGGAATCCGGTACTATTTTATGACACAATTCTTCAGTTTGGACATATTCCCACAGTAAATGATGTAAATCGTCTGTACTTTGACAAAATACCACAATGGTTGTGGGACATTGGGAACGTTTGTTATTTTATATTATAAATTAAAAGCTTCTTATAATCGAATTGTATATTTTTATTACTTCTTTTATTATCTTAGATTGACACAGAACGTACTATTTTTTCAAATTGAATTTACATATTTTTCCATATCAAGTAAAACCTTAATCTATTTGGAACATCCTCCAAAACCAGACACGAAAGAACAAACATACACATAAATGAAATTAAAATTATTTCTGACAATTTTTCTACCATATTTCCAAGCAAAGGTACATGAAATAAATTATATATAAACATCATATTTACTCGGCATTTTTACCTTTCTACCACTGCGAGTAAATTGTTCAGGTCTAACATTCTGCTCTTGACACGGTTTCTATAAGATCTTTTCCCGTTGATAATTGCTCCAAATTCATAGGATTTAAAAGTTCAGTGACTAATAATTATGGAAAACTATTACCTGTCGGATCTGCAGAAACCTCCAGTTTATATAACTTTTGTACTGGTCGAATTTTGGTACCCATAGAAGTCTTCACTTGTGCTGTTCTCTCTATTCCTGTTCGAACATCTTTGAACTTCTTCCCAATCCTATAGTATATGTAAGTAAATTCTTGGTTCCTTGAAAATTAGTACCATAATCCGACATTATTAGAGAAGTGCGACTTCGTCTGGCAATAAGTCTTTTTAAGGTTATAATAAATGCGTGTCGGTTCTAAATAAACAACACGATATATAGCATAAGTGCATAATACAATCCAGCATTTTTCTGTACTGCGAAGATATAGAGGAACAGCCAGATCAACACCTGTAGTTTGGAATGGTGCTGTACACGTTACCCTCTCTGGAGGTAGAGGTGCGGTTGGTGCTTGTACTGGTTTTTAGACGATATCGGTTACATGTTACGCATTTTGGAATTACCGTCTTTACAAGACGTCGTACACCAATAATCAAGAATCTCGCCCGTAAGTTTATAATGCCTGGTTGCTACCCACGTGTTGAAGCTGTTCATGACGTTGTTTTACCATCATCATGACTATCGGAATTTTGGCTGGGAGTAGAAATGGTATTTTATTAATCTCTGGGAATAATATTTTTCGACTAAGAGGAGCCATCTACATTCATATTTTTCAATTTCGTCAAATTATTTTTCAATTAAACTCTCGAGTAATATTTTGTTTTTAATTTCTTCATGTAATTTATAATTTTTTTCTTTAATATTGGTGAGTCCTTTATACGTTGCTTTAAATTCAATTTCAGTTGGAGAATTCTTTTCTGCGATTAGTAACGTCTCCAATATATTTGTTTTTTTGTGAACTGACCTCTTGAAAGTGACCTGTGTTTTTCCATATTTATTATTTTCAGGCACTTTTATTATCACGATCGCCACGTTGTGGTACTTTGGGAACGTTTATTATTTAAATATTTACGGTAATTTTATATTATAAATTAAAAGCTTCTTTTCTTGGAATTGTATATTTTTATTACTTCTTTTATTTTCTTAGAAGGGCATAGAATGTACTATTTTTTAAATTAGAAGTTACACATTTTTACATATCAAGTAAAACCTTAGTCTTTTTGGAACAATGGTTATGATTTTTTTTTCATTATCATAAAGAAATACTTATTTGGAGGTATTTTGGTAGTGAATTCCGTTTTGTGCTGTGCGGACATTTTATGGTTATTGTCGCTCTATAATATATTAGGATAATAGTATATTAGGATAATAGTTCAGTAAGAAATTAAGTTCAATATTGTAATAATAATAGTGGGAAAATATGTCTGAAGAGGAGAAGTTGATAAGTAATCTCGCGATACATTAAAAGCGACGATAGCGCGACTTTTGTGCTTTCCGACGCAATAAATTCTGCGACGAAAACTCAATTAGAGGTTCGAGCAACTCACCTGTCTAAAACTTTAGCGGATTAATTGAAATAATCAATCAAGAGATAAGCGTATTAGTTTAAGATGACAAAAAAGATGTAGTCGCGACCGCAGGAAAACATTATACAATAATGGCTGCGTTTCAAGATAACATTGCTTCTTCTCCACCTCAAACAACTCATCACCACTCACGCGACTTAACATTACCTAGAATTAATATAAAACCGTTTAATGGTAGGTCTTGCTCTGAATATGTTACTTTCATGTTTTTATATTTGACCAATTTTATTAAAGGCAACATTTGACATTTTATTTCTCAAATTAAAAAGAACTTAGCAGCACCAAAAAAATTTAGACCTAAATGTTGATAATTGGGAACCTTTAATTGTAATTTTTACTTGCAAATTAGACATATACGGCGAGGGTATTCCAGTTGGAAAAGGATATAAAGGTGGAGGCAACAATCTTTGAGTTCTTACGATTTCTAGATAAAAGGGCTCTCGCAATTTTATTTATTTATTTATTTTTATTTATTTATTTACATTAAAATTCACAGCTCGTATAAAAAATACATTTTAACTAAACTGATAAATACAATTAAGAGTCAAAAATGAATTTATAACTATTTAAAAACTAATTATCAGACAATGTTTACATGTAGTAGTGCTTGTGTATGTGTATCTGTGCGTGTGTATGTAATGTGTATAAAAGTGGATACATTTTGTGTTAATTGTTTACTAAAAAGATTTTCATTTGATTTCTAAAACTGTTTCAAGATATATTTTTATTATGAAATTGGAAGTTAAATAGATCTATATCACTGAATTGTTTATTATAAGTACGCGGAATTCTGCTCGTCAAATTATTGAATCCATAGTTTGTTCGATGCTTGGGAATAATCAATGCAATGGAGAACTCAGGGTCCACTAAACCAACCAACAGTAGAACCACTCCTGCGAATCAGGCAATCAATGTTGCACTGCACGGGCCTACCTGCTTAAACTGTAAGTCGTAATTCGCATAAAATTTTTAATTACACACAATTTCAATTACTGCCCTCAGCAGAGAGGATTAAATTTGTTAAAACTTGTGTCTCAATATAAACAAAGGCAAATGCAAATTTTACTTCAGATGTAACCAGTACAAGAAAAAGCATAATTCATTGGTGCATCTTGAAGAGTCAGCACAAGCAACCTTGTTATCTAATATAAATAATATTGTTTTACTTCCTACAGCCTGCATCAAATTTTATTCTCAGGGTAAGGAAGTATGAGCAAATGCTATACTTGACTCTGGTTCACAGGTTTCGTTAGTTTCAAAAACTTATATATATTCTTGGCTTAACACCTATGTAATCTCATATTAATATCATAGGAGTTACAAACACAGTCAATAATATTAATTATTCAATTACTTTACAAGTTCTTTCACTGACCTTAGACTTTAAAATGTCAATAAGTTTCATGTGGTTGCCAAATTACATGTAAATTACCTCAAAGACTGATAGATTTACTAAAGATCTTTTATTAGCAGATAATACTTTCAATGTCCCCTCGGAAATAGATATCTTAATGGGAGCTGGTGTATTCTTTCAGAATATGGAGCATTCAGGTTCTGTAGGTATAACGAGGAAGAAGAAGAAGGGTTTGCATTCCTGTTTACAAAGGATTGAAGAGCACAGTGACCATACTTCTGTAATAAATAACATCAGGTTTAGGCATATTATTGGGGGAAATTTATAAATCATAATTTTAAAAATGTTTAATTATTGCGTCAAACATACAAATCTGATTATCAGTGAGATAAGTAAGTCCAACAATTAAACAATTTTGGAAGTACGTAGAAGTTCCTTAGATTTTAATAGAAGATAATAATTGTAGTAGGTCTGAGCAAGCTGAATCAATTTTCACAAATTTTGTAAAACTTGAGAACAATAGGTGTTCCATTTTGATTTACCACTAAAGCTCAGTTTAAGTATGAAGTAAATAATGCTTTAGGCAATTCATTAGGTTCTGCCTTATTTAGATTTCTCTCTTTAGAAAAGAGATTACATAAAAATAATAATCTCTTAAATCAGTATCAAAGTTTTATTACTCAATATATTAACTATAGTCACTATGTTGACATCAGTTCATATGATTTCTCTAAGGATGCAATGTATTTCATACGGCTGTATGCTTTATTAAAGATTGGAAGCTACAAATTGCATAAGTGGTCATAAAATGATATAAATATAATAGCAGATATTCCTATTGGGGATCGACAGTTAGGTTATTTAGATTTTCACCAAGATCGTATCTATAGTATTGAAATGTAAGGCCACACTTCTGATTTAAAAGGTGACTATTCTATCATTTCTAGACTGGATGACCTAAGGTTTAATAATGTAATTAAAAACAACATACTACGTTATATTTCACGGTTTTATGATCCATTGGGATTTGGAAGTGCATTTATTGTAAAGGCAAAGGCAATTATGGAGAGATTGTGGGAGCAAAAGTTGGGCTGGAATGCTTCTCCATCTAAAGAAATAATGCATGACTGGTTACAATTTTCGGAGAATTTAGTTTGCATGAACCCTATTTATTTGAATAGATTGGTTCTAATCTCAACAGAAACCATTGCAATGCAATTGGGTTCTACAGATGCTTCATCTTCGATTGGATATAGGTGTGGGCGACAAAACAGATAATGCTCAATTGTTCTTCCTCTGTTCGAAGTTGCAAAATAAACCCCCGTACACATCCCTTGACAGTCCCCAGACTGGAGCTTAATACAGCATTAATATTGACAAAACTAACCCTCAAAGTGCATAATACTCTTAGCTCGAAAATAAAAATATATTATGTATTATGTATAGCGACTCAACAATTGCTCTTACATGGATAAAAACTGATGTGAATAAGCTTCAACCCTATGTTTATAACAGAGTACGAATAATTAAAAGCCTGGACATGGTTACACATTCAGTCTCGGAACAATCCTGCTGACCACATAAGCAGAGGTGTGGAGCGACAAGAACTACACAGCTGCACCCTCTGGTGGAATGGACCAGCTTTCCTGCAAGAAAGTCGGTATGTTTTTAATAATAATTACACTCACCTCTAGGAAGAAAACTTACCTGATATGAAATCGTCTTCGGATATTTCTTTAAAAAATGTACTCTTCACAGTGCTGAAAAATGAGTTCATGCAAGACTATATGGGCAGGTATTCTTATTTAAATAAAATGATACGTATTCTAGCTTATATTTGAAGGTATAAAAATTAAAAGCTAAAAGTAACAACGAAACAAATAAGAAATGTGTATTCGTCATTTTTCATAAAAGAAACAGAGATAGCGTTGTCATTAATTATTAGATACGATCAATGTTTACATTTTGTTAATGTGATTAATTCATTAAAATTAAACAAAGTTATTATAGGTGCTGTTAAGTCGGGGTGCGGGACAAGTGAAACGTTACGTGGTTAAGCATACACTGTTTATTACATAGGTGTCGCTCGGTCTCGAGCGGTGCGTACATACATAGTATATACAAATACATTGTTAAATAAATTTAATATTGTGTAACAAAATATCTGTATAAGTAGTGACATCTAGTAAGTCTGTGTGTACTTTATATAATAAGCCTGTATTGTCTGTAACATGTCAAATGAAATATATTTTAGTCTATTGATGAAATCAGTACGTGTTTTAATAGGTTATGGGCCCAGTTCTTTGAAGTAAACAGTAAATTTGTATCGTAAATCAGTGAAATATAAAAAAATGTCGACAGGCAGTTATATAGTAAACGTTCCAAAATTAAAAGGAACGGGTTTCGAAATAAATGAAGAATGGATTGGATCATTGCTATTGGCAGGGCTTCCAGAAAAGTTTGCACCGATGATAATGGATATAGAACATTCTGGAATTAGCTCTGACGTCATCAAAACGAAGTTGCTTGATATGAGTTCTGATGTGGTAGCATTGACAATGACACGGAAGTTGCTTTGTGGTCAAAAAAAAAGTAAAGCTGATCACACAGAAAAAAGTTATAAGAATACGTCAAACTATATGTCAAATGTCAAAAAATTCATTAAGTGCTACAGGTGTAAGAAAATAGGCCACTATAAAAATCAGTGCCCCGAAATAAAAGAAAAGCAAGTAAAGGTTTTTAGTGCCGCATTTTTTAATAGTGAGTTTAACGGGGATGACTGGTATATAGATTCAGGGGCCAGCGCACATATGACATCAAACAAAAAGTGCCTTTCGCGAGTTCGACAAGTTTAAGATACAAAAGAAATTATTGTTGCAAATAAGACATCTGTGCCTGTTATATGTGTTGGAGACACACAAATCACTACAAAAGTGAATAATTCTCATTTCGACATTAATGTAAACAATATTCTATGCATTCCTAACCTAACAACAAGCTTGTTGTCAGTGAGCCAGTTGATAGCTAAAGGAAACAAAGTTACTTTCAAAATAAATGCTTGTTACATACAAAATCGACAGGATAAGCTTATTGGGGTGGCAAGCTTACAAAATGGTGTGTATAAATTGAATACAGTAAGAATGTCAGAGAAAGTGATGGCAGCAGCTGCTCACACTGCTGAATCTAGCACATGGCATAGGAGATTAGGACATATAAATAGTCAAGACTTCAATGATGAGCAGATTACCCGAGAGAATGCTCTTACAGGTCCCGAAAAGATGCACTGGTATAGTGCTATTCAAGCAGACCTGAAATCCTTCAAAGACAATGATACATGGCAAATAGTGGATAGGCCAAGTGAAGGTACAGTGGTTAAAAACAAATGGGTGTTAAAGAAAAAGCATGTTAATAGTGGAAATGGGCGCTATAGAGCTCAGTTAGTTGCGAAGGGTTTCACGTAGATAAAAGGTATCGATTTTGATGAAACCTTTTCACCTGTTTTACGTTATTCAACTTTAAGACTGTTGTTTGCTTTAAGTGTACAACTTGAATTAAAAATGAATCACTTGGATGTACCATCAGCCTTTCTTAATGGTAATATTGATGAATGTTTGTTTTGGTAATACCAGAATGTTCAAATTTAAATAATAATAATATAGTTTTACGGTTAGAATAGGCAATTTATGGATTGAAACAATCAGCAAGGAATTGGTACATAAAAGTGGAACTCAGTTTATTAAAATTAGGTTTTCAAAAATCAAAATATGAACCTTGTTTATTTATAAAATGTAATGACTGTGTCAAAGTCTTTGTTGCGTTATTCGTTGATGATTTTTTTGTTTTTTATAATTGTGAATATACATATAATAAATTAAAAACTGTATTAGAGTGTCAATATAAAATAAATGACTTAGGACAGATTAAATATTGTCTGGGTATGAATATAAATGTTAAAAAGGATTGTATAACTCTAGATCAAGAACAATATGTTAATAATATTTTAAAGCGATTTAACATGATTAATTGCAAAACTTCAGAGACTCCAATGGAGATAAATCTTAAATTAGAAAAAGCTAATGAACAGTTGATTGGATCCCTAGTTTATTTATCAGTGTTAACTAGGCCAGATATTTCATGTAGTGTTAGTTTCTTAAGTCAGTTTAACACATGCTATAATGAAACACATTTGAAACACTTAAATAAACTATTGAAATATTTACAAAAAACTAAAAATGTAGGTTTAATTTTCAAGAAAAATTATTTTTCAAGAATTACATGGTTTTGTAGATGCAGATTGGGCATCTTGTAATATAGATAGAAGGTCTTATACTGGGTACTGTTTCATGTTGTCAGGCTGTGTAATAAGTTATGAATCACAAAAGCAAAAGACTGTGGCTTTGTCTTCTACAGAAGCCGAATATATGGCACTTTCAGAGGCTTGTAAGGAAGCAATTTATTTAAAATCTTTAATGTCAGAACTTGTTGCTTTAGATAAAAATAAACCATTGAACTTGTATAGTGACAGCCAAAGTGCCTTGAAATTAACTTCTAATCCAAGCGCACAAAGCACATTGATGTGAGACATCATTTTATTCGAGAATGTGTAATTAATAAAGAAATTGTAGTTAATTACCTACAAACTGGTTCTATGCCAGCAGATATATTAACAAAATCACTTTGTTCATATAAACATTCTAAATTTATGAATTTAATGGGCATAGGAGCAGTGAGATAAAATTTAGTGTATGTAAAGTAAATATAATAGATGTATATAATGCATAAATATATATATTATTAGAAATGATTATTAGTCCTATAAGTACTAGGGTATTTTGTTAAGAGAGGGTGTTAAATTAATTTAATATTGTGTAACAAAATATCTGTATAAGTAGTGACATCTAGTAAGTCTGTGTGTACTTTATATAATAAGCCTGTATTGTCTGTAACATGTCAAATGAAATATATTTTAGTCTATTGATGAAATGAGTATGTGTTTTAATATACATAACATTTCTCCCCCTACAGCGTTGTTACAATTGATAATATATATACAATTAAAAGAACTGTTTATGGTTGCGAACTCGATATCGATCCTTCTTCTACCGGTCCTCGCGGCTCTTGATCTAAAGGTTGATCGGGTATGCCAACATGTAAATCATCATGGTAATTGTCGTACGTGTTTTTACTCAACATATTCTTTTTATAGGGCAATATTTGATTTTGATGTTTACGACAATACCCCTCCATCTCAGAATGAATTATGTACAAGACCTTGCCTAGTTTTTTCAATATAGTTCCCTTCAACCACTGGAATTTGTTGTTGTTGCCAAATTTTTTGTATATAACCGAATCTCCTGTAGTATAGGTGTTTTTATTATGTCCTTTATAAAATTTACACTGCAAGAACTGTTTTTCATTTACATGATTTGCTAGCGATGTAAGCGATGCTGAAGAGTCTTATAGGTTTTGAAAATCTATTCGCGTTCTAAGTTTTTGACCAAAAACCAATTGCGATGGTGAAAACCCAGTGACAGAATGAATCGAGTTCCGGTAATCAAATAAATATTTTAAGAGTTTTAGTTTCGCGTCTTTTGAACTATTAGCGGTTATCATGCACAATTTTATACCCTTAACAATTTTAACATAACTTTCAGCCTGACCATTACTAGCTGGATGAAAAGCTGGTGACGTCATATGACAAATTCCATTTGACTGGCAAAACTGTTTAAACAAAAACGATGTAAACGCGGTACCATTATCGCTGACAATCGTATGAGGCAACCCGAATCTCGACATGAATTCATAAAGTTTTTCGATTACAAATGAAGAACCTGTTGCACCCCCCATGTCGAACACTTCAACCCATTTCGTGTAGGCGTCTACTACAATTAAATAAGTACTGTTACTAATTGGTCCCAGGAAGTCAACAGGCGGGTACTGCCAGGGTGCTAGCGGCGCGCGTCTTGGTGATGGACGTAGCTGTTTGCACACACTACACGAATTAATCATTTTTTTTAAACCCCCCTCTATACCGGGAAACCAAAACCTTGCTCTAGCTTCCTCTTTGGTTTTTACGATTTCTAAATGGGACCTAAGTAGTTCTGATAATATTTATTCCTTAGTATTTCAGGTATTATCACTTTATGACCTCTCATTAGGCAACCGTTTTCGACCGATAGCTGTGATCGACATAAAAAATATGGTTTTATACGTATATCCAGAACTTTTTTAGGCCAACCATGATCAACAAAATTTATAACTTGGCTTAGACAAACATTATTTCGGATTTTATTTTAATTAGATAAATAAATTACAAGCTGCGCGCTGCGCCGCGGGTTTGTTTACCGATTTTTTAATAATTTCTAACCAGTATGAATTCTATGACGTATTGTAACAGGACGAACCGCTGGTTTTGTTTATTGCACTATCATCTTTATAAATATATTCATATTACTATTTAATGTAACACATTAAGCACTAAACATTTCAGGACTATGTGCTAAAATTGTACCCTTAAAAAACGGGTAGTTTTAATGGTTTTCGGAACATAAGTGCACAAGCGAACAGACTGGAAGACGTTACCTTGTTACTCAAACGATCGTCGATATTTATCCATACATCACGCCAAGTGTTCGTTCACACAGTGCATCGTACGCCATTCTACAACACTCAGCGTGATCGCTTTCAAAATAGAGTCTTTTTTTATAGGGTTTGAAATTGCGAATGAGTTTTCAGTTCACCTGTTCGTAGTTATAATTATTATTGAAAATAACAATGTCACTTTGAACAAAAAAAGTGTATAGACCACATATAAGAAAACTTTATTAATACAAAATGCAATATCCTAATACATCGAGCCCAACGGATGGGACGTCGGAAACTTTTCAATCGTTTCACATAATGCTTGAAACAACAAAAAAAACAATATACATGTTTCAGTATATATTATATAAATATGTTTGTAAATATTTATGGTTAATTACAATTATAAAGTTACTATAACTATGTTATGTAAAGCACGGCCGGTCGGGTTATAGACGGCCCGTGCTCTATTACATACTTCTAAATTGTAACGAGGTTGTGAAGGGATAGACATGAAGCATATTATATAATCTTTGACAATCACACTACACATACTATATATAGGTGGGTTAATTATTATAAATATATGTACCTACATGCATATGTTTGTTCGTAAATGATCGCACTGGTCGTCTGTTAGTGGTTATACATTCTGAATGTTATAGCTAACGTTAATAACAATAATATGGCACATTTAAGAATTTATGTAAATATATAAGATAATTTCAACGAAACATAAATTTAAACTTATTATAACAACTACTTTTTTTATAAAACAAAAATAATTTAGAATATATTTTTATTTACATTTATATATTTAAATCATACAATCTAACTTAATACAATTCACATTTCAAAAAATAAGGTTATATTAATTACACATTTATTAAAGAGAAATAAAATCAACAATTGATTTTTAACGAAAGTAAAAAAAAACGTAAAAATTTCTTTTGCGTTATTATGTGGTTATATAATATTTTCATCGAATTGTTCAAAGAAGGTCATCTCACTCTAATTTATCGTACAATATACTCATTAAAGCGAGACCGTTGGATTATATAACTTATTACTACTAAGAGTATATTATGGAAGACATTCTTGTCATTGCCGAGTAAATTAATAAATTATAATCTTATACAATAAACTTTGTATATTTCTTAACAGTATTGCAGAAAACATTTCATTTTATTTATATTCTTTGTATTGTTATGGACCTGGACATAAGACTTTATAACAGTAACGATGAAAATATTATTACTTTTTCAATTTAAATTTCTACCAAAAGACAAAGTATGTCTTAATATAAAACTTTTAGTTTTTTAACTTTCAGAACTGTTACAAAATGTGTCATTGACCACAACCTCGTTACAAATACATTATTTAAACCGATCGAATCAAGAAGCACTCTGGAATGTAATGAACAGTATAATATAACATTTTACGACACAATAATACGTTTGTAACTTAACATCAAAGTTAATTTATAGGGTGATGACACTTTTTAATTCTAAATGCTTTGCAGTTAACATATGTAGCGTTTCCTAGCAAATAAATTAAATTAAATCTGTATATTACATTAATGTAAAAGGAATACCAATAGAGGTGTACCATCCTAAAATTTATTGGAACAAAAATAAATGTAAAAAATATAAATATTTTATAAAATAACTTACAGAACTATTCGCATACGTAAGTGTAATTAATAATGAGACATGTATAGAAATAAAATGATTATTACATTTTTCTGTGATTTATTTTGAGACTGGAATTGCAATTTGTATCTTAAAGACACAAAATAACTCTAACAGTAGTCGGTTTCTTAATAAAACCTTATCATTAATACTGGCCTAAATTGTTACTTTTTTTTATTTATAAATAAATTCTCAACAGATTATAATTGTTAATAGTTTGAGTTAGAAGACCTACATTTTATATTACAAGAAGTTTATTTTATATTTTATTTTGTTATCACTTTACAAACGAAAAAACTGTTTGTAAACATTCCAGAATTGATAAAAATACTAAGGTTTTAGTTTAAGTGATAAGCTGATAAAATAATTTATTCTTAATGATGTTTAGAACTTGAAAATGATCAACTCGTTTCGAATAACATAATGGAATTTAAAAAAAACAGGCATTTGTAATTCGATACTGGCAAGTCCTATGTCCGAGAGAACAAAACTATTGTTTAAGTTATCGTAAATTTAATAGTGTGACTTGCTCGGAACATTTCTGTTGTACTTACGAGGCCTCATCGTCACAAGCGACAAAGCGCATCCTAAGAATTAAAAAAAAACGGAATTTATGGTTCGCTTTTTTATTGATTTATTCGATAATTGTAACCATAAAGACGCTCGATGGTTATCCTATAGGTAATCAATTATATAAGAGGTAATTTTATAAGAACATACTTCTACCACGTTAATTATTTTCCGGACCCTCTTGTCGATCACACTATGATTATAATAATAGAAATAACTAAACTACAGGACAGTTACGTTATAAAAAACGTGCTCCCCAATTCGACAAGTTTTCAATTAATTCGTAATACAAAGATATAATGGTTGATTCTATAACACAGCCGCGAATTTATATATTTCACTATGGTACATTATTAATTGTATATATTTTTTATAAATAATATATACACATCAAAGTTATTTAAATCAAATGTTAACTTTAGATATTTTTATTTTATATAATAATGTTTTTTTTTTTTTTTCAATCGAAATTATTCGATCTTTCACATGAAATATTCATCATTATTATGAATTATTCCTTGTTTATATTTACCTCTACTGATCTATCAACTGGATTACCATTCAATATATACGTTATCTAATCACATGAACAATACACATTTCAAAGAGCGATTTCAATATACGCTCTCTCTTCAAAACACTTTGTTTATTTGTTTCTAGATATTTACGTATATTTAAATCTAAGTATGAATCTATTTTATTAACGTAAAATAAATTTACGAATCACATATTATGATTAATTTTATAACGTGTATATAAATTCCGAGTGCATATTATCTGTACATATTAATATATATATTACGTGCAAACTTGTTGTTTCCTTATTTAAGAAGTCATCGTAATTGGATATTATTATACTAATATAAATATTACAAAATGTGAAAAGATACTGGTGTATTAATCTTGTCAAATGGTGTCTTACATATAACGTACATATAATTTATATAATATGGACATACACTTAAATATTTGTCAAATATTTCAATGTAATGTGAACGACTAAAACTATATATATATATGGTCGTGATGTACTTTATTTTGGCAAATCGATTTATTTCTGTTATTAACCTGAAACATTTATTAACATATTGTATGAAGTTTAATTGAATATTGGAACCCGATGAATTAGATTATATTTTCAATGGGTAAACACTAAGATTCAAGTAAAATTCAAATAATATTCAATAAACACTAATTTTACCAAAGTTGTGTACGAACGACACATTTGTATATCATGTAGCAAAATTGTAATAAAACTCAACATTACTATTACATTCGTTGTAAAGTTTGGAAGTGTGCGTCTCACAAAACAATGATTCAACGATCCCTTGTATAAATCGCAAAAAGGAATCCATAAAGATGGTACGATTTTTAAAATTTTGTAATATTTATTCGTACATGATCATCAAAAAAGTCTATGTACACTTAAAATCAGCTTTACCGTCAGCATGTCCGGCGACTAAACTTGCGTCGTTCATGAACGAATGCTTCAAATGGGCTAATTCAATTTTATCGTCGTCGTTCAATCTCCTTCACTGACAAAACCTGAGTTACACGCGTTACCTGAGTATGAAAACTCCCGTGGAATTTTGTGTGTGCGGAGTTGTTCGTGTAATACATGTCTCAAGCTCAATGCATGGTCAGTGTTACTGTATCGCGCTGGCGGCGACGTCAAGAGCCTCCCCAGTTGGGGAACGAGACACGTCTTGGGTCGCCGCCTGAGGGGCACCCGGAGAGTGTGCGGAAGCAAAGTTAGCCGCCAGTCCCCGGCGGCGGTTTCGCAGGCGCGGGCGCTGGGACGCATATAGAATCGGTTGATAGGAAAAGATATTATTTTCGCACGTGATTTCATCATCGGTGTTGGTGAGGATATTTCGCGGTCTCCGAAACGAGGCTTCGCTGACAATAGTACCCTGTTGTATACTGAAGTGGTCTGTTTTATTCGCACTTAACTTTTTTATGAATTTAGAGAACGCTTTCGTGAGACCTCTAATGTTCATTATACATTACAGAAAAGAAATTAATCATCCAAGTAATACGTCATTGTACAATTTACAAATTGACTTATACGTGATAAAATCAAAAATAAGATATCTAAGGCAATGTTTTCATTGTTACCAAATAAAACTGCTATTCAAATTCGAAAAGGTAATAAATATTAAAGTTTATGAGAAAGAAGTACGGAACATTTTGATTTGTTTATAAACGACAATTATCAAAGTGTAACTGATTACACCAACAGCGTCAGTTATGTTAATGTTACGCACACATTGTATTTGTATAAATTAATAATATAAATTATTTTTGTTAAAAGTACATATTTAATTAATAAATAGAAGATCAGTCCAAGCTCTAAAATATAATTCAATGTGAGATATTGTGAAATATTATATTAACTTTACATAATGAAAAAGGTATGTACGTAAATAATAATAAAAAAATGTGAGCCGTCACGGGACGCCTGGCAGATGTGAAACATCGACATTATTTTGTAAAAGTAATATGCAGAAAAGTACAGATTGTGATAGGAACTAAATATGTCATAATGATAAAATAAAATATTACGATTTACGATTTTTTCCAGATAACGATGACTATTTATTGAATAAACATTTATTTTCATTCAATACAAAAATTTACGAATTTATTTCAAATCGTGACTACTTAATTCATTTAATCAGTGACTTCGGTAACAGTTATATTCGATGTTGCCGAGACGCGTCGCCACGGCATGCGTCGCCACGCCAGAAATCGGTTTTACGTGCGGCTATAGATGTTTCACATCAAAAATTTGTTACCTATAAAACACTATTACAGTATTTTTGTTTTACATGAATTAATGAGATATCTTCTCTTTATTACACAATTTGACAAACCAGACAGATAACCCGTGTAACGAAAATGACTTATCTATGTACATAAAACAACTCACTCTCATTCAAAAGTCCGAGATGTTTATATTGAGACGCATATCTCAGTTAAATAGTCCATCTCATTACCAGCGAATAAAAGATTCAATGAATGAAATGAACTAACGAAGTAAAAATGTACGCCGGACAAAAACTTATCTGTCGAGCAAGTGGACTATATTGAAGTACTGGAGGAAAACAAAGAAATACTTCCCAGTGACACATTTTGCAAATGGCTACCAGCGACAGTCCGTCCATTTAGATGGTTATATCGGTTCAAGGTCTAGATGACGCACACAACTTGCCGCACGCATACGCCTTCTTTCTAACTACCGTTGTACTTAATATGAATTATTTATTATGAGAAATATGTTCGACAACGATTGTTGTTTCAGTTTTACCTGTAAATGTACCTTTAATATTTACGTACGAAAATGTGCACATAGAATATTAGTATTCTTTTCCGAAGCTGTGAGTATATTGCCGCCGACCGACCGCGTGCCCTGACACGTCGCGGTGTGGCTTTTACAGCAAGTCTTCTGCCGAAGTATTTAAGACGCGCGCTGCCGGTGCAAACTACGCCACCGACCACGTGTGAATACATCTTAACGTTTGACTTCATCAGATCATATCTAACAATTCCTCGTATAGGTAATCCGACGGTGCTACGATATTTATTTTTACCAGAATACCTTTTCAAAGCACAGTCTAGGTTTATCATTTAGTACAGTATATTTAAGGGCTAAATGTTCAATTAATAACGGCTTGAGTCTTTGCGCGTTAAAGGCAGAATGGTAGAAATTTTACAATCCATATCATTTGGTTGTAAACAATTTGTATATTTTGTATCTGCGAGTTAAAGTTTTATTATTGCAAAATGCAAAGTGCAATTATCTCTTACAATACAGAGAGACGTATCTTGTAAATATTATATATAATATTAATTCTATAAATCCCTATATTCACACTTGTATTTTTTATCAACGATCTATAACATGAGACCCAAAACGATACAACAAGAAAATATAAGTTAAACACTTGAAGAATTGTTAGCATCGTATCGTGAGTTGGGTCTCTTTTATTTAAAAAATACAAATGTAAATAAACTGAACACAACAAAGTCGACACCTCTCGTGCACAGAAACATTATAAAAATTTGTTATTAAATACACATTAGATTTAGTTATACCTATTTCATTAATGTAGGCAGCGGAACTTGCATCTCTAAGAAATCTATATTAAAAGTAGCGAGTGAGATAATAAGTTTTCATAAAAGTAATATGAAATAAAATTTGAATATGGATATCCTTAAAGTTCTTAGTCTACTATTTTATACAACATGCTCTTACAATCAGTTAAAACATATGATGTTATCGCTTGTTAAAAAGGAATTATGTGATGAAAAAATGAATTATTTCTTTTCACAAATGTGCTCTCTATTTTCATTTATAATTAACAAAACAGCCGCTTTCCGTACGTCTATGTTAGGTGCGTTAGGTGTCGACATTGCTATTTACAAAACACGGGAAGACTGTGTTATTGGCCCCCGGGAGGTATATTTGTTTAACTTGGAACACACGGGATCTCATACATTCGCATTTCGATTTAAACAAAAAATGTAATAAATCACTACTATACATTCAAATTAATCCGTTCTAAACGTATATTTTATTGTCAATAAACGAAAAGTACCATACAATTTCTACTAAGGTCATCTTATCGTTTTGTGATCTTTGGTTAAGTAATGGCTGCTAAAGAGCAACAATGTTGCCAAATGCAAAGGAGGCTCGTCACTCTTCTCTTTATCACTGGTTGTAAAAACTTCAAATTGTATTGTTTTTTTATACCAGAATTGTACTTGTTAATGTATTCTATGCCACGTAAGATAGATTTTCCAACTTGTTCTAATTAATTCTAACATGTAGTTTTATATTATCAGTTTGGGGAAAAAGTCTTCGCATTTTAATGAGTTTATTTCCATTTAATTGTGCCAATTTGGTCCCTGACTTTCTGCTATCTTGTAGGTAGTAATGATCTCGTTGCAAATTTTGGGATTTCTGGTCATAAAACGCGACAAGCACTTTTGGCAGCCCTCTCTTGATGTTAATCTGACAGTACCTAAAGAATTTTAAAGAGATCCAACCAGGTGGATTTCTGAAGATGCAAGGCAAGGCTATATAACGGAGTGGCTTAGGTGCGGTCTAGTGTTATCGTAATGAAAGGCCACATCCGTTTTATTGGTCAATTACGGCCGCTTCCTCTCGACTTTAATCTCATTAGTAGTTGGTATTTCAAATCCGGATTAATGGATCTGCCTGGTGGTAAAAGCTCACATTGAACAAACCCTTCCAATGCCTCCACATTACATCACCTTACTGCGTGTTAGCCCAGGTTTTGCCAGTCTGGCGTTCGTCTTGTTGGCCTGAAGGACTCGGTGTCACAAGCGGAAACCGTGTAGAAGGTGTTTCAGGAAGGAGGCTGCAGTGCGGAGAACACTAAAGCTGGCCCAATCCTGGACACATTGAGAGGCCAAGACGGTTTTCATGTGCATACTGGTGTAAGCGCCCCGTAAGGTAGTCGAAAAAGGGAGTATAAGAATCGGATGAAGCGTGACCTAGATATATGCACTTGAGGTAAAGTCGCTACGATGCTTCAAGTTCATGGACCTGGGTTGGCCCACGCACGCCCGACATGCACAGCGGTAGTTGATAAGACGGCGCAATGTTTTCGTTATCGTGCACACGGGCACAAGGCGGCAGACTACTCTGCGGAGCGGCCGAGGTGCGCACATTGTGCGAAAGAGGGAAAGGATGACCGACATCATATGGCGGGTGCTTTCTGCTGCCTCTCACATCAAATGACGGCTCCCTATGCTAGGGCGAGTAAGTATTTGCCAGGAAGTCATAAAAATGGACGGCAAGAGGCCACTGGAGAGAGAAAGAGAGAGGGAGGATGGGAGGAGCTTACCGCGGGGCCTTACTTGCCTCTCCTTTTAACTTCTTGTCTTTCGACAAGAATGCAGGCAAGAGAGGAATGGGGTCTCCTTGGTTTAGTGAGTAGAAAGAGAGGGGGGGCAGCTAATACCAGACTGCCACTCTTCAGTAGAAAGATAAAGGAAGTGGCCCGGTTTTGGGGCCTGCCATCGAGGTGACACTGAACATGTCGTCCAATCCCGTGTCGCCCTCTTTAGGCGGCGAATGGTACCGTGGGTATTCGCGACGCTTCAAGCCGGGCAAGTCACTCCAGGATTACAGATGACGTGGATGCATGGGGAGGCGTAAAGGCATTTCCGACGTAAAAAAAAAGGTTTGCCACAGTCTGAAGTCTGATCGACCTTTGAGCACGACTTTTTCCGTACGTTCTTGTCGTATGCGATCCACTTTTCACCACCGGATACAAACGGATCGGTTTCATTACGTCTCAATAAAGAATCGCAAATGAGTACACGGTTAATTAGGTTTCTTTCAGTGAGCTCGTGTAGTACCAAATTTCGTGCTTTTTTGTCTACTCAGCTTTTTTCAAATGAGTCAAAATTATTTTATATTCAATTCCCAGTTCTTCAGGTATGTCATAATTACTGACATGCCGATCTTGCTCTGCTTTTTCAAAAATGGTGTCCACTTTATCCGTAATAGGACGAGCAGGGCGAGGTACAACTTGAACATCTTTCGTTTTTGTAATAAAATTTTCAAATGTATCAAATTTCTTCATTGGATTCACTAAATTAGACAGAAAGAAAATAAATGAAAAATAGACAACATTTTATTAATTTCTTATCTTTGAAATGTAACCTTTTTAATATCATCAAAACCAGCCATATGCAGCCTAAGAGATTTTGTTACAAGTTTATACTTACTACTCGTATATGCGAAAAGACTTTTCCCCGACCTATTATAATGGAGAAAAAGAAAGATATTTGTATAACAGTGAAATTCCAGAAAATCATATTTCGATGAACGCAGACCAATTTAAATTTATTTACGTCCAAAGATTGAAGGGTTTTGCGATATACATATATTATAACGTAGAACAGAATACAATTCGTTTACTATTAAGGTAATTCAGTTAATCCGGTTACTTGTCCTTTATAAAATTCAAGGCATTTTTTATAGATTAAATCGAATCAAGAACAGGTAGATATTAACGGTAATTACCCTAAATATGCTATAAAAATTCCACGGTACGTTTAAAGATATCACGGTTATTGTAAAACGATTATGTTTAATTTAATATATTGTGCGGTTGTTGCATTTTTACGCGTATGGCGATACGCGTTTTAAATTTTAATACTAATAATAGAAAGCAATGCTATTTCGTTTATTTAATTAAACGTACGTTTTCTAACATGAGTTACTATAGAAAATACTCCTTGAATGAATGTTTGTACAATTTGCTTTTTCTATTTACGAAGTTACAAGTTGTTTTGGACATGCGATAATGTGATGATGACTTATGATCGTTCAGCGGAACTTATACAAAGTGACCTTTTAAATTTCAGTCTTTAGTGTCAACCTTATCAGACATTTAATAGGGAAACAGAAAACGATATTTTTCTTCAAATAAACGTTGAAGTAATTTAATGCGAATTCGACATAGAATGTATAGGGGGTTGTCTAACAATAATTGTTATAAATATTAACGGACTTTGATATCAGTTAAGGTTCCCTTACGTTTCTTAAGACTAAACAGAGATTTGCTTCACGCCTATAATATATTTTCCCACTTGTCGTATATTTGTATATAATTCTAGTAGGTATAAAAGGTTTGTTAAAGCAGAAAGGTTGCCGACTATATAAAAAAATAGCCGTTTTTATAGCATATTATTATTACGGAATCTATTTAGTCTCTTATAATTGTGCATATTTATTTATAATTAAGGCAACGATTTCTCAGCCAGATTATTCATTTTACCGATTTTTAAATATTTATCGGATTATATTATATTTCGAATTGTGAATTAGACGTAAGATCCTCAGCAAGTATTTTAAATCACAAAAACACGTCCAATCATTAGGTAATATGGCAGTATTAACAGTCGTTGTATTAAATATAACAGCTGTAAAAGTTTATCAAAAAGTTTAACCGGTTATAATTATCGTTATAAATATTTATGATTAGTTAATTATTTTACCTAAAAAACATCGACTAAGCATTAATGTATTTTTTGAGCGTTCCCATTGTACGCTAACGTTACTACTAATGTAAAAGGATCAGTTTAGTGTTTTTCATAAAATTTAATACAATACGCGCCATTATTTAATATTTCTAAAATAGATATACGCTGTTATAAAAGTTTTGAGTTATTCATGTCGAAATATTTAATATTCACAATGAAACTTGGGAATTATAACAAATCATATAAATTCAATAATAATTACAATAATTGCTCGACTGATTATTATTTATATAAAATAAATATATTTTTTGGTTTTTTATATTATTGTACTATGAATGAACTACCCCAAATGAAAATGGCTTCATAATATTTATGAGACAAAAAAAAAAAGTATTTATATACATATTTAAAAAAATCAGAACTTTACACCTATAAAATATACATAATATTTTTCTTAATTTAATTTATTATTATTGTATGTAAATATTTTTTATTAATAAATAATACTTAAACGTGATGCCTTGTCAAAGTGTAAATTCTAAACAAATATCATTCAGTGATTATGAAAAATAGCTTTACACTTTATATATCGAGTATGGATATAAGTAAATATTAAAATATCACTTAAGTGCGCGTAATGTATTATAAAAACACTTAATTCAATTCCTAATTTAATCTAATAGTAATCTCGATATTACCGTTATTATACCGGTATTGAAAAAACCGATAGAATAACGCACATCCGAGACCCGGTTTTATATTTAAACGCTATTAAAGCGACTGCGCTCTGAATCAAAGACATCATTGAATTACACAATATAGAGAAAATAATTTATATTTTTGAGATCAACGTCATCGAGTAACGATCAAAATTTGACACTCGTTTATATCCAAAACTAAACACCTAGTTTTTTTTATTTGGCAATGATGTCACTAATCAGCTTACTCGTAAACATCCCTATAGTCCGTTCACTATAACTTGTCCCTCGACTCCCTTTCCTGTATATCGGCACTACAGACCGTCATTGGAAAGTCGATCGATTCCGTCAAATCCAAGCGCTGTGATTTCATCATGCTATTGACGGTTAAAAGTAATGCAAGAGAAATTGTATTAAAAGTTCGTGATTATGTGAAAGAGAAAAACTAAATCGAGTACGGTCTCGTGTGTGTTACGGTGTTATACCTTTATATTTAAACTCCGTATAATTTGACAAATATGTTTTATTTTCTTAGTATATATTTTGTATTAGGGATATAAGTACGATAATTACTATCTATCCAGAAACTAGTAAGAAAAAAACCGTAGGGGTGGGAGGAGAAAGGAAACTTCGAATCCTGGGAAAAATACGTACCGAAAGAAAGACTGTAAAATTGGATGACTTCGAGAAAGATTCATCGAATTCAAATAGAAAAAATGTAGTTCAAAATGGAAGTTATTATGAAGAGACATGTTATTATAGTTTGAAAACACAGATACATAAAAACATATGACGAAACGTGTGACGGCTACACACTTGAAACTGACTTATGAATGTATACATGATCTACACATATTTATTTCATGTTGTTCCAAAGCCTTGAAAGCTTCCCTTAGTTTAGCGCTGTGTGAAATGTCCGTCAATAGTATTGCTATTTATGTTTCGTTTCAATACTCGAATATCAAACTATAATTCACTTAAATTAAATAATTAATTTTTTCTCACAATTTATCTAACCATCCGTCTACCCTAATTTTTAGGAAGCACAAAATGGGAAAATATTCAGCCCGACTAGTCAGTGCTACCAACTCCTGAACGGGGGACTTTTTACAGTGAACGGACTGTATACATAAAATTTTAAAACAGAAAGAAATGACTCACACACGCACGTTCCCTCTGTGCGATTACTTTGATACGCTCGTATGTAGAGGTATTATAAATCAGAATACCATTATATTGAATGTATATAAGCTTAAAGCAATGTAGGTAGATATATCAAAAAGAGGAATATAATTATCGATCGTACAATATATAACGGAATGACAAAGTTATAAAAGAAATATATACAAAAAATAATAAATAGAACACATATGCGACATCAGTATTCACAAACAAAATCAGATATTTGTGAAAACATATTTAACTTACAAAAAACACCACGTTAGAATCGCGCACCAGTCACGACACATAAATATTTAAAGGAACTTCCAATAAGCAACGAAAACACTTTTTGAAAAAGGGAAAATACTGATTTATATAAATATTCATACCAAACGCTATGCGAACGCAATAATTAAACAATTATTCAATTGTAATATATAACATATCATAAAAACTTGAAAACATTTGTAACACTATTAACTACGTGCGAACTGCATGGGGGGGGGGGGTACAGCGCCCTCACAGAAACCTGAAACTAGTTAGGATCTTGTGGGACAAAGTGGATGTTATGTTGTGATCTGTAAAATATTGGGAATAATTGTAAATCCTATATTTGTTATAGACCAGGTTCGACATTAAATATCGAAAATGGATAGCTGGTCTAAAAAGGAATGTGTGACGAATTATATAACTATGTATGTACGATTGTATATGTTATCTCATTATTAATAAACAACCAAATGAATTTAATTATTAAAATTAGAATAATATAATGTTTGTATTATTTGACATAATCCTAACTAGTTTGACATGCTAGTTGCCGTCACTGTCGTGCACATGATCAACTTAGAAGTGACTGATGCGCGTTCCTGTAAGTAAACGTGACATATGTTTATAGTTTAACAATAACCGATGCGTTTGATTCGGTCTCGGTGGGACTCCTTCGCCGGCCAGATAGACCGCGGACCAACCACACACATACGATCACCTAACAGAAATATTACACAATAAACAACGACAAATATAAACTGTTCAAACATTACCAACAAAGAACCGTACAAATTTAAATGAGGCATGCGCCGAAACGTTTTGTTGTTACAAAAGAGATTTCCGTTTCACTTAGTTATAATAAAAAAAAAAAAATTAAAGCATCGGTGTGTGAGCGATGACTCTTTGGGCTGCGGCAAGCCGCCCCCCCCCCTCCCGCGACCGCTACGAACACAGACATCAGACAATACGACACCTGATTACGTGCCGGTGCGTGCGTGCTTTCGGGTCGTGCCTGCCTTGGCGGTTGCGCGGGTTCTTGCGTCGGTTCCTGGGGCGAGGCGCGGCTGGTCGGCTCTGATCGGGCTACGTGTGCCGCCTCGCGTGCAGTGCGAGGTGATCCGAACGTGAGAAGCACCGGTCGCAGTGGCGGCAGCGGAAGGGTTTCGCGCCCGTGTGTTTACGATAATGTCGCGTCAGTTCATCAGACCGTGCGAACCGCCAATCGCACCCGTTCCAGGAACACTTATACGGTTTTTTCCCCTGCAATTTATGAATTTTTATTTTTATATTGTAGGGACTTTGTATGCATGTCAGCAGTTTTATCTGTAAGCGAGACGTATGTGAGTAATGACGTCAGTTACTGCACACTGGCTGATCGGAGTGAATGTGCACAAGATTTGACGAAAAATAAATAACACGATATCGGTATATAGTATTTTATTATGAAGAGAATCGCAGGGGAGCTCCCATGAGGCAATAAGAGGCTCATAAGAGTCGTGCCTATATCGGTGACCCCGATTTACTTTTGGACTTTTGCTATAGCCTTGGCAACAGTAAAATTATTAAATTTAGAATTAGCGTAATATTAGTAAGTGCGAATCGACATTACATAATTTTTTTTAAAGCACGACATTCGAATTCTATTCTAATAGTCAGGATCACATATTAGAAAGTTGATTAATATAGCAGACATCATCATGGATAATATGCAGGGACGCCAAAATGTGGCAGTCATTTCAGCTTCAGCACCAAGCGGCAGCAATATAGCCCTCACGAGCAAGTTACTCATACTTATACAGACGTTGAAGCTAGAGATAGCATCACTTCGAGCAGATGTAACACGTCAGTATTTATACAGAGGTGGATACAGTCAAAAGTGACTATCGAACAAGATCAAGGACACCAAACAACCCTAGTTGGCTATGCAGCTGGCATTTTAGGTACCACAGAAGAGCAAAAATGTGAAAAAACCTTGCGCGTGGACATCGTCGCCGGAAAACTAAACACGGTCCAACCAGTAACGACGGGCGATTGGGTACCGAGGAGAAACCATCTGCTTAGTGTTTACGATAGAGAAAGTGGACAAAAAATCAAAGTTGATACGGGGGCAAATGTATCAGTAATTCCAGCGTCGCGTAAGCAAAAGCTTAGTAGTGAATGTACTGAGTATATATTTTTTCGCGGAAATAATAGTGAAATAAAAATGTACGGAACCAAAACCATTAGTTTATATTATTTAGGTTATGGCTAACATTAGTCAAAGCCATATTAGGTGCAGATTTTTTGAATATTATAGTTTAATCGTTGATTTAAAAGAGCGTAAGTTAATAGATAAAGTGAACAATTTATTAACATTTGGTAGGTTAATTAAGTGTAATGAAACATTTTGTTAATACTGTTGACGTCATTATTGCCAGTGAAAATACTGAATTGCACAAATTAAAAAAAAACAGTGTTTAAGAGATTTAAAAAATTCGGTATAGCGATCAATTTGTCTAAGTGTGAATTCGATAAATCCTCAATTGAATATTTAGGTAACAAAGTATCTCCGGAGGGGATAACACTCTTGGAAAACAAAGTAAAGGCCATGATAGAGTATCCTAGACCGGAAACGATAGATCAACTTAGGAAATTTCTAGGTAAGATAATGGATACAATTTTTTTTTGTGTTGAATAAATAAATGTTGTATATACCAGTATGTGTCCGCTTGTGAGCTTTAAGATGTGAGCTCTTCGTGTATACTTTATTACAACTTGGGAACTCGCACGGATGCATGCGCCGGGGCGGATCTGAAGTGTGCGCCGCATGCGCACGAGCCGTATGCGGCCTCTTGACTGGTGGGGGGCTTGCCGGCTCCTCTGTAAACAAACACACCACGACCATACCTTTATCTACGCTTACTATTCAGCCAGAGTTTGGCTAGTTATTCAATTGTGTTTATTTTGGTTTGTAAAACTACAATTTATTTAATAACTTAATGATAGAACAATTATATTACCTGTAGGTTCGTCGGAGTCGCTCGTCATCTCTGGCTCGACAATCGCGGCAGTGAAGAAACGCATCGGCGGTGAAGGAGGTGGTGAGGTAGCCGTAGTCTGAGCCCAATCTTCCTCGTGGGATAGGCGTCGCTTAGTGCCGCGCGGCTCTTCTCGTAGATACATCTCCATCTCGTAACATGTCTGTAACATTTATTACAAATGATTACGTATCTTTCATAGCACGAACAAATCAATAGTGTAGTGTTACGCATAAGAAAAATGATTTATATTTTCAAAATCCTGCGGTCGAGTCTTAACCTATTATAGTAACACTGTAAATTATTTATTTTACTCTAACTCAATCCATCCAGTATAATAGATGATACTACATTCTGGTCTGGGGTGATTCATGTAAAACTTTATTTATTCAAATTAAAAGAGCTCAAAGCGCGTTATTAGAAGTCATGATTCGAAACTTAACCTCTCTATCCAACTGAAGAACTTTAATCTCTCTGTAAAGTTCAATCTGTCCGTGAATTATTCTACAAGTTGTCATAAAAATGCATGCTAGTTTGCAAATGATCGTAATTACATTAGCTCAAAGCGTAGACATGATCGAAAATGCTTCACTGTATCAAGAAGAATAGAGTTAGCTATCATTAGAGTGACACTATCATTAGATAAGCCCTATGTCCTACAACAAAATTCATAAACAAATAAATACTTGTCCACTCATCAAATTGAAATGTAATAAAACTAAAACTACCATATACCAATTAACCTCCTTAAACTGGATACTAGGACTTACTCACGAGGGAACAGAGCAACTACTCTTATTCACAGAATAATAAAGTAAGCTCCCACAATGCACAAATGTACTGGACATGATATTTTAGTACACTAAAGACAACCATACATACACGCACACTCATACACGCAATACAGACACAAGTTAACACATGCTCATTATTCATATTGTTTACTTTTATATTATATACTAGCTGTGTGTGATCGCGGCTGCACCTGCGTTTCATATATTATTCACTGCGTTTTTATTTTTTTTATACGGAACCCTAATTATTTTTCTAAAAAAATGTTAAAGTTAAAATATGAGTAGCGGCGTTCGTTCGTCTCTTGAACCTCTTTCGAGGTCTTCTCGATGACTATCTTAAGGTGCTCAACCAAAGCATCGATCGCGAGGTCCTCGTTCAGTACATCCGGGATCCTATCGAGGGTGGAAGTGGACAGATGGTCCTTTAAATAATTGCCGAGTTTGGAATAGTTCGTAACTTTTACAACTGGCGGGCTTGCATTAAAGTCGTCCGTGACCTATTTTTAAGATGACTGGGAGTTGGTCGGAGTCGAGTTAGTGTATGACTTGTATGAGACGCACAGGAAGCGAGACTCCTTTCATAGGAGCTATGTATAGAACTGACGGGCGACAGTTCTCTTGATATTGGGTGGGCCTCTAACGGCGCGATGTCTTCAAAGTCGACCCAGCCTATGTACCGGAAAGGCACGGGATTGCCTTCAGATACATCAGCGGGACCACGGGCTATTAGGTGAAGAGGACAGGATTCCTATAAACAACAACCTTTTTCCCACCTTTCTTGACGAAGTTTTGCTTAACCTTGGGTGCACACGGGCACCCCCGGTAATTTGCGGGATGAACTATTTTGTACAGCATACTTGTACGCAAACCCAAATTTAGAGTAACCTAACCCAGCAAAAAGTGTATAATAGTTCTCTAATAAAAGCATAGAGGGCGTTATACAGAAGTATAATGAAAGTCGAGTTGGTACCTAAACGTTTAAAAACTTAGCTCTCTGGATAAATATTGCATTTCTCATAAACTAGATGGCGCTAGTAGTATCTGTTAAGTAAAACAAAACACTTATTAAGCTCTAAGTATATTCTCTAATTATAGTATACTTTTTATTCAGTTCAATCCAGGCACACGTGCAGCATGTTGTTAAGACACTTTTATAGCCTTATCAATCGTTAATTAAGATATATTTTTGCACATTCAACATTTTATTAAAATTAGGATACCTGATAAAATAGATATTTTTACGAATTCTAAATATTATTTTAAAAATCTTTATAACCTATCAATTGCTCTATTACATATACTTCCCGTGTACAAAGTTTCATAAAAAATCGCTCAAGCCATTTTTAAATTGAATCCGGTTATACAGACAGACAAAATGAATTTTAAATAAATGGTACATTCGAGATTAGTAACGGCTAAAATAGACGTCCATTTATTACACCATTTTTTTAAACAGAAAATTTCTGTAGCATAGGCGTAACCTCAACGCCGAAGAACGTCTGCTATAAGATAGATTGAAAAGGACAGACGGTCTGATTATACATACTGATGTACCGGGGATGGTTAACAAAAAAAGAGTTTGTAGGCCAACTAGGCCAACGTATCATTTCAGAGCATATCCTCCGTGAAGTAGCACACTTGGTATGCACACGATTTCAGAACGGCAGATGTTTAGCGTGAATGATCTATACTAGGTGGTGATCCACTCGTAAAGTTTTCCTCTAGTGTATGTTTAATAAACTATCGGACGGTAACTAACGGGTAGCCTGGACTCTTCGCCGGGCAATTATTTACTAATTAAAGTCGCCACATTCCAGGCGACTGAGAAGTAGTGGTTTTAAAGCCCGTATTGAAAGTAGCGGGGAGGAGAATCAACTTCGTTACTAAAATCGTCCGAACCGGGAGATTTCGTAGGCCCGTAATCGTTTCAGAGATCTGTTCAGGAGCGACGGAAGTTAATTTCCTTTGGGAAGAGCATCATGGTAAACAATGTTCAACTGGTTCTCGTTGGGGTATTGCAGCTCGAGGTTTACGGCTAAGCATTCGGTTTTAGTCATACATACGGGAGTTTCTGTCCAGGGGAGGCATGGGGGCGGAGTGGTCCGATTTCATGGAGAAATATTAAAGTACCCCTAAGAAGGCTCTATTGTTAGTACCTACAGAAAGTAAAAATATTTCAGGTTAAACACTTGCCAGCAAAACTGACCACGGAATCAGATTTGTTCACAATTTCATGAGTTTTACTTTATTTACGCGGAAACCTAATTATATTCCATAAAAAGTAGTTCCATATAACTTAAGCTATCTACCCGAAACAGTTCGAACAACCAGTTAGACAGTCAAAAATTGTAATAATTGTATTTTTAATGTAAATGATATGTCTTTAATAAAAAAAAAACTGTTACTTTGATATTGCACACAGACACTTCAAATAGGCAGATGCTATTATTTAATTTACGTAGATTGAAATTATCTGGGAAGTTTTATTAGGTACTAGAATTATTTATGGTTAATATTATGTTATATCTTTGAAAGAAGATGATATTTGTAAATATTTCTCCAGACCCGAGTTGGACTACCGATAGAAATAAGCATAACGCTAACGAGTACCGATATTAATTTATTAACCGACACGTAACTCTGGTTTGACGTAACTAAGGGTGGAGTGCACGAAATCTTCAGTTATAGTAAAGATTAAATTTAAAATTAATCTTTTTTATATTATATATAATATTTTTATAATAAATTATTAATTTCCCCGCTTCTTCACTACTGCCTCATATTCCGTCCTGATGCTCGTCACATCTGTCCTCAAATCCTGTACCTCCGCCTCCAGCTCTTTATTCCTCCGTAGAAGCTCCCTCGTACGCTCCGACACATCCATAGCGTACTTGGCAACGCCCCACGCAAACATCCCACTCAATCTCAGCCACGTAACCACGTCGCTTCTAGCCACCTCCCTCTCTACTAGAACCATGGTCCGTACCACCCTCCTCGTCGTATGCCTAATATCCTTTTGTTTCATCTGCCCAACGTTAATCTGCATCATCCCCTAACGGCACCAAACCCGCCCACCAATATCCATCCGTCATCTCCCCATCATCAGTCATTTTCACTCATTCAGTCATTTTCACTCATCCGAGTGCACAACCTAACTTTAAGTTACGGTTAAAGTTAAAAGAGTTTTCAATTGCAAGAGACAGTAATCTCCCAATAAATGTTAAGGAAAATATTTTATGTATGGTAACATCGTAAAAAATGTCATAAGCAATATTGACAAATAAAAAACAAACGTTTTGTTATTGTTGTCAGTTTGGACTATCCAAAATATATCCAAAATCTTCGTTTTAGTCCAAACTGACATTACTATGACTGACTAATTAAAGACATTTTTAATTATATTGTTGCTAACTATTATTACTTATTCATTCCTATTTATGTTTTAGGGATAAAATTAGTAACTTTACAAAATCTGAAATAGTAAGTCTTCAAACACGTATTGATAAACATAAGGATACTATTTTATGTAAAAAACTGATGGTATTAGCTTGAAACAAAAAGAGAAAACATCGCTAGAAGACGTTTCCCACAAAATATCTTACAATAGAGACATATTTTTAGACATACATTACGTAGAGATAATAGGCTCTCTTAAATATCGTTGGCAAATGACATGACAATCGAAATAAACTTCGTTTAAATTTTAAACGCCCAAATTTCGTGGGTTATAGTTACACTTAAATGATGACGTCATTTAAACTAAACTCGGATGGTGCAACACGTTTTTGGCTAACTGTAGACTAAATTACGGATTTGACTTTTGTTAAATATAAACGTGGATGATGCACGCCAGCCTTAAAAGTTCGTCAACCGTGTCCAAGGTTACGATGGAAGACATACAGTCTCTCGTAAAGGGGCAGCCCTAGACTTAACTTTAGAACTTATCACATAGGCAACAAAGTTCAATGTCGTTTCACAGTTGGCACAGAGGGCAGTAAATAGGTTACCCGCCAAAGCTCAGTCAAGGACAAAATGCTTTTAGATAAATATATTTTGAAGATTAGATTTTATCACATGCCTTAATATAATACCTAAGATAAAAATGGATTATTCCCGTCTATACTTGAATACGTCAGTTCATACAAGCTCTATGTAATAACATTAAATATAAATTACTTTAAAGATGTAGAAATATAAGTACCTAATATGAAAACTATAAAATTGTATAATTCCCTCATTCACACGCGCATTATTCAAAATCGGTCATGTCAAATAAACAGTCAACAAAATTCACTGTCTCACAGCTCTAGTCCGTTGATTAGTAATAAATTTAGGCAGATAAAATAGTAGTAATTAATTTTCTTCTTTTCATGTTTTCATTTGGCAGTTAAATTAATTTTAATATTGAATTTATCGCACTGTTCTCGATTTTTTTATCAAATAACATTTTCGATACCATTATTCACAAAAATGCCGAAATAGGTGGTGAATGTAACTTTGGTCTTGAATAACTTTTCATCGAATTCATGTATAAAAAAATCCCCATTATTGTAGTCCATTAAATTCTCTACAAAAGTATTCCAGAACTTTACAGTACACGTATTTTCGTTCGTTAGTTACAATAAATCTGAAGAATGTTTTCTCTTATTCTGTTATTCTTATGGGAAATCGAACAGTGCGATGTGGACAGTTTCAATACTAAGGGGTCATATTTTAGGAAGCCTATTTTGAGATTTAAATAAAAATGTTGAGTTTGGTTCTGAGAAAATATGTAAAAAATACGTCACGTACCAGAATAATAAATTCAGGTACAATCGACCGATCAGTAGCATAGAGTTATTTTATAATATTCGGTAAAAAAACGGAGACAAAAGTCGACAGTTTCCCGTTATCCTACGATAAGCAGGTTCTCCAGATCGTATGTTTATGTTGGTTGTTTTATGACCGGCATATATCAACCTTACTTGCGATCTCCTAATGATTGTTAGCATACGTGTGTTCCGATAAAATATTAGGGATTATTTTATGTGCTTACGGTGCAGTTTATTTTTTTATTACTCATCTGTCTTAGATAGATATAGCGATCTGCGATTGATTCACCGAAGAATCGGTCTTTAAGAGCATCGATTTTTTTAATTCGATATCTAGCACTGAATCGATCTTAGAAACTAGGAAATCGAGGTTTATTTTTTTCTTGTTCTACAACTATACAATATTAAAAATTAATAATGTGCCCAAACACAAGTAAATGTATGAAAGATTTTCATAAAATTAATTACAAACTTGTGTTAAACAAAGATGGTTTTGCGGTCAGTTTCTTTCGCTTCTTTGTGAGATTCAAAATGTCTTTTTGTATACTATTAAGGTGATAGACACAGGTCTTGCCCGATGGTTAGTAAACACTTACAGTGTCAGTTGAACGCTTACTACATCAAGAGTATTTCGAGTGTGCTGCCAACCATCAAATCACTTTATATCTTAGTTTTGATATGGTTGTAAAAATAGCTCTAATTATCTTAAAATGATCAAAGGTTGATTATTATGTGTCCCTTTTGTTCTGTTTGATATGGATTTTCTTATAAATATTCAACATTAAAAGAGTTTAGTATAATATATTTTACTCCTCAGATTGTTTGCCTTTTGTTATTTAATTTCTATTGACGAGTTTTAGTGTTATCAATAAAATTACTTTGACCTTTATTACTTTACCTCAAATTTTCAATAAATGATGGTTATGGTATAATTACGTCCAATAAAAGAATACTAGTTACTAATAAAAAAAAGAATCACCATCCCTAGTCTTAGATTAAATCGCATTTGTTTACATTTCTTATATTAATTACTATTACAAGTAGAATAGATGTTAATTTTGACATTTGTGTAACTTAATTAAAGAACAAGTGCACAGAAATGAATCAAGATAATGATTATAGGTAGATACACATAAAGTGTTGAGAGGTACAATACGGAGGGCCCGACCTCCGTTCCAATGAGCGAGGGAGTGTTCATTAACTGACGTGTTGAGTGAACATTATATTCGAATTTATGGGATATTTATTTATTACAAAATGAATATTTACAACGTTTATTTTAAAACGATTATGACATACAAATTTTAACAAAATTAATAAACAAACATAAACGTAAGTTAGTATAAATAATATGAGTACATTGCATATTAAAATGAGAAACCCAAAATTTTCAATTCATATTATTGTCTAATTGTTATGATACAATTGTTATGATATGTTAAATAATGGAAAATTCCAAATTTTGCAGTTATCTGTAGACGTTAACAACAACTTATCGTCAGGTAAAACGCCAGCCTTATCACAAATAATAGATTTATTAAATAAACGCAAATCAAAATAGTATTCGCAAAGCTTATTCGTGTTAATTTAAAAAATATATGCGTTAGGATAAAATATATTGGAAATAATTGACATAAATAACAGTGAGAGAATATGTGTACCTATACATGTACATATTTAAACTGCATCCAGCATTCAAATGTTCAAGTTTCAAAGTTCCAAATTCAAATATTGTAAGAAAATTGCAGATTAAGGCGTAAGACGAAAAAAGGTATTTGAAAATAAAAAAATCTGTGAGGTACTTAGTTCATTCTGCTAGCTTTAACTGACACTTGGACACTTTGCCACATTATTAAGACGCTTACAAATTGTCCAGATTACTTTCTCGACCTGATAAAATAAGTTTAGCGATTACGAGAAATCAACAGGTAAAAATATTAGAAACGCATTTTTGGGTTTTGGGAACCTGTAATAAATCTATATGAGTATCTAAGAAATTGATTTTAATGTGAGGTGTTATGTTATGGTAGATATGAGGTCCATTATATATATGTGTGTGTTATTAATTAATGTCATTTACCCATAAAAATGAGACAATGGAAAGACAATAGGAAAACAATGAAAAGCTGGCGTAAACGCCAGGTTAGTGCTCAAGGGGTTAAATAATAACGATAATCAAGGAATGATAATAAAATTAGTTTTAATATTTAGTTTATGAAGTTATAAACAATAAACTTAATACTGTCTAGCGATCGTAGAACATTCCGACTGCGAATCTAATCTTGACCATACATGAAATGTCGTTTTTTGCAATTTCATTAATATTGCTTAATGCTTATTAAATAGTAATGTAACTAACCTTTAAACGTTAAATACGTCACTTTGACCAAAACGAGCCCGAAATATTCACGGGAGAAACATCTTGATGATGCTTCTATAGCACGGCTATAGAACGGACATTTTTAACAAAACGATTTGTTCATGGGGTAATATGTTACAATTATTAATTATACAATATGTATCCATTTAGTTAGCTCACTCCCAGCGCTGGAATTCCTGTACGGTGTAGGAATACCCCTATGTGTATATAATCCCTTGTCCCGATAGTGTCGGAGAGATGGTGACCCCACACGCACCGTCGTCTACGCACGAACGGCTTTCACAGCCGCCTTTCTCGGTTTCTAGTATTTTTCCACGATATTATACACAGTAAAAAAATGTTCATACGATACGTTCTACCGTTTTGTGAAGTCGCAGAATCGCTGAGATGAAACCGTGTGAAGATTACTGTCTTCACTCGTGAGTGTAAAGCAAACAAACAGACACACCTTTTTAAACAAATACATAACATCGCGCTTCTCTTCCATAAGGGTAGGTAAAGATTACATCCTGCCACATCTTTCGCTGCTTTCTACTTTCATACGCTCCTTCATACACGCTCTTCGATTACGGGCACTTTTCACTGCGGCCTTTCTTTAAAACATCCTCGATGAGGTCGATACACGTTCGCCTAGGACGACCCTTACCGGTTCGCCGTCTTTCATCCAACCTCTCCACGAGTCCAAATCAATACCAGACTTTTTTATATTTCTCTTATAGTATTATTGCAATATTCTATAGAAGTTATTTATATGTTTAATTTTTATATTGTTTTAATGTTGTAAATTTTTACCAAATCATTTACATCCATATCCATACACCCATTCAACCGAAAGACGACCATTGCTGGACATATGTAGGTCTCCCCCAAATATCTCCACGACGACCAGTCTTGCGCCACCCGTATCCGCCTTCACCAAGTCGTCAGTCCACCTAGCGGGGGGCCTACACGCACTACGTCTTTCGGTGCGTGGTAGCCATTCGAGTACCCGTTGGCCTCATCGGACACCGGTTCTGCTAGGAATGCGCCCAGCTCACTGCCACTTAAGTTTAGCAAATCTTCGGGTAATGTCGGTTGCTTTAGTTCCTTTGCGGATCTCCTCATTCCTGATTAGATCACACAGTGAATGTTCAAGCATAGCCCTCTCCACTGCCCTTTGAGCAACTATAAGCTTTTTATTAGGCCCATTGTCAGCGACCACGTCTCAATCCCGAATGTCATCACCGACAACACACACTGGCCAAAGACTTTCGTCTTGAGACACTACGGTATTTCGGAAGAGAAGATTCTGCGTAGCTTCCCGAACGCTGCCCAGCCGTGTTGGATTCAAAGATTAATCTCTTTCTCGTAGATGGATCTACCTAACTGGACGGTATGTCCCAGATATCTACAAGTAACAGGTATCGACTCTCAACAACTTCGAGTGTAGAGGTCATCGATTTTTATAGGAGTTGCACAACATGGTCATTAGACATAATTTTTGTCTTGCCCATGTTTGTGTAAGAAGGGATTAGATTGTTTACATAAAATTCCATTGTATAATTTATATACGTATCTGTAATTAGTTTTTTTTTTAAAGAATATCTTATAAAGCGAGATATTCGTGTATATATATGTGCGATTGGTGTACCCGTTGTACCGATCGGGATGATACTTTGCATATAGTTAAAGCTTTATTTTCCAAGATTATCTGGATTCATAGTTTTTTTTAAAAGTGCCACACAATTTTTTTTAATTTAATTACATTATAACAGAGGGCAGTGACCTAGACAATATTGGCGTATATTTTTGGAAATGGCCAATAGTTGCTATGCAACAACAGAATTAAATAAATACCGTTAGAAATGTTATTATTTATTATATAACAATATTATTATTTATTATTAGTTATTCAATATACATTTGGTGTTTAATAAAGGTACTAAATTCGTAGTTCCACATGTAATATAGTAAATTTTGTATGACCTTATTGAGTGATTGATTAGTTTAGTGACATTTAAATAGTTATCCCATAGATAAATTATAATGTCTTTGGTTATTCCAAGATTTGACACAGAACTAAATCTATTGGACTTTTTTTTTGGAATTTATTATTTCATTTTTATTAAATTTTCTTATGTTTTATTTTTAATTCATTGATTCCAATAGCAATTTACTATATCGGTAATGATTTTTCCTTTGAAAATTGGCTGTATGAGTGTAACCCTGTTAGTTACTCAAAAATAGACCGCCTGGTTTATGTCTTATTTTTAAAATAATAATATGTAATAATAAACTTTATTGAACAATGGTTACATGTACATAAATTACTAATGCGGGTATCTGCACTGGTTACAAACCGTATCGCAGATATCATAGATCATCCGAGTGTGTGGTATGTGTGTGTGTGTGTGTGTGTTTGTGTGCGTGTGTGATAAATATTTATACAGTATATTATAGCGTTTGAACACCATCTTGACTAAGGATAAGTGATTATATGTACTAAAATACACCCTAAATGATTTAAGATAGTATTACACTTAGGTATGGTAGTGAGTGCTGGGTTTGGCGAAAGAAACATGAAAGTTAGATTAACGTTGAGGAGATGAGAAGTATAGCTGGAGTGAAAATGATTGACAAAATCAAGGAGAGTAGTATGATAAGAGCATGCTCTGGTGTAGTAGTAAAGGATGTAGTGACCAAGATGGAGAAATGAATGCTCGTGTGGTTCATGTCATGTGGAGAGGATGGACGTCACAAAGTTGACGAAACGAATTTACAAGGCGAGGGTGCCTAGGCACGTCGGTAAGGATCCATCTAGGCGAACATATCTCGACGAAATCTAGCACACCTCCAATAAAATTGAAACGTAACCATAACTGACGAGCATGTATGAAAGCGCTCATGAAAGTAGAAGAAGCGAGAAACAGAATTCAGATAATTATATTTTAATAGCCTATATTTCCCCTCTAGATGCAATCTATCTATGTACCGTCCCGTTCGGGCCCCTATCCGCGGAGAAAGTCACCCCTCCCAGACAGCCTTCCCAGTGCAATGAAATGCCCCCGCCCCTTTCCCCCTTGGGTCAGCAATGCGGCAGAATCCAGACTACGCCGAAATATGCACCCGACTTTTCTTGACCTAATAGGCCTGTTTGGTGGCCTTAGTACACATGTTATGACAAGTGTCACCTCCTACCTTAACCCTACAACGGCCTTATACCTCTGCTCCCCACACCTAAAACATTAGCCTCCCTGGTCTACCCACGAAGTACAGACTCAGGCTCAAACAACGGAAGCAAGTCTGAGGCATACTCGTAGATCAAACTGTTTAGGCATTACAAAGCCATATTATAGATTTTTTGCCGACTTCAATTACATTTATTGTTATTAATTATTATTGAAAATGTATTTACCAAAATAAAAATTAGCCTATATATAATAAACCTGTCTAACAATGAAAACATTTTCAATTTCAAATCGGATTATCAATCGCAGTACCGGAATTTACCCCGAACATCCAAACTCACAAACTTGACATCTTTATAATATTAGTATATATGTTATAATGTGTACACTTTATTATTATGGTTTTTAATGTATCTAGATAAACGCTATTCATACATTATATAAATACATAGGTTACTTTAAAGTATAAACTACTGTCATACCAAAATTCGTCGAAAGTTCGGTAGTTTTTGTGTGATTGGCGAACAAATTAATAAACAGACAGACAATTGCTTAGCCTTTTATGATTATAGTATTATTTAGTATAGATTATCTATGCCCCTGTAATGTTTCAAAATAGTACAAATTATTAAAAAATATAGATATAGCGCCATCTATGAATAATGGTCAGAAATACATCATATTTTTATTAATTTAATGTAAATAAATTATTTTAATTTAATTTAGATTTATTTCTGCTCATTTCACTATTCATTTACGCATTATATATAAGTATACATTTATAAAATGTTAGTACGGAATATATACAACAATCATAGCAAATTTCATCCAATTCGGTCCAGTAGTTTGTGCGTGATTGGTCAACAAATTAATAAACGACAGACAACATTTTCAAAAACCATCGATATGTGTTCTGTTGTCGTTTCTGAAGCCCCTCATGGTATTTTTTTTAAATATCTTTAATGTATAGATTTCGTCCTCCAGCCTTTTATTATAAGTATATACATATATTAATAAATAATTTTACATAGTAGACAAAAAATTCAATTTCATGAGTAAGTGAGTAAACTCGCTTTAACAGGAAAAACTGTTATGGAAACATTAAAATATAATATACTACAAGTATTTATAACAATATATTATAGGTTAATATAAATGTCATTTTCGTTCGCAATAAAAGCTATACTACGAAAGAGCATCACGATGTCTTTTTTTAATCAGGCCTCTATTCCAATTATCCTTAAACAAACAACTAACGTGACAACTTTCGAGGATTAATCTCCTACTTCATATCAACTTCATGTTACAATAGCCTTCAAAACCCTATAACACCTCTCGTTTCTCGCTCTTTATTTGAGGAAACCACTCGATAGAAAAAGGATAGAAAACGGTGACGTTATTGGGGCGAAGGGTGCGGTACCGTCGGGTTTTTCTAAAGCGAATATCAAATTAAAATGAGTAATTATGTATACTGTAATTTAGTTTATAGTATGACATTTTTTTTGGGTTGGGGTTTGGGGAGGGGGTTAAGGGCCCGTATATTAAACATGTGGAGTGAAGTAAACAACAAGATGGTGTTGCTCAAAGACTACTTTATTTATTTGTACCCACTAATGATAACCTTAACACAATGTTACATTATACAATAATACCCACCACATCTTCCCCTTTTATTTAAACATCAATTTTTTTATATAAAATAAACAAAACTAGGAAGACTGTTAATTAGTACGATAGACATTATATACATACCTAAAACTGAGAAGTAACATAATATTTACTCATTTTTATTACAACTACTTTACTTTTCCTTTTTTCTTTAATGCGCAATAAGTTTATATAGTTTGTAACCTAAATATATTTTCTTAATCTTTATTCTTTAAGCATTTGTAATTTAATCTTGGCTTCTTGTGCAGCTCTTCTTTCGATACGATCCATTCCTGATGGTTTAGGCATATTAGTGCATATCACAGTGTGCTCTCTAGTATGCGGCGGTGTCTCCTCTTTCATTAGGAATATGAATTACATCATCTACCGGATCATCACAATTATCAGTCATAGTGTCGCTATGTCTCCTAATACCATTGAAATTACCAGGTTTGTAAGGAGAAGAGCTGATGGGCATTTTAATTAAATGCCTTCTATTCCTCCTATATCTTTTACCCCATTTATCAGCAACAATGTACGATCGTGGTTGTTTTGCATGCTTAGCGACATAAGCCTCGTGTCTTACAGGCCCGTTTAATGTTATAACTCGATCTCCGACTTTTAGTTTTTTTGAAGTCCACGAGCTCGAGTATCGTAATGCATTTTATTTAACAGTTGTTTTTCTTTAATATTCTTATAATCTTCATAGTTATCACGCTCCGGCCTCAATTTCTCGGCACTGCATGGTAGACGCGTACTTAATCTGCGCCCCATTAGAAGTTGAGCAGGGCTGGAAATTCCGTCCCTCGGACTGGTTCTATAATTTAAAAGAGCTATATAAAAATCGGAACCGTCGTTTGAAGACTTTTTTAATAAAGACTTTATAGTTCTTACAGCGCGCTCACTTCGACCGTTAGATTGAGGATAATTAGGAGATGAAGTTACGTGCCGAAAACCCCATGCATTGGTAAAGCTATTGAATTCTTTAGACATATATGCCGGCCCGTTATCAGTTATAACCTCTTGTGGTATTCCATGACGTGCAAACTGATCTTTCATTGCCTGTATGACACTCTTTGAAGTTATATTATTTAAAGCAGATACTTCAACAAAATTTGAAAAATAATCTACAATAATCAAAAATTGTTTCTTATTATATTCAAAGATATCGGAGCCTATCTTGGCCCATGGCAGATCAGGAATATAATGAGCAATCATTGGTTCACGCTGTGGCATTGTAGCATATTTTACACATGTGTTGCAACGCTTGACTATATTTTCTACATCTCTTGACATCCCTGGCCAGTACATTACGTCTCTTGCTCGTCTTTTGCACCTATCTATACCCAAGTGACCTTCATGCACTCGAGATAGCATTTCGAGACGAAGTCCTTGGGGTATAAATACTAAATTATCTTTAAATATTACACCATCAACATATTCAAAGCATTCTCGGCAATCCCAGTGATGTCGAATTTTTTCATCTAATTGATACTTGTTCAAAGGCCAACCATTTTTTATGCAATTAATTAAAAGTTGGCACTCTTTGTCGTTAGTGACTTCTGATTTTATTTTATTAAGTTTTTCTTCACTAAATCTTACATTGTTAAGCAAAAAAACATGTTTGTTCATTTATTTCCTCTGTAACCTTACTATGCATGATTTCAGGAAGTGGTGCTCTTGATAACGCATCAGCAACGAACATGTATTTACCTGGTTTATACGCGACACTGAAAGTATACCTCTGCACTCTGAGCATCATACGTTGTAACCTAGCAGGCACTTCATTTAAAGATTTTCTGAATAGAGTTTCTAAGGGTTTATGATCTGTTTCTACCAATATGTCGTTTTTACCGAAAACATACTGGTGAAATCTTTCCAATCCATAAACAATAGCAAGCATCTCTTTTTCAATTTGCGCATACCGTTTCTGTGTCTCAGTAAGAGTAACAGACGCAAATTCTACAGGGCGACCACATTGTAGTAGCACAGCTCCCAGAGCATGTGAACTTGCATCTACAGAAAGTACTACAGGTTCGTTAGGTGTGAAAAGTGCTAATACAGGCGCACTACACATATCAGCTTTTAACCGTCTAACGGTCTCTTCTTCTTGCTCGCCCCAGCACCATTCTGTGTTATTTTTTAATAGATCACGTAGTAACGTTACTTTCTCCGAGCAGTTAGGAATAAATTTACACAAATAATTTACCATACCTAAAAATCTTTCGAGTGTTTGCCGGTCATGCGGGCTCGGCATTTCCATAATTGCCTTTAATTTATTATCATCAATTGTCATACCTTCCGCACTAAACTTATGCCCGAGATAAATAACTTCTGTTACACCAAACAGGCATTTATCTCGATTAAATTTTATACCTATTTGCTTTGACCTATCAAGTAATTTTCTTAAACGATTATCATGCTCTTCCCTTGTGGACCCCCAGACTATGACGTCATCGATAAATGAATCGACCCCATCTAAATCCTCAAGCAATTGTCTAATTTTGGCATGAAAAACTTCAGACGCTGAATTTATTCCATATGGCATACGTAAAAATTGATATCGGCCGAAAGGAGTGCCAAACGTACATAAATCTGCACTTTCATCATCTAGGCGAACCATCCAAAATCCTGATTTGGCATCCAATTTACTAAAGTAACGGGCACCGTTTAATTTGAAAGCAATTTCAGTTAAAGTAGGTAATTGATAATGTTGCCGGCGGATGGCACGATTTAGAGGTCGGGGATCCAAACAAATTCGTAGACTACCATCTTTCTTTGCTGCAACTACAATGGAATTAACCCACGACGTTGGGTGAGTCACTTTCCGAATTACCCCTATTTCCACCATGTGATTCAATTCTTGTTCCAGCTTTTCCCTGATCGCGACAGGGATTTTCTTTACCGGGCACACACTAGGAGCCACACTATTATCAACTGAGATTTTATAATGACCCGGCAACGTCCCTAAGCCATCAAATAAATCATTATAATCACAAATATTTAATGAATATATTCGTTTTACTAATCCTATCTTTTCTAATGCACTCTTGCCTAAAATGCTTACACGATCATGTTTTGTTATTGCAAATTTAAGACAAAATTCTGTATTATTATAATTCAATTTTACAATACACGACCCTATAAAGGGTATATAATTCCCACAATAAGAAAGAGCAAATATTTTGTCATGAATTAAATCGTTATATGAAAATCCTAAATTAAAAAAATTTCTTTTTGACATAACATTTATATCAGAACCAGTATCTAATTTAAATCGATGTTTTAATAAGCTATCACTTAAATAAAGAGTTTCATACCACTTAGAGTCCTCATAACTGCCTTTGGTATCATTTAGTGACGTAACGTAATATACGTCGTCATTGTTTTCCGCTTTTACATCAAATACCTTACGAACATTGCCCGCCAAACACATTTTTTTAAAGTGACCTTTACACCCACACCGAAAACATGTTGAGTTCCGTGCCGCACAACGCGAATCACCGTTACAATGTACATTAGCACAAGCTGCACATAAACTTATACGTCCGTGCATTACTTTCGTTGTAAATTTTTCGCCGCTTGAGCCGGCCCCACAGCTTGGCGCACCGCCACCGCTCGCACCGGCCCCGCTCGCCGCGCCCGCTCTGTAATTGTCGCTAGCTAAACCGCGCGATCCTTGTCGCGCGCCACCCGGCCGCATCCAATTTGATGCACCGCTTCGTGTTTCTCGCCGCATACCGCGCCACCTGTTGCGATCTCTCTCCCATGACGTCAACGGACATGCCCTTTGAACCCTCGTATTTTATGCCGACTGATTCGATTTGTCGACTATCATCATTAGATACTTCATTGGCTTGACAAATTTTTATTGCTTTATCTAGGGTTAACTCATCTGTACGAAGTAATCTATCCCGTACTGTTCCGTCTGTGACACCACACACGATCCGATCGCGCAGCAACCCATCTTCTAGCTGTTCAAATTCACATCGCTGACTCATCAATCTTAAAACTGTGACATACTCATCTATAGTTTCTCCGACTTCCTGATTTCGCGTAAAAAATTTAAATCTAACCATGGTTGTATTCGTTTTAGTGCCGAAGTGATTATTAAAAAATTCTATTAAAATGTCAATGTTTTCACGATCTTCGTCTTTTTTAAATTTAAATGTCGAATACACATCATAACCCTCGGAACCAATCAGATTGATTAGGAGGCTAGCTTGTACATCACTTGGTTCTTTATACACTCCCGATGCTTTTACGAATACTTGAAACTGCCGTAGCCATTTCCGCCAAGTCTCAGCGCGTTCGGTCGGGCTGCCTTTTAACACAAGTTCAGATGGAGGACGTGCATGTTCCATTATTAAAATCACTTAATTGATACCAAATGTTACTTTTTATGATATTATTTTGATAATTTGATAAGTTAAGCACTGTATATTTAATTAATTTGTGCACCGCTGTCACCATGAAGTAAACAACAAGATGGTGTTGCTCAAAGACTACTTTATTTATTTGTACCCACTAATGATAACCTTAACACAATGTTACATTATACAATAATACCCACCACATGGAGGTAATCGTTGACCTAGCAGTTAAACAGAATTTGCCACGAATCAGGTTATATTATCCGTGACGTGTCACCGTAGAATGTAATGTAACCATATAACATAACTATCGTATAATTTACTCCGTTCGTCCATATCGGAATAAAAAACACAAACATGTTTTAGTTTAGGAAGTCCTTTACAGGTCATGTAAGTGAAAAATCACATGCCTTCCATCTGGATTGCCTTATTCAGATTTCTGAACACTGTTTTATACGGAAATTTAAATAGTAAGTAATCCAAATCACAATTTATTTATTTTCTTTCCCGCGGTGGTCGTTGTGGAGAGCGGATCGTTTTCAGTGTGCTCCACCTTAACAGTGGGATTTTGGTTTTGATTGACGCAGCACGCTTCCTGAGGTCACTCTCTACCAGTGGTTGCAGAGATATCCGCGAAAAACTGTGTGGGCGAACCATAGTACTAGTCCCCGGCGGCGGGAACGGCTGTTTGGCGGGCGTGGGCGCTGACACGCACTTTATACGTAATAAGGTGAACAGAGCTAGTGCATCTTTGACATTAAAAATCCCAGATCTCGCTTACACCGTTGCATTTTTTATTTTTCTATACTAATCTGTAAAATTGAAGAGTAATTTTTTTTCTAACCTAGCTAATGCTGTTGACTAGAAGGGCCTTTACAGCTTCACCGTAATTTTGGGGGCGATTGCTGAAGGGCGGTTAGGTTAGGCCGCAAAAGGTAACTATCACAAGGACTCCAAAGTTGTATGAATCACGGCCTGGTTGTTACCTGTATGTAACGCAACGCGCACGTGATATCTTCGGTGTTGCTAGAGGGCCCAAAGCCTACGGTAACTGCTTACCATCCGGTGGATCGTATGCCTGTTTACCACTTTAGTGGTATAAAAAAAACAATAATTATTACGTTCGAATTCGTAACAATTCTGAATAAAAATGGCGGGTGACATTCATGAACATTTATTTTACTTACTTTACTTTACGCTATTAAGTTAGGTATAAGTTACATTAAAACAATTTATTCTATTCAATAACATATAGTTGTTACGTTCTCTAAATCAAACCGACGACCTCGGAGCAAATTCAAAAGTATTTATAAATAACTACATGTAGAAATAATTGATAAAGTTTTTAATTATTTTAATTGTCTCCCACACGCGAAAACAGAGTGTCGTCTGGAGGAATTTTTAAAATTTACAACATTGTATAGATTCGTATATAAGTTAATTAGCCGCTATGTAAATGTTATATCTTTAACAATCTTTAAATCGTATAAACCGATTTCGATCGGATATTCATGCTTTCATGGTTCTCATATTATTTTACAAAGTGTTTATTTTTTACTATTATTTTGCACTATTTTTAACTTGTCGTTAACTTCGTGGTTCTGTCAATCACTGAAGAAAAACAATCGGGAATAATTTATATTATTTCAATTGTTACTACCCATAGATGTAACTTTTTTTAAACTGACTAATGCTGTTGACCGGAAGGGCCGTGACTGCTTCATCGAACTTTGAAGCTGGCGGATAAGGTATTCAGTCGAAAAAGGTGAACTACACAAGATCACCAATGTTATAAGTGTTTCCGCAGAATTTATCCTGACTAACTAATCCCTACGATTTGTAAAAACTAAAGAAGAAATCGTTTGATAACCCTTGTACATACATGAAATTACAATACGATTACATATTTTTATTTTTTATTAATTTTTAATCCTCTACATAACCATACACTCACCAAATTTTTTTGGATTTACGGCAATGCTAAAGTCTGAAGAATATCGTAGAACCTTTTAATAAGATCCTCATAAACTCCTGTAATTTCTGAAAAACAATAGCAGTTCTCAAAAAAAAACATCGCGCTGTATTGCCGTCATTGATGTTACGATTTCCTTACCGGGGTTTATCAACGTGTAATCTCAATTGGCTTAGAAATAGACTTTGTACAAGTTTCTTCTTGGCTGATTTTTTTTATGTTCCGGAATTCTCGCAGTCCATTTTTGAAACGAAAAATTATATGAAATGTGTAAAATGAACTCCATGAACCTAATCCACGCATGCGACGTAGACCTTGCGAGATTCAACCTTATCCAAACTATTCATCTCACTTGATTTAGCCCCACAGACTGTACATACAACTCCAAAACTAGAACAATCTCATGAATCAAATCTTAATTTTTTTTTTTGATATATTTTGTATTTTCCCTTATCAGGCATTTTTCTTAACATTTTAAAGGCTAGATGTGGGAAAATATTATAATTTTTGCCTTGACTTTTATATGAGCTGCTTTACGTGATGCTATCAAAATTACGACGCAGACAGACAGAGTTTCTAATAAGCATAAATACTGTAAAAAAAATTGTGCACGTCTCCAGTTTTTCATAATGGTCTACTTAAATGCTTTTTAAATGAAGTTATGTGTGAAGAACTTTATCAACACAGACTAGTTGTTGTAATTAAAACACTAAATATTAAATTTAGTTTGATAGATGAGCATCTGCAAGGTTCCAGCCATCATTACAGTACTAACGTACTAGCCGACAACCTCTCAGAACAGTCATTGGATTGGTTAAACATCCAAAATAGTGCAATAAACGAAGCAGCATTGACTCTATTCAATACACATTCATCAATGCTCGATGGTAAGTGATCATTTAGATATAAATCCTTCTTTTGATAGACTACATATGAATAATTGTGCATAAACAAATAAAGTATGTAGTTTAAATTTAAATAAAAATCTCTCTCTGAAGAAATCATATAGACTGCACAGATAAAGCATAAATAGTTTGTTTACAACTGTGTTATGTATCCGTGTTCCATGGAAAGGTCTACGTTGCAACTTCCTAATATCATGGACCAAAGACACATCGTTGAATCCCACGGAAACCGCACCATTGCAGTTTCCATGTAACAATTGCAACATCGGTTCACCGACGTTTACATGCCACCTGCTATTATACGGAACTTCAACTCATCGTCATCGTGGGAACCGCCCCACCAGCCGAGTCTCACTGAGGCTCGCCTCGCCTGTCAAGTCCTCCGCTGAAGACACTATTTGATCACACCTCGATCGGTAGTCACCTCTCTTAGGTTTAAGGACTATTCGATCTAATATCGGTCGATAGTCATTTGTATTAGGTTTAGTTTAAATATAAGTGTAACTGTAGCTCTGAAATTAAATCTATATTAATTTGAATTGGCTTTTTTTACGCCTCTCGGGCGCGCCCCACATAATTACTGAGTGTTTGTGTTAGTGTTTAATGCGTGTGATTCTCATGAAAATATCAAAAGTAAATTTACAACTTATTATTTTCTTATTCATTTCTGAGTCAAAGTTTATATAGATATTTATAAGGAGTTTCTAGCTTTAAATTATTATTCCCCTCTAATTATAATTCCTAAAAACTTACACAATAAATGTACTATATTTCCAAAGCTTAATACAATAAATTAAATCCCTATAAATATTATGTTGAACACAAAACTCAAATAATGTTATCTACATAAAAACGTTTTATTAATTTCATTAGATAAAATTATTGAAAAAAAAAAAACAAAAACCTATCAAAGCAATTGCACGCAGAAGATGAATTAACTCCAAATTGTTTCTTTTATATAGAATTCAAACTTTCATTATAAAACTGTGGTTGCTTAGCAACAGAAACAACAACATTCATATCATAAATCATTGTCATGAAGTTTTGCAAATAAAATATAATGTTTGATGTAGAATGTAGTGATCACAAAATGATTAAGTATTTATTATAATTTTCGTCAGTAAGCAGTGTGAGGTCGTAACATTTCAAAAGCAAAATGGATAACTTTCGGTTTAATCTAAGACACATTCTTTTAGTTATAATCCTACCTGGACCCGACTACCAATCACAGTTCTACCGAGTAGACGATATCAACATTTACGGCTGTCAGCCGCGTAACTGCCATCAACTAACTCGCTTTCTGAACCATTGTGAACGAACCATCACTAGAGTGTAGAGGAACTCTTCCCAGTAGAAACGAATTCAAGCTCGATCTTCCGTTCAAAGCTATCCTTTTTATTTATCATGCTAAGGCACAGGCACCAAAGTGATACCCGCCCCGGCTTGGCTGTTACCGAATAAAAATTCCGCGTAATATAATCCTAGTTAAATCCTACATGTTCTCTACTTAAAAAAGGAACCGAATGATGACGATAACGTGAATTTCATGTTTTTTTTTTTGGCCAAAAAGTGCTCAACGCGCTTAAAGAAGTTTTCACTTCAATAAATATATAAAATAAATACGATCGATACTTTGATTGTATTATTATGAATAGCAAACAAGAATTCAGTTAATAACACCTAACCACGCCATCTAGTTCTCTTTGTGCAGCTGATCGTACATAGGTTCGGTAAGGGACCTTTTTTAAGTACTATGTAGGATTTAACTAGGATTAAATTGCGCGGAATTTTTACTCAGGTAACAAGCCAAGCCGGGGCGCGTATCACTTTGGTGTATGTATTACATTACACGCATGTATTACATCAAGCATTACACGCACAACACACTGCATACACACTCCTGCACATAACACGCAGGTACATAGGTCCTGTAAGGAACCTTTTTTTATATTTAAGAAGTAAAAAATGTAGGGTTTGCTAGGTTTAAATTCCTCGGGAATTTTAATATATATAATCATTTTAATATGCATGCAATGTGACTGTATCGCTCTGGCAGCGGCTTCAAAAGCCTCCCTCAGCACGTCTTGGGCCGCCTCCAGAAGGGAGCTAGAGTGTCTGCGGAAGCGGTGGTTTTGTGGGCGTGATATCATCATCTCGATTTGTGAAGATATTACGCGGCTTCCACATACGTTGTGGGTCATTCGGTTCGAGAGAGTTTAGAAAACGGCCTTTACTATAAGGGTATTCGGGTGTCTCTTCAAGTTCCAAAACAGCGCGACACTGGGGTCTTGAAAACAGATTTCATGGAGGGCAAGTTTATATCCTTATATATATACACACATTTCTCTGATACTATTGGATATCTACTGCTTTTTTCTTACAAAGCGATTCTGAATCTTTTGTCAGGTGTACACCTGATAATATGTCTAACCGCCATTTTATAGATAGGGATAGGGAACCCACCTTAGCGACACCAGCACCTAGCTTGGAGGCAGAATTGGCTATAACGGAAGTCAAGAACACCCTCGCTTCTATCAAGGAGGGAGTCTCAAGTCTGGGTGCGGGTGAACCAGCAACGTCAAAGACCACGTACGCCAAGGCCGCGGCCAAACCAGCGATCCAAAGAAGGCCGAACCACACCCTGATCGTCTCCTCAAAAAATCCACAGGATACGGGAGACAACCTGATTGAGCATATCAGGGTGGCCCTTGATACCAAAAAAACAGGGGCAAAAATAGATCGACTCCGGAAAGCCCGGAACCAGAGGGTGGTCCTCAGCTGTGGATCGGAGGAGGACCTTAAGCTCGTGGAGTCCAGGCTTAAACTTAAGGATGGCCTCAAGGCGGATGTAGCGAAAACATCAAACCCGCTAGTGGTCATAAAAGAGGTCATGAATTATCTAACGGACGACGACATCATACAAAACCTAACAGCACAAAACGACCATATGTTACAACACCTTACAAAAGAAGATAAAAAAATGCGGGTTAGATACAGACGACGCGCCAGAAACCCACTCCAGTGTCATCCGGTACTCGAGGTATCGCCAAAGGTACATAAAATCTTCGTGGACGCCGGAAAAGTATACATCGGCCTGCAACGCCAACCGGTGTTGGATCACTCTCCCTTGGTGCAGTGCGCCAAGTGTCTGGGCTTCGGACATACTAAGGCAGTATGCCGGGAGGCGTCACAGAGCTGCAGCCACTGTGGCGGACTGCACACATGGGAGAAGTGCCAGGCCAGACAGGACGGCGCTCCACCGAGATGTAAAAACTGTACGGCGGAAAAAGCATCCCTCGTGGACCAGGCACACAACGCATTCAGCGAGGTGTGCCGGGAACGCCATAAATGGGATGCCATAGCAAGATCGCGGATCAGCTATTGCTAAGGGCACTTCTAACATCTGCTGCTCTATTCCCCGACAGCTAGACGGCACAGGTTTGCAGTTCATCCAGGCAAACCTACATCGCTCCAAGACTGCAACCGCCGAGCTACTGCAAGTTGCTAAGGACTTAGGAGTAGTAGTGGCCCTCGTTCAAGAACCTTATGTAGGATCAACAGGGACCATGAAACAGCACCCCGGCGCGCGCGTTATTCAGTGCACCCTAAACCGGAAAAAGCCAGTCAAGGCGGCCGTCATCGTTTTCGGTGACCTACTGAACGTCATTCATGACCCTCAGCTGGTGACCGAGACCGAGGCGGCCGTCTTACTGGAAGGGGCAGGTCTGAAACTTGGAGTAGTGTCCGTCTACCTTGAGGGAAACAATGACATCGAGCCCTACCTACATAGGATAAAGCTGGCCTGCGGAAAACTCGACACCGGACACCTCATCGTGGCAGGGGATGTAAATGCCTGGAGCCACTGGTGGGGGAGCAGCTCGGAGGACGGCAGAGGCGTAGCGTACCATTCCTTCCTGAACGAAATGGGACTGGAAATCCTAAACACTGGAACCACTCCAACATTCGAGGTCCTTAGGGGTGACAGGTTGTACACAAGTTGCATTGATGTAACAGCGTGCAGCGGGTCACTCCTAGGGAGGGTCGAGGACTGGAGGGTCGATCGAGGACTGACAACTTCCGACCATAATACTATTACGTTTTCACTGCGCGTAGAGAGGGCACTGACACCTTTGCCCTCAATCACCACGCGCAAGTATAACACCAAGAAAGCAAATTGGACGGACTTCAGTCGACTCTTCGGTGCCATGTTGGAGGAAAATAACATCTCGGAGTCCATTAGGAAATCCAGAACCCCAGAAGATCTTGAGATCGCAATACAAGCCTACACCAGCGCAATCCATGAAGCCTGTTCCACAACCATCCCACAGGCAAGACCATGGAAAGGAAATCCCGTTCCTCCCTGGTGGAATAGGCAATTGGAAGACCTCAAGAGAGAAGTTCTTAGAAGGAAACGAAGAATAAGGAACGCCGCGCCGTTACGTAAACAATTTGTTATCGATGAGTACCTCCGAGCTAAACTGGAGTACGCTGCGGAGGCCAGGAAAGCCCAAACAGAGAGTTGGAAGGAGTTCTGCTCGACGCAAAAGAGAGAGAGTATGTGGGACAAAATCTACAGGGTCATCAGGAAATCGTCAAGGAGGCAGGAGGACGTGCTCCTGAGAGACCAGGTAGGTAACACCTTGTCCCCCCAACAGTCGGCAGAACTTCTCGCCAAATCTTTCTACCCAGACGACTTGGAAGCTTCCGACGACCAGTACCACAAGGATCTCAGGACAACAGTAGAAGTTGGGCAGTCTGGGTTTTTCTCAGAGGACGACCCCCTTATAACATCTACGGAACTGGACACAGTGCTTAGGGCTCAAAATCCGAAAAAAGCACCGGGTCCAGATGGTCTGACCTCGGATATATGTACGGCGGCAATCAACTGTGATCGGGTGGTGTTCCTAGCGCTGGCCAACAAGTGCCTAGCGCTGTCACATTTCCCCCGAGCATGGAAGGTAGCGCACGTCATTATCCTGAGAAAACCGGGCAAAGATGACTATACCAGCCCTAAATCCTATAGACCTATAGGCCTTCTACCAGTCCTAGGGAAAATTGTGGAAAAACTGATCATAGGTCGCCTCCAATGGCACATTATCCCAGCCTTAAACCGTAGGCAATACGGTTTTATGCCGCAAAGCAGCACCGAGGATGCCCTCTATGACTTAGTACACCATATTAGGACAGAGCTGCAGGACAAAAAGTCAGTGCTCGTCATATCACTGGACATAGAGGGAGCCTTCGACAACGCATGGTGGCCTGCTCTAAAACTTCAATTGCAGGAGAGGAGGATTCCTCGAAACCTATACAAGCTGGTGGACTCGTACCTTAGAGACCGCAAGATCACGGTCAACTATGCACGAGCGACATACGAGAAGGGTACTTCCAAAGGTTGTGTCCAAGGTTCCATAAGTGGACCCACCTTTTGGAACATCATACTCGACCCGTTGTTGCAACTACTTGCAAGGGAAGGGATCCACGCTCAAGCTTTTGCTGACGACGTGGTCCTGGTTATTTCTGACCATAGGGTTGGACCCATGGAGGCAACTGCAAATGACATCTTGCAGAAAGTGGCAGCCTGGGGGTACCGGAATAAGTTGAGGTTCGCACCACACAAAACAAACGCGATGGTGCTCACCAACAAACTAAAATTTAATGCGCCCAACCTGCACATGAACGGCACCAAAATCGGTCTGGTGCCTGAAATGAAAATCCTGGGACTAATCATAGACAACAAGTTGACCTTCAAGCAGCACGTATCGACCATCTGCAAAAGGGCTGCTAACATCTATAAGCAGCTCGCATGTGCCGCGAAGGTTACTTGGGGTCTCAATGGGGAAATAACCAGAATCATGTACGTGGCGGTAATAGAGCCCATCATGACATATGCTGCGAGCGTATGGTTCTCAAAAGCGGGTCTAGTATACAATATGACACAATTCAACACCATACAGAGGGGTTTCGCGCAAAAGGTGTGTAGGGCGTACCGCACGGTCTCCCTTACCTCCGCGCTCGCACTGTCGGGCTTACTCCCCCTAGACCTGAGGATACAAGAAGCCGCGGCACTGTACTGTGCGAAACGGGGTCTATCCCAGGACTACATTCCACCGGGGACAAGGTTGGAGCAGCGAGTGAGCTTCGCAGAGCGGCCACACCCATCTGAACTCATTAACATCGAGTTTGACCTCCAGGAGGAACAAGATACTGAAACACCTTCCCATAGCCAGACTATCGGCTCAAGGTTTTACACAGATGGCAGCAAGATAGAAGGGAAAGTGGGAGCTGCCATCAGTTGTTGGGAAGGTGACAGAGAGGTCTGTTCCTCCAAATTCAGCCTACACCAAGCATGCACTGTATTCCAGGCGGAACTCTATGCGCTTTTTAGGGCGATACGGCAAATCAGGGACAGCGGGGAAACTAAGGCCTCGATTTGGAGTGACTCCAGATCGGCCCTGGATCTGCTAAGTAACCCGACGCCGACTCACCCATTGCAAAAGGCTATAGGGGAATGCATGGAGGACATACGAGCAGCGGGAGGGGATGTTCGGCTATTCTGGTTGAGGGCACATGTCGGAACTGCTGGGAATGAGCGAGCGGACGAGCTTGCGAAATCGGCAGCGCTCAGCGACGAACCCCCCGACTACGAGTCAGTCCCTGTGTCCTATGTCAAGAGAAAGATCAGAGAGGAGTCGGTTCAGCGTTGGCAGGACCGGTATGACTCTTCCAGCACTGGAAGCATCACAAAAAAAAACCTTCCTCCCTAATATAGCCGATGCATATCGGCTAGCGAGAAAGGTCAAGTGGTCTCCCATTCACGTTCAGATCTTGACGGGACACGGGGGAATAGGCGAATATCTCCACAGGTTCAAGCTGAAGGAGGATCCAGGATGTGAGTGTGACTCGCAGAGGAGGGAGACAGTGTGGCACTTACTACTCGAATGCCCAAGGTTTTCGGCCGCCAGACACGACCTTCAGTCGCAGATAGACTTGCCACTGGAACTGCCTAATCTGCATGTCTTACTTGCGGAGCAGACCAGCAGGCATCTCTTACTAGCTTATGCGGAGAAGATCTTCCGCACGGTGGCCGAGAAAAACAAAACCATAACACCCGCAGACCCCCTACACAGACCTCACACACCGCCCAATGTTCCGGACTCTACACCCGCAGCAGCCTCAACTAGCCCGCAATATAACAGTAGACCATATGCTATCTAGCGGGCAGAGAGGGGCACCTGGGATTAGGGTTCGAGGGGTGGCCCTCTTCATGGACAATAACTACGAAACACTAGGCATAAGTTTCTGCCGGGTGGGACCTCGGAGCCAGATTGTGATTTCGCCCGGTCTAGCCAAACTGATGAACGGGAGCACAACAAGAACAGCAATGAGGCGCAAGATTTACGATACCCTGCCAGCGACAATGATGTCGGGAACTACGTGCAAGCTGGTGAGGACTAAGAACAAGGTCATAGCACTGCTTGCATGGGGTACCAGGACGCCATTCGCGCAGGCAAGTACATTGCTGTCCCGCATCGGTGAAGCTGGGTCGGAGGCGGAAACAACACCACGCAGGATTAGCGTCGATGCGATGGTGGTCGACTATGAGAAGGGAGAGGTGGCGGACCTTTTGGGATGTGTATCTGCCTCTAAACTCCATGAGGTAGTCGTGTACGAGGACAGGGGTGCAGACCTCGGTTTTTTGGTGCGCGACAAACCAACAAGGGAGCCTGCCTTCTCCGACCCCAACGTCGAGCTAAGTGGAGCCGAACGACTGCAATTAAAGGTAGCAGCCGAAAAGGAAGCCGCAAAAAAATCTGTAGGCGGCAGTCCAGAGAGAGGACCATCTTGGGCCATAACACAAACTTTAACAACCCAAACACACACGACCCTTTATGACCCACAGCAGACCGCTATAGACCGTCTTCAAAGAAGAGTTCGGATCCCGAGACCGGACCCACAGCGGAAAAGGACCAGAGCTGACATGGGGCAGGTGAACGCACCCCTCCAAACCCCAGTTGTGGGACCGCTGGACCATATGGAGAATGCGATCCTGGAGTTTAAAGCAGTCTTGGAGGCCACGATAAAAGTCAATAAATTGACATGTACTAAGATCCTAGAAGACCATCGTCTGGGTATCGTGGGCTCCTTGAAGGCAAGACTCGAGGAAGCAGAAGCGGCCATCTACAATAACGATACTGCCCAGGTCATCGCAGGGAGTATGTCGGGTAGTTACATGGCCGCTTTCAGTTCCACCAGCGGTTTCGTGCTCAGGGAGGAGGAGGAGTCGCAGGAGTCTAGCCCCCAGCTCAGGTTCAGGACACCTTTGGTTGACCCCATCGTCGTGGTGGCCCGGTGCACTAAGATCATGCTGGATGAGAGGATCATCGAAAAGGTGGAAACCGTATCGAGGGTCCTCAACACTACGGCAGTGGAATGCACCGAAGCAATACCCATGATTGAGTGGACCAATGGGGTCCCAGGCTGTGGGAAGACAACGTGGCTGGTGAAAAACTTTGATGTGGACAGAGACGCAGTCGCGACCACCACAACCGAGGCGGCTAAAGATCTACAGGAAAAACTGGTGCAGACACACGGCAGCAAGGCCGAAAAGAGAGCGCGCACCATGGCCTCGATCCTCGTAAATGGTTTTAAAGAGTCCGAGAAACGTCCGCGATTAATCGTGGACGAGGCTCTTATGAATCATTTCGGGGCTATCCTGACCGCCGCCCGGCTGGCGGGAGCAAACGAAATCCTCCTCATTGGGGACTTCAATCAGCTGCCCTACATCGACCGAGAGAACCTCTTCGAGATGTCTTACTGCCGACCAACTGCAGTCGCCGGTATCACAAAACAACTTCTCTGCACTCACAGGAACCCGATGGACGTGGCCTATGCATTCAGGAAGGTCTATGACGGTATATACTCATCCAAACCGATAGTGAGGTCCCTGAGACTCGGGGGTTACTCGGGAGCGCAGATACCCCGACACTCCACCGATACTCTCTACCTAGTACATACTCAGGTAGAGAAGAAAGCCCTTATAAACAAGGGCTACGGAACAGGGGAGGGGTCGCGAGTCCTGACGATCCACGAGTCGCAGGGGTTGACATTCAAATCGGTGGTGATTCTCCAGACCAAGGGGAGAAAGCTACAGATCCACGATAGTGTATCCCACGCTATTGTGGCCATCTCGAGGCACACGGAGACCTGTGTCTATTATACCGACGTGGCCGACGACGCAATAGGCCGCTTCATCCACCGAGCGGTGAGTGCACCGGCGAAGGACATAGCGGATTATAATTTCAAGATGGCCATAAAACATGGAGACCAAAAGGTCATACAAGCAACAATTGCCCAAACCCAAACTATGAGGTAATTATGCGGACACGGACCTAGTTCTGCTTGGCTTGTTACGACCGTTAATAAAAAATAAAAAATAAAAATTATGTAATAATTATGTAATTAATAATAACAAAATAAGTGTTTACAAAATAATTGAATATATAGATATAAAAAATTTAATAGAAGTAGATTTAAGCTCACATATGCAAAAGAAGATTACTAACTGCATAGCTGCTTGAATTGCTATTATAGGCAATTTTTTCCGACGCAAGTCGATTTAAATATCCAATCTAAAAAAAGGTGCGGACCCAGAGTCTGCAGATAGTTTAATTTAAATAATAAAAAAAAAAAAAAAAAAAAAAAAAAAAAAAAAAAAAAAAAAAAAAAAAAAAAAAAAAAAAAACCATTTTATACAGTTATGACTTTACGACGGAAAATCCTTTTGCTTCTATACGTATTTATAAGTATTTATAAAATAGGTATAGACGCCCTAGAAGAATGGAGGTCTGGACCTTGATTTTCTTAGATAAGAGTCAAAAGCCGTCCCGGCGTTTAAATCAACACTAATTAATACAAGTAAATACTTTACTTCGGTGGCCCGGGTGCGTTGTAATGATTGGTTTTATAATAATTTATTTATGTAATATTTATTATATTATTATTAATTATATATCATCATTATATTTCTTTATTAAATTCATTAAGAAAACCCGAAGGTTTTCTATTAGTTTATTCATGTCAACGCAATATATCTTACCCGTGCGTCTTGCTAATGTAACATTTTATCGGATTCATCGAGAAGGGCGTTTTTAAAAAAGAACATTTAAAATTTGAAATTTTGGAATGCCACAAACAAAATAAATTAAGAGGATGAAAAAAAAGGAAAGGATGGTGTCGTCATCAAAATTTCAAGTGAAAATATGATAAAATATGTTAAACAGACACAACACGATGCAGTGGAAGAGGACGTGAGATATTGAATCATGGAACGATCTTTAGATCAATTTTTACATTAGTATATAAAGTAATGTTATCAGGCACACTATGGGTGATGAAGACCAAGCGACACTCAACAGGCAATTTATGGGATATAGTAAATTGTTGGACAATAAAAGATCCGGCAACACTATTACATTATACCGAGCAGATATTTGTATGAGGCCAACGTGTACAGGCGTACAGTTCTAACAACAAATTTTGGTATAAATATTACAGCGCTATATGGGACGAGTTTCTATGCTGGCCAGGTTTTTTATTACTCGTATTTTTATACCTATTTTATATAGAGAAGAGAATTTTCGGCTTTTTATAGATATTATATTATTTTCATGTTTTCATTTCGTTTTATTTTCTTTATCTAAATATAAATTAATTGTCTTCGCGACAACGTAGTAGGACGGGGAGGTCTATTCTTAAGGTCAGTATCGAACATGATCGCGCTTATACTCCGGATTATTGTCTATTATTCCTACCAAATTCATACCAAACCTTAAGATGTCGACTGCTCTTTACACGTATGTTCTAAGGATGATTCTTTTTCGGAAAGAGTAATATAGGACTGTGTCATCTGCAACATAGGGTTATCTAAATAGAGACTGAAAAAGACAGCTTGAGTGCTTCTTTCCTGATCCCGTCGGAACCGGGATACACGGTCATACTTTTAATTCATTATTAAAATACATTTAATAAAAAACAGATTGAGTTTCTTGCCGCCTCTACTCGACTGGGTTGTTTGCCGAACTGTTGATAGTATTTTGACGTTCATAGGCACCTTTTACAGCGCCTAAATTGAATATAGAATTTTAGATTATGAATCGCGAAAGCTACATTACATTACAGGTGACAAGTGAGAGGAGAACAACCGGTGGAAGAGTATCGAGACAGTGTACGGTGGACTCGTTAACAGGGGAACATTGTTCCTCGAGCCTTTCGGCTAGGTACTCGACTTTTTCAATATCGTCAAATGCGAAGTTATATCCAGAGGGGGGGGGGGGCATAGTAGTGAATTTCCTTTAAAAAAAAATAAGGGAAACACGGACGTCTTTTGTTAATAATATACAACTAAGTGTAAAATGATTACAATGTTTTGAACTAGGCGAAAGTTTTGAAAGTGTATGTTTGAAATGTCAAAATAACAATGTTTTACTAAATACGTATGAATGATACGATACGAATAATAACATTTTTGTTTGTCTGTTCATTTATATAAATATGTATATGGATAAATCTACAAAGGGGTTTGATCGATTTAAACAGAATTCATGTGAAGCGTGTGTTGTTCAGTTTCCTTAATAGGCTATGAAAAACATAATAAAATCGGGACACATCCCACACTCAATGAATATAAACCACGTAGACGAAGTCGCGGGCACCCGCTAGTAATATGATAAAAAAGAACTCGTTTCGTTCTTCGATTGCATTGTTTCTCTGTGAGGTCATTGAGCGCTAATTGTCCGGTATTTAAACGCGACAAGGACGTGGCTCACTTTCGACGATAAACAGTTTATGGTTGTCTTTAAATATTTTTACTATTGTCTGTCTCCTTTGCTTGTTATGTTTTGTATCTGAAAATAGGCAATTCAAACGTTTATCCCAATTTATACATGTTTTCTCAATGTTTCAGAGAGTATCTGCTAAAGCTTGTTCTAATTGAACTTGCCTTTTTTAAACGTCAGAATAAACATGTATGAAAACATTAACTTTTATCAACATAAACGATACCTTGAAACGGAACTCTGTTACAATATCGCGGAACTCAGGAACTTCCCCACTTAATTGTACAAAGTACTTTATAAAGCATTTCTCTATTAGTGTTGTTAACAAACTGTCTCGAAGTTTCTCAGTGAGCGAGTATTATTAAATGTTCATTCCATTACTCAACTAGGGACGTCACACTTTGCAATGTTTACCGACTATTAGATTACGTTTTTAAACTTATCATTTATTTTATTATTTTGACTGTGATGGTTTTAGTGTTTGACGGAAATATGAGTGACTAGCTCACAGTTTCAGCTACTACACAAGTAAGTGTTTCATCATTTGCAGCGGGATCGTTTTACATAAAAATGTCTCTGTCAAAAAATTAATAATACACGAAATCTTAGTTATTCATCCAAATCTATTTCTTCGCCTTCAAAATATGCTCCTTCAGACACAATACGCTAACAAATAATCCGATCATGAAAACATTTTTTAAAAGCTTTTTCCGGAATTCATTTTGTATATCTTCTACCGAATGAAAACGGGTGCCGCGAAAATGGTAACTTGAGTTAAAAAAAAAAAAGAAAGAACACGGCTGGAGCCATATCTTGTGAATAATGTGGTTGCTCGACAGTAATTGTTGAGTTTTTGATCAAAAATGCTTCAAAATGATGGCCTTGTGCAAAGGCGCATTATCGTGGTGGGACAAGCCGAGCGCCAACAAGTTTCATAGTCAAGTGATTATTTAAAATTATACTATACGGGTCGACTCGTGAGAGACATAAAGTTCAGCGTTTAACCTCTCAAAGTTTAACGAGGGTTTTTTAGTCACTATTTCTTTCACTTTTGGGATATTTCTCAAAAATTCAAACACTTACCCGTAAAACTATGCACTGAATCGGATTTTATTCAACTTTTATAACTTTAAATTTTTTACGCGGATCGCTACATTCTACCAACAAAAGTCTCGTTAAAATCGGTCCCGCCGTTCCGGCGATTACCCATTAAAAACAGACAGACAATAATTTAAAAAATTGTAGTTTTTGGTAAAGGTATCATATATTATGTATTTAATTACAAATTTGTTGTTTTGATATTACATACAGAAACTTTAATTTTATTTATTAGATATATTTTTTTTCAACTTGCGTTTACACTAAATGATTTTTTTTTCTTTTTCTTTTATCAGTCATCATATTAACAATAATAATTATAATAAGCCTTTTGTTGATTCGCGTTTGCACCCGTTTAAATTATACTTATAAAATTATTTACATTTACATAATTCCAATACCTAACCTTTAATACTCATATCATACGAGTAGTCCATTCGAACTTTAACACTCTTCAAGTTATCTGATTTTCGTTTCGCCTCAATACGTGTCCGTCCACACTAGGTTTAACTTCAATATCGCTTTCGAACTTCCTTTGACATACTAATTTATAATCTTATCCATACCAAATAAACCACAAGACATAGCATTCGCATCTGAGCCACTGTCTTGCGTTTCATCCAACATTTAACTCAACCACTCAACAAATCCTCTGAAACTCAAATTACTTTAACAAGTAACCGTCAGAACTAAATAGTAATATTTTCTTAGAGGAAAAAATATTATTGCTTTAAACGTTAAACATTCGAACTTGAATAAGTACAGATTTATAAATTCCTGGTATCTACGTAATGTATTTGAAATGAATATTTGCGATGGCGAATAATTTAGCTTAGGAATGTAGTAACTGGAGCAATCTCCAGTTCGCGCTCGGCGGGTTTGTATGCAGAAATATCGTTCTAATCGGATACGAATGTTAAGATGGATGTGTGCCATAACTAGAATGGGTAAGATTACAAATGAATAAATCAAAAGAAGCTTGAAACTAACAATTAACAGTGACAGGGAAGTTAAGGAGTAATCTATTAGCTCGGTATAGACATGTCATGGAATTATATGTGTATAGAAGGTGAAGAATGTGTGACCTTCACATTCACAAGTGATGACAAATGATAAAGGAGAAGAGGAAAAATCGTGTGCCAACTCTACTTAATGTCGGATAACGTAAAAATGATGATAATGAATATCACGACATAAAAATAATTATTCCGGAGTGAACTTAGAGAGCTCAACCGAATACAACGTCAATAAGCGATAGCTTTTAGTGAAGGAAACTATAGCACGGTGATAGGGTCTATTCTAATGCTCCCAGAGTTGCCAGAGCCAATACTTAGTACATTAAGCGTGTTTAGTAACTTGCACTGCATCGTCACTTAATATAAAAAATAGGATTGTAAGTACTAACTTTCATTAAATATAATATGAAGTTCAGAACAAAGGATCCTTTTCATTCTAATTTTAATAACGGTTTTCCTGAGAGTGAAGCGGACGGAGTTAAGAGATACTTTTTAATAAAATTACTTCCCTAACTTTATGTAGCGGCACGAGTTTTCCACTTTTCTATTCAGTTTGAAAGTAATTCCGTAAAGTTATATCCTATCCTACAGCATTGCGATGTAAACGAGAGTGCACGCGAACGTATCTGGGATGTAATTAAATACAAAAGTTGTACTCGAGTGAATTTTAAGCCGACAACTTGTAAAGCATCGCTTCGTTCGCTGTACTACCGAACTAACAAACTTATTCTCACAAACTCCCAGATTACTTGCAAAGAAAAATTAAAACGTGATCGGTGCAGAATTATGATCGTGAAATATATAAAGAAGAGTTACTTTTGAAATTATAATTTCAACAACATTATAATTTAATTATTATTATAAAACCCTGAAAAAGCTCTGGAGACAAAAATCCTAATGAAAACATAATCAACTGCACATGCAATCATAGTACACAACACTCAAAGCAAAAACGTATGCGTGAAACCACAGAAGTGAACAAGGGAGATATGTATTGGAATAATAAATGTACGTGTTCTTTTTTCTTTTTCTAAACTAGCTAATTGCTATTGACCAAAGTGGCCTTTACAGCTTCACTGAACTTTGCGGGGCGAGTGCTGAAGGCACTCAGCCGCAAAAGGTAGCTAGCTCAAGGGTTCGAACCTCGGCTTGGCCGCTACCTGAGTATGAAAACTCCCGCGGAATTTTTATCCTAGCTAAACCCTACATTTTTTAATTCTTTATTCACATAAAAAAAAGGTTCCTTACAGGACCTATGTACCTTGCATGTTATGCATGAGTGTGTATGGAGTGTTGTGCGTGTAATTGCTCAATGCGTGGGCAGTGTCACTGTATCGCGCTGGCGGCGACGTCAAGAGCCTCCCCAGTTGGGGAACGAGGCACGTCTTGGGCCGCCGCCTGAGGGGATTCACCGCCTGTAATGTCTCCACGGTATATATACCTATCTCACTAACACAAATACAAAAACTATAAGTATGGCACACGTGTTCATATTTTTAACGCACACTAAGAATGTGGCAAAACACTAATAAACTTACTAACTGCACACGTGCAAAAGAAGGAGGGGCATAAGCCCGTACCTACAGTATCTAAACGAGCACTCGAACACAACTAGAGTCGAAAGTGTTAAGCGATATGAAAGTTTACTTTGTAGTGAATCTCAGTCATATTTTATTATTTGCTGCTTAGATTTTTATTAAAGTAAAAGAAATGAAATATTTTGTATGAAATATTATATTACAAATACGGTTCAATAAATAATAATTTGATGTGTTTGCACAAGGTCCGATATTCCAAGGTTTTCTAAATGCGTATCATTATCAGCACTAATACAGTGTTTTTATTAAGATTTTGTAAGGTTTCTTTAAAATCAGTTATTCTTTTTCAATACCTGCTAGATTTGTTTTGCAGTTATTTAATGTGTGATTTTTACCGTTTAAATAGATTTTCTCGTAAAGAAATCAATTGGCGTAGTTTCAGTTTTCAAGATGTTTCAATTATTTCCTTGTATTCTCGGTTATCTGGATGTTCCGATATGTTACTTTCTCGTATTATTTCTCAACCTTCTCGATATTTATTAATTACTTAGTGGCATAAACATGAAGTGATAGTATTATCAAACATTTTTGCATGCTTTAAACAATTTAAGTAGCGAAAAGATAATTAAAAAAATTGTATATAACAAATAAATCCATGTAATTAATCTATATATGGTCGTAAAAAAATATCGACAGCTTTCATCATGCCACATCTCTAATTCACAGATGCCGCCAGCGATCGCACCACGAACTTATTGCGTTACTGAGAGTATTATGTAACCAACCTTCCATTGCGCAGTTAGATCAGATGATTCACAAATCGTTTTGTACTAAGCCAGCGACCGTTTTTGTGCTATCGAAAATAAGTGACTCAGTATTTTATCATGTTTGAATTTCACGAAATTTTGTTTTATTGATTATGATGCGAATCATGATAACGTTTTAATACTTACGTGTGAAATGAGACACCATATTTCTCCTAAATTAAACTACAATCAGTATCTTTGGAGACAAACACAGAATACGTGGCATTTTGTTAAAAATCGAGAGATGTCAAACGGCGCACAGTATAAACCACTATTACCAGCCGCCATCAATAATACGTAGGGAATGAATATTACAAATATAATAAAGTTTTGCAAGTGAGATAGTGAGCATGGTCATCGTTGTTTGTAACGATGCATACTCGAGACCTGTAGTGCAGTGCAAGACACAGTGCAGAAGTGCACATGTTGGTTACATAAAACATTCAACAACCGTTAAGTAACTTTACATGATTTGTTATAATCACTGTAATACACTGTATACCTGGGACAAACCGTCCAATTAGGTAGTTTCAACTTCGTGAAAGAGGTTAATCATCGAATCCAACTCGACTGAGCCGTGTTTTGAAGCTACGTAGAATCTTCTCGTCCAAAATACCGCAGTCTCTCAAGACGAGAGTCTTCGACTAGTGTGTATTGCCACTGGCATACGACTGCGACATTATCTGCTCGCAGAAGGAGGCGCCGACACTCCAGACCTCGCTGTCGAGCATGACTTTCAACACGCCCGGCAGCGAGATGTCTGGGCCAACAGCCGCTGACACCACGCGGCGCGGCTTCTCCCACGTCGCGCACTCTGTAAGCGTATGGTGCGCTGTATCCTCGGCCGCGCCACAATGGTGAAACGCGGCTGACGGATCCCTTTTGGCTATCTCGTACAGATACCTCCCGAAACATCCATGCCCGGATTGTATCCGCACAAGTCTGAACGTCAGAGAGCCGTGCTTCCGTTTCACCCATTCTTTTAGGAACAGGCGGACGGTATCAACCGTCGAGCGACCGTAACGCACGTCTGCCAGGTCCTGCTCCCATGGGTAGTACGTAAATGCATTTCCTCTCGACAAAAAAAAAAGGTCCTCCTCCCATCGCCGAAACGCCTCAACTCGTCGTATTGCCCTCTCAAGTATCACGCCCCATAATGGGAAACGGAGCCCACCGCACCGTATCGTATCGTATATGGTATACGTATTCATGTGCATTTAGTAAAAAGTTATTTTGATATTTCAAACATAAACTCGAATTTAATAAAATTTATTGAACATATAATATTAAAATATATTAGATATAGATTTCCCCATTGAAAAGATAATAATATAAATAGTGAGTACTGGGAGTTAAGAATGGTGATAATCAGGCGTTTTTATGTTACGGAATAACATCAGTAGATTTTAAAATGGACAAATATAAATCTAATCAGTACGGCATAAGTCAAATATAGATTTTTTTTTTTGGTAAAGAAGTTTGTGTAAACATGTCTCGGTGTATTTACATAAATAATATAAAACGAACCCGTGTCAATAAGTCGCTCATGCACGCGGTCTATTTGTTATATGACAAATTCTATTATAATTTTGAAACTATTACGACCGCAATCTCTTTACATATATACATACACAGTTGTATATAAAGACATTTATGTATCGAAACGATCAACAGAGATTGTCAAGTGACGTCATCGCTGATATCACTGCACCTAACACGTTTTAACTATTAAGAGGATACTCTAGCGGCATTTATTCCATACAAACGTAGTCCCCTGTTTCCTACCTGGATAATAGCATTGTGATAAAAAAATTATACCAAATAATATACATATTTCCATCACCTTCATAGCCGCACGTTTTGTTTTTTTTTTCATAAATTAGGTATTCTAGAAACTAGGAGCCTTCGAAAATTAAAAAAAATGCTCAATTTTTACCGTCGTTTTCAGATCTTCGTCAAACGAATTTGATGGGCAAAATGAAAAAAGTAGTGAAACATGCAGAGACATAGCCAAAGTCTGTATTATTCTAAAACTGAAAAAAAAAAATCGTTTTAGTTTAGGAGGAGAATACAGGGTACTACGAAATTATGTTTTCGTCTATTTTGCCTAAGTAAAATCAGCCCGATCTGCAGTTGTCCTTTTCGTGTTTTATAATAGAGTATTTTACTATAATTTTTTTGTGCTTTATTATGTTCGTTCAATGATAATATACAATTAGATTTTTTTTTTCGATAACGTCAAGTGTCCAAAAATGTCATTTCAATTTTAAATTATAAATTCCCGCGCGAAAACGCTTGCCCTCGTGCTCCTTTATTTAGTGACGTCACATAGCAATCGACAATCTAGGGATGTAATTATTTCCGAAAAGATTGATTTTTGAATCGATTCGAATCAAGTGAAATGAATTAATTGAAAACGACGTTCAAAAGATCGATTTCTTAAAAAAGTTAATAAGAATAGAAACAAAATAGATAAAATGCTAATACAATTTTTATTCTCCAAATTATTGTGGAACATTTCATATTACTTTTTCATTTCATATTATGAACGTATTTTGTGTAATGTCGATCCAGATAGTTAATCTTTCACCATAAAATTATTTACATTTAAGAAGACAAGGAAAGATATGTTACATTTTCACTTAATTTTATGGTCAGTTTCTTCGTCTCTCTGTAAGATTTTAAATATATTTTATATATTACTAAGATGATATACGAATCTCTTGGGTGGTGTTAAGCAGTGTTTATAAACTGAGAACGGAGTGCATCAAGGACATTTGGAGCGCGGCGACAAACCTAAAATCTCTTTACTTATTTAAAAAACTTTGATATACTTGTAAAATCAACTCTCATTATTTAAAAAATGATTAAAAATCAATATGTAAGTGGGAAAAAATAAATCAGTTTAGTATCTCGTAACTTTGGGATAACTGTTTTTTAAATGTTTAAATTACAAATATAAAATATGCTATAATATGTTAATTGAAATTATTAACAAAACCTAACCTATGTCTGCTTTTTACATGTTAGTATTCACACGCCGAGCAATAACTATGCACATTTACACATAGTTCATTCTTAATCGAAATATACGACAGGCTGGGTAAGTATACATTTTATTATTCATCTCCGTGCGCCAGGACTTAAACGCCATCTTAAACTTGGCATACTGTAACATTTTGACGGCTGACGTCATAGCATTGGTAATGCGAATCTATAAGTTTTTCCCCTACCGAGAATCGTTCAACCCCGCTAAAGAAGTTTTCGCTTCAAAAATTGTTGAAACAATTTTGTTTTTGTTGACGTTTTTGTTGATGTTGAAGCTGACGGGTAAGGTCTTCTTGACAGCTTCACTAAACTTGAGGCGAGTGTCTAGAGCATGAGAGCTAGCACAAGGGACGCAAATTGATAAGAGCCTCGGCTTGGGCTGCTACCAGAGGCCTAAATTCAACGGAATATATCCTGCTAAACTTATGGATCTAAAAAAAATACGGATTCGGTTTGCGAGCGTTATTTCATTCTCGGAGTTGGTGAGAATGCTACATGTAAGTTGTTCTTTTCACAGGGCGATCGGATCTATGGAATAAGACGCGAAGACTACCATCAGACAACGCGGGTATTCTTCAACTCTATCGAAGAAATAGAGATATCATAACGTATTCGATAAAAAGCGACCAGATAGCCATCGTTCTGTGTGGAAATTTACATACCTAAGTGCCTATGTCTTTTCTTACAAACAGATTTTGGATCATCTGCAGGTAGACAAAATGGGATTTCGACATATGGGCAAAAGTAGAACGGGTCTGACAGACGTTCAGAACGTCAAAAGGTTTTCTACCACGACACACCAAACACTTGACTTCGCCAGCTGAGTTACAAACGGTTGGTTTCAATATGTTTTTATCTAATAATATCCAAAATTTCAATCCCTTTTATCTCTAACGTGTCCGGGATCAGTCAGGAGAACCGGCAGGACTTGTTATGTAACATTTAGTGATTAGCGAAAACAGCCGAAATCAGAAGCTTATTTTCGTATCATGTAAGAAAACGCTGACCGCTGGCTACGATGCGCTTTCGCGCCGATACTAAGCGCCAGGAACGATAAAGTAGAAAAATGTAACTAACCAAATGTCGAACATATGTTTATGTTTTTGGTACTTAATTGGAATTGTATTATGTTACCTTGTGTATTGATATTTCGAAAGTTCTACAAAGAACATTGAAAATAATCTTTGCTTTCAAATGCTTCTAAGTGGTGGATACTAGGATTTATTTTATTCTTAATGTCTCGATTGCCCATAAAAATGAGACAATAGGAAAATAATGGAAAGCTGACGTAAACGCCAGGTTAGTGCTTAAGGGGTTAAGTGAGTAACATAGTAAGTTACAGTTAATCAAATAGTTTTGTGTCAAATATTATGTAAGTTTATTTTATACTAACTGTGCCTGCGACTTTGTCTGCGTTGAATTTTGTTTATAAAAGTTTCTAAGAAATGAAAAACACATATATGATACTTGAAGTTGAACATCATTAAGCTATTCGTACCCAAGCATTTTTAAACTTTTACTAGCTGTGTGCCCGCAGCTCCGCTCGCGTTTCATATAAATTTCACTGCGTAATATAGTTTTAAAAGAATAATTGGAAAATAACGTTTTGGTGGTTCTATCCCTTGAATGGTACTTTGTTCACAATTTTATTAATTTAATTTTTTTCAAATTACTTTCCTAAAAAATGTTTTTACTTAAAGAAAGCAAAGATATTTGTAACAAATGCAAATACCTGTCAGTAAAAATGAACATTGATTCGCATTTAATTCACAAGTTTTAATTTTTTACACGGAACCCTAATTATTTTACAAAAATAAAAGTAGCCTGAGTTAGCATGAGTAACTATACCTATCTGCCAAAAAAAGTCCGGTCAAAATCAGCCCAACCATTCTGATTTGCCGGAACAAACAACAGCCTTTTCGGAATACGTGCCGTCTACAAATGCCGAATACATTCATATGTATTTAGTAAAAAGTTGTTACCTTTATATTACAAACAGACACTTAAATGTTATTTGTCTTTTTATTATTATAGTATTATTTAGTACAGATTATCTGTCCTTGTAATGTTTCAAAACAGTCCAAATTATTCAGATATAAGTATAGCGCCATCTGTCTATCATAGCGTCAGAAATACATATGCATTTTTATAAAATTAATGTAAATAAATTACGTTGATTTAATGTTACTAAAGAGTATATACTACAATCGTGCCAAATTTCATCCAAATCGGAATAATAGTTTTTGCGTGATTGGTGAACAAATTAATAAACAGACAGACAGACAAACGAAAATTTAAAAAAACATCGAAATGTGTTCTCATTTCTCCTCATGGCATTTTTTCTGAAATATCTTCAATGTACAGATTTGTTAACACAATGACAGGTTTATTTTGATTGCCACTTGATATCTACTAATGGCTAACTAGTTCTTGTAAAGACTGAACACTGACTTAATGATATAATATATAATAGCACCGCTTAAAATTAAGAAAACCGTCTGTTTTCTTACAAAATTTGATATACTATACAAAAAATACTTTATCTGTACTTATTTTCTAGGAAGGTAATGACTAGATTTATGGCGCACAGCGTGTTAACTGTTCGTTCGATGTACTCAAAAAATTCACAATATAAATAAAAATAACAAACCTCAATATTCATATCTGCGTATCAGGGAAGCAACATACCTGGAAGTAAACAAAAAAATAAGATAATTATTATTTGTAACATACTGTAAAATTAAAACTCAAAAATTGAAAAATATAGAAATACATTTACATAATAGATTTAATATAGTCTAAAACAAAAAATCAATACGGAATATCGATATGAATACAAAATAATGTATTATTAAAACCAAAGAAATAAATTAAATTTACATTGTTTTCAGCTGCGTTTAATGACGAATTTTGCAATTTATATATTTTTTTTTGGATAATTTTTATATATAACTCGAACTTTGAGAATAACGGATCTAGCGAACAGTTGCAAATTGGTAATAAGTAGGTAATATGATACCGTAAATTACGTATTTACTATGAACTAAGAATATACTATGTATATTATTCTTTTGAATTTATTTACGATCATTTGACGAACTTGTTGTATACATAATATCTGGGACAAACCGTCCAGTTACGTAAATCAAACTTCGAGAAACTGGTTAATCGTCGAATCCAACTCGGCTGGGCCGCGTTCGGGAAACTACGCAGAATCTTTTCGTCCAAAATATTGCAGTGTCTCAAGAAGAAGGTCTTCGACCAATGTGTGTTGCCAGTGATGACATACGGCACTGAGACGTGGTCGCTCACAATGAATATATAATCCATTTCAAAGTTGCTCAAAGAGCAATCGAGAGGGCTGCTTGGAGTTTCACTGCGCGATCGAATCAGGAATGAGGAGATCTGCGGAAAAACCAAAATAACCGAGATTGTTCGAAGAATTGCTAAATTTAAGTCGCAGAACATTGCTAGCAGAACCGATGTCCGATGGGGCCAACGGGTTTTCGAATAGATATCACGCATCGGAAGACGTAACGTAGGTAGGCCTCCCATAAGATGGACCGACGAACTGGTGAAGGTCGCGGGAATCCGCTGGATGCGGGGGCGCAAGACCGGTCATCGTGGAGATCTTTGGGGGAGACCTATGTCCAGCAGTGGACGTCTTTCGGATGAATAGATGGATTTACGATCTGTTACTCTGTAAAGTTACGTGATAGTCGATTGTTAACCATTTGTTTTCCGTCTTTATCAAATTGTATATTTTGTAATATTCAAAAGTGTATACTGTTCATATGTAAAAAATAATAAAATTGTATAGTAATTAAAATAATTACATTAAAATAACAATAGTATAAACTACAGATAGTTAATTAAATGCAATATTATATATACATTTACATAATAAAGACAACACTGTAGATACGCCGGTTAGTATATAAAATCTCTCAATTACTTTGCTTTTGGAAGCTTTTGATGATGTAATTAGACAACACGACGATAGACGCGGGTTCGAATCCTATTCTAAATTGAGCTCTTATTTTTGGTGAAATGAAATAACGTGATAATTCTAGTAAGTAAAAAGCCTGAAGTTAACAAGTTGATAAATTTATTCCGGCAGCGTCACTGGAGAGAGAACCTTGTATACAAACTCATTTAGGTTGAATGTGCTGCTACATCTTAGACCACATCTTCATTGAGTCACGTGAGATTGTGGTCATTATACAGTTAAAAAAAATATATACGTGTAATTAATCCAAACGGATGATTAACAAGCAAGAGAGACTGGGACCCAAGGAAACCAAGTGCGCCGAAAAAAGGAAGCACACATACCCAGTGACCGATCCGTAGTGGCGGATCGCGAGGAGTCCACCGAAGAGGGTTAGCCCTGGAACGGTAACCTCGCCTCTCGTAATAGGGAGGATGAGAAGGCCACGCGCGCGCGCGCTTCTGTTTTATTTATTAGTATTGATTGAATAGTTATTATTACATATACATAATTTTGTACAAATTGTCTTCTCTATTAAAGACATTAAATAGAAAGTATCAAAAAGTCAAAAACAAATTTAACAGTAACACAATGATGATAAAGGACTGCACAAAAAATGACCAATCGACATTAACTGTAATGGTTAAGAATGTTAAAGCAAGGAAAGAAATATTTAAGTATTAGAGAGAAATAACACAATACTTATTATTTTTATCTCACCAGTAAATAAATACCTGTTGTCTTCCGTTTGATTTTTACCGGTTTTTAACAAAAGCTGAACAAATAAGTGAACGTTTAATTAATAGGATACCGGCGCTGGACTCTCGTGTCCATTCGTAAGCTCGGGAGCGCGTTGCATTATCTATGTTGTTTGTTTACTATGGATATACCCTTGACAGTCACTCACTGCGTAGAATTACTCATCGAGCTAAAGTGCTACACTGAGTTGCAGGTACATTGTGCGTATATTCAATTTAGGAAATAACCGGCGGCTGTTATTAAATAAATTATATTTAAAAAACTTTAAAAAAAAAAAAACACACGCTTAAAATTCATTAAACCAGTACATAATTTTATTGCTAATATTTGGTCTGTGGCATCCTTTTAACCGTAACCGTAACCTCTTTAAATTTAGCGCTGTCTATGTAGTGTTCAATTCGTTAGTGTTCAAACTTTTAAGTGTATCCAAATATTGATTATTAATGTGATTAATAAATAAGATAAAATTATGCCCAAATATTGGAAAATACGTGAACGTCATTCCAAAACATAACAAAAATATTATCCCGTGTTCCTAATTAATAATATTCGTTTGTCTTGGTATGGACATGTTTTGAGAAGAGACGAAACGCATTTCATAAAAAGAAAACGTGATGAATATTGTTCACGGATGAAAAGATGGATGGACCATGTGAAGGAAGAATTGGAACCAGGATGATGATTATAATGATATTGGAGTGTCATCGGCTCATTTTGGCCTTTCACTTTTATATTTTACCTTTTTGAAAAATTATAGACCCATCTATAAGCTATTTTCGAGAGTCCTCACGAACCGACCAGCGTATAGGCTCGACAACTTCCAGACACCCGAACAAACTGGCTTCCGAAAAGGCTTTAGCACCGTAAAACGCATTCATACGCTGCGGCCGGTTATACAGAAGACCGAGGAGTATAACCCACCCTTAAGCTTAGTGTTTGTTGACCACGAAAAAGCGTTCTATTCAATCGAAACCTGGCCTACACTGCAGTCTCTAGAGGTCACGCTCTAGAGGTCACGCTCTTGAGGTCACGCTCAATTTATTACTTTACGCAGGGTATATGTATGTATGTATGTATAAAGGTAACTTAATTGAAGTACAAGTGCCCATTCATCTAATCAACTGAAAGACGTCCACTGCTGGACAAAGGTTTCCCCAAAGATTTCCATGACAACCGGTTTTGCGGCACCCGCATCCAACGGATTCCCGCGACCTTCACCAAGTCGTTTTCAGTACAAGTGTAATGTAGTTCAAAAGGAATCAAATATTGAAGCTCGGGTTCATATCATCCACTAAGTGACAAAACCAGAATCTCGTTATTTGAGTGCTCTCGATGGACGAACGTGTGGTAATTGAATTTCCGAACCGAGGGACACGTCGGTAATGTGTTACCAAGCATTTGGGTTTTCAATCACAGCGACTTGCTCGTTTCGGTTTTCAGATATCAATTTACTATATACTGTATATTATGAATTAAAATATAATAAATTAGTATCAAACATTCTTGGAAATGTATAAAATTAATGTCACCCGTAACATATTATGTAGCAACACAAATACAATAGCATCATTGTACGGTATCGTAATTGTCCAGTGAGTTTGACCGTAAGTAGCGAAAGGAGTGCGTACTAACCCTATGTTATTGTTATCAATTATGTATAATACTTCAAAATATACGTTAAAAACAACACTTTTTATTTATTTACCTATTCATTTATTTAAATAACATTTAATACTTTAATCAAAACGATAACTACAGGATGACATAATCGATTATTTTTACCTTACTTTTAATTTATTTCAAACGTAAAAACGGTGTAAAATATTTAATAATGGACCGGGACGTTCATCGCAACTAATGCTAATTAATTATAGTAAGGCACATGGAACGTTTTTCATATAAGCTGTACTCAAGGTGAGAGGAATCAACTAAAAATATTATAATGTGTGTTATATGTTGGCATGCCTTGATTGTTAAACCGACTCTTATGCCGTGACGGGAAACGACATCATTGATGTATTGATCCTTTTATGTGTCGTTGTGTACTGTACAACTAGTATACTAAACTAGTTTACCATATTATAAGCCTAATTTTTCTAATTTCGAATTTCTTATTGGAAAAGATTCGCTACGACTAGTCTCCAACTCGAAGCATTACATGACAGACATGCGTGCTTCTCTATCTAGATCAAATTGAACATAAGTATCTGCAGAGTTTTTGAGTATTTTTTTAAAATGCGAATAGGTGTAATTAACCTAACCAATACTAATAAAAATCCATAGAGAGAAGTTTGTTTCCCGTAACATTGTAGTACATATACACACCTCCTCGGCGTACCTCGATCGTTTCGCTATTATTGCTTTGTATGTAGAAACTAATTTTCTTCGCAGTCTCTGTCGAGTGCACTACTCTGTACCCGGTTTCTACGAACACTTCCGTTGTTGCTAAACAAAGTTTTTGTACAAAAAGTTTCATATAGTTTAAATTTCTTTTGTTTTTATTTGAAATTATAATTACATTATTTTATATTATTATCTGTATAATTCATTATGCGTGCTTTGGCCGTTTGTAATTAGCTGTACATTAGTGCTTTAAATTGTAAATTGTTATTTATTTATGTATCTACTATAATAATATACAATTATAGAAATAAATAATTCATAGATCGAACTACATTATTACATTATTTTTAAGACTGTGTTCATAGTTCAATGTACTTACTTGTTTACATTATGTTACTGTATAGTATCCATGTGATGTTCTTTGAAGTAAATTAATTAATAATTATTTACTATAAATATGTAATTATATGGATTCATAATTATAAATTGGTTTATTAAATTAAATGTGGTGGAATACTTTCGCTTGAAATAAATATTATGCGCGTACATATATGTTGGCCTAGTTACGAAATTGGGCATGAAAGAAGGGTTTTAATACAAAGGGCGAGTGGTCCGTGACACCCCGCTTCCGGTACTCGAATAAAAATTGTATGACATCAATAACGACACTACGCTTTGAAAATATTTACAACGGGTTTTAGGCACTAGTACACAAAAATTGTACACAGGCACTTTACAAAATTGGATCCCAACTATTGCCCATGAAATAACCTTAGAATATAAATATAATTTAGGATATTAGTTGCCAAGTACATTTTAAATTTAAATTGCTACTAAATAAATAATTTTTTTTACGAAGTCTATCATCTATACTAACATAGATAAAGTAATAATAGTCTAATAAATAAAATTCAAGTGCCTGTTTGTGATGTCAAAATATTTTTTTTTACTAAATACATATGTATGTATGATAACTACACCAAAAATACATTTTTTAAATCTTTTGTCCCTATCTGTCTGTTTGTCACGGGTAATCTCCGGAACGGCTGAACTGATTTTGAGTGGACTTTTTATGTTAGACATCTGAAGTTACTCTATGTAACGTAGAGTATTTTATTTTCTAAAATAATTTTTAATTTTGCGTAAAAAGTTAAAACTCATGAAATTTGAATAAAACCCGATTCAACGCGAAGTTTCACTGACAAGTGTTTACATTTGTGAGATATCGTTTTACTAAATCTTAATAGTGAAAAAAATTACAATTAGGGGTCCGTAGAAAAAATTAAAACGTAGTGAAGAACATATGAAACAGGCGCAGCCGCGAGCATACAGCTAGTCCAAAATACAATAAATACAAACTTTTGCGCGTTGGTTTAATTTGTTTCGTAAGAAACGCTCGAAACAATTCGTTTTAAATAAAAATATGTCCGTTAATATATTATTTAAATTATAAAGAGTTGTTTTGAAATCTCATTTACTTTAATAGTTACTATTTTACTTTTCTAACTACATTTCATTGAATCATTGAATCGAAATAAAAATGTTTTATCGCGATAAAGTGTCTTTGAATTTGATAAGCACTATTGTGTCCTATTTCTACATAAAATGCTCGAACAAAACTAAATAGATTCAATCCCGCGTACCGGTGGCCGCCCTCTTGCGTACAAGTGACGTCACCACTCACTAGTCTGACGCTTCTCATATCGCATCCAGTATCTGCTTTTGAGAGATACTCTTAGATCTTACGAGTAGAACAATTAGCTGTTCCGGCGAACTCCGTATTCGTCTCAGTGTCAATCACAAAACCGATAGCGTTTTATTTAATTCATGAAATGTTAGGAATTTTATAGTACTGCAATTAAAATGTCAATACCTCAGAATGAATGTTTCATGTCATTATTTTGAATACTCTTCATTTGACCACAATATTAATAATAAATTAAATAATAAACTCCTTGAAGAATTTTATAAAAGAGAAAAGTTGTCCGCTGTTTTAGTGCGTTAGTGTTACTTTTAACCTGGAAATTAAATAATTTATATATATAATACTAATCATGTTGATCTATTGTTCATCTAATTTTGATGTTAAACTGTGTAATGGAGTCACGCTGTAAACCAGTACTTTTAAAGGGATTGTTATTAAACATAAAAGGTGGTTAATTGTCGACACCCGATGACACACGGTGGTATCGTTCGGTAAACAATATAACCTGCACTAAAAGTGTACGGATCGAGGCGATCTAACATGTTTCACATTAACGTAAATTATATTACATCATGCACACGTTTCAATCTCATGAACAAATTGAACATTATTATGGTTACCTGAACTGAAATAACTGAATGCACTCGTGTAGTAAATGTTTTAACGGGATCGAATAGCTCGATGTATTTCTAAGAACGGTATGTAAACAAGCATGCTTGCGAACATAAACCCGAGCAAGCACCCTTGCAAAACACAACACAACACGATTCTTATTTTCATTTCACATGTACTACAATACACATCTTCTACGTATTAAATTCATTATAGTAACTATTTCAGTAACAACTTTCTTTAGACATACGGGTATATATTTTTGTAAAGAATTTTCTTAACGCTGCTTGCGGGTAAAGAGATTCAGTAGAAAAAGTCACGTAGCAATATGTGGATCAAATCTACTTTTATCATAATATTAAACACGGTAATATAATTATCGCCATATTAATTATAACGTTTTACTAATAATTGGAGTCAAATACTATTATTATCCAAAGTTTAATTTTCCGTTTAATGTATGCTAGCCTTAATGAATGAGCTACAATGAACATGAAAAAGATAACAGGTACACGTTAGGCCTTTTTGAACATGTGGATATCGTCTTTCACCCTCGTCGAGTAGTGAACGATGAGTTATGTCGAACTTATACCGACTAAACCCTTCGGGGTTTTGTTACATGTTTTGGCTGAGAACCCGAAGCATTACAGTAACAGTTAATAGTAAGGGTCGATGTTCACCAGTCTGAGGGGTCAAGGTGAAAAGATCCATTTGAAGGATCAAGGAGAGGGAATCCGGCGCATTACGCTACACACATGTGCATTTTTACAATAAACGATAGACGTTTCCGAGTCCATCCCCCGCAGTCCGTCATTGTCCGAACAGAGACACGTGGACTCAGGCCTCTAAATCCAAAAGCAAAGTTTCGGCGAAAGGAAGACAACCTCAAATGCAACCATACTGTCGACTCTTTACTGACTTCACAGAAAGGTAACGGATGTTTTGTAGTGTGAGGCCGTACACCCACACGAAGAGCCCGTACGATCTCATAGATCAGACGGAGTTGAGCCCACCGTAGTTATGCAGCAGACGGTTGAGAACACAAGCGGCGTCCATTAACTAGGAAGTCAGCTGCCGCAAGTGTTCCTCGGTATTACCTCATGGTTCGCTAGACATCGATAAATAAAATACGTTAGGTCATCCTCAATCTCATGTCATGTTCCCAATTCAGTTGGGGTCGGCGCAGCATGTTTTTTTTTCTTCCATACGTCCCTATCAGCCGCCATCTCTTCATTTACTCCTTTTTATTTTATATCATTTTTTACCCATCCTATCCACACTTTCTTTGGCCTTCCTCTACTTTTCCATCCTTCATTTCTCTACATTTACATTTATTACTATTTTACCCACATGTGCTTCCTCTCTTCTCATAACATGTCTAACCAGGACAAAAATACCTTTCAACTTTCAACATATTAAGTCAACCCACAAATAAAGCTAATAAATTGCATCGATACGAGATTGACGACATATTGAAGGGTAGAATTTCTAGAATATAAATCAACGTACATATATCCTTCGCTCGATGTTAGTGCTGTCATGACATCGGATCTAAGAGTCCCGTCAGGCGATACACACGCCTGTAAAAGATATTTCACAAAATTGTACGGGAGTTCTGAGTACAGCTAGGTAATATACTTTAGAATCGCATAAACCGATACCCCGTTTGTATTAAAGAAGGATACTACACGGATACTAGAATTTTAACGTGGCTTATGTATCTGGCAATACATTATTACCCTCAATACATAACCGCAGCATTGGCGTGGTATCCACATACAATTTTCACCAAATTGAATTCACGTAATCGGAGTGAGAGGGTGACCACCTCACCTGTATAACCGCAATATTGCGGTTCGCTTGCACTGACGTCATGCGCAGCCAAATTAGATTCAAACATAGGATTTCCCTATTAATTAATTGATGAATTAACGGCCTTTGTTACTGATAATTAATGTTCATACATGTTACAATTAATTTCATTACAAATGTATAATTATCTTTGTAAAAGACAACATGTATCTTTCTGTTAGTTGGCTTATAAATCGTATAAGTAACAGTTTTCGTAATAAGTAAAAAATATTGTTTTATCCTAAATAAGCAAAAATGATAATATTGTAATACAATTACCTATTATATTTTAAAGGACTATGTAAACTGAACAATTGAAACGCCAACGTAGTTAACTCTTAAGTAGATACCGAATTAAAAGTGTGTTCGGAGCTAGATTTTGCCCGGAAGTCCATATTTATGAATCCCAGTATTTGCAATTTCGTTTAAGGAGCATAAAACGCACATTATATCTTCCCTCGAATGAACACTAACCAAAGACAATTCATCGGGTTAAAACTGAAAACTATTTTAAAATCAATCTAATCATTTTTCCACTAACACGTATTTCATTGATACAAAACGTTTACGATTTTCTTATCAAAACTAACTTTGTACGCGACTCCGCTCGCGTTTTATTTTTCACAATTAAGTTACATCTCTTAATTATTTTACAGATTTTAAAATAACACGCGTACGATTAAAAATACATTTTTAAAAATCGGTTTTAGTGAGTTATAAAATTATTAACAGAAGGCCACACCACACAGACAGATATATTGTCTATTTCAATGCGTAAGGATATATGTAAAATATTATGGATTTTCGTGTTTCTTTTTTAATATTGATGGTTTGTGGGTTATTATATATGTGTGTTGTACATGACATATGATTGATGATTTAATTTTATACAAATATGCTTAATAATTTGTATTTTCGAAAATCATAAAATGTCTTTCGTTATTGATTTATTCAAGGGTTTTTTTTTCATACATAAATACATAAATTTAATTCACAAATGCTGTTTCTAGCGAATTTCATTATTAGTTTAAATATATACTTTGGCACCGTCACATCTTCCAGTTACATCTTTGAAGGCGGGCGCAGCAGCTAAATCAGCGGAGGATCTCAAGCGGCGCAAATATGCAGCCTTTGGTGAGAGTTACATATTTGTCCCGTTTGGGGTCGAAACTCTGGGACCGTAGGGTCCAAGTGCTCATAGCCTTTTTAAGGATCTCATTTTATTTTATTTTAATTTAAATTTTTGTGTATAAATTTATGTACTTTTTGAATAATTTTATTAGCGACGTTTATAAAATATAACATGATTAAAATGACAGTAATCTGCAAAAAGAGCGACATAACTTTACAGGAACGTCTGACGATTGATTTAAATTACCACCTGAAAATTCATTAATTGATGTCAAGTTAATCGTTTTTAAAATATAGTGCTTCATATATATATATATATATATATATATATATATATATATATATATATATATATATATATATATAAAAATGAGTTTTAAAACTACAGGAATGAACAATAATTGGTATTCATTAAAAAATAATAATAATCTACGACGTCTTTACAAGGTTACATTATGATTGAATAAAATATTATTTGAGTACTACCTTATTACATACAGTGCGTAGTGAAACGGTGTGTCAGCTGGTAACACTGATAGCATCGATCTGGCATTTTTTTTTAAATATGACGGTTTTCATTAATTTCATATAGTTTGATACTCGTTACTATTATTTTGTATTTGTTTTCGTTACGTTCTTTTATTGATGTTTTATTGCTAAAACGCCAAAAAGTTAGTTGCTAAAACCAGATAACCGGAAGAAATAAGCTCATAATAATATCATAATACGCGGGAAATTATGGACAGAAAATTTGGAACGTGATGTCCGCTTTGATTCCATAAGTCTCAATGAATTAATAAGGAAATTATGGACAGAAAATTTGGAACGTGATGTCCGCTTTGATTCCATAAGTCTCAATGAATTAATAATTAATATTTAGGATTTTTCAAGCGATTCTGATTCTGGTAATATTGTAGATACTCTATTAAGATGTATTATGTACCAATAACAATTAACAAATTATGTTTAAAATGTATTCCAGTCTAATACCAATATTTACATAATTTAAAACGCCGACCGCTTGTACCATACGCACTTTTAACTATTCATTTCATCGATAATTTCGCAGTATTAGTCACATTCGTTTGAGAACTGTCATTATAAAAAAAAAAAAAACAAAAATGCAGTATATTCTCAGAGTCACGTTTAGTATTGATTGCGTTAAGGACACAAATAGTCACCTTATTTTTGTTTATTGATGAAAGATCGAAACAATGTAACCGACTTTCTCATTCTGATATTGTAAGTTTCGATCAATTTAAACCATTATTAAACACTTTTTGCGTATTTTTACTCATATTAAAAGAAACATTATACCCATAATGTAATACTCTCCTAGATAGTTACAAAAAATATATATAAACCTACAAAATACTCTTATTTTCGATTTGCCTGATTGACAACTTAATATCTGTTCATCATTGTAACGTCAGAATCAATGCAAACAGTTTGACACTTATTATTATTAGATATTTCAATACCTATGATACCCTAACGTGCACTAAGTGAGCATTCCATCCATAGTCGACGTGGAAAACTTATCGGTTACTACAATCGGACATAAAACTTTATCATTGAATAGTTAGAATACAATATCGAGTGTTTCGATTTGTCAAGTCGAATCACGTCCGCACAATACGATTGGTTATGAATATACCGCGTGGAATGCCGACTGATGGAGTTGCCCGCCCGAACCCGAACCAATCGTGTACCCCTCAAAACAATCATTAAAAATATGTGTAACTAACTGAATTCCCGCGGTTCCACTCGCTATGACTAATACACATTATCATATAAAGATAAGGTTGTAGGAAGAAACACGATCATGGTCTTTTTCTGAAGTTTTATTGATGTGAAACATCTATAGCCGCACGTAAAACTGATTTCTGGCGTGGCGACGCATGCCGTGGCGACGCGTCGCCACGCATCATATAGCTAGTCTATTTATTATTATATTAAACAAATTCGTAAATTTTTATATTGAATGAAAATAAATGTTTATTCAGTAAATAGTCATCGTTATCTGGAAGATAATCGTAATATTTTATTTTATCATTATGACATATTTAGTTCCTATCACAATCTGTACTTTTCTGCATATTACTTTTACAAAATAATGTCGATGTTTCACATCTGCCAGGCGTCCCGTGACGGCTCACATTTTTTTTTTCTATTAATTACATAACAAAATATATATACTAAAACCTGACCAAATAATACTCCTGCCATTAAAAAAAATGTCATATAAATCACCTCAGTGGTTCTCGAGTTACAACGTTTTGAAAAGATGTGAAGAGTTTGATTCTCTGCAAGAAAATGTGTTCTTAATGTATAACCGATATTTTAATAGATGAACCTATCAGAAATGAAAAGAGTCTCTACTAAATAAGAGATAGCAATAGAATTGTTGTTACATATTGTAAAAGGCAAAGAGAACCAATGAAAGTTGTTTAGTATTAAGTAACGAAGTTATACGAGTATACCTACCTAGTTAGTTAGTTAAATGAATAACTCTCGATCCACTTCACGGTCTCGTACACTCTCTATAAACACTCTCTTTGCTTCATCTATTGAATTCTTCCACTAATATCTTGTAATGTTATCAAAAGCCAACAAAATATGGGTAGTAAAAGCATACGATATACGGGAGAAGGCTAACCAAGCTGGAGGCAGTTCGATTAAATTAACAACTGCAAACCTGTGACAGGAGAAATAAAATCTCGTCAATTATATGAATTTGCTTTGAAGTTTGAAAGCTGTTAATGTGTATATTATTTAACTAATAGTCATATTAAATTATGACTTCATTTTAGTACGTGATATGTAACCACCATATCCGCTACATTTCTTCGAATCTAAAAAGGTAATATTTTATAACACGTCACATCTTACGATACTTTTTTTTTATCAGAATAGGAAAAAAGATAAAACAATAAAAATATTTTTAAAGAATTCTTGCTTATTATATAGTTTATATACAAGTACGTTTACCATACAAAAAGTAATTCTACTAAATGGAAATAATATTATCAACATAAGTAAAACATAACGAGCTTAATATCAATGTGTGTATAGTGTTTGTTCAGGGCGAGCATTAAAACACAGCCGTATATGAAACGGATCTGCCGATTGAGATTGCATTCAATAATGAATATTAATAAATTGAATTCGGTAAATCACGCGTAGTCGTCATCCGCTATACAACATTGACTCAATAATTAATTACACATTTTGTTCTAATAAAACGAGCAAAATTCATTATATGACTACATTATTTAGTTAGCTCAATGACACTATTAGAAATTCATTAAACCTAATACCTACTGTGATGCCGGCTAAGAATAGTACCACCCCATATCTACCCGCGGGTGTCGTAAACGGCTACTAAGGGATAAACCAGGGGATGGGCAGCAGCATCCTCTAAGTACCATAAACACCTATTGCCATCGCCATCCCGCCTGCCGATTGTGGCGATTATGGCAATTTCCTCCCTTTTCGGAGGAGACCTATGTTCATTAGTGGACGTCTTTCGGTTGAATCAATATCTATTAGATTTGCAAAGTCGAGTAAAAAAAAGCGCCTCTGCCATACCATCTTTTTGTCGAAGCAGTTCAGGCCATTTTCGACCCCATATAACTTCGTTGTGGATAAAACTAGAAGCCTGAACTTTCAGTAACCAAGCAGGCATTGTATATATACAGGTTATTTTTCAAATTTTCATTGAATTTGAACCAGTAGTTTAAGATCTGTATACTAGTGAAAAATTTTAATTTTGTCACTCACTGACTGACTGACCGAACATCAAGACTCGAAGGCGCTTCTAGCAGACATCGAAGCTTCAAATTTAGAATACAATTAGTGTTTATAGTGCTTAGTCTTGTCCAAACAGGACAAGAGGAGCTGTTTTTTTACGCCATTAACCCATCTTCTAGCCTGTGTACCTTTTTCCGTTTTTGTTCTATTCTTGGTGTCATAAATAAAGGTTAGGTTAGTTAGTTTTAACATATTTTGTAATTTCGGTCCAGTTTTCTAAATACACCAACTGCATAAACAATGTAATGAATAATTACTGTAATCTCATATAAATGTATCGATTTACAAAATTACATTTGCAGTGAAATGTACCTGTAAAGTACTTTAAAATCACGTTTATCTATTAATCGTAAAAACTCTTGCGTACTAGTAGTCGCAATAGATTCGGAAATACTGTAGAAAGGGACAAAGTAGGACTATCTACAAGAAGAAATGAGATGCCAACAAAAACAAAACTTGTAAAAGAAACCAAGTTCTTCTACCGTAAAATGTTGTGAGAGCCGTATAATACCAAATCGGTTACTTTATTAAGTCCCTACTTAAGGGAAAGTATTCGTGTCCGACAGTGTAAACCGGTGACATATTGATTCAATAAAAACCCGATTAAAGAAAATAGCTCTTAGTGCAAAATTCTACCAAGCTGTAGTATTTAACCGTTGTAACAAAGTAGAGAGAGATACATCTCGAATAGTATAAATCGGTGAAATATCGATTTGTTAAAACCCTGAAAAGCAAAATTTACAGGCCAAAAGTACCCGTAACCGACGCCGAGATAAGAAGGCACCTGTGAAAGTAAATATGTGTATACGTAAAGGTTCAAATGGAGTGAGGTGTTAGAGGTGCAATAGTTTAGCGTACAGTCTACAATGTGGAACTCCCAACACATCTCTCGGCGCGTTTAAGCCCAAATTTTACGTAGCGTTAACGGGAACATCTTCATTGATCTCCGGATTGATTTTGATATTTGAGTGGGGGTATTTCCGAAAGTACGGCACGTCGTTCATCGAGCAGGTTTCGGTGACGCACCTCGGACCATGGCTCGGAAGCGCTCTAACTGAACCAGAGGTGGGTGGGGATACGCCTGGTGCGGGTGCGACCGGGTCCACCGCCGCACTCGAGTGCAAGGTACTACGCAACCCGATGGCATTACTGCGCGGTGCGGAGTACGGCCGGCTTTGGAGCGCTGAGCGCCGCGCCCCACTCGTCTACTTCGACATGAACCTCTCAGCACAAGACCACCAGGCCTGGTTCGGCTGCAGCGCTGAGGTACCTACACTCTGTTACAATTATAGTTAATAGGTACAAACTGTGCGCCCGCGGTTACGCCCGTGTTTCATATATTTTCACTATGTAATATAGTTTTAATTTTTTTTTTATGGAACCCTAATTATTTTACAAAAATTCTTTTCGCTACTAAGGATATATCATACAAATTCAAATAACTCCCAGTAAAAGTGTATTGAATGGGATCTGTTTGTAATATAAGTTTTAATTCTTTTTTACAGAATCCTTTTTCATTTCGAAAAATAAAAGTTACACAGAGCAACTTCAGCTATCGACTAAAAAAGTTCCGCCCATATTGGCCCAGCCGTTCCGGAGATTTACCATTACAGATAGACAGACAAAAATTGTGTTATAGGTGTTGTATATATTTACATATCTATTAATTAGAAAAAAATATTTTAACATTACAAACAAACATTATTTATTAGTATAGATTATACGTAGGTATACGAGTAAACGTGTATCAGGATCGCAGCATGTGACAGGATGTAGTTAGTGCCTACGCTCATAGGAAATAGACTTATATATATATATATATGTATTTATGGAAAATCGTTGCGATCAAATGCTTATAAAGCTTTCGATGACGTATAAGGTAAAAACTGATTACTAAGCGAAGAACAAGAAAATATATTAAACTACAAATAAACAATCCGATGTTTAGAACTGCTCTCAAATACCACATATAGCATACATTTGAGAATTTTTACACTAATTTCAAATTAAGACTAAATTAAAATGTATATTCGTAAAAGGCAGAATCCAGGTGACCTGAATGTAATTTATTTTAATATTATTTAAGTAACATCTGGCGCTGATACAGAAATATTATTAAAAATATACCACGGTGTTTATCATTCGTCATCCGATACGAATAAATTATTAAATAAAAAAACCATAACACGAGTTAAAATTTATAGGAGCTTTAAAAAGAATTTCTTTAGATGATCAACCCTAAAGAAGTTTCAGATTATGTAAAATCGATGAAAACAGCAGCCAACGAACTCGTCTTTGAGATGAAAGTCACTGAACCAACCAGTCTCAGTATCAAGTTCAACTTTCATTTATATCAAAAAAATCCTAAATGAGAAAATAAAATTATTTTAGACAAGCAATGTCGATGGAAAGATGACTTGATGGAAATGGATGGAAAGATGAAACAATTAATTACTTTGCAATTTACTTTAGTAAACTTATCAATCCGTAATTATAAAAAACTTTATAAATATAAAACAAAACCAACTTCAAAAGAATAAACTATAAAAATGCACTAAAAAGTAAATAAATACTTTACTAATTTGCTTCGTTAATTTTAAAATCGGTGTTAGTTTACGGATAACAAAGTGGAGTAAATGTACGTCGCTAATTATATTCGATTTGGATTAATTTTCCTTAAAAACACCCGAGTCCTTTATTGGTTAACTCTACCTTGCACCGACTCCAAAATTAACTAAGCAGATAAATAAAGTTATTATTTATTGACTTGTTAGTGCATTTTCATAGTTTATTCCTTTTAATCGGTTTTGTTTTAATATAAACGTTCTTTTTCTACTTTTTAGTTGAAGTATATACGTTCAGGTGTAGCTGCGAAGTCTACTCCATAGCTTTGGAAACGAATAGATAAAAACACGTATAAGTGTCTATAATAGTCGAGGTTTCTCACTTTCCCTGAGTTCCACTGATCAGATTTTGATTTTTCGGAAATGAAACCACCTCCGAAAAGTACTTCTCCAATTAAAAAAAAAATGAAAATCGGTCCACATAAGAAGAAGAAATCGAGTAACAAACATAAAAAAAATATCATACGGACGAATTGATAACCTCCTCTTTTTTGAATTTTTTTAACCTCTTGAGCACTAACCAACCTGGTGTTTACGCTAGTTTTCCATTGTTTTCTTATTGTCTCATTTTTATGAGCAATCGACATATTAAAAACGGGAACAAACAAGAAAGGCTATTAAAACCGTTTCGTACTTTACAGATTTTAATGAACTAAATCTGCTTATAGGATATGATAGTATTACTATATAATCCATAATCCAGGAGCGCGCGCGGGAATCCCACAGAGAGCGGATAAACGACGTCAAATCTCCCTTTGCACAAAGATATTCATCTACTTTTTAATGGTTTTATGTAAGCGAATATTTTCACAGCGAAAATCAGTATTGATAATATTATAAATTCGAGTAACTACGTATCGTAAATAATCGAATATTATAAAATTCCAATGATTCACAAATAGTAGATATTTTTTTCTTGTAAAAAACATTCGGATAGAAGAATTATTATTATAGAAATATAAGAGGATTCCACTTTCAACTTAGATGTATTTTGTGACTATCTGACCATAGTAACCTGTTTTTAAACGGATAATTAAATGGTCACGCCATTGTGTCTTGTAAAATATTGTGAACTATTGTCCATTCGTGGAGTAAATTAAACCAAGAATGGTGAGACGCTAAATCTAGATGAATTGATCTTAGTATTTCAGCACGGTACAGTCCAGAACAGTGGTCGTCAAAGTGCGGCCCGCAACGCACCTAACAGTTTTGATAGACAATGAGTTTTCACACTGTGAAGTTAGTAAAATGGTTGAGGATGGGGGGAACATGGGTAATGGCTGCCCGCACTTCCTTTTATCCTGCACTTCCCTGCTTTTTGGTATATATTATTATAAAGTTTAATAAGGTAAGCTCGTAACAATTTGATCAGACAAGTGAATTCCGTATTCGCATTTGAAACGAACGCGTTTGAACATGACTCTACAACCTAAGTAGTAAAAAATATCCAAATAGGTACTTAATGTGTTTGTTAAATTGAAAAATATTACTATCTTTTTACACAGATAATGTATACACATTATGTATTCACATTAGTTCTTATTATATACTGTCTACGGTGCTTATATAATATTATGCCATTAAGTAGTTGACACCTTGAAACGATAATCCCCGACACACACAAATTTACTAAATATACTTTATTTTACCTTCGAAATTGGGATCATTTTTAATTTATTGCAAATCAGATTGCTTTGAAATCAATAAATAATTAGTGGATTAAGTTTTCAAAAAATGACTGTAAAGGTTGTCATACAAAATCTATGAGGAATTCGCGTGTGACAGCTTATAAAAACATATCAAATAATATATGGTATTGATTACACAATGTATATGTGCATTGGTCCCATGCGACTGATGGACAGAAAAGACGACGACTACTGGTCCAGAACAATACTTGCGTACGCCGGTGACATGTCATCGTGGTTCTTAGCCATCATGCTGCTTTCGGAAAGCGAAGTGCTATTATCACATCTTCACAATGTGAATTTTTTGGTTTAATCAAAAAAAGGAAGGTCATTCATTCATTGTCTCTTTGACATAGTACATAGTAGTTGAAGAGAAACAAAAATTCAGATATTCCTGTACTTATTTTCATTCGCCGTGAAGACAATAGAAAATAATAGAGAAATACTTGTATACCAGTAACACGCTGATTAAATTGAAAGATATTACTTTCTCATTATAACAGATCCATGCGTTTTTTTCCTGACATGATTTTTATTTGTTTTTATTTACTAGTGTTTATATTTTGGAAACAAAATACGCATACTAAAAATACGAATTTATATTTGAAAAGAAATCTTCTAAATATATATTCACAGACATGCTAAGATATAATCATAAGCTGTTCTCTTTTGATTCCTTGCGAGACGAAAGCAAAATAAACACCGTATTATCCTGTAATTAGAGATAAGTTGATAAGCCGTTTGTTTATGTTAAGAACGAAAGTCGTGACGTCCCTAATTAAAGAGTACATAGTGAAAACAAAAGGGTTTCTGTTAAAACAATCATTACAATTATCTCTTTATAACCATTTTCTAGTATAGAGGATGCACAGACGGAGTTCATTATAAATCGTGATAAGATAGAAAACTTCAACGTTCAAACGTGTAATATACGCAGTAATTGTATAGAATAAAATACCTACCTATATAATAAACTACCTGAGATCGCGGATTCCCTCCCATATACTGTAAATTAATTTTATTCACTGTTTAGTATATTCCTTAGGGTAATTTTTAACGGTTTATTAATTATTATCCCATATATATAGATATAAAATCCCCATAATTAGGTAAATGTCTAAATTCAGCTATGAAAATATTTTAAAATGATTAATTTGAAAATATTATATTTTAAAAAAAATTAAATAGATGTATAGCTATTTAAAACAAGGAAAATCATATGAACAAACATAAACGAAACCGTTGAGCATGTGTCAGTTGACCGACCAAACACAATTTATAAAACATACTAGGAAGTACCAGTTAAGAGATTAAATAATTGAATTCAAGACTATAATACCTATTATAACGATTCAGAGCTCACACAATAGCTCCAAATAAAAACACCGCGATCGTGTTCGATACAGCCAGCTCGAACAAGCCCCCACGTCCCATCACGTACGCAGATACGAAAATCCCCTATAGCACCGAAGTTAGGTACTTAAGCGTTCAACTAGACGCCAAAATGACTTTCACCGTTCACCTCAAGAAAGTCAAGCGCCAAACCGCCATGGTGCTAGGCCGTCTCTATCCCCTGTACAACTCCGACAGCAATAAATGGCCCTCCGCGATAAAGTCACACTGTACAAAATGGTGGTTAGACCCATCTTTACGTACTGTGCACCCGCGTTCACTCATATTAAGAGTTCTCAGATGTACACCTTACAAAAGATACATAATCGTTTTGTAAGGAAAACCGTAGGCGCCCGATGGTACCAGAGAAATGTGGACTTACACAGGGATCTGGATCTACCCACCATCAAGTCCGTTTTCAAAACCCAGTGGCGCCTTCTTTGAACGCGCAGAGACATACCCGAACCCCCTCATAGTACGAGCCGTCTCGTACTGGCTCGATCCCAATGCCCTTCCCAAGATGCGACGACCGCGTAACATCTTGACCGACTGCGAGGATAACATCACTCGTATGAATAGGATCTTTCCATATAAATCCCGTTTACTTGCGTGTTAGCTCCCACGCCCGCGAAACCGCCGTTCCCGCCGTCGGGGACTAGCGGCTAACTTTGCTCCAGCACACTCTCCGGCGGCGACCCAAGACGTGTCTCCAGCACTCGCCCCCAAAGTTGCGGTGAAGCTGTAAAGACCCTTCCAGTCAACAGCATTAGCTGGGATAAAAAAAAAAACAATAGCTAGTTGAATGCAGAGCGGCATTTAGAGCAGACATGAAACCGCTTCCGAATATCAGCAAAAAGGCCTCGAAGCTGGCAACAAGGTACCTGGTACCAGGCTATCAGAGATTAGCCACCAGTTTGAATAACGCGATTAAGATAAGCCGCTCCATTAATTCTAGTTGATGAAATGTTCTCTTTTGAATCTTATACAAATAGAAAATTATGATTTTACTATTATTGTAGACTAGATATAGTCACTGTTATGATCAATTTCTACTGAAATAAATTCTAACTCTGAAAAAGAATAACAAAGTAGCAAAATACAGTGTTCCTTAATGATATTAATATGATTAATAAAGCATACCCATGTAAAATAACTTACAGAAAACTTTTAAACTCACCCTTGAATTTGTTCAACTCTTTGTCGCTATACCAATGTAAATTTAAACATTGTTGTATATTATAAATGACAATAAAAAAGACTTATCAGTTTTCTCTTAGATAACCCGTTGCGGCGCTTAAAAGTTTGCGTCTACATCTCCGCATAGTAAGTATCGGACGCATGGCATCAAACGGATTATTTTTTACAATGCGTCCACAGTATCAGCAGCGATCGGATTGGCGACGCTACTTTCAGTCAGATTTTCGTAGCGAGAGGTAGCGTAGTGTACGGTGAAATGTGCAAGCTAATAGAGAAAAACGGAGAAGAAGAATTTGTTATAATTGTTTGTTTGTTAATATGAATAATTCGGGTGTAATAAATCATATCATAATCATATCTTTATACTCTTGCACAATTGCAATTACTTGTGCCGCGTCCATGATGGAATAACACGTGTGAACAGGACGATAATCGAAGGCAGACGATGCGGAGAATGTCATTATTTTGTTTAAGTAGGTACCTACTTTGAAATAATTAGTCTTATTTCCATGGCATGAAGGTATATTTGATGAAGGCAAAAAATACAAGATCCCTATTATCTAACTTTAAACTTGTCAAACTTTCAATGACACAGAGCAAACCGTATGACCATCATAGCTAATTAGCAATTAGCAATGAAATCATATTGAATTATTGATACTGAGCCGGATATAGCTAGATTTATGTGTACATGTGAAATGAACTGGACAATAGTGACTCGGTGCGTGAATGGAACATGAATCTTCCAACACTTTTTTTCAAACCTATAAAAATTAAACAAAGTCCGATAAAAAGCTTTTGTATTGATTACTGTAATCAGTAATAATAACAAAAGTTGTTTTCCACTTGTTCATTAATTAATTAGTGAATTTTATTGCAACCCAAAATAAACAATGTTATTTTTTTGATCGTTTTATCCACGATATTTTTATTAACTGAAAATTTTATTGAAGAAACCACCTCGCTACATGTGATCCATTAACGCTTCTACTGCAATAATAACATTTAACAATGTTAATAGCGCGGCGGCAGCGCTCGGTGATCGACACCCACTTTTCTTACTAACATACTATCATATATATATATTATTGTGACACATTCAAAAACTTATACTCGAGGAGATATATCGCGTGACTTATCCGATGACTCAACCGGTAACACAAGTCAGCTGTTCGGTCAACTGCAATATGATTAACATCAGATATGACCCTGTGAGCTTATTGACTCATCATTCGCAATTATAAACTAACTTATATATCATCACGGCGTCAGTCTTATGTATTCAGTGCAGATGGTAAGCAATGTCACCGAAAATTCTTAATTCCTACATTATATCACAAAAATATTCCATTTTTTACATAAAGTACAAGTTCCTTCAAGTATTGACTTCATTCATTATCATTCTCATATATTTTTTTTAATATAATGTATACTCAAACCTGAGCTGAGAGTATGTTTAAAAATCTTTAGTAAAAAAATGATGTAAATCGATTTAACAGTTTTTGAATTTAAATCAAACTGACGGACAGACAGAAACAATTTACTTTTTATAATACGTGTACAAGTTTAAAAGGTAAAAAATATGGTGTTTTTTATAATCGTTTCAAAAGTACTAAATTAACGAGGACTATTCATCAATTAAAATTTGACCTCTACTCACTCTACTCATTGGTGGCGATCGTCTGATTCACTCCATTTCTACTAAGAAACTCGAAGAAACAATTAATTGATGCATAACGCACACTGGTTTTTTTCATTTAGGTTACCAACCTACGGATGTGGCGTTACTTTACCTGCATCTTTATAAATTCATAAGAATTCTAAAACCGCCGACACTGCGAACGCACGTCTATGTTTATAACTATAACAACTTTATCATTTAAATGTTCCTATGAAAAGCGCGAACAACATCAATCTATCGCACTGTATGAAGTATTTTTTTTTTATGTAAATGGTTACTTATATTGCAAAAGATATCTATACAAATAAATAAAATTCAAGTGTTTTTGACGTTTCATAAGCGTCTTCTTAGGACCTAAATTGAATAAAGATTTTTGGATTTGAATGTCAACACTTTTTTTACCAACTAGATATGAATGTATATTCTATACCTATATCAAAAATATAATATTTAAAATTATTATTGTCTGTCTGCCTTTTTGTATAGGGTAATATCTCCGGAACGGTTGGACCGATTTTGACGGGACTTTCTTAAGTAGTTAGCTAAAGTTACTCCGGGTAACTTCGGGTACTTTTAATTTTCGAAAATAATTAGGGCTCCGCGTAAAAAAGCTCCTAAAAATTTGAATAAAGTCCGATTCAATGCACAGTTTTTTCGAGCAAGTGCTATAATTTATGAGAAATATTTTTACTTTATCTTAGTACTTAAATAATTAGGGTTCCGTATAAAAAATTTCAAACGAAGTAAAGAATATATAAAACGCAGGTGCAGCCGCGGGCACACAGATAAATCACTTTCGAATGGAATTGACGCTCATGAAAATAATAATAAAATGTGACCGTAATGTCGACATAAATGTGTGCGACGTTAAAAAGCCAAATGATCATAACAGTGATGCGTTGCGGCTGAGTGCCTTCAGCACTCGCCCCCAAAGTTCGGTGAAGCTGTAAAGGCCACTTTGGTCAACAGCATTAGCTAGTTTAGAAAAAAAAACAGTGATGCGTATTCACACTAAACTAGCGCGCGGTTTAACCTTAAGTAGTCTATAAAAAGATTTTTATCGTCAACTGTACAGTGTTGTCTACATATCACTATGCAGTTAGCCAAATCAATAAAAAATTTCATTTCAACTAAATTATTTTCAACATCATCTTACCATATATATTATGCTTTAAAAATAGCATCGGGACAACAACAAGTTTTTTTTCTTCCACTTTCTTCTCTGTTAGATGTAATTTAAACACTAACACCTTTTTTATCCTTACATTGCCCTCAACATGATCTACATCTTATCATCTTCGATTGTCTTCTGCATAAATAACCACCGTTCTCTTTTTTTTTTCTAACTTTTGTAATTTCGTCACTTTCTCTGACAGAGATGTCAGACCATCCACTTTGTTCCGGACCTTTTACTTTTTCACTTGTCTACCACTAGTGCTCTTTGAATCCTCCTCTGATATACGTGAGTGTTATCTTTTTATAGACAACTAGCCCCTTTTGGTGAGTTTTCCCAATGCCGTAATAATACCAAACTTTCATAAATCAATCCCTGATTGTAATTGACGAATGCTTTCAACATTTCCTCGTAAGCAAATTATCCATTCTGTATTTTAAACTATTGTTTTACGAATAATTAAATAAAATCATTTTTTTTTCGAGTTTAAACTATCAAAAATATAAATGAAATAAAACCTATTTTTTATGTTTTTAATGTTCTTTAAGAGAAGTTTGTTTTTAGTAAAGATCCCACTTCCCGTATATAAAGTTTCTTACTTCAGTCGATTCATAAGTAATAACATATAAATGAACCACCAATTCCAATTTTTAAAGATCTCAACGCCTAAACTCGAAACTGAAATCGCTTTGTTTTTTGAATGTGAAAGAGCAAGTGAAGCCCCATAAACGTTTCGTACGCCGGAGGTAATAAATAAAATAATATCATCCCCATAGCGTGAATGTTTGCGTCGCATTGACACATCAACTGATGCGACACATTGACTTATCAACAATATTATAATGTATCTCATATTTGGACCATAATACTAACTACAAAAAGTAAACTAACGAACGTTAAGAGATTACCTACATGATCACGAATTTGGGAATAATTTACCTTTTCGTTACAAAAAACCTTTGACCGCATATATAACGCTTAATAAACTGTATAAATAGATGAGATATTGAAAAAGGTTGGCCTAAATCATAATAATAAGTAATAGCGATGTTTGAGCTTCAGGGTACCTGGGCAGCTACATCCTCATTCTGCGAGGTAATTCTACTCGCAAAAGAGGCGTGAGCGGATCATCCTGCTCGTCTCTCGCGGTCGACGGACTATCAGGCGTAGGGTCGGAAACGACTTGCACGCGCCAGACGAGTCCGATGCATTGCACGCAAGACGGTACCCGGCGGTGTACTCTGCCCCACACACGTCTCGAGTCCGTCTCAGAGCGTGAGTTTGAACCACGATGGGGTCCGCTCTAAGGGACCAGATCCTACTGGGATTGGAGTGACGAATGAACTCTTCCGTGTGCCCCGCTTACCTTACGGTTTGTTTTCAAACTGTCTATCGTTGCATACCTAGATAACTTTAACAGCTTCGTCGGGTTTTGTGACTTCCGCTGCTCTAAACTCCAGATAATAGTTACCAGAACAAACGCCATAATAATCTATAAAATTGTGTAATGTATTGCGTGTGTTACTAGTGCACTTCCAGTATCAAGTTGGAGAGGGGATATCTTGGGTGCATCTTCAGCCACTGCCAAAGAGTATCTAGTCTTTACACAAGCTGCTAGTCCTCTTTTTTAGACCTAGAATTTTCTGCATATATTTTCTTTTGTAATGATATGTACCAATTACAGTGTATATAATGTAACTGAGATATAACATTTACTTAAAAAGTCTCACGCCATGCATTGCGGTGAACGTACTACATGTTTCAATACAATTATACCGACATCAACACAGATGCAGCGTTTAAAAATGCGCACAGGAAAAAGTAAAAATACCGAGGCGCTCTCGTTTCAATTTTCTGTGGAAAACTTTCATATACCGCAAAGTGCAGCTTCAATGAATATATTTACAAGGGCGAACTTCGTTTGCAATTCAAAGCTGTTCCCGTGGTTTTCACACGTTGAAACCGAAGCGTGTACACGCGCACACACACGTGCACAGACACGCCATCGTAAATCAAATGTACTCGTATCCGAGCGTCCTTTTAATACACCCACCACGTCGGGTTGAATATTCACGTGTTGCTTTGATAGATTAGTTGGATTTTGTATTTTATTTCTCCTTTTGAGCGGAATATTTTTATTATTTATTTAAAAAGGATATACTGTTAAGGACTCTCATATACTGTTGCTTGATAATCGATAGAATTATAGCTCGATTTAACTGGTGGGACTACTGTGTGTTTGGTGAACTCGATTTGTTGTTGGTCGTGTGTCTGCTCCCTAAGGGATGAAGAGGAGGCGGGTGGCGGCACCACCGTAGTCGCCCGTCTCATACCTAAGATTGTTATCTTATATAGACGCTAAATTTCAGATCGTGTCTACTTTAAGACACAAATATAAAACACTTAAAATAATGAAAATAATATCTATCAAAAATTACAATAAAACCTCGTTTATAGAAAGTCATTTTTTTACGCAATTTAAGCCAAAACTGAAATCGTTTAGCAGCTTTCATAGAATGGCGGTTGGTCTATCACATTCAGACGCAACACAATCAGACCGATTAAAATCTGCCACAAAGATTTTACTCAGTCTTTGTCTTTAAAACAGGATCAAAAGCGCTACGAGCTCACTTATTAATAGCTTGCGAGCAATAGCATGTTGATCGAAGCATGCGAGTAACTTATTAGAAATATTCTTCTCTCATGCTTATGATTCTCACCTATGAGTTTCCATATCGCTCTTTTCTACATTTCTGCAAAAATCGAAAATTGTTTCAACGGATTATATTTTATTTTTAAATGATACAATGTTTTTATAAGTTTCCTCATTTAAAGATATGACAATATAAAATTAAAAAATATTTACAAAGTAAAGCTTTAATTAATGATATTATTAATGCAAAAAATCAATTGAATAAAGTTAACACGACAGACATTGTGGAATCAAGTGACGGCAGCTGGGACCGGGCTCACCCGGAAAGAGGGTCAAGAATCGATTTTCCGGGTTCGTTATGTGGAAACGAAACGTTCGAGTGTTGGTGCGCGACTCAACGTAAAAATATTTAACTACCAAATGCTCAATATTGTCTCAAAGATTCCCAACATACATTAAAAAATGATATTGATTATTAATCCCGTATGTTAGTTGCTATTTAATAAGTAATAATTACATTTTTATTGCAGAAATTATATTTTAAAATCAAACGGTTCTGTTTCACATTTTTTATCGAATAACAAATTAAATCAACAAAAGGCGCCTATATCTTTTCTTCGTTGAAATATAAGTTAATCTTTTATTATTACATAAAAGTAAATCGCTTGTCAAACGACGTAGTAGGAACTTTAGAAGTGCCTATTTTATGCGAGAAATATAATCCATGATACAACTAAGCGGATCGTTGAATTATCTTCGGAATCGCAACATGTTCAATAATCGAGTCAGTAGTAGAGTAATTATCATGGAATTACAACGATTCGAACTTTATCACTCTACAAAGTATTATTATCAGATGGACGAAATTAATGTTTAGTACAATTCAGTATAATTCTAAATGAAGTTTGTTTTTAATATTTTTATTAATTACTACAATCATTTTTAAGAAGATAAGCACAGTTTTTTGGTAATAGAACAGTAAAAATAAAATGCTATATTTATAAAAGGTTCTCATGTCACTAAATATAAGAACTTCTCCATTAGAAGGAAATAGAATCAAAAATCAAAATAAAAAATTCTTTATTCTATTTGGGCACTGAGAAAGCACACTTGAACGTCAAAAAATTACTGCCACTAGTTCGAAAAACAACCCTGTCGAGAAAACGTATGACGTATTTTTATTTGAAGATTTATGAAAAAACTCACAAACAAAATATGAAAAAGTTAAATAAATAAAAAGGTTAAAAGTGCCTGTTTATACTGAACGTTTCCTTCAATCGAGTTCCTTTATTGAAAAACGATTATAATTAGATTAAAATGTAGCCCCTTTGACGGTAAAAACGTGTTTTTACAAAGAGCCGTACAGCGGTAGCCGTTTGTGTGTTAAAAAGTCGACGTATTTTCCTAAAATTTTACCAGCATTAAAACCTTTTTTACTGACAATTTTTTTGAATACGTGTGTAAGAGAGAGGTAATGCTGACGCATAATTTTCGGTATTGCAAAGTGCGACACATTGTCCACGGCCCATTTCTATAAGTCAGTCGTTGTGTGAACTCACGTAACTTTATAAATTATTTACTAGTAATTGTAGAAATATATTAAATATCTAGCTGTGTGCCCGCGGCTGCACCCGCGTTTTATATATTCTTCACTACGTTTTATTTTATTTTTATACGGAATCCTAATTTTTAGCTGTAATAAGGTAAAGAAAAATATTTCTCATAAATTAAAGCACTTCCCCGTTACACCGTGCATTGAATCGAATTTTACTGATTTTTTTAGGAGTTTTAGTTTTTTTACACGGAACCCTAATTACTTTCGAAAATTAAAGTATCCTAAGTTACCCGGAATAACTTCAGCTATCTACCAAAAAAAGTCCCGTCAAAATCCGTTGAACAGTTTCGGAAATTGCCCAGAATAAACAGGCATACAAAAATTTTAAAAATCGTATTTTTATAATAAATAAAAATAAAATATAAATAAAAATAAATAAAAATAAAAATAACAATTCGTAATAAATAAAATTGAAACGTTTGTTTGTAACATCAAATTTTACTTTATTTAAATTTTACTAAATACATATGAATCTAATACCTACACAGAAAACACAATTTTAAAAATTTGTGTCTGGCTGTTTGTTCCGGCTAATCTTCGGAAGGCTGTAATCGATTTTTACGGGACTTTTTTTGGCAAATACGTAACTCCACGTAATTTTTTTACACTGTATAGGCTTGGGCCTTTCGCAACAATGTTATGACTTGATGTTAAAGAATGATGTGGTCCAGGGAATGGTAAACACGCTAAACTTAAGGAGGTAATGATTCGCAAATGATGTTGCTGGAACACACATGAGTATTTATAGGCAGGTTTTCAAACGTGATGGTGGACATTGTTAGAAAATGCACTACTATGATATGGTTTCCTCAAGATGTTTCATAGAAAACACAGCCTCAGTATAAAGTTCAATAGGTGGGGTCGAACCACAGATAGGTGAATAAGGGAGATATGCCAAGAAGACGTGTTAGGTGCGAGCCCACCTTGCCTAAAATGGGCCTGAGGTATGTTTTTAGTCGAAATTATACTGTGCGCCGTTTGACATCTCTCAATTTTTAACAAAATACCGCGTTGTTCTGTGTTTGTTAGTAAAAATACTGGTTGTAGTGTAAACTAAGTGAAATATTGTATCTCATTTCACACGTAAGTATTAAAATATTATCATTTTTCCTATAACAATCAATAAAACATTATTTCCTAAAGTTTAAACATGGTAAAATACTGAGTCACTTATGTTCGATAGCACATAAATGTTCGCTGGCTTAGTACAAAATGATTTGTGAATCATCTGGTCTGACCGCGCAATGGATGATTGCTTATACAATACTTTCAGTAACGCGATAGGCTCGTGGTGCGATCACTGCCGGGGACCGTCAATTAGAGATGTGACATGATGAAAGCTGTCGATTTTTTTACGACCATATCTACCCTACCTACATGGATTCATTACATTCATTTTTTTATTATATACAATTTTTTTTATTATTTTTTCGCTACTTCAATTGTTTATAAGCATTAGTGGCGAAGCGCTCTAATAATCCGATTCCTTATAGCCTTACCAAAAAATTCGAACAACACTTACTTTAGTAACATCAAATATACTCTTATTACATGGTGTTATAACAACCACACACTCTTAAAACACATAACACGCACACTAAGAACCTGCCACACAAGCCGACAAGTAACGACGGAATCGAATTCACATATACATGCACATTTCACTATAATTATCACCCACATAATGAAAGCGTTCTTGTATTTATTCTATAAAAGTAGCGCGTTTTTACGGCTTTAGTTGCGGCTTACTCCATTTAATTTTGAACCTTATTGTTATAGAGTTACATTTTTTTTGGTAATAGCATTTATCGCAAATTTTATCAATTTCCGAACTTGAGATACGTACGGCCGCAGTAAAATATACAGAATATTTATACTGTGGTACGGCAGTCCTCTCTAGTGATGCCAACTGCACTGTAATTACAGTAGATTTGCCGTAATTATACTTAAATTGTAGCGTTTACTGTTTCCTGTAGTACGAAAATACAATGCATTAAAACTACGGGAGTAAAATAAATATTACAAATTAATGATTCTTTGAGATATCTAAGACTTTACGCTTCGTAATACTTAACTTCATTATAATATGTTCTGTTTTTGTTAAAAGTTGCTTTATTTTAGTCGAATATATATAGGAATCCACTATGAAAGAATAGCAGCAGCTTACAATGTACAAATTTGTGAAAATATACCATTTCCAAGTGATTATTAGAAATTATTTTATTTACTGTAAAATCACCTTGTTTAAATATAAAATACTTTTTGTTCCTATCTACAATATACTATCTAAATATATCTACTATATTTTTACTGTAAAAACCTCACTCCGACTTGGCAACACTGATCCCGAATGGCGATTCTTTACGTAAAATATCGATTTTTCAATCGATTCGGATAGAAGCTTTATAAATCGAGTCACAAAAAAATCGAGTTCTAAAAGATCGTTATCTAAAAAAATCAATATTTTTTTTGACTTAGTTTTTTTTTATTCGTAATTAGTATTCTTATATCGGTCGTAATTCGACCATAATCATCATTTATTGAAATTTGAGGTAAAAACTGTTTTCGAACTAATTTTATTGAAAAATCGCTCTTTAATAGAAATTAAACAACAAGAGACGAACAGTCTGAGGAGGAAAGATTCTAAACTCTTATATTTACATATTTATAGTTAAATCCATATCAGACAAAACAAACGTGGCACTATGACAATCAATCTTTTATCATTTTAAAATAATTAGAGTTGTTTTTTTACAATCAAAGACAAAGGTATAAAATGAGGTGATTTTATGGTTGGCAGTACACTAGAAAAAGTCTTGATATAGTAGCGTCCAACTATCACTGTAAGTGTTCGCTTACCATCAGCCAAGATATTTGTCTGCCAACTTAATAGTATACAAATATATATTTTTGAATCTCACAAAGAAGCAAAATAAACTGACCACAAATCCATCTCTTTTCTTTTCAATTATTTTAGTGAACAATTTTCATATATTTATTTGTGTTTGGATCCATTCTTAATTCTATACTAGTCTATATACTAATGAATAAAATTAGAGTCTTTGTTTGTAATGTCCAAATTATTTTTTTTACTAAATAGATGTGAATGTACATTTGCTCCCTATAACAAAAATACAATTTTTAAAATTGTTGTATGTCTGTCTGTTTGTTCCGAGTAATCTCCGGAACGGCTGGATGGATTTTGATGGGACTTTTTTTGGTAGATAGCTGAAGTTACTTCAGGTATCTTAGGGTACTTTTAATTTTCGAAAACAATTACGATTCCGTGTAAAAATTATAAAACTAAGAAAAAATGAAGTAACATTCGATTCAATGCAGAGTTGTACGAGCATGTGCTTGAATTTATGAGAAATATTTTTACTTTATCTTATTACAAAAAAAATTGGGTTCCGTAAAAAAAAAAAATTAAAACGCAGTGTAGAATATACGAAACGCCGGCGCAGCCGCGGGCACACAGCTAGTTGCAATTTTATGGATCTTATAGAACACAAAATAAACATAAATTTCCTAGGTTCTATTCTAGGACCAATTCAGTGCTAGATATCGATTTAAATAAATCGGTTTTTTTTAGTCTTAAATATCATTTGTTCGATTAATCGATCCCAGCTCGCATCCTTACCAAGATTGGTTTTTTTTATATGTATTTTTGGTTAATTTGGTTACGAGGTTACGAAAGTTTATTTTTGTTTGTTTTTAAAATAAATAAATTAATTAGAATTCTGTGATTATTAAACATAGTTTACATTTAACTTAACACTTGGTGTGTGTGATACAGTAGTTATCTAATAATGTCACTGTGGGACTGCAATTTTTTCGAGGTTAGTATTTGATTCGCGTAATTTATTTAGTATTTTAATTATTTGCTAAGAACTTCTATTGCAGCCTGGGTACAAATTGAATAATCGCTCTCAGACTAGCAATACCTTAATATCGTTATATGAGTTGAAACTTGTACTTTAAGTTTGTTTTTGTACCCTTTAAAGGTAAATTATAAGGTAATTTCCTTACCCATCCTTATAGATTTTGTGTTTGCGTTAGCGAAATAGGTAAATGTACCGTGGAGACATTTGAACACGAACATTTATTTTTTCAAGGCATATCTCCCTTGTTCACTTATTTGTGGCTCGAAAACAGGTCCATTGACTTGAAATCCGACCGCACAATCAACTGCGTCATGATTGCTTCAAATAGTGTAGGTTAGTTTGAAACTATAACGTCTGTAACACAACTACCACACCCGGTAAAAATGTACTTACTTCAGTATTTTAAGAAAACAAATAGTGATATGCAAATTACACTATTGTAAAGTGACTCCCACTACTATTTTATTTTAAAAAAGTATTAATTTAGTTGAGCCAACAGAAAGTTGGAAATTTAAAACGAAGTCTCTTAAGTTGTACGTAATTTTCTTATAAATCAGGTTGAACGAGTTTGTGTCGTATCTTGGGTATAAACTATGAAAATATAATTTCGAAGCCGTTCACGAGTACGTTGGATACATGGTATTCGGTTCACGCTTTGACACGAATTACGCTAAGATTTCTGCTTTCATGTAATATCTCAAATATTATAAATTACTTTCGTGATATTATACGTAACTCAACAACGTACTCGCCTACGACGAAACGTTATCATATACAACAGGTATACAGGTAAACTTCGTTTAGATTAAATTGTGAGGATCAAAGTTAAAGTTAACGTTTACTGTGATGGAATCATTTTGTAGGTATAATATGTAAGGTAGTAGAACGTTTTCGAATATCCTGCTTGTTAGTCATCCATTTTTCAGTTGGTAATTTAACCTAACCTAACGATTGTGAATCCTTTGTAAGGTACCCATCTGAGATCTCTTAATGTGACCGAACGCGGGTACGCAGTACGTGACGATGGATGGTCTAACCACCTTCTTGTACAGGGTAATTTTATGGCGGAGGGCCATTTTGCTCTTAGAGTTATAGAGAGGGTAGAGACGGCCTAGCACCATAGCGGACTGGCGCTTGACTTTGTGGAGGGGAGCTTTGAAAGTCAGTTGGGCATCTAGTTGAACACCTAAGTACCTAACATCGGTACTATAGAGGATATCAGTACCAGCGTACTTGATGGGCCTAGGAAGGTTTTTTCCTTGAAGGGTTTGCCATTTGAAGGACCAAGAGCTGAGAACGTCGACGGCTCTTTGGACGTATTTTCGGAGGACACATCTCTTTACGATACGTATAGTAAATAATTGTGTTATCCGCATAAAGTCCTAACTGAACTCTTTCGAGTGCAGAGAGGTCTGCTAGGTAGAGATTGAAAAGTACAGGCGCCAGAATGGAACCTTGAGGGACTCCTGCGCGTATCGGATGGGCTATGGACAGAGCGTTCTCTACACTATAGCGGCCAGACATACCAATTCTATATACAGAAACTTTCATATTGGTGAGTTGAGAAGCTTCTACTGGCGAACAATAGAGAGACCGTTTATAATAAATAAGTGTACCACCGCTACTTTCAGGGATCCTATCATTCCTAACAATATTGTAATTTACAATTACATTGTATCGGATTGCTGGTATCGATTTCCAAAAAGGTTTCCTAGACAAGAAATACATGTATCACGGAGGAAATTCGAGACTAAAACACTCTGCGGAGCGAGTTTCCGAGCGTTGAAAAATGAGAGAGTAAGACCGCGTGGCTTAATCTTAACCGTTGATTACGGGTGGGAGAAAGCGCGTGCCAAACCTTGGAGGGTCATGGCATTGGCGGGAAATCGAGTTATAGCATCTAACTCGACGTTTCCGGAGCCGCTGTTTAACAAAGCGTTGAAGGCAACTACGTCATCCAAGCACAGAAAGAAGAGAAGCTGGTCTAAGCCGGTGTAGTTGGCCTGAGGGGCCTGAAGGGGGACAGCTTGACGCGCTTGCGTCACGGTTTGAGCCCTAGGGATCCACGGAGTCATATGGGTATTTGCGGACCGGAGAGTAGACGGACAGATTGGCACCGCCGCGGACACTGCCGATGTGCCTGGGAGGCACCAGAAAGTCTTAAGTGTCATCGCTAGCACTTGAGGCTGCGTGAGGAGAGGAGCAGAGTTCCTCTGAGCAGCACCGAGGTGGGCTGCTTCGAACCAGCCTCTTCCGCAGTAACTGCGTGTGCCTTCGATACTTATATTCGTCTCGCTTATACATAAATCCGTTGACAAAACAACTGTTTCCTGCATGCAAGTCTCTAGGATATCCTAGTCTGGGCCTCTGCAGCACTCCTCTTATATCGAGAATATCAAGGTGATCAGTTAGTAGAGGCAACATAACACCTACTACGACCTGTGGTGATGCTACATTTTCTCCACGCTGCCTCTTTTTTGAAGTGATTTAGTTCTTGCCGCCACCGGGTTGCAGTGGGGGGGGCGGAGCGGGATAGAATGACCTTTACCTGCGGGACAACCAGCGCGCAGATAACCCTAATACAGTCAATGTATGTGGACACGACAAATTAGATACAATTAACTTCCTAACAGTACATACTCCGTTACCCTACATGCTGGCCAGTAACAGCAACCTGCGTTCAAAAGTTTTCCTAAATAAAAATGAGATAAGTAGCTCTAACTGAACTCTAATAAATCCTGTTGACAAATGTGGTTTTAATACATTTCCAGTTTATTTCTCATGTTTATTTTTACCTCTCTTTGTAAATTAGACTTTCGATGAATTTTAATAAATAAGAAAAAACGAACATTTTCTCTAGAACCGATGAAGTAATTTTAAATATAACAAAGAAAAAAAAATTACACAACTTTGAAACAAGAGCCCATACTACATTAACTGAAATTAACAAGCATTGCACAATTCGCAAAAAAAATTGTTTTTAAGAAAATATGAGAGGCACGCGCTCGGCTCTCGGAAACTTTTCTATAGTTTGGTTTTAAACTTAAAAGAAATGTGCAATCTTGTGTAACCGGGCGCGTCGACTCGACAGCGCCAAGTACTTTCCTTGTTCGTCCAAAGTACGTTGTTTTGTAGCTGTTAAATAAACTAACTTTCCCCTTAAGAAAACATTTATACTCCACTTGAAAGAGGTCTGCATAAGACAACCGGGTCTGTTACCAGCTGTAGCAGCACTAACTCGATCATAACTTACTTTAGTACGTAAAGCTTCGTCTTCTTTTTTGAGTTACAGTTATCTTTTTTACTGTCGGTCTAAAATATGTAACATTTTTAAGAGATCAATACATGAAAATATTAATAGGAAACGGCTGTATCGATTTGAATGAATTTTCCTCTTCATTTAAAGGTATATTTTGTAAGATTATCTAAAAGTTAATCTAAAAGATAATTTGATTTAACTACGCAATAAAATATGGTATATTGTAATGCCAAGAAACCTTTAAGACACAGAGCGTTGTTCAGCCGCCCAGCCCAGGTATTATGCATTAATATCTCAGATAAGTATTATGTACACCTGTATATTGTTTCTTTTCTACACCCACTGCAACGAATAGCTTCTAATAATATTTAAAGAATAACAATAATTTCGGTCTCCTGAACATTAATAAAGCCGTAAAACATGGTTCAATTGCGCAAGATAAAGATAAAGTATTGGTATAAATATGGTGCAAAGAAGAGAGTGAAGGCGCCAACGCGACAACAATCTTTAACATATGTAAATGGTGTTCATTGACTATTTTCAGCAGTGTTTAGTAAAAAATAGAGGCGTCGAGTTTAGTCATTTTTATTTTATTCATTTAATTGCATGTGACAAGTTTATCACAATATTATAGGGCACGTGGTTGCCTACAGCTTTTACAAATTTCCAATCACAAGATAGTTGTTCCTACGTACTCCTAACTGGTGAAACTCACGTGTAAATAAGATAGTTAAGTTTTCCTTTTCTACTTGTAATTTATATTTTGTTTATATATTGAAAATATTTCCAATCAGTACTAATCATTTATCATGTATAATTTGCATTTTCCTTACAAATGTCACCACTCTAAGCTTGCACGTATATCTATAAATATTGGCTTTGATGGTCCATAAATTGTGTACTTTCTCAGTATTAATGTTGGTCTTTAATACTTTTAGTTCACTCGAGAACGGATTGACTGATTTCCATGAACTTTTATTTCATCTTGGACTCGAGAAGTTTCGTGCATTAGAGTGAAACATTTGATCATGATGCGATACGAGGTTCGCCGGGACGCGTAGTTATAACATTGTTCCCTATTATCAATCAAATAATTGAGACAGTATAACAATATAGAGCTCGAAGTTTTTATAGCAATGTCATAAAATTAACAGACGCATTTATAACCGTTATATTTTTTTTTTCTTAAACCTTCTTAAAGATCTGATGACGTCGCCTTATCGATAACTCAATGATTCAAAGGCGTGGAATGCCGTGGTACCCATAACATTCTTCTTATTCTCTCGAATCACATGTATGTGAGCGGGACAGAAGTATACGCGATGACCGACAGTGATTCCGGATGATGCATTCCTATTTTTAGTATGAGAGATTATGTGGTAACATTGTTATTTGACTTGTTTATACATGTGTGTAACCCCGTGTGCGTGTGTGTGTGTGGATTAAATAATAGATTAAATGAAATTTATTATCCGTTTATAAATTCAATAACATACAATTGTAACTCAACATTTTTGTTGTTAGCACAAAAATTTACAAAATCGTATTTGAGTAATGATTAAATTATTGGACAGTCGATACTATACATTTAAATCTCATTCTAGCGATATTTTTTACTAAATTTGTATAAGTAAATTCAGAAATAAAATACAAAGCCACAAAATTGAAAATCGTCAATATGTTGTGGGCTAACGCAGTTGTTGGTGATTCTTTGCCCGATATTGGAACATTTGTAATGCTTTTGTAATTAGTAAAAATGTAGTAAGGCTCGATTGTAAAACAGTTTCGCTTCGCTTTCCTATATATTTGATATGTAAGGATTTTTACTCCAACCGCCGTTCTTAGTGTTTTTTCGGTCAAGAAATTGTCTGTAGGATGGAGTAGATAGAAAAAAAGTGTTGATAAATCGTATCTTCTATTCAAAAAGTATTACTGAATTTATAAACATAATATGATGATCCAATATCTCACGAAACACACAAGGAAAGGGACAGCGAACAACATTTACACATCAACTAAACTCTGGGGTTATCGTTAGTAAATAAATCAAATAAACATAACACGTGACTCTGTTTCAACGACATTTTATCGTGAGACATTTTCTCCACAAGAGTTTTTTTTTTGTTTATTCCTTTAAAAATATTAATAACAGTTCGCGAGTGCCTGTTAGTACTTCCGTTCGTTATTATTAGAAGATTTCTTTCTCATTGATCAGTTCTCACATTCATACAAAGCTCTGAATAGATAATATTCGTATTATTGTTGTGCCTTTGTACCAGTTACGAGTGAAAACTCAAAGCCTTCGTCATAAACCCCGGTGAAAGGGTTTGAGGTACCATAGGTTTTTGAATCGATGAGAGCTCAATAGTGATCGAATAACGCGTCTGTAAAGATCAGCTCGAATCTTTGTGCATTGGATAAGGAAAAACAACGCCACGAATCTCTAATTCTCTAATCGACGAACTAGAAACGTGTTTCGGGAATATTATTGGTGAACCAGTATTTCTTGGTTTAGGGCTGTCACTTACACAAAAGGTTATTACAGGGTGGATCATTACGTGAACGATAGTGACGTCTGGAACTAACCCACATCGCTTTGCTTCCGCTAACATTGGTTAAGACAAAGATTTGTATAGTTTTTTTTTTATATTAATTATATATATATTATATTGTAATAAAAAAAAAAAACCGGATCGAGTTTCTTGCCGGCTCTTCTCGACTGGGTTGTTTTCCGAGTACATCTTCGATAACTTAATGCATATTCGTAAAAATTTAGACAAGCTAGATCTAGTGAATGATCGTCATAATTTTAATACTAGAAGTAAAGACAAGTTGGCCGGAACCACGCTTTAGGTTAAGTAAGTCTAATAAAAGCTTTATAGGTAATAGTATTCGGTTTTACAATAAGATCCCAAGTAACATTACCGATTTACCTGACAATAACTTCAAGTATTATGTCAAGCAAGTTTTAATCTCAAAAGGTTATTACAGGGTGGATCATTACGTGAACGATAGTGATGTCTGGAAATAACCCACATCTCTGTGCTTCCACTAAAAACTACGATTTGTATAGTTTTTTATATGACAAAAAAAAAATGATATATATTATATTTATGAAAAAAAAAGAGAACCAGATCGAGTTTCTTGCCGGCTCTTCTCGACTGGGTTGTTTTCCGAACCGGTGGTAGTGTTTTAGACGTTCATAAGCGCCTTCTTAGGGCCTAAATTGAATAAATAAATTTTGATTTTAATTTTGATTTTGTGGCCGTACGTATCTCAAGTTCGGAAACTGATAAAATTTGACATACAATATGTATTTAATTTTACGTCCGCTCTGGACTTAATGTTACCGGGTGCAACCTCTAAACCAGTGGTCGTCAAACTACGGCCCGTGGACCGGCCGCATGCGACCCGTATTTGTGCAGCCCGCGATGTCGAAAACAATTTTGATAGATAACAACTCAAAGCAGACTTATTAGTTAGCGGATTAGGTTGTATAAAATGACTTCATAGCTTGTTATTACCATACAAAATAAACGAGGAATTTACGATTAACTGCCCATAAAAATATCTCAATTAGTAGACGGTATCAACTACTATGGTATCTATAAAAATGTAGCCTGCAATACTGCAGTACTTCACTTTGACGTTTGTGGCCCTTGACCAGAAAATTGTGACTACTACTGCTGTAAACACTTCCATTATGATTGAAAATGAATATAATGTAATAATATTGTAATATGTATTATATATTAACTGTGGAATCAGTTTCCCTCGCAACAAACAGTTTAATCATATATACATTACAATTACTCACTACATCTTCTTTAAAATATTGAAAAGAAACGCGATTGTGACGATTTTTTTTGTCGATATATGTCCTTATTATTCTGATAACTTTTTAATTTATTACCTAATGTAACGAAAAAGAAAATAAAATCTGGACAAAGAATACTTTATACAACTTTAACCCCTTACGCCAGCTTTCCATTGTTTTCCTATTGTCTTTCTATTGTTTCATTTTTATGGGTACTCGACACATTAAGAAATAATTATGTTAATCGGTTCAAATGGTTTCAAATTGTAAATCACCTTACCGACGACACCCACAAATGTTGTATACAAGTGTTTTTCAAATAACAGTTTCGAACGGTCATATTATTTTATGTCCATAATCTTTTATTCATAATATATCGCTCTAAAAAGGTTATATTACAACAATTGTCAAAAACATGTGATTAGAAAATATTATTATCTAAATGAATTACACGTTTTATACAAAACATACTGTTATATTGTATACAATTTATTTGCAAATATAATAATTAATTGAGGTAATGATTATAATTAAAACATTTATTTGCTATTAAAATACTCAATATGCGATTAATATAACAGTGTTGAGAGTTGAGACACAAGACGGACGAAACGACGTCGCACTACAGTAACGGAAAGACGAAGACGGAAATCGAATAATAAATGAAAAAAGAAAGATGGCGCGCCGACTGATCCCTATTCGCGGAGATGGGAATTTTGATTTCGATCCGTCTCTTGTGTTCTGTAAGACAAGAAACTATGAGATCCGGGTCAAGGTTGTGAACAAAATAGCCGATAATTGGCATCGATATAAAGATTTCATCGTCCGTGATAGATCTTATGAGCTTGTTATACAGAATGCAAGAGATTACAAAACGTTAATGTGTAGAGAGGGCGAGTATGCGGGCCACGCCGAACTACACTGTGCCAGTTAAGTGATTTGTTCGCCGATTATACATTCAAAGTTCACAGAGACGGCTGCTCCAGAACTATCGATTATGGAAACGGATCGAACGTCAGACATCTTTGGTTCTCAGGTTTTTTGGATGCAGGTCATTATAGTGTGTTAGAATATAATTAAAAAACCATAAACATAGAACAATGATACACGTTACGTTTTTGATATTTTTTTTACATTTTTGATTAAATGAAATATTGTATTTAAACCGTGAGCATTAAAAACATCATGTTTTACTTTGAAAGTCTAATGACGAATTGTTAATGTGGTCTTTCCGTTTTTTTTAAAAACATTTATATATTAATTTAGTAATCTAATATTTCTTTCACATAAGTTGTTCTGTAATATTTATAACATTAGACATTTACATTACATTAGCATTAGTCATGTGAAGGATGTTAACAATGGCGATGAGTGAAGCTAATGTTTACAGTTATACAATGTAAAAGCGGTTAGAGTTTCACTACAGTTTATCACGAGTATTGTATTTGTTTGTTTAAACAACAAAATGTAATGTAGATTTTCAACAACATAATATATACATGTAATTATAATTTAACATCGTAACGGGTGATCATTTGATTGTACGACAAATATTCCAAGGAAAATGACTTAAAATTAAAATTTGCACATAATTAAAATCTATTTATAATAATATATATACTTTTTATATATTTCGTTTCTACAGAAATGGTTAGCCGCATATGTTTATTCTTGTATTTACATGGCACACTAACAGAGTACAAACAAATGAAAATACACAATAAAAGAACAAATAATGGTTTCGCCACACAGCGTGCGGGTCGGTACGTCACCGCGATGTTTCTATAGAAGACATCGCGTCGATGCGAGCCGAGCGCGAGCTGTGCGTAACCTCTTCTATAGTAAAAGCGCGCTGACTGACGTCCAGCATCGCCCACTCTGTGCCGAAACCATTAAACATAAAAAGGTGAGCACACCATACAATATTTTCGTACATTATTTTTTTTATGGTTTAAAGTTTAAAAAAAATACAAATTGAACACACATGTTAAGAAAGTCTTAGAAATAACAGGTTTGAAAAAGGTCAAAAGACTAGAGAAAAAGTACAGACTGTACTGTAAGTTGAGAGTAAATGCCATTAAATATGGCACTATTTGCCTAAATTCATACAAATGTTTGAAGTTTGAGACTTTTCAGTGGTATTTTATATTAGTGTTGTACAAACATTATCACAAACAAGGAACGTCTGGCTTGAAGAGAGTCAGCTGTTATCAAGTGGGAAAACATGATGTTTAGCACATTTTTGTCTCAAAAATAGTTTTTGTACTTTTTCAAAATTAGCCACATCATCTCGTAAATGGGATTCCATTTTATTTTATCCCTTATTAAATGTTTCTTTGCGAATACAGCCTTCGGCTTACTAGTCTATTACTCAAATAGTTGTGTGCCCGCGACTCCGCCCGCGTGTCATATTTTTTTCTCTAAATAATCGTTCTATAATAATCTTTCGGCGGCCAATATTTTTCTTACCTAAATTGTTTTTTGTATTAACAGAAAGCAAAAGACATTTCTCAAAAATTCAAACACTTGGCAGTAAAAATGTGCTATGAATCGGATTTTATCCAAATTTTCGTCAAAATTGGTCCAGCTGTTTCATATATCATATGGAACAAAAAGACAAACACACAAATATTTATTAATAAGTATAGATTTAGATTATTTATATAACGCAATGTACATATACGTCTGTAGATCGAAAATGTTTTTGTAATGAAACTATTTCGTAAAATAATTTTGTCTTATGTCCCGACTCGCGACGCAATGAATATAGTATACGTAACAAGGCACGGGCGGCAAAGCCGCAGACAGAAGGGCGCCCAACGATCGATTCTCAGGAATCTCTGCATTAGTGTCGCTAACGACTTCCATCATTAATTCCATGAAGGTAACATCAACTGACTATTTTATACAGTTTTGTGTATTCTTTTATTGAGAGACAGAAATAGAACTTTTAACAGAAAGAATTTTAACAGACAATAACTCAAACCGAGTGTATACATACGAGTATCATGAAAGTAACTAGAGTGATCTACGCAGCACGGAAACATGAATATAAGTAGAATCAATAAGCAATTCATAAGTTGTTATTGCTACGTATAGATTACCTATGAAGAGTTCGCGTTCAACAGCTCATAATAATATCAAATATGAATCAATCAATGAATAGATGGTATCAACTACCCAATTCATAAAAATATAGCCCGCAGTGATACCTCACAATAACCTATGTGGCTCTTGACCAGAAAAGTGTAACGACAACTGGTCTATATCATTGAATTATTTATTATATACGTGACGGTTTTTATGCTGGTTAAGTTATCGGCGAGTGCGAATTATATTGTAATAAACGCAAATTTGTGAAATGTAATCAATGATCATAGGTTTATATACGAGTACTTATTATTACATTGGGACATATTATCTTCGCATTTTATATGAAAACTCAAGACATTTTTTTTTCCAAAGTTTGTTTGTTTGGGATTTCTAATCAAAAAAATGCGACTAGTAGCTTTGGCAGTCCTCTTTTAATGTTAACTTCACACTACTTAAATAATTTACCGAAACAGGTGGAAATCTGACGGTGCAAGGTCAAGGCTGTACGGTGAGTGTATTAACCCCCCAGCCAAACTCTCTTAATTTTTGCTAAGTGGCTAATTTGTGTTTAGTCTAGCGTTAGCGTGATGAAAGACCACACCCTTTCTATTGATCAATTCCGGCCGCTTCCTCTCAACTTCTTGTTTTAATCTCATTAGTTGTTAGCAGTAAAGATCTGAATCAATGGTTCTCCTTGACAGTAAAAGCTCATAATGAACAATGCCCACCATACACGCATCATCACCTTATTGCGAGTTAACCCAGGTGTTGCCATAGTAGGCTCCACGCAGGGGTCGTGCGGAGCATGGCCACCTACGGGGCACCCGTGTGGGCGAAAGCCCTTAGCGCCCGTAATATCCGTGTGCTGCAGTCAATGCAGCGCACGGTGGCGCTGAGGGCGATACGCGGATACCGCACGGTGTTCGTAGTGGCAGCCTGCGTGCTCGCCGGCTCCCTGCCGTGGGAGCGGGAAGCGGAGGTGCTCGCTGCCGTGTACTGGTACTCGGCAGCGAGGAGGGAAGGTGGTGGGGGTTCCACTTCCACAGGGCGGAGATTGCAAGTGAGAGGATGGAGAGGAAGGAGGAGGCGTTGGTGAGATGGGAGGAGGACCTGGCGGATGTGCGATACGGTCGGCTGACCGTGGACGCCATCCGTCCGGTCCTTCGGGATTGGATGAGGAGGAGGCACGGCTCCCTAACGTTTAGGCTTGTGCAGATACTGTCCGGGCATGGTTGTTTCGGATGGTATCTGCACAAGAGAGCCAGGAGGGAGCCGTTGCCGTGTGCCACCACTGTGGTGCGGCGGAGGATACCACCTGGGAGGAGCCGCGACGCGTGGTAGTGGCGGCGCTTGGGCCAGACCTCTCGCTGTCGAGTGTGGTGAAAGCCATGATTGACAGCGAAGAGGTCTGGAATGTGGGAACAGGTAATGTTACAGAAGGAGGCAGCGAAGAGGGTGCGAGAGGAGGATCCGCAAGCGGATCTTCTTCGCAAGAGGAGGCTGAGGGGGCGGTGAGCACGCTATGTGCAGAGTTTTCTCAGGTAGAGAGACTTGGAGATGTTGTTGGGCTGTCTTTCTTCTTCTTGTGTCTTCTAGGTATTCCTCTCCTTGCTACGTATTGTCAGTTTGACAAGATTAGTGAAGGAGAGGAACCTATCTTCCTTTCTATAGCAGTGGCGGGTGTCTGGGGAGAGAGCCTGTGGGTCAGGCATCGACATGCTCCCTCCCATCCCCAACGGGCTAAAGTATGGACGTGGCCCTGTTGGGCCTGCCGCAGGGGTCGATGCGGAGCATGCATCCGCCGTTTCGTATCGTCCCCATCCCAAATGCGGCGGGCGGCCCCGGGGGGTTTAGTGGGTATTTCCGATGCTTCACGTCGGGTGAGTCTCACACTGGTGCAGAGACGTCCCTCCGCGCCCCCTTACCAATTGCATTGGGGGACTTCGGTCTCACTAATGCAATTGGTAAGTAATAGTACGTAAATGCATTCCCCTCGTCAAAAAAAAAAAGAAAGGCATTGACATAGTCTGTGAAGCCTGACCGAACTTTGTCCACTAGCTTTTTTGTACGTTCTTGTCGTTAAAATTCCCGAATTGAAAACGCTTAAACCAACTTTATGGTATTCCTACTGACACTGCATTAGCTCCATAAACGTCACAATTTCTTTCGCGGCTTGGGTTGATTTTTTTTTATTGTAATAAAAATTTATAATGTATCGGGTTTCTCCATTAGATTCACTCGTTTTGACAGAGAGAAAAAAAAAATTAAAATTAGCTGGAAACAATATTTTACTAATATGTTTCTTTTTTTGAAATGTAACTTTTTTAATGTCACTGTTAATGGCTAGTCTTAGCCAGATACAAATAGTACAGCCAAAGAGATTTTATTACAAGTTTATACATACCATATCCGAAAAGACTTTTTCTCCGACCTATTATTATATACACTTAATAATACGTCCCATCAGGTGCAGATGTTTGCTTACTATATTTTATTATTTTTTTTAATTGTTAAAATTGTTTAGTACTAGTTTTGGTACCTTTTTACCTATTTATAATTAAACTTAGTTATATTACAATATTTCTCGACCATATTATAATATCTCATCTATTAGTATTGAGTGTATTATACGTGTACGTGTCACTGCTTGCTTTTAAATGTACTTGCTATATATTATTCCATTCATTTATTTTTATTTAAATCTATATTCTATTGGATTTATTCTTTATTAGTTATCTTGTATTCTATATTCATATGCAGTTATAGAGATTCTTAATTTAATACGTGCGTTTGTTGGTGTTAATTTTTAAACATTATCAACGCAGACCCAGACTCTTCAAGCTGGATCGTTTAAACTCCTGTTTAAACACAACGAAGCGAGCGACCACCCGATAGATTAATAATATAATTTACTATGCTTGAACAAAAGGAAGCTGCGATAAGATTTTAAAGTGTAAGCAAGAGAAAAATAATCATAATGAACTGTTGTTGTGTTCAGATAATATATCTGCACTATGATAATGACAAGAGCGTTTTGTTTACTTTATTACTAAACGTTCCTTGTGAAGAATGTATCGTTAAAACTATTACCGAAATCAATGGGTACTCTATAGGGTTTGATAGAATAATTAATATAAAGGAAGAAGTCCTACCCTGCACTTATTAATATAAAGGAAGAAGTCCTACCCTGCACTTATTAATATAAAGGAAGTAGTCCTACCCTGCACTTATTAATATAAAGGAAGTAGTCCTACCTTGCACTTATTAATATAAAGGAAGTAGTCCTACCCTGCACTTATTAATATAAAGGAAGTAGTCCTACCCTGCACTTATTAATATAAAGGAAGTAGTCCTACCCTGCACTTATTAATATAAAGGAAGTAGTCCTACCTTGCACTTATTAATATAAAGGAAGTAGTCCTACCCTGCACTTATTAATATAAAGGAAGTAGTCCTACCCTGCACTTATTAATATAAAGGAAGTAGTCCTACCCTGCACTTATTAATATAAAGGAAGTAGTCCTACCTTGCACTTATTAATATAAAGGAAGTAGTCCTACCCTGCACTTATTAATATAAAGGAAGTAGTCCTACCCTGCACTTATTAATATAAAGGAAGTAGTCCTACCTTGCACTTATTAATATAAAGGAAGTAGTCCTACCCTGCACTTATTAATATAAAGGAAGAAGTCCTACCCTGCACTTATTAATATAAAGGAAGTAGTCCTACCCTGCACTTATTAATATAAAGGAAGTAGTCCTACCCTGCACTTATTAATATAAAGGAAGTAGTCCTACCCTGCACTTATTAATATAAAGGAAGTAGTCCTACCCTGCACTTATTAATATAAAGGAAGTAGTCCTACCTTGCACTTATTAATATAAAGGAAGTAGTCCTACCCTGCACTTATTAATATAAAGGAAGTAGTCCTACCCTGCACTTATTAATATAAAGGAAGTAGTCCTACCTTGCACTTATTAATATAAAGGAAGTAGTCCTTCCCTGCACTTATTAATATAAAGGAAGTAGTCCTACCCTGCACTTATTAATATAAAGGAAGTAGTCCTACCCTGCACTTATTAATATAAAGGAAGTAGTCCTACCTTGCACTTATTAATATAAAGGAAGTAGTCCTACCCTGCACTTATTAATATAAAGGAAGTAGTCCTACCCTGCACTTATTAATATAAAGGAAGTAGTCCTACCCTGCACTTATTAATATAAAGGAAGTAGTCCTACCTTGCACTTATTAATATAAAGGAAGTAGTCCTACCCTGCACTTATTAATATAAAGGAAGTAGTCCTACCCTGCACTTATTAATATAAAGGAAGTAGTCCTACCTGGCACTTATTAATATAAAGGAAGTAGTCCTACCCTGCACTTATTAATATAAAGGAAGAAGTCCTACCCTGCACTTATTATACATCATACTTATATATCATTTTTATTCAGCACAGTTTTTTTCACTCTTTGTCGTAATATAAATATTCAATGGTTTTAGTGTATTATGGAATAAAATAACGTGCCGGTGATTATTTCTATGAATATAGACATAAAAAATATATTACTAACGAGTCGGCTGTCCCATTTCAAAACCTAGTGCTTAAGACTAAATTTTACAAGAGAGCGAAATAACGTAAAATAGGTTAGCCTTTGAAAATTATTCATGTTAAGCAAAAGAGGTGCTATTGGTTATATAAATAAATAAATAATAAATAAGTATTAATACCAATATGTTAGTATATTACATATTTTAAATTCCTTACTAACTTTGATAATTCACAAGAGGTAGTTAGGTTTATGCAGAAACCAGTTTAAAATATTAAAGGAAGGCTTCCCAGGATTGTGACCAGCAGCGAGAGGGACGTACCCGCGCTCGGGCGAGCGCCTGGCCAGGGTCTTCCCTTGCCGTGATTGAAGTAGCAGGTATTTTTTAATTCTTTGTAATTCTTTATTTTCATATATTCATTTCGTTTAATTTCGTAAATTTAATTTAATTGTCCTCGCGACATCAATTCGTATCATCCGTTGATAACGAGGGATGGGATCCAGATGATATTGATATGGAAGAGATTGTGGAACCGTTGAATGATAAGACAGGGTTACAGTCGAAACAGTATTATAACTAGTAGGTTTTGTCCTAACTCCAGTATATAGCAAACCAACTGCCTTCTAAATTAAGTTGTTACCGAGTTATAGAGTGGTTTTATTTCATTTTAATTGTAAAATATAATAAGTTAATCAAACTATCATTAAATTATTAATGTTTTGTTAACCCTGCGCCATTAGTTACGTGGTTCGTTACATAAAAATATGCAAATCTCTGAAAAAATAACCATATAGCGGATATTGTTGTATACAATAGTTTGATGCATTTACGTAAGTTAGATCTGTATATCCGGTCACATACCAACATTTCCACTACATTTTATATCTTAATAATTCAATAAAGTAGAAATAAAATACAAAAACGATTGAAGTGTTGAAAGAAATAATATTATTTCATCGACTTGCGTTAAGAATAAAAATGGACTTATTTAATATTATTTCTTGTTTGATATTGTATTTCTAAACAAATCACATACTCACACATGCATGTGCTGTTTACATTGTGACAACATTCTCCGTAACCGTGAATCATCGATCGATATGAGAAGTCGTCAATTGTGAATCATAATTTCAATATGCCTGAGGTCTCTTATTCGAAACGAGTTTTAATTGTTGTTTTTTTTTTTAATCAAACATGCATAAAATTTAATTCTCTATAATGACATTTATCGCCGACAATCAATACAAAACTGCTGGCCCGTACAAACAAACTCACTTACCTATACCTACGTTTAATAAGTTCAGAAATTTAATACCATCTATAAAGGCAAAATTTCCGGTCTGGGGACAAAATCCAGGGAAGTGATAATTGTGGAAAAATAAAATAAATACTTTAAAAATAAATTTAAAAGCACCAATTCAACTGTTGGTGTCGTAACACCAACATGTGTATGAAAAATTTGCTCAAAAACTACGATTACTATACACTATATAACATTTTATATTCACTAAAAATATTTTTCAGAAAAATAATCTCTGTTTTTTTTGACGAATACATTCACAAACATTTTTCAGACTAAGACAAAATAATTGATTCAGAGAACCTTACCCACTATTCCAATATGACTTAATAAGATATTAAATAGAAATTATTTTCAGTCAAGTGTAAAGTATACGTGAGAAGTATATAAATATAAATACATAGATATGTTATCTAAACAGTGCATTTTCAATGTAAATGTTCAATGTTTTATCGCTCGACGGTAAGGGATCGTCCATTTATCACTTTTAAAAGATTCCCGTCTGTTCGAAATTTGTTGTTATTGAGAACGAAAAATACAATCGCTTCATTTGATTTAATTTGTCAAAGAGACAATAAATGGTTTATTTAGAAAGTAATTTTCATTTGTACTCGTATGTGGTGGTTTCAATTATTTGTTTTGTACTACATTACAATTCATGCAGAAAGAAATCAATCACCGATATCATATAAAATTAAATTATCTGTTATATACAATTTGAAATTATGTAAATCTTATTACAAAAATTGTTGTACGTTTAAAAAAATCGAATAATTTAAAAACTATAATGATAATAACTTTTGACGATAACTATACTATATAATACATGTACGTAGCACGGAATTAAAACCGAGTTTTATAAGCTGGAGTTTTAAAAAGTATGCGCAAACCCAGCACAGCAGAAGACGCCACTATCTTTATAATATGCTAGGTCAGAGAGTTTGGTATTAACAAGTGTCCAGTTAGTCAACTTAGCCCGTGATATTATATACAGTGGCCTTGACAATGCCAGCGCCGCGGTCGATCGCCTGCCGACATTAAAACTGACAGCCAGTTCAAGGACGAACAAACCGATAACGTAAACTTTATATTAACATATTTTATTTAAACGACTTGTTTATAAGTTGTTGTTATACAAACACGTGATTACTATATACTACATAATATACTAGACATTTTCAGGATTCAGAATTAATAACTTTGCTAATTATAGCTTTGCCCGCGGCCTGGTTCATGTATTATATTCCTCTAATTATTGAATAACGTAATATAAGCTTACGCCTGTTATTCCCGAAGGGTTAGGCAGAGATGAAATAGCGAACTACACCACCCGCATTACGCCGAGCTTAGTTCCGTCCCAGATGTGACAGGGGGGTGAGCCTGCCCGCCATATCGGGCACAAATTCCAGACTCCCAGATGATACTGTATAGAAATACCCGAGACCTCAGAACGACAGTCTTACCGTCATTCAACTTCGCCACGGAGGCAATATTATTTAATATATTAACAAAAAGGTGTATATAACAAAGAAATACATTAATTGTATTTAAATAAATACAAATTAAGAATCAATTTACATATTTTCAAATTACATCAACGCATCTCTCGATGTGCTGGTAATATTTATATTCTTCAATCACGTAACGTATAATCACATTCTTCAGAGTGGTTTACTCAAGTCCGGTCAGCTTTTTTTTTTCTTTTTTTTTTTTTTTTTTGACGGGGGGAAATGCATTTACGCACTACGATGTTAAGTGACAATATGGTCCAGGATGGTAAACACACTAAGCCTAGAGTACTGGTTCTCAAGTGATGCTGCCGGAACATACCTATTGGTATTTGGCGATAGGTTTTTAAACCTTGAAGGTGGTAGATACCCAAGCGGGCCTCATTAGAAAACCACTATGCTATGGTTTCCTCACGATGTTTTCCTTCACCGAAAACTCAGGACGATTATAGAGTCGGATAGGTGGGGATCGAACCTGTGCCGATTGAACCGGTATCCGGCAGCACTACCCGCTGCGCCATCATCGTTTCAAATAAATTATATGACAGTACATACGCGATCGATCTCTACCAATCCACAACGAACTTTGACGTATACTTCACAGAATTAACTAGGCATCACATAATAAATTATAATTTAAAAAATATACTAATGAATCTATATATTATTTAGTTGCTTAATCTTCCCTTTACACCTACCTATAAGTGAAGTGTCCTATGTCAGAGTTACTTCATCACAGTTAGTCACAATTAGCGGTAAATAATTAACATATATCAAGAATAAAAACGGTCCCAGAATCGAGTCCTGAGGGACTCTTATTCGAGCTAATGATCCCGTAGAGGTAGCCCCATTTACACTTACCTATTGACAGAACTCTGGACTCTACAAGAAAAAATAATAATCCGTGGTATTGATAACCTGATAGCAAAATAATAGAAATCGAAATAAGAAACGACCTGTACTTGTACTGCACCAATTAGTATCTCGTCAAATATTATTTCTTACAACGGGATTAAAGAAATAACACGCAGGCATTTCTTATCAACGTTATCAGACGAAAGAAAAAGATATCGGTTATATGACGAAATGTTTAACAATCAGCTGATTTCCAACACATTTATATAATTCAAGTAATTCTATTTATTTCGTTATCATTTCAAGATACATTTTAGTGGTATTTAGTGATAAAGCCAATTTGAAATTATTGAACTGCATAATGACGTATGAATGTGTTTAGTGTCTTATTTATAGATTTGTAAACGATTTCAAAGAGTATGGATAACTGTGGAAAACTAGATTGTCTATCACTATTCGTTTGTGTTAGTGTGATACGAATTTGAATAAAGAACTGAATGCTGAGAAGGGATGATGACTCAGTTGCATTTCAGTAGAAACAATTGAGAACTTGAGTGCCTTAGTACCTTGGACCACATGGGTCCTAGTTAGAAGCGTTGAGTTATACACTATGAAAATAATTAACTAACGTTGGTTTTAGAAGTTCACCGGGCTCGTTTTGTGAGTGTTTAATAAAACTGCAGAAAATAGCAAGCGCACCATATGAGAACCAAATTGTTACGAACTTCGATTTGGGAATATTACCGGCATAGTCCTAGCTAAATCTATCTCACCATCTTGATCATCATTTTAGCCGAAAGACGTAAACAACAAAATCAAGGGCATTTTTTTTTTACTATAAACCATTGCCATTTGTGGAACTATGTTAGACTGAACCCAGTTAAAAGCCTCAATATGGCGTAGTCTCCGGAAAGAAACCTTCCAACACATAAACTCTTGTAGTTTTCAGTGATAAATGACTTACTGAAATAATTTAATGTCGTTGTCAAACCAATATCTACTTTGTGCCAAAACATAACTTAAAGATATTCAATAAAAACCGTCTCCAGTAAAATTTTGCATAAAGCAGTGTATTTGTAAATTAATTACATTAAACTTCCTTTAGTTGATTGTTATGTATTCATTGATTTATTTATGGTTACCAAATTAGAGTCATTTATGTACTAGATTTTATATTGATAATTATTGGCGCATAGCAGTTATTAGTAAAAAACATGTAATTTACGTAAATATTTATCAGATTTGAACAAAAAAAACGGACGTTAATCAGATTTAGAATTTATACAATCATAACATGGAATCAAAGTCAAAAACATAGTGAAGTTTCTGTAACTGTTAAAATTAGATCGAGAGATTTGTAATGGGTCGTCATAGAACGCTGAAGGTTCAGGGTAATTTCGAGAATTTTTTTATTGTTAATTATTATATAATCATATAGATAAAGAAGTGAAAAGCACATTTCTATTTGAGGTGATTGCACATCGACTTGTAGGCGTTTCATAATAATCTGTCGTATCTCCTACTATTGGATTCTTCTTACCACGTTGTAAGAATTTATCGCGTCCGTGATCAAGTGCGTTTAAACAAAACTGTTTACACAGTTTTATTCTTGTATTTTGAGAATCAAACTTTGGTACAATCATTTGAAAACCAATTTGTTTCTTGAAAACAATATGATTAATATGTTTGTTTAGCTTACGTAAATTTTAGAGAATAATACTAATTGTAAGAATGTTGTTTTTTGCAATTGCAACGCAACTCTTTTGTTTTTAGATTATCCCTGACATAAAAAATATGACATTTTATTTGTTTAATTTCTTCTTTAATATGAAAAACTAGAACTAACAGCAACCATCTTTTTTATTGTAAATAGGGCAGAGGGCATATAGACACCGTAAAACATAGACATTTTATTTTTTTTGTTTTACTGCCTATTTATTGTTTAATAAACGGAGACAATATGTACTTAAAAAAAGATGCGTTCGAAAATTACTTGCTTATATCGTCGCTCAAATTCCGGTGGTGGTAACTGATCATTTAATGATTTATCATCATCGTCAATACTAAAAATACCAACCCCTATTATTAGAGGTTGTATGAATGAACTAACTGAAACATTTTCAACACATATGCCTAAAAATGTGGATGTGAATGATGTTGTAAAGATTAAACATCTATATATTGAAATTTGAGATAAATTTAGAAAACAAGGGACAATAATTACTGGTATCATTCCAATATTGGTTGACAACCAAAAGGTCTTGATATCCACCCTTTGTTTTTTATTGTTTATGACGGGTTAACGACATTTCACTTGTAAGCAACATATGCAACCGTGACGTCATTTGTTATTGAAAAGGCTGTTTATGCACAGTCGTGTCAGCGGCTCCCCTCTAGCAACTCCCCTATAAAAGAGCGCCGCACCGGCCACCGAGAATTCTTTGCCGCTGATTGCCTTCAGCAGATTTAAGTAGTATCCGCGAGGGCAACTCTTTTTCCTCTTGTGCCTAACATCCGCCCCTAAACATGTGCATTGAAACCGCAACGCCTCGAAGTTGATTCGTTGTCAGTCCACTGCTGGAGTCGGCTAGAGCTCGCAGCCGTGATTGCCGTGTCCTATGGACTATAAAATATTTGTACCCGCTACCGGCTAATTACCTAAACCGCAAAAAGAGTTTCGCCTGTAAATAAATATATGAGAAATCTCCACCGCAGCAGCACTGGTAATAGAACCACAGCCACCAGCCACCGCCATTCATCGCCAAGTAAGTGTGCATGTTTTTTTTCCTCACAGCTCAACTGTTTCTACATATTTTCTTCCCGCGGTTGAGCAGATCCGTATACCGTTGCCCTCGCATTTAAACCAGCATACAGTCCACTTATCTACCTTTTTATAACCCGCTGACAATGGAGGTGAAGAAGCCATAAGCTTCAGAGACGAATTCGCTACCATTTTTTGGTTCTTCGAACCGGACACCACCATTTATTGGCTCTTCTAACCGGATACCGCCATTTATTAGTTCCGTACGAGCCGAACGGAATTTATAACATTTCATGTTCCAATCAGCCGGACGAATTTTTTTCGATTACAGTCTTAAAAAATATTAATTATTGAATTTTCGTCATATTATAACATTTTAGTAAATTTGAACGGTATAGAGTTTTCATAAATTAATTTAATTATTATTGCTACTTAATGTGTCATTTTACGCATTTATAAAGTTTATTTTTCATTTTTATTACCGCGCCCGCAAACTCATGGGTTCAAGTGCGTACGTAATTTTGTGCTGAATACGTTGTCAACTAGTTTATAATATTTATTCCGCATTCGCAGCATATTCATTTAATTATTATCCCGCGTGATCAGTATTCATTTCGTATTGTTACATCCCATAAGTTCATTTTTAACTTTATTTATATTTAACAGTACGTTTTTTTATAATTCGCTCATAGTGGCTAGCGGCTGAGCAGGCTCGCCGTAATTATTATTTTAGAATACAAACATAATCGCACCGCGTTGTAGGAAGGTTTTGTTATTTTCTTATATATTATTCATTTTGAAGTATATTGCCGCGTTTATTGTCATATTTATTCAAAAACATTGAAGAAGAAAAACGGAATTCATTACGTATACAAAAAAAATCATATATTTTATACAATGTAACTTAGTTCGACATAACACAACGTTTTATCGGTTCACTTCATGACAGAAACATGTAAGATGTCCTATTGTTTTGAATGACATCATCCGCAGCATCCAAAGTTACTTTGGTGTTGCAATCCCAGCAGACGTCGTTCTGCCTATTCCGATAGGTAACGCTCTAGGTTAATGTATAATGTTTAATTGTTGTTGTTAAACTGAGAAGAGACAGGCGCGATCTCATATCGGACCGATAAATGTTGGTAGAAAGGATGGATTTGGAAGAAAGGATTGGATAGATTATTTTCAAATCGATTGAATAATACCCGTGATACTAATGTAAGTGTATTTTTTTTAAATATGAAATCGGTTTTGGATTAATCTATCTTAATAATAATAATCTCAATACGATATGAAACAACGGTGCCCTAAAGTTTATTATAAAAAGCGTGGGGTAATTATTATTATATCTTAACTAGTTTTGTGCCCGCGGCTCCGTCCTCGTTATATATATTATTCACTGCGTAATATAGTTTTTAAATAATCATCATGATAATAGTGTTTTGATGGTGCTGTTCCTTAAATTTGAAATTGACCATTGAATCATTTTTATTTTTCCAGTTTTGTTTTTTAATGTTGTACCTTAATATTTTTTCTGAAATTATTTTTGATACTAACAAAATACAAAGACTTGCAGTGAAAATGCGTTGAGTCGGATTTTATTCGAAATTTCATGAGTTTTATTTTTTTTACATGGAACCCTAATTATTATCCTAGAGGTTGTTTGTTACTAAGAGAAAGCTAAAATATTTCTCGCAAACTCAAGCCCTTGTCACTAAAATGAACCATGAAATATTTTTTTTCTTACAATTTTTGAGGTTTTATTTATTTACGCGGAACCTTAATTTCATTCAAAAGTAGTCTAAGTTACGCGGAGTAACTTCAGCTATGATCCAAAAAAGTCTCGTCAACATTATAGTTTTCACATTAGAAATACACACTTGAATTTTATTAATCAATATAGATTAGCTACCATCAGAATGTTACGTAAGAGTTTCCTTAGCGATACTCTGACCTCTAAGATATAGTATCACTATGACTCGTGATCGTAATAATGATGAAGACTATGTCTAATCAGTTTGATCGCTAGACGAGAGGCGAGCGAGGGTTATCTATAAGAATGCAAACTGACCGGGTTATTGACAACCCCCATTAGAGAGGTCGTTGACTTCTGATAAACAATACTTAACATACCTACTCCCTTAATATAGACGGTTGTTTGACACAAATGAGTTATATTAGTGTGTTTACCATTCTGGACCACATCGTCACTTAACATCAGGTGAGATTGTGGACAAAGCACTGAGCCCATATCGTGTAAAACAAACTATCTGTGTCTGCTGCGTCACCCGCATAGCATTCAGCCAATATGCAGCCTATATTCTACTTGTTTTGGGTTTTTTAACTAAAACCAACCACAAACTACGAAAGCATACAATATAGATTTGTCTTTGGTTAATCGCTCTCTGCACTATGAACAAGTGCCATATATCTGACAAAACATTAATAACAATATTGAAGATCCCCAAGTCGTTATGGAAAATTTTGAAAGCGACATTTTTTCCATCTGGAGAATTTTAGATAGCCCATTCATCTTACAAATGAATTTCGATGTTATTCCAGAACATTATCATTTTCAATTTTCAAAATATACTTGGTACTTTCTATTTGATGCTTGCACAAATAAACAGACAGACAAACATTTCTCAAAATATTTTAGAATTAATTATCTATTTTTAATCCCTTCCAAAAATTATCTTCGCAAATATCGGAAATGTATAGAGAAGTATAATTTATGATATAGTTATAGTACAGATTTGAATTAATTGCGAACTGCTTATTGTAGCGTAAAATGCAATAAACAAATCCACCGTGCAATTTAATAAAATACATTTATTCATTACTGTTCGCTTTCAATTGGAAAATGAAACGTTTTAACGGAATGTAAATGGGATGAAAACACCGAGAGGCATTCAATAATTCTGTATGACAGTCGTGTGGAGGTTTTAACACGTTCATCGGTTCGTTTGCTTTTTATTAATTAATAATGTACACTTATGATAAAAAGCTAACGAGACGAAATTATTTACATTGAAAATATTTAACAAAAAATAGTATGCGAGACTTCAGAATCGAGTACAGAACACCTTTCGATAGTTTAAAAATGTTTGTCTGTATGTTTCATAATTTGTTTACCAATCACGCAAATATATAGCCACAAATATCCGACTAGTTCGGGTACTTTAATCCCCATATTTTTCAACGCCGCAGAAACGTGGACTCTGTGGGAAGTAGAGAAGAAGAAAATAAAAACGCCCTAGAGATGTGGTGCTGGAAGAGAATGCTCGGAGTATGGTGGGCTGAATTCCATACCAACGAGTCTATACTTCGAAAACTGGACATCGAACAGGGTTTATCATCTTTGGTACAGTCTCGTATCCTCACCTTTTTGGTCACATATGTAGCCGAGGGGAGGTGGCTATTGATTGACTTCTGGTCCAGGGAAAGGTTGAGAGTACCAACACGGTCACGAGGAAAATTGCTTATGAGATAGGCTGACCAGCTAAAAGCAAGAATAATTGGCTCATCATCACTACGTGAATGCATGAGGAAGGCGGGCATCAGAGAGGAGTGGCGGCGTGTTGTGAAGCTTGCCAATAACACCTGGAGTGATGACCACGACCACTCTCTCAAGAATGATGCCGACAAAGTAGAAAGCCGCAGACACAGTTAGATTGTTATAAAATTGCTGTTGGACTGTTTACAAAAGTTATATGTATTTACACTCCTTTCCATTTACTCGTTCAGTGTCACTTTTAAAGAATTGTCACGTGAGTTAAATTACAAGATTTTTTTTTTACCTGACTTAACACTTAACCGCAGTTTCACCAAGCTTTTAGTGCGACACCTTACAGCTCAGACGAGAACTCAAATAGTACGAACTTCGGTTTGGGTTTCTGAGTAACGGATGTCTATTATTATATCATTTCACGTCTTTCATTCCATCAGCCCGAGGGTAGATTCAGAGGTAGGTTGCCGGTTCTACGTATTCGACGGGTGTTAAAATACTTCGAACCGACCGTACGGACGGACGGACGGACAGACGGACGGAAGTACGGACACCTTCCACAAACCCATCATCGTACACTACTTAGGTAATCGAAGCGTTTATTTTATAATAATGTCTTATTATTTGTTTCGACAACAACATGTAATACAATCCTTAAAATAACAAGACAATATGTCTATGATTAAAAAGAAAGAATCACATAAATCGATTTGGTGCTTATCGAGATAGGTACCTACTATAAAGCAACATAGCAAGACTGGACAGAAACGTTTATATATATATATATATACTTAAACAAATTTATTGAAACGTAGTATACCACATGTATAGTCGACGATATTCAATCATAATAATACAGTATATTATCCTTGAGTGTACTTGAGTATACTCGTATAAAAGATTTTATTTTAATAATTAATAAATATACAAGTGTCATACGCAGTGGATCATTTATTGTTATATACCGCGTGTGTGTCATGAACAGGAAGTTTTTAATTATAAACGTGTTTTTTATTTTTAAACTATTTTAGATTCATACTACGCTGGTCACATATTAACTGTTTCTCATTGCTTTAAAATGTACAAGTTTGTCTACATCCTAATCTCTTGACTTGATCTTATCTACACTCACTACAACAACAATATCGCTAAAACCAAAGTACTAACAAGTCCTACTCTGCTTGTATTCATAATAAAAGTTTTAAGATCATACAAAAAATGTAAAAACATTTTGTTTCATTCAAATAATTATTATCTCGAGTTATAAAAAGTTACGTATCCGTCTATCCGTCTGTTGGTTAGCTTTTAACTAGAAAAACAATGACAATAATGGTAAAAGATATACATACAATATTGTTCATAATTGTAAATAATCATAACAATATTTTTTTTTTTTTATATATAACTATTATCAAAATAATATAGCGTTTGTCACTCACGGTGAGAATGAAACGTCCACCTGAAGTTAGCGAACGTATTCCATGCTACAGGATCTCATCGATAATTTAAATGTGTGGCTATATACAGCGTGTTTACATTATATTAATTTGAACTGAAAGTGTGCTGGGTACCTATTGTATTTACAAATTATAGGTACAATCTTATATTTATTAATTATTATAAATTATTTATTATATATATATTATTTACTTATATATATATAAGTGTATAAGCGTATAAGATTAATTAAGGACAATTAAAATAAACCATTTGAAAGCAAGTCCAAATTGAAAAATACACTTACAATATTAAAGATATTTTGTTTGTTTAGTTGTGTGCCGCGAATGCGTCCGCATTTCAAATATTCTTTACTGCGTAATATACATAATATATAATATAGTATTGAAGTTTTTTACAAGGATCCCTAATTATTTTCCTAAATTTATTTTTGTACAAACTCAAGCACTTGTCAGTAAAACTGACGATTAATGGGTTTTTTGACAATTTCTTGGGTTTTAATTTTTTATACGGAACCCTAATTATTTTCGAAAGTTATTTTGCTATCATACAAATTTTGTACTAACATTAGGCACAGTTATTTATCACAAATTCAAATAACCGCCAATAAAAATGCATTGAAATGGATGTTATTCACAATTTAATGACACTTAGAACCCTAATTAAGTTTGAAAAATAAGAGGTTTGTCAAAATCGGTCCTGCTGTTCCGGAGATTACCCGGAACATACAGACAGACAAAAAAAAATTAAAAGTATAGGTATTGTATATTTCATTTATCATTAGAAAATGTCCTATTACATTGCTATGGGTTCCTTGCGATGTTTTCCTTCGCCGAAAGCTCAGGCTGATTTTAGAGTTGGAATCCGACCGCACAACCCACTGCGCCATCGTCGTGTATATATATATATATATATATATATATATAACGTGATTATTTGTCTAGAAATTAACACTTTTATACAGATTTAATTCACCAAAACATGCCAAATTGACATCGATTTCATAGAAAATATTTCCATAGGTACATAGAATAAAATAAAAACAAAACGTAAATAAAGTAAAAAAAAAATTAACACAAAAAAATTAACTACATATTACCATTTTTAAACATTTTTGAGGGCTTTGTCATCTCAAGTATCCGATTTATAAACTTTCCGAGTAATTTTAAAAATAATGTGTAGGCTATCCAAAAATAATGACCATTCGTAAAAGAAACCTAAAATTAATATAATTGTATGCGATGTACATCAATACCATTTTTACATAATGGAAAAACCACGGAAAAAGCACCCGCAGTAATTCGAACGACAATTCGAAATAAATGAATCAACAACAAACATAAACAAAGTAAATATACAACAAACACACTATAGGTGATTGGACTCCAAAGAAAAATAAAAGTTGTTGAAAAGTTTTACGCGCGCGATTCAAACCATAGACAACTGCGAAATGAACTTTTATTTTATAGTATCGTTTGAAAAGTCTTACAGTACGTAGTACGGCGGCTAACACGCGTGTATTTTTGGCCGTGGCGTAATCGGCCAAATTCTAACATAAACCGATCAACCGTAATCATTACAGTTTACCTAAACATGGACCGAGAATGGAAGAAAATCGACCGAAAGAACACGCAAGCGCACCGCACCCGAGGATCATTCGAAATTATTTAAAAGAATTAACGCTCAGCTCAAGTTCGCGTGGAGCCTATGGCCATAGTATCGCCAGCATTATTCACCTGTTGCCAGTAGTCCTCCAGTGACAACTTCCACTCGAAGTAACCAGTATCAGTGACGTCTTGTAATTCGCGGAAGAGGTTGCCGCTCGGCAGGACATCCATCGTGCTTACTTACATATGACGCCAATCGAAATTTTATTTATTTTCGCGACGCGCGTTACTCCTCTACCGTGGACAAAATACAACTGACAGTACGTCGGTCACAGTGTACCCCGCACCTCCTTACCCCTATTTTCACAGAGTAACATGGATCAGAGATTTCATATATCTCTATCTCATGTTTTCCACTTTAGTATGGTTCCTAAATTTAGTACGTTTAGTAATATATAAATAGATTTGATTAAATTTTTAAGTTGATAAATTTCTATGTTTTAACAGATACAGTATATATTTATATAAAAATTATGTAAAGAATATCTCACAAATCATTAAATTAAATAATATTATGTCAATAAATTTCCAATTTATTTTCAGTAATTTTAAAAAACCTTTTTACTTTTAAAATTACCTAGCTTGCTGAATCCGCGTGAAATTTTATTCTTCAAAAACTATTCATTAGGCAATAGTTTATTTACAATATTTCCGTACAATGTGTAATGTACAATATTCCGTATTTTTACTTAACTCATTTTTATATTCATAATTTAGATAATACATTTTCTAGGTATGTTTTTCAAAATGCAATCATGTAACTCGGCTTAATTATTATAAGCCAATTAACGGACAATCAAACAAACAAACCTTTTATAAAGCAAAAGGATAAGGATTTAAGGATAATAATCTTTTTATTTATTAATCTGAATACTTTTCCTATAGGTATATTTATAGATGCTATATTTAACGTAACAAAACAAAACCCAGCAATAAAAAAGGCAATCATGGGAACTGCCAATAAAAGTAAAAATTTGAAACTTTGGAAAAACTCTTTTTTAATATTTAAATTATACTATGAGTGAGTAATATTTTTTACATATATTGGATAATCCGAACAATAATCAATAATTACATTTTCATATAGTTTATTCATAATCAAAATAACTGATAGCCTACATAAGTATACATTTTATTATTTATCTCTAAGCGTAAGCACTTAAACGCCATCTTATACTTCACATACTGTAGCATGTTGACGGCCGACGTCATAGCATTGGAAACGCGAATCTATAAGTTTTGCCTCCACCGAGAATCGCACGACTCTGCTAAAGAGGTTTTCAATTCAAAAGCTATCATGCTATAATCGAGTTAAAAGTTTATTAACGGACCGATATACGTTATCTTCTGTATAGTGTAGGGTTTCCCTTGATTAATGTTTACTAAACAAAAATATAAGCGTTATTTTAGCCGAATGAGGCAAACTGTTGGAGATAGGCCTCCTCACGATAACTTCACAACGACCGGTGCTGCTTCACCTGCATCCGTGCAAATTAAAAACTTTAAATGTAAACTATAAATGTTGGTAAAGTTTCTATGTAATGTAGATAATGTTAATATTTTCCACCGATATATATTATGCTTCATGTTATATAATCAGAACGGTGTGTAAAACTTATTATTTTGACATTCTATTCATTATTCTGAATAAAGGTTATTAGTTTTAGGACCGTGAATTATCATGCGATACGTAACAGTATAAAGAGAAACATTCACGTCACAGACTAACCTCCTGAATTGGTTCGACTTCAATTGTGATACAATCAACCGCTGCGTGTAACGCGTCTTACGCGTCACATGATGGACAGATTACTTCAGCGGCTATAAGTTAGACAGCAGAAAATAAAACAACGTTACCCATCTCATTCGTAACATCTCTACACTGAGATATCTTTCATAAGAGCCTAAATATTCTGTCAAGTCTCGACATCACTTCATTCCAGATATCCTTAATCCTTATTTCATTTATAGACATAAAACAAGATTTTGAAGATTATATGACGAATGAGATGATCACGGAATTGAAAATAATATTGATTCTTCAGTGATAGCTAAGTAAATCTGCATATCCTACAAAACGCACATGCAGCAGAGCTTAACCTTTCCTGCAGAATTTTAACATATGTAATTTATCATCAAATATCTCCAAGAACAGAATACATTAAATAAAACCTTCTATATTCTATCTTAATTGTACAAATAACATGTTGGACAGTCAAATAAGTTTTTCAGCATACATATAATAACATTTTTAACTTAGTCTCTTGTTATCAATAAATTTAATATTGGCCCGTACAATTTTAAATAAAGTAGCTATGTACGTCTTTCCATAGCACTCTTATAACTCGAAAATCACCACCAACCGTTGACAAGACCATGATTCTCCATGCATACTAATAACTACTACTTAACTACGCTTAGTCCAGTCGATGATGGGCTAATTAACTTGACTTTTCTAAATTTACATTACACGGACCGTTATTTTTTTAATATTAATCTTAATAAATCAAGCACTAATATTGTTCTTTGAAATAACTCTATAACGTATAAGTAACTATTAATTTATTTCATTTTCCGTGAGCACCAGGGTTCAGCGTTGATCGAATATCGATTCACCTACATGCCTCTACGTTATGCAATTTGCATTGTATAAACTAATCTCCTGGCAACCAAATATCCTGGTATCGATATACCTACCCAAATTGTGAGTGTATTATAATCACGATGAAAACCTACATGTATAATTATGTTAATTATTCATTAAATACTAACAAAACTGATTGGAGTGTAACTCAACGGACGTATTTGATTAGGGACGCACTAACTATTTGGCAAAAGTAGCCAAATGGTTTACTTGGATGATTTTCTTTTTAGCAGTATTTTTTATTTCTTAATGTCACTCTTTAAATTTAAAAGCTACGATCTCTCGGCAATAGCTGCAAGTGCTGCGCTGATTTAATCCATCTCTCTATTTGATATTATTTTCCACCGGCGGACAAAAGTTGATTAGGTTAAGACTGGAGAGAGCTTTCATAATATAATTCGATTTTACGCTAGCTTTTACTGAATTGAAACCACTCTACAGATTTTTGTGACGAAATAAAGAAAAGGATTTAATATCACAATTTATTTTAAAAAAGATATAGTATGTATAAAGTCTAGTAAAATAAATTTGAAGAAATAATTACGTTTGTAAGCTGCTTGAGGTACGAATATCCTGAGCATCAGCGTCATTTTTTTGGCAGAAGTTGGCACCAATCAGGATACGGTGTTGACTGATAATTAAGATTAGTGGATCTCTCTGCCCATGAAAGGAGAAAAGAAAGGCGGACTCAGCATGCACTAACTAAGCGGGCAGGCGAGACGAAAACTGTTTGCTCCAACTGAGACGTAAAAGTGGGGTCTGTGCGTCGCCACCTCTATTTTCCAGTATTATATTGTAGTCTTTTACCTCTGTAAATATCTTACAAAGAAAAACAAATTGTAAGGAAGAAAATCTCTTAAAAATCTGTAGGTGTGGCTCCAAGGTGATTGGATCATAACCTGAAAAGAACAAGTTTGTAAAAAAATTATAAAGTAGGCTGAGAGAGAACCTTGGAGAGGGCTTGGAGGGAGGTGGGTGGTGCTCTTTCGTGAGGCAGCCTTCCTCTCAGGTCACAAACCAATACATGTTGGAGCTTTTTACTGGTGCAGTACAAGCCTTCTACTATTCACCGTGAATATTTTTAACGTAAATTGAATAGAAAAGAGTAAAATATTAGTTACATTTTGCGACAGCACTCGTGAAGCTCTTGTAAACATATCTTACTTTGTTTATTGCCTCTTCGATATTAAATTTAAAAGGAATTTCAACACCTATTTATCAAATAATTTATTATTCGTACTTTTTACTTTTTATATAAATGTCCGCGTAATAATTACGATCTGCGATTATCAATTTATTATTACATAAGCCGAAATGAGAGGGATGTTTAGACGGGTTTGGAATATTATCTTAGATTTATATATAAGTAAGGGTGTAAATTAAAGCAAGAAGCCTTAGAAGAAGAAAACTAAGCCTGATTAGATCTAGAATCCCAAAGTACTCACAGCCACGGCCTCGTACCACTTCTCTTGCCGTTGGGGGCAGGCGATTAAAGTAGCTTTCTACTATGGCTCTTCAGACAACAGCTTAAATTTATTCGGATTCTTAATTGAAGAAACTGTTTCTGCTGACAGTTTAAAGCAACAACACTCTATATTGTAATCAAACACACACTGCAATGCATAACACAAATGTACACTCAACGAGAAAACTACAGAAACTTTTAAATGTAACAGTTACGCCTAGAAACTGCATTCGTCGGATAAGTTAACTACACATGTGTAATCACATATGCATATGCATACGCATACTGACACTGCATTAGGTTCATAAACGCCACAATTATTGCGGCTTGCATTGCAATTTTACTTTTTTGTAATTAGTGTTAAAATGAAAAACATCTGGAAACATTATTTTAATTTAATTATATTATTTTACAAATTTTTTTACAAATTTTTTTACAAAATTCGAATGGCTCTCCAACAGTTCAAGAAGACAAGGCTGCGGGTTATGTAAAAATAACAGCTGAGCTGCTGAAGGTGGGTGGAAACGCTAAAGATCATCCGTTGATCGATTAGAAAGAAAGTAGCTTATACCTAGGTAGCGGATATGCTGAATATTTATGATGCGTTCCATAACATTGCACAAGACTGAGTTTGCGGCAATTGGACGATAGTTGATGGGTCTGAACTCCGAACGATCTCCGTTTTTAGGATACATCATTTGTTATAAATATATGTATATAGTTTATAGAATGCCATCAATTTCGTAATTAATAAAATTTAATGGGAATCCTATGTTAAATGAATGAGCTGCACAATATTGCTTGTGACTGGTTTGAGTAATCGTATTGAATGAATGGCAGTATAGTGGCGCGGCGCTGTTCGGCGGATAACGGTCACGCATAGTTGTATTGCTCACGCGCACCTTCCTACTACAACTACTCGCAGTAGTAACACAGAGTAGGTGCGGACAGAGACCGCACCGAATATTATTACAATAAATATATGTATATCTGTACAATTTAGCAAAGTGAAGAATATTATTTATAAACTTGCCAACTTTTAGTGGTTCCGTGTGGACTCTACTTTACCTGCGTAAAAGTACCTGGTACCCCTATACCGCACCTACAACGAACTTTTTGGGCCACCGCTTAAAGTACTTAGCAGGAATATTGGTGGCTGGTGCAATGGCATAAAAGCGGTACAGACTTCGTTTTTTAAGTTAGTAACCTGAGAGATACATTCCGCGTCATTTGCTCTAGCTATACCCAAGTACGATGCTCGGTGAACTCGGTAGAGCCTCAGAATGAGTTGGCCTTAAAATGAACATGGACAAGACGAAACTCATGTCCAATCTGCATGTTGTGCTAACTTCTATAACAATCGGTGACTCTACGCTCAAAGTTGTTGACAGTTATGTATACCTGGGACAAATCGTTCAGTTAAGTAGATCCAACTACGAGAAAGAGGTTAATCGTCGAAACCAATTCATCTGGCCCGCGTTCGCGAAGCGACGCAGAATCTTCTCGTCCGAAATACTGCAGTGTCTCAAGACGAAAGTCTTCGACCAGCGCGTGTTTCTTGTAGTAATGATATACGGCACTGAGACGTGGTTGCTCACTATGGGCCTAATAAAAAAGCTCAAAGTTGCTCAAAGGGCAATAGAGAGGGCTTTGCCTGATGTTTCACTGCGTGATCGAATCAGGAATGTGGAGATCCGCAGAAGAACCAAAGTAACCAGCATTGCCCGAAGAATTGCTAAACTTACGTGGCAAAGGGCTGGGCACATTGCTGGCAGAACCGATGCCCGATGGGGCCAACGGGTTTTCGAATGGCTACAACGCACCGGAAAGCGTAATGTGAGCAGGCCCCCCACATGGTGGACCGACGACCTGGTGAATATCGCGGGAATCCGCTGGATGCGGGTGGTGGAAGACCGGTCGTCATGGAGATGTTCGAGGGTGACCTATATTCAGGTGTGGATGATGGTGTGGACATTCAGTTCAATGGATTGATGGATACCTAAGTTAAAGGAAGCTACTGATCTGAAGGTCTCGTCGAGATTCCATGTAACCCTTTGTAATGTGCAGGGTTGTGGGACTTGCCCCCAGTACCATGCGTGTCATGTGTAAGGAAGTGTCATTGTATCGTACTGGCGATGAGTACATAAGCCTCTAGTTCTTTCTTCTAGGTCAAACAAGCAAAAGTATGGACACCGGGGATTAGTGAGGAAAAGTAACATTTTCTCGACTGGGTTGTTTTCTAAACTGGTAGTAGTTTTTTAATGTTCATGAGCGCCTTTTCAGGGCGCAAATTGAATAGAGATTTTTTTACTTTGATTTTGAATTCGATAGTATTCTGTATAAAACATTTACAAGTACCAACTGAGAAAAAATTGAGAGTTCGTTTTCTAGATTTCACCGGACTTTTTCGTTAGATAGCTGAAGTTACTCCGCGTAACACAGGTACTTTGCCTTTCGAAAAAATTAGGGTTCCATGTAAAAAATTTAAAACCCATGAAATTGTGAATAAAATCTGATTTATTGTACAGTTTTACTGGTAAGTATTTGAATTTGTATTGTAACAAATATCTTTGCTTAAGTTTAGTAGAATAAAATTAGGGTTCCGAATAAAAAAAATTAAAGCGCTGTAAAAAACACATTGAACGCAGGCGCAACCGCGGGCACACAGCTAGTTATACTTAAATAACGAAAATCATTTCATAATTATAGGTATATTTAATATTATCACCCACGTCTGTGACATGGAAACAAGTTGGTCTTATGTTAGTGACACATTGGCGAATCAACATACATACATCACATGTTGTCCAGACAAATGATTTAGATGAACTGTAAATAATGGACGATATTACGGTATATTTAAGTTATCAAAGAATTATTCACAGCATCTTTACTTGTTCAACAAAAAACCTTTATGGATGTTAACAGTTAATAGAAATAAAATGTATCATAATACAAGTAGTATGTCGAATCATGACGTTGATCAAAGTGATAATGTCCTTTGTATGGTGTTCTCCTTGATGTGGAATAAATAAAGATCACCAACGTTTTATTATGAAGTTAGTCGAACAAGAAACAAGACATTTAGAGGTGTTGCCTGAACGCTGCACCGCGCTCTTTTATATACCCTAGCTTTTTACAAGGAAAATGCATTTACGCACTACCCCTACCAAACTTACCGGCGAGCAAGGGCCTCCCCAATGAGGGTGGTAGGAGGGTGGTTAAGGGACGTGTCACGCTTGAGATGAGGTGCCGGGAATACACACTAAAACTCCTTGGTCCTCCTCCTCATATCTTTTTGGCCGGGTAGCGGGTGTTGCACTGTACTACTTCCGCTCGATCCGGCTACATAATCTAGCCTACGTTAAGGTGACCGGAAGATGCCCAGTGTGACCACTTTTTTAAGCAAATCCACAAAAAGGAACGTCAAAAACTAATCAAAATAAAATCTACTAACCTTTACAAATCTACATAGTTTCTACTTATAAAACAGACGATGTTGCATCTGTATTCAATAACTAAAATTATAGGAAAATAATTAGGGTACCGTGTAAAAAAATGGAAACTCATCGTTAACGGCATCTATTTCTTCATATTCGAAGTTATTTTTTATATGTATTGTCTGTACGCCGCCGCTCTATTTAGTGTATGTAAGCATTATCCCTTCCTCTTCCTATTTAAAAAACGGAACGCAAACACGCAACCGCCGCCGCTGTCTCTCGTAACAATATTTAAAAGTGCCCATTCAATATCTGATTATATTACTAAATTACGAGAATATAGAACAATAATAAAGTGAAGTGAGGGGGAACGTAAAGTGAACCAGCTTGATCGAAGAATAATAATTAAGGTAAATTCCGTTCCTCTTTTCAACATCAATTCCTTCTAGATATATGGCCACCACTCGTGATATTGTACACAAAATACTAATTAAATGGACAGCACACTCATAAATTATTTAAAAATTATATTAAGCATTATACAGTGAAGAATATATTAAACGCGGGCGGAGCCGCGGGCACATAGCTAGTATAACATAAAAGTCACACTTCGTAAGCAAAATGGTTACATCATTGATTAAAAATATTCTAATTTTAAATGAACGTATATCGTCAGTCGTCACCATCTCTATCGATGTTTTTTAATATTATTTTTCAAGTGAAACTATTTATCGAGTCTGATCGTGAATCCCATTATATAAACTGAAGGTTTTCCATTAGTAAAAAAAATACAAAAGTATAATAAACCTGGCCAGTAAAGAAACTCTTCCCATATAGCACTGCACTTCTTTTTATAAGAATTTGTTGTCAGAACAGTGCGCCTGTATCGGTCATAGAAAGTATCCGATCGCCTAAGACCTTCTCTTGCCTCAACCAAAAGTCTGAACGGTATAATGTATAGAGTTACCAGATCTTGTATTGTCCATCAATTTACTATAATTAATAAATTACACATCGAGTGCCGCTTATTCTTCATCACCCATAGTGAACATAACTTTATATAATAATCTAAAAATTGGTAGAAGCTTGCGTAATGATATTTCATTTATACTTTAAGAGGATTTATTATATTTTCTCGAATGCTTGGAGTCATTATTTTTTCACTGAGTTATCTCTGTTAAATATCGAATTCGAAAATCATTATAACTGCTTGAGAGAGCATAAATCTTTAGAAGTATCATAATACTTACAAATAAAAACACATACAAAAAATAGGAGTCCATCGAAACGTACTGATTTTTGTGTAAAATATATATTTTAAATGGGGAAATTTCACAAAGAAATCTGCCGTCAGCAAAAGATGGGGTATCCCAAATTATTACCAGCAAAAGCAACTCTGTGGTCTTTCTTAATAGATTTTAGTCGCATTACTTATACTCTGCGGTAGGCGGTATTCTTTGAGAAATAAGTTCCACTTGTCTACCTCCGCCTCCGCAAAACAACGGGAATAGATTCATTCTTATGAATCTACACTATAACATTTAGTAACTGTTAATTAACAAGTCTTATTATGTAAGTTGGACTCCTCTAATTAAAAAGGAACTTATTATTGAACGCCAGCTTTCCATTGTTTTCCTATTGTCTAATTTTCATATCTTTTATATCAATTATCATAATTTTTAATATCAATTAGAAAGTACTAGGTATATTTTAAAAATTCAAAATGTTTACTTATTTATCCAATCGGAAATTTTGTCTCAATAGGAATAAAACGATTTTCTAAAGTAATTTGGCTATGGGGGTCTGAGTTATAAGTTCATTTAAAAAAAAGGGTCTTTTGGTCAAAATAGTTTGGGAACCTCGGGACAGATGATAATCTGATATAAGATATTATAAGTTATTTTTAGTAAATAGGGACACAAAATTTGTTTATAATTGTAGGTATTAGTTTCAGTTTTTGGTGTCTTATATTTAATTAAGTTTTGTTTCCACAGCGCACCAATATGGTTCAGGCAGAATACCAGCGCTACTCTGACACTTTTAAAGTTTGAGGTTGGACTTAAAATATGTATGTGGAAAATATGTATTTTTGTGTTTGAAAAATAGATATTTGTGACGCATTATGTGCAATTAAATTATTCTACTCTACACTACTGTTCATATTTAAAATTAATAACAAAATCATTGTCTAAAATTAGCGATTCTAAAAGGAAGAATGTGTTTATTTATAAGTATATTACACCGAGGATATTAAAATGTAGAAACCGTTGACTTTTTAATGAAAATTCGTTATTGTGACAAAAAACCAAGGTGAACAGGTACGGGTTAAGAATAGAGTGTGGTACTGTGCGATGCGGTGCGATGCGGTGCGGCGGGGTGCGATGCGGTGCGATGCGGTGCGCTTCGGCGCGACCTGGCTCGGCTCGGGACCGCTGTGCGCGTTTTTTCCTACTTTTAAAACATTCACAGATTTGTAGCCGTTTTCCGATATTATTTATTATTCAACTATGATGATTATAACATTATTATCGTATACAACAACTTTCAAATATCGTTCTAGGAACACAATACTTATTCTCTCTATTCAGAATTCTCATAAAGTTTTTGACACTCTGATCAAGACATTTATATTAGTCATACAATATTAATTGTTTTCTGACTGTCTATACGGCAGCTGTCTGAGTGTCTGTACTGAGATACACGATTTTTTAATACTACTAAATTTTATCAAAATATTAATAATTGATAATATTATTTCTATGGTTTGTACAGACTTGTTCACAAAATGTAATCCAATGTCCTCCCTTATAATTAAGGTTGAATTTGTCATCTGTCTTATCAAATGTAAACTTTATTAGTGATTCTAGTAAATAAATAAATAAAATTGAAATGTCTGTTTGTAACATAAATATAATATTTTTTTAGTAAATACATATGAATAATATTTTGACGACTTTGAAGAGATAAATTCCGTGGTGAATAAAATCCGATTCAATGTACAGTTTCACTGCCCGATGTTTCAATATGTTTCAATATTTTAGCCCCGTCGGGCACCAGCTCGTCGAGCAATGTGCCCAGCTCACTGCTACTTCAATTTGGCAATTCTTTTGCCAATATCCGTTACTTTGGTTTTTTCTGCAAATCTTTTCAGTAAAACTCCAAGCATATTCCTGTCCATTGCACTTTAGGTAACTTTAAGCTTTCTAATTTGTACTTAAGTCTTCTGCTTTCTCAGCCATGACTACTGTATTATCGGCAAAGCGAAGGTGTGTTGTGTTCTCGCAGTTTGTGTTGATTCCAAGATCTTCCCAATTCATAATCTCGAAGATACCCTCTCGAGATCAGCGGTGAATAGTTTTAAAAACAAACATCTCCTTGTCTAACGCCACGCATAGGCATCGGTTGGAGGTTTGGTCTCAGAAATAGGACTGATATGGTGGCGTTTTTTTAACAAAACTTCATCGCTTTAATTTATCGATAGTCTACTTAGCACCGTTGGAGACACTGTAGTACCGGCCAGGTCTCGCCCCGTACTCAATAGAATCGAAGGCTTTTTCGTAGGGCACAAACGCTAAACAAAGGATTAGGTTATACTCCTTGGTCAGCTATCACTCTCGAATTGTAAATCTGTCGCCAATATATAATGGGTGTATTCTTGTACACAACATCACTTACCCTTAGGTGAGATTGTATTTAAAAGCTAAAGCTATATACAGTATCAATATTAAAAAAATAAGACATAAACCAGGCGATCACTTAAAGTAAAAATTAGAATCTTCTATTGCCGAGTAGCTGACACGATTATAGTTCAGTCACTTTCCGAAAAATTCATTAACGATGTAGCACAATGTCATTGGAGCCTATTATTTGAAAGTAAAAAAAAACTAAGACAATTTATTAAAAATAGAACATAATAAAAATTTAATGGATATAACAGAAAATTAAAAAAGGAAACAAAATAATTATTAGAAAGTATTTAAAAATATATATACAATTTAACTATAAAATAGAAAAGTATTTTAACAAATGCAAGAAAAAGAAGATTTAGCGAAATAAAAAAAACCACAAAGAAAATTAATAAATCTTAAAAATAAAAGAAAAAGAATCGGACTAAAAATGTGTCTCGATTCAAACAAAACTATCTGTTCTTGTTAATAAAAAAGCACTTTCTGAAATGCAATAGATTAGTTAGTGCGGTCTAGTCAGTTCTGCGGACAATTTTTGCTACATCTCATTTTCTAATCAATTGTCTAATGGCTATTAGTAATGTCACACAAATTGTGAAAAATTTACTACATTACGTGTGAAACTATGCAACTTCTTAAATCAATTTATAATGTAATAATAATGTATGTTATAATTAATGTACCTTTATTAAAAACCAAAAACAATGAGTAGGTAATAATAAAATGTAATTTATTGACATCAGTTGCCTAGCAACTGTCTATGATTTCCAAAAATATAACAGTTTATGTCACTGCCCTCTGTTATTATATAGACACGCCCGCAACTTCGCTCGCGTGGAATTCAGACATTATTATTCTAATAGACAGCCTATATTCTCCTTCAGATGCAGTCTATCTCTACCAATATATTAATACAATATAATATGTATAATATAATATATATATATACGACACCTAAGACAAAAATACGATTTTTAAAATGTCGGTCTGTCTTTTCATTCCGGGTAATCTCCGGAACGGCTAGATGGATTTTGACGGGACTTTTTTTAGTAGATAGATGAAGTTACTCCGGGTAATTTAGGGTACTTTTAATTTTCGTAAACAATTAGGGTTCCGAGTAAAAAAATTAAAAATCATAAGAAATTTAATAAAATCCTATTAAAATAAATTCTATACACAATTTTACGGGCAAGTCTTATCTTATTACTAAATAAAAATTAGGGATCCGAATAAAAAAATTAAAACGCAGTGAAGTATATATGAAACGTAAGTGCAGTCACGGGAACACAGCTAGTTATATATAAATATCTTAAAGATATAAAATTTAAGTAACATGTTATGTACTTCCCCTGGGGCACATTCATTGTTATGCAGATGATAGCACGGTTCATGGGTGCTACGTCAGTAAGCTTGGCTGTGGGAGAGGAGACACAGAAAAGAGGCGGAAGGAACTTGTCATTGAACTTAACCAAGTCTTGACCCGCATATCCACTTGGGGAGCAAGTAACTTGGTTGAGTTTAATGCCAATAAAACGCAGGTATGTGCCTTTACTCAAAAAAAATCCCCCTTTTCACACCCAACCCTACTCTTCATAACACCCAGCTTGCAATGCGTGACAGACTAAATATCCTGGGAATGGATATTCGGAGCGACCTAAACCTCAAGGACCACACCGAACATGTCATCTTCACAACATCTCGGAGACTCGGAATCCTAAACAGAGTGCGACGGTTTTTCCTGCCCGACCAGCTGTACCTTCTTTATAAGGCCCAGGTTCGGCCGTGCATAGAATACTGCTCGCACCTCTGGGATGGATCCGCTAAATATCTCATCATTGCAGACAGCAATCAGTCAGTCAGTTGCAGAGGCGGGCTGTCCGCATTGTAAATGATACAGGTATCACCAACTCCATAGAACCGCTTCAATTGCGCAGGGACATTGCCTTTCTAAGCATATTTTACCGCTTGTATCGTGGCGAGTCTTCTGAAGAGCTCTTTGAGCTGATCCCCTCCTCTCCATTCCATAACAGAACCACGCGGACGGGACTTCGGTGACACGGTTTCACGGTGACCCCCATAACTTCAAGAACCAAAAAGTTTGTTGGCTCTTACTTTTGTTGCAATGTGAGGTTATGGAACCGTCTTCCTGTCAGCGTGTTCCCTCCTTCATATGATATTTGGTCCTTCAAAAGAGGCGTGAAGAGGTATTTAAGCAGGCCAGTATGACAGCGGTGACTGGCAGTGAATTCTGTTCAGTGTCAGTCGCCGCTGTTTTGGATTGTACTGTACTTACCATCAGATCCAGTGAAGTCACTGTGCTGTGCATTATAAAAAAAATCCTTTTGTTGTTAAAATGAATGGATTTTTCTATTGGATCACGTCGTTACAAACAAATACTATTAACAACAAAGTGTTTTAATAAAATTCGCTCACCACTTCCTATGAACTTTATAGTTCGACCTTAAACTAATATTGATAAGAGATATTATTGAACGAGCTAATGCGTCTGCCGTTAAACCATGGTTAAAGTCTATAGTAGTTCTATAGTAGTAGTTCTCGCTCCGGGGTCGGTCTGTTTCTTATCACTGATACATTTTATAAGTCCATTAACCTAATAACAATCGAGATGCACTTCTCAACTAACTACGCTAACATCGTACCTACTATATGTACGTATATGTACGAGATACTGTACTTTAAATTAAGATTTGATTTTACGTGTTTTATTTACGCACTAGTGGTTTCTGTTTACGTAATATTTATAAAACTAGTGTGCCCGCGGCTGCTCCCGCTTTTCATATATTTTTCACTGCGTTTTAATTTTTTTTACACAAATCCCTATTTTTATTTAATAATATAAAGTAAAAATACTTCTCATATTACTACGGCGGCGACCCAAGACGTGTCTCGTACCCCAACTGAGGAGGCTCTTGACGCCGCTACGAGCGCGTTACAGTGACACTGACCATGCACTGAACATTACACGCACAACACTGCATAGACTCTCCTGTACATAACACGCAGGTACATAGGTCCTGTAAGAAACCTTTTTTTATTATTTATAAATAAAAAATGTAGGATTTAGCTAGGATCAGATTCCGCGGGAAATTTTAAATATATGTAGCGGCCAAGCCGAGTTTCGAACCCTTGTCCTAGTTACCTTTTGCGGCGAGTGCCTTCAGCACTCGCTCCCAAAGTTACGGTGAAGCTGTAAAGCTCCTTCCGGTCAACAGCATTAGCTAGGTTAGAAAGACAAACTTGTCATACACTCAACAAGCATTTGTCCGTAAAACTGTGCATTGAATCAGATATTTTTTACGCGGAACCCTAATTATTTTAGTAGTAAGTAACTTCAGCTATCTACCAAAAAAGGTCCCGTCAAAATCCGTCCAGCCGTTCCGGAGATTACAACAGCCCGGAACAAACAGACAGACAGACAAAAATGTAAAAAAATGTATTTTTGTTATAGGTATAATGTATACATTGGTATCTACTCAGTAACAAAAAATCTCGAGCGAGCGAAGTCGCGGGCATAGCTAGTTTAACATAAACTTGGAATTGCCAATTTGATTTAAATAGGTACACAGTGTGATCACGATATCGCGTTGAGTTGTTTGTAATGACCTGGTGCAGGGTGCTGGTCTTCTTCGACTAACAATCACCAAAAATTAATCTTTCTATTATAGTATTCTATATAGTAACAAAGTTAATTACAGTACAATAAATCTATTTGAAAAAGAAAATTTTCTTAGATAAATAACTTTTTTTTTCGAACTACGTAATATTCTACTCATCGAAAGGGCTTTTAAAGTAGTAGCTGGCGTAAGGGAACCAAATTAGTGCGAACCTCAACTTAGTCTGCTATCAACACTGTTACACGTAAATTCCGCAGAATTTACCTAGCACTAAACCTAGAGTAGTTGAGGAGACAAATGGATGTCAAGTTGTCCCTTATAGAACCCATGTATCTTTCCTTTTTTTTGAATTTGAGGAAATGAATTTACGTATTCTCCTGGGAACTTAAGTGTGGAGTAAACTCTATTTCCACCCTAGGTAAAATATTCGCTAACATATACCTTGATGATTATTTTTGTAGTAGCAGATAACACCTTATTAGTTAACGAGGTAACAAATAGTATTCAAGAGAAAACATAAATTAATTACGTGCGATACATTTGACAAAAATGCCACAACATAAGGTATATAATAGAATATTGAATAAGAAGCAGGTGGCGTTCACTTTCGGTAGGCAGCGCGCGAGCATGAGCTCGACCGTTTGTTTCATGGCGTCGGCGAGCACCGCGTGCCACTTGCGTGAATCATACTCAATCCGGATTTTTAACTACAAATTATTCACGAACGTATCTACATACATGTACGTTCGTAAATATTCTTCCTATGATATTATAGTTTTACAAATATTAGCTGTTGATAATACCTAAGTATTTCGTTATTCTTTTTATTTCCGTTGTTATTATTACGTATCGGAACACTATTCTAGAAAATAACAATAAATGCTTTATACAAAGTATGAAATTTTCCAGACAAACATTTCTGGAGTGGCGTAAATAAATTATTTATTTTTATGCAAAATAATAGAATTCCGTATGTAAATTAAATTCCATTGTCTTCCGGAGTTCATATGAACAGATATATTATCCAGTTTGTTAACTTTTGCTTGTTGCTCTTAATGGCATCTTCAAACGAAAGAGTAAATTACCCAACGGAAAATGTCTGAACATATTATTATAGAAGTGGTAACTTTCTGTGTTCATAATAAACTCAATAACAATGAAACCACTCTACATGATTATTCTTTGAATCATAAATATATTATCAAGCCAGAGTTCGCCATACTTATATTATATTTTTTACATTTAACCCCTATTTCATTTAAAAAATTGATAAAACGTGGAATATTCTGATTGTGAACACCAAATTTTATTATATATTCTTTTTTTAAATAATGCTTATAAATTATTTTGATACTTTATATAGTATATCAATCGGTAATCTAGGCACAAAACTTGTTATCAAAATTGTTCAACCAGTTTCTGAATAAAAGACGAACAGAAATTTTTCTTATTTCTTTTTTTTAAACGAATTCTTAAAATAATCTTTAATATTAATTATGTTTGCACCCTATAAATTGTTCCTTGAAATAATACATTTCGTATACAACATTTCAACGAAATAGGAAGAGCCGTTTATGAATTAAATCCGGACATACAGTCAGACATACAAAAATGTTGAATCGAGATTAGTAAAATCTAAAATAGACATCTTTTACAAAATGTCTAAATTTGCCTATTTTTATGACATTGGAGGAGGAAGAGGTGGAGCGGGGGGGCCTTACATAATTAATACTTGAGCGGCTTGATATTACATCCCTTATCATTTACGATGAGTCTACTAAAGGCCATTTCGATTGACAAAACTGGCGTGAACTGTGAGTTTCATGAGCCACAGACGAATTGCTTTATCTAACATCACGAGTCGACATAATTAATGTTAGTTATTAACATATTATGAAAAATTAACTTATTTATATATATAATATATGTATAAAGATAATTTGCTTTTATAACGATTATTGAAAGTTATGTCTATTAGATTTTATTTTTTACAAAGTGTTCTCCGTTTCTAGTATATTTAGTATCTAAATTGTTCCAATAGATTACTGAGAGGGCGTGTTAGGTTAGGTTAGGTAAGGTAAGGTTCCTTAGTATGTTCCTAGTCTAGGATAATACAAATTAATAATATTATAGATTGAGTGTGTATCGTAGCAAGACGGACGAGACTGTATGCACGAAGGTACCCAGCACCGACTCCAAGTGGCGGGGTTCTGTATATACGCAACCGACTTCCGCAAAGGGTACAGTGAAAGCCTGTGGCCGCTTATTCACAACGTCTTAAGGTAAATATCAATATTATCAACATTTTCTATTTATACGAATTTATTTATGATAATTATTATTCTTATATCACGGAAATATCTCAATTTATCTGAATTTAAAAGCAACCTAGTGTTTCTGTATCCGGCATGATCGCGGTTCTATATTTGACATAAATTACATTCTAATTAATTGTATTTTCAATATTTATGATATTCTGATGGTAATTCTATTATCGACTTCACTTACTCTCATAAATTATTTCGTGTAACGAAATTATAAGCCATTTAACGGGCAGACGGCAGATGTATATATTTAGTGAAAAACTGTAAATGCTTTTGTATGATTAAAATTATTAACATAAATTATTTTATATACGGTTAATGTATTCATTGTACATGTCTGTATAATATAATTATTTATTAAAACTGAACTATTAAAGTTTCAACTTGTAATGTGCTGTATACATTTCAAAATGCAAATAGTTATTGTATAAAAATGTATTTAAAAGACAGATAGGATTCTTTATTATATCATTTGGTGTGACTGCAAATCGGAAAAGAGACATTTATTTGGAGAATAATTGAAGTATAACCATAAATAATAGTTATAGAATACCATATATAAATCTATAGATCTTCCAAGTGTGTTTAATGGAATCGAATATTCAGTATCATGGTTGTTTACGAATACCTTTAGTATTAAACGAAATTAAACCTCTATAGTTTAATTAGTTAGTTTATGATTATTCCAGCAAATAGGTCGAATCCCCCGCAGTAACTAGGTCACGCCGACAAGTAAGCCAACATGTTGACTGATACATCTGAAAACCTTACGTGTTGTACACATGGGCGAACCACTGAAATGCACACGCTCTAATAACGGTTATTAGTACCGACTATATGAACACGTCTAAATATTTATTTACAATACAATATAATATATATATATATATATATATATATATATATATATATATATATATATATATATATATATATATATATATATATATATATATATATATATTTTTAATCTATACTTATTAGAAATGAACGAAATTTGTACATTGATGATTTAAAGAAATATCGACGACAGAACACATTTCGATGATTTTTAATTTTTTGGTGTTTATCCGTTTATTAATTTATTCGCCAATCACGCTAAAACTACTGGACCGAATTGGACGAAATTTTATATGGTTGTAGTTTATACATATTAGTAACATCTAGGATACTTTTTGACACATGCCGTACCTTTTGTATTTTCATATGTACTTAATAAAGATTTGTTATTTTGGTGTTTACAAATAGACACTTCAATTTTATTTATTAGTATAGATTAGTCCAGAACTTTACAAATTTTGTTTGATAGTTATTGGTACATTTTCTATTGACGTAATGGGACTAAATATAATATAAGGCAAGTTTTCAATAATTTGTCGTATGCGGTAAGATTTTGTATTGCACACTATATAGACTGCATTTATTTATTTATTTGGAAACACACAGTTAATAAAATACACATATTAAATTTCGTAACAATATTATATTCAAGTTTCCACTAAAATAAACTGTATATTAGATACACCATATTGCAGATATAATACAATGCACTGCACACACTAACTCTGTACCACAATACTGAATATATCCACCTGAAGATGAGTTTCGATGCTCCTATGGGATTTCTTGATAACTATAGATATATTTTTTTACAATAATTCTTTTCAAAATACCACAGAATAATCTTTATTTTCATTTGTTTGTACTCCATTTGGTGTGTCACAAATTCATTTTTGAGTTACTTCTGTGTGTAGTAAGGACGAGAGTTTACCACAGAATCAACCTGATGACGGACTTCGAACATCCTATGGAACTATTTGACAGGTAGTAATACATTCTCGTTGTTGAGCTCCTTTTGTGTTTATTAATGAGAGTTTGCGACAGCATTGACTAGATCGACCTGATGATGGACTCGAAGTTTCTATAGAACTTTTTAACGAGTAGAGATATATATTTTTTGTTTTCAACTTAACGAACTGTCGTGTTCATTGTATAATAGGAAAGGTGAATTTCTAACTACGTCTATCGGCGAAGTATGCGACCACACTAAGAGCTATAATCGCTTATTTTTCTATTAGAATTATAAAAATACAAACCATCTGCACTAAATGTACTTACACTTTATATAGGCTTCATCAAAACGAAAACTAATTTAAAAATGGGCGAAAAAGTTAGGATTTTTTAAAAAAAGTGCAATAGGCTTAGCTCTTTTACCACTATCTTACTTGATGTTTGGTCACGATGTTGTCCAATGCGATAAAGATCCTGGGAATGTGTATCTATATTTTATTAAAATCGTCGTTTTACAAAGACGGAATTACACGCACACGGAGTCGCGGGTACAGCGAGTACAAAATGTATTTGTAAACAACTATAATCAATCTGAGAAACTAAGGGTTTGGCAATATGTTATATTCCATGATCATCCTGGTTTGAGTTTGAGCGTCTGGTTTGGGCAATTCCTCTGAAATCACTACAATATGTTTCCAGTGTTCAACTGAGGAAGGTATGATCTGTTTGTGTTAGACACTATTTCCCGCTTGAGAACCCTAAGGCTCGAGTATATACGTAAAGAGTCCTGCCGGTCAACAGTTTGAAAAAAAAATTCGTAATGGTATCATTATTTCCATAAAATAACCGGTAGCGCGCAAAGGATAAGTATCCCGTAAAGGATTATCAAGCAAAAAAATTTTACGCGCCAAAATCCGCCCAAGTCCATCAGGTACAGGTCAGAAGGGACACTGCCCTAAATTCATTAACTCGGTCAGAGCCGCTACCTCTGTACGGATAGACAGACATAGATACATTCAGTTAATAAAGTATCGGGAATGGATATTTGTTTGTAGTTCCAAATTTAATTTTTGTTTTTTTATTATTGTTAGATCGGCACAACTTTTTTTCAATTTGGCGCGGAGTTTGAGTATCTATTATTTAGTTGAATACAGTGCTTCTTTTAGTTAGGTTAGTGTGTATATGTATGTGTGTCTAGTGTGTATTGCGAATTTTATAAGGACAAAAACATGGAACAAAGAGTTTGTCTTCAACTTTGCATCGCCAATGTAATCTCGTATTCGGAGACACTGAAAATGTTACAGAAGGTTTACGGTGAATCGACTTTATCTAAAAACGAGCTTATGAGTGGTACAACGCTTTCAAAAGTGGTCGGGATATTTACCTCTCCCTGATAGACCATCAACGTCTTCAACCACTTCGGTTGAAGTAATCATCATAAAAGTGAAGGAAATAGTGACTGAAAATCTTCATTCAAGTTTGAGAGAGATAGCCGCTGAACTTTCTGTGTCTCACGAATCGATCCGTATCGTTTTAAACAAAAACATGTTGCCGCTCGGCTAGTCACAAAAGACCTGAATTTTCTCCAAAAACTCAGTCGCTGAGGACATGCTAGAACGAGTCAATTCCGACCCAGTATTTAATGACGCATGGTTACTGCTGACGAGACATGTGACATGCCTGACATGACATGCAATATGAACCGAAACCGAAAAATACACTAAGTCGATCAAAAGTTCAAATCATGTTTATTGTTTTCTTTGACTGTCGCGGTCTTGTGCACTCAGTATTCTTACCAGAACGACAAACGATAAATAAAGTAAATTTTTTCATCATTATACGGCGTTTAATGCAAATTCGACGAAAAAGCCCAGATTTTTCTATAGAAAAATATTAGATTTTGCACCATGCTAATGCACATTCGTAGAAGGTCATCATTTTGACCAAAAACTCAGCGAATACTACCAAGCAACCGCCTTATTTACGAGATATAGTTCCAGCCGACTTTTTTCTTTTTCCTAAACTCAAATTACTGCTTCGTGGATCCCGTTTTCAATCGGTTGAAGACATTAAGGAGAATTCGTGACTAGAACTCAGTTGCGGAAAAAGCGTTGAAAAATCTTTCATGATTGGATTATTCTTTGGTGTAAATGTATCGTTTCTGAAGGAGCATACTTTCAATGTGATAATTAACATTTTGTGTATTATTCACCTTTTCCCGGTACTTTTTTGACAGAAGACTGTTAAGTAACTAGTATTATGAGTTTGTGAATAGCCATAGCGACCTGTATTCAGTTCTCGCTAAAACACCCGTCAAGTTAAATAATTTGTAGCCTGTAAATAAGTAGGCAACAACCAATAATTGAATTTGAATCACACTGGTTCCCAGAAGAATGGTGGATAGGTTTTATGAAGTTAGGTGTGAAGAAGATAATCAATACAGAATACTTGTTACAACTGTAACATTCATTATAGTTAATTAATTTAGTGAGGTACATGAACGACAGTGACATCTGCAAGGTTTCAGCCATCATTATTGTTTGAAAGTACTAGCCGACACCCTCACAGAACATTCATTAGGTTGGTTAAATATCCAAAATAATACAATAAACAAAGCATCATTAAGGTATAATTGGCACTATTTGTCCATTTGCAAGGCCAAAACATTTTGAAGACTCATCCTGCTTCTTTTGAGAGACTACATAAGAACATAAATAAATAAAGAGTAAAGTCAAAAAAATCCCAGTCTGAAAGATCACATCGACTACACAGATAAAGTGTAAATAATTTATTTAGAGTTTAGTGAATTTGTTAGTGTTTAATGAGTGAAATACTCGTTAAAATATTATAATTAAATTTACAACTCATTATTTTCTTATTCATGTCTGTACGCAACCTCATAATTTTATTATTTATTTGTCTCCAATTATAATTTACACAATAACTTTATGAAGTGAGTTTTCATTTCTGTCGTCAGTTTTCAATTTTTTTATTCACATTAACACGCATAATAAATAAAAGTTCGCAGTAAATTTAAAGCTTTTCAAAAAGGACACGTCTTTGAGGTGAATTAAAATATTGAATAATGAAACCTTTTAAAAATTAAAATATTTAGACTTAGGCGAGTAACATACTATATACGTAAATGTACTAATATAAAAAATTAAATTTTGCACACATCACACATTGCTGACACATCGGCTATGCGATCGAAAATGTATACACATGAATATGTGTCAAATGTATGTACGTACATGCAGTGCGAGTGCAATGTTATCTAACACATAAAAACAGTTATGAATTATAATTATCCACAGTGTAACCCGAGTCACGTAACTGTTCACCTAAGTACATGAATACACTGATCTGTTACGTGATTATACCGTGTTTATTGTAATCGGGACTACTGCTTACTCTGCTTCGATCGAACTATATAAACTACCGATTCCAGTAGTTATGTTTTTTCGCCAGGGCCAGAATTATAGAAAAAATGCATTTTGTGTTAAAGCTTTTAATCATCATCATCAGTTAGATCAGTATTTAGCTTCACTTATAGGTTATACATCTATTATTCTACTAAGTAGAATCTACTTTTTCTGCTCGATCGCCAAAATGTAATTAACGGGTCATACACTATCCATGTTGATGGACCTTCGACGGGCCGGATTAAATACTTTCGCGGGCCGGAGCTGGCCCGCGGGCCGTACTTTGCCCATCACTGGGTACGACCATCAAGTTTGAAAACTTATTCCCAAGCACCTATAAGTATGTTCCGGGAACATCACTTTAGATCACGTCTCTCTAGGCTTAGCTTGATTAGGTACATTGTCTCTCAACATCACGTGAGATCACGACATAATCGTTAAGTATATGCAGTATAAAAATATGTTTTTTTTTAATAAGAACAATATATTTTTAAAATAAATACACGAGAGTGAATCCGAGGATATGTATGAACTCCATGCGTTTGCAATTATAAACGTGAACGACGTTGTGGGGACTGGCTAATTAATAAATATGCTCATAACATAAATATATTATTAAATTTTGTGTTTTTACGCTGACTAAAACTTTTACAGCGCAGAATTGTGTAAACAAAAAATTACAAGTATAATAGTTCCAAAATCATCGTAATGAATGAACTTTAACCGAACTGAGCAAATCTTGCGCTCCTTTATATTTATATTTAAACTAATACACTTCCTTTTAGGATTTCTTATTCATAAAGTTGAAGTTCATATATTTATTACAAGCCGTGCCCGCGGTTTCGCTCGCGTATTGTATGTATATTCTTCCAAATTATACTTTTTTTAAATAATTCTTGAATAAGGTAGTAAAAATGTTGTAATATGCTAGCAGGTGGTATATTTTTCCCTTGAAAATCACTCTCATTTCAATCATTTACTCAGATAATATTTCTACGATTGAAAAAATAATTATGTAAATAATAATAGTTAATCAAAATCATTTTTTTAAATTCATTGTGGGCCCTGAAAAGGAACTTATGAACGTCAAAAAACTACCACCGGTTCGGAAAACAAGCCAGTCGAGAAGAGCGCAGGCAAGAAACTCGATCTTATAAATGTAAATCAATTTTATAAAGTACAATATTATCAAGGAGTTTGTTATTGTTTCAGATGTGGCTAGCAGTGCTAGTCGCAGTACTAGCTGTCTGTCTGTACCTCTACTTAGATGTAATTAAACCCAGAGGATTCCCCCCGGGACCGAGATGGAGACCTATAATAGGAAGCGCACGCGACGTGTACAAGTTGAGAGAAAAAACTGGTTACCTCTATAAAGCAGTTAAAGAATTAACGTTATCACACTGCAACGGAGGACCTCTCTTAGGTTTGAAGATTGGGAAAGACAAAATCGTTATGGTTAATAGTCTCGAGGCAAATAAAGAAATGCTTTTCAACGAAGACATCGATGGTAGACCCAAAGGAATATTTTACCAAACCAGGACCTGGGGTGAGAGACGAGGAGTTTTATTGACTGATGGGGAACTATGGAAGGAACAGAGACGTTTCCTTATTAAACATCTAAAGGAGTTTGGATTCGGGAGAACAGGTATGGGAGAAACGGCTAAATCCGAGGCTGGCTACATGGTGAATGACGTGATGAATGCAATTGATAAAAAATGGAGTGGCCATTCTTCAAATGCATAATTTCTTTAACGTTTACATCTTAAATACTCTCTGGATGATGATGGCCGGCATTAGGTACAACCCATGTGATCCTCAAATGAAGATGCTCCAGAGTTTGCTCTTCGATCTTTTCGCTGCAGTCGACATGGTCGGAACAGTGTTTAGCCATTTCCCAATCTTAAGTATAATCACTCCTACTCTCTCAGGGTATAGAGACTTCATTAGAACCCATAAGAGGATATGGAAATTTCTGAGAGAAGAATTGGAAAGACACAAAGAGAAATTTGATTACACAAAAGAAGATGCTGATTTTATGGACGTTTATATAAGAGTTTTGAAGGAGAACGGGGAAATCGACACGTATTCCGAAGGCCAATTAGTGGCGATGTGCATGGACATGTTCATGGCTGGAACAGAAACGACCAGTAAGAGTATGAGTTTCTGCTTCAGCTACTTGATCAGGGAACAAGATGTACAAAAGAAAGCGCAGGAGGAAATCGATAGGGTAATTGGAAGAGCAAGATTACCATGTCTTAATGATCGAGTCAAGTAAGTATTTGGTTTTTTTTAATCGGACGACGATAAAAAAGAAACTCTTGATACAGCTGTAAAGTTCTTATAGTTTCTAATCTACCTGATTTTTATTTATCCAACATGTTTTTTTTTCCTTGGTCCCACCGCTAAAAGAAGAACTATGGAATATAAAAGTTTCATAAAAGATCATTAATTGGAGTTTATTATGATTATACCAGGATGCCTTACAACGAAGCCATCGTACATGAGAGCATCCGTCACTTCATGGGCAGAACATTCGGGGTTCCTCATCGAGCGCTGAGGAACACTATTTTAGCTGGTTATTATATTCCTCAGGTGAAAATCTTTTAAAAATTAATAAGATCGTATGATCTCATCTAATTACATTCCAGAAAGTTAGCATTTGCTTAAGAAGAGCAGTTAAATTCGTTTTTAAATGCGGTACAGGAAATGCGTAGTAATAATCTATCAAACTAATAACTTTTGAACTGACTTACTGATTGCCATCCACAAGCAACGATACATATCAGTGTTCTTGTCGTGTTATATGAAAATAAATATACCTTCATACAGTCCAATTCAAACTTCATGGCGCCTTGAAACACCGCGCGAGACGATGCGCAGCATACGATTGTGTCTGTGGAAAGGAGTAAGACTTCGCGGTAGCGGGGGGCGCCTGCATACCCTCGTATGCACTCTCTTAAGTTTGCGTTCCTATCTACGTAAAGTCCACCTCTTAATATTTTAATAGATTTGTATTTTTTGTTGTTTTTGTTTCTTCTATTTTTGTTGTAATTGATTTCTGTTACTATTATTATAATATTATTATTAATTATTTTGTTTCGTCTGTTTATTATTTACTTTATGCTTTTGAGTTTTTTTGGTTACGCTTTGTTACTTGCAAGACTTACGTAAATAACAAAGTTTATATGGAGTAGGTACAATTTAGTGATAAATAAAATATTATTTTATCATTATATTTTCTTTCAACCCTCCAGATAAATTACCGTACTTCTGATTTAGCTTTTATTTTATTTAACCTAAAATTAATGTTTACTTATATAATGAAAATACTTTACATAATAAGATTTAACTAATACTTTTGAAAGTAAAAATAAAATTCAAACGTATCAGAATTATTTTCGAGTTGACTGTACCTGCGTAACGATTGCGATTGCAGCTCACTTCCTAACCGCTATAATAAAAGTCGTAACAAACGCGCGGACTGGACCGACCTGCGTACATGGTACAGCGGACGACCTTAGTTATACTTCGTCTTGTGGACATAGTCAGGTACAGATTTATTACCGACGTGTAAACAGATTACTATTGCTATAGTGAAAACATTAATGCAACTAAATTATTACAAAAAGTAACATCTATCTGTCTGTATGTCTGTTACATGCATAAATAGCAATTTCTATATATTTCGCACTTCGATAATGACGTCCGTACCTGACAAGGCGAGTGATAACTTCAGTCATGCTAGTCGTATGTCGTACCAAGTACGCGGTCGCGTTCTTCGGACGTAGTTCTCTATGAGCTTTACATGTCTACATGTTTTTTCCTATGGTTTGAAATTTCTTATTGTATTTATAATATTTTCAGGATGCAATGGTAGTGAGCAATTTCACCAACATTCTTATGAATGAAGACTTGTATCCGGAACCGTATTCCTTCAAGCCAGAGCGATTTCTCTTAGACGGCAAGGTGTCGTTACCAGAGCACTATTTCCCTTTCGGGTTAGCGAAACATCGCTGTATGGGGGACGTCCTCGCCAAGTGCAACATATTTGTGTTCACGACCACCATGCTGCAGAGGTTCAAGCTCCTACCTGTTCCAGAGGAGTCCCTGCCCTCGTTGGAACACGTCGACGGAGCAACGCCCTCAGCTGCCCCATTCAAGGCATGTCTTGTCCCGAGATATTAAAAAGTGTGTTATCGAATATAATGTACCTACTGTAATATTTTTATTAAAATTCAATGAAATTCGTTATTGACAGGTCTTTATTCTTAGTACTGTGCGAGTGCGTATGCGACTGTATATACTATAAAATAAAAAAGTATATACCGACATAATATGTCATATTATGTCCGTTTATTAGCTCTCTACTCAAAGGACTGTTGCTTAAACTTATTACCAAGTTAACATGTTTAAACTATATGGTCCCACATAAATTGGTGACAATACTATATGCCCCTATTTATCTGTATATATAAGTAATGACAGGGCAGGATGTGACTGGCGAACCACCCTGCTTCCTGCAGGTGTACAAACTTGTATTGTACTAGTTTGAACGTTGTGAGAGAGATCTCTGCTTGTATACTTTGCTGTGTCTCTTTATGTATCGCCGGGGTATAATCTTGACTGGAACAACCGATAGAGCGTGGGAGCTTAGAAGGAAGGAGAGTGCGTCGGCTCGAGAGGGTATCTGAAGGGGACGCTTTCTTCACCAATAAAACCCCAACTTCTCTATATAATGTGGACTGTATTTATTTAACTTGGAATTACACGTATTTAGAAACTATATCTTGCCGGTACAACTTTGCCGGCGGTCGGCGCGAATTCTAATACATTTTTAATACTTACATCCAGCACATAGTTACTCTTAGTCTACAAACTTATCATTTATCTCATTTACACACATGAGATACATATGATATATCTCTCTCTCTCTCTCTCTCTCTCGTGTTTCCAGCTAGTGTGTGTGTGTGTGTGTGTTGTGATTCGCGATGTAATTCTCGTAATTGAATGTTAATGTTAAAGATTTAAGGAAATATTCATTTGTCCTCAACAGTATCCATGTAGGATTTATCTACATATACAAGAAGCACAGTAAGCGCAGATGCCAACATAACTCGCGTTTTTCTTGGTATTTAGGTGTTACAATTAGAAAAAAATATTGGTACTAAAACAAATCAAAAATATTAATCATAAGTTCAAGCACTTGCCAGTAAAACTGACCATTGAGTCATTCTTTTCACAGTTTTTAATTTTTTTTAATGGGTAACACTAATAATTTTCCTTAAATTCTTTTGGTACCAACATAAAGAAAAACAAACAAAAATCAAATTCGAACATCTGCCAATGAAACTGTGCGTTGAATTTCATGAGTATTATTTTTTATGCGGATCCCAAATTATTTTAGAAAAACAAAAGTACCCTAAATTACGCGGAGTAAGTTCAGCTAATTATAATAACAAAGAAGTTCCGTCAGTCAGGCCGTTCCAGATTGCCGGGAATAAATAAACAGACAAACAACAATTTCAGACATTCTATTTTTGGTATAGGTATCGTGTATACATTCATATGAATTTAGTAAAAAAATGTTATTTTGACATTACAAACAGACAGTTTAATTTTATTTATTAGTATAGATTGGTAAATATAAATAAAGTACAATGTTTACAAATAAATATTCTTCAACTTCTATCCGTGAAAATATCGTACCTCCATTACCAAGTCAGCAAAATAAGATAATGACTGCTATACCCCAAATACTTAAATAACTTTGGAAATAAATATAGGAACCACGTGTAAGTCTATTTAATATTAGAGGGCTGCTCTCTATTTTCTTGAGATCCATTGAGATGTTGACTTGGTGACAATAACACAATCTCGGGAGTGTACTCCTTCGAATAAAAAAAATACAAATCGCTCTGCAATTGTCAAAGAAATCTCATAACAAACAGAAAAAAATGTCGAGACGAATTAAGAACCTTTTTGAAAAAATAATGACTGAGATTGTATAATATGTAGTTCAAAAATTTATCTCAGTGGAACAAAATGTATTTGTAAAAGTTGATGTATGTCATATAAAAGTGCCAGCCAAGAATAGTACCACCCCATATCTTCCTGTTGATATCTTAAAAGGCGAGTAAGGGATAAATCAGGGGATGGACAGCAGCATCCTCTGAGCACTACAAATACCTACTGCGATCGCCAACCCGCCTGCCAAGCGTGTCGATTATGGCAATTGCCTCATGTAACATGTGGCATGGACGACACACTTACAAGCAGGCCCCTAATTCTGGTGGCCCCGCTATTCCTAGTCATAGTGGTAGCGGCCAAGGTAACGGCGGGTAAGGGGTGCTAAGAATCTCCGGCAGAGATCCGGCTACCATAACCAACGACGGATCGACCTGGCAATGTACAACACGCGAACACTGCGGACCGACGAAAAGATCGCTGAGCTTGAGGAAGAAGTAAGCACAAGTTATGATGGGATATATTGAGATTATCTGAAGTACGAAGAGAGGGTGAGGACTTGATTATGCTCAAATCCGGAAACTTGCTGTATTCAAACAACAGTTCCAAGGTGGTGTCGGGTTCCTCGTCCGCAAGTCCCTTATAAATAACGTTGTAAAGATCGTGAAGGTGTCGACCAGGGTGGCGTTCTCGATACTCGGAATAACCAAACGGTATTCCTTGAAAGTTATCCAGCTATACGCCACGGCGGAACCACCGGGGCCTTCAACTGGGCAGCTTTCAACAGGGGTCGGGTCGTGGTCGTGGTCGGGGTCGGGGTCGGGGTCGGGGTCGGGGTCGGGGTCGGGGGGGTCGGGTGAACGAGATAACACACATCACTTGTCAAATATTTTCGCAAAAACTTCTACCTGTACATCAACAAACCAACAGGTTTACAGGTATTTTAGTTCTGATCGTACATCAATCAAAATCCTCTTTGTTGAATAAGTATTTTTCTTGGAGTACTTATTGTTGAGACATAGAAGCTAAAACTTCTCCTTCTTTGTGGTTAATTAATAGAAGATTTATAACACTGTTACAAATCAATGCTTCTTTATTTATTTTATAATTAGCCGAGATGACTTTTTCGATATTCATTCCTATAAAATTTAGAAAATTTTAATACACACACAACACTATTTTACGTACGAGTCATGGTGGCAAATCATTGCCGAACGGAATTAACGGAGCTTTATTTGATTTTTCTCTTTCAAAAAATGTACGTGTAGCTAGAACAATATTTATAGCACGGCTTTGAATTCATTTTCGGATGTTTTACGATTTAAATGTACTATAAAAAGCAAAAATCCAAAACGATTTACAACATATTGTTATTACGCGACAGCTACTAATACCAAAATGAGAATTCAGAGGTACAAGAAATTAGAACGGACTGTAGAGGCTCAACTTCGAGAAGAAAGAGGTTGATCGTCGAATCCTACTCAACTGGGCCACGGTTGGGAAGCTACGTAGAATATTTTCGTTCGAGATACGGCAGTGTCTCAAGACAAAAGTCTACGACCAGCGTGTTTTGCCAGTGATAACTTATTGTTAGAAGTATTCATAAACTTAAGTGGCTGTGGGCTGGGTACATTGCTCATAGAACCGATCCCCGATGAGGCTAACAGATTCTCGAATGGCTGCCGCGCACTAGAAGACGCAGCGTGGACAGACCTCCCACAAGGTGGACCGACGACCTGGTGAAGATCGTGGGAAACCGCTGGTCATGTAAATGGTACATACTTCTTTTGATAATGGATGAAATAATATTCTGTGTTACTGTGTAAATAATAGTCTATTAGTTTAAAACTAATTTATTGCAGAATAGTTTATTTGGGAAATTATCTAATGCTGTATCAGCAAATTAGGCTGGGGAGAAAGAGAAACTCGAGCAGTGAAGATAAGTGTTAATGCACTGGAAAGAGCCCTCTTATACCTCCATCTGGGTACAAGTCCCCGGCGCTGCTCGGCGTTCACTCATATTGTTGCAAATATAACAAATTACAATTATCTAAAAGTGTGTCTTTGAGTTTTATTCCAAAAGTTACAGGTTTAGGTTTCTGTGATAATTGAATACAGTTTAGCAACTCAATATAAGGAAACCAGAGCCTTTGAAGACGGTGAATGGTTTTGCTTATTTTTAATATTCTTTACTTATCTTTCTATTTTCTCCGACATATATTACACTAGCTGTCTGTACGCGGCTGTGCCAGCGTTTCAGATATTCTTGACTGCGTTTTATTTTTTTCTATACGGAACCCTAATTATATTACTAAAAAATTTTGTACTACGATAATGTTAAAAATTTTCTCATAAATTATAAAATTATTACTATTATTATTATCATTACTTGCCCGTAAAACTGTGAATACGTTACATAATGTGACATAATAAGTTACAAGGAGTAACTTCAGCTATTACCAAAAAAATTCTCGGACAACAGCAGTGATGCATGGTATGTTGAGTCAGGTGCTTCTATGCATATGACCAAACATAATTACCTACTCTCATCAAACAAAGCCTATTGGCAATACAATCAAGGTTGCTAATGACAAATCCTTGTCAGTGAAAGGTTCTGGTCAATTAAGCCTAGATGTTTATAATGAGAAAGGCCAGCTTAGAAACATTTTGTTCCAGAATGTTCTCTGTGTGCCTGAGTTAGCAGTCAGCCAAATAATAAAAAATGGTGGCCAAGTTAAATTTGACACCAAAGTTTGTGTAATATTAAATAAATATAATACTGTAGTGGCAACAGCTGTTTTAGTTAACAATATGTACAAGTTGAACATGCACAATGCACATGCTTACACATGGGATGTTAATGAAAAATATGCTTATTTGTGACATCAGCATTTGGGTCATCTGAATTTCAATGATATAAACAAAATAGTAGAAAATGACGAAAGTATTAACATGTTGAAGAAGAAGGATAATTTAACATGCATAATATGCTTAGAAGCAAAACAGACACGGTTAACTTTCAAAAATAAAGGAACTAGAGCAAAAAAAATTGCTTGAACTAGTTCATTTTGATGTATGTGGTCCTATGGAGACAGAATCTCTTGGCGAAGCTAAATACTTCCTGACATTCATTGATGATTACTGAAAATAAGTATTTCTTAAATAACAAATCAAAAGTTATAAAAAAATTGAAAGTATGTTGAAAATCATCTGGAATGTAAAATCAAGTGTACCCGCACTGATAATGGTCTTGAATTCATTAACAAGAATATCTGTAATATTTTAAAATTAAATAGAATTTTACACTATACTACTGCACCTACGCACCGCAATAAAATGGAGTCGCTGAACATATGAATCTGACATTAATAGAAAAAGCCAAGTGCTTATTACTGAATGCTAAGCTGTCAATACAGTACTGGGCAGAAGCAATACAAAACAGCCGCCTATCTTATCAATAGAATTCTTATAAAATCCTTCTCATACAAAACTCCTGAAGAAATGTGGTATAGAATTAAACCAAACGTTAGTCACCTTCGGGAATTCGGTTTTATGGTACTATGGTTTTGGTTTTATGGAAAGCTATTTTTATTGGCTACTCTAGTAATACCAAAAGTTATACCTATTTATTGAATTAATTGTGAGAAGCTGAGATGCAGTATTTCTGGAGTCAACCGGTGGGCTTGACACAACCTAAGGATGCATCCACATGTGAGGATTGTCCTTCAGATGAGATGTCAATGCCCACAAACACGGCTAGTTCTGATTCTGAGTCATACAATTCACCAGATAGCGGTAGCTATGGTCCTGACAAAAATACTGAAGATTTACTCTATGCTCTGTGTAACGTTAATAATTGTTAATAATAAACCCTTTCAAAGTATCTTCCACGTTTAATTCCAACAGTTTCATTTCTACACTAACGTCGAACCCAAAGTCACCAGGGTGGCTCAGCTCATACAATTTTCTTAAATATCTATGCACTCAGTTAAAATAAGATAAAACGATGCAATATCAAGCTCAGTGGTATCAAGTGTCGGACACATTATCAATAAACGTGCATTTGAATCCTTGAACTTGAATGCATTTGAATTACAATGAGCTTGAACTTTCTATTCGTTACCTTTGGGTTGAAAATCAATCGCCAAGCACCTTTAGGTTAAGGTTAAGCCAATTCCTTATAGGTTTTTTTTCTAACTAGTAACTGCTGTTGCTGTTGGCCGGAAGGGCCTTTATAACTTTACCGTGGTTTTGTAGTCAAGTGCTGAAAGCACTCCTCATAAGTTTACCATCCTTACCATATTGGGCCTCATTTTAGGAACAAACAGGCAAACAAAAAGTGTGATTTGGTATAGGTGCCGTTTATACATTCATATGTATTTAGTAAAAAGTTGTTATTTTTATATTATAAACAGACATTTCAATTTTATTTATTAGTATATAATTCGAATAAGATAACAAACTTTTACCTACTAGCGCCACCTATTGACGTCTAATATGACGAAATGAAAGTTGTATTCAAAGTAATACATACTTATTACCCAGTATGTCATAGTTCAAAACAAAACTACTAGATGGCAGTAATGGAGACATCGCTTGTAAATACTACTAAATAAAATGCTACTAAAAAAATCAAAGTGTCCGTTTGTAATGTCAAAATAACATTTTTTTACTAAGTACATATGAATGAATATACGATTGTTATATCTTGTATCATACTTTTACCTATTAGCGCCACCTATTGACGTCTAATATAACGAAATGAAAGTTGTATTCAAAGTAATACATACTTATTACCCAGTACGTCATAGTTCAAGACAAAACTACTAGATGGCAGTAATGGAGACATTGTTTGTAAATACTATTAAATAAAATGCTACTAAAAAAACAAAGTGTCTGTTTGTAATGTCAAAATAACATTTTTTTTACTAAGTACATATGAATGAATATACGATTGTTATATCTTGTATCATACTTTTACCTATTAGCGCCACCTATTGACGTCTAATATAACGAAATGAAAGTTGTATTCAAAGTAATACATACTTATTACCCAGTATGTCATAGTTCAAAACAAAACTACTAGATGGCAGTAATGGAGACATCGCTTGTAAATACTACTAAATAAAATGCTACTAAAAAAATCAAAGTGTCCGTTTGTAATGTCAAAATAACATTTTTTTACTAAGTACATATGAATGAATATACGATTGTTATATCTTGTATCATACTTTTACCTACTAGCGCCACCTATTGACGTCTAATATAACGAAATGAAAGTTGTATTCAAAGTAATACATACTTATTACCCAGTACGTCATAGTTCAAGACAAAACTACTAGATGGCAGTAATGGAGACGTCGCTTGTAAATACTACTAAATAAAATGCTACTAAAAAAATCAAAGTGTCCGTTTGTAATGTCAAAATAACATTTTTTTACTAAATACATATGAATGAATATACGATTCTTATATCAAAAATAATATTTATAAAATTTTTGTTTTAAATATAAAACTGTTTGTTCCGGGCAATCTCCAGAACTGCTGGATCGATTTTGATAGGACTTAGGTATGGTAGATGGAGATTACTCTGTTTAACTTAGATTTTTGAAAATAATTAGGGTTCCGCGTAAAGTAATTAAAACTCATGAACATGTGAATAAAATCCGATTCTACAGTTATACTGGCGATGTTTGAATTTGTGATAAGTATCTCAGCTTTCTGTTCATAAATAATTTCAAAAAATTATTAGGTTGTGTTGGACTATGCACCCAGAGCTATTCTTGCCCTAATAGGCCGGAATGGCGGTATGCACAGCATACTACCCATGTGGTGTGGAGTTGCACCTTCCGCCTCAGCCCCACAATCAGGTCCTTATGGCCCTGCTACCTACACCTAAAACATTGGGGTCCCCGGTTTGCCCTCGAAGGACAGACTGGGCGAGTGAGACCCAGAGCCAAACACCGGAAGCAACGCAGGATCATTGATCAATCCGTTCAGGCAGTGCACGCCATATTATATAATATTTGCCGACACCAATTGCATTTAGTCAGATTCATGATTAAAAATATATTTACTAAAATAAAAAGTGGCCTGTTAATCTGTAATGTCAAAATTATTATTTTTTTACTAAATTGATATGAACGTATATAGAAAGAAAGAAAAGAAAGAAAAAGAAAGAAATTTATTGTTGGATAGCTAATATATACATTACAAATACAAAAACACACATTTTAAATAGTCACGAGTGAATCCAAACAATAGCCCCCTATTCAGCTACTTGTTGTAGCATCACCTTGCGGTAGACACTGCAACGCTGGTTTTCAATAGGGGGCTTTGACATGCACAGACGTTCCGTCGATAGATAGATAGACAAGAAAGAAAAAAAAAAAAAATAATAATAAAAACAAACATTTATAATTATGTAATATCCGACACCTATACCTAAAATACAATTAAGAGGTACTTAAGCAGGCCAGCATGACTGCGGTGACTGGCATTGAATTCTGTTCAGTGTCAGTCGCCGCTGTTTTGGATTGTACTGTACTTACCATCAGGTCCAGTACAGTCACTGTGGTGTGCATTATAAAAAAAGAAAAAAATCATGAAAATTTTTGTCTGTCTGTTTGTTCTGGGTAATCTTCGGAACGGCTAGACGGATTTTGGCGGGACTTTTTTTGGTAGATAGCTGAAGTTACTCTGGGTAGCTTAGGGTACTTTTAACTTCTAAAATATTAGGGTTTGCGTAAAAAAATTAAATCTCATAAAAAATTGAATATAATCCGATTCAATACACAGTTTTACGGGCAAGTGCTTGAATTTATTTGAAATATTTTTTTGTCTTAGTACTAAAAAAAAAATTAGCGCTCCTTAAAAAAAATGCAATGAAAAATATATATAACGCGGGTGCAGCCGCACGGACAAGTGCCTTAAATTGGGAAATTAAATATTATTTTCAGAAATGTCTGTAAGTATGTCTGTTTGGTTGCACAGGCATTCATTAGATAATACTAAATATATTCTAAAAATTCAAAAATATAATTATAAAGCACGTTCCGTAGTAACGTGAAAATTATAATTTATAAAAATCGGTCTCCTCTGTGAAAATTTGAAATACACGCGGCAACTTTAGTACGAAATAATAGTTGGTAAACAATGAGAACTAGCACAAGGGCACGAAAGTGGTACGAATCGCGGGTGGCCGTTATCTGTTTAGAAAAATTCCCACGGAATTTTGATCTTAGCTAATCCCTAATTTTTTTTTAAATTAATACATTAAAAAAAAGTTACTTGCAGGACCTATATACCTGCGTGTTATGTGCAGGAGTGTGTTTGCAGTGTTGTGCGTGTAATGCTTGATGCATGGGCAGTGTCACTGTATCGCGCTGGCGGCGACGTCAAGAGCCTCCCCACTTGAAGAACGGAGCACGTCTTGGGTCGCCGCCTGAGGGGGACCCGGAGAGTGTACAGGAGCAAAGTTAGCCACCTGTCCCCGACGGCGGGAACGGTGGTTACGCGGGCGTGGGCGCTGACACACAAATGAACGAGGTTTATAAGGAAAGATCCTATTACTGCGAGTGATTTTATCGTCGCGGTCGATTAAAATATTACGCGGACGTCGCCTCATGTGAACGGCGTGTCAGTCTAGCTAGTACGAGACGGTTCGTACTTTGAGGGGGTTCGGGTGTGTCTTTGCGCGTTCGAAGAAGGCGGACCTAATGGTGGGCAGGTTCAGATCTCTGTGTAAATCCACAGTTCTCTGGAACCATTGGGCACCTGCAGCTTTACTTACAAAGCGATTCTGAATCCTTTGTAAGGCGTGCATCTGGAATCTCCTAATGTGACCGAAGGCGGGTCCACAGTACGTGATGATGGGCCTGACAACCATCTTGTACAGGGTAATTTATGGCGGAGGGTCATTTTGCTCTTGGTGTTGTAGAGCGGGTAGAGACGGCCTAGCGCCATGGCGGACTGGGGCTTGACTTTCTGAATGCGGGCTTTGAAAGTCAGTTGGGCGTCTAGTTGAACTCCTAGGTACCTGACTTCGGTGCTGTAGAGGATATCAGTACCTACGTACTTGATGAATTTGAGAGGATTTTTTCTAATCGCACGGTCTCTATTGAATACGCTCAAGGTACTCTTACTCAGGTTTATCGCGATACGCCACTTGAAGTAACAAGAGCTGAGGTCGTCGACGGCTCTTTGGAGATTTTTTCGTGGAGATTACTTCTACGATATGACATATTATATGACTGTGTCATCCGCGTATAGACAGGCGCCAGAATGGAACCTTGAGGGACTCCTGCGAGTATCGGGTGGGCTATAGAGAGAGCGTTCTCTACTCTATAGCGGAAACTACTATCAGTGAGGTAGTTGTGTATGATGTGGACTAGAGTGTCGGGAACACCTAACCTAGTGAGTTTGTAGTTGTTGAGTTGTGAATGCGCTTAATTATAAAACACAAAGTAACCCGATTGTAACATTTTTTATTCAAATAAATGGCTTTGGGGTTGCTGGTACTTATGCGAGCTGTTCAAACTGTATGAGGGCTGCACGAGAAGATTTGTTAAAAAAAACACAAAGTAACTTCGTATGTATGTCGGTTTAAGAAGCTAGATGGGACCTTAGAGAAAATCACAAAATGTACACATATTTTGCATAATAATGGTGACAGTCTGCATATTATCCAATAGATATGGTTAGAAGGCATCAGCTTGTGCTGGCGGTCTGTCCTTTTCACGTATAAATCCCAAAACAAGAAGAATGTAGGCTTCATATTGAGGGAGTCTCGTGCGGGCGACGCCGCGGGGTCTGCTAGTATAGCTATATAGATGATCATTTAATTAGCTCAGTTCCAAGTAATTATATAAATTTAAATATTGGCAGGTAAGAATGTACAAAAAGCGTCGGCTTCAATAGAAAATTTAAATATTGACATGTGAGTTGACATAACTCATGAACGTTCATAAATTGAATCGCACATTTATATTTAAACTATTATCAAAAGTCGAATTCCGTTATTTGATTTGGTTGTAGTTTTGTAATATTATTTGAAATAATGTATAGTAAGAAGAAGAAGATAAGAAAGCATGATGTAATATACGACAACACGAGTAGAGACTCCATTCCAAGACGCGGATATTATTCTGAACTTGTTTCGGACATGACCAGGAGTGATCCAACTAGGGATATCTGCGCAAAGAAACGAATGAAACTAATATTACAGGTAAACAGAACATGTTTACAGTAAACGTATACTCTGAACGTAAACGTGTACGCGCTTACGATTCTAATCATTGTTTCAAACAGATCATTTGCTTTTATATGTAGTATTGTATTTTGTAGTTATAAGGATGATGAATTATTAAATAAACAAGCTTAAACAAATCTGCTAAAACAATCTGTTCCACTATGGAGTGTATAAATAAAAAGAATCGACTCCGTACATTAAAGGTATCCTAGAAATCGAATAAACTTAAGATAGCGTCCCTATTGCAAAACTTGAATATAGTTAATTGCTTAGTGTTAAGTTTAGGTTTGATTGTAATTAATTTGTTTATAAAACCTAAAGCACAGACAAGCGGGTTCTATGACGTCACTAGGAGTTTGTCCAAACAGATCGGATACATTTTAGTCTTTAAGCACAACTTAGTGTATGCATAGGCTACTACGATCATTCAGTTGGTCTCTGCAAGCCGTTAACAATCCAGACAAAGTCGATTTTGTAAATACATGTATGGGTAAAACAGTATCCTAGATATTAAACCAGAAATAAACTACTATCATATTAAATTTCCTTAAGTTCGGTCCAGTGCTTTTGATAAACAAACCGACGTACAGATAGACCGACAACATTTCTTAAAACCATTTATATGTTGTCTGTATTCAATTTTGAAGCTCCACATAATATTCTGTCTCAATTGTACAGATTTCGTTCCTTTAGACTTTTATTGTCAGTATAGATTTGTAACTAGCTGTGTGACCGCGGCTGCGCCTGCGTTTTATATATTCTTCACTGCGTTCTTTTTTTATATACGGATCCCTAATTTTTTTAGTACTAAGATAAAGTAAAAAAAATCTCTTAAATTCAAGCACCTGGCCGTAAAACTGTGCATTAAATAGGATTGTATTAACCTTTTTTGGAATTTTATATATTTTACATGGAACCCAACTATTTTTGAAAAGTAAAAGTATCCTAAGTTACCCGGAGTAACTACATCTATTTACCAAAAAAAGCCCCATCAAAAATCCGTCCCGCCGTTCTGGAGATCACCAGGAACAAGCAGACAGACAGAAATTTTTAAACTTGTATTTTTGATATAGGTATCGTATACATTCAGTAAATAAATAAGTTTGAGATTACAAACAGACACTTCAATTTTATATAAGTATAGATGTAGATGTTTATTTTATAGTAAGTTTAATACGGGGTATGTTTAAGCAAGTAAACTTTTTAAGCAACAATTAGTTACACGTAGTACTAATAATGCAATGAATGTGATTCACGACGCAGGCGAAAACAGATAAATTAGCTCCCATGCTAGTCTCGTTACCGAAACCACAGAAACCTAGACTGCTCCTCCCGCCTGGAAGATGGGCCACGTGCAGAGAACACGACAGCATCGTGAGTAACTCTACATATTTACGTTAAAAATATGTTATCTATTTACTTAAACTTATCAGAGCTCCAATTTATATTGTGATTCTTTTTGTAGAGGCACTTAATCTCTTTAAGTTTTAAAATTTAGTGCATAGCAAATATGAAAGATAGCTTTCATGTTGCATGATTTTTCTTTAGTTATTTAAGCTAAAAGTTTTAAAAAATATAATTCTTATTTGATCAATATGTAATGTGCGGTTTCAGGAATTTCCATTCGAGACGTTTGTTCCCAAGCTACAGTTCCTCAGTGTTGTGCTACCGAAAGAGCTTCCTCGATTGGTGAAGATTGAGAGATTGCGTAGAAAATTTCTAACTTCGAATATTAAAGTAATACACAGATAATTATAATTTATTATTAGCTTTAAGGATTCAAACATTTTGACGTTTTGATTTTATCTTCATAAACGACAAATGTAATAGAATTCCACGAAGTCTTGAAATTGTTATGTAAGAGATTATATATATATATATTTGTGCATGTGTATGTGACTAAACTCCTCTTAAAAGGCTGAATCGATTTTAATGAAATTTTGTGCGTCTATTCCTATTCGAGAATAGTTTAGATTCACAATTTGGTCCAATTTAATTTTTTATGTATGAGACGCGAACGAAATCGCGGGCATAGCTAGTTTATTATGAAAACCTTTTAGTAGGTTTTTGGTTTTCTGTAGCAAATATATATCAAGTGCTAGCTGTGTGCCTGCGGCTGCGTCCGCGTTTTACATTCACTTCACTGCGTTTTAGTTTTATTATACGGAACCCTTTTATTTGTAATTTGTTTTTTGGTTCTAAGATAAATTAAATATATTTCTCATAAATTCAAGCACTTTCCCGTAAAATTATACACTGCATTGGATTTTATTCAAATTTTTATGAGTTTTCTTTTTTTTCCATGGAACCCTAATTATTTTCGAAAATTAAAAGTCCTCTTAGTTATGCGGAGTAACGTTAACTATTTACCAAAAAAATGCCGTCAAAATCCGTTCAGCAGTTCCGAAGCTTACCCGGAACAAACAGATAGACAGGCAGACAACAATTTAATTTTTTTCTTGTTGGTTTAGATATTAAGTAAAAAAAAATATGTTGACATTACAAACAGACACTTCAATTTTATTTATTAGTATAGATTAGACAAGTTTTAAGTCATACAGTTTGTCTGTTTCCAGAAAATGATGCGAGAACTGAGTATCCAGCCATTCTGGCTACTGCCCACCCATGAGTTTAAGCTGACAGAGCAGGATTACTATGGACTCCACAGCCCCTTCCCTAAACTTGATCTTGAAATATTTGATAACACTGATTTTGACTCTCGGTAAGAATGTTTATTCTGTATGTATCTGGGACCGGCTACTAAAATTCACCAATACCTGTTGATATTCTTTGTTTTTAACATATGTATAACTAAATATAAAACCTGACTATAGAATGCAACTGTAAGTTTAATGAATGATCAGGTGAATTGTTTGAGTCGTCCTTGAGCTATAAGTCAGCTAACGCTAATACATACAACTAACTAATATATATATAGACATTTAATTTATAAATAGTAATAATAAGGTTCATAATTTAATAAAATTCTATTCAATTCTGTTATTATTTTCCAATCGTTTCCAAGTTAATTTAGTTAGTTAATGCAGCAAAAACATTTTCTAGCATACCCGAAGAGTGGCTCTCTTTAGGTATGATAGAGGGCGAACAATATCCGTGTCCCGGACTGGCATTTATTCCCAAAGATGACGGGAAGAGCGCCACGAGCAACGGAGACATCTTGCAGGCGCTTAACAACCTATATGAGGTAGTAATCTATTAAATAAACATGCCAAGTCACTACTCTCAACTCTGTCAACTATAAGTGAAGGTTTTATTACGATTGTACCTGACTGCCACTGTGGTTAAACACAGTATCCTGTTCAACTGAACATGGTAACATGTTAAATCTATTAAGAGTATTTTGTTATCATCTGCTCGCAAAACACGCTGATTGGTCGTATCGTACCACGTTATCTTTGAAAATATTTTTATCGCTGTAAGTCTGTCGTGTTGAAAAATATTTCTGTGCTTTTTTATCTATGTTTACCAAATTACATAATTCCTCTTAAATCGGACGACATATTTTGTTGTGTTTAGTTATAGAGAAGGATGATAATGAATTACTTCGACAGAAAACGAGTAAGTATCACTTGCACTTGCATATGCAAAAGTGTAACTAAACCATTCAACAGTTACTGTGGGAAATTGTAAAGATATCCATCGTTATGCGTGACTGAAGTCGCTTGACATTACGAATGTGCATCTAGACAGAATATCGATATTTTCTTCGCAATGATATATTATAACGTTATACCGATACATTGCAATATATCGAACCATTAAGTCAATATTTTCAACGTGTCCTATGCTCAACTCAAATCTACCACCTCCCCCCTTCACGCCCGCCTCAAACGTTTTCTAATTAGCTATTATTGAAGTATACCATTTATTAGAAGGGACATTTTTACATTAAAAAGAAAATTAATTAAAAACAAAACCGACTTCAAAATAATATATACTTATACTATAAAAGTGCACTAAAAATAAATAAATAATTACTTTATTAATCTTCTTCTGCTTACTTCAATATATCCTTTGTTTTAATATTGTTAATAATTTTGAAATAGATGCCGTCAGATTTGTTTTTTTTTAATCATATTTTTCAGTAGTTTTTTTATTATTATTTTTAGTTTAAGTATGTAATTGTAAATATGTACTTATAGCTATAGTTTGAAGCCAGTTTTATATTTGTTTACTAAAAAATAATTTTATTTCCGTATGAAATTCTTCCTTCTCCTCTTTTTTATTCACTACTAGTTGTTTTTATTCATTACCAAATTGTATCCAAATCTGTTCATTTGTTAACGGGTGTTAAGGTAACAGACAGATAGTCAGAGTGAGCTTGTGCACCCGACTTCATCTGTTAAAATTAGTACCTAATTTCAAGAAAAAAATTATAATTACATATATTGACCATAAATATAAAAAAATACAATAAAAATGTAATATATTTTTTATACAATTGTTTATTCCATAAATATACTTAATAATATTGATAATTGTATAAAATGAAACTCTGAATTCGAATAACTTTTAAACCTACAAACATAACGAAAAATCATAAGAAACCTGTTTTTGTGGAGCGTTAAATTCTCTACTATTAATTGTTACGGATCCATAATAAACTTAGGTCGAAATAAGGACTATCTTACAGTTAATAATACGAGCTCAAATATTCAAGGATTTTTTAAATCAATTTGGAAGTGTTTGAGCCCCTGGGAGCAAAGAAATTCGAAAACGCCCCTGCTAAGTACCACTCTAATAGACCCCCTCATTCCTATTGGTACTTGTTTCATATTTGAACGCGACCAAATTTAAAAACTTTCATATGGCATATATAATAATGTAAATTGGAAATATTATAAATGGGCGTCTGTTGTGTTTAGTGGACAAACGTGGCCGCATTCAGTTTCGACGAGGAGACCCACACGTGGGGGGTCATGGCGCTCGACGGTACTAACAGGAGATACAAGTAAATATTATTCACTTATTTTTACCCCACACACATACACATACATTTCGGAAGATGAAAGATTCTTTCGGAGTTTTTTTTTTTATATCAAGTGACTAGTGGACTGATTGAATTAGGCTGACAAGATTAAGACCAATTATCTATACCAATAAATAAAATAAGTGTCTGGTTGTAACATCAAAATAATATTTTTACTAAATACCTATAATATACGGTATATATACCAAAACCACAATATCATCTGTTTGTTCCGGTCAATCACTCGAACGGCTGAATCAATTTTTACGGACTTTTCTGGTAGATAGCTAAAGCTAAGCAACTTTCATTTATCGAAAATATTTAGTTACCCGTAAAAAATATAAAACTCATGAAATTATGAATAAGATCCGATTTCATTAACAGTTTTACTCGCATGTGTTTGAATTTGCGAGAAATATCTTTGCTTTCTCTTAGTACTCACAATTAGTTTCGATAAACTAAATAGAGTCCAACGTAACAATTATTTTCCAATGATTACACAGACACAAAAAAAAAGTGGCACCGTCCAGACACTTTGCACATCATTTCCTATGGATCTCGACCTGCTGATTCAGTTTATTTTTTGTTTTTTCACCTTTTTTCGTGATTTAAAAAAAATTACTCGATGAAATTTTTTTTGAACCCGAATTCGAAATCAGCAGATCGAGAACCATAGGAAATGTTGTGCAAAGTGTCTGGACAGTTCCACTTTTTTTTTGTGTTTTATTTAAAACTATTATGGGATGAAGAATTATGCGAAATAGAATACGCGGACGGAGCCGCGGGCACACAGCTAGTAATCGTATACAATAGTTGTACCTAGTTAGCTATTTGAATGGTTATAGTGTTCCTCGTATCCGACTGATGTTCAAGGCGGACGATCCCGAAACGTTCGCACGACGAGTCAAGTTCGCTGTCTCCTTGCGTCGGGAAGTCGAGAACAATCTCAGGTTTAACAAACTCATGTACTTCTTAAAAGCTCATACCGTGAATTACTTTATCAGTATCTCTTTAGTACTATTTAGTATAAGACAGAGAGTTTGATTGTACCAGGTTCTATTTGTACCTGGACTGCTTACTGGTCGCGGGTCTGCCTATGATGCCGCTTCAGTACATGCCTGAAATCCTGAAACTGGTCCGCATACACAGACAGGCGAAGGAACTAGACGAGGATCACCTTCACGCACTCAAGAACGAGGTCTCTCTTCTTCTTTTATTAACACTTTATTTACAAAATAATTGTGAAAGTTTAATGAGCTAGTAGCAATTCATTTCAAACCTTACTCAATAGTAAAACGCCATCGGAAGAACAATATCCCATATCAAAATTGTTACATATCAGATACACTGCAGAATATCGATGATAAGCCATCATTGATCATTATTACTCATAAAAAGTAATAAATAATAATAATCATAATAAATTATTATAAAAAGTAATTGTTAATCTATACTAATAATAAAATTGTAAATTTCACGCGTCTGTACATTTCCGATTTTTGTGAAAAGATTTATTGCAAGTGACTAAAAATAGAAGATTAAACACGTTTTTATCATTTTTAGAAATGTCTGTCTGTTTGTCTGTTCAATATAAAAGTACTAAGAACATTTAAAAAACTCAAATAGATAATTATAAAGTATATTCCGGAATAGCATCAAAACTTTATTTAAAGAAGAGTTTGTAAGTAAATGCATTTTAGTTATATTTGAGAACAAAAAAATTATGGTTTGATTGAAACTGAACAAAATGTATAGTATAATAATAATAAAGATCTGCAAAAAAAAAAATATTTTGTGTCCCGGGATCCAGTGCCTTCCTTCATATCATTATAGATTTATAATTTGTACTCGTGTAATATGCGGTGCGCGAGGTGCGAGTCAGCTCGGGTTTAAACGCTTGTGTATTTAGATCTATATATGTGTGTTTAAGCTATTGTTAAATAAATTACATCTAACGACTAAAGTAGCCTACTATAGTAGAATCTAAGTAATCAGATTGTCCTTCCAAATTACAAAAAACTATACCTGGTAGAAATTTAGAACCCAGAAGAAATACCTAGATATTATGTAATAAAATGTATTAAAGCTTCTGTATCCTCATTGTTGAGACTAAATAACCAGTTTTTAAGTTTTAATTTCAAGATATGCGAATTGAGCGAGTATATATATAATTCTTTAGTTATTTTATTATATAAATGTGGCGCGAAAAGGAAATTGCTGATTTATGAAATTTGTTTGGATTTTGAATACTAGAACATTTCTTCGTCTAACTGTATGTGGTTCCGTATTAAACACCACCCTAGAATGTTGTCTAATAACTGAATTAAGTACTTAAAGTTTACCTACACTGAGGACTTTGGCACAAAAATAAAGTTCATGAGTTGGGTATAATATAGTAAGTATATGAATATGAATAATTAATTTCTAAGACAAAATAGATATTTTGATATAATACCTAGGAATTCTAGATGTTGTATTAAGAGGTCATTTTATGAAAGTAGCGAATTAACTTTCAACTATGATATCAATAGGTATAAATATGGTGCGGAATATAATATTATTTCGTTCTAACTGTAATTTGGACGGTTCAAGGTTTTGTTTATCGGAACGGGGGACGAAGTGTTATGATTGGATTACGTAAGCAAATTATTTATGTATTTCTGACGATTATTTATAGATGCCGCTTTACTCTCTTTTAATAATTTGCACTGTTCTGGAAGATTACAAGACATAGATAACCTGTACATATAACAAAAGACTAATGACATATCTATAGCGATTCAGAATCTACTGCAGGACACATTTTGTCGGTTTGTTCGAAATCACGCAAAAACTACTAACCACCTTTTGGTGAAATTTGATATGGTACATGGGACGGAGCGAGGCGGGACGCCTGAATTCCATGCGAGCGAAGTTGTGGGCACAGCTAGTGTAAAATAAATTGTTATCTCGAGTACCCAAAGCATTTAATATTATGTAACTTTGGTGACACAATAAATCGCAGACGTCAATATAGTTTATTTCTTCCTACCCTAAACCTTGAAAAATGAAGTCTGATATCAAAAAAGCCTAAAGCGACTGCCCCGTAAGAGATGCTAGCGTACTTAAAGACTTGATAATGGGTTTACAACTAATTGACTAATCGGTTATGCGACTGGATAGTGCTACCGCCACATTGGTGTGGTGACATCGTGACGATTTCCTAGATCAAAAGCTAAGGCTCAGGCTCATGATAGGACTTCAAGTCAGGTTCGACTACCTTCCGGGCCATTGCACTGACCGGGCCATTGCACTGACCGGGCCATTGCACTGACCGGGCCATTGCACTGACGGGCCGGGTGGGTTCGCTGCAGGGGGCGACGCGGTGCTTGCGAAAGCCACCCCGTGTCGCCCCCATCCCAAATGCAGCGGACGGCCCCGGGGGGTTTTAGTGGGTATTTCCGGGCGACTCTCGCCCGGGCGAGTCCCACACTGGCACGGAGCTCGTCACTCCGTGCCCCCTTATCTATTGTATCTGGGGGATCCCGATCCGCCGGATACAATAGATAAGGGTAGTGCGTAAATGCATTTCCCCCCGTCAAAAAAAAAAAAAAAAAAAAAAGTTCGACTACCTTCACCTCGTATCAACTTAACGTGGAAGCAGTTCTTCAAATACGGGCATGAGACTCCTTCATACATTTAGACGTTTAAGGTGTATAGTACGGAGCCGAGGGCTCAACAATGTATAGCACAGTACGTACAGGTTCGAGTCGTTGCTTCAAACTAATGTCACATAAACATAAAGTGTTTATTATACTATTACGTATGTACGTGACTGTGTTTTAGTGGATGTTGTATATATATGCTTAGGTTTATTGTCATTGGAGTAAAACTGCTTGCATATTTTATATGATTTATTATTGTATAAGTTTCTTTCGTATACTTTGTTAGCGGAGTTTGTAATATTGTTTCGTTTCCAGGCGGAGTTCTCGTACCGAAGGGCGGAAGGCAAGATGAAAATGATATACACGATAGAGAAGTACCCGGATATGTATAAGTTCCTTCGTGTACCGAGCAAGGAGTACGTCCCGCCCGTGCCTCTACACGGTACTACAACATTGCATTGTTATACGGAGAATCTATATTAACAAATCTCGTTAAACATACCGGATCATAACTAATGTTGAAGTTTCCATCAAAACATGTTGCTGACATGAAAAATGTTAAATACTCGTTTAATAAAAAAACTCGTCTATATATACAATATACATATATACATAGTAGTCGTGTGCCTGCGGCTCTGCCCATGACTCATATATTCTTCACTTTAAACAATAATCATTGGAAAATAATATTTTGATGGTGCTGTTCATTGAATCTTATTTTGTTCGCAATTTAACGAGTTTTTTTTTTTCATGGAACCCTGACTTACCTATTTTTTTTTTGTTACTAATAGAAAGAAAAGATATTTCCCATAAATTCAAGCACTTGGCCATAAAATTAACTATTGAATCGATTTTTTTCCGCGAATCCCTTATATAATATTAAATTTAAGCTCAACAGACTAATTTCTGACTAATTTCTCAAAAGACTAAATTTTCCATAAAAATTCGTATTACAATTGCTCCAGGCGTTCCGGAGATTTGCTGAAACAAAAAAAACAACAGAACGAAAAATTTTAAATATGATTTTTTAGTATAAGTTCCATATATATATTCCCATATCTATACTAATAAATAAGATTGAAGCGCAGACTGTTTCGAAACATGTATGCTAATGAAAAACAACACAACCATAGAACAGTTTTACTGATAGGTATTTGAATTTGTGAGAAATACATTTGCTTAATGTTAGTAGCAAAAACAATTTAGAAAATAATTAGGGCTCTGTATTAAAAAAGTTAAAAACTATATTACGCAGTGAAAAATATATAAAGCGCGGGCGCAGCCGCAGGCACACAGCTAGTAGGTAATAAAGCGGACGCGCGTTCGCGGGCCATGGCGACACTGGGCTGGCAATACTTAGACGCGCGGTGCGGGGCCTTGACGGAGATAAATCTTTTGAACCGTGCACCTTTAGCCACGTGTTCGTGTCAGTGTCAACTTTGTTGTATTTCTAGCAGCATATCGTCTTCGCAATGTTTTCGATGTAATCCCAAATTGTCGGGATATTTCGTTTATCTCCATGGTTTATTGTCAACTTCATTAAAAGATGACTATAGTTTTCTGTAGTCCAAGAACATACTCGAGCTCGCACTCCTTTTTTTTCTTTTATATTTTCGTGGCATAATTCTGCCGTAATCTGAAATGCCAGTGTATGTAGGGATAAATGTCCAAGGGGCACCTATACCTCGAAAGATCAGGGCAACTATCCTTTGTGAGAGGGCCAAGAATTTTTTAAAATAATTTATAAATAAAATTGCATCTATTTACACCTAGATGCAGGCTCAATGAACCAGTAGATTGACGTAATAAAAATATACCGGAATTTATTATTAATTATAAAGTTATACAACGCAAAATTCTAACCTTTCAAACTTTGACGTGTTCGTGAATTTCGCTGCACGAGTGAAATGCATCCTCATCGTACTTCTTTCCGTGGGTAGCTTAATTAGGGGGTGTCTGCGGCTTCTACTTGTACAATTAGTTCTAAGTTTCGAGATCCGGAAGTTAGGTTTTTAGAATATGAGGCATCTATCCCGCTGCGGCATCTATCCCGGTTTTACCCTATACCGATCACGCTTAGATTTATGATCCGACTTACGTGATTCTAGTTTAGTTTAATGCGGAATAGTTGCTATTTAGTCCCATAAAATTTAACACAGTTTCTCTCAGTAGTTTTCATTTTATGAACATTTTTGTTTCTTGGGATCTATATCGTTTAAGGCACGTGGCATCTGTTGACCTACCCATAGCTACTTAAAAATTCCATCCGTATGGGTATACGTTCAACCGAAAGACGTCCACTGCTGGACATAGGTCTCTCACAAAAGGTCTCTACGACGACCGATCTTGCGCCACCCGCATACAACGAATTCCTGCGACCTTCACCAGGTCGTCAGGGTACAGTGTGGGGGGCCTACCCACGCTACGTCTTCCGGTGCGTGGTAGCCATTCGAAAACCCGTTGGCCTATCGGGCATTGGTTCTGCCAGCAATGTGCACAGCCCTTTGCCACTTAAGTTTAGGAATTTTTCGGGCCATGTCGGTTACTTTGGTTCTTCTGCGGATCTCCTGTTATAGTCAACCTGATGTAATCTAGAAAAATCCTACTGTAGTTTACAGAACAACCTATTACATACATTAAAAAGTATTAAATATAAAAAACAACGATTAATAATATTACGTATACTACTACTTAGTTGGTTTGGGCATGTAGAGAGGATGGATGAGAGAAGATTAACGAAATTAATTTATAAGGCGAGGGCGAATGGGCAAGTCGGTAAGGGTCGACCTAGGCGAATGTATCTAGACCAAATCAATCATGTCTTAAATAAAGGCCAGGTAAAAAAGTACCCATAACTGACGAGCATGTATGAAAGCGCTCATGAAAGTAGAGGAAGCGAAAGAGGTGTGCCAAGATCGTAGCAAGTGGAAGGACGTAATCTCTGCCTACCCCCACGGGAGAAAGGCGTGATGATATGTATGTATGTATATACTACTACTAGATTTGGCTCGGCCCCGGCTTCAAACCTGTCAACAGGTAGCACATACCAATAATAGTATTTTATTCATATTAAGGGTATTAGGTTTGCATAAGAGTTATATAAAATTAATTAAATCTTTATTAAGTTATTTTACACTATTTAGTTGTTGAAGTTGGTTTTTTTAAACGTAGCTTTTTATTCTATCTATAGTTGTAGAGTGATCAAAATAAATGCACAAGTGCAAGTAGATTTCACGCCCTGAGAGTTCCGTATATTTGCATAGCATTTTTTACAGAAATCTGGCATAAACCGGATAAAATGTTATTCGATGTATCACACTTTTCAGTTTCTAGTATATTTCATAGAAAAATCGCCGCCGGCGGTGGTTGTATTATTTTATCGAAAAACAATTTGAAATTTAAAACCCGAACAGATATATGTAGTCACTCAACAGACTGTGTTTGTGAAGTGGCTTGCGCAGAGATGGGAGATTTAATCATATTATGTGTTTACATATTGTGTGTTTCCAGCTTCATATATTTTTCATTTCCTATATACAATGGAGGAAATTTTAGTTAGAATATTTATTACAAAAAAGCGAGTATTAATCTGTGGTGATTTCAATATAGACATTTTGAAGTCATCATCGGATGGCACTACGTTCATATCGTTGTTTAATGTTAGGAAAAATATTTTTAGTGATTGGGCAACTAGAAAAATAAAAAGAAGTAGGGATAAATTGTATGATCTATACTATAAAAATCATTATCTACGAATGAAGCTTTTCATGCTTATGTTAGAAATTATTCAAAAAAATTTAAACGTGTTTGTGTAGCTGCCAAAGTAATTTTTTTGGGAAACAAAGTTCTTGAGTAAATATAAACCTTCACTAACATACCTCTTGAAGTTTAAAGTTAGACAATTTCTACTAAAGAAAGCTTACTACACATTAGATGAATATTTTAAGGATACAAGCATGTTGGTATGAAATTTTTTGGAAATTCTTTGCTGAAATTATTAGAATTCAATTGTTTTCCCGTGTATCGTGTTTTTTCTGCCGGACGACCGCAATCACCGTAAAATATGGCAATTACCGTATTAAGAGCAATACTGATTTCGCTGGTAACTCTGTTCTTTTGTGATGTGATGTGACTAGTGATGTAAATCGCCGCTTTAAAATATTCAGTTTACGTTTATATATTCATATAATTAAACCAAAAACTATAATAAATGAATTCTAGCTATATATGTTTACTAATATGCCGTGTATATGTTCAATTTTTTCTAAAAATAAGGTAACATTTATTTGGTCCTTTATAAACTGCGCACAATAAAAAGAGTGTTCAGAATATAATAATTTCTCGGTACAAAGTCAAAACGCTAATCAGTAATTTAGTTATTTGGTATCGTTTAATTATTTTGTTGTTGTTGTTACCCTTTACGTTTCCTCATAGTGTGATGAAGCGAAAGCAGAGTGTTAGAAGTGCGCATGAATGTTTTCAGGTGCGTACCCCTGTGAGATGGAAGAGTTCCGGATTCGAGTCCGGTACAACCAGTGGTACTCGCTGTACGTGCTTGTTGAGTCCGTCTCCTGCATACATCTTGTTGTCGACGAGTGCCTCAAGGTGATGGTATATTTATTTTAAATGAACATATGAATTTTCAAAAAGCTAGGCACTCATAAGCACTTGTACTAACAGGTAGAGTTGATGGTCTTCTTCACGACCAATTACGGTAGGAACGTGAGTCTTGCAGAGTTCGATGCGGCCCAGCAGCACTCCACCACCATGGTAAGATGTAACACTGTGTATTTAGTAATTTACATCTGTTGCGTAATTGTAAAATTGTTAATTAGGTCTAGCTCTATCTCATCTATTGATGAAGTTGCTATAATATGCTCTTATTCAAACAACGGTGCTGTTTCTTATAGCAAAAATTTAATTTTCACAATATCTCCACACTCTTTGAGGGCTACCTTTCAACAAATTGTTAAATTTCTAAGACTGGCAAATATTCGAGCACTCGGTAATGTGATACATGAGGTTGTAGCTGTGGCATGGTGAAGGGTTATTTCGTTCGCATTACAGTATACGAGATGGTAAAATACCTTTGTCCTGTAGCAGGAGATTACTACTACTGTAAAGTTATAAGTATTGTTGCAGATGCTAAAGTATTTGAATATAACATGGCTGAACAACATCGCACACGCGATCAGGATGTCGTACCGCGACGTCGGAAAAGGGTCAGTATATCAGTTGATGTCTAAACTCGAATCTACTCTACGTGTTTACAAGTATAAGAGGGAATCTACGAGAGCACGTCGGCTCGGAATGGCTGGACTGGACCGCGATCATTTGCATATTAGTTCGCGCATCCTATGTCTAATCGTTTAAGGACGTGGTATAATGTTTATCATTTTGTGCAGGTGGTTCAATATATACGAGAAGAAGTGGAAGTTTTATGAAGTTAGCAAGCTCTGCAGGTTCATGCAGCTCGTCAGGTTTCGCATGCAGGTACATTAACCAACATAATCAATGTGAGTTTTAAGAGACTGCATACCTATGAATTACTTAATCTAGATAAAGTTCTATCTAGTGTTATTTTGATATGTATATATATATATATATATATATATACATATATATATATATATGTCTGCCATCAGGTATTAATAATTATAGCACATAAATACGTATCTTCTCGTAATGAAATTAGTTTTTTTTTTTTGTTTAAATGTAATTGTCACTTTAACAAAGTAGTGAATTTGTTATATAATCTTATAATGAGTATAATAGTAATAGTAGTTGATTATTTTGAACACGGCAAGAAACTGTCTCAACAAAACGCGTAAGCGACATCATTTACACAGCGCTTGAGTCCTTTTGGTCACAGCCTTTTACTATACGGACAGAATAATTTACAGAATACGTGGGTGGACACCAAATTATAATAACACCAAATATTAATTATGCAGGCTGTCTTAAGCAAATAATGAGTAAACAATATTTGAAATGCGATATTTGTGCTGGCGTTTATAATTTACCCTTCGCTAACGATAGAGGCACGCTTTTATAGTTTCTATGGAGCTCGAGATAAGAGCAATAGGCGAGCCTGGGCTTGTCATATTATGTGTTTGGGCAAGCGACCAAAGAGTGACGATAAGACTGTGAGTAAAGACACTGTACGTGGTACACTGGAGGCCTCACCGATATGCAATCCTACAGATAATAGTGCACACTATGTGTATCAGATTGCCGCTCGAAAACAAGATATAGATAATACCAAACTTTTAGATGTTATAAGAAACAAATGACGCTTTGCGTTACGGACTGAACTAGACCCGAATCGTCAAAGGTTGGATGAGCTACAAATGCCGGTTCGGTATGTCAGTGAACAATATGATGAGATAATTAAACGTACAAAATATTAGCTGCTGGTTACAAAAAAAATGAATCTGCATGTGAACAACTGCGTACAACTGTCTCAAATCTAACTGAGAGGCTGAATCCAACACACAAGAGACAACAATATAGCGTTTTAAGGAGTGCCACAGACTAAAACAGAAAATGTTGTAGCGATTGTCAAGAAGTTTACTGATGTTGTCTCTTACAAAAAAGCGACTCTAACATTCTGAACTGTACTCGGGTAGAGGGGTTAAACAAGGACAACAAACGACCTCGAGCAATTTTAGTCTAGTTAAAAAGTAGACGATGCACGAATTAATTTTACTAACTTTAATTAATTGAACTTTACTAACACGCTACAATAAGAAAAACTCTACAAACGAACTGTCTTCCTCATTATTGGATATCGGAGGAGACAACAATCCAGTATATGTGTGCGAGCATCTTTCTCCAGCAAATAAGTCTCTTCATGCAGCTGCAAGACTGAAGGTCAAGGAACTCTCATACAAGTTTGTATGGGTTCGCAAAAGCCATATCTTCATTCGTAAAGATGAAGATTCTCCTTTTATACTCGTATAACCCCCAATTCGTTTTGGACACACTACGTTAATATAATAACAAAATGTCTAGCATATGCAGACAATCTAAACATACTCGTATACCAGGAAATTACATCACATGAAGATTGAATTAACCTACAAAATGACATAAATCAAATATACCATTGGTGTAATAATAACATATTATTAAATATAAATAAATGTCTCTTGATAGCTTTTACCAATACCGATTTACCTGACAATAAGTTCAAGTATTATGTCAAGCAAGTTTTAATCTCAAAAGGTTATTACAGGGTGGATCATTACGTGAACGATGGTGATGTCTGGAAATAACCCACATCTATGTGCGCACCCGCTAACATTATTAAGACTACGATTTGTAATAGTGTTTTATATGACAAAAAAAATGATAAATATTACATTTATATAAAAAAGAACCAGATCGAGTTTCTCGCCTGCGCTCTTCTCGACTGGGTTGTTTTCCGAACCGGTGGTAGTGTTTTAGACGTTCATATGCGCCTTCTTAGGGCCTAAATTGAATAAATAAATTTTGATTTTGATTTTACAAAAAATCGGCCTCCAATATCTTTTCCATACAAAATAATAAATGTAATGTTGCAATGCCAGAACATAGTTAAGGAACTCTGTGTATTGGTTTGATTCTAAATTAACATATACTCGTACATACCATTATGATTATATGATTTCAAAAGTTAATAAAACCATGGGTTTTCTATTTACAATGTTAAGGTTATTCAAAAACTATAAACCTTGATTCCTTTATTTCTTGCTTTAGTTAGAAGTATTCTAGAATATTGTAATGTAGTGTGGGCTCCGCAATACGATTCCCATGTAGACAGGATCGAAGCTGTACAAAGACGTTTCTTACGTTACTCTGCATCTGAATTTGGATTAAGACAAAGCTATCTTCATATGAAACTTGACTAGAAAATTATGAATTAAAAAACGCTGTTGTCTAGACTTATAGTCTTACATCACTAACAGAAGTCAAGCCGTCATACTTGGAGGTGAACGCAGCGATTTCATAAGTGTTCCCTCTGGAATTCCTCAGGGATCTCTGCTGGGCCACTATTTTATACAGCATACCTCTATGATATCTCTGCTTGTTTCCAATACGCTAAATTCTTAATGTATGCGGACGATAAGAAAATTTACTAGAATATTTAATCTCATCAAGACTGTGTAAATTTACAGTCATATTTCGATAGATTAAGTTGTTAGTATAGAACTAATCGCATTGGGGTTAACATGTCAAAGTGTGTTCATATTAGTTTTATACGTAGTACAAATCCTAAATTTCTTGAGTACAGCGTTAATAAAATGATAAGTAAAGAACAAGTTGTCCGTGACCTAGGCATTATGCTGGACGCAAAGCTTACCCTCAGCACATATATTCAATATATTATTGATAAAGCCTACAAAAATATTATACTTTGCATATGTTCGCAGCATACTAGAATACTGCAGCACAGTATGGAATCCTCAATATGAAAACCTCTCCCCGTCTCGCATTTTGAGCAAAAACTTTACCTGCGCAGTAGTCGATTAAATCTGGGGACTATGTAACTAAAATATCATTGAAATAGGTAGTAAATAAGCAGGCTTGTAAGTGAATGCGTTTGAAGGTACACGAGTGGAAGATAAAGAACTTGCTGCCTCTCACATTATACTATAATTAATGAGTAATGTTGTTAGTAATGATCATACCTAGTTCTGTGGTGAATATTCGTGACGTCATATAAATGTATATGGATACAGTACGCGTTACGAGCGTGCATCGAGCAGTCGATGTTGATGCTGGTGACAATGTGCGAGAGTCCGTGCCTCTGCACGTACTCGTGCGCGCCCAACTACCAGTGGGATCCGGATGACCTCATCAACTCGCCGTTCCGCTCGGCTGCACCCACGCTCTTCTACTTCCACCTCATGATGTCCACTGACGGGCCCTACTACACGACCGATCCCTCGCAATTTGAGGTCAGGAATATTTAAACTGTTATCTTGTTTTGGGACTTTAATTTAACATGTTTAATTTAATTAAGATTACACGTTGGCAGGTGGTGATCCTAAGACTGTTCCGCGAGATGCTGTACCGGTGCCACTTCATACCGCAAGTGCACCCAATCATAATGCGAGCTCTTGTGTTCGACAAAGAACTTTTCCTCACCTCTATCGGTTAGTGGCCGCAGGGCTCCATCTTGCCATAAATATTGTTTTTTATGTATTTAAACAGTACATCTCTTATGTGTAATTCGTAGTCCCACAAAACCGTATTATAGGTTCACCTGTGGGATCCACATATTTACAAATTATATATAAGAATGAAATGCTTTATTAACGTATTTTTGAAAGCTTTTTTATTACTTTCATGCCTGGTGTCATCCGGCAGACTATTCAATAAATAAGGCAGCTGTTTTTTTAAATAGTTTTGAATTTTTTGAACTTTAAATTTCGAATTTTGAAATTATTTTGAACTTGCGACATCAACCGGATATAATATTTTATTATTTATATTCGTGAGGTTATGATCTCGATTGCCATGTTATTTTTACTTTTATTTATAGCTTTATGAGATTTATTTCTGTATTTGGTACAGTTGAGGCGCTTTAACATATTCTTTGGTTCGTTACTCCATACTTTAAACAATCTATCTCTTTCTTTTATCATATTCTTTAGAGTGCTATTAATCCAAATTTATCTATTAGAAATTTATTTACCATGTTTATACTAACTAGTGCTCGCCTGTGATCCAAATTGACCATAATTCTTAGAAACGCTTAAAGTAAAACCTCAAAAGTCAACAGTCTGTTCACTATACAAAGTCACTTCGTTCAGGAGTTGGTAGCTCTAAATAGTCGGGCTCAATATTTTCCTATTTTGTGCCTTAATCAGGGTAGACAGAGAAGGTTGGTAATTCTGACAAAAGATTAATTATGGGTGACTAAAATTAGTCATTTAATTTAACTAAATTATAGTTTGAAGTTCGAGTATTGAAACGAAACATAAATAGCAATACTATTGACGGACATTTCAAAGAGCGCTAAAGTAAGGAAAGCTTTTAAGGCTTAGTTTACATATGAAACAACATATAAATATCAGCAAACCATTTACATATTCACAAGTCATATAATGATTGGTTTTAATACAATTTGGTTTTGTAATATTTGTTACATTATTATTGTTTATATATTTTCATATTTTATATTTCTTCAGTGCGTTTAAATTTTTTATACGGATCACTAATTATTTTCCAAAGAAAAATTTTAGTTCTAAGATAAAGTAAAAATATTTCTCATAAATTCAAGTACTTGCTCGTAAAACTGTGCATTGACAAGGTTGCAAGAATATTTTTTTATGAGTTTTAATTTATTTACGAGGAGTCCTAATAATTTTTGTAAATTAAAAGTACCTCAAAAGTGTAAGTTAAAAGTTTCTCAGAATAACTTCAGCTATCTTAAAAGAAAGTCCCTTCAAAATCCGTCCAGCCGTTCCGGAGATTACCCGGATGAAACAGACAGACAGACTTAAATTTTAAAATTGTATTTTTGCTATAGATATCGTATATAGCTTTATATCTATTTAGTTTAAAAAAAGTGATTTTGACATTACAAACAAACACTTTAATTTTATTTATTAGTATAAACTTTTGGTAAGTTTGTTAATTTTACAAATACACTTATGTTTTTATTTTGGGTAAGAGAAATGATAAAAAGTACGATCACACAAATTAAAGTAATAAAAAAGGTCATAGCTAAATTCAATATCAAAACAATAAACATACTATGAATATAATTATCAGATCGGAGCTACACGTTCGGCCTTACACACTGGAAGCAACAAGAGCTTAGAGCAAATGGTCTTGATGACTAATGTTTTTCTTAAATTAAGTAATGTTGTTTACTCGTTGACAGGACTGATGGAACCAAACGTGATGGAGTACCGTGAGCGGCTCACGAAGGCGTATCAACAGGCGACCATACCGCTGATGGCATATATGCGTCACTACGACACCTACAAGGACGTTTACACGATGGACCTCGAAATATACGTCGAGTCAGTTACATTCACTTCTTATTTTAAACTAATCACCAAACGTGCTCGGTTCAATATAGTACTGGTTCCATTTCCTGTTGTGAAAGTTACCAAATGAATTTCACTAGCCTACAAGTCTCTACACTACTCTGGAAGTACGTAGACAGTAATGTGTATGATTTTGGTGAAACACTAGAAGTATCTTTAATGCAATTATCGTAAAGTAAATTATGTCTGTTGAAGGAACTTCCGGCAGGAGAAGCATTCGGCTTCTGAGATGCGTACGGAGGTGGAAATGCATTATGATGCGAAACAAGACCTCATCTGGCGCCTTCCGCAATACATTAATATCGGACCCTTTGCCATCAACGTTGACACGTTGAAAGTGAGTATTAACAAGTGACAAGATTTACGTAATAAACACGATTAGATGTTAGCATACTCTTCAGGGATAAAGCTTTTCGAAAGCCAGTATATAACATTTTCTAAAGGCTTTCTCTCTGTTAAAAATTATCAGCAAGCATTGGTGACAAAACGTTCAGACATAATCCGAGCTCTACTGACGATGTGGGCGGAGGAGGTGCGTCTCCTGGTGGACGACGTGATTCAAGCTTACAAGAACATTATGCGGAAACTGGGAGAAAAGCCAAATACCATCGAACACGTGTTCGAGATCCGCGAGTGGATGGAGTCAATACCTTTCGCGCTCAACACGCAGGAGGATGCCATGAAGAAAATTCACACGGTGAGTATGGTTCGGTTCTAATACCGACCTCGCCTTGCGTTGGTAACGATTATCAGTATTAAACACAGGTTTGCCTTGTTACAGGATTATGAAGTACTCGATACGTTCTTCGTGTCGTTGGAGAATGAAGATTTCAAATGTTTGTGGGAAGCTATCGGATGGCCGTTGATCATTACAAAGCAGGTATAATATGTAATTTCTGGCAATAGGATTAACGAGTGTGGAGGCTAACGTTCAGCTCCTGCTAATAAACTTAAGTCTTTTATTTAACCGTATAATACCCTTTTACGTATTTACGGTTACGTAAAATAGTAGTTTTAACGTGCAGGTGGATGCCACGAATGAGTTTCTAGAGGAGGAACAGGAGAAATTCTGGAAGTTGCACCAACAGGACGAACAGACCCTATTCGACAAGATTGACATGTTCAGCGCCCAGTGTATGGCGCTCACGCTGCAGAATGATTTTTCTAAAGTATACAAACTAAAATACAATTACGTGTAATATGCCTCTAATATACCTTAGCTTCATGTGTACGTATGTGATAGGTGCATGAGATAGCGAACGATATAAAGAAAGCGTGGAAGGGTATGAAAGAATCGCAAGACTGGGGTCGACTGCTGAACCAGCGTCAGAAATTATTCGGACAACCTGCCGTACCGTTCACGGACCTCAATCGCCTCGTGAAAGAGTTTGAGCCCTACAGAAACCTCTGGGTCACTGCCTCGGGTATGCCTCCTCTACCTCTTTGTCTTGTACTTGTAAAATAAGTATTTGAAAGTTGGGAATAAACGAAACATTGTCTGGTATCTTTTCAGATTTCCTGAAGGCTCGGGAGGTATGGTTTGACAACCCGTTGATGTACGTGGATGCGGACGGCATTGAGCCGCTCATCAACGAGTACTACAAAAACAATCGTGAAATGTGTTCGCACGTTCTCGGATCTACCCAAAGTACAGCAGGTTGCCCTCACCATACGGGTTAGTGTGCAACAATCCTTACGGTCTACATTAATGAAAATGTGCTTGTACGTGTCCTTGTCACGTTATCGAATCAACGATTTCATGTTTTTTTTATTATTATTTCAGGATGACATTGATGCCTTTCGTCCTTTGATTCCAATCTTACAGGCTGTTAGGAACCCTGGCATGAAGGAACGCCACTGGAACGAATTCATGGAAAAAGCTGGTACGCCAAGATTTACTTTTTATTTGTTCTTGAAATGTTATACGAAACACTTATAATTATGGTAATCATTATTGTTAATTATACATATTTTTTGCCTAATTTTATTTATAATTGCATTCGACAGGTATAACGGTTACTATGAACGAGAAACAGACATTTCAGATGTGCTTTTGAAGCAGGGCATCGGTGCACATGGCGACCTCATCGCAGAGATCGGTGAGCTGGCAAGTAAAGAGTACGTCATAGAGCAGGCTCTTGATAAGATGCAAGCCGACTGGACCACTCGGACTCTAGAGATCTCGCCTTACAAGAACACTGGTTTGCCCTACATACTCATACTAGCATCACACTATTTCATATATTATAATTAAATAAGTTTATTATAACAGGTACATACATAATGAAGATAGGAGACGAGACCCTGCAATTGCTGGACGAGCACCTGCTGACCACCCAACAGTTGGGCTTCAGTCCCTTCAAAGCAGCCTTCGAGCTGCGCATTCAGGACTGGGACGACAAGTTGCGCCTCACACAGAAGGTCGTCGACGAGTGGATCGAGTGCCAGAAGTCAGTCGATACATTCCCAGTAAGGATATGTTTATTCGTGTTCCTTTTAATATAAATAATAAAAAACTTGTGCGTTTTAGAGAGTGGATGTATCTGGAGCCTATATTCACGTCAGAGGATATCTCGCGACAGCTACCGTTAGAGGCAAAAAAGTACAGCACTATGGAGAGGATCTGGAGAAGAATCATGGGTTCGGCGATTGTGTGCCCCAAGGTTTGTTGCACGGAGTCAAGACAGCTGAGGCCGGCTTTGACTTGAGTAATACTAGTGCACGTAAATATCAATTAATGTGTTTGTGCCACAGTTGATGGTGATATGCCCGGACAGCCGACTGCTGGATTCACTTGCTGAAGCACGACACTTGCTGGGGATTGTAGCACGAGGTCTCAGCGACTATATGGAACTGAAGCGTGTTCGGTTCCCGCGTTTCTTTTTCCTCAGTGACGACGAGCTTCTCGAAATCCTGTCGCAGTCACGCAACCCTCGCGCCGTACAGCCTCATCTACGCAAGTGCTTCGAAGCCATCGCCAAGGTACAACGCCACCGTCATTATGTTGGCTGAGTCCACCACACTGGTATCTCATTTATATCATTTGTATAGTGAACACAATATAAACTATTCATATGACATCACATACATTACAACTATGTGTTTGGTGACACACATGTCCCACGTGTAGGTGACGTTCGAGGCAGATCTGAAGATCACAGAGATGCACTCGAGCGAGGGGGAGGTAGTCGAGCTTAAGTATAAGTTCTACCCGTCTTCCAACGTGGAGCAATGGCTTCTACTGCTCGAGGACACAATGCGGCACACGAGTACTGTATAGTTTTCCCTTTTACTTATTTTAAGTAAAAAAAAAAAGTTGGGTAAGTAAGAGATGTGAGGTATTTTCTCCCGCAGTCAGGTTATGTTTGGTGGCGGGTATGGAGGAAATCTGGGAATTGCCGCGCGCGGAGTGGGTACTGCGTTGGCCGGGACAGGTGGTGATCGCGGGCAGCCAGACCGCCTGGACAGCTGCTCTCGAGACCGCAATCGCAGAGTTTCGTCTCGAGCAGTTCTTCCAGGAAATGCTGGTGCAGTTAGATACACTGCGCTCACTTGTCAAAGGCGAGCTAACGTTCACCCAGCGCGAGGTGCTCAGTGCGCTGATCGTTATCGAGGTGCACGCGAGAGATGTCACAGAGACACTCGTTTACGAAAGCGTCCGCAACGTGACCGAATTCCAGTGGATATGTCAGCTGCGCTACTACCAGGTGCTCGAGGAGATGAGTCTACTCGAGGAGGGGGAGGTGCCCGAGATATACCAGGACGAAAACCGATTAGACACATCAGCGTACTACCGGCAGTTTAGTCAAAGCCACTGCGACGTGCGCGCGCTCAACGCTGTCTTCACCTACCAAAATGAATACCTCGGGAACAGGTATCCTCACACATTTTTTTTATCCTACTGAAACACAAAATACAATACAAACTTAATATTTAACTTCCTTTTACTATTGAAGAGAACTAGTCTACTAAGTCTTGGTTATGTGCTAAAATTACTGTATTCATGTACTCTGTTAAATCCGTAGTTACTAAATGATACTAATTTTAAATTTTGCTTAAATTGAAAAATTGTAGTAAATTATTTCAAAGTATTAAAAGAAAAAATATCGGAGTGGAGAATAAGGTACTTTGGATGTAGTACATGTAGATTGGGTCTGTGTGTGAGTACAGCGGGCGGTTGGTGATCACGCCGCTGACAGACCGGTGCTACCTGACGCTGATGTGCGCCATGCATCTGAGGTTCGGGGGTGCACCCGCGGGTCCCGCCGGCACCGGCAAGACTGAGACCACCAAGGTAATCTACCTCAGCTTCACTATTTGAGTAAATGTACGATCGACTTACTTCATTACTTTGCAACATCCAGTATACTATCGAAGTCAAGTATTTAGGTGTACACGTAGACGCCAAAATGACTTTCAACATTCACCTCGAGAAAGTTAATCGCCAGATGGCCATGATGCTAGGCGGTCTCTACCCTCTCTATAACTCTGATAGCAAAATAGCCCTCCACCATAAAGTCACTATGTACAAATGGTGATTAGACTCATCATTACGTACTGTGGGCCTACCTTCGCTCATATCAAGAGTTCCCAGATGTACACCTTACAATAGATTCAGAATCGTTTTGTAAGGAAAGCCGTAGGCGCCCGATGGTATCAGAGAAATGTAGATATACAAAGGGATCCTGCCTACCATCAAGTCCGTTTTCAAAACCTCGTCCGTCTCATACTCGCTCGATCCGAACGCTCCTCTAAAGAAGAACCCGAAGACCGCGTAACATCTTGACCGACCCCGACGATAACATCACTAGCATAAATAGGATCTTTCCGCATCAACCGCGTTTACTAGCGTGTCAGCGCTCACGCCCGCGTAACGGCTGTTCCCGCCGCCGGGGACGCGCGGCTAACTGTGGCTCCCGCATACACTCCGGGTTCCCTTCCTTCCCTTCCTTGCTTCGTTCCCCAACCGGGGAGGCTCTAGACGCCGCTAGCAGCATGATACTGTGACACTGAACATACATTTATATTATATTAAGCATTACATGCACAACACTGCACACACTCATGCATATAACACTCAGGTACATAGGTCCTGTAAGGAACCTTTTTTTAATTATTATTAAATAAAAAATGTAAGGTTTAGCTATGTTAAAAATTCCGCGGAATTTGTTACTCTCGGATAACTGCCAAGCCGAGGTCTGTACAACTTTGGTCACCCTTGTGCTAGTTACCTTTTGGCGGCTGAGTGCCCTCAGCACTCGACCCTAAAGTTACAGTAAAGCTGTTAAGGCCCTTCTGGTCAACAGCGTTAGCTAGTTAAAAAAAAAACATCTTTGCTAGCTCGTTATGAGTTCACTTTTAATGTTTTTGATGCACGGTTTGGGAGCGGCAAGAACCCACTAAGTCTAAAATAAACTATAAAAGAGATGTAGTGTCTGTTGTTTAGTTGTTTAGTAAATTAAAGCATACTGAATAGTAGTGACAAGCTGGAATAGTAATAATAGGAAGTCGTGACTCTCTAGGATTTGGCCAAAGCTCTCGCGGTGCAGTGCGTCGTTTTCAACTGCTCTGATCAGCTCGACTACAGGGCTATGGGCAAGTTCTTCAAAGGTCTGGCCGCGTAAGTACCATTGAATATATTGCCTAATCATTATATTGCAATAATAGGTGTGTGTCCGTAACTCCGTCCGCGTTCCATATATTCTTCTTTGCGACATATAGTTTTCAAATAATCATTGAAAAATCATGCTTTGATGCTGCTGTCGATTAAATAGTAACTTGTTCACAATTACATGAGTTTTAATTTTTTTACGGGGAATTAATTATTTTCGAAAATAAAGCAGCCTAAGTTACGCGGAATAATTCCAGCTATCTATCAAAAAAAGTCCCTTCAAAATAGGTGCAGCCATTCCGGTGATTAACCGGAACGAATAAAGAGATAGACAGACAAAAATTTTATTTTTGGTATAGGTACCGTATACCGTACTTTCCATCCATTCAACCGAAATACGTCCAATGCTGGTCTCCCCCAAAGATCTCCACGACGTCCGGTCTTGCGCTACTCGCATGATATTCATACGTATTTTTACAAAAAGTTGTTATTTTGATATTACAAATAGACACTTTCGTTTTATATATTAGCATAGATATATTTATATAATAGTCTTTGATATTAGTATATATTTACTAGGTATTGATTTCACTTATTACTTTATTTGAAATATAGAAATGACGTTAAAAATGGGATAAACTGAGTATTTGTAATATAAATTATTGTGGCGTCTGAGGCGGTCTTGACTATTACTGTTACTGGAGGGTAATTATCGTAGTACCTCTAAACTAATCGCCAGTTCTTGTCTAGTTTAGTATAGAGTAAAAGTTGTTGTACCGGCAGGTCGGGTGCGTGGGCTTGCTTCGACGAGTTCAATCGGATCGACATCGAGGTTCTATCTGTCGTAGCACAGCAGGTAACTCACAATCAATTTCTTAGTGAATTTAATAAACCTAAATCAAACCAAAAATCATTCATTTTTATATTTCTTACCTATGATTACAAACAAAATTTTATTTTATCTGTATACGTTCTATGAAATCAGTACAGGGCAGCCTATCGACTTCGAAATATGACAATTAGAACCTCTACATAGTGGTACACAGTCGCTAGGAATACAAGCTAACTATGACACCGCGCCGAAATGATGCCTTTTACCAAATCTAATAGGAACTGAACTTAATGGAACCCTAGTTTTAAAGCAGTGCCATAATGTCGGAAGTGATACAGTCGTTTAGTGCCAATAAATTGGTTGCTTGTACTCTTAGCCATAACATATGTTACATTAGTTCTCAAATATGGTCACCGAAACACTATAGGTATTTGATGAGAGAAATTCTACTTGAGATTAATAGCTCTAATGAAATGGGTTTTAAAAACATCTTTATGAGCCATATTATTCTAAAACAAGTCGATGAATGCGAAGTTTGATTATACCTTCACTAATCTACCGTAGATTTGTTTGCGATTGTGATATGACGTGATTTAACACTGCAGGTGATTACTATTCAGAAGGCGCAGATAGCACATCAGGAGATATTTATATTCGAAGGTTGTGAGTTGGCCCTGAAAGCGTCCTGCTCGGTGTTCATCACCATGAACCCGGGATACGCAGGTATTACAGCTTCCGCAATGAGCTACGCACAAACTTTTCACTTGATGATTTGGGTAACGTAATAGAAGAGTTAAACGTATGTGATGTGAATGTTCCAGGTCGTACTGAGCTCCCGGACAATCTGAAGGCACTGTTTCGCCCGATAGCGATGATGGTGCCCAACTACACGCTCATCGCCGAAATATCGCTCTTCTCGTACGGGTTCTACGAGACCAAAGTCCTCGCTGGCAAGATCACAACCACTTTCAGGCTCAGTTCCGAGCAGCTATCCGCCCAGGTTATCGGTTATCGTCTCCAAAGCGACCTGAGTACTGAAGTGCTCGCTTCTAACATAGCTATTAAATGTTTTACTAACCTATATGTGTATTTATTAGTTTCATTACACCCTTACTACTCGTCATTTTCTGAATATATTCATCCATCCATTAAAAAAAAATGTATCTTAAAATTGTGAATAAACACCGATTCAATGTATAGTTTTACTATAGTCGACGCATTATGAACTGAGGCTTCGGGTCACAAATCATATTTATCTGTATGTCTCGCTCGCACTTACCGGTCTTACGGAGAGGTGTAGTGATGTACGTAAGAATTGTAGAGGTGCATATCGATGACGGGATAGGTACGATCGATATGCTAAATTATGTTAAATATTAATAGGAATAATTTTTCTCTATTTGAAAATAAACGTTTGTTTCGACATAATCATAGAGAAACTGTATAGAACGTACGTAATATAATGAGTGTCATAACAAAAAATCTTATATTTATAGAAAAAGAACAACCCTTACTCGTAACGACCAATCAGGAGTCATAGTGCTAATGAAGGTCACGATGACGCTTCGACCCCGCGTGTGCAGGTAGCTAGGTGTCGATAACGGGTTGCATTGCTGCACATTCCTACTGTCAATGTCATTTATTGCCCGACGACTCGATTTAAAATGCATCGACTATACCAGGTATTTGAGTTTGTGGCAAATATCTTTGCTTTCTATAATACCAGATTTTTTTTAGCAAAATAATTAACATTTCGTGTGAAACCATTAAAAACTCATGAAATTGTAATATTTCGGTATTTAGGATCACTACGATTTCGGCATGCGCGCCGTGAAGACTGTGATAGTGGTCGCCGGGAACCTGATCCGACAGGATCCCACCGGTGACGAGCGTCAGATAGTATTGCGGGCGCTCCGTGACGTGAACCTTCCCAAGTTCCTCGCCGACGATCTGGTGCTCTTTAATGGTACTCTTCTCTTACCACGATCTTCCTTGAAAATTATAAACTCATTTCTATGCATAACTTATTTAATAGTAATAAACGGTTTTAGCGGAAACACAAAGGGGACTGTTATTTCAACACATCAATACCGTTCACGTAATAATCCAACCTACATCCTTGTAGCAATAACCACCTTAATAACCTTTTGTCATTAATACCTGCTTGATATAGTGCTTTAACTTATTATCAGGAAGAAATTACCAAAACAATATCATTCCAAAGAGCTTATCAGGGCATTTACTCAGCGCAAAGCTGAAGTAACCTTGATGCTCAGTAGGAATCAACTAAGAGTATTAGTGAGTGCACTGACTGGACACTGTTGTTTTGAGCAAACATATGCACGACATTGGTGTCCAGAGCACAAGAGAGTGCAGGTTCAGTGAAATTACAGACGAAACCCTAAAGCGTGAATATGGTCCACTAATACCCACATATGCAACCGAATTCTGAGTAAGCGTGTCTTGCTCTCGGAGGAGATATAGACGTTATCTGCCAAAAAAGAACCTACAGTATGTCCAGGTGTAGGTCAGCTAGCCAGTGAGCTTTAATAATGTGGAGGCGATCATAGTGGATCTCCTTAAGCAGTGATACATGTGATAATAATATCATCAGGTAAATCGATAATGTACTTTGGAACCATTTTGTAGAACCTAACTTTATTTATTAATTTATTTATTTATGACACCTAAGAACATACTATTAATAACTAACATTAATAAATTCCCTTTTCTCTTGATACTGGAATCAACTATTTGCTCATTAGAGAAGACAAATTGTATCATTTAGTTTTATAATTTGATTAACCTCATATTCTGTACTTTTCACCTTGTATACAAATGAAGTGTTTTCTGTAAACCGTGAATGGGTAGATTATTACTTAACACACACCAGAAACAAAAACTATCCCAAAACGTACGTGTGTGTGTGCAGGTATAATATCGGATCTGTTCCCCCGCGTCGAGATACCGCTCGTCGACTACGGCATCATGGAGCCCTCTATCAGGAATATCCTCATCAAAAGGGGATATACCGATCTGTACTGTGAGATATATTCAATTATAATTATTTTACAAGTATGGTTTCTAGGATATAGGAAAGGTCGCTCGGTACTTATCTTAAGTCAATGTTTCCATAGTTGAGTTTTTAATGTTCATGTGAAGAAAATACACAATGTTTATTTAATAGATTCAGTATAGAAACATCGCCTTTTACTAACATTACAGTTCTTGCTGTATAAACTTGGATGAGAACTCTTTGGGTTCGATAAGTTTTTGACCTTTGCTTTTTATGGATAATTATTGAAATTTCGAAAATGTGAGGTGCGTTTAATATTACGGTACTTGGTAATAGGTTGATGTAGATGTTTTAATTTAAAAATACATAGGGTTTATTTAAAAAGAGACGTTATTTCAGCTTTCATATTCAAGATAATACAACTGTACGAGACGACGGTGGTGCGGCACGGCCTCATGCTGGTCGGTCCGGCCGGCTCTGGAAAGACCAAGGTAAATTATGCATATACGGTTTGTTTGTCCATGAAGCATTCGAAGTTGGTGATGGCGTGTCGTAAAATACGTTGTAGTGTTACGAGATACTGCGGGACGCACTGACGGCTATCCGCGGCAAGCCGGCACCGGACGGGCTTCCCTTCACCACTGTCCACACTTCCGTGCTCAACCCAAAATCCATTACCATGGGACAGCTGTACGGCGAGTTCGACCTCAACACTCACGAGTGGTCTGCCTACATTACTTATACCAAACACTATATAATATACTAGACAGATAATACCCATACAAAGTATCATAATACGATAAATTATTACTCATTAGGTCCTAATGATTAGGACGATCGGTGTTGTTGAGTGTTTCATATTGAATATATGTAAGTCTATAATCAAGTCAAAAATACGCAAAAATAATTAGATGGCGCTGTTTCCTAATTTCCCTAATAACCTAGATTATAATTTCCACGTTGCCAGATCATGCTTCGTTGCATGCGATGTTGCTGCTCTTCAATTTCGTTTTTTTTTTTTTTTTTAATGTTACCAGTATAGATAGATTTCCCCCAAAATATGTTTTTTAATATAATATAAAATAAGATAATCTGTCTTTGATATACTGTTGTTACTATCACTGCCTACACCTACGAGTATTTGTACAAAGTTGCTGTAACGCCGTAATAATGTTGTGTCAATTGTTTTGGATTCTTGCTTTTTACAATACAATAAAGTTGTAAAACATGCCAGAACAAAAATATTTTTCTATCTATACGTACATTCTGTTAATGAAAATACTTCAATAATTCCATTGAAACCGTTCCTCAATGATTTGCCGCCATGGCTCATAAGAAAAATAATTATGTCTGTGTTTACATTTTTCTATATGTTATAGGAATAAAGATCGAACAAGACATCTTGATTTATCATAACACAAATAAAAAGCCTTTATTTCTATCATTATTGGTGTGGATCTTAAAGGATGATGTTGAAAGGAGCAAACGGAACTTACCTTTATTAAACCTTCGATTAAGCTAGTTCAGACTTTCCACCTCACTTCACTTTATGAATGTTCTATATTCTCGTAAGTAATATAATTGAATAATTAATGTGCACTTTTAAATATACGAGAGACCGCGGCGGCGGTTGCGTGTTGGCGTTCTGTTTTTGTATAGGAAGAGGAAGAGATAAAGAATACATAGACTAAATAGAGCGGGGGCGTATAGACAATATAGACAAGAAATAACTTAGAATAAGAAAAAAATATATACGATAATAGATGGCGTTAACAACTATAAAATACATAAACCAATATTATATTAATTATCCCTACATATTATTTATTCAAAATTCTGAGAAAAATATCTGCAAAAAAGAAGTTGGAGCTTTTGCGTCTCGACACTAAGTTCTCCAAGAAAAATACGTATCCAGAAAAGACGATTCAGATTGATTTGCGGTCAGAAATAAAGTACGTGTGGAATCTATGTTGTTTTTATTCGTGTCCAGTTAACTGACAAAAGTGAACAGATAAGTCTTATTGTCAGAACCGATAAAGTTATCCTTGATGTGGGTCGATTTAGAGCGAAAAGATCAACACAAGAGCTCTCGATTTTAGACGTTCTTTATGATGACGATATTTGTTTGACGGCCAGTGATATCTGCAGTTTGGAACGTTTTTTAAACAGTCTTAATGTGTCTTGTCAACGGTTTGGGTTGATCATAAATATCTCGAAGATCCAAATGCTTAAGCAACCTGTATGTGGAACGTCATCAGACCCAACACCAAACCAAACCAAACCATTGTTCGAAATGATAATCGTCTTGAAACCGAAATTTCTTCACGGATTGCAACACACTCCTGGCAGCCAGTTCCTGCGTTACAGGGATATTTTAAAACGGCATCTTTCCGCATGCAACATCCCATGTAAGGCTTGGGAAAGGCTTGCGAAACAGAGACTACAGTGGCTCGACTCTGTTGAGAAGGCTGTTGATAACTTCGAAAACATACGATTGCAGGATTTGGATTCGAGACGCCTTATGATTAAAACCCGTCCGAAGCCTTCTTATACCTACACGTATGCCAACAATGGTCAATAACGTTGTAGCCAGTAGCTACGGAGATGCTGTGACCAGGGCGGTCTGTTTCGAATTTGATACGTTTATCAAACCCGTTTCAAATTGTATATTGTAATTGTATAATACGCGTCGAACATGGTAATACCATATTCAGAACGACAACTTAACGGCTAGATGTCAAATAACTGTGCACGGACTATAATATATACAGCTGTCATAAAATTTAAACTATTATTTAAACGCAATCTCATAAAAATAATGTGTTTCTTTGTAAGTTACCATCATGGTAATTGTCACAAAGCGCATAAATGATCAATGTTTTCCAGTGAAAATAAACATTTCTTATGGAATGTATTTGTAAAATGTTAGACGTTTAAAAAATAGTACACACTTTTTGACAAATATTAACGGCAACGTAATTTCAATATGTTGGTTACCTACCTCTATAAAGTTCACAGGCTATGAATGAGCGCCATCTAGAAATAAGACGGGACGTTGAACTTTTCGCATGTAACGATTTTTTTTACGGGTATATCTTCCTATTTTAATAGTTTATGTGTGCAAATACTAAACTGAGTGAAGGAATTATGAGACTATAGATTGTGTTGATATCGATACGGTGACTTCGTGCAGGACCGACGGCATCCTGTCGAGCCTGGTGCGCGCCGGCATCGCCGCGGAGGACTCGGACCGGCGCTGGTACATCTTCGACGGACCCGTTGACGCCGTTTGGATCGAGAACATGAACACCGTGCTCGACGACAACAAGAAGCTCTGCCTCTCCAGTGGCGAGATCATGAAACTCACAGACCGACAGCGCATGATTTTCGAGGTGGCGGACCTTGCGGTCGCTTCGCCCGCGACTGTCTCCCGTTGCGGCATGGTCTACCTGGACGCGAGAGTCGTGGGACTGCAGCCACTGCTTGATGCCTGGCTGCGGCTTTCTCTCCCACCGGTGAGACACGCATACACACACTCACAATGAGTACCCAAAAAAAACTTCGGTGCACTCGGCTCTACGTCTCTTCCACAGCTAGCCGAAAACATTCGCAAGATCCTCCCGGGACTGATCACAACGTACCTGTTTCCTGCGCTAAATTTCGTCCGTTCAAAGCTGACCGAGATCGTGACATCCATCGACTCATCACTGGTACTCAAGTTCCTCGAGCTGATCGACTACCGGCTACGACCGCTTACTGGGAAGGACGATCGACCACCGCCTGGTCCACCTTTCCTCGAGCTGATGCGTGAGCAATCTTCATTTTTCAAATTATGTTGTAACATAATTTTCAACATACAATAACCGATTTATAATCACTCAGGTAACGACCATTTTTTTTTTACATAGGGGATGTACATTTACACACTACCTCTACCAAGTTCACTGGAAAGAACGAATCTTCCCAGTTAAGTTGGTAGCGGGGTGTGTGAGGGACGTCTCACACACCAGTGTGGGAATCGCCTGGCGAGAAGCGCCGGGAATACCCACTGTACCCCCCGGGGCCACCCGACACATTAAGGGGACTACACGGAATTGGAGACGCAAGCACCGCCTCGTCCCCTGCGGCACGCCCAACAGGGTCATGTCTATATACATAGCCAAGTTGGGGATGGGATGGGGGGGGGGGAGAAGTTGCTGCCTGACACACAGGCTCTCCCCCCCTCCCCGCAACCCCGGGGTCATACCACCCGAACACTTGCCAGCGGATCTACCAAGGTCGAAGCTTGAGTTGCAACCCTTCTGCCACTACTGGCGGTCTGCAGAAAGTACCGCCCATCTTCCCGACTCTGCGCACAGCGCACAAACGCGGTGTCTCAGCCGCATAATCCACCACTTTGTGTCCAGGTAGACCACACCGATAACATAGGCTACTCCTGTCCGTGGTCAACGTACAGAGCGGACGTGTGTGACCAAGGGCCATGCACCTGAAACAATGCAAAGGCTTTGACTCAAGTGCATAAACCCGTGAAATACTCCACTCGATCAGGATCCGGCCCACTTCTACCAACTGCTTCGCAGCTGCGACCGGCATAGTCTAGTCAGATGCATTACTTCTGACCCCCCCCCCCCCCCCCTCTTACTTCCCCGAATAGACCAAACCTTGGTCTCTTCTTCCTTTACACCCGTCCTTTGCCTAACAACTAACACAACCACCTCTTCCGTAACGGAGTCCTCCAGTCCGACGATCCGAACGTCAACCCGCTTCGTCGGCCTGGAGACCACTCCAACATCCGAAATGGTTGCTTGGAGACGAGGCGCGAGGCAGTCCGCGAGCTCCACGCCACGCGAACCCAGGATTTCGACGATTCGGGATCCCGTGACCATGGGGCGCGTCGAGATCTCCTCGATGTCCAGGTCCGCGATACCAACCTCACCCCTAGTCCTCCCTAATACATCCTTATAGCTCACTCCCCGAACTACCGCCTCCGGCCGCAGTGCGATAACCACTGCGACCGACTGCGGAAGCTCCGGTAACTTCGGCTTAAAGGCCTGCACCGGTACACTCACACACAACAGAGCCGCAGTCTCAGCCGTCTCCATCCCATGCTGCTTCTTTCCCTTCTGAGCCACCACCGACCACTCGGGAGAACTTTCCCCATTCTCCATCCCCCCCTCCACCGCAGCTGGTGCTGCACCCACACAGGGTAACGGCTCTCACTCATACTCAGAGGAGCAGACACCCCTCCACCGTCCCTCACTTCGTCTGCCCTAACCATTCTCTTTCCTCCTAAGCTTGCACTCTACTGAGGAAGTGGTTGAGAAGGGGACCCCGAAGGGATCAAAGCCAACCGCTCCTCGAACGGCCAAGGACAGTCACCTCTCAGCCGCCCCAAACCTTGCTCCAGCGCGTCCTCTAACCGCTCATCCGTTTTACCCAAGGCAAACCCAATCACACCCTGGATTATATCCTCCAACACCACCGGTGCTCCCCTCTTCTACACTGGCTCCATCATCATCTGCAGTTTCCTTGCGACCCGCTTATGTTCGGACTTCATACTTTGAACGTCCGCCCGCAAGTCCCTCATCTCGAATCACTTCCTCTCAGGTAACGGCCAAGCCGAGCTTCGTGCGACTTTGATAACCCTTGTGCAAGTTACCTTTTGCGGCTCAGTCCTTTCAGCACTCGCCCTCAAAGTTCGGTGAAGTTGTAAAGGCTCTTATGGTCATCAACGTTAGCTAGGTGAAAAAAATACCGATTTATAATCCTTATCTTAATTAAGCAATGTAATATTTAGGTAATAATAGCGGAGGTGGTTACCCTGCTCGTTTCCTGCCTCGGTTCCGATATCGAGTGAATCGTCTTTAAGCTATAGATTTTCTAAGAGCAGTATGAGTGTAGTAGACAGTGGTGTGTGACGGGGTAAGTGACGAAGGAAATGGCACGGTGCAGCTCGGCTGGCTCCGTGCTGGTTGGTGTGGGCAGTCATCTGGTCGGTGGGAGCGACCTGCGATCACAATGGACGAGCTGTCTTCTCGGAGTTCATCCGCGAGATCACCACAGAAAAACAACATGCAGCCACCCTTCCCCACGGAGGGCAGAGTCTATGACTACACGTCAGTACATACCCTGACTCTTAATTTTATATAATACTAGCTGCTCTTCGCGGTTTTACCCGCGTAGTTCCTGTTTCTGTAGGAATAAAATTATAAAATCAAAGATCTTAATATTTAAAGAAATTTATATACAAAATATTACTTCATTACATACCGGATTCATCAACATAGAGCCTAAACCGCTGGACCTACAACGTTTTCATTTTGGCTATAGATATCTGTTATAATGTAGGTATCCACTAAAGGATTTTTTTTTTAATTTTTCTCCTTAGGGGACAAAATAAGGGATAAACCGAATCCCAAAGGAACAAACTAAGAAGATCAGGATTTAATACGCGTAGTCTGGTTAAAAATAAATGAACACGTATATCAGCCTTTTTCAAAATTTTATCCTTAAGAGTGTGAGTTGGAGGTTGCAATTTTATATGGAAATTTCGACACATTTGAAGTAAGAAACATGACATTTCATATTTGCTTCTGGTTAGAAATTAATGTACACTTACATCGTCGCTTTTCAAAATTGTACCCCTGAGAGGGTGACTACGGGTTGTATGTCTACATAGGGAGTTTGTAATCTATATAAATATACGTAAAATTATTTGTCCTGACTGATTCATTAACGTGTAGGCTAAACCGCTGGGACTAGAGACCTAAAATAGATGCCTTTTATGATACAAGTAGTTAATTTCACCCGTAAAAGTGAGTTCCCGAAATAAGGGAAAGAAATTAATCATTTTCAGAAGCACGAAATTTTATCTACATATTAACAAATAAATATATCGATGTTTTCAAAATGTATTAGAGGTTGTTAGTTTATATGGCAAATTCGTTCTATATATATAAGAATAATTACATTTTACTATGTTATATATAACATAATATGTTTTGGTTTATTTGTTAATATTATGTGTGTGCCTATGAATTAAATAAATAAATTAAAAAAATGATATTCCGATGCATAAAATTGCGCCAGTAAGATGTAACTTGAATGATACCGTTCCAAAATAATTAAATGAAATTCAATTTTCCTTATCAACAGTCTTTACATATTTTTAACAATCACGTACAGTAATTTGTATGTTGTAATCAAGTTTCAATATAGATTATATGCAATTTTTATCCAGTTGTAACAATCTTTATATTGTGTATTACGAAATTATTACATAATGTGTATTTAAAACGGATTATTTACATAGTTTAGTGTAGAGCACAGTATTGTTATTCTTGTTTGCATTGTTATAATTTTGTAATTAAGGTCTAACTTTGTTTTCAAAACTGTTCAGTGAAAAAGTAAGTTAGTATAGATACGGGCTCTACTAAAGACCAGCACTTTGGCATTTTTATTGAAACACATGCTGATCTAGTGGATCTAGAAAATAAATAATATGTTGCATTGAAATTTTTTTACCACAATTTTTTTTACCATAAAATTAGAATAATTACTTAATATGAAATAAGTAATACTTATACGAGTATTTTTAACTGTGTATATGTTTGTGCTTGTGTGTAGGCTTCACGACGGTGGCTTCACGGACAGCACGGAGGACGGAGAGCCAGCCGCTCCCTACTGGTACAATTGGATGTCCACTCTAGAACAGTATGAGGTCGACCCAGAGTGTCAGTTCGCAGGTCTCTACTTAACTAACTCTTTATATGAATTACATGATATATGTATTATTGAACGCGTTGGTTCACGATGACGCAGACATCGAGGTCCCTACTCTGGACAATGTGCGCAGCGCCGCTCTGCTCGGATATAAGATCGCGAACTACAACCACGTGGTGTGCGTGGGCCCCACCGGCACCGGAAAGACAGTCACCATAACTTCGAAACTGTCGCGCGGACTACACAAGAAGTTCATATGCGATTTCATCGTCTTCTCCGCCAGGACATCCGCCAACCAGACGCAGGTATCCTCCCACAACCCACGCTGATACTTGCCAGTGAACATTCTGCTCAGATTCTCAAATCACGTTACGACAAATTAAATTCCACTAGTATATTAACACTTAGTTCAATTAAGTAACCTATTAGGTGCAAATGTTTAAGATTTATGATGATAAATTATTAACTCGAAAATACATGATTAAACGTGCACCAAAAAAATCATATCATAATTAGATCGCTACTTTTTCACTAACGCACAGCTTTTGAGTTATGAACGAATCGACTTCATTTGGATAACAAACATCCAGATTCAATTTGTGTTAAACAGATGAACCTTTAACTTTAGTCACTGATAAGGACAAAGTATTAATGAAAAATTTGTAGGACGTGATAGATAGCAAGCTAGACCGGCGGCGGAGAGGAGTGTACGGTCCACCGCCGACTAAGCGCCAGGTGTTCTTCATCGACGATCTGAACATGCCCGCACTAGAGGTGTACGGAGCGCAGCCCCCGATCGAACTGCTGCGACAATACATGGACTTCTCCGGTAATCTATATATTAATTCAATTCATTCACTGAGTCACAGGCTTCTCGATCTGTTACATATCGTAAATAAAAAATCCACAATAATAAGCCAAAGCTTGGGTCAATTTATATAAATAAAGGTTATATTACGTAAGTTAAGTTATGGTAACGATTAATCCTAAAAGTAGTGGGAAAGTTCTGCATAAACCAACTTCTGGATGGCGTTAAAGTTAAGAATCGCCGAATGAGACATCAATCCTCAAACACCTATAGGTAAATTCGGTTAGTATATCTTGATAGCTCTTGAAAGTAGTTCTAGACTAAGGTTACGTATCACCTTATGTTGATTACTAGCTAAATGGGATCAGTGGCGGGTAGTCGGAGATTACCCCGAACATCCAAACTTACAAACTTTACCTCTTTATAATATTAGTATAGATGTTCTTACGCATACACTTCTTGATTAAATTTTTGTAATAAATCTAAATAAACGCTAGTCATACACTGTATAAATACATATATGTGTAAAAAGACGTTACTATAGTTATAGTCATACTTAAGTAACATACCAACCTCGCGATCGATGCTTTGGTTGAGCGGTACCGAGGAGACCTCAAAAGAGGTGCAAGCGGCGAACGATCGCCGTTTCTTACTCCCCGATAACGTGAGAGCGCTAAACGCACGCCTAAAAGCACGCCACCTAGAAGCGGCTGCATGTAGCTGAGATGCGAATGTTGAGATGGATGTGTGGTGTCACAAGAATGGATAATAAAAGAAATGAATATATTAGAGGGAGTTTGAAAGTTGCGCCGGTGGTAGAAAAGTTGAAAGGTTCCCGTTTGTCGTGGTGTGGGCATGTTATGAGAAGAAAGGAAGCGCATGTGGGTAAAATAGTAATGAATATGAGTGTGGAAGGATGGAAAAGTAGAGGAAGGCCAAAGAAAGTGTGGATGGAGTGTGTAAGAAATGATATGAAAGAAAAAGGAGTTAATGAAGAGATGACGGCTGATAGGGACGTATGGAAGAAGAAAACATACTGCGCCGACCCCAAGTGAGTTGGGAAAAGGCAGGAGAATGATAAGTGAAAAATGGGGAATAGCGCTAATTATTGTTTGTGCATTTTTAAGATTCTAACCTCATTATAGATAGACTTCTATTGAATTTGAAACACTCAGTGACTCCTTTCATTTTAATTGATACTAACTTATCGTATTACGATTCTTTTTATAGGTATTATCGATCTAGTATATTATAATTTTAAGCCTTTGATAATATAAGGAAACATTTTTTATACAATAAATGTAACAACATATTAGTGTGTCTCGTATCATTTTACAATTATTTTCAACTTTGTCGACATGGTATTTTTATTATTGATGTGAACTTTCTTTAGAATCATTGGTGGTTTGAAACTCGTTGAAACAGAAATGCTTCATGACAAAGATAAGATATATCCATCAATAAGATTTAATCTATTTATTATATTTTATGCTTCTGATTTAATTGATTGATAATTTCGCCAACCAACGTTAAATTGCTTTAACTGAGTTGTAACGTTCAGGTTCTGCACGGGCTAAAGACGTCGGTTCAAAACATACCTAACGATGGAGGTTTTTTTGTTCTTTTTTTTTTAAAGAAGAATAGAGATATTAAATATAACTTAAATTTTAGCTTATTTGTTTGCTACAGCACAAATAAAATGTCATAAAATAAATAAAATAAAAAAATAATCAATAAAATCCGTCAAGAATTTTATTTACTACAAATTATTATTTTTTTCCGTTATCCTGGAGAAACCCTTGCGTTTTATGGCACAAAAAGTATTCTAGATATTACTTTATAATATTAGTTATCAGTGTGTCAAGTTTCGTCTAAACAGGTTCAGTATTTTCCAAGTGACACGTATCACTACTACACTTTTCGTATCACACAGGGAAAGACAGACAGACAAAAATTGTAAATAAAATATTTTTGGATTCTATATCGATAACAAAGTCCATTATAATTTTAAAAATATATTTATTGTACCGATTTGGCCTTGTTCCAGTTTGTTCCAGTTTTGTTGTATTATATATAGATGAATTAACAATGTGTAAATGTACACAATGATTGCTCGGAGAGCGCCAATAGATGTAAAAACCATGCAAATGTTAAATGTTAGGTTCTGTTAGAGTGTCGAGTTTTCGCGTCTGACGACCCATGGCTGCCTAGTTTTTTTATTGTCATTCCTTTTATCCTTGTCCAGGATTTACATTAAAAAATCTATTTTTATTATATTACATTTTTACTAAACAACTCGTATCCAAACTTATGAATTTGAGTACATAAAGTCCACGGGCCGCGACAGGTTGGTACGACCGGCAAAATATTGGCGAGTTCCGGTTACTTGTCGACGTTGGTATCGTGGGGGCTATGGGACCTCCCGGCGGGGGTCGGAACCCCGTCACCATGCGTCTCATGCGACACTTCCACTACATCTCCTTCACTGAGATGGAGTATGCTAGTAAGGTAATATTAACCTTCTCTTATTATAAAACAATTAAATAAATATAGATATTTTATTTTTTTTATTTATTTCTATCTTAATCTATACCTGTACTAATAAAAAAAGTGTCTGTAATGTCAATTTTTTTTTACTAAATTGATATGAATGTGTGCAATGTATACACGATACCTTTGTCAAAAATGCAATTTTTAAAATTTGTCTGTCTGTTTGTTCCGGGTAATCTCCTCAACCGGTGGACAGATTTCGACCGAACTTGTTTTGGTAGATAGCTAAATTTACTCCGGGTAAATAGTAAATAATAAATAATAAAATAATTATGATTCCGCATAAAAAAAAATTAAAACTCATAAAAAATTGATAAAATCCGATTCAATGCACAGTTTTACATGCAAGTGCTTTAATTTATGAGATTTTTTTTAACTTTATCTTAATCCTGAAAAAAAATTAGGGTTCCGTATAAAAAAAAAATGCTATGAAGAATATATGAAACGCAGGCGCAGCCGCGGGCACACGATTAGTATGTATTATTGGTTGGCAGTACGGTATCTTCAACGTGATCCTGAGTTCCTGGACGCGAAACTTCGAGAAGGTGTCCATCCACGAAGCACCATTCTTGAAGGCTTCCATAGAGATCTTCAACTCCCTGGTAGAGGAGCTTCTACCCACTCCTGCGAAATCACACTACACATTCAACATGAGAGACCTCAGCAAAGTCTTTCAAGGGATACTCATGGTGGATCCGCGACACGTTCAAGTAAATTAGTATAAATTAGTTGTCTGTGATGACGTCAGCATAGACGCACACAAACAATGCCATTGTTGCAAACAGGATGAAGACGAGGTGATCAGGCTCTGGTACCACGAACACCAGCGCGTCTACCAGGATCGGCTCGTCAACGACCAGGATCGAGACTGGTTCCGCAAGTAAATATATATTCTTTCTAATATGATTATCCGCTTTTATAATCAACTAATATATCTTTTTCATATTATCGGATTTCTGATTACATGGAACTTAATGTATTTTTGTCCATATAAATAAAGTGATCAATTTAGGACCACAATAAAATGTTCTGAGTTGTTATAAAGTTGATTGTGAATATCACTCAGCGTCTAGCGCAGTGTACATATCACTAGCGTCTAGCGCAGTGTTAATATCACTCAGCGTCTAGCGCAGTGTTAATATCACTCAGCGTCTAGCGCAGTGTTAATATCACTAGCATCTAGCGCAGTGTTAATATCACTCAGCGTCTAGCGCAGTGTTAATATCACTCTGCGTCTGGCGCTATGTTAATATCACTCAGCGTCTAGCGCAATCTTAATATCACTAGCGTCTAGCGCAGTGTTAATATCACTCAGCGTTTAGCGCAATCTTAATATCACTAGTGTCTAGCGCAGTGTTAATATCACTTGGCGTTGTTATTTTACCAATGCGGCCAAAATTTAACTTGGATTCTGTAAGCCGCTGTACGCTGTTTACTATGTTTTAGTTTACTCGATAAAAAGATCCGGACTGAATTCGGTAAGAAACCTTCTGAGGTCATCGGCGAAAGACTTATGTTGTTCGGTGACTTTATGGACATCGGTGCTGATGACAGGAAATACACGGAGATTAATGAAGCGGAAGAGGTGAGCGTTGCCAAGCGTTCTTAAACAATCACCAAGTTTACTATTTTTTGTCATCCGTTACAATATCGAATGTTGCTTGGCACAGCTTCAAGAAGTTCTGGAGCAGTACCTGCACGACTATAACCTGACGAGCACTGCTACACTGCACCTGGTGTTGTTCCCTGACGCCATCTCGCACCTCTGCCGGCTGGCGCGCATTATGCGGCAGCCCATGGCTAACGCGCTACTTCTTGGCATGGGCGGTTCTGGTATCTCCGTTCACCCACTCTATTATAGATTGTGCAGCTTCTCCAAAAGAACAATTATTATCACTTACAACTTGCTTCAATCGCGATGATTCGAATTTAAATCATAACTGAGAAACAACGACTATCAGTTGGGGAGAAATAAGTCGTGTCAGTTAAGTGTATAGTCATGATCACACGCCATTTGGTAGAACATATTTGTGATTGTGCTGATTCAAATTGGAAACCATAAGTGTAGCATACGTAGCACCTATTATAGACATATTGAAGTTCAGGTTTCTTGAAGTCTGATAGATTTCTAAGATAGTATTTATGTAGTGAGACTGGTGGCGTCAGTTGGGATCATCATGTGCATAGGTCGACAGTCATTGTCTCGGCTCGCCGCACACATGGCAGAGCTAACCTGCGTACAGATAGAGATCACGAAGGCGTACGGTCACTCCGAGTGGAGAGAAGACATTAAGCAAACTATGATGAAGGCCGGAACTGAGAACAGGGGCACCGTTTTTCTCTTCTCTGATGCTCAGGTTATCTTTTTGTTGTTTTTATTTACATACCACTTCAGAATTTTGCCGCCAGTTTTCAGAACGTTTCATCTGTATGATAATACCTCTTTAAGTACACTAATATCATTATGAAAATAGTATAAAGAATTGTTGGTTCTAGATAAAAATGGAGTCATTCCTTGAGGATCTAAACAATATCTTGAGTTCTGGTGATGTGCCAAACATATACGAGGCGGAGGACTTGGATAAGGTGTACATGTCGGTGCGCCACGCCGTCATGGAGCTGAACTTGCCCGCCACGAAGACAAACCTATTCTCTTGCTACCAGCGGCGCGTGCGCTCCAACCTGCACATCGTCATCGTCATGAGCCCCATCGGAGAGGTAGACACCTTGGGTCCGCATTTCTTCTTTCTTCCTCCCATATACCGCACTCTCTGAATTACATTTTACTTTATTCCTAGATATTTCGAGCTCGACTGCGACAGTTTCCATCGCTGGTGAACTGTTGCACGATCGATTGGTTCAGCGAGTGGCCGAAGTCAGCCCTCGAATCAGTCGCTAACAACTTCTTCAGGGATATGGATGAACTTAATACAACAGACGAGGTTTACGACTCTATGGTGGTGAGTGAACATTCGCTGAACGACATATGGAGTATAATGGAACCGTTTCTTTTTTCAATGCGTGGGATATAGTTATAATATACATATTTCTCAGATAATGAGATCTTGTACACATTATCTGTTCATGCGTCTCTTTATTGGACTTTAATTTTGAATAAAATTACATTATGTACGTTTATGCTGTGTGGTGCAGACCAAGAATAGTACCACCCCATATTTTCCCGGGGGTGTCGTAAAAGGCGACTAAGAGATAAACCAGGGGATGGGCAGCAGCATTTTCTGAGTACTACAAACACCTGACTGCGATTACAAACCCTCCTTTCAAGCATGACAATTATGGCAATCACCCCCTCTACCCCTCCCCCCTAATGATCGACACACCAAAAAAAAAACCGGCCCCTAGTCCCCGGCAGTCCCGCTGTTCCTGGTCAGAGTGATAGCGGCGAAGGTAACGGAGGGACAAGGGGTGCTAAGATTCTCCGGCAGAGATCCGGCTACAACAACCAACGACAGATCGGCCTAGCAACATATAACACGCGAACACTGCGGACTGACGAGAAGATCGCTGAGCTGACAGGAAGAAATAAGCAAGTAACGATGGGAAATATTGGGATTATTTGATGTCCGAAGAGAGAAGGAGGACTCGATAATCCTCAAAACCGGTAACTTGCTGTATTTCCAGGAGGGTGAATAATATTCCCAAGGTGGTGTCTGCTTCCTCGTCCGCAAGTCCCTTGTATGGTCAGAGGCACATTGAATTTGAATATCAAACTTAATAGGTCCTGTGTGAAGAAGTCTACGCTCCGTTCGTTGCCCGTTAAATACAAAACCCCGAGACCTTTCAGCTCGATTTTAAAAACCGCTGCGATTGCCTAGGAAGTGAAGTGGACGAGTACAAATACGGGGTTGTGAAAGTGTTATTTTTTTAAAATCTCGCCGCCATTTGTTGGCACGGTACCGAACTTGCATTGACCACGGCACGCAACGGCTGGCCCTTAAGAGGCCCCTCCCAGCTAGCAAAGATGTTACGGCTGGCTTGATGCTGCTTTACTTCCAGCTACTCCAACCGCAACACTCCCTAAACTCCTTTAGATGAAGGCCGACAATTCCGCCCACTCATATGATGCCCAGCCTCTAACCCTAACCCCGCGCATAAGTCGCATACCGCCTTCTGTGCCATACACTCTATGGTCTTATGGCCATGCCCCCTCTGTCCACCTCCGACAAGCAAGATGAACGGGTGTGGCCCAAGCCCATACACCTAAAGCAACGCAATGGCTCCGTCTCAAGAATATGAACCCGAGCCACACTCCATCCGATCATTCCAAGCTCCAAGGATCCAAGCTCGACAAGTTGCCTAGCAGGAGCCACTGGGAGGGATAAATAAATCACCCTCTCCCCAAAACCCCCTCTGTGTGCCAATATCGGACCCGCCTTTATTTCATCCTCTTTTCATCCCGCCTTTTGCGCTACCACCCAGGCGAGCTCAGATTCCATGACGGAATCCTATAGACTAACCAGTCTCCTACCTTATCCAACCTCTCATCCATCTCTTCTATCACTTTCAGCAGCGATCCCACTACTCTGGCCATGGAATACACAACGTTCACCACAAAGCCTTCAATGTTCTGCCTCATAATACAATTTTCTCTACGTGGAGGCCGTGGTACGTCACGGCCCCCTCCTCCCGCTCCAATGACCTCAGACAATTCGATCTTCTTCACCTTTTCCCTCAATATCACCAATTCCTTCCTCATCTTCTCAAGCTCTCCACTCATCTCGTCCATTTTATCCCTCTTTTTCTTAATATATAATATATTTCCATATCACGTATAAAAGTTCCCGAACTTTTTTAACATCTTTTCCTCATTTTGTCCTTTATGCTTATCAGCATAATCAAATACCTCATCCGATATCTCTTTCACCAGCCCCTGAATATACTTCGCTGTCTTTGTATCATAAAATTCTTCCATCCTAGTATACACTTTATCAGTTGTGATAGAGATGCCATCCGATAAAAATGACCCCAACTCTGAATCAGACACCTCCTCCACTGTATCATCCCCTATGTCTAATCCTAAAAAGCCTTCTCATAGGATCCGTCTGCACACCCAAATATTGTTGGCCTTCTTCCTGATCTCCTGTCTCTAGACCTTCCCCTAAAAGCGGTATTCACCTTAGGGGGAGCCACCGGATCCTTGTCAGCGCCATCCTTCACCTTTCGTTTCCTACACACAGAATCAGGAGCCTTTAAAACCTCTTCCGTTTTCTTCATGTTTCCTTCCGTCTCCTTAGGAGGAGGAGTCGCACCCTTGCCAGTCCCCATCTTTATCTTTCGTTTGCCGCACACAGAATTACCAGATAAAAGTGCCGAGTGCGTCGAGTGAGTAATCAAATCAATTGTCAATGTTCAATCCTTGGTCGTCGTTGTTATATCATGCAAAATAGTGCCCACGTGGAGGTGGCCTATCATTTGCGCTCCAAGTATGTCAAGGCCTGCCGTATACGTCGAACCAGCAAGCTCTTTGACTTTACTCTCGGTCTAATGGAGGAAAGACGTGACGTAAGACGTCTTGCAGTCGTCATTCGATGCTAATAGATATCGGCAGCTCAATAGACTGATTTACAAGCCTCTTAAACGCAAGCTACGAAAGTATAATACAGATCGTATATAAGAGGCTATAGAGTGAAACAGAGGCTCCAAAGTTTTCGTTAAAGATCTAGCTATTGGGCATAACCGATTGACCAAGATGGCCTGAGCTCTTGAAGGAAGTCCAGAAGTTCTACGGAAAACTACTTGCAATCTAGCCCGAGACTCGGAGAGTTGGATTAACCCGATCTAACACATCACCGAAGATATCCTGGACGTTAGTTTGTACGAAATTCGAATGGCTCTCAAACAGCTCAAGAACAATAAGACGCCGACTGATGACGGAATAACAGCTGAGCTGCTGAAGGCGGATGGAAAACCGATCCTTGAGGCCATTCAGAAGCTTTTTAATTCTGACGTACTCGAGAGAAAAACCCCACAGGCATGGCACAGAAGTGTGGTGGTCCTTTTTTTCAAAAAAGGTGTTAACACCCTTTTGAAAAATTATAGACCCACCTCACTTCTGAGACATGTCTATAAGACGTTTTCGAGAGTCCTCACGAACAGACTAGCGCGCAGGCTCGACGACTTCCAGCCTTCTGAACAAGCCGGCTTCCGATAACGCAATAGCACCGTAGACCACATTCATACCCTGGGGCAGGTTATACAGAAGACCAAGGAGTAACCTACCCCTTTGTTTAGCATTCATGGACTACGAAAAGCCTTCGATTCGATTGAGACCTGAGGTGTACTGCTATCTCTCCAGCGGTGCCAAGTAGACTATCGGTATATCAAAGCGTTGACAAAAACGCCACCATGTCAGTCCGATTACAGGACCAGTCTTCGAAACCTTTACCTTTGTGGCGTGGCGTTAGACAGAGAGAAGTTATTTATCCGAAACTGTTACCGCTGCGCTCGAGGATGTCTTCAATGTTCTGGAAAGGACTTGGTATTTACGTAAACGGCGAGTGTATTACACACCTCCGCTTTGCTGATGATATAGTAGTCATGGCTGAGACTGCAAAAGACCTAAGTACGATGCTCGGTGACTTCAGTAGAGGCTTCGACCGAGTTGACCTTAAAGTGAACGTGAATAAGACAAAAGGTCATGTCTAATGTCCATAAAGTGCCAACTCCTATAAAAAGCAGTGACTCTACGCTCGAAGTTGTTGATAGTTATGTATACCTTTTTCTTTTTTTTTACGTGGTTTAAATCTGCTCATTGAACGCTCGGACGTATGCACGAACCGCAGTTTTTACATACGTTGATCTTCGCGACAGACAAGGCCCCTCTCGTGGTGGTGACGCGCGTGCCAGGTTGACCTCACGGGACAAGTCGTCCAGATAGATAGATCCAACTTCGAGAAAAAGGTTAATCGTCGAATCTAACTCGGCTGGACCGCGTTACGAAGCTACGAAAAATATTCTCGTCTAAAATACCGCCGTGTCTCAAGACGAAAGATTTAGACCAATGTGTGTTGCTAGTGACAGCATACAGCACTGAGACGTTGTAGCTCACATTGGGCCTAAGAAAAAAGCTCAAAATTGCTCAAAGGGCAATGGAGAGGGCTGTGCTTGGAGTTTCACTGCGTCACTATCACTGCTGTGGATCGAATCAGGAATGAGGAGATCCGCAGAAGAACCAAAGTAACCGACATTGCTCGAAGAATTGCTAAACTTACGTGGTAGTGGGTTGGGCACATTGCTCGCAGAACCGATGCCCGACGGGGCCAACAAGTTCTCGAATAGCTACCACGCACCGAAAGACGTAGCATGTGTAAGCTCCCTACAAGATGGACCGACGACACTGTGAAGGTCGCGGAAATCCGCTGGATGCAGGTGGTGCAAGACCATTCGTCGTGGAGATCTTTGGGGAAGACCTATGTCCAGTAGTGAATGTCTTTCGGTTGAATGGATGGATGGATGGACGTTTATCGACTGAAGTGTTATTTATGAAATAATCAAACAAGAATGCACAGTGCACATGACTCGTCAGTAATATATTTGTATGTGTATTGGTGCACAGTCCGTGTGTTGTTTCGTGCATGAGAGCGTGGAGGAAGCGAGTGCGCGATACCTCGCAACACTCAGCCGAGTCAACTACGTGACGCCGATGTCCTACATGGAAATGTTATCCGCCTTCGCCGAAATGTTCCGCAATAAACATCGCGCCATACTCAACGAGTCCAACGCTCTCAAGACAGGTACCCCACAGTTACACTCCCTTTGCTCTCACTACTTCTCACTGTTTACTATTTAATGAACACGGTTGCTAATGGAACAAATTATCTACACACATACACCAAATATTTATTTTCAATATAGAAATTTACCTGCATTCTTATATTCATATTACAAATAGTCACCAACGCCGAAATCAAACGATTCACGGGTTCAGTGAGTGCAGCGTGAGTTGATCATCCAAGCGACAAATTAAACTGACAAGAAGTACTAATAATACTGAGTATACTTAGAATTCTATAGTAAAACTCTTTATCATTCTTAAAGCGAGGTAATTCTATTGTAGAGTAATGTATATTGACTCCGTATCATCTCTAAACGTTGTAGAAAATCACAGTAATACATATCCAGAAATTTTAGAGATACACAAACACTATCCAACAAAACAGAATGCATCAGGTCTGAAGAGATGTGGCTGTGGCCAGGAACAGAGTTGTCTGGAAATTTAGAGCTACACTGCACAAAAGTTCCGGCTACTTATTCGTTCTGGCATTGTATAGTTACGAATCAGGATGGTGGCACTACTATATATATATATATATACACATACAACGACGTACTACACTTATTTATTTTTATTTATTTATTACACCAAATACAAATAATCTTAAAGACTAAGGACCGTCGCTACTTGAATTAGGACTACCAGTATCTTAGGCGTCAGTAGTAGTGGTCACCAAGTTATATTTATTTTAACAATTCAAAACAATTACAATGCATTAAGATAAATGGTACAAATTATTATTAACCCCCCTGAGTACTAACCTGGCGTTTACGCCAACTTTCCATTGTTTTCCTATTGTCTCATGTTTATGGGTAATCGACATATTAATACAGTAATAATTAAAAAAAAGAGGTTGGCTTATGAATATATACTCCTCACTTAAAACAATGTTACCAATATCGTATCATAGAGTTATTTATGTTTCCGCCAGTAATGCCTCAGTTTCAATATAATTTAAATTTTGAAGCCAAAATTTAATTTTTATTTTGCATTTATGTTTATTTAAATAAATCCGAAGAATCTGTTAATTTTATTTACTATTCTACAGGATAAAATCCAATATTGTTTATCTGCAAAAGATGTTTAAGGGGTTAATAAAAATTAAACATTGTGTGACGCTATCTAATGTTCAAACTTTGAACGTTTAACAAATTACTACAGTGAGAATCCGAATTATTGTTATAAAATAAAGGGCCATCTTTTATATCTAGTGCAATAATAATATATAAAGACACAGCTATTTACATGAATAACAATAATATGACATAATAATAGCAAACTGTAATAATAATAAAGCAGTCATCACGTAGACTATACATAAAGAAAAAAAACAAACACATGTGCCAAGTATTACTAGTATTTGCGTAGTGCCTGAAATTCGATCAAAATATGTTATTTAAGTAACTTTAAAGTACGTCAATATTAAACAAAAAAGATACAGAGAAGTTAAATATATTGAAATGTTGTGAATGACTATTTATATACGTTAACGTATATATTTTAACGTTACGGACGTTTTTAACGTCCCATAAGGAACTTCGTTCCTAAAACAACATTTGACATGAATAGTACTTATTCACAATAAATGCTCAATTTTTTTGCCATTCACTCTTATGCTGGCTGTGCATCTACGGATAAATGCTTTTTTGAGCAGTCTCGTATACGCTATAGCTTTGCTCACTTATTTTTGATGCGACTGCTCTGGTACGGCTACGTAAGTCTTCTAAAGACCTGATCGGCTTACGGTACACAACTTCTTTGAGACAGCGCCAATAAAAAAATCCAGTGTATTTAGGTATGGTATACGTGGAGGCCACATAACTGGTTGGCCTCAGATGTCCGATCCATCTGTTTGGGTATGTATCATTTAAATACGCGCGAACAGGTACTACATAATGCGCAGGTCAGCCATCTTTTTGGAAACAATAAGATTCCATCAGGATATTTTATTTTAAATGATGCCATAGCTAAACTATTTACTGCTTATCTATTGGTATAGTTTAGTTTATAATAATAGAACAACAAAAACCCGACGGAATTCAGTAATCTGTGGTTGTAGTGTACAAGAATGTAAAAGAAGGTAAAAATTTGTAATATTAAAAAATCATATCTTAGGAGTTAGTCAAGATATATTTTGTTTTCTATTTTTTTCTGAACGTCCATAAGTTCTGCTAAAAGTCATTCATTACCTATATATAAATATTGGTATTGTCTCAGGACTGAACAAATTGAACGGAACGGAAGTGGAAGTGAAGCAGCTGCAGATCGAACTCGCTGAACTGAAGCCTTTGATGGAGAGAGCGGCAGAAGAAACTAGGGACGTAGGGACGTTATCGAACAGATCGCCGTGGACACTGTCAGTCAACCGAAAATAAATCATTTTAATTATTTTGTATTACCATAGAAAGGCACTACTAAATTTACTAGATGAAATCATTGGTCGTTCCTTTTTACCATGAATATTTATATTCGTTTGTTTGTGTAGACGAATCTTATCTACACGGAGTTAAATAACGACTTATAACAGGCGATAGCAGAGGAGGCGCGTATCAAGGTGGAGAAAGAGCAAGCATTGGCGGAGAGAATGGCCGCCGAGACCACCGCTATGGCAGAAGACGCACAGAAGGACCTCGGTGAGTTGTGATTAGACAAGTCTGAAGAGTATTAACTCAGAGGCAGTTAGTTATAATGCGTCGTGAATACAGAGGAGGCACTGCCAGCGCTCGAAGCCGCCGAGAGAGCCTTGCGGGAGTTGAACCGGAACGACATTGTGGAGGTGAAAGCGCTCAAAAAACCTCCCGCCGGAGTGGTGCTCGTCATTGAGACGCTCTGCGCGGTATTCGACATCAAACCTATAAAGGTATAGCGCAACAACAAAAGTTGACAGGTACACAAATAGAAAGGTAATAGTAAGACTGCCGCGTGTGTCGATAGGAACCCGGTGCCACCTTCGGTAAGAAGGTGCTCAACTACTGGAAGCCGGGGTCGCTTATGCTCGCGGACCCGACCGCCTTTCTCGACTCTCTCATGAACTACGACAAGGAATCCATCACCGAGAACATGATCAAAAAGCTGAGGCAGTACATACAGAACCCGAATTACGAGCCGACTAAGATCGCTAGGGTATTATATAATTATAATATAATATTATTATTTTATATTCATTACAATTTACAGTAAGTACATAAAGAAAAATAATATCAGATTGAATCGTGTAATTATGCAGGTATCTAAGGCGTGCATGTCACTGTGCATGTGGGTGCACGCGATCTACAAGTTCTACCACGTGAACAAGGCCGTCGCGCCCAAGAAGGAGGCGCTGCGCAGAGCCACCGAGAGTCTCGCCGCTGTCGAAGGTACCTCCCGCACTCCTCACCACTCACGTCTCTTTTAATACAGTTACCAGTTTACAATGGAATAACTTAGTTACTGTTTGTTTGGTAGCGATGTTGGCACAGGCGAAGGCGAAGATGCAGGCGCTGCTGGAGGGCATCGCCAAGCTGAACGCGTACCTGCAGGAGAAGGAGGAGGAGAAACGCAAGATGGAAGATGATATCAACCAGTGCCTCGAGAGGATGGACCGTGCCAACAGGTCTTTATGTTATATACCTTATTTTTATCACTAAACTACCAATTATTCTTTGAAAGTTTTTGTGTTATATTATACAAAAGATTGACACTTGAATAAAATACAAACATTAAAAAACCTTTTTTAATTAAAAACATAACCGACTTCAAAAGAATAAACTATAAAAATGTACTAAAAAGTCAATAAATAATATCTTTATTAATCTGCTTCGTTAAATTTCAAATCGGTGTCAGCTTGTGGATAACAAAGTGGTGTAAATGTACGTCGCTAATTATATTCAATTTTTGTTTAATTGTCCTTTATTTAGCTTATGTGTAATTGTAATAAAGTTTAGTCAATTATTTCCATTTGTAAATGAGTATATTGTTTTATATTTTCCACTTTTTAGTTTAAGTATAACTTTTAGGTATAACTGTGAAGTATACTTTATAGCTTTGGAAACGAATATATGAAACACGTGTAAGTGTCTATAATATTTGAAGGTTTTTCTCAATTTGCACATCGGTCTATAAATAACAGAGACATCAAATAACAAAAAAAAACATCCAGACTAATTGTTAAACGCCTCCTTTTTAAAGTCGGTTAAATAATAAAAGACTTTCATAACAGAGCTTGGTTTATTTCCAAAGATAACTAGGTTAAGGTCCCAGCACACTTCCATTGCGCCACTTTGCTTGTAAAATAATGGGGTGTGTAATGAAACGTCCGTTGCGTGATATGAACTTGTTTATTTTCAAAATACACACTACTTATTAATATAACACTACATCTTTCCCTTATAACGAAACAATGAAAACAATAAGTGAATATTAAAACAAACACAAAATAACAAATATAATACACCTACTAAAATACGATTGCAAAACTTATCACTATGTTTACTTAAGAACTCATTTTTAATTGTGTGTGTAAAATGAAGTAATAAGTTCGCGAGTCCGACGACCGGCTTCTCGTTTAGCCCGTGCGCGTCTACCCGGACCTGCACGTTCTATAATGTTCAGCAGTCCCTGATGAAACTTGACATCATTTAAATGCTCACCATTGCTATTTTTTAACTTAAAACTATCGTCTACCTCTTTTTCTACTTGAAAATCAGATGTTACCAAACTTGTTGATGGAACTCTCGTTAACTGAAGTCAATTACGTCTATGTACCTTACCCCGTTTATCAGTAAAAAATTACGACCGCGATTGCATACCTTTGGAGTGTAAGTACGTAAAGTATACGTTTAGAAGGTTTCTGAGATGCAATAACTTCATCTCCTGGTTCATTTCTGTTGAGGCTCGTGAATGTTTATCATAAACATTGTTTCCTTTTCAAATGACTATGAACAATGTTTGAATGATTACGTATACTATCACGATCCGGTTCTAACCTCTCTGACGGAATTGGTAACTGAATACGTATTCTACGACCCATCAGTAATTGTGATGTAGATCCTATACCCTCTCTAGGCGTAGATCTTTAATTTAGTAATCCTAAATAATAATCATACAATGTTCTTAGGTCTACGTACTAAATCAATAGTATCGACATTTGCAAACATAAAGTCGAAACATGAATCGAAATCAGTTGTTTCTGTTGTTATGTTTTACGTTTAACTCTGTATACTGTTATCATCTCGCGAACGAAAAAATAAAATATCATATGCCATTTAATAAGGTCGCGTTTTCATTTATTTACTTTATATTAAACATTAAAAATAAATATATAATCTTTATTATTATTTGTTTTATTTCTGAACACTAATTTCAATGTTATTGTATAATGGCTAACTGAAACAATAGAAAGGAATGATTACCATCGGCCATTAGTATCTAAGAGATACATTTAAGTCAATAAACTAGTATGTAGTTGTTTTATATGATACCAGCTGTGTGCACGTGGCTCGGCCCGCGTTTTATATATTCTTCACTAGGTAAGTTAGTGCTTGAATAATTATTGGAGAATAATGTTTTGATGCTGTTCATCCATCCATCCATTCAATCGAAAGACGTCCACTGCAGAACATAAGTTTTCTCCAAAGATTACCACGACGACCGGTCTTACGCCACCCGCATCCTGCGGATTCCCGCAACCTTCATCAGGTCGTCTATCAAGCTTTTGAGGGCTTACCTACACTGCGTCTACCGGTGCGAGGTAGCTATTCGAGAACACGTTGGCCCCATCGGGCATCGGTTCTGCGAGCAATGTGCCCAAGTTTAGCAATTCTTCGGGCAATGTCGGTTATATTGGTTCTTCTGTGGATCTTCTCTTCTTGATTCGATCATGCAGTGAAACTCCAAGCATAGCCGTCTTCATTTCCCTTTCAGTAACTTAGAGTTATTTATTAAACCTATTGTGAGCAACCACGTTTCAGTGCCTTGTGTCATCACTGGCAAAACACACTGGTTGAAGACTTTCGTCTTGAGACATTGTGGTATTTTGAACGAGAAGATTCTGCGTAGCTTCCCGAACGCGGCCCAGCCGAGTTGCATTCGACGATTAACCTCATTTTCGAAGTTGGATCTACCTAACTTGATGGTTTGTACCAGGTATACATAACTGTCAACAACTTCTAGCGTAGACTCACCGATTTTTATAGGAGTTGGCATAACATGGAGATTAGACATGACTTTCGTCTTATCCATTTTAATTTTAAGGGCAAGTCGTTCGGAGGCTCTACTGAGATCACCGAGCAACGTACTCAGGTTTTCTGCGGTCTCAGCCATGACTACTATCACCAGCGAAGCGGAGGTTTGTTATGTACTTGCCGTTTATGTTGATGCTAAGTCCTTTCCAATCCAGAACCTTGAAGACATCCTCGAGCACAGCGGTAAACAGTTTCGGAGAAATTACTTCTCCCTGTCTAACGCCACGTCGCAAAGGTATAGGTTTCGAGGATTAGTCCTGTAATCGGACTGACATGGTGGTGTTTTCGTACATATCCTTCAAAGCTTTGATATACCGATAATCTACTTGGCACCGCTGGAGTGACTCCAGTACAGTCCAGGTCTCGATCGAATCGAAGGCTTTTGCGTAATCCACAAAAGCCTAAATAAAGGGGTAGGTTATACTCCTCGATCTTCTGTATAATCTGCCGTAGCGTATGAATGTGGTCTACGGTGCTACAGCCTTTTAGGAATCCGGCTTGTTCGGGAGGCTGGAATTCGTCGAGCCTGTGCGCTAGTCGGTTCGTGAGGACTCTCGGAAACAGCTTGTAGATATGACTCAAAAGTAAGATGGGTTTATAATTTTTCAAAAGGGTACTATTACCTTTTTTTAAAAAGAGAACCACCATACTTCTGTGCCACGTTTGTGGTGTTTTTTCCTCGAGTATGGCAGAATGAAAGAGCTTCTGAAGAACCTTAAGGATCGGTTTTCCACCCGCCTTCAGCAGCGCAGCTGTTATTCCGTCATTGTTTCTTTTTCGACGCCTTGTTTCTGAGCTGTTTGAGAGTCATTCGAATTTCGTACAGACTGACGTCCGGCATATCTTCAGTGAAGTGTCTGGTTAATCTAGCTCTCACTTCGAGTGGGTTTTCGTGTTGATATGTAAAGCTGCTATGACATAATCGCTCCTTACTGTTAATGGCCAGATCTCTAGCTTTTTTTTAACCAGAACCCAAATTATTTTCGAAAAAACAAGCCATTTCAGATTACCCGGAACAAACAGACAGACGGAAAAAATATTAATAATTGTATTTTTGGTATAGGCATCGCATATACATTTATATTTAGTAAAAATATATATAATACAAACAGACACTTTCCATTTTGTTTATTAGTATAAATAAAATTATTTATCAAATTAGAAGCCGCCATCTTTCCAAATTGTATATTACGATTGAACATTGTAACTACTTTTGAAATTTTTTCTCACATTTTCTTTTACAAACATTCGATTTCAAATAAAAATATATTCACTGCACCTCCATTGCTCCTACTATATATCCCCCTACACAGAGTGATTAGTGAGGAGTCAACAATTAATATTCATTATTCTTTTTTTATGTCAACGTCTGAATTGTGGTGGTGAAAAGATTATATATTTTTAAATTCAAATTTGTTTGTTATTAAATATTCACACTTAAAATTTTAGTTTTTGAACTTAAACTTGTTTCAGATTGAGAAAAAGTGAGATAACAAAAACACAAAAATTGTTAAAAAAACCACGATTTAAAATATAAATTAAGATTACGCTTGAAAACTTTTATCAAAAAAATTAAAATAAAAATGTTGGCGATGCTTTTTTGTCACGTTATTATATTAATAAATAAAAGTTGTCCTAGTAAACTCACATTATATGATTGCTAACTTTATTTACCATAAAAAAGATTTAAAAAAAAAAACAGAAAAAAATTTGTAATATGATTCAAAACTTAAAATTTTTTGTAAAACGAAAAAAACTGTTCTAAAATTTTCAAGAACATTTAAGAATAGTCCAAGGTATTTAACAGCAAAAATAAAATAGCCAAAAATTAGATGTTCATCGTCAATTTTGACGATTTTCAAAATTCAAAATTTAACACAAAAGAAAAATTTATATATATTCTTTCATAGCCTCAAATATTTTTATTAAAATTAAATGTGCTTCATTTCTATATCTATAATAGTTTTCGAGATATTTAAATGATAAGATTGAAAAACTTGAAAAATATAGAAATTTTAAATTTTGCGTAACTTTTGGAAAAAAAATATTCCTTTGGCAGAACTTCGTTATATGATAAAAGAAAAATTCTGACCACAATTTGTCGAAATGGAAAGGGATTGATTCCAACTATAGGTTGATTATATACTATTTAGCGTAATATAATATATACTAAACCTCGCCATATAAAATATCTACAATTTAAAAAAAGAATCATGCAAATCGGTTCACTAGTGCGCAAGTTATAAATCAACTAACGGACAGACAGACAGATACACGTTGTGTTTTATATAATGTGAAGTATGTTGATTTATATGTGAAGCACAATAATTAAAAAACGATCACCTTGCGAGATATTAATGAATTTTCTGGTGGTTATGTAAATCAATCGTCCGACGTACCGACAAAGTTATGTCGCTCTTTTTGCAGATAACTTTAATTTGAATCAATCTATGTTTACAGACTATAGTGAGTTTTGTACTGTGCAGGCTTCTGAACGGCCTCTCGAGCGAGAGAGTGCGCTGGACCAACAGCATCGCGGACCTCGACGCGGGCATCGTGAATCTCATCGGGGACGTACTCCTTAGCGCCTGTCAGTCACAACCACTCACTTATCTCACTCAACGCTCTACTCACAGTATCAATTGATCTCTTCTATAATTATAAAATATATTTTGTAAGTTGATTTAAATTTATGTTTACTTTGAACAAATAGGAGCACTAACACAACAATATATAATTTTGCTGTAATTATGATAAATGTAGCAAGAGTACCATGCATATATGTATTTGTGTATTGCAGGTGCGGTCGCGTACGTGACGCCGTTCACAGAGGAGTTCAGACGGGATCTCCTCAGCGGCTGGACCAAGCACATGCTGGTGCGCACTCCACTACATCCATTCCTTCACATTCTGATGCGTACAACTATTACTTAATATTTAAGTTAACAAAATCTCTAAACTGGTAAGTATTTTATTGACGTGACCATACGTTCAGGTTTGGGCGGGATAATTCCGTTTTCAGTGTTGTCTGTTCCGTTGTTCCTAGACAGAGTAAAAGTATGTGACGTTAATGGTGCATTCACCCGCCTTATTGCTCGGCCGATTACATCTGAACTACCAGGTCCTAACGTCGATCTTGAAGGTGCAGTTCACCCCCAGATGCCCCTTTTGGAGGTATTCCTGGGCCTGGATAACAGGACTTGCATCCACGCACTAACCCCATACTACCGGTAGCTTACGGCTATCAACCCACGTAAACCGGGGTGCACACCGGCCATCCCCACATGTTTCGATGTACAGTCGATTGAAGATTAGCTACTCCGCCGTTACCGACTCATCTAAGCCCGAGATGTCCAGATCGGTGCGTTAAATAGGCCGAGCAATTTTTATTTCCGTTGGAAGGGCCACCTATAGTTTGGTGGTCAAAGCTTCCGTCTTTTCTCTGTTTTCAGAACCGGTGCGGGGGAATTAGAAAATGTACACCCGGCCATCACTCTATGCCACTTATTTTGAGTGAGGCCACCTTCCTGCTCCTCTGGCGGCAGTATTAACTACTAACCTGTAGCCGAGTTGGATGCAGGTGGCTCGTCCCATCTAGTTGGGGCGGGAGCGGTCGCTCTATACATCGCCACCTTATTTGTTGTCCCTGTCTTCTTCTTACATTTCTCCACCTTTTTGACGGTGGGCTGCGATCACAGAGCGGCTGCATTTGCTGAATTTGCTGTGGAGCGGCTCTACTGTCAGGCCAGGGTCACTCTACTACAGCCAGGGGAGGCCGCAGACGCTTCTGCGGCAGCACCCACCCATCTCCATCACCTGCACCATCTGTTAACGCAGCAATTGACTGAAAATTTTCTGGAGCTCCTGAGTAGATTTGGGAAGGGTCTGTTTGTTTCTTCTCCAAGCAAGCTGGCTCTTTCTGAAGTCATCTCCCCATCACCTCCGCCCTTATATCAGCCAACTTCCTCAAGAACTTTGTTAGCATCCTATGCTGACCATACGTCTCCACTTTGAAGAAGTTATTTTCCGCCTCAAAGAGGGCTGTCTCATCAGAGGTGGCCTGGTTCCAGAAGGCCTCGATCGTCTCCTCCACAGAATTCACAGCATCCTTCAGGACCCGTTGGAACGTGCCCTTTTGGTTGCCGGACATTTTCGTGACGTGGAGAATTGCATCCATATCGCGCACAGCCTTCACGTTGAGGTTGTTAGTGTCTCCGACATTAAGAGATGCCAGAGCGACATCAAACCGCACCAAATTCATCTGCCTAACATCGGGGTCTATTTTTCCGCTAAAAGCGAATTTCATCTGCCTGGCGGCGGCACAACTGAGTTTTCGCCTTGTGGCGACCGACATACTCGCCAGTCGTAGGTGACCAGTCTCTTCTTCTTTTATGGAGCCAGAGGTAACTTAGACCTTGGGAGAACGAGTACACTCCCCCGCCTCAGAACCCAAATTCTGACAATTCTGTCTTCCTCTTACGATCGAATGAACTTAGAGAAGAACGTCGCTCTCCTTAGCGGTTCCGATCGTATCTAGCGAGATATTTGAGCCGAATCTACTCTCAGCCGAGAATTGGTCCAGCGTCTTATACCTCGTTTCCGCAGCCATCATGTTTTCTTCGTTCGTTCTTAAGTTCGCCGCTCGCACCCCATTTTAGTGGTCCTGACCAGAATACTAAGATAGACTAAAGATATTATTGTATTATTATATTTTAAAATGATTTATGAAAATCCTTTGAATCTGTAACCAACGTTTTTTTTTGTTTTTATTAATTGAGTGGTAACTTTATAAGGTGTATGACGTAATGTATAAACGTTTGTTCTTATTTACGTTATACGCATAACAAGTATGTTTGTGTGGGTATGCAGGAGGCGGAGGTGCCACACACAGCTGGCGTGACGCCGCTAGTGACGCTCGGTGACGCCGTACTCATCAGGTAAAGTTTCGCATTATACTGTTAAATTACATGATAACACGTTGTAGTCGCTACACATGTAAATATTATTTGTTCCCTATTTGTTATGGTCACAGCATTAAATAATACTGAAATAAATAAGATTGTGAAACTTTTCGTTAGGACATGGCAGATGTACGGGCTGCCTCGAGACCCGCTGTCGGTAGAATCCGCGGTGCTGATGTCCAACTCCCGTCGCTGGCCGCTCATCATCGACCCGCAGACGCAGGCCAACAAGTGGATCCGCGCCATGGTCACTGTCTCACCCATACGCATATGCACACAAATCTACTTTCAGCTGCGATCAACACGTGCTTGCTTCATGCTTGCTGGTGGAATACATCCTGCCTTATTACACCTAGTTTCAAAGCTTCTTTAATCATCTATTACATTCTAACGCTTGTAATGACAATAATCTGATGCTCGTATATACTCAAACACATTTATATCAATATTTAAGAGATGTTTTACTCAAATTTGAACCAACTGTTTATAGGGCAAAATAGAAGGTCTGATCGTGTGTAAACCAAACGACAGGAACTTGCTGAGGAACTTTGAGTCCGCTCTAAGGTTTGGCAAACCGATTTTGCTTGAGAATGTTGGACAAGAGTTGGACCCGGCGTTGGATCCAGTGCTCAAGGTATCTTTTTTAATACCTGAAAGGTAACATTTGGGAAACTACTCTTTGATATTGGTATGTTTAAAAGCTTAGTTTTTGATTACGTTGTGAGCTATATATTTAAACTTATAATAAAAGGCTAACGAAACGAAATATGTATATTCAATATATTTAAAACAAAATACTATGTGGGGCTATCAAATCGACAAATCGAGTTATAAAAATGTTTTATCTGTCTGTTTATTAATTTTATCGCCAATCACGCAAAAACTACTGACATTATATATTTTTAATAAATATTCACAATATATGTAATTTAAATCGGCAAAAATTCTATAATATGGCTGCCTAAACGATTTGATCGATGAACCTGCGCTGCTTCCAAGGCTTTGGAGTCCTTCCTGAGTCACACTCACCCTTTCGTGTCTTTCGAAAGTAGGTTTTAGGCACAAAGTACTATGGTTATAAGTGTGGGTAGCAGGGCCATAAGGCCGTTGATTGTAGGGCTGAGGCAGGAGGTGACACGCATCACCACATGGGTACGCTAAGCAGGCCAACGTTTAGGCCTATTAAAAAATGAAGATAATAAAAAATAGCCTTTATATATACCACAGCTACATGACATAGCATTTATCTACATTATAAACTTGTAGATATTATGCATTTTTCTATGTAAATATGTATGATTTAAATAATACTAGTAGGCACTCTTTCCATACATACATATATTTCCCTCGTCTCTCCCATACATCCACACGTCCACATCTCTGATAAAAGATATCTCTTCACCTTTTAATCGGTCTTCCGTTTTTTTTTTTTTTCCTGTGCCTTGGTATCCATTTTATTAGATGTTTTGTCCACCTGTTGTTGTTCATCCTACAAATGTGTCCTGCAATGGCCACTCGAGTAGTCTTAATCTTTTCTTTATGTCTATTATTTTTTCCCCACATTTTTTATTAGGGTGAGGTTTAAGCGCAGATGGTTCTCAGCCCGAACATATCACCGGCGAGGTCAGGAATATGCCGCATTGCCGAAACAAGAGGGAAAGGGGTGCAGGCCCTAACCTCCCTTCCACTGGAAAGGCTGTTTAGGAAGTGGCCGGGTTAGGCCGGGGTAACCTCCTACGCAGGGACGTGACATATATAGATATAAGAATATATTGGTAGAGATAGATTGCAGGCAAATATAGGCTCTCTATAGTCTTAGTTTAGATGTAAAATATAAGTAGATTTAAGCTCACTTAATTAATTATGAAAAAAGGTAACTGCATAGCTGCATAAAATATTATAGGCAATTTTTTCTGACGCAAGTCGAATTAAACCTCCAACATAAAAAAGGTGTGGACCCAGAGTTCGCAGAATATGTTTTATTTTAATTAAAAAAAAAAACCCATATATACATATAAGTATGAATGAATACAGCGGCAGTACTTCAAGCAAGCGGGTCAGCTCGTACTAAAGCTGGGTGACTCGCTGATCCCGTTCATGCCGGGCTTCAGGCTCTACATCACGACCAAGCTGCCTAACCCTAAGTACACACCGGAAACATCCGTTAAAGTACTGATCGTCAACTTTGCGCTAGTGCCCAGGTATTTTAATATATGCGTAATGTAACTCTTAACGCTGTCTGCAGCGATACCAAACTAAAAGCACTTTCCACACTAAATTTCTGTAAGCAGCTAGCACGGCGATTTCTTCTTTTCTACCCCACGCCGTCGTACTTTAATAACGTGAGTGCCTCCCCCCAGCGGGCTGACGGAACAGCTGCTTTCAATAGTGGTGGCGCAGGAGCGTCCGGACCTGGAGGAGCTACGGGGTCAGCTGATAGTGTCGCGCGCCCAGATGGCTTCGCAGCTCGCCGAGATGCAGGCCGACATCCTCTATGGCCTCTCGAACAGCGAAGGCTCTCCTGTCGATGATCTACCTCTCATACTGACCCTCGAGGCCATCAAAATTAAGAGCGCTGAGATAGTCGTACGTGCTTTATTCTGCACTTTATAATCTAACTATTGTATCCACACATATGTGTGGACGAGGCATATTTAGAGATTCCAGTTTCATGAGGCTACCGGTTTCATTAATGTATCTTTTCATACACGCAGTCACGACGTTGTTGATAGATAAATGATTTCGGTTCACCAAAGGAGTATCTTGGTTGTGATGATGGTGCGATGACGTGGTCGCCCCTGACGTGAATGAGCCAGTGTATCGGTTGTTGTGGTGAATGTAGATTAAGGTCGAGGACATGGAGCGTACGACGCTGGAGATAGAGGAAGCTCGTAGCGGGTACCTCGCGGTGGCGGAGCGCGGACAGATCCTGTTCTTCTGTCTGAGTGGGATGGCAGCAGTCGATCCCATGTATCAGTACTCGCTGGAATGGTTCGTCAAGCTGTTCATACGCGCGATGGTGGACTCCGAACCCTCTGGTAACTCAATCTTATACCATATACCACTATATACTCTTCAGGTTACTTATCGTAAATACGTACTTAAAGTAGTAAGCCACAGTAATTTAACCCATGAACGTGCGTGCGTCTGAATATAAAGCCTTTACAGCATTACCTTTGTATTTACATAATCACATAGTTTTAAAGTAAATTAAAAAACTATTCTGCATAAAAGTCTTACTCTTAGGATTAATAGAAAGTGCTCCCTGAGTAGAGTAAAGAGATTGGTTCCATTACAATTGATTCGTCTTGCTCTATGTGTGATGTAGATGACATCGTGGAACGAGTGGACCACATAATGACGACGTTCACGTACCTCGTGTACGCGAACGTTTGCCGCAGTCTGTTCGAACGGCACAAGTTGCTATTCGCGTTCCTCGTCTGTGCGAGGATCCTGCTTGCCTCTGGAGTGCTCCGGCCGGACCTCTTCGACTTCCTCCTGTACGGCGCCAACATCGACCAGGTGACTCTACTTACAATCCTCTTTCAAACTGACTATACTTCATTCAAAACAAACATCATCTATACGAGGATCCCAAACTTTTTTTTCATAGACTCCTTTCAGAATTTTACTGGTTCCGGTGGACCCCCTGTAGGTTCAATACTACCATGTTCCCAAAATTCGACAAATAATGTGAAGATTAGATCTAACAGTTTTCGAAAAAAATTTAGGTAGGTTCAATTTCGAGAAAGAGGTGAATCGTCAGATCCAACTCGACTGAGCCGCGTTCGAGAAGCTACGTAAAATCTTCTCGTCCGAAATACCGCAGTGTCTCAAGACGAAATTCTTCGACCAATGTGTGTTCCCAGTAATGACATACGGCACTGAAATGTGATCGCTTACAATGGGCCTAATAAGGAAGCTCAAAGTTGCTCAAAAGGCAATGGAGATGGCTATGCTTGGTGTTTCACTGCGTATTCGAATCAGGAATGAGGAGATCCGCAGAAGAACCAAAGTAACCGATATTGTCCGAAGAATTGCTAAACTTAAGTGACAGTGAGCTGGGCACATTGCTCGCAAAACCGATCCTCGATGGGGTCAACGGGCTCTCGAATGGGTACTACGCAACGGAAGACTTAGCGTGGATAGTCCCCCCACAAGGTGGACCGACAACCTGGTGAAGGTCAAGGGAATCCGCTGGATGTGGGTGGCGCAAGACCGGTCGTCGTGGAGATCTTTGGGGGAGATCTATGTCCAGCAATGGACGTCTTTGGTTGAATGGATGGATATGAATCTATATGCGATACCTATTATTATTCGAAAAAGGTATGCAAGCTATAAAGAGTCTTGTATCATGTGACCTAGAATTGTGATTACCCTTATTTAGCTAAAGCTGATTACTACTTAAGACCTACTGTGATGCCCTACCCGGACGAGACAATCCTTCCAGCATAATATGTCGACCGCTTTTGAACGTTTTGTACCACTTATAAGCACGTGTTTTTGATAAATTCGATTCACCTTACGGTGAATTATCCGTTTACACCTCTAACATTTTCAGTGTCTCTGAAAACGAAATTACATTGGTAAAGCAAAATTTAAGGCAAAGTCTTTGTACGATGTTTTTATCCATTATGAAATTTTCAACACACTCTAGATATGATCTAACTAAAACAGTACTGTACTTAATCTAATTGACAGATGCAACTCAAACTCCGCGCCAAAATTAAAACCAGTTGTGACAATCTAACAACAAATAAAAAAACACAAACTTGAATTTAGAACCGTAAACAAAGCATCCATTCCTGATACTATTTTGCCTAAATGTATATAACTATTTTGACAGTTTAACACCTTTAACCTAATTTGTGGATATTTATTTTTATTCATTTATTAAATATAGATCATTAGCGTATACGAGCATTTAACAGTATTATAATACCAATGGAAAAATAGAATTATTATAAATTAAAAATGTTGTTACGATTATAAATGACCAAGTCGTGCACAGAACTTAAAAAAAATGTTAATTACATAAACACCAAATTTAAAAGAATAACAGTAAAAATAAGTTATAGAACTGAATGGAAAAAAAAAATTAAAATAAACTAAAACTATTAATAATTGAATTATTGCACCAAATAATATTATTGTGTACTAATATTTATGATTAAATTTCAAAAAAATGTGTAAGTAATACATTATATACATAGTCGTTATAAAATCTGTGGTCCAAGTGAAGAATATTGATACAGTAATACCCCGCTTTACGAGAGGGATGCGTTCCGAAAAAAAATTCGCGTTAACTGAAATTCGCGTATACCGAGGTTTATGATTAAACATAGTCAAAATTTAGTACAAAAAAATACAAATCATTTTAATCAATCACTTTAGTTCTAAGAACACTTTATGCAATACATACTCTTATTTTTTACGGAAAAATACATCTATTGTCTTTACATTATGTTTATACGCACTCGTTCGCGTAATGCGAGGCATTTGAGCGCGAAATTTGACATTCGCGTTATAGTGAAACCGCGCGTAACGGGGTCGCGCTAAGCGGGGTATTACTGTATAAAAATATGGCCTAATATATACCTATATATTAATCGATAACACACCACAACGCATTTACTGTTCTAGTAACAAATGCGCGATTCCAATACACACTTTATGTATTATAGAAATTAATTATTCCCTTCACAATCGGTCCAGCCTGCCTCAGCCAGAGATTAGCTAGAAGAGACAGACAACATTTTTGAATTTTGTATTTTAGGGTATAGTTTTTGGTACCGTTTTATATAGGAAATGCGCTTTTATACTCGTATATTATATACTCAAGTAAAGTACTAAACCTGGCGTTTACGCCAGCTTTCCATTATTTTTCTATTGTCTCATTTTTATTGGTAATCGACATATTAAGTACATATTAGGAAAAGAAAGTTATATTAAAAAGTTCAAGTGGTTTATATTACACTAATAACACTAATTTATGAACAATAAAAAATAATTCATGATATAACACTACAACTGTTTGGAGAGACAAAGATAAAGCATATAATTGTTTGTTGAGTTGAGTTGAGTGTGAGTACTAGCGGTACCGCAGGAAATGGAGAATCCGGATCCGAAGTGGATATCAGCGCGCATGTGGCTGGAGCTGCAACAGCTAGCCTCGCTGCCGACCATGCGACAGTTGCTTCTTATCGATTTCAAACAGAACCTGAAGTTCTTCAAGACTTACTACGAGGCCTGGAATCCACAAAAGTACGTTATCTACATTATTACCTATTAATTATTCCTAAAATCTTTTGATCCTGAACAATAACGCAGGTTAAAAGTCGCCAAGAGATCAAAAACTAATGTAAAGATCGATAAACTAAATAAAGCCAGATATTAGTTACTAGCTGTGTGCCCGCGGCTGCACCCGCGTTTCATATAATCTTCAATGCGTTTTAATTTTTTTATACGGAACCCAAATTTTTTTTAGTACTTGGATAAAGTAAAAATATTTCTCATAAACTCAAGCACTTGCCTGTAAAACTGTGCATTGAGCTAAATTTTATGAAATTTTTGTGAGTTTAATTTTTTAAGCGAAATCCTAATTATTTTCGAAAACTAAAAGTACCCTAAGTCACCAGGAGTAACTTCAGTTATCTACCAAAAAATCCGTCCAGCCCTTCCGGAGATTACCCAGAACAAACAGACAGACAGATAGACAGACAAAAATTTTAAAAATTCTATTTTTGGTATAGGTGTCAGTATATACATCCATACCGATTTAGTGTAAAATAATAATTTTGACATTACAAACAGACACTCCTATTTTATTTATTAGTGTATATAAATCAGTTTGAGTACTTGTTACGGTTAGACCTTGATTTTCATCGATATGAATAAAGCGATAGTTGCTTGTGTTTAGGTTGCCGTACCCGAAGCCGCTAGATACTCAACTGGACATGTTCGAAAAGCTCCTGGTCCTGAAGTGCATTAGACCTGACAAACTGGTTCCGGGACTGCAGGTCACTATTATTTCGAGTTACGGTTTGCTATTGCATTTTTATACTGTATATGGCTTACCACTCTCGCTTAATTTTTTTTCCATCATATCACACACATCACATCTGCTTTAGAAGATGTGATCGATGTAGGTAAATACACTTAACCCAGTGGCTTAAGACAGAGGCTCTTACGTATTGCTGGCGAAATACATCTATACAAAACCTTTTGCAACAAAAAAAATCGGCATTTTAGATTTTTTTTATCTACTTCAAGAAAGAGATTTTATTAATTTGACGATGTACTGGCATGATATCTTTCGTTCCACATTTAATTTTTTTTTAATTAACAAAAGAAAAATAATTACTCTAGACTAGTGGCCCAAATTGTTGAAACTATTTTTTGATGATTACTAAAATTTAAAAATTTAAACTTTCTTCTTACATTAAATCCATTTATATAACCGAAAGAAGTCCACTGCTGGACATAGGTCACCCCCAAACAACTCCGCGACGACTGCTCTTGCGGCACCCGCATCCAGCGGATTCCCGCGACCTTCGCCAGGTCATCGGTCCATATTGTAGGGAGCTTACCGACTCTACGTCTTCAAGCAAAATTACGGTAAAATTAGCCGCCTGTCCCCGACGGCGGGAACGGCGGTTACGCGGGCGTGGGCGCTGACACGCAAATGAACTAGGTTGATAAGGAAATATTCTATTACTGCGAGTGATGGTATCGTCGCGACTCGATAATATTCTACGTGGACGTCGTATACGACGCTGCTTACGGCCTGGCAAGTACGAGACGGCTCGCACGAGGAGTCGGGTGTGTCTCTGTGCGTTCGAAGAAAGCGCGACACTGGGTTTTCATAACGGAGGGCAGGTTGAGATCCCTGTGTATATGTAATGGTCTGTGAGTAATAATGTACTCAACAGTGAAACATTAGACGAAGAAAGAGATAAATCATTTTTCATGTAACATTTACGCAATATCAAATATTAATATGATATCCGTAAAATCAAAAGCCAAAAACCTTACCAACATATAATATTATATTACTATTTATTTCCAGAAGGGCAGTTCTACCACACACCCTTCACAAGCTATTAGAAAAAATTATAGTTATGACCTTGAAAAAAATAAATAAAATAGATTACGTGACGGTATATTTTTAACCAAATCGTGTAGAAAATAGAAGCGAAAAGTAAATAATTACATTTTCGAAACATATAAATAATAGAATTAGACAGGATCGGGTGGTGTTAGTAATAATGAAAGTGTCGATGCAGGAGTACGTGGTGAGTGGGCTGGGCGCGCGGTTCGTGGAGCCGCAGCCGGCTGACCTGGCCGCTCTTTACGCGGAGTCGGACCCACTCGCACCCATCATCTTCGTACTCTCCACCGGTACCGACCCTGCTGCAGGTCTCTCAAATATTTTCACTTACTTCAAAACTTATTATTTTAAAAACAACATTCACTCCCAATTCATTATCTATCAAATCAACTTGTCCAGATCTGATGAAGTTTGCCGAGAAGATGAAGATGGGTAAACGGTTCGAGAGCATATCCCTGGGTCAAGGTCAGGGCCCACTCGCGGAAGCCATGATGAGAACCGGCTGTGACTTTGGAAACTGGGTCTTCTTCCAGGTACACATTCCTCGGGCATATTTTTATGCGCAACTATAGATGTTTTCAAGAGTAGCACACAGAGGAGTCGCATGGAGTAGTATATCAGCAGTGTTAGTGTTGTATGCACAGAACTGCCACCTGTCGCCGTCGTGGATGCCGGTGCTCGAGCTGAACGTGGAGCACATTCAGCCGGAGCTCGTACACAAAGACTTTCGACTGTGGCTCACCTCCACACCGTCGCCTTTCTTCCCGGTCGCACTTCTGCAAAACGGTAATTGTCTTCACCATTGAAACCGGTGGTGATCGTAGAACTGATTATGACTACCTCTTTGCTGGTGTACTAGGGTACAAGATGACGGTGGAGCCTCCGCGCGGCATAAAGGCAAACCTGCTGAAAGCGTACATCAATCAAGTGCCGGACTTCATAGACTATTTCAACTCTACAGATAGCAAAGTGCCTAATTTTAAGGTATGCACCTCCCTTAATATTAGGCCTTATATTATGATAAGGAAGTTAATGGGAAATGTTCTATAGTTTAGATATCGGTTAAGGTTAATGTGATTGTGTTACCTGTGTGTATGCGTGTGTCAGTGGCTGGTGTTCTCCCTGTGCCTGTTCCACGGGGTGGTGCTCGAGCGACGCAAGTTCGGTCCGCTCGGGTTCAACATCCCGTACGAGTTCACGGACGGAGACCTGCGCATCTGCATCTCGCAACTCCACATGTTCGTCGCGGAGTACGCCGAGGTGCCGCTCCGGGTACGCTGTAGCCATTATCATATCTCACCACATTATCATCTGTGCATATAATAAAATTGTATATTTCACGTGTCATTTCTCAAAAAATATATTGAAAGGGATTAAAAATATATAATTAAATACTTTTCTATTATTTAAAAAAATGTCTGTCCGTCCGTTTGTTTAACCAGACATTACTGTGAAAGTACTAAGATAATTACAAAACCTTTTCTGGAGTAACATAATACATTTATTTTTATTGATAACGGTTCGATCTAACAAAAGTGATTAGAATTAGAATGACTCCGCAAGTAGATAGTGTTGAAGTGGTTGTTTTATTTAAATAAAAGATAGAAATATTAACATTATAGTTTTATTTTAGAAGCACATTTTATCTTACTCATTGCAAAAGACAAACGACACACAACAAAACAACATCACGGGAAACTTCCCAAATTATTACTAGATGGCGCCACTTGCATCATTTGAACGTTAAAAAGATTATAAAATTTACCTATTACAACAGATAGATTAATTGAAAGTGAAGTGTGTGTGGGAGGTCTAGATAACGAACTTTTTGGTCTCGATAACATAAATGATTTATATGATTCGTATTTAATGAAAACTACACAATGTGACCAACTGTTAAAGGTAGTTGTGTTTGCATAGACAGGTCTAGCAACAGGCTCTCGAGAGTAGTTAGTTGATTAGCAAATGTTCTGTAAATAATCGAGGTAGTAATAGGTTGAGTTTGGTCGGTCCAGATGCTGACGTACACGGCGGGACACATCAACTACGGGGGACGTGTGACGGACGACTGGGATCGACGATGTCTGCTCTGCTTGCTCGGCGACTACTACGCGCCCGCAGTGCTCTCCGACCGGCATGTCTTCGACGAGACCGCTGCCTTCAAGCAGGTACTGCGACCGCCCTCCGCCCTACCGCACGCCCGTGCTAACACCATCACGCGAGTGAACATGACGCGGCCGGTGTTCGTGTGTTTCAGCTTCCCACCAGCGCCACCATAGAGGAATACACGGGGTACATCCGGTCGTTACCGCTTAACGACGACCCCTCGCTGTTCGGGCTCCACGCCAACGCGAACATCACCTACGCTATGACGGAGACCAACGCCAGCCTCGGTTACTATTACCCACCCACAGTACACACACATATTAATCTGTTGCTTCTTGTGAACCACGAGTCTGTGATTTATTTCGATTCAAATTACTAAAACTTTTGATAGAGTTGACTGATTGTAATGAAATAAAACTTTGATGCTACTCCGAAATATGCTTTATAACTATAATAATTATTATCTTTTTTTTTTTTTTATATTAAGTACCTTCTAATTGATGCCTGCACAACCAAACAGACAGACAGACAAACCGACGGACAGACAGACAAATAATTCTATAAATTATAGAAATGTATTTAATTATCCATGTTAAGTCCCTTGCAGTGATTCTTTGCACAAAAATCGGAAATGTACAGACACGTGAAATTTACAATTTTATTATTAGTATAGATTAATAATTGCCCCTTAAAACTAAAATCTTAGAATAATAATTCTATAAAATATAGCATGATTGAAATGACAGTTATCTGCAAAAAGAGCGACAGAACTTTGGTGGAACGTCTGACGATTGATTTAAATTACCACCAGAAAATTCATTCATTTATGGCAAGTTAATCGTTTTTTAAAACATAGTGCTTCATATAAAAATTAACATACTAAGAAAGAAAGAAAAAAACATTAATTCGACACTGAACGACGGAACATAAGAAATATATATTGGTAGGAGAAAACTACCCTTCTAACAAAACTAAACATGCAGTAAAGAAATCCCTATAAAAACAGACTGCTACGCGGATCGGAATCGGAGAGATCTGAACCTACCTTCCATTAATTCAGTAATAAAGTCTTAGTGTCACGTCTTATTCGATCGCTCAGAGACCGCTCATAGCGAGAGTCGTCGCGTACTCCACCGATGCGGACCGTGCGACCGAAATCGCTTTGGAGACCGCGAAACATCCTTACTGACCCGACGATGAAATCACCGCCGTAAACAGCACCTTTCCCCATCACCATTTTTTTTGTCGGGGGGAAATGCAATACCCTTACGTGTTGCATTAGTGAGACCGGAGTCCCCCAATGCAATAGGTAAGGGAGGGACGAACTCCGTGCCAGTTTGGGACTCACCCGGGCGTGAAGCGCCCGGAAATACCCGCTAAAACCCCCCGGGGCTGCCCGCCGCATTTGGGATGGGGCGACACGGGGTGGCTTTCGAAAGCACCGCGTCGCCCCCTGCGGCGAACCCACCGGGCCTCGTCCGTGCAATGGCTCAATGGGAGAATACTTCCCCACCCACCTCTTCGCCCACCTCTCGAAAGAGGTATGACCTAGCAGGTCGTCCATCCGGGGAGCAGGTCGTCCATACGGGGACCTTTCCCCATCACCTGAGGAAATATACGCGTCAACGCCAAGGCGAGGAGTTATGGCTGCGCATCATCACGTACGGGGATGTAAGACACTCTGTATAACTTGGTAACTGCTTTGGTTTTTATATTCCTCAATTCATGTGGATTTCAACTGATCCAACATTTATTGTTATTGGGAATGTCCCTGTTTGCCTAATAATATATACTGAATGAATACACAAGAAAAATAACCTCAACACCCAAGATACGATATCGCCACAACACGTTGCTAAATCATTCGAGTATACCGCATTCAACATCGAAAACGGCACCGACTCGGCATGTGCTACATACAACAAATATGTCGTAGCGTTGATTTTCATTTGGGCCCATAACTATACTAATGTATTTACATATATATACACTTTTCTTATTTTTAGTTTATTAATTCAAGTAAATATTAGAAAATGTAGTTGAATTCGATAAAAGTTAACCAAAAAAAACAAAGAAAATATTTGTAACACAAAAAGTTTACTTATTTTTAAGCACTATGAAATGCTCTTTATCAATGTTATTTACTTAAAATTTTGCGCTAAACTTATTAAAAAATTAAATATCTTTTATTAATTATGAATAATTTTAGGAGTTATTCTCTCCAAAAAAACATTATTACAACGCCATCTACTGAATTATAAAAGAAAACATAAACTAATCTAAATACATGTTCCAATTTTTATTCGATGCAAATTACAAACTACATTATAAAATATTTGTCGAACCAAAGTATAGAATAATTTATGCCTTTTTTTTATGGAGTAGACGATTAAATTTAGTATTTGTATTAATATTCTCTTCATAAACATGTTACAACGCCATCTAATGGATTATAAAAACTTCGAAAATATTTGACTAGGTACGCGCCGAATGCCATGTTGGTTGTTGGCCATGTCGCCATGCGCGTTGGCTACACCATTAGGTTTCTGGTGGTGATCACAATCAAGAGAAAGTGGGTTTTCAAGTGTCTAAAAACGACAACGTATCCTCACCTTAAGGGAGCGTATACGTAAAACGCGCGCATACTAAAAAGTACGTTTGAACGATAATATAAGGAGTTATAAATAAATTATAAAACCGAATATTAGAAACTCGCTTCAATTCGAAAACGCGACGCGAAGCAAATCTGCGTGACTTCGATTTCTAACGAAGATTAGTGATCGACGTCACGCAGAGACACCACAACGGCACGGAACGTAAGCGAAAAAACGAAAACGATTTGTACAGAGCGGACAAGGCATGAGTGCGCACACCAAGGCTTACCAAACGGAACTCTCCGTCAGGTCCTAATCTGTCATATGACTCCCAGGCAACTGTTAGTCTTATTAAAAACTTATTAGTTACTAATATTCTTGATGTTAGTATATTTTAAGCCTACTAGATGTACATTGCGTCTAGACAAATTAATAATCATTCAGTAATTTGAAATGTGTGATCTCGCGCAGATATACTGAGAGGACTGCAGCCGCGCGGTGGGGGCGGCAGCGGGGGCGGCGCGGGGTCGGTGTTGACGGGGGCGGTGCCGGGGCGGAGGAGGGCGCTGCGCGGGAGGTGCTCGCGCTGGTGCCAGCGCCGCTCGACCTGCAGCACATTGCAGCCGCGTGCGTTCACTTCTTACATTATACTATTAGTATACTAAAACAATTTATAAGACAAGTCTAGCGCTCGCGCGATCTCGCTTTGGCCAGCACACGAATCTTGTCGCCAAGTACTTCTAGCCTAGAGGACGAATGTCTATATTCATACAGCTGTATACTACTTTGCTAAACTAGCTGTAACGATCATCTACACATAGTCTCTTGAGTTAGTCCTACTTGATTACTGTTCTTACTAAATAACTATCTCATTGTTCCTGGGTTGTTGTCTTGAAACTGACTATAATGTAAGTTTACCTGATTTCTCACTATTCATAACACATGTTTTCCCGTTACTCTGGCTGTTAGTGACCTACTGATTAACTAGATACTACTCGCCTGTTATTAGTTACCGCACTTTGTGTTATATCGACTATTCTAGCAAGTATTTCACATCATCTACATACAGACAGTCCGCAGTATTTTCATATAATATATTCGATTGCCTTTTATATAATGATAAGAATGCAAGGAAGGAGCACCGGCATAACCAGCAGCAAAAAAACGCGCTACTTTTATATAATATACAATAACACTTTCATTCACTGAACGCTCAGGCTGATTTTAGAGTTGAATAGGTGAGTTTTAAATCCGCGACCGAACGCACTAACGACAACTATAACTAAGCCATCATCAAAATCAAATTTATTGGCTTTACGGTCTCTTATGCTGTCAATTACTCATCGGAAACTAAGGCATCACAGGTCATTTTATCCGTCCTTTACATGCAGTTGCTCGTCTCTTACTAGGGTCGATAACATAGAATATCTCAGAGTATGTATAGATGAGAAACTTGACTAGCACTTCCACATGAATACTCTTAAAAGTAGAATAAGAAAGTTGATATATACCCATATTTAAAGCACTACGACACTCGGCAGATTTAGAAACTCTTTATTTGGTGTACTATGGGTTTTGTCAATCTATTCTCAACTATGGTATCATTACCTGAGGAAGAACTTATAAGACCGCCTTCGTTGGTCATGAAAGATCTCAGTGTTTAGTTTTCAAACTAATTATGAGTAAATGCTGAGTGCCAGATGTTAACTGTGAGACAGTTATATATTCTACGACTGGTTATTTGACGCCACACACTAGTGTGCGCACATACTCGTATGTTGTACTAACACCATATGAGATAACTAGATCTCTACGGCGAAGAAACGCAACCATCCTCCCTGCTATCCCTTGGCATTTGCTTTTTGCCAAGTTAACGCTACGAGTACCCGACTGTGTGTTAAAAAAATAAACTTCTCATATTATATAAGTTATAGACATATTTGGTTAAATATAAACTACTAATGTGGTTACGTGAATGAAGTTACGAAGAAACAGATAATTTGCTGATCAACGATCCATAATTTATAAATTATTGTCATTGTTTTTGCTTCATATATTTATTATTTTTTTTATCAATTGCGTGTTTTCTATTTATTTCAATTCATTTTTATTTTATATTTATATATATAATATTTTTCATTCTTGTATTTAGATAGTACGACAGTTGGTCGATTTATTTTTTTGCATACGGAAGTACACTGGCCTATAAGATACAGGTGGGTGGGTGCCTAGTTTGTAGGACAGAGGCTCCACTGTGAGCACTGTAATCACTCAGTCTGAAATTATTATTATTAATAAAGACAGATAAATATATAACAATATTCTAAATCGTGGCACCAATATTCTGATGCTTGATCTTGAAATGTTACTCTCATTGCACTCAAAGAAGTTGTCAAATAAAATCTTTATATACAATTTGACGTTACCCGCAGTTACCCAGTCTCCTACAAGGAGTCGTTGAATACTGTCCTCGTGCAGGAGGCGATCCGCTACAACCGGCTGCTCAGCGTCATCAATAACTCGCTCCGGTCAGTATCTCTACGCAGACACGCACGCACGTACACAAGCACGCATGCACGCATGGACGCACGTACCCATGCACGCACAGCACACATTTAGAATTACTTTAATGTATAAACATGTGTACAAGTTATAAACAGGTTTTCACTCAACCCTACTCTTCAGAATACCCAGCTTGCAATGCGTGACAGCCTAAATATCCTGGCAATGGATATTCGGAGCGACCTAAACCATAAGGACCACATCGAACATGTCATCTTCACAACATCTCGGAGACTCGGAATCCTAAACAGAGTGCGACGGTTTTTTTTTTTCCTCCCCGACCATCTGTACCTTCTTTATAGGGCCCAGGTTCGGCCGTGCATAGAATACTGCTCGCACCTCTGGGATGGATCCGCTAAATATCTCATCATTGCAGACAGCAATCAGTCAGTCAGTTGCAGAGGCGGGTTGTCCGCATTGTAAATGATACAGGTATCACCAACTCCATAGAACCGCTTCAATTGCGCAGGGACATTGCCTTTCTAAGCGTATTTTACCGCTTGTATTATGGCGAGTGTTCTGAAGAGCTCTTTGACCTGATCCCTTCCTCTCCATTCCATAACAGAACCACGCGGGCGGGACTTCGGTGTCACGGTTTCACGGTGACCACCATAATGGGTACTATACACATTGACTACTAATAAAATTGCGAAAGAGCATAAATATTAATGATACAATTACATACTTCGATAGCTTAAATATATAATATCATTTAAAAAAATCATTCATTTTTCCATACAAACCGCTTATTTCTATTTAAAAACCTATATTATAAGTAGGCAAATAGGTTGCTCTAACTCAGTTTTATACTTAATCAGGAAATATCAGCAGTAGGCGAAGTATCGTGGGCATGCATTTGTCTCAGATCGTTCGAACTAAGTGATGGGGTGTTTTATGAATTGCGGCAGGGACCTGCTGAAGGCGCTGAAAGGGCTAGTGGTGATGTCTGAAGCGCTGGAGAACATGGCGGCTAGTCTGGATCGCAACGCTGTGCCGCTCGTGTGGTCCTCGAAGGCTTATCCCTCACTGAAACCGCTCGGTTAGACTATACAAGTGGTACTATGAGTAGTGGTGAGGGTTCCCGTATGCTCAGTATGGGTGTCGCGCTGCAGGTAGCTGGGTGAAGGACCTGTGCCAGCGCGTGCAGTTCATGCGCTCGTGGGCGGAGGACGGCATTCCTAACGTCTTCTGGATCTCGGGGTTTTACTTCCCGCAGGCGTTCCTCACCGGCGCGCACTGCAGAACTACGCCAGGAAGTACCTCATCGCCATAGACACCATTTCATACGCGTTCGAGGTACTACAAACTATGCGGCTGTCCCATTTCAAGATCCAGTAAGGGGCACTTTTTATAAAAGTCATTTTAGATAATCTTACTTAAAGGGTGGCTTTATAATCAATGATGTAACTCACTTGTATGATTTTCGAAAGTAGGCGAAAATGAAGAAACATTATTTGTACGAAATTAAAACATTAAGTCATTTGCTATCAAATATAAGAGCGCCATCAGATATCTTTAAGCCTCGATACCTAGTAAGTACACTATTCATTGCCTCTTCAAACCATTCCAAAACCTAGTAAGTCTTTCGCGCAACTTATACAACTTTTTTTTTTTTTTTTTTAAATCATTAGGGTTCCGGTTAAAAAAAATTAAAACTATATTACGTAGTGAAAAATATATGAAACACGAGCGCAGCCGCGGGCACACAGCTAGTACAAATATAAATTACACTATTGGTATTACTCTTTGTTTAGTATTTTATACAAACAATAGCATTACTTTTTTTTTTTTTTACGTAAAATTTTTTTTTTTTTTTGTCGTTTACGTTATTCCCTCTCCTGTTTTTATAGTTTTAGAACCCTTATTAGGTTTTGAAATGGGAAAGCCGTGTGTTTTTCCAGTTTGACTTTGGATTTACATTTCCTTTTCTCGTTTCATCAATCAATTTATAGTGTATATAGTGTTGAAGTATAATTGCACTAATTGTTAAGTGATCTTGTTATCTACAATATGAGTTTATCTTTAATATTTTTTGTAAAATGAATTTAGTGAATAACTACAGAGATGGTGACAGGTTCTGCCGACGGATCCCAGTAAGCGGCCGGAGGACGGGTGCTGTGTGTGCGGGCTGTTCTTGGAGGGCGCTAGGTGGAGCACCGCCGACTTGGTGCTGGAGGAGAGCAGACCCAAAGAGCTGTACACCGGTACTACTCGATTACTTGTGTTTTCAGTTATGTTGCAGTAATTCCCGTGCGACGTGTGCATATGCGCAGAGATGGCGATCCTGTACCTGAAGCCGGAGGTTGGGCACCGGCTAGCGGGAGGACTGTACGAGAGCCCCGTGTACAAGACCCTGTCGCGAGCTGGCACTCTCTCCACGACGGGTCACTCCACCAACTACGTGTTGACAGTCGAGCTGCCGACGCGCAAGCCGCCGGCGCACTGGATCAAGCGCGCCGTCGCACTCTTCTGTGCCCTCGACTACTGACCCTCACACACTACCCTCATACACCCTCCACCACCACTACTCCTAGTACTCATCTTTATGGTATAGAGGCCAAAAAGATAGTCCATTTCATTTCATCGATTATAACAAATGTTGATGTTCGATTCCCTGTAATGATAATAACATAATATTCTCGATATTAAACGTTTATTTATATTATATTACGTGTTTTATTATTATTTATTAATCTCGCGTAAACACATCTGTTTACAAATAACATTTAGACCGAGTGCGACTATGTAATAAATATTTCTAACATTTCGACGAGTATCTGACACGAGTCACGTATGGCTAGTTGCCGCCGAGTATTGCTTGAGTTCTGAAAACGGATGACCAATTATTCTGACAAGACAACAAATTCTAGCCCACAGATTTCCGAGATCGATGCAAAATTGATGACCAGAGCCAGCTAAGTCTTCATTTTATACCTTTAAATTTGATATTCGTGTAAAATCAGCGCTAAATATTTTAAAATTATAAAAGATTGGTACTTTCTTTCCATGAACGAGCTTTAATGTTATCAACAAAATATTTCGGCAAGATTTTTACTCAAATTTTCATAAAATGATGATTATGATCTAGTTTTTAACCAATAGAAGAATACTAGTTATGAATAAAAAAGCAAGTCGAATAATGATCAATTACCTAGAGATTGATCTTTAGGATCTCAATTTTCAATTAAATAATCGTTTTTTTTTTTTTTTTTTTTTTAAATCGCCTCCCTACTTTCACTTTTGCTCAAGCGTGAGCGGCGGCGGCGCGTGAGTATGGTAAACGGACCCGAAACTTTTGGCGGTACTTTTGATATCCCGCCATTGCGCGCTGACGCAATTTACCTACTAAGATATGTTAAGAAATAGAGGCGGCAATCACAGTAATTAAAATAAAGTAAAAGATTTTTAAAATTTAATATGGATAGATTAATTAACTGTCTATCGTGATTGGAATTAATGTGAACTTAGAAATAATAATTTCTTGTACAAAATCGAAGATAACGGTGATATTATTTTTATAATTGTGTACGCGAGTACCCAATTAGATACATTTATTAATTTCAATATCATTTTTGTAGTAACGAGCTTCTTGTTACGTCAGGGTAACAAGGTGATTGTCTAACTGTATTCTACAATATTCTATGATAACTATAATTTGTAAATTCCATTTATAAAATAATAGTAACACAACTATAACTTATAAAATAATAGTTGCGAATGTCTTAACGGTTTATTGGTCTGTGGAAATGATCAAACCGCCCACCGCGAGGACGCGCGCGCTTTGGCTGGATTGGTTATTAATTTTGGTTT